>CM075768.1:977500-2377500 GCA_037974665.1 Ehretia macrophylla
AAATCTCACAAGTAAGGAGAAAAGATTACACACTCAATTCATTAGTAGTCAATGAGCAATTTGAGGAGTGGATCAGGTACATGATTAATTGTTTCGGCTTGCTTCCATTGTGGTCAGCAAACCCAAATTCAGTAACATGAAGGCTTTAATCTCTTTATTTTTCAGTTGTGATAAGCTATCATCATCATATGAAATGCTTAGTATCAAAAGGAAATACTAAGGGTAAAATCCTGCATGAAATAGTCTACTTGAAGAGGACGACCCTTTACTAAATAACTAGAGTATATTTGAATATTATCAAATTAAGTATCAAAAGGTTAACCAATGACATCATATTTTTGTCGTCATAACAATATTTATCCAAATGATAACACTAACTCTTCAAGCTTATTTGTTTATAATCAAGAGCTGAAAAGCACAGTACAGAGGAAATACACATGGAGCAGCTTTAATTTTACGCCGGTGAGTGTAGTACTTGACAGCGGATTGATGAAGGCTACAACCAGCAATTGGGTATAGACTATGATGAGACACGCACTCCAGTTATTTACTAACTTGGGTTAAAGACTTCCATGTAAATGCATTACATACCAAAAATCATATTAAGAAATAGTATTCTTAGGAATTGACTCATTTCCAAATAAATTCTTATTGGATCCCCATTCATAACGACCTAAATGAAGACACCACAAACTTTTCTTATTAATCCAATTTCAGGTCCCAGTGAACATCTGTCCTTTCTCAAAAACTGAATGGTTTATTTTCTTCTTTTTAGTAATAGAGAGCCCAGAATGTGTGTACACGGCGCCATTCAGCAATAAAGCATTAATAGACAGCATGAAACTCCCGCTATATGCACGTCCAAGAAAGAAAGCGACCAACTTTGGGTCTGTCATACATAGCCTCACCTTACTCGAACGTGACCTCCAATAATTACAAAGGTTTATGTAAAAATTTCTCTTAACTTTTGTCAATATTTCACACACTAACCATAAATCCGATTTGAAAAACCCAATTGATAACTACCATAACCCAGTTCAAATAAATAAATAAATAAGATTAAGTCGAACTTATAAGCAAGATCTGACCAACTAATATAAACAATAATTTGATCCACGAAACTCCAGCTATGTTATTGGGAGATAAAGTAAGATTAAAAAATTAAAAAAAAAAAAGAAAAAAAAAATACCTCAACAGTCCAAATGAAGAAATCAAGAGGCTCAGGGGGCTTCTCTTTGCTCATCTCCCCCAATTAATTAATTAACTAATACCTGCCTGAACACTTTCAAAATTTTAGCATAGAGATCATCCACCAAATTTATTTTATTTTGTTTTACCAAAAAAATAAAAGACTCTGCAAAACAGAAATGAAATGATTAATTACTAACCCGTTGTTATTACTGCGTCTGTTGGCTTTGATTTTTCCCCACTAGCTGCACACATGAAGATGGAAAAAAGAATAAAGACTGTGTGAGGGTGGTCCGCGTGTACTTGCACTCCCTCTCTCTATGCGGCCTGTATGTGTCTAATAATCTTACTTTGACAGAGTAGTCATATAATTGAGCTAATGGGCCCAATGTTTGGCTTTTTTAAATTAATAATAAGCTTTTAGCCTTTTGCTAAATTGTATGGTCGATCAAATCCGATGCTGGCTTCTACACTCGCACTAATCACATGCCACTGCCGCAATTCCAAACTTACAAGGGAGTTTTTTTTTTTTTTTTTTCAAAAAAGAGAAATTCATTACTTAAATAAAATATAAAATAGTCCAAGCTCAAAAATGATTGGACAGAAAGAGTGGGTCATGGTCCAAAACAAAGAAACAACAAAATATTGGGTCAAAGCCCATACAACGATCTTAACAAGATAAGCCCAAAGCAGATTGGCCCAGACAAAAGGTAAAACTCTAAGATTTGATTCCAAACAAAACATCACCAGAGACAACCAACGGCCAAGACTCGCCGTTAAACCGGAATCAACATCCATGGTCATCGAAACAACACCAGTTGAAAAATTCCCTTGTAGATCCGCTGAAAAAACTGTTAGATCGACAGTCTGAAACATGTACAAAACACAAATCATCAAGATGAGTTCGGCGGGACTCATCAACCCGGGTAGAAGATGGGTCTGAGATTTTCAAAACCCAAATGGTCTAAATATTCCAAATAACATAACGGACCCTCTGAGCCCCAAGCTTGAACAGGTGGTAGCAAGGACCACCCTATCTCCTCCACAGTTAGAAATGACAAATGCGGGGACAAGAGCACATGACCAACAATGCTGCCAGAGACGTAATAATGAGGCCTCGGAGTGACGAAGAGTGGAAATGGGCCGAAGGTAAGAATGCATATCTTCAGAGAAAGCTTCAATGTCAGCTCCATCATCAATAGAGCTAAAATAAAGCCAACATGAGGACACATCAATTGCAAGCACAAAGGATATGAAGATATGAGAAGCAAAACATGATCTTTTCTTAGATATACCAATATTGAGGTGGGTAATATCAAAAGGAAAACACATATGACACCAACTCATAAACAAATCTAAAACCAAGAGTAAGTCTTCATCATCGTCCGAGTCAGGAAGGAAAAGGAACAACGAACAGGAAGAGGCCATAGCCTCTCAAGAAGGTGTTGCTATTTTAGCTACAAAAGGATTGGAAACCAATGGGTTTCTAAGAGGGGTGAAGAAACCCAAGGTGGGTTCCTTCAGAAGGGAAGAGAGCTCTCTAGAGAAAGTAAAGAGAGAGAGAGGAGTGAAAGGAATACTTGAAACTTCCACTACAAGGGAGTTTGATTCGTCAAATTTTACCGGATTTATTAATATAATAAGGTCAGAAATGTAATATTTTCATATTTAGTTCTCATAATGAAAATTATTTTTGGGCATATTATATTTGTAGGAATACAATATTTTGATGAATTTTTCAATTTTTATTCTTAAGTGACCGGGTAGGAATCTAATTTTCCTAAATTAAGAATGTTTAAAAGAAAATAAAAAGACAAAAATATCCATCTTCCTAAGTGAGCCAAAATCGGGCCACGCATCTAATGGGCTAGGAAAAGGTAGGATTGGGCCCCGACCCAATGAGAGCATAGCCAAGCGTAACTAAGCCTGTTTAGGAATAAATATAAAGGAAGGGGTTACCAACGAGATATGGGAATATCCTGTGTTTATCTATTGGGAGTTGTTCAATGCGTCAGGATGATGATAAATCTTCCTCAAGCATATCGATTCACGTATCCTTCAAGCAAATCCCTTTAGCAAGGGGGATCTTAGCCTATAAGTAAGATCTCGAGTGACCACGAAAGACACAGACCATCATTACTCACTTCCATAAACTATATCATGTCCATCGCCTTCCTGCCTCTCCCTTTGGCTCAAGAGACCGTTTGTTCCCGTCATGATATAAACAAAAGGATTGTGTGGTCCCCTCAACAGCACAGTCTTGATTGTGGATTCTCTAAGGGTCTACAATATGGCCCTAGCAACCATTACCGATTCCAAAAGGAGAGATGGAATCCCTCAACCTCCGCAACTCTTGAAAGCCAGCTAAACATACTCTAACTACCCAAATGCATTTTAGCTACCCAAGCACCCGAACACATTATAACTACCCAAACATACCCTAACCACCCAAACACGATCCAATTACCCAAACATACTTTAGCCACCGAAACACCTAAACACACTCCAACTACTCAAATACAGTTCACCTACATTATAAGATCCCAAATCTATAACTATATGTTTAGAATCGACAATCCAAAATGTGAAACCCCACTTTTCTATCTTATCTTGTTTTGCATGCTTTATCTCGTTTTGCGTGAATTAACCTGCCTATGTGCTATGTGACCTAGAATGTGGTAATTTTGATATCAATACTCCTAGAACATGCTAAATGTGCATTCATAAAATTTTCATAAAAAATGGAGTTAGATTTTTTATCGTCGACTTTCAGTGAACAGTGTTTTCGAAACACGTCCGCTAAAATTTTGAAACTGGTCTTTTTAACCCTTCTAGACCTAGTCCACGGACTTTAATAGACCTGTGCTTGATTAAAACGGTTTTAAAATCGGCTTAGGAATTTATTAGGGTTTTTACACCGACTTTTACGAAAATCGAGTTTTAAGCCGACTCGGGTGAAATTGTTTGATTGTAAAACTTCTTGTCACCTAAAAATAACCTACTTGAGCTATCTTGGGTGTTGAATAATTGTTTTGAACTTTGGTGATCAATAAAATGCATTTAAAGTCAAGAAAACACTAAAAATACTAAGTTAATTCAACTTTGACTTTCATTAAATGTTGACTTTCATGCATATATCACCAACACACACAAGCAAAGCACAAAAACACCTTCATTTGCACACACATTGCCGAGAGGAAGAAGGGAGAAAAGAGAAAAGAGTTTTCAAGGTTTTCAAAGCAATTTTTCAAAGAAAAACCTAGTTTTTGTCCGTAGAACTTCGTGCCGAGTTGGATTCCGCTTGTTGGGCACGCATTGCACGCATTTCTAGGCTTTTATCGCATCAAAGGTGAGAGAAAAATTCTGGATCTCAAAACTCATTTTTATGTTTTTGCTCATAACTGCATTTTGAACCGTTAGAATATTAATTTGAAGTTATATTATTGATCAGTGCATCCTAGGGATCGTTTATGTGTATTACTACGAGATTTGAGCCATTGTAGCGAAATTATTTATTTTCGGGTATTTAAAGTTGATAGAATGGCTTTTTGAGGATTATTTTGAGTTGTTGCGGTTGGAATCGATTGCCATCGATTTCTAAAAGTTTGTTAATTATGTGGTAATGGCGTTATAATGCCAAATTTTTGATTTCAATGTTTGGGTGAAAATCCGAAAATTTCAGCCTAGGTGCCTTGAGGTTTTAGGGTTGTTGGGCTTGATTTTGAGGTTTCTTGGTTGGTTTCCGAGAGGGCTAATGTAGTTGATCAAATGGGTGAATGTTTGAAACTGATTTGGAGTTGTTTGGATTAATAGAATGTAAGATATGATAATTTGAAGTTTAGGTTATCTTTCTTTAAATTATTGAATTGAGCCTTAGTTGATTTGGGTGTGGTTTGAGTGATTGATTTGTGAGTTGTTGATGGGTAAACTAGGGTTTGATTATGTGTTTAATGTATGTTCGGTTGGATGGTCTACTTTGTCATCTAACTTAGTTATTTGTTGTTAAATTGATTATTGATGTTATTATGATGATAATATAATTGTTGATGATGATTGATGATTATTGATTGATGATTGATGCCGGGAGGTAGGCAGTTCTGCTAGACTATCCTCCTGTGAATGATTGATGTTTATTATTATTGTTGAGTCTTTGGTATGTGTGTGCCACCTCTCGGGCAGCATCGGACTGTCAGGTTGATAACGGCATGACTACCAGAGACTGCCTCCAACTCACATGACGGATGTGTCATGGAGGGAGAGGTTATTGGGGTACCTCGGGTGCGTGAGTTTATGGGAGTCACAAGAAGGCTGTTATGATCGTGATGGTGTTTGGAGCTACACCAACTAGTGTATCCTTTATTGAATGGTCATTATAGATTATGTGATGATAGTATTATTAATGTTATTGTGTGTTTACTTGCTCGAAGGATTAATTTTCAAGGAGTATAGTGAATACTGTTAGAGATCTATCGAATCCTCACTAGGCTTATTTATATAAGCCCACTCTCTATTATTGCATGCCTACAGGTGTACTTTCGCAGGATTACGGGTACGTGCCTCCTGAAGAGGAAAATGTGCCTTACGTGGATGAGTCTTATGTTCTGAAGTCTTATCCTTGATGTTGTACTGTTTTATTATCTTGTAAATTATCTTAGTAAACTTTTATATGCTTTGTAGTTCATAGAGTAAAAAATATTGAAAAGTTAATGAATTAGTTGATGCTGTCTTAGTAGCCTTTCTTTTGTTTATGATTAAGTTGCTAGATTGGCTCAATATGTTTTTGTAATGTATATTAAGGGTTCATGTATTATGTTGGAACGGAGGCATATAACGAGGAATGTTTATTGTATAATATGGTTATGATGTATGTTGTTATTTTATTGAAGAGTTGTTTGTTGTATGGTTTGTGGAGTTGATATATGATGTCCTATTGAGGTTGGTTTAGAGCCTCGGTATCCTATTTACTGTCGTTATACTGCCGAAATTCCGTTGCATCCTGACTGGTTATAGGAGGGGTCGAGTTAGGGCGTGACATTTAAGTGGTATCAGAGCGCATGTTAGTTGTCAGCCGGGGTATTCTCGGAATGTGGGTAATGGTCTTAGCATGGAAATATGTATGAAAAGAAAGAAAAGTGATCTATGTATTAATATGATTAAATGATTAAGTGATTATGCGATTTAGTGCTTATGTGATTATGTGATCAATTTGTTTATGTGTTTTATATGACTTTGTTGTTTATGTGCTAATAGTTGTTCATAACCTGTTTACGTGCTATAACATGTGCTAACTCTTTAATTAGTAGTATGACGGGCAGACCGAGAACCAGAGGTAGGCCTGAGATGATTGATGAGACTCCTGGTAATGCGGCACCGGGCCGTAATAGGGGTGATAATTGTTTGGGGGCAGGGATGGAAAGGATTGCTGAGTTAGTGGCCGGACAGGCTCAGTTGATAGCAGGGCAGGCTACCCAGACTCAGGCTTGGCAGACTCAGTTGTTGAATGTGCAGGGTGGAAACCACGGGCGTGATACCCTGGAAGAGTTCTTAGGGTATCATCCACCTAGATTTCAGGGGGAGCCGGATGATAGGAAGGCTGAGGCGTGGATTAGCAAGGTGGAGAAGATTTATGATCCTCTTGACTATACCGATGAGCAAAAAGTCTTCTTTGCCGTGTACTTGTTAGATGATGAGGCAAAAGAATGGTGGCGCACAGTGAGAACTAGCTGGGCGACTCAGGGTATTCCGTATGTTTGGGGTACCTTTCTGATGGCTTTCCGGGCAAAGTATGTCCCGAGGATCGCAAGGGAACGGAGAGAGGCAGAGTTTCTAGTCTTAGTGTAGGGAGATGCTTCAGTGGCTCAGTATGAGGCCACCTTTACTCGATTGTCCCGTTTTGCACCGGAGTATGTGTCTGATGAGGAGCGGAGGACTCGTAGATTCATGTTGGGGTTGAGGCCCGAGATTCAGGATGTGATGGCTCTGAATCGGTATGATGTATTCACTGAGGCTTTTGAGGCAGCTTCTAGGCTAGAGAAGAGGAATGGGGATCAGCTTGTGTCTAGTCATCCCAGTAAGAGGCCGTATCAGCCGCAGTATCAGCAGGGTATGTATAGGCCTCCCGTACAGCAGGTTGTGTACAGGCCAGCTCAGCAGGGTTCTTTTAGGCCACAGGGTAAGCAGAGTTATTATCGGCCTCAGTTTCAGCAGGGGTCATATCAGGTTCAGTCCCAGTTTAGGCCAGCCCAGTCTCAAGGTCAGTACAGGCCTAGTTTGGTAAGGCCTCAACAGCAGACTGGTTCAGCTGTTCCTTCAGCTTTTGGTTCTTCCAGGGGTAGTGTTAGTGCATCATCACCGCAGTGTACACACTGCAAGCACACGGGGCATGTGGAGGCCGATTGCAGGGTGAAAGCAGGGACGTGTTTAGGATGCGACAGCAATCAGCACAAGGCTAGGGATTGCCCTAGGTATTCGAGGACTGAGGGTCGGACAGCGACTCAGGGTTATCACGGCCGAACTGCGGCCAGTGCACCTCAGCAGCAGCGGGTCCAGGCTCGGGCCTACGTAGTTGACTTAGAGGAGATGCCTGAGGAGACTGCAGTTGTGGAATGTAACTTCCTTATACTTGATCAACTTGTTAAAGTGTTGATTGATTCTGGTGCTACACATTCTTTCATTACTCCTGCTTGTGTGCAACGTGTTAATTTGCAACCTGAAAGATTGCCTTATGTGGTTGAGATTAGTACTTCTTTGACTGATAAGTATGTGACTGGCCTAGTTTGTAAAGATTGTATAATACATATTAAGGGGCATAATTTTCCTTCGGACCTTATCTTATTTCCTATCCGGGGGTATGATGTTATCTTGGGTATGGATTGGCTTTCTAAGTATGATGCCCAGTTGAACTGTAGAACCAAGGTAGTACAGTTTCGTTTGCCAGATCAGCCAGTAGTTGAGGTAGTAGGGAACCGGGGTGCAAAGACGAGTTTTGTTATCTCAGCAACTAAAGCCGTTAAGTTGGTGAGTAAGGGGTGTTCGGGTTATCTAGCTTATTTGATCAACAAGCCATCTGATAAGCTACAGCTGGAGGAAGTCCCTATTATTCGAGAATATCCCAATGTATTTCCCGAGGAGTTGCCAGGGTTATCACCAGAGAGAGATGTGGAGTTTGTGATCAGTCTTATTCCCGGTACTCAACCTATTTCTAAATCAGCATACCGGATGGCACCAACTGAGTTGAAGGAGTTGAAGACTCAGTTGCAGGAGTTATTCGAGAAGGGATTTATTCAGCAGAGTTCTTCACCTTGGGGAGCTCCTATTTTATTTGTGAAGAAGAATGATGGTACCTTAAGATTGTGTATTGATTACCGTGGTTTGAATCAGGTGACCATCAAGAACAAATATCCTTTGCCACTGATTGACGAGTTGTTTGATCAACTTCAGGGAGCCAAAGTCTATTCTAAATTTGATTTGAGGCAGGGGCATTATCAGCTTCGGACTCGCACGGAGGATGTTCCGAAGTTTGCCTTCAGGACTCGGTACGGGCATTATGAGTTTGTTGTTATGCCCTTTGGATTAACTAATGCACCGGCAGCATTCATGGACCTTATGCATTGAGTTTTTCAACCGTATTGAGACCAGTTCGTGGTAATCTTTATTGATGATGTCTTGGTCTATTCTAAATCTGAATCGGAGCACGAGCAACATCTACGGCTTGTCTTACAGAAGCTGCAGGAGCACCAGTTGTTTGCCAAGTTTAGCAAATGTGAATTTTGGCTGCAACACATATCTTTTCTTGGCCATGTTATTACACAGAGCGGTATTTCTGTAGATCCTACCAAGATTGAATCGGTGATGTCTTGGAAACGGCCAGAGAATGTTTCTGAGGTCCGTAGCTTTCTTGGTTTGGCGGGTTATTACCATAGGTTTGTAAAAGACTTCTCGAAGATTGCTGGGCCACTTTCTAAGTTGACTCAGAAACAAACTATCTTTGCTTGGGATGAGAAGTGTGAGAGTGGGTTTCAGGAGTTGAAAAAGAGGTTGACTACTGCTCCAATACTTGCTCTACCAGAGGGGACCGATAATATGGTTATTTACAGTGATGCATCCAAGGAGGACTTGGGATGTGTTCTTATGCAGGATGGCCGAGTTATTGCCTGTCACGCCCCAACACGACCCCTCCTACGATCAGTCAGGACGCAACGAAATTTCGGCAGTATAACGACAGTAAATAGGACACCGAGGTTCCAAACCAACCTCATTAAACATCATACATCCAGCAACTCCTCAATTCAAACAACAACATACAACACAATCATATTATACAATAAACCATCCTCGTTATACGCCTCTGTTCCAACATAACATACAATACCTCAACCTTATCATACATTTCAAAAATAAGTTGAGACACATCTACAGCTTAACCATAGACAAAAGAAAGCCACTAAGTTAACATCATTTGGATCATCATCTTTCAACATCTATTACAATAAGAATCATAAAGCATATAAAAGTCTATTAAGCTAATATACAAGACATTTAAACAACATAAAATCATGGATAAGACTCAGGAACATATGACTCATCCACGTAAAGCACATTTTCCACATTCTCCTCTTCAGGAGGAACGTACCCGTAATCTGGCTCTGCAACACCTGTAAGCATGCATTAAGAGAGAGTGAGCTTATATACATAAGCTCAGTGAGGATCCGATAGATCTCGAGCAAGGTCTACTAAACTCCTTGGAATAATCCTTTGAGTCAGTAAACACACAATAACACAAATAATACTATCATCACATAGCTATATAACCAATCAATAAAGGATACTCTATTTGGTGTAGCTCCAAACGCCATCACGATCTCAACCGTTCTTCTTATAACTCCCCATTACTCACGCACCCGAGGTACCTCACTAGCCCCTCCCTCCATGACACCTCCGTCATGCGAGCTGGGGGTAGCCTATGGCAGTCATGCCGTTATCAACCCGACAGCCCGACGCTGCCCGAGAGGTGGCACACACATACCAAGACTCCATAATTATCATCAATCATCAATCAATCAATCAATTGGGAGATCAGCAACGAAAGTGCCCGATTCCCGAATTCAATAATAATCAATCAATCTATTGGGAGATCAGCAACGAAAGTGCCCGATTCCCGAACTCAATAATAATCAATCAATCAATTAACTTAGTTAGATGACAAAGTAGGCCATCTAACCGGACATGCATCATATACATAATTAAACTCTAAATTACTCATCAACAACTCACAATTCAACACTCAAACACTACCCAACCATCTAAAGGCATCGTTCAGGAAATTAAAGAATGACAACCTAAACTTTTAAAATTCATAACTTACAATCTACTAATCCAAACATTGCCAAATCAGTTCCTATCACTCACCCATTCAACCTACTACATTAGCCCTCTCGAAAATCCACCATAACACCTCCAAATCATGCCCGATAACCCTAAAACCCTAGGATGTCATGGCTGGATTTTCCGGATTTTCACACGAACAATGTAATAGAAAATTCGGCATTACAACAGCGCTAACACGTAATTATCAAGTATTTAGAAATCGACGGCAATCGATTTCGATCAACACAACTCATTTAATTCAACTTTGAACATTTTAATCAAAATTAAATACCCGAAAAATAAAAATTATGCTACATCCGACAGAAATTCGTAGTATTAGTATATAACGATCCGTAGCATGCAAGGAGCAATAATCTATCATCAGATTTCAATTCTAACGGTTAAATTTTCATTTATGAGCAAAAGTATAAAAATGACATTTTGAGATCTAGAATTTTTCTCTCACCTTTGATGCGATATAAGCCTAGGAATGCGTGCTATGCGTGCCCAACAAGCAGAATCCAAGTCGGTGCGAAGTTCTACGGACAAAAACTAGGTTTTTCTTTGAAAAATTGATTGAAAAGCTTGAGTTTTTCTCTTTCTTTTTCTCCCTCCTTTCTCTCGGCCTTGTGTGTGTTTGTGGTGGTGTTTTTGTGTTGTGTGAGTGTGTGTTGATGACAATAGCTTATAAGGTCAATAATTTAATAAAGTCAAAGTTAATTTAAATTGATATTTTTGTGTTTTCTTGACTTTAATTGCATTTTCTTGATTACCAAAGTTCAAAACATTTATTCAACACCTAATCTAGCTCAAGTAAATTATTTTTAGGTGACAAGAAGTTTTACAATCAAACAATTTCACCCGAGTTGGCTTAAAACTCGATTTTCGCAAAAGTTGGTGTAAAAACCCTAATAAATTCTTAAGCCGATTTTAAAATCGTTTTCATCAAACACAGGTCTATTAAAGTCCGTGGACTAGGTCTAGAAGGGTTAAAAAGACCAGTTTCAAAATTTTAGCGGACGTGTTTCGAAAATACTATTCACTAAAAATCGACGATAAAATTTCTGACTCCGTTTTTGATGAAAATTTCATGAATGCACATTTAGCAAGTATTAGGAGTATTGACATCAAAATTATAACTTTCTAGGTCCTATAGCACATAAACAGATCATATGCACGCAAAACGAGGTATAACACGTAAAACGAGATAAGCAGAAAAGTGGGGTTTCACATTCTCCCCCCCTTATAGAAATTTCGTCCTCGAAATTCTTACTTGATGTACGGAATAGATCTGGGTATTGCTGCTGCATCTGATCTCGTCTCTCCCACGTAGCTTCCTCAATGCCGTGATGCTTCCACAACACTTTAACCATCGGAATCCTCTTCGACCTCAACTCTCGGTCCATCTGATCTAGAATACGAATCGGACGCTCGTCATAAGTCAAATTCTCTCGAAGCTGTAACGGCTCTGGCTCAAGAATATGAGAAGGATCCGGATTATATTTCCGCAAATTAGACACGTGAAATACATCGTGGACATTAGAGAAGTTCTCCGGTAAAGCCAACCGATATGCCAACTTACCAACCCTGCCAGTAATCTCAAATGGCCCAACAAATCTCGGACTCAGCTTACCACTTTTACCATAACGAGCAAACCCCTTTCGAAGAGACAATCTCAAGAAAACCCGATCTCCGACTGCAAACTCTAAGTCTCGACGACGCTTATCAGCATAACTCTTGAATCTACTCTGCGCCGTAAGCATTCTCTGCCTGATCAACTGAACATTCTCAATCTTCTCAAGAAGTTCTGGCATAATAGTCGGATCAACAGTCTTCATCTCTCCTACCTCGTCCCAATATAAAGGTGAACGGCACTTACGACCGTAAAGAGCTGCGAAAGGTGCCATCCCAATAGTAGCTTGATAACTATTGTTATAGGCAACCTCGGCAAGTGGTAGATGTTTCTCCCAGTTCTTCCCGAAGTCCAGAACACAAGCCGTAAGCATATCTTCCAGAATCTGAATAGTCCGCTCAGACTGACCGTCGGTCTGTGGATGATACGCAGTACTGAAGTTCAACTGAGTACCCAAAGTCTCCTGAAGTTTCTCCCACAAACGAGAAGTAAATCGAGGATCTCGATCAGAGACAATACTAGATGGAATACCGTGAAGTCTAACAATCTGATCCAGATAGAGATCCGTCAGCTTTGTAACCTCATCTCCTAACCTCATGGCAATAAAATGAGCTGTCTTCGTCAAACGATCCACGACAACCCAAACTGCATCATTACCCCTCGGTGATCTAGGCAACCCTGTGACGAAGTCCATCGTAATATGCTCCCATTTCCACTCTGGTATAGCCAATGGCTGAAGCAAACCTGCAGGTCGTTGATGCTCGGCTTTCACTCTCTGACAAGTCAAACATCTAGACACAAACTGAGCAACCTCTCTCTTCATGTTGTTCCACCAGTAATGTTGCTTCAAATCCCGATACATCTTGGTTCCACCGGGATGAATAGTATATTTAGAATTATGAGCTTCCTCCAGAATACCTCGCCTCAAACTTGGCTCATCGGGAACACAAACCCTGTTCCGAAACTGAAGAATACCGTCCTCATGCAGTTTGAAGTCAGACTGATCACCCGTGATCTGATCCTTGATCTTCTGAAGTTTAACATCAAGTTGCTGAGCTTCCCTGATCTGAGACAATAATAAAGGCTGAATACGGAGATGTGAACACATCACCCCAACCTGAGTCAACTCTGGTCTCCAATAACTAAACTCCTCAAGAACCTCCCACTTCTTGACAGCCAAACAAGAAATATTAGCCTTCCGGCTGAGAGCATCTGCTACAACATTTGCTTTTCCAGGCAGATAATTGATAGAACAATTATAATCTCCAAGAAGCTCCATCCACCTCCGTTGGCGCATATTCAACTCCTTCTGTGAGAACAAGTACTTCAGACTCTTATGATCAGTGAAAATTTCAAACTTACTTCCCCATAGATAATGACGCCACTTCTTGAGTGCAAAGACAACTGCTGCCAACTCAAGATCATGAGTCGGATAATTTTCTTCATAAGGTTTCAACTTTCAAGAAGCATAAGCAATAACTCGGCCATCCTGCATAAGAACACATCCCAAGCCCTCCTTGGATGCATCGCTGTAAATGACCATATTATCGGTCCCCTCTGGTAGAGCAAGTACTGGAGCGGTAGTTAACCTCTTTTTCAACTCCTGAAATCCACTCTCACACTTCTCATCCCAATTAAAGATAGTCCGTTTCTGAGTCAACTTAGATAGTGGCCCCGCAATCTTCGAGAAGTCCTTGACAAACCTACGGTAATAACCCGCCAAGCCAAGAAAGCTACGGACATCAGAAACACTCTCTGGCCGCTTCCAAGACATCACCGATTCAATCTTAGTGGGATCTACAGAAATACCGCTCTGTGTAATAACATGGCCAAGAAAAGAAATCCGTTGCAGCCAAAATTCACATTTGCTGAACTTGGCAAACAACTGATGCTCCTGCAACTTCTCTAATACAAGCCGTAGATGTTGCTCGTGCTCCGATTCAGATTTAGAATAGACCAAGATATCATCAATAAAAATCACCACGAACTGGTCCAAGTACGGCTGGAAGACTCGATGCATCAAATCCATGAATGCTGCCGGTGCATTAGTCAAACCAAAGGGCATAACAACAAACTCATAATGCCCATACCGAGTCCTGAAGGCAGACTTCGGAACATCCTCCTGTACGAATCCGAAGCTGATAATACCCCTGCCTCAAATCAAATTTAGAATAGACTTTGGCTCCCTGAAGTTGATCAAACAACTCATCAATCAGTGGCAAAGGATATTTATTCTTGATGGTCACCTGATTCAAACCACGGTAATCAATACACAATCTCAAAGTACCATCCTTCTTCTTCACAAATAAAACAGGAGCTCCCCAAGGTGAAGAACTCTGCTGAATGAATCCTTTCTTCAATAACTCCTGTAACTGAGTCTTCAACTTTTTCAACTCAGCTGGTGCCATCCAGTACGCCGATTTAGAAATAGGTTGAGTACCGGGAACAAGATTAATCACAAACTCTATATCCCTCTCTGGCGGCAATCCTGGCAACTCCTCGGGAAATACATTAGGATATTCCCGGATAATAGGGACTTCCTCTAGCTGTAGCTTATCAGATGGCTTGTTGATCAAATAAGCTAGATAACCCGAACACCCTTATCACTGCCCTGTGCCACATTACCAGGAACCTCATCTACAATCTCGAGCCTACCACGAGTCCTCGGTCTACCGGCCATCGTACTAATCAAAGAGTTAGCACAGGTTATAGCACGTAAACAGGTTATATACAACTTTTAACACATAAACAACAAACTCATATAAAGCACATAGATCACATAAGTTTCAATCACATAAGCAAATTGATCACATAATCACATAAGCACTTAAATCACATAATCACTTAATCATTTAATCATATCAATACATATTTCACTTTTCTTTATTTTCATACATATTTCATGCTAAGACCATTACCCTCATTCCGAGAATACCCCGGCTGACAACTAACATGCGCTCTGATACCACCTAAACTGTCACGCCCCAACACGACCCCTCCTACGATCAGTCAGGACGCAACGAAATTTCGGCAGTATAACGACAGTAAATAGGACACCGAGGTTCCAAACCAACCTCATTAAACATCATACATCCAGCAACTCCTCAATTCAAACAACAACATACAACAAAATCATATTATACAATAAACCATCCTCGTTATACGCCTCCGTTCCAACATAACATACAATACCTCAACCTTATCATACATTTCAAAAATAAGTTGAGACACATCTACAGCTTAATCATAGACAAAAGAAAGCCACTAAGTTAACATCATTTGGATCATCATCTTTCAACATCTATTACAATAAGAACCATAAAGCATATAAAAGTCTATTAAGCTAATATACAAGACATTTAAACAACATAAAATCATGGATAAGACTCAGGAACATATGACTCATCCACGTAAAGCACATTTTCCACATTCTCCTCTTCAGGAGGCACATACCCGTAATCCGGCTCTGCAACACCTGTAAGCATGCATTAAGAGAGAGTGAGCTTATATACATAAGCTCAGTGAGGATCCGATAGATCTCGAGCAAGGTCTACTAAACTCTATGGAATAATCCTTTGAGTCAGTAAACACACAATAACACAAATAATACTATCATCACATAGCTATATAACCAATCAATAAAGGATACTCTATTTGGTGTAGCTCCAAACGCCATCACGATCTTAACCGTTCTTCTTATAACTCCCCATTACTCACGCACCCGAGGTACCTCACTAGCCCCTCCCTCCATGACACCTCCGTCATGCGAGCTGGGGGTAGCCTATGGCAGTCATGCCGTTATCAACCCGACAGCCCGACGCTGCCCGAGAGGTGGCACACACATACCAAGACTCCATAATCATCATCAATCATCAATCAATCTATCAATTGGGAGATCAGCAACGAAAGTGCCCGATTCCCGAATTCAATAATAATCAATCAATCAATTGGGAGATCAGCAACGAAAGTGCCCAATTCCCGAACTCAATAATAATCAATCAATCAATTAACTTAGTTAGATGACAAAGTAGGCCATCTAACCGGACATGCATCATATACATAATTAAACTCTAAATTACTCATCAACAACTCACAATTCAACACTCAAATACTACCCAACCATCTAAAGGCATCGTTCAAGAAATTAAAGAATGACAACCTAAACTTCTAAAATTCATAACTTACAATCTACTAATCCAAACATTGCCAAATCAGTTCCTATCACTCACCCATTCAACCTACTACATTAGCCCTCTCGGAAATCCACCATAACACCTCCAAATCATGCCCGATAACCCTAAAACCCTAGGATGTCATGGCTGGATTTTCCGGATTTTCACACGAACAATGTAATAGAAAATTCGGCATTACAACAGCGCTAACACGTAATTATCAAGTATTTAGAAATCGACGGCAATCGATTTCGATCAACACAACTCATTTAATTCAACTTTGAACATTTTAATCAAAATTAAATACCCAAAAAATAAAAATTATGCTACATCCGATAGAAATTCGTAGTATTAGTATATAACGATCCCTAGCATGCAAGGAGCAATAATCTATCATCAGATTTCAATTCTAACGGTTAAATTTTCATTTATGAGCAAAAGTATAAAAATGACATTTTGAGATCTAGAATTTTTCTCTCACCTTTGATGTGATATAAGCCTAGGAATGCGTGCTATGTGTGCCCAACAAGCAGAATCCAAGTCGGTGCGAAGTTCTACGGACAAAAACTAGGTTTTTCTTTGAAAAATTGATTGAAAAGCTTGAGTTTTTCTCTTTCTTTTTCTCCATCCTTTCTCTCGGCCTTGTGTGTGTTTGTGGTGGTGTTTTTGTGTTGTGTGAGTGTGTGTTGATGACAATAGCTTATAAGGTCAATAATTTAATAAAGTCAAAGTTAATTTAAATTGATATTTTTGTGTTTTCTTGACTTTAATTGCATTTTCTTGATTACCAAAGTTCAAAACATTTATTCAACACCTAATCTAGCTCAAGTAAATTATTTTTAGGTGACAAGAAGTTTTACAATCAAATAATTTCACCCGAGTCGGCTTAAAACTCGATTTTCGTAAAAGTCGGTGTAAAAACCCTAATAAATTCTTAAGCCGATTTTAAAACCGTTTTCATCAAACACAGGTCTATTAAAGTCCGTGGACTAGGTCTAGAAGGGTTAAAAAGACCAGTTTCAAAATTTTAGCGGACGTGTTTCGAAAACACTATTCACTGAAAATCGACGATAAAATTTCTGACTCCGTTTTTGATGAAAATTTCATGAATGCACATTTAGCAAGTATTAGGAGTATTGACATCAAAATTATAACTTTCTAGGTCCTATACCACATAAACAGATCATATGCATGCAAAACGAGGTATAACACGTAAAACGAGATAAGCAGGAAAGTGGGGTTTCACATTGCCTATGCTTCCAGGAAGTTGAAGCCTTATGAAGTGAATTATCCGACTAATGATCTTGAGTTAGCAACTGTTGTTTTCGCACTGAAGAAGTGGCATCATTATTTGTGGGGCAGTAAGTTCGAGATTTTCACTGATCATAAGAGTCTGAAGTACTTGTTCTCACAGAAGGAGTTAAATATGCGCCAGCAGAGGTGGATGAAACTTCTTGGAGATTATAATTGTTCTATCAATTATCTGCTTGGCAAGGCAAATGTTGTAGCAGATGCTCTTAGTCGTAAGGCGAGTGTTTCTTGTTTGGTTGTCAAGATGTGGGAAGTTCTTGAGGAATTCACTTATTGGAGACCGGAGTTGACTCAGGTTGGGGTGATGTGTTCACATCTCCGTATTTAACCTTTATTGCTGTCTCAGATCAGGGAAGCTCAGCAGCTTGATGTTAAACTTCAGAAGATCAAGGATCAGATCACAGATGATCAGTCTGACTTTAAACTGCATGAGGATGGTATTCTTCGATTTCGGAACAGGGTTTGTGTTCCCGATGAACCGGGCTTGAGGAGAGGTATTCTGGAGGAAGCTCATAATTCTAAGTACACTATTCATCCCGGTGGAACCAAGATGTATCGGGATTTGAAGCAACATTATTGGTGGAATAATATGAAGAGGGAGGTTGCTCAGTTTGTATCTAGATGTTTGACTTGTCAGAGGGTGAAAGCCGAGCATCAACGACCTGCAGGTTTGCTTCAGCCGTTGGCTATACCAGAGTGGAAGTGGGAGCATATTACGATGGATTTCGTCACTGGTTTGCCTAGAACACCGAGGGGTAATGATGCAGTTTGGGTTGTCGTGGATCGTTTGACGAAGACAGCTCATTTTATTTCGATAAGGATGGGAGATGAGGTTACAAAGTTGACGGGTCTTTATTTGGATCAGATTGTTAGACTTCACGGGATTCCATCTAGTATTGTCTCAGATCGAGATCCTCGATTTACTTCTCGTTTGTGGGAGAAACTTCAGGAGACCTTGGGTACTCAGTTGAACTTCAGTACCGCGTATCATCCACAGACCGACGGTCAGTCTGAGCGGACTATTCAGATTCTGGAAGATATGCTTAGGGCTTGTGTTTTGGACTTCGGGAAGAACTGGGAGAAACATCTACCACTTGCCGAGTTTGCCTATAACAATAGTTATCAAGCTACTATTGGGATGACACCTTTTGCAGCTCTTTACGGTCGTAAGTGCCGTTCACCTTTATATTGGGACGAGGTAGGGGAGATGAAGACTATTGATCCGACTATCATGCCAGAGCTTCTTGAGAAGATTGAGAATGTTCTGTTGATCAGGCAAAGAATGCTTACGGCGCAGAGTAGATTCAAGAATTATGCTGATAAGCGTCGTCGGGACTTGGAGTTTACAGTCGGAGATCGGGTTTTCTTGAGATTGTCTTCACGTAAGGGGTTTGCTCGTTATGGTAAAGGTAGAAAGCTGAGTCCGAGATTTGTTGGGCCGTTTGAGATTACCGGCAGGGTTGGTAAGTTGGCATATCGGTTGGCTTTACCGGAGAACTTCTCTAATGTCCACGATGTATTTCACGTGTCTAATTTGCGAAAATATAATCCGGATCCTTCTCATATTCTTGAACCAGAGTCGTTACAGCTTCGTGAGAAACTGACTTATGACGAGCGTCAAATTCGATTCTTGATCAGATGGAACGAGAGTTGAGGTCGAAGAAGATTCCGATGGTTAAGGTGTTGTGGAAGCATCACGGCAATGAGGAAGCTACCTGGGAGAGAAGAGATCAGATACAGCAGCAAATGATCTCCAAATTAAATGAATCATAAATCAAATAGAATCTTTACAATGCTTTAACTCTGACCGTAAATCTCATTCAATTTCAAGTTAAGATCTAAAAGTTATAACCATTATCGTGAGACCGCGCAACCAGTCCAGTTTTAATAACTATCCAGTACACCCTATGATTTTTACCCTATTAGGTGGTCTTAACGTCCGAATTAGCTCTATTCTATTTCGGCAATATTTGTTCACAACTGAAAAATATGGATGAGTCTTATGTGCAGGAGTCATTGCCATGAGATTATCTTAGTTGTTGTAAAATAATGTTTTGTATAATCTATTTTGAAATGTATGTATAGCCTATGTATTAAGTTGGAACGGAGGCGTATATGTAACACCCCGATCCCTCTCGAGACCGGGAGTTCTATCAATCGATCTAATCACAACCCAAACCAAACCCGGGCATAATTTTCAGGGAAAATGGACGGAGTCTCCCCTGTTTCTAGGCGAAATGTAAAACATGCGATAGCATATAAGTGGACCAATACCATGTCCAAACATTCAAAACCACCTCAAGGCCATCCGAGCCTCGGTTCTCAACAATTTAAACTCAGCAAGTATACATACATTTCCAATTTAAAAGCTAACCTATCTCTTTTCATTTTTGACAAGTACATTCGAACTAGACGGTTAAACCATACTAAGCTACTGCATAAAATAAACTATCATGTCATTCTAACTCTTTTCCTTTGGGCATTACAGACATGCATTGAAGTTAACCTATGCTAACTGATTACATAAACTAGCTTATCAATTCACCTCAGCTACTTAGCTAAATTTAAATTATATTTCTTTTGACAATAAATACAAACAACATATGAACATACATCTTTACAAACTTCGACACTCAAGCCACATAGGCACGCAAGACAACTCTTCAGGCAACGAACTTTCACGAAATCACGAACTTTCCAGCTAATATGACATTTCCTGAAATGTGGTGGTGAGGAGTGAGTATACACAACACGTATACTCAGTGAGGGCGAGACATATATCGAATTGGAGAGAAAGAAAGTCGTGCAATGCAAATAAGACAGTTAAGCAATATAACTGATAAATAAGCAATCAAGACAAACAATCAATACAATAAGCAATTACTGAAAGCATTAACACAACCATTCAAAGCTATACCACACTCTGAAGGCTATGGTTCACTCATACGAGCAATGTACCATTTCACGAGCGATACATCAATCTCGAGCTTGATGTTGACAACGATGACAATAAGCGCACAACCACTTTATAACACCAGTTTGGAATACCCTGGAAGTATCCATCAAACTACGACCCAAATCTCCCTGGGAGGCAACCCAAGCGAGAAAAGGGAATAGGACACGGAGCTAGAGCAACCAACACCGGCAACCCGAGGCTACCCGGAGAGGCCCATCACTCACGCCCTGACACTATGCAATGCAAGACTCGATACAAGGCGATAAACGAGCGATAGCATAACAATACAGATTAGAGGCGATAAACAAGATATCAAGCATCATCAACAATTGATAAACATTTCAATCAACAATCAACTCTAACAAGCGTAATAAGCATTAACAAGCATTTACAATCAAATAAGTAACAAGAACAACACCAACAAACATCATCAAGCAATAACAAGTATTCTATAGGCATTATAAGCATTCTATAGGCAACATAAGCATTCTATAAGCAATATAAGCATTCTATAAGCAATATTCTATGAAAACACACAAAATCACGAAAATGACCCCAACTTACCAACCTCTCCTACTTTCAAACGAGCCACGAGTTTTGGAAACCGACTTCACCAATCCTCCTAGGTCACTATAAGGCACGTCTAAAGACCCTGAAACCCTACTTAACCCTGGAATTCACGCAAAGTCCCGATTTCCCCCTTTGTTCGTTTGAACTACAACTATACTAACGAAACGCCCAACCAACGCCATAATCGCACCAAAAGTGCTTCCATGGCCTCCCGAAACAATGCCATCAAGCAAAACGAGAAAATGCTAAACTCGACCTAAATGACCCCGACTTTCACCAAGGCGTTTTTCTCATTTTTTTATTACGCAACCTAAACAAATCATGCATTTAGGCATTCTAGCATACCTAGCACCTTTTCACATCAACAAACAGCATAACAATGCAACTTTATCGTTTCAAAGATTTACTATTCACAAAATACTATTCAACTAACAATTTATATTTCAATTTCAATATTCAACATCAGAAAATGTTAAAAAGCTATAAATACGTGTTCTACGATTGCTAGGGAACATACTTTAAGCAATGAAACAGACAAAATAACAACCTACGGTTAAATCACAAAAATTAAAGTTTATATTCAACATTTTCAAATGTGCAAATAACGATGAAACCCTCACCTTAGACGCTCCTAGATGCTAGGGAAACCTCGTAAAATGCCTCAGAAACCACCCCGTGCAAGCTCACGCGAATATTTGATGATTTGTTTTGAAATTTTTTCCTTTCTTTTTCTCTTTCTTTTCCTCATGGCTTCAAGCCTTTCTTCTCTGTTTTTTCGTTTGCATTCTGCTTATTTAGGAAAAAAAATGACAAGAAGTCAAAGGTCAAAGATTCGGTCAACCCGCTAAACCAAAACAGCTATGCGCGACCTTACGAAAACGGCCATAACTTCTTCTAGAAAACTCCAATTCACGAACGGTTTGAAGCCTCAGAAACTAGACTCATAGAGCTTTCCAACCATATATAATTTGCTACCTAACTCTTCCCCAATTGGTTCAGATTTAATTCGAAATTTGACCCAAAATTTGACTAACTTAACATTGGATTTTTTTATTTCTAATCCCAAGTTTGCCTTTTATTAAACATTTCAAAAATTTCCAGCTTGTCCTAGTTGGTCAATGTAGATGAAAAGTCAACTAGTTTGGTCAAAGAAGGTGAAAGGTCAATAAAATGCAATTTAAATGAACTTTAAATGCTATTGAATACATGCCAGGTTCGGGTTATCACATCCTTTCCCCCTTAAAACAATTGCGTGCTTGCAATTCTTCTTCCAATAGAGCTCTGCATCCACTGAAATCCAACCCTGACTAGTCTTCATTAGCTACTGAATAAGTATTTAATCAAGATGACCAATAGGAAAGTTCAAGTAGAAATGCCAAGTGCTAATGCCAAATAAAGGCTCAAATGTAGATACCGTACAAGAATTCCGTTGACACGAATACCGAAGAAGAATAAATTCCAACCAGAAACACCGAGATAATACCAATAAAGACTAAAGCAAAGATACTGTAGATGTCATTAATACCACACAATAACGACAAGAAGAATACCCCACGCACGAATCTCCAATAGAAGTCTAACTATTACAGCCCGAGAATTTCCAAGCAAGAAGCCAAATAAAAGCTTAAACAAAGGTTCCATCTAGAGGTCCAAAGAAGTACCCCGCTGGTCATGAATTCCATAGAAGAATTCCCTATTAAAAGTGCTGAATAAAATACCAAGAAACCCAATCAAATATACTTCCAAAGTTCCAAAGAAGCCTTCCAAATAATAACCCCATGGGACAACCAATTAGATTCTGAGTTTTGCTATCAAATGCTGAGAGGAATGTCAAAGGAAATAGCAGAGAAAATACAATGTGCCCAATAAGACAACTAAGTTGAATAACAAACATAGTTTCCCAGATGGACGAAAACTCCAAGGATAAACACCGAACTGGTGAACAATATACCAAAACCAAACTCTGAGGCCTCTTCACTGTTTGTCAAGTGAGAACTTCATACAACTTTGCCAATAAGGAAAATACCAATAGAACGCCCAATAAGAATTTCAAAGAATACCATAAGTAGTTATACAATAAGTCTGATAGGAACTCCAAATACCAAACCTACTGAGGAACACTGAAGAAGATATCCGAAACAATGCTCCAATAAGAAAGTAGCCAAGTTTGCCTAATAAGTAAATATTAAATAATTGGCCACTGAGAATTCTAAAAAATACCATTGAAGAATTTCCAATCAGGGATGCCAGTTTCACACCAATAAAGACCGAGACACATATACCCTAGATAATACTGTGCAGTAAGGCCGATTGAAATCCCAATAGCCAAATCCACCGAGAAATGCCAACAGAAGTCTCCAAAGAATACCCATTAAGAAAACTAAAGAATGCTCCAAAGAACAACCAAATAAAACCCCAAGAGAAAGCTACTCTTTCACAACTGTTAAGCACAGAGGAGGACCATAGAGATTTGCCAATAACCGAGCTCCAAAAGCAAACACCAATTCCCAAATAAAGGCTAGTCAAATGACATTCATTTCCTGCCAATCCATACACCTTGAAAAGCTAGCGGTGAACTACTTTCTTCAGGGGAGAAAGAGGACTTACTTACCATTTCCATAAGACATGTATGAATGCCAATATATCACATTTATACACATGCCTTAAACTATTATGCAAGCAAGTTTACAAAATAGTTTATTCAACAAAGTCACTCAATCACGACAATCAAGTCAAGCACAACATAATCAATTCAAATCACGGCATAACCAATTCAAGATATTATAGTACGCACATTACAAGCAATACCCCAAGCAGATAACAATTCACGAGATCAATTCGATTCATGATGCCAATTCGATAGGTCAATTCAATGCACAACTAGACATTTCACTTTACTTGAGAATCATTTAACACATAACACATAACTATATCACATAGGTGCATACATTCAAGTCAAGACACACAATCTCACATACAAGCATGCACTTTCAAGACACACTTAACAAGCACACATTCAAGGGTCACTACCCACCAGACCGAGGACCCTGTCCCGGCTTATGAGCTAGACAAGCTCTGATACCACCTGTAATACCCCGATCCCTCTCGAGACCGGGAGTTCTATCAATCGATCTAATCACAACCCAAACCAAACCCGGGCATAAATTTCAGGAAAAACGGACGGAGTCTCCCCTGTTTCTAGGCGAAATGTAAAACCTGCGATAGTATATAAGTGGACCAATACCATGTCCAAACATTCAAAACCACCTCAAGGCCATCCGAGCCTCGGTTCTCAACTATTTAAACTCAGCAAGTATACATACATTTCCAATTTAAAAGCTAACCTATCTCTTTTCATTTTTGACAAGTACATTCGAACTAGACGGTTAAACCATACTAAGCTACTGCATAAAATAAACTATCATGCCATTCTAACTCTTTTCCTTTGGACATTACAGACATGCATTGAAGTTAAGCTATGCTAACTGATTACATAAACTAGCTTATCAATTCACCTCAGCTACTTAGCTAAATTTAAATTACATTTCTTTTGACAATAAATACAAACAACATATGAACATACATCTTTACAAACTTCGACACTCAAGCCACATAGGCACGCAAGACAACTCTTCAAGCAACGAACTTTCACGAAATCACGAACTTTTCAGCTAACATGACATTTCCTGAAATGTGGTGGTGAGGAGTGAGTATACACAACACGTATACTCAGTGAGGGTGAGACATATATCGAATTGGAGAGAAAGAAAGTCGTGCAATGCAAATAAGACAGTTAAGCAATATAACTGATAAATAAGCAATCAAGACAAACAATCAATACAATAAGCAATTACTGAAAGCATTAACACAACCATTCAAAGTTATACCACACTCTGAAGGCTATGGTTCACTCATACGAGCAATGTACCATTTCACGAGCGATACATCAATCTCGAGCTTGATGTTGACAACGATGACAATAAGCGCGCAACCACCTTATAACACCAGTTTGGAATACCCCGGAAGTATCCATCAATCTACGACCCAAATCTCCTTGGGAGGCAACCCAAGCGAGAAAAGGGAATAGGACATGGAGCTAGAGCAACCAACACCGGCAACCCGAGGCTACCCGGAGAGGCCCATCACTCACGCCCTGACACTATACAATGGAAGACTCGATACAAGGCGATAAACGAGCGATAGCACAACAATACAGATTAGAGGCGATAAACAAGATATCAAGCATCATCAACAATTGATAAACATTTCAATCAACAATTAACTCTAACAAGCGTAATAAGCATTAACAAGCATTTACAATCAAATAAGTAACAAGAACAACACCAACAAACATCATCAAGCAATAACAAGTATTCTATAGACATTATAAGCATTCTATAGACAACATAAGCATTCTATAAGCAATATAAGCATTCTATAAGCAATATTCTATGAAAACAAACAAAATCACGAAAATGACCCCAACTTACCAAACGCTACTACTTTCAAACGAGCCACGAGTTTTGGAAACCGACTTCACCAATCCTCCTAGGTCACTATAAGGCACGTCTAAAGACCCCGAAACCCTACTTAACCCTGGAATTCATGCAAAGTCCCGATTTCCCCCTTTGCTCGTTTGAACTACAACTATACTAACGAAACACCCAACCAACGCCATAATCGCACCAAAAGTGCTTCCATGGCCTCCCGAAAGAATGCCATCACGCAAAACGAGAAAATGCTAAACTCGACCTAAACGACCCCGACTTTCACCAAGGCGTTTTTCTCATTTTTTCCATTACGCAACCTAAACAAATCATGCATTTAGGAATTCTAGCATACCTAGCACCTTTTCACATCAACAGACAGTATAACAACGTAACTTTATCGTTTCAAGTGTTTACTATTCATAAAATACTATTCAACTAACAATTTATATTTCAATTTCAATATTCAACAGCAGAAAATGTTAAAAAGCTATAAATACGTGTTCTACGATTGCTAGGGAACATACTTTAAGCAATGAAACAGACAAAATAACAACCTACGGTTAAATCACAAAAATTAAAGTTTATATTCAACATTTTCAAATGCACAAATAACGATGAAACCCTCACCTTAGACGCTCCTAGACGCTAGGGAAACCTCGTAAAATGCCTCGGAAACCACCCTGTGCAAGCTCACGCGAAGATTTGATGATTTGTTTTGAAATTTTTTTCTTTCTTTTTCTCTTTCTTTTCCTCATGGCTTCAAGCCTTTCTTCTCTGTTTTTTCGTTTGTATTCTGCTTATTTAGGAAAAAAAATGACAAGAAGTCAAAGGTCAAAGATTCGGTCAACCCGCTAAACCAAAACAGCTATGCGCGACCTTACAAAAATGGCCATAACTTCTTCTAGAAAACTCCAATTCATGAACGGTTTGAAGCCTCAGAAACTAGACTCATAGAGCTTTCCAACCATATATAATTTGATACCTAAATCTTTCCCAATTGGTTCAGATTTAATTCCAAAGTTGACCCAAAATTTGACTAACTTAACATTGCATTTTTTTATTTCTAATCTGAAGTTTGCCTTTTATTAAACATTTCAAAAATTTCCACCTTGTCCTAGTTGGTCAATGTAGATGAAAAGTCAACTAGTTTGGTCAAAGAATGTGAAAGGTCAATAAAATGCAATTTAAATGAACTTTAAATGCTATTGAATACATGCCAGGTTCGGGTTATCACAGTATAACTATGATTGGAATGTTGAAGAATGATTATTGTATAATATGGATGTGTTGTATGTTGTTAACTTAATTGAGGAGATGATTTTTGGGATTGTTTATGGAGTTTGATGTATGATGTTCTATTGAGGTTGGTTTAGAGCCTCGGTGTCCTATTTACTGCCGTTATACTGTCGGAATTCCGTTGCGTCCTGACTGATTATAAGAGGGGTCGAGTTGGGGCGTGACATTTAAGTGGTATCAGAGCGCATGTTTAGCTATCAACCGGGGTATCCTCGGAATGTGGGTAGTGGTCTATGCATGCAAGTATGTATTAAGTGAAAGAAAAGTGAAACATATGTTAATATGTTTATGTGATTAATTTACTTATGTGTCTAACTTTCTATATGACCAGTATGCCTTGTGTGTTAAGTGAACTAATGTGGTCAATATGTTTTATGTGATAACGTGTTATACGTACTCAATGTGTTGTGATTAATGTGCATTATGTGATTAATGTGCATTATGTGATTAATGTGTATTATGTGACAATTGTGTTTTATGTGATCAAAGTGCTTTATGTGAAGTTTGTTGCTTATGTGACTTTAATTGTTTATAACTTACTTCTGTGATATAACCTGTTTATATGATGTTGGCTTCTTATATGCTGAATTGTGTGTTATGTGATAATGTTAAATTATATGATAATCATGCATTACGTTGTACATGTTTTCATGTGATGTAATTGTATATATTCTATAACTGTGGGTGATTCTTTTAGGTGAAGTAAGGATGACTGCAAGAGTTTTCGGAAATAGTGGTAGGCCATGATTTTGAATTATTATTATTCTAGAAGTTTATCAGTTAGATTTTAATTGTTATGTTTATGGATTTTAGTTTCGGCTTAGTGGATTGATCTTGATGTTCCTTTAGCGAGAATGAAGTTGTTCGAGGAAAATAGCAATGTATCTTGATGATTATAATTACTTTTGTTGCCATGTTTAATTTATTATTACTTGGAGATGAATCATAAGTTGAGGTTTCTGTGAGGTTGTGATTAGACACTTTTGGAGTCTCAACTCAGATTATACTTTCTTGAGGTTATTTTAGAATGAATTTATTTGAGGAATTAGTGATATATATTTGTGAATGGAATGAAGTGTAGTATAACATGTGAGTATTTCTACTATTTGGGATTGCTATATTATTAATGGATATTTTGGAGTTTTGATCTTTAAACCTTGGAGACAATTGGAGTGATTCCTGACTAAAGTTACTTTATTCGAAGATGTAATTGTTGGGAGATAGAATTATTTGAGAAAATAAGAATGCATTTCGATGGCTGAACATTTACTTGCCTACATCAAGCTTTTGGATTCTAGGTGGTATGACTTTCTAAATTGTTGATTGAGGATTCACTTGTGTTATAATGGGTTAATATGAATCTGTATTGTGTTATCAGATTTTGGAGTCTTCATTAGTGAATCATGTTAGGTAATCGGTGATTTATCTTGTTTAGTGATTGGTCTGGTACGGAATGTAAAATTTTGGAGTGATTTATCTTGTTTGGTGATTGTTATGACTCCTTAGGTTCTCTAGATCTCCTTAGTGTCTTGTTTTGGAGGAAGATAGATTGTAAGATTTGACTTGTTGGTGTTTAAGTGTGTAGGTGGGACACCCTTCTTGTACTTCATAATTCTATCAGTCTTATTATTATCTTTTACTCTATTCTCACTTATTTGAGAGTGAGTTACATTTTTCTAGCATATCAATTGTTTCTTGAAAGTTTTGCTTATTGGATTAATGGATCCTATACTCATTTGACATTGTTTCTATTCTTAACATTCATATTTGCTTCTTATAGCAATGTCACTTATTTGAGTTAAGGTTTGAGACTTCTCTATTTCATTCTATATCTCCAGCCATTGATTTCAATATTTCATTTCATCCTATTACTATTCATTTGAAAGTAATTTTTCCTTTGGTATACCATTTTACTTGTTCGAATTCCACTTGCTTGATGTACTCCCTACCTAAGTACATCATTGTCATTCTTGTTGATCCTTGTTAATCCTATTGTTTCATTATTAAATCCTGAGCCATTACTTTGCTTGTAATTGCTCATTTAATATACTCAGCATTGTCCTTTCTTATTTATACTTCTTTGGTTATTGCGTGCTGAGATACTCATTGTCTTGACATTCATATTTTCTATTGAATTAATCATCTCTTATTTTTTAATTTCATTTCGCCTCAAGTACAACCTACTTGTTGGTTCCTTGAACAATCATCGAGAATTGAAATATCTACTTGTTCAGGGATTTTTGTTCAACATACTCAGCACTGTTTTGACTCGTCATCATCCTTTGTTCGTACTTATTTAACTGATAGGTGCTGAGACATTTCTTATCTTAGTTATCATGTTTCCTTATTAAACTATTAACCTCTTGATTCTCTAACTTGTTTGACCTCTTGTTCACTTGCTTGTTGGCTCGAATATGATTTTTCATATTCGTATTTCCTTGTAAATTTCATAAGAGCCATATTATGACCAATGTCACTTTTAAGATATTCCCTTGATTAGTAATCATTCATGTTATCGTAAATGAGTTTTTAAACCCTCGGGGTGTTCATAGAGCTCTTTTCTGTAGTAGGGGAGATTGATAATTAGTGGTGTCATGCTAAGACTTTGGAGTTGCGATTTCTTTCATATGCAATATGATGTTAGGTGGGAGCGAATTATGAATTGAAGATTGTCTTGGAATTATGATAATCATCTTGCAGTCAACAGAGTTTGTTCTTTTGAGGTCTTTGGTTAGTTGTCATCCTAAGAGATAAATGGGAACTAAGAGAAGTATTGTTAAGTGTAACGATTGAGGATTTAATTGTCTATCAGTTCGAGAATTGTGCGGATGCAATTGTTTTAAGGAGAGGAGAATGTGAAACCCCACTTTTCTACTTTAACTCGATTTACGTGTTTTATCTTGTTTTGCGTGCATTTGACCTGTTTATGTGCTATATGACCTAGAATGTTATAATTTTGATGTCAATACTCCTAATACGTGCTAAATGTGCATTCATGAAATTTTCATCAAAAACGGAATCAGAAATTTTATCGTCGATTTTTAGTGAATAGTGTTTTCGAAACACGTCCGCTAAAATTTTGAAACTAGTCTTTTTAACCCTTTTAGACCTAGACCATGGACTTTAATAGACCTGTGTTTGATTAAAACAGTTTTAAAATCGGCTTAAAATTTTATTAGGGTTTTTACACCGACTTTTGCGAAAATCGAGTTTTAAGCCGACTCGGTTGAAAGTGTTTGATTGTAAAACTTCTTGTCACCTAAAAATAACCTACTTGAGCTAGCTTGGGTGTTGAGTAATTTTTTTGAACTTTGGTGATCAAGAAAATGCATTTAAAGTCAAGAAAATACAAAAAATTGCTAAGTTTCAACTTTGACTTTCATTTAAATGGTTGACCAACAAGCTTATATCACCAACACACACTCACAAAGCACAAAAACACCCCCAAAAACACACACAAAACCGTGGATCCTTGGAGGAGAAAGATGAAGGCATTTTCAAAGCATTTTTCTCATAGATTTTGCATTTCAAAGCCGAATTGAGTGATTCAAAGCTTGAAATTGATTGTTGGGCATCCATTCTACACATTTCTTGCATCAAAACACATCAAAGGTGAGAGAAAATTTCTAGATCTCAAAATTCATATTTTGTGTTTATGCGTATAAATGATTATTGAACCGTTAGAATGTTAATCTAATGTTAGATTATTGCTCCTTGCATGCTAGGGATCATTTAGCTGTAATACTACGAGTTTTTATCGGTTGTAGCATAATTTTTATTTTTCGGGTATTTAAATTTGATTAAATTGTTCAATGTTGATTTAATTGAGTTGTGTTGATCGGAATCGATTGCAGTCGATTTCTAAATGTTTGATAATTACGTGGTAGCGCCGTTGTAATGCCGAATTTTCGATTATGATGTTTGGGCCAAAATCCGGAAATTTCAGCCATGACATCCTAGGGTTTTAGGGTTATCGGGCATGATTTGGAGGTGTTATGGTGGATTTCTGAGAGGGCTAATGTAGTAGGTTGAATGGGTGAGTGATAGAAACTGATTTGGCAATGTTTGGGTTAGTAGAATGTAAGTTATGAATTTTTGAAGTTTAGGTTGTCATTCTTTAATTTCTTGAACGATGCCTTTAGATGATTGGGTGGTGTTTGAGTGTTGAATGGTGAGTTGTTGATGAGTAATTTAGGGTTTAATTGTGTATATAATGCATGTTCGGTTAGATGGCCTACTTTGTCATCTAACTAAGTTATTGTTGCTTAAATGATAATTGATGCTATCAATGATGAATAAATGATGATTGATTGATGATTGATTGATGATTGATGATTATGGAGTCTTGGTATGTGTGTGCCACCTCTCGGGCAGCGTTGGGCTGTCGGGTTGATAACGGCATGGCTGCCAGAGGCTACCCTCAGCTCACATGACGGAGGTGTCATGGAGGGAGGGACTAGTGAGGTACCTTGGGTGCGTGAGTAATGGGGAGTTATAAGAAGAACGGTTGAGATCGTGATGGCATTTGGAGCTACACCAAATAGAGTATCCTTTATTGAATGGTTATATAGTTATGTGATGATAGTATTATTTATGTTATTGTGTGTTTACTGACTCAAATGATTATTCCAAGGAGTTTAGTAGACCTTGCTCGAGATCTATAGGATCCTCGCTGGGCTTATTTTATATAAGCTCACTCTCTATTATTGCATGCATGCAGGTGTTACTAATTTTGACTACGGGTATGTGCCTCCTGAAGAGAGAAATGTGTCATATGTGGATGAGTCTTATGTGTAGGAGTCATTGCCATGAGATTATCTTAGTTGTTGTAAAATAATGTTTTGTATAATCTATTTTGAAATGTATGTATAGCCTATGTATTAAGTTGGAACGGAGGCGTATAACTATGATTGGAATGTTGAAGAATGATTATCGTATAATATGGATGTGTTGTATGTTGTTAACTTAATTGAGGAGATGATTTTTGGGATTGTTTATGGAGTTTGATGTATGATGTTCTATTGAGGTTGGTTTAGAGCCTCGGTGTCCTATTTACTGTCGTTATACTGCCGAAATTCCGTTGCGTCCTGACTGATTATAGGAGGGGTCGAGTTGGGGCGTGACAATTTCAACCGACTAAGGGCTTTATATACGTAACCGCATGCAATAATAACCACCAATCTTCCAAGATATCATCAAGAATCAAACAATAACATGCTAAACATTTCGTGGCCAGCCTACTACTTATCATAATAGCATCAAAATACATTATGAAACCAAGGAATTAAATCCCTAACAAGTATAGAATTAACTATAGCCTTCATATACACGGCCATACTCAAGATTAACCAATATTCATCCTCAAAATCAACTAAGAACATATGAATACTCATCTAAACCAATATGTCTAGCCTTAAACAGTCCATGCAATCCAAGTTCTAAGCAATACAAACACATGCAATAGCCCGATACGCTTCAAATCATAATTTCTAGCAACCACAACCATAGATCTTCACATGCATGACCATATACACATATATATATGCTTATGAACTTTAAAAACATTTAGAAATCAGTTTGAAACCCTTACATTGCAACCCTATAGCACATATTTCAGTTACGACCTTCACTAATTGCCCTAACTTTCGTCAGTTAGTTACCCAAGTAAATGATCTCCAAATTAAATGAATCATAAATCAAATAGAATCTTTACAATGCTTTAACTCTGACCGTAAATCTCATTCAATTTCAAGTTAAGATCTAAAAGTTATAACCATTATCGTGAGACCGCGCAACCAGTCCAGTTTTAATAACTATCCAGTACACCCTATGATTTTTACCCTATTAGGTGGTCTTAACGTCCGAATTAGCTCTATTCTATTTCTGCAATATTTGTTCACAACTGAAAAATATAGCTTCCTACCAAGTTTCATCAATTTTTGAGATCATTTACTACTTTAAAAGTGCTTGAAACAGTGAGGTCAGTGAGCTGTCCAAGATTCTTCAGTCATGTTTAAACTTATCTTCTTTGCTTCTAAGCATGCAAGACTATATCACATACATACATATGCTTATAAGCTTTAAAAACATTTAAGAAACAGTTTTAACCCTTACCTCTTGGAGATCTATGAAGAAATGCAAAGGATCTACTTGAAAGTTTGAGAAATAGTATTGAAAGTGCTAAAGTCCTCCTTTCCTTGCCTTGGCCATGTATACCTCACTTGTTTCCTTTGATATTTAGTCTAGTTAGCTAACATATAGTGTGTGTGAGTGTTCATAACCATAAGGAAAAAAATGGAGGGGTTATACTTTACCTTGGCCGAAAATGAAAGAGGTCTAGAGGGAGTTTTGAGTGTTTCTTGAGTCTTGAAAGCTTATTGAAGATGGCTGCTTTTCTGGGTCTGAAAATGGAGAGAAAATGAGAGTTTTGGGTGTGTTAGGTTTTGAGAGGGAGATTTAGAGTGTTGTTTTGTTATTTTGATGTAGTTTGACTTGTTTTTGTGTGGGTATGTTGCTAGGTCTGAAAATTAATGCTTGTGTGTGTGTTTTGAGTCATGTGTGGGTATAATATTTTTGATATCTTCTGTCTTGAGATTGTAGTATTTTAGGTGTCTAGTGTTTAGTGCAGTGTAGACAAAGTATGTAAGAATGTTTAAGGTTTAGGAAAACTGTATAGAAGATGTTGGCTTAGGTGCTTGTGTAGCATTGAAGTTAGAATAGAATATAGGGCATGTTAGATGTTTGTGAGGTTTTGTCTTGTAGTGGATTTGAATTAGGATTAGAATAATATTAGTGGAAGATGTAGGATAGTTTTAATAATATTTTAGTGTTAGCGGAGTTGTAGGATTGGTTTAATAGTATTTAAATAGTTAGTGGATTGTGTAGGAGGAATATTCTATTGCCTAGTGCCTTGTGCAGGAATCTACCTAGATTAGTGTGCAGGCACGTTTTCTTAGGTCAAGGCACGTACTACGAGGCATGCATAGAAATCAATATGGGGCACAAATCCCTAGGTAATGCATACAGTCCAATGCTAATATACGTATTCTTAGGTTAGGGCACGTATTACGAGGTAATGTACATACTTCAAGATAAATGCACACAATTCGAGATAATACACGTAAATCAAAGTAAGACACTTAAATCTAGGTTAAGGCTCATACTTCTAGATATATGTATATATTATTGTAAGAGTGCACGTAACCCAAGATAATGCATGTAACCCAAGGTCGGTCATATAAATCTAGGTTTAAGACATGTAAATTGAGGTAAGTGCATGTTGGTCGAGGAAATGCACGTATTCAGGGTTAAGGCACGTATCTCAAGGTAAGTACACGTGATATACTAATCGAGATTAGGGCACACTAAGCTAATGTTAAGATTATGATGCGGTATCTAGAAAGTGAATTGTGGAAGTTAAGCCGATGATATTTAGTTGCAAGAGTTGAATTAAGTAGGATAAAATAATTGTCTATCGAAGTTATCTTGAATATAGACTCGTAGTCGGGATTATTTTAGAGTTATATACCTTATGAAGTTATTTCCTTCAAATTGATTGAAGTGACAAGTTATTCGAATGTTAATAGATTAATTGAAAGTAGATGCACGTCATTATAAGAGTGAAATCGTGAAGGTTAAGCCATGGTAAGATGGGCCGTGATCCTAGAATTATCATGGTATTGTGAGTGTATCCTTGGAATCTTGATTTCGTACTCATGGAATTTAACCTTAGAATAATGGGTTGGAACTTGAGATTATTCCAGAATGAATCCCTTTGAAATAGTATTGATGCGCGTATAAGAATGACGCAAATTGTAATATAAGGTATGTATATTACTATTGACTGGGATCAACATATTAAAGTTCATTCGGAGTTTAATTCTTAATGCTAGGAGCCAATGTTGGATGAAGCTATGACTAAGGACATTTACCTACCTATTTAGTGATAAGAGATGAAATCATTTGAGGGATTGAGGGTAAGCATTCAAAGCCACTTGGTGCTAGACGGTATCTTGATGAGTTTCGAGTGTTACATGCTGATTTCAAGAGGCTCTTGGTTAGCTTTAAGAGAGTTAGAAATGAATGTAGTGCTCAATTTTCTAAGGATGAAAGTAAGGAGACATGACCAGTAGCATTACATTAAGGAGAATTGAGGCATTCTAAGAATTGAAATGGCTTTTCCACTCTGTGCTTACTATTGTTCCTTGAGGTTGAATTATAATTAAGGAAGTCAACTTGAAGATAAGTAAAGGTTTTAGAATTGAATAATCCATCTTCGAGTCTATTAAAAGTGACCAGCTGGGTTAGGTGAATCAAATAAGTTGATTTCGTTCTTACTATAATAATGACTATCGTGTTCGAGGTATGTAAGCTTGTCAACATTAATAGAAGTTTATTATACTTTAAGGGTCAACCTCTTTGTTACTAGTAGCACATAGGAATTGTGAGGGTGCAATTATGTTAATAAGGGGAGGATGTGAAGCCCTACATTCATTTGTACATTTATTTATATGAATTCATAAATATTTAACGTGTACTCATATTTTCTTATTTGCAATTTAGAGCTTCTAAGTGCATTTACATGGTTTTATAAACATTTGCATCGTTTTACGTGCATTTGCATTGTCTAACGTGCATTTGGGGTGTTTTAAATAGTGTAGGCAATAATTAAATTCTACTACATTGCATTAGCTAACTAAATAGTTGAATTAGAACTAGAATGGCATGCTAGTAAATAAGTATTAAGTTAGAGGGGCAACTTAGTCCTTTGGAGCTTAGATATTTGTCTACCTAACTACATACATATAATCACACATAACACATACCAAATCTCTACACATTACACACACAACACACACACAAATCTGAAAACATATATACCACACTCTCTAATTTTTGACTAAGAGAGAAGAGGAAGAAGAGGAGAAGAAAGAGCAAGCAAGTTGCAGCCATCTTCTACCATTTTCTTGCATTCTCAAGCTTCTACTTGCATCTTGAACTTCATCTCTTGTATTCAACTCCACATATAGGTGAGGGACTTTTCAAAACTCCTTTAAAAAGGCTCATTCAAGGTTATTTGATATTAGTCTTGCTTATGGTATACTTATATGAGTTTTGAATGAAGATTGATTATATTGTGTGTTGTAGATCTAGGAATTGAATTTCATGTTGGGTGTTGTGGATTGTTGAGGAGAGGTGATTAGGTGAAGTTTGAACCCTTGTATGATGCCTAAAAGTCACTTTGAGCATGCTTGGGCTTTGGTAGGGAGTTGTGTGGTTGCAAAATTGAGTATTGTAGAAGTTGTGTTTTTCCCGTCAGGTCATCCGGTCGTTACCTTCTTAATTCGGTCTACCGGATGAAGCAAGTATCGCCCAGATCAATATTCTCTGCCGGGCGTTGGAGCTTCTATCCGGGCGACCGGATGAAGCCTGTATCGCCCGGATCAATATTCTCTGTCGGACGTTGTGACTTCTATCTGGTCGACCGGATAGAGCCTGTATCACCCGGATGTCCCAAAATACTAAAAAGAGTAAATAACTTGTTTTAGTGATTTTGGGAGCTACCGGTATCAGATTGAGGCACGGTCGGAAGCGTTAGAACCGTATCGAACCCTAGTTTATCATAGTAGAATTAAATTGTGGATTTTTTTCATAGGTTATGTGCTACATTGTTTCCAATCCCTATATGAGGCTTAGGAGACTATGGAACGTAGGTGTTATTGATGTCTATATGCGTATGAGTTATGTACTTGCTTGCGTACGTCATTTAGTATACCTATACATACATGTGAAGCTTGCATACTTACATGCTACATTGTTGATATTACTGTTGTGATGGAAGCAACCAGTTTGTTGCTATCCTAGTCCTTCTCTCTCTTAGTGACGTCCCTTGGAGAGTTGGGCATTATATATGTATATATGTATTAGGGTTGCAACCTTGTAAAGGCATAAGTGCGAACGATGGCCCCTGGGTAATATCAAGCTTGCCGGTTTAGCCACGACCACCAAAGGACCTATTTTTATCTTTGAGGGGAATGTCCAGAACCCTCGGTTATTGGTGGAGTTTGGCCTGTTTTTTTTTTAGGACTTGGTCCTCGGTTGTGGAGTCGGGTTATCATTACTGAGTTCGAGGCTAAGGCCGTCATCATCGACGAGTATCCTTTTTACTATGTGGTTCCTACCCCTGCTTAGGTCTTCGAGGTCTTCGGTGGGTAGAGTTACTTGCTTATCATTATGTTTAATCTTGTTTTTTGTTAACCAATCACCAGTTACTTATTTACATGTGCATTAGTATGTGCATGGCATGTTTTATCAAATCATTTATGAAAAAATAAAAATTTTACGAAAACTCTTCCTATTCCATTATCACTGAGCTATATGAAGGATTAACTCACCCCTCTTTCACACTATTACATGCTATTCGGGGCTGGAGCTTGGGATTAGTTGCTCGTTTTGGTTAACCTCTTGTTGTAATAGTATGAGCTAGACATGTGACTTATTTGTAATGTATTAATCTTGTAGACACTTAACTATGTAACTAACTTGATACATTACTCTTTTGAGGCTTAGTTGTAGTAGTTGGACCTGCGTGAAGTAACTTAGTGAATCCACGTCTTGTAAATTTGTATTTGATGGTTGTTATTTCCATTCCTAGTAATGAAGTTTGTATAATGTGGCTTATTAGTTGGTGTGTTCGATGTGTTGTAATAGTAATCATTTTGTAACCTTAATGTATTGATTTATGGTATTGATAAATCCATATTTTTAGTAACTTTAACATATTAAATCATGTATATTGCATTATTATTTCAAGCTTAATTGTATATTTTACACACATTTAATGCAATATAGGTTTTAAAGAAGAAAGAGCAAAAACAACCATAAAAAACAATACTAAAGGAGGAAGGTAAAACGTCCTTGAAACGAGCAAATCGAGATTGTATTTGGCCAAACGGAGTATGGAAACGGATTTAGGACGCTGAAAAACCTTGAAGTAGCCTTGGTCAATTTTTTGGTCAAAGTCAAAGTCAAAGTCAACGGGTGAATAGTAAAAGTCAAAGTCAACGTATGAATAGTATCTAAGCTATCGTCATGTTGACACAATGGTGACCTTGGCGCTGACGTCATGCTGACACAATGGTGACCTTGGCGCTGACATCGTGCTGACACAATGCTAACTTTGGCTCTGACATCATGCTGACACATTGATGACATCACTATGTGAATAGTACATATGAATAGTGCCAGATTTATTCTATAAATACTCCCTTCCTCATTTTGATTTTGCTTGTACCATTTTTTTCTTCTTAGCTCAATTTCTCATACTCTAGTATTTTTTAAGTGAGTTTTGAGTGTTTTAATTATTATTCTTAGTTGTGTGCAAAGTTTTAATCCCGATGGGAGGGTCTAGTAAGCCATCAACATATCGAAATCATACCGGTCTATCGAAATTCGTTCAACACGATAAGTATTCTTTTATTTCGGTTTTCATTATGATTTCTTGTACTTTGAAGTTTATCATGGCACATTAGACCCGAGATTTGGAGTGGTACGTGTGAGGTTACTCTTGTACATATGTTGTGATTCAGATTTATTAAAGTCTCGTATTTCTATTTCTAAGTATTTTTTGATTAATTATACGTATACTTGTAGTTATGTTATATTTAATTGAAAGTACATATACGCTCGGTTTTGTAAACCAGTGGCAATACGAGACTACCTCGGATGGATTCTAGTCTGGTTGTACCGACACCTCCAGGTTACATAAGTGAAAGATTAATTGAGAGATTGGATATCGTTAGGTTGTACCAACACATCCAGTCTTGTTAATTAATTAATCTTATCACTTACGTAATTAAAGGCTCATTTCAGTAGTGGGAGCTTGTAGCCATATTTTTGAAGGACTTAATTTTTAATCTGAATCAATAACTTTGTACTTGCGTATACCGAAATATAACCACCCTGAATCATTAACCCTTTGGATTTTTAGTGTTGAGTGTTGTGATTCTTCAATTTAGTACTTTTGATTAATTAACTTTTGGATCTAGTTACTACTGTATCTTTGGATATTTTGTAGACATTTCTTGGACTTAATCTACCGTATGTTTATACCTTTGGACTTTTGGACTTAATCAAACTTATCCGTGACAGGAGATAGTCAAACAATTCTAAATTAAGGACTTAACTTAACTTGATAACCCAATATCCGTAGATCGACCCTCTACTCGCCATAGCTAGAGGTAATTCAAGGTAAGCAATATTTTCATTTATTTAACCTTACTATTTTTTAGCACAAAATGATGTGATCAAAATTTGGCGCCGTTGCCGGGGATCGGTGTTCATCAAATAAGGTAAGTCTTTGATTTATGTATATAAGTGTTTATATGTATATATTTTAGATTTTAGTTTTTATTTTTATTTAAGTCAATTTAGCTATTTTGTATAGACTTTATTATTATTATTATTATTATTATTATTATTATTATTATTATTAGTATTATTATTATTATTTTGTTTCTTTTTCATGTTTTAATTTTGTATGCATGGTCGGAGATCTTTAAAGCTACCCATCTTTGTTTTTGATACAGAAATTGAGAAAACTTTTAAATTCAGAAACAAAGCACATAAATTTCTAATCATTGTTGATCAAAATCGAATCAAAACCAAAATCAGGATCAAATTGAAGGTAGAGAAGTAGGAAATGTGAGGAGGAGCATAAAAGATTTTTCCACACCACAAGATTATGTTCCTCCACGATCTATCGCCTTACCTGAAACTGATGATGGTTTTAAAATAAAGTCTCACATGATTTCAATGCTTCCCATGTTCCACGGTCTTTCTAATGAAAACTCGTATGATCATATTAATACTTTTGTTCATACATGCAGATCGATCAATACTAGAACTGCCTCAGAAGAGGTTGTTAAATTGAGATTGTTTCCTTACTCTTTAATGGGTCAAACACAAAATTGGCTTTACAGATTACGTTCTGGTTCTATTACTTCTTGGGATCAATTGCAAAGAGAATTTCTTGAAAGATTTTACGCTTCTTCAAAAACCAATGAATGTAGGAATCAATTAAATATTTTTTCTCAGTTACTTGGAGAGGCACTTCATGAGAGTTGGGACAGATTTAAAACCTTAATTTATGAATGTCCATACCATAGTATTCCAGATTGGAAATTAGCTCAAAATTTTTATCAAGGGTTAAATGAGCATAATCAAAGTTTGCTCGATTCAGCTTGTAATGGTTCACTTCTTGAAAAATCTCCAGAAGAAGCCACAGAATTGTTCATAAAATTGAGCAACAATTCATGAAAGCGTGCATCTTCATCTAGAGAAAGGAGAAAAAGTGTAGGTTCAAATGATTACAATTCTTTGACATCAAAGATTGAAAATCTAACTCTTGCATTGGAAAAAATGGTTAAAAGGAAAGAATCATTGCATGTAGTTGATTCAGGTGAAGGTGTTCTTGCATCAAATCCCAATTCAATTTCAAAGCAAGCTTGTGTCGCTTATAGATATCCCCATAATTATGATCCATTCTCTAACACTTATAATCCAGGTACACGAGATCATCCAAATTTTCGGTGGGATCAAAATCGGAAAAATGTTCAACAACAAAGACCAATAAGCTATTCTCTAAGATTTCATTCAGTTCCACAAGGACAGGTACCTACGAGCTCTAATTCAGGTTCCAATTCTTATGGGACTACTTTTGAAGAACAGGTTTTGAAAAAGCTTCACAGTTGGGAACCAACTATGCAACTGGTAAGTACACATACAAAGGCAATTGCCAACTTGGAAAGACAAATTGGACAATTAGCTAACACAATTCAGAAAAGGGAAGAAGGAACACTTTCTGCCCAACTAGATAGAAACCCAAAAGGTAAGGCCCATGTAGCATCTACAAGTCAAATAGTGGAGGATCTTCAAGCTGTCACTACATTGCGAAGTGGTAAGAAAGTTGATAACAAGGTAAGTGTCGAAGCTTACGAAAATGCAAGACTTGCAAAGAAAAAAGCTAAGTCTCAAGTTACTGTTGATTCATCAAAAGAAACTGCAAATGAACCTGAAACTTTAATTTCACATGAAAATATTTCATTAACACTGAGTCCCAAGGCACCCTTTTCACAGGCATTAGGTAATCCACCTAATAAAGATTCAAAAAGGGAAGAAATGCTTGAAACCTTTAAGCAAGTTAAAGTCAATTTACCTCTGTTAGAAATCATCAGACAAATTCCTGCTTATGCAAAGTTTCTTAAGGATTTATGCACTCAGAAAAGAAGGAATTCAGCTTTGATATCAAACAAAGTAAGATTGATTGAAAAGGTAAGCAACATTCTTACTTCTCATGTTCCACCAAAATTGAAAGATCCAGGTGCATTTACCATTCCTTGCTATATTGGTAATCATTGTGTAGATCATGCCCTTCTTGATTTAGGAGCTAGTGTGAATCTTCTTCACTTTAATATTTTTGAGCAGTTAGATATAGGAGAATTGAAACCTACTCCTGTCACCCTTCAACTAGCTGATAGATCGATTAGAATTTCTAGGGGCATGATTGAAGATGTGTTGATAAAGGTTGATGAATTTTATTTTCCTATGGATTTTGTTGTGCTAGATATGGAACCAGGAGTAATTCAAAAGTTCCAAACTCCAGTTATATTAGGGAGACCATTTTTAGTAACAACTAATGCAAAAATTCACTGTGCAACTAGAGAATTGGAGTTTACATTTGGAGATATTAAGGTAAAGCTGAATGTTGCTAATGCTGCTAGGTTTGCAGATGGAGATGATAGTCTTGAATGTTTTATTTTTGATAAGATTGATCCATTAATTGAAGAGTGTAGTAACACAATCCCACATTGGAAGATTTGGAAGTGAGATAACTGGATATAAGGGCTTAGTTCCTTGTATCAGCCAAGGCGCCTTTTGAGAAGAGATCCTCAAAGGGACAAAACCGTGAGGAACCTATGCCTGCGGGCCAGGGACTGCCAATAGCGGACAATTCATTAGTAGTGACGTGTCCCGTGAGACTCTGTGTGGGCTCCACGTGGGGAGCGAGAGCGTTACAAATGGTATCAGAGCCAGTCTTCCCTTGTGCTTGTGCCTACGAGGGCGCGGAGCCTCTTAAGGGGGGTAGAATGTGGTAACACAATCCCGCATTGGAAGATTTGGAAGTGAGAGAACTGGATATAAGGGCTTAGTTCCTTGTATCAGCCAAGGCGCCTTTTGAGGAGAGATCCTCGAAGGGACAAAACCGTGAAGGACCTGTGCCTGCGGGCCAGGGACTGCCAATAGCGGACAATTTATTGGTAGTGACGTGTCCCGTGAGACTCTGCGTGGGCTCCACGTGGGGAGCGGGGGCGTTACATTCTCGGTATGGTTATATGTACTTAATGAAGTACAAGTATGAGACTTTTGAAAAATAGAAGGAATTTAAAGCTGAAGTAGAAAACCAAACGAGAAAAAGGATTAAAACCTTGCGATTCGATCGTGGACGTGAATACTTAAGTATCAAATTTCTTGAATATCTTAAACAAGCTGGAATAACTTCACAGACTATTCCACCTACTACACCACAATTAAACGGAGTATCTGAACGTAGGAATTGTACATTAATGGATATGGTACGATCTATGATTAGTTACACTGATCTTCCAATTTCATTGTGAGGGTATGCACTTCTTACCGCTATTCACTTGTTGAACAGGGCTCCAACTAAAGCTGTTCCTACTACACCATATGAGTTATGGGTTGGTAGGAAACCAAATCTTAATCACATTAGGATTTAGGGCTGTCTCGCTTATGTTAATAAACTTAAGACGGACAAGTTGGAAGCAAGATCTGACAAAGGAAGATTTGTGGGATATCCTAAGGAGACTAGATAATATTGTTTATATTTTCCCGATGATCAAAGAATTTTGATCAGCCGAGATGCTTTCTTTCTTGAAAAAGAGTTTGTTCAAGAAGGTGGTAGTGTGAGATAATTAGAATAGAATAAGAGTCTTCTGAACCACAAACCGACCTGAATATTGATCCTAAACCAATTCGACAAGATCCAGAACCTGTCATCACACAAGCACCTTGAAGATCTAGTAGAGTATCCCATCCTCCAGAGAGATATGGTTATCTTCTTGAGGAAACACAAGAATTGTTTGTGGTTGGGGATAAAGATCATTTGGATGATCCTACTGATTATGAGGAAGCAATACACGATATTGATTCTGAGAAATTGAGGCAGGCTATGCAAGTAGAGATAGATTCTATGTATTCAAATGATGTTTAAACCTTAGTTGAACGACCTGAAGGTATTGTACTTATAGGTTGTAAATAGGTCTTCAAAAGGAAACTTGGAATTGATGGAAATGTGGAGACATATAAGGCAAGTCTAGTTGCAAAAGGTTTCCGTCAAAAACAAGGAATTGATTATGACAAAACTTTTTCACCGGTACCCATGCTTAAATCCATCCGCATCATGCTTGCTATTGTCGCACACTATGATTATGAAATCTGGTAGATATATGTTAAAACTGCATTCCTGAATGGCTATCTTGAAGAAAATATCTATATAGAACAGGCTGAAGGTTTTAAATCCAATAATGATCAAGTGTGTAAGCTTAAAAGATCAATATATGGTCTGAAGCAAGCCTCCCATTCTTGGAACATCAAATTTAATAATGAGATCAAGAAGATTGGTTTCATTAGAAATGATGATGAACCTTGTGTATACAAGAAGATTAGTGGGATTATGACCACTTTCCTGATTCTGTATGTTGATGACATTTTAATCATGGGAAATGATGTTGGACAAATGATGTCCACTAAAATCTGGTTAAACAACAAGTTCTCCATGAAAGATCTGGGAAAAACCTCTAATATCTTGGGGATTCATGTCTATAGAGATAAAACGAAAACATTGATTGGCTTGTCTCAAAGTCTGTACATAGAGCGAGTTTTGAAGAAATTCAATATAAAGAGTTCTAAGAAAGGTCTTCAGCCAATTCGGCATGGAATACATCTTTCAAAGAATATGTCTCCCAAATCTGAAGATGAAAGACAACGTATAGAACGTGTGCTTTATGCTTCGGCTATTGGCAGTCTTATGTATACCATACTATGTACAAGGCCTGATATTGCATATGTTGTAAGCCTTGTGAGCAGATATCAGTCCGATCCAGGAAAAGAACACTGGATGGCAGTTTAGCATATCCTTAAGTACTTGCGAAAGACTTAGGACCTTGCATTGATTTATGGATGGGTAGAACTCCGGATAGATGGATACATAGACTCATATTTTCAATCTGATACAGATGATAGAAAGTCTACATCCGGATTTGTGTTTGTTTGTAATGGAGGAGCAGAAAGTTGGAAAAGTTCCAAACAGCCAGTAACTGCAGACTCCACTACAAAAGCCGAGTACATTGCTGCATCCGCAGTAAAGGAAGCTATTTGGATGAGGAAGTTCTTGTTAGAGCTAGAAGTGGTTCCTTCTATTGAGTTGCCGATACCACTGTATTACGACAACAATGGAGCTATTGTACAAGCAAAGGAACCTAGATCTCATCAAAAATCCAAACACATTGAAAGGCGTTTCCATATCATTCGAGAGATAGTTGCTTGAAAAGATATAAGTCTGCAGAAAGTTCTTATATTAAAAAATTTAGCTGACCTACTTACTAAGCCCATGAGTCAATCGCAGTTAGAACATCATCTTGAAAAGATGGGGATGTGATACCATGTAGATATGCGCTAAAACCTATATTTTATAGCATTAGTGCAAGTGGGAGATTGTTAGAGATATGCCCTAATGCTATATAGTTAGATGAGCTATATAGAGCATTTTGATATAAATCTGAATGGCATGTTAATTGGATGTTCATATTCTTCGTTCAATTATATGAATATGTCCTTAATGTTTTTCTGAGAGGAAATATATTCTTAAAGTGTTGAGAATTCGATAGCATATTTCTTCGACATGATAAACATTCAAAAGCTTTCATAGTCCTTAGATTATTCGACCAGGACTAGAATAATCAAGTACGGACTATCATCTGTAGTTACCTTTGATTAACATAGAGATATTAATGTTAAAGGGTTGCGGGCATTGAGCTACAACAGCATAGGGATACAATTAACTCACATATGAGTGATCGTTAGTGGAACGGATCATTGAATGTGACCAGAATGACAAACTACATGACTTTGGATTAATAGTTTGTCGTTCGTTGCAAATTGTGCAAATTAATCTTTTTACTTGAGAAATTACGGCTGCCGGATATATCAGAGGCTAAATCTCGCGTTTGGACAAAACTCGCCTTTATCTAGGTAGGCAGCGACCTCTTGCAGTTTAGTCTTGTGATATAGAGACTGACAGGTAATTGTCAAGATAGGATCTGTTAACCTCCGACAGTGATGCAATGTCCTATGTGATTTAGTGTCGGTTGTCTTAAATGAGAAATCCTTAGCCGGGGTAGTTGAACGACAGAAATGTGTTTTTCCATAGATGTCATCTCTCATTCTACCAAATTAGATCTATGCATAGAATCATTTAGTAGACTTAATCATTTTGTGGTCTCCATAACGATCGGGATATTTTAACAGAAGGATCGGACAGCACGCTAATTTGCGATTATAAACAGGTTTGTTGGAATTGGACTTCATTACTATATATATTGTCATGATATGTTCGTTGCTAGCGCGTCACTCATGAACATGAACGTATTTCAGGAAATGACGGAGACATTTTTGGAATAGATCTTTTATCGCTATACGGTCATGAACCTAGAAAGTCACACACTAAGGGTGTCATGAATAAGGCAGATTTGAGCTTGGTATTGAGTTAAAAACATGTTAAAGTGTTAACGGTGTTATTTTGGACATTAACGGTTAAGTAGGCCAAAATCATAATTTTTGAAAGTTTTAGGGCCAAAGTATAAATACTGAAAAATGTTGGGGCAAAAGTACAAATAGATTGAGGGGTCAATCTTCAATTAATTATTCTAAAGGGGTTTAGAATTAATTAATGTTTGTCTTCATTAGAAAATGAAAAACAACTTGCACTAAAAGACAAAACACAAAAGGTAAAACACTAAAAGACAAATGACAACTTGCACTAAAAGACAAACAACAAGTTGCATGGAAAATTATCCTTTTTGTCCTCTCATGGCCGGCCATAAGGAGAAAAGATTGGACACTTAGCATCATTTTATTATGATAAGCTTGCATGATTGCCACTTGGCACGATCTTAATGAAGTCTTGCATCTATATATATAGAGGACTTCATTCATTCTTCTTGTTGTTCCTTTGGCCGAAAATTACACACAAAACTAGAAGCAAAATCTCTCTTTTTCTCCTTGGTTTTTTGGCCATAGCTAGAAAAAGGATAGAAGATTTTGTTTCTTGTGTTTTTAGCTAATACACACAAGCTCTAGTATACTAACTAAGCTAGCACTTCAATTAGTTAGTTGTCCTTTGCTTTTGGATACCCGTGGACTGACTAGGACTTTTGCACTTGCAGAGGAGCTTTGTCCAAGCCAAGGTCTTCCTTTAGAGTCTACATCCGAGTTCTCCACACGAGGTATTCTTGTATTTCGTTTTAAAATGCATATGTATATAGTTGTATATACTCTTATGTATTTTCTTATATGTACAAGTTACGGATTTACTCTTGAGATTTTTGTGAATACAATTTGCCAACATGCAAACTTTTAATTGTTATTGTTTCTGCTGCGCTTGCATGTTTTGTTATTTACATATCTCGAGACGATCCCGTTGCGCTCCCGCTTTTGAAGTTGACGCCTATTGCGCCTTCATATATTTCAAATAAATGGTACTTAACTTAATCAAAACTGCAACATAACCATCTTTTTGGTGGAATTTTGTGAGCATTTAAGGGTTCGACTACTAAAAGCAAAGATTAGATGTCAAAAGATTATGAATGTCATGCTTTTCTTTTAACTGTCATTCATATGCATGCACCATGAATATAACTGCTCATATACTGATATAAACCAAACATTAACTAGATACCTAAGTTCCCTTACCTAATCCCGAATAGGTATGTGACTATTGCAATTAAAGGTAAAGTTTTAAAAGCAAGAATTTAAGGATCGAGCTTGCTTAGATTTAAAACTTAAAGGTAAAATTGCAAAGATTAGTTACAAGTAAAAACCCTTACTTTAAAAGATCAAGTGGGAGAGAGGATTTGGAAAGAACCCCATGGCTTTCCGTTTTGGTCTATGCTAATACTGGGAGCTATTTTGAGCTCACCTATGTGTGGGCCGTTCCCTTCAGAGGGTAGTCTCTTTACTAAGACTTAGTAAGATAGACTAGAACGAGTTTTCAATTGAAGTTTTGATAGGAGTAGCCACCCCTTCGGTGGAGTTTTTGTCAAAGATCCCTTCATAGAATATTGATTAGGGTTAACTGTCATTCGGTAGGCTCTTATCAAGAATATTCTAAGTGAAAAGACCTCATAGAAAAACGGTTAATGTCATGCCCCGACCCAACCTCACACCAAAGGTTAAGTCCGGACTCGACAAACGGACAGAGTCTCCTCTGTACCGTGGACATTCTAGAAACCTGAAAACATTCAATATGGCCATAAAACAAACTGGAACTCCAATTCTAATTAAATCCCAGCTTTAAGGCTATCCGAGCCTTAAGCAATACAAGACAATATAAATACATACAAGCATACAAGCAACAGTCACAAAATCTTTGTCTTTCATTCGCTTATCATACCACTCCATGTTAGCCATTAAACATCCTTAAGAACTAAAGCCAACCATTTAACCATTGAATCACACCCAAGCATGCAACACAACTAGAAGCAAAAATACAAGTTATTACATGCCATAGTTTCATCTCTCCTGCTACCTCCATCTAACTTTGAAGCTTATAATTACACAAATATAAATATGAGCCCATAGGCTCCAAAATAGGATATAAAGTAATACAAGCAAAGTCTTCACATAAATAGCAAGAAACACAGCCACCTCAAGCACAGAGCACACAACAACTAAGGCAACTACTCCGCCTGCACCTCTTGCTCCTCACCTTCAACTAACTCAAAATGGGGTTCAACCTCAGCACCTCCTGAAAATGTTAGCGAGGTATGAGCAACCACAATTGCCCAGTGAGGGATAAAGTCTACCGGGGCGTGCAATGCAATAGTTAATACAAATAAAGAAATTAAACAACAAAAGAGCACTGTAAAAGACAAGTTACCACACATTAAAAATGATACAATTCACTTTAATCCCAACACTCCAGACTTCACTTGATCTTCAATCACGAACCTCGATCAATGTGCCGGTATAAACCCCAATCACTCCAGTGGGTGTACTCCGGATGTACCCTGAGAATCCTACAACCCAACACCCCTGGCAATCTCTGGGCCAGGCGAGTGAGGGACTAGAGCACGGAGATTGAATATCCACTGGCAAGCCCGCCGCCGCCCAGCTGATATCCAATACATCCGTCCCTGACACTATGGTTGCGCAACCACTATGCAATGCACTTTAACCAATGATGATCCAACAATAGAATAAAGCAATAACACGTAGGAGGGTCAACAAAGTAGGTTGCTCTAGAAAACAGTTCAGTTATAAGCATTAGCATACAAACGACTAAATGAATACAAAGGGGTTATTAATATATTTCACACGAAACTTTACCAAGAGCTCATGAATATCTTAAAAACACATTTAAACACTTAATAAGTAATTACAAAGCCTTAGAAGTGCAAAACAACTTATTTTCTACTTTTTCCCCTTTGTAACTTAAGCCATTTGTCTTCCAAACACAAGTTAATGTTCTAGTTTAGTGAGCGGGCTATTCCATGCTTCTAATTACTCCTTATGGCACCCTTAAGACCCTTCAAACTACCTAATTACCTGAAATTACCATAAAAACCCCAATTTCCCCTTTATGAGTTTGTACTACACGTACCCTAATCGGAACCCAATCGAGAGTTAGAAAAGCATATCTAGCACCTATATAGCCTAGGATTATCAAATGTGATGGCCAATTCAACCCAAATTCGTAGTAACCCCGAAACCTCTTTCTAAAAGTCGTTAAATTCACGTTTTTACTAAGTTACAAGCAATGTAACCTCCCGGGGCTATTAATCTAGCTTTATAAACATCTAAGGCACCTATTAGAAGCAATGAATCAAGCTATAATGCACAATTCCTCAAAACTCTAAAAATTCGTTACTATTCACACCCTACAATCAACAAATGCATTTAAACGGTTAAAAAGCGAAACAATAGCATAAACTTGGTCTCTACAACACGTATACCTCATATAATATCATATTTAAGCATACCATAAGCATTTATTGAAAAATCTACAAAATAAGAAAGTTGCAACATTTTAAAAGATGCAAAATATACATGCAAATCCCTCACCAATGCGCGAAGAAGCTCATAGGAAGGTAGAGAACCCTGGAAAATACCTAATCCTAGCTTGAGAAAGCTTGAGATGCAAGATTTGAAGAGCAAAAATCTCCTCCTTGGCTGCTAAGGGCTGTCGAGTTTGAGAGACACTATTCAACTTTTTTTTTTTAAAGTCATCTTATGTTCTATAGTGTATTGCTAAGTATATATAAAGTGCATTTTATTTTTATGTGTGTGTGTTGACAATAAAAGTGAGTCAAACTAGCTTAAAATAAGTTTAATGGTACAATAAAATGTTAGCTAGCTAGAATATAAAGTTAGACTACATAATACTATTCACTTGATTCATTAAAACATTTCCTTAACGGATGCTCTCAACACTAATCGCTCAAAGACAGTTTTATCATTCCTAAAATAATTAATATGATTTAAGAAAAATGCTAATTCGAATAAAATAGGTGGTTGAAAAACGCAATAAATAGTAACCACAGAAAGTAACAAGTAATGCATAGTAAAAATGCACAAATAGTGGATGCAATAGTTAATAGAAGTATGGTGAAGTTCTCGGATGTCACAATTAATACACTTGACATTGAAGAATAGTATCATCCCTTTGGAGTTCTTGCTATTTCTTCAGTGAAGCCGAATATAAATATTGGAATATCATTGGATGGGTTGCCATCCAAATGGTAATATTTCAAATAAATGGTACTTAACTTAATCAAAACTTCAATATGACCACCCTTTCAATGGAATGTTGTGAGTAGGATTAAGACACTTAGACATCTTAGTAGTTTAAAAGTTCAACTACTAAAACCAAAGATTAGATGTCAAAAGATTATGAATGTCATGCTTTCCTTTTAACTATCATTCATATGCATGCACCATGAATATAACTGCTCATATACTGATATATAATTGTTTGTTGAAAATATCCAGAGATGTCAGAAAGTTTAGATTCCTCTAAAGTCCATTATCTCTTCATGAATATTTTGACTGGGTATAATTTCAAAAGTTGGGTGTATGACCTAGACATAGTATTTGAAGTAGAAAAATGCAAGTACGTCTTAGACCAACCTTGACCTCAAGTTTTTTTACGTTCATCTAAATATTGCGTAGAGACAAAGAGACTATGGGTACAGGCCGATAACAAGGCTAAGACCATTACATTGGGTGCCATGTCAGATACTCTGCGGTCTCAACACAAAAGTATAAAAACTACTTCTTACGTGTTGACCTCTTTGGAAATTGTGAGTGATGTGATGACTACAAAGATGGCAGAGGAAAAATGGTTCAAGGTGCATGTGCACCAGATGATGTATAATTTTTTCATCGCCAGGATCTTTGGAGGTAAGATCAGTCCTGCAAGTGAGGTACAAATGATCCTTTGGATACTACCTGAATCCTATGCTTAAGACAGGCTCGAGTACCTCATGGATGGATTGAGCAAAACATCTTTGAGGTTGTTAGAGGGTTTTCAGGAAGTAAAGGAAGAAGAGGTGGAACAACTATCTGAGCAGTTTGATGAACAACTAAGAGAAAAGAAGTGGAATGCTAATTGTAAGCCTAAGGGCAAGTGCTTCAAGTGCAAACAGAAAGGACATTGGAAGCAGGATTGTCCTCGGTATCTTGCTAAGAGCAAATTATGTATTTCTATTAATCCTTGTTTATGAAACATGTTTAGTGGTAAAATCTATTATGGTAGACTCAGGCACCGCTAACCATTACTGTATATCATTGCAGGAGTTACAAGTAACAAGAAGGCGTAATAGAAGAGCATTTGCTATGCAAGGGATGGGCTAGAGCAGTGGGAGTGATTAATTTATTGATTAGAATACATATATTTAGAACATGCGATGAAACTAAGTTTCGGGATCGGAAACTATTGTTTATTCTTTTATATACTGATGTTTTATATCAGTTAGAATGGTACAATAATATGTTCTATTTTAAATACATGGTATTTTAGATTAATACTCCATTGCATGTTTCTGAGTGAAAAGTCTCCTACTAGTGAAGTCTACTATTTTGTTCTCCATGCTAATTGAAAATGGTCAAGAATGAGTTTTAGACTCATTAGATCTTGAACCATGGGCTCATTTAGGATCTTGGCTTCGTGAAACGTGATCGAAAAGTAACTTACAACTAAATGGCTAGGATAAAAAAATATACTAGGCTTGGTACACATAAGTGTAGACTAATGAGAAAACCAGTTTATTAATAGATACCCATGACTTTCATAGATTATCATTAGAATAATGATTTTGAACCGCATAATGCAAAGTTTGAGCATTTCACGCTTAGATGGAGCGGCGATTAAATATGCAAATCATGGTACTTCAAATTGATCGTGAAAGTGAATATCTGTTAGGTGAGCTCAAGGACTATTTAATTATGACTCAGATGACTACACCGGATTTTATGAAAGTACAATGATGTGTCTGAGAAAAGCAATTGTATTTTGTCGAATATGATAAGCTCCATGGGCGACTCAAGGGTCTTTGGTAATATTCTTTTGGAATATGCAAGTGAAATAGAGATTATGCATGTCAATCATTGGTTCTATTTAAATCAGTACTTAGGACACCCTAGTATTATGGATAGTGCTAGAACCTAGTTTCGGCACAAAGTCCATTTAATGGGTTGACCAGCCTATGTACTGAATAGTTATGCTTAAAAATAGGAAACCAAGATTTGACACATACTATTGCAAAGGTTATCCAGAGAATACAATATGAGGAATATTCTACAATACCAAGGAACAAAGGATGCGGTATAGTATCCAGGCTAAGTACTTGAAGGTACGTTGTAAGAATTTTCCAGTAACCCAACTCAGATATAGTTCTAAAACTGAGAGTTTTAGATTTCTCTAGCATTATAAAGGTTGTAGATGGTCAGTAATCTAGTTCTTACGCATAGATGGAACTATGTTGTAGTGGGAGGAATTCTGGATTCCTAGATAGCTACATCAGAGAGTTTCCTTCGGAACTAACTTTGATATTCTAGTAATGGATCTCTTAGATCATAAAGTAGTTATCTATGTACATACAGACGTATGAAACTGATTAACATCACATCCGAAGAAACAAATCCCATAGGATGTGAATAGTATACTACAAGTGAAGTAGATGGTCAAGAAGATGAAAATCTTCAGAGCCAGGCATAATTGCAAAGTCTCTTAGAAATGAATGGTCCGATTATAAGAAGACATCTTTGTAAATGATCAGGCTAGAGTCCATCTAGACACTTTTTGTCATTGGCAGTCATTCTGAATGCCAGATATGACAAGTAGATATCAAGACAGTTTTCTTTGGGTAGAGGTCTTGACAGATCTGGGAATTATGCTATTCGATTCAAGAACATACTGTCGGTGACCTTGAAGGTCCATTTATTTGGATGAAAGCTAACATCTAGGGTGTTGGAACATTAGATTTGATCAAATTTGTTTTGATCAAAATGTTAGTGAGCCCTGATGTGTAAAAGAACAAAGAAGATTATTGAGGAACACTTTTGATTGCAAGTGTGCATGTACTATTTGGTCTAGAAGTCTTCTTGGAACCAAAAAATGAAGAGATTGAAACAAAGTGAACTATGTCTTGGATATTGCAAGGTCGCAAGGCTAAGACACTAGTATTGTTTCAAGGTTCATTTTTAGAAGATACAAATCGGTTTGACATATAAGTCCCCATGAAAAGTGGGCATACTTTTTCAAACTTGGAACATCTCTATCTCAGGATTATTGTCTAAGAGACAAGCAAGGAGATAGAAGCGATGAAGGAATTTCCATGTGTGACAATAGTTGAAAATCAAGGGTATGTCATGATTCCATCCTAGGTTGGATATTTGTATTTCCATAGGCATGATAAGCAAATATCAGTTAAATCTAAGATCAGGTTATTAAGTGATAGATAAGCATGTACTCAAGTATCTTAGGAGAAAGAGAGATTATATGCTGATATATCTATCTGGTATCTTTATACTTGGAAGTTGTATAATATTTCAAAAACTAGTCATGTAGAATCTAGAGAATGATCTCTAGATGTGTCTTCACTCTGTCTATAGTTGGGAGGGATGACAATTAAGTATTGTTAACTCAATAAGGGATGACAATTTGCTATTGTCAGCTCAACCATGAAGATCAGAGTTTGTGGTAATAGCAGAAGCTGCAAGGAAGAGAGAAAGTAACTTGGGTAATTCTTAATGGAATTAGAGCTTTTGTGATAGTACTGGAAGCTTTGTAGCTATGTACTATAAGGACTTGTTACCAGGAGGAACCTAAGGAACTACTATATAAAAAGGTTTGTTAAGTGAGAGCACCACTAAGTTCAGGAGTTTGCTCGAAAGGGCGAATGTGGTGGATAAGATAACTTCGATTGATAGTTTAACAAGATTTGTTTTACTCATGAGTCTCACTGAGAGAGTATTCTATACTATGGTGAAGGCGAATGGCGCTAGATTATATTGGTGGTAGTGCTCTTTAGTGTAAGTGGGAATATGTTGGGAATTATATGCCCAAAAGACCACTAGAGCTAAGATGTCTCAGTGAATGGATATTATAACAATTAATAATCAGTGCATCTTACATGAGCATCTTTATACTCTCATTATATTCTTTATATATATGCATGCTAAGGCTATTTGATTTGAGTGAATAACATAGGTACGTGGTGATCCATATAGAAGGCATATGCTATGAGGCTTGAATCTAAACTATAGGTTCATAACCGTATAATAAAGTTGGACACTTCACTATGGAATGTTATAATGAGAGAGTCTTCTATTATGTCGGGTGACCTACCTTGGTCATTGGAGGGGCTTTCCGGACTTTTCTCATTAGTGCACGGGAGTGCAATGAACTGGACCATGGTAGATGTGATCTCTGTAAAAGTACTATCGCTCGAATGAGATCAGAAACATCTCAAGCTACTAAGAGACCAATGCTCTAGTTCTTGAACATATGTGGATGACCAATGAACTCAAAGACATGTATTTTGATTCACAATGGGTGAGATCTTATATGGGTCAACAACTCTGTGTTTTGGATACATGGACTTGACTAGTTGGCACATGCATATGTGTCAAGTCGTTCTATGCCATATTAACAATGGGTGATCCCCTTTTGTGACATCCTATTAATCATTGAAACCTAAGTACTTAGTAATATAGTCAACCGTGGCTATATTTAGATATTGAACTTGTGGGTTTCTCCCTGGATGAAGAGAATAATATCTAGATGATGATTATTGGAGGATTAGAGGCACAAAGAATAGAGGTAATCAAGAAAGGTGGATAGTATAACGTGAAGACCTAGTATTGATTGCGGGTTCTACATAGAGGGGCATTATGGTCTTTTATACTTAGTAGGTCAAAGACATAGTCAAACCTCATTTAACTGGCATCATGGGAATGAGTATTGGTACTAGAGTGCAACCATAGCTCTTTAGTGGAATGAGCTAGGGTTAAAATGAAATAAATGCAGCTAGTGCCTAGTAGAGGCATTTTAGTCATTTTGGAGCTAGGGCAAATATGTATTTTGGTCTCTCTTCTAGCTAATTTCCATACTGGTAAGTACAGTTTCTTTTTCTCTATAAATGGCCTGTAGAGTATATATTTGGCAAGAGGATGTCGTGTGATTAAATGATGAAGTTAGGTGATGGAATTGTAGGCTAGCTATTATTGTAGGACTCTTTATTTTATAAATTATCTTTAAGATATGAAATTCATAAAGATAATAAAGAGATAATACAATAGATTATCTAGCTTATTATCTAGCAATAGTAATGTGGACAAGATATAGTCCAGATACATTATTGGATGCAAGTACAATTCCTAGGTCTCCTAGTACTCCTAAGTCACACGAGTCACTTAGGACTCTACTAAGCTAAGACATGGTCAATAAAAAGAAAAAGATGAAGAGTTCTTCATCACTTCTTCCATTGAAAGATAACCACACGACCATAGAGAAGAAATAAAAAGGAGAGTGAGTTTCATTCCACAACGAACATCACCAAGACTTGGAATTAGAATAGAAGAGAAGATCAATTGTGACTTCCCCTTCGTAGCCGCGGATTTCTTCTTCTATTGGTGTGGAACTCTCGGCCAAAGCAAGTAAAGAGGAGTGGTGTCTACTCATTGTAGCCATCGTGTGATGAGTATCATAGAGTGTTGAGTTTTGATGCCAACACTTAGAGGTAATCAATCTGTCTGCGAAGTCTTAAACTATGTTTTATGCATGTATGCCTGCTTGTTTATATGTATTTGCTTGGTTATCGGTTCTTGATTGCTTTTGATGCACTAGATTAAGGTTTTGATGCCTAAATTTCTAGTAATCTAGGTGTTAGAACCTTGCATAATAACCAACTAGTTAATGATTATGATACGTTTGTGGCATTGTTTTGGTAAACGGGTTAGGGTGTTGTAGTGTTAATGGTTGAAGGGGCTTTTTGGGATTAAGCATTAGTTGTAGTTTAAAGTGAGGGTTTTTAATGGTTATTGGTGTCATAAAGTGCCTATGTAAAGTTGGTGTAGTTAAGAGGTAAGTTGTGTAACCTAAGTATTAGTATGTTATTTGTATATGAGCCTTAGAGTTAATGTCAATTTTTGCGAGAGTAACTAGTTGATTTTGATATTGTTGTATTTAACTTATTGCTATAAAAGTTACTTATATGAAAAGTAGTTGTTTACATTATCGCTTGTTCAATTGTTATGATGTGTTATTTAGATGGTTACCTTGTGTGGTTATCAAATCGGTTTTCCTTAGAATCATAGATATCATTGAGTAGAAACTCTTATCTTTTGTTATCGATTTCATGGTTGCACAACCATTTAGGCATGGTAGTATCGGGGAAGCCGAGCAGTATCAAGCTTGTTAGTATACCTCGGCTACCATGGTACCCAGTCCCTCTCTCGTTAAGGATGACGCCCTGGGCGAGTTGGCTCGTACGATAATTGGGGTATATCTAGAGTACACCCAGTGGAATGAATGGGGTTTACCTGCTCATTGATCTCGTTATTGATATCTTCATTATCTCTCGTTCGTGGTTTGTGGATCTTGGCTTGTGGTTCGTGCTCGTGACTAACATTGTATCCTTTTGAGTAACTCTCGCTTGGGCCCTAAGTCCTTGGAGAATTACCTATGATTTTCCCTTATTTGCTTAAATGTTATTCAATTTTGTGATATTAGTTAACTTTTCTCGTGTTGACGTCGCATCTATGGTGATTTGCATTGTTTTCATTGTCTAATATTTGTACATAGCTTGTTACGTAGTTATAGTTTACTAAAAGTCTTTAATTGTTTATAATGTTGTAATTGTTTAATCCTTAGTTTTTTTTAAAATGTGTTGATAACTTGTTGTCTTGAATGAGAGAGAGAGTTTTATTATGCTTATAGATTCCTTTGGCTTATTTGCATTACACGAAAGGTTTTTTAAAAAACTCCCCGGATATCTATTTCCCCTCCCTCACTGAGCAATAGTGTTTTTTGCACACGCCCTCTTTTCTGACCGTATTTCAGGTTTAGTATAGACGGCAATCGAAGTGTCTTCACAGCATGTCTGGACTTCTGTTGCCTTGAGAATGTTGTTTGCTTGTGATTGCACAATTTGCAAAGTAAAAGGCTTATTTGAATTCATGTCTTTGTATTATTTTGAAGTTTAGGTGATTCAGTTATATAATTCAATAATCTTTGAATGTAATCTTTATATACGAGATGTAATTATATTTTAAATTAAAGTTAATTAGAGTGGTATGATAACCTAGTATATGTAATAAGATTAGTATTGTTTAAATCCGGAACCATAGCATGTAATGTATCTGTCTAAAGGAAAAACAGAGTTATTAATAGTCTTAGGAATTGGATTTGTGGAACTTTACTAATATATGTTTTGGATGTATGTTGTGTGAATTTCTTCTGCTTGCAGGTTTTTGATTGGCCTAAGCTCGCACGGAGACTCTTTCGTTTTAAACTCATACTATTTCATGCCTATCGGGGAATGAGATCGAGGCTTCGGTCTCGTGAGGGAATCAAGGATGTTACACTATGCATTTTTTCATAGCCTTGGTCTAGTGTAGTGTAGTATGAATGCAAGGGTAGGAGAGATTTTTCAATAAATATTTTTGGGAATTAGGATAACTCAAAAATCCTAAATGCTTTCTGACTTGAATTTGTTGTACACAGAACTAACCTAGCATGGTTTTTTTTCACCCTATATAAAGGTTGTTAGCCCTGAAGGCCTTAATCCTATGTTTTTGATTATTAAAACTAAATTCTTAACTGTACACTTAATCTATTGACTAATCTTGCTTTGTATTTAGTTCATTTAGGTTTTTGTTGGAGGATTAGTCAAAAGAATGTGAAGGATGCTCAAATGATGAGCAAAGCACATGGAGATTGGAGTGATGATCAAACTCATGGAAAATGAAATGATAATCAAACACAAGTTCCACATTAATCAAGCATTTAGTCCCTATCAATGTCAAAGCAATGTTCAATGTTCAAATCATGATGAAGCTCAATAGTTAATCTAGCTTAAAGAACAAATGCTCCAAGGGTTGATGAAGCTTGTGGATCCTATCAAGTTTCAAGTTCTATCATGCTCAAAGGTAAACTGAATCAAGATGATCTCATCAGAAGTTCAACATATCCAAGGGCCAAAAGAGATGAAGATCATTCTAGCTCAACAGTGCATAACCTCAACATCATCTAATCAAGCTCAAAGGACTTTAATGGTCAAGATCTATAAATATTCAAAATGTGAACATCTTAGCTAAGATCTTGTCCTGAAGAAGGAAGATTCAAGAGATGATCAAAGCACTTTGTGAATTTCAATGTTTTACAATCTCAAGAGTGCCAAACAAGTTCAAGATACTAATCAAGATCAAGTTCTAAGATTGGTGAAGATCTATTGAAGCTTTGAAGAGTTAATATCCATGAAGATCTTTCCAAAGAAGAATAAAGATTGTAGAAGATGAAGAGGGAGTCATAAGTGTAGAAGTGGCAACATAACAGCTTTACAATTGTGGTTTGCCTTTGATTTCATTTTAAAGCTCAAAAATCATTTTGCAAAATCCACGTTAATTTTACCCTTGGGATTTTAGAAAATATTTTGGGATGTTTAAAAGGTTGAAAACTCCTTTTAAAAATTGCTCTTAAAGTTTCCATTTCAAGAAAATCGTTTCGAATCGTCAAGACAAAACTTTGTGCTAAAAAAGGGTAATCCGGGCGAGTGACCTGGTCGAGTGAGTTGACCGGATCCATTCACCCAGATCTTGTCCAGTGATATCTGGGCGAGTGACTTGGTCGAGTCACTCGACCAAGTCCACTCGACCGGATTGCTGTGTTTGAAAATTATAGCCATCATATATCCGTTGGCAACTTTTTCTATATATTTTTAAACACCCCCATTACTCAAAATACCTCTTCCAACTACAAACAATTGCTCTATAACTTTCATATCTTCAAAACACATTTGCTTGAACATTTATTGAGTTTTAACTTACAAATCAATTGAGCATTCAAGAGCATTAAATTGTATTTATTCACTCTTAAGGAGAGTTCATTGTACTCATCCTTTATCCACTTGTTGTGAGATAAACACTACTATAGCTTTGAGAGAAGTATTGTATAGGGAGTGTTTATAACTTCTTTGTGGATTCAAAGAAGTAAAGAGACTTATACAAACTCTTGTGGAGTCAAGAGATCTTGTAGTGTTGGTTTGTGCTTCACTAACTTGTGAAGAAGCACTACCAGTGGAACTAGTGGAAAGCCTAATAGGAGGAAGACCTTAGGTAGTGGAGTAGATTAGCGAACCACCTAATAATCGACGCATCATCTCTTTCTCTCTTCTTTCCTTAAACTCTTTATATTTGTGCATGCATAGTGTTTGATAAATTGCTTGAAAGAATTCAATGGTTTTTATCATTTCCAAAAAAGTAGTAGCATTGTCCCTATATCCTAATTTACCCTTCCTCTTAGGATAATTTAGCCTAACAAAGGCCTCTATCCCAAGCCCCACAATTGTATCATCTCCTTTGAGATATCTCTCTCTCTTTTTCACACGTGTAAGCCTCTCTAAGAGGAAACACGAAACACTCTTCTTTTAGTTTAGTTTTGCAAGATCAAATCTCACAATTTGATCAACACTTGAGCTAGAATTTGGCATAGAGGGGAAGATCAAAGTTAAGGAGCGAAATCTTGAAGTAAGCGTCTGGAGCATTCTTTGAAGGTGGAGTTTTCCGTTTCGCGATAAAAGGTATTTCAAAAAACTTTATTTGCTTTGAGATTAAACTATGAACTGTTTATATATTCAAATAGCTATTTCATGCTTTATTCATTTTAAAGATCTGTGCATAAATATTTATGCCTTATTCTTGTCTAAGATAGAATTTGTTTCATGCGGTATAACATTTCCCTTCATGTACCATGTCGCACAAGGTATAGTTTCTACACTTAGAAACCTCATTTAATCATGGTGTCTCGGGCAGTGTTCATTGTGATATTATACTAAAAGTTGTTGAGATATTCTTTGAATTCAGTACTTAAGTATTCTCCTCCACAATGGTCTTAATACTCTTTCCTGTTTGGTTTTAACCTCAGTCTTAAGATTTTTGAACTTTTCAGAAAGCTTTAGACTTGTACTTCATTAAATACACAAATGACCATACCATGAATAATCATCGATAAAGATTATAGAGTAGTTATAACTTGTTGGAATTAAGGTATGCCCAAAAGACCACTAGCACAATGTCATCGTTGTATCTGGATATTTACAACATTTTGATTAATGTCATCTTAATTTTATGAGCATGTTTCTCTCTTATGTGTGTGTGTGTGTGTGTGTGTGCAAAAGTCCATTGCTTCAGGAGTTGACTTGTGTACATGGTAGTTATGTACAGAAGGTCCAAGTCATGGTTACTTGTCAAGCAGGAATGTTGTCCATAACTAAGTAGTAGAGTTGTACACTTTACTATTGTAGAACTTATTGTGAGTAAGTTCCCTTAACAGTAGGGTGATCTGCTTTGGTCATAAAGAGGGTTCCAGACTTACTTCACTTATGCATGTGTTATGCATTGGATGAGACCACTGTAGGTATGATCTCTAAAAAAGTACTATCACAGAAAGAGATCACCTATACCTACTAGCTTATAAGTGGACCAGTTGTAACGTCCTGACCCCTCACAGAATCAGGTCTCCGATCCAAAAACCCCAAGTCACGAAAAATGAGGGAAAACGGACTGAGTTTCCCTTGTTTCTAGGCCTAACCAACCTGCACGCAGAAGAAATGGACCACAATAGCAAGATAACATTCATACATGCATTTCCATTAGTTACTGAAATACTAAGGTCATAATTCTGATTATCATACTACTTTAATGTTCTCTATTTAACTAACTTAGATATTAAGTCATTCAACCAACTTTAACCTAATCCCATTCATTTCTAATTTATTTAGCAGTCTCAAAACTTTTTTAGCAAAATAGATTATAGTATTCTAGTTAGGTTATGACTAGTTAAAGCATTAACTAAAATATTACAGACCACTATTGTAATGCCCCAACTCGACCCCTCCTAAGATCAAGTCAAGACATGATGGAAAAATTCGGCATGGTACCGTTTGTTTCTAGACATTAGCCCGAAAATAAACTGCACACAAAACTTGCCACCACAACAACAAATATAATCCTCAATCAACTATATATAAGCCATTCATAACATTCTGAGTACCCTGCCGTTCGTTTCACTACACTTCACACCATATTACAATATAAAGGATTCAAAATAAAACTTTACAAGTCAAACTATAATACATTACAAAAGGAGGAAAACTATACAAAATAATACAATCCTCTAACTCCAAAATGACTATTAACATTTATACATTAAAAGTCTTTGAACACTAAATAAACTATTAACATGTTTACAAGTACTTCAACTACAAGTAATCAAGTAGCGGGCTTATCCACATCATCCTGCACATACTCCACATAAGCTAAGTCTTGACCACTTGAAATGTTGAAAAGAGGGGTGCGCATACAACACATGTATACTCAGTGAGGGAGGTAGATGTAAGGAATTTTGAAAACCACTTTATCTCTTCAAAAACATGTAATGCATATAAAGTAATAAATAGGCAATAAAGTAATAATACAAGAAAAGTAACATGATAAAGAATACGCATTAACGAAATAAACACATTGAAAAGGATACGCTCGTTCTGTTGATGTCGTTGCCCACACACCATCGCGGACAACTTCCCCTATACACCAAGCAGTACCATACCATCAGGTATGCTGACTCAACCTACGACCCAATCCCTCACGGATGCACTCCGCCCAGTCCTTTCGGGATAGGGAATAGCACATCGGTAGTCGTGTCATCGCCTGGCAAGCCCGATACCGCCCAGGGTGACGCAAGCTAACCATAGCTGTTTGGTTGCAAGCATGCATCACATTAATGCATGTAACACATAAAGAGAAAAGTATTTAAAACATATAAGGGAAATCAACAAAGTAGGTTGATTCCCGGAAAAACTTATATGTATAAGCATACATTCATTAACTAACCAACTCAAGCACTCAACTACATAGACAACACATACTTTCATACAAGCAATAAACCATTCCAATCTATCCTAAACAACTAAACACTTTAAGCATTAATGTAACGCCCCGATCCCTCACGAGACTGGAGGCTCTAATAACCAAGCTATTCTCAACCCAATTCCAACCCAGTCTCAAAATTTTAGGGAAAACGGACAGAGTTTCCTCTGTACCGGGGACATTTTTCAAACCTGTAAATGCTCCAAATAGCCACAATATACTAAAACAAGCTTTTATACTTAAAATTCAAAGGTTCAAGGCCATCCAAGCCTTGGAACAACAATTACATATAACACACAAGCAAGCAAAGCATTTCTAATTTTAACCATAGGCAGTTAGATACAACAATAGCCAAGTTCTACTTCCAAGTTTGTTAATCACACAAGCATGCAAAAGAATAAGTTTACTATGGATTATTACATGTCATTCCACTTTATATCCAAAATACAAGATTACAAATTATTACATTCACCAAATATACTCAAGACCCCAAGGTCACAAAAAGGCAATCAACAACAACTCCACGCAAGCTTCACATTTTAGACAACCTTATCACACAAGAAGTCACGAAAATTGCTTAACTAGCACTTCCTCCTCTTCTACTACCGCTACTAGCTGGAGGACTACCTCAACTTCTCCTGAAACATATTAAATGAGGAGTGAGCAACAAAGTTGCCCAGCGAGGGAGGTGATGCAATATACCAACGTGCAATATGATATGCAAATACAAGATAACATGTATAAGCCACATAAACCAACAAGATAATAAGCCAAGCAATTAATCACTTTTAAAAAGGATACGGTTCCACTTCCAAGTCTTCACTCACGAGCCACGAACCACGAGCATCACGAACATGCCGGCAAACCCCAAACACCAACAATTGGGATACTCCGAATGTATCCCGATCCTACGACCCTTTCTCCCGAGGTAGGTCCATGCCCAGCAGGTGAACCATGCCTCTGGGGTAGTGGAGTATGCCTCAGCGAGAAAGGGAATAGGCACCATGGTAGTCGAGGGAGCACGACAAGCCCGACACCGCCCGTGTTTCTCAACGCTACCATGTCCAAAAAGGTTGTGCAACCCGACACGAATTCAAGAATTCACGAGATAATATCAAACAAACACGAGTAATCACGAGATAACAAATAAATGGTACATGAAAACTTTATCAATTAGTTAAATCATATAATCTAAAAACAATTAAATAAACTAAGATGCACAAAAGGGTTAAAGACTCCCTCACCTTAGAAAAGCCAACAATCCATTCCAATTGCACCAAATCTTCTTTAATTACCACTCAAGACCCTTACCTAAATACAATAACTTTATTTAACTTAAGACAACTTAACTATTTCTAAACAAGTTATCTTGCATGCCATAATCACATTTTATACTTTAATTTAACACATAATCCAAGTAATCACTCAAGTAGCCAAGTATTCCAATCATAATCATAACTTCACACATACAATACAATTTACAAGCAATATAAACAATATAACAAGATATAAGCATGTTTACTCCATACACATTTGAGATCTCAAGATAGCAAGTAAATAAAAAGTCGGGAGGTTAGCAAAGTAGCCTAACCTTACCCACGACTCAATTTATAACTCAAGAAATACTAAATATAACAATTATAACATGTATACCAATTCAACTATCTAGCTATGCTACAAGTTCAAGAAATTCTCAAATAATCCAACAAATTTCTTAACAGAAGCTTATCTTAGTCAATTCAGTTACAAATGCTATTGACCTCCAAACTGACTAATTTTTGTGTAGAAACGTAGCTCTTCGAGTGTAGATGATTTTAGAATCAAACGGTGCCTAATTCCAAGTTAAATTCCATAAGTTATACCCTTTTCCGTGCAACTACTCTAAACTGCCCTGCACCAACGATTTTTCCTAGACACATTTCGAAAATGGCTAAATCGGAGGCCTAAAACATTAGAATTAGCCTTAGCCCTAGAAATCAACATTTGCTCTAAACTGCCTAATCTAGCTGCTGTACAAATTTGGTTAATTTTTGAGCATGTTTGCTATGTCCGAAAGGCTCCAAAAGTCGGGTACACTGCACTGATCCAAACAGAACACATACACACAAGCACACTTGAGTCCTTTTGCTATTTTCTTGCTTGACTAACATGTTTTGGACTCTAACACTCCTAAGAGCTATTAATCAACAACTTCTAAGCCTAACTAGTCATCAAAGTCTCAAGAATTCAAAAGAAACATAAAGGGGTTGAATTCATTTAATCAAAACTACTTGAAATTCTTTTTTGATTCCTTGCTCATAAGTCATATTAAGCATGTTTCTAACATATAAACTTCATTCATGCATTTAAACAAACACTTTGTCTACCATTTTACATTTAACTAACTAAACTTTATTCTATCAATAAACTACCATAAAAACTTCAAATGCTAGCAAAAGAACACTACTACAACATTATGAACTCTAATACTCAAGCTAGATATGTAAAAGAACACATTACCACTTTTGTCTACTTTGAAGCAAACCTAAAAAAAAAATAAGAACTTGACAGCAACTTAAAATAAGAAAATTTTCATCTCACATTCATAGCAGACTCAAGTTAAAGATAACATTTAACAAGCCAATAAATAATCACTTCACAATTAACTTACATTCTAACTAAACCACTACACAATTAAACTAACTCTTCAATCTAAAATTAAATCATAAGCTTAAAGAATAGATGCTACACCAAAACACTTGTCTTCATTTCCAATCAAATTAGCATTCAAGATAAATATTAGATCTAAATCACATGCATTTATAGTTAAACAATCATTTTCATGTAGGTAGTATGACATTCAAGCTAATTATCTTATTTGAACAAGAAACACAACTCGGTTATGAACTAGTAACCAAAATAATAAAGCAACATAATATACACTAACACTTAAACCTCAATTTTCAGCTTTAACTAACATGAATCTCTTAGTCTCTACAACAAATATAACACAATAAACAAGCTAAAGTTAAGTATGAGGCCTAAAATCTCCATTTTCTCCTTTAAGTTCAATATGCCGAAACTAGTTTTAGCCAAGGTTTAGTTAACTAAAGTATCTAACTATCCTCAACTACATTTATGGAACCTAAACCAAACATTAAACTAGTATTTAAGGCACTAATTGTATTAATTCTAATGGGCGCATACAAAGAGGCATAAAAATCGACGTCCTCGGAATTCGATAAATTTTAACGTGGTACCGTTTTATCAACCCAACATCACATATCTATCATTAAATTAAGGTTTTGAGTAAGATTTAAAGGGCCTGAGTGAATAGTGCCCCATTAAATGAACTTTAACTAATTGATCTTGCATTTCAAGCATTGCCAACCCATTCAAGGCTCTAATCTAGGTTTAATAACTCCTAAATCACATGTATATAGCAACAAATTAAGCTAGAATACAAAGATTTTACTATTCACATTTTTTACTATTCATCACCTTCTACAATGTAACATTCACCATTCTAGCCATTCAAGATGTCAACTAACTTCAAAAGAGTATTCTACAACATCAATAAGAGGTACTACAAGCATCTATGAGCAAAGATATAGCAATAATCAATAATTGTAAAAATTCAAGTTTAAACCCTAGAAATTTAAATGCATATAACATGAAATCTCTCTCACATACCAAGTTGTAGGAGCTTTGTAGTACTCTAGGATACCTCAATCTACCTCCAAGACCAAGCTAGAAGATCCAATTGGCAAGATTTGAGGACATTTTCTCTTCTTTTTTTTTTCTCATGAAAATTGGCCCTAAGGCCATTTTTTCCCTCTTTTGTTTTTTTTTTCTTGCTTTGTTTAGCTTATAAAAGAAAAGATGACAAGGTCAATGGGTTTGGTCAATGGGTTGGGTATTTGGGTCAAATAGTTGTAATTAGATCAAATAATAAGCAAATGAGTTATTGAAATGTTAAATTAAAAGCTGAAAATACTATTCATTAGAGAACACTAATCTAATTTTTATTCAACGTTCCCGAAATGCTATGTACGCAAACTCAATGAACGTATGACACATAAATGATAAGTAAGTAAGAAAAAATATAAAATTCAGAAAAAGAAGCAGAAAATTTTCATTTCCAAACTTGAGTTATTTAAGCAATTAATGAAAAATAATAATAATAATAATGAAATCTAACACTTAAATACAAAATAATAAAATATAATAATTTTAATATTAAAATAGTTACCCTATTTAATTTTACTAAACTCTATATGCACGTATTTCAAAAATATAACAAATAGTGCAATTAATGAATGCATTGAATTAAGTTATTCACTAATAATAAATAAACTTTTAAAGTAACACATAAATATATGCGAATATGTACTGTATACTATATGCTGGGTCTTGGTCATCACAATTAATTACTTCAAGGACTCATAAAGCCAATCTTATTCTTTGAGAAATATAAATCATTCAAGCTAACAACTAAAAAACACAAGCATTAAGACAAAACCATGCTAATCTACTTAAACCTTAAATAATCAAATTTTCATTCAACTTTCTCTCTATCCAAATAAACATGCTATACACAAGAATAGAACATTTAACATACAAGGAAACATTAACAAGTCAACTAATCACAACTAGACACTTAAACGCATTACGACCCCAATAGACAACACATACTTTCATACAAGCAATAAACCATTCCAATCTATCCTAAACAACTAAACACTTTAAGTATTAATCACTTCAAGGACTTAATAAGCTAATCTTATTCTTTGAGAAATATAAATCATTCGAGCTAACAACTAAAAAGCACAAGCATTAAGACAAAACCAAGCTAATCTACTTAAACCTTAAACAATCCAATTTCCATTCAACTTTCTCTCTATCCAAATAAACATGCTTACACAAGAATAGAACACTTAACACACAAGGAAACATTAACAAGTCAACTAATCACAACTAGACACTTAAACACATTAAGATCCCAATTCAAGATAGGAACCTAATTCTACAACACATTGGCTCAAAATACATTCATATAAGTAAATATTTATAGTAAATAACAATAAACAACAAAATAGATTCAAACCACAAGAAGTCCACTACAACACTATTCCAAAGATTGGCATTTTAGACTATAAAATTCACACAAGCTGCGGAACCTGAATCAAACTATACCAATCTTCTATACACACTTTATGACACCTCTTAATCACCCAAGATCACACTTTAACCCTCGTATACCACAAAACCCCAATTTGCCCCTTTACCCATTTGAATTACAGCTACCCAATCCGATCACCAACCGAGTACCATAAAAGCACATTTAGCACTTTTACACCTAGTAAATACCAATTATAAAGTTCAATTGCACACAGGTGACGCTTTTGCGCAAAGTCCCTTTAGAATCTAAGCTAATTATGCAAATTTATTCAAGTTCCCCTCAATCTAAACATATTTAACCACTATCCTAGGTTTGTTAATACCTAAAGCATCTTTAGATAGTACAAAATCAAGCTCATAAGCAAAATTTAACAAAACCCTAAAATTCACTATTAATTATCTTCTTTAAATGTCCATTCTCCATTTTTAACTATTACACATGCCATCTAACCTCAAAAGAATGTTCTACCTACACATTAAAGAAAGATTGAAGCAATTATAACAAGATACAAAGCAATATTCAACAAATCAAAATTTTGACACAAACCATATTCAAGCAAATATGCAACTTTTCAAAAATCCCTCACCAAACACAAGATGTAGATGCTAGGAGAAAGGTTTTGGTTTGATGGAATCAACTCTTCAAGCTTTGGAAGATCAAATTTAGCAACCCTTGAATTTTTCCTATTTTTCTTCTTTGGCCATTTGGTCTTTGGCCTTTTCGTTTGGTTTGGTTTATGCTTTGATATCTAATCTAACTATTACTAAGACAAACAAAGACAGCTAAACATTGTATGCTATCTTGTGAAGTCCAATAGTGGCACACTAAAATAGATTGAGCTAATGTTTTTTTTCTTTTGTTTTTGGTTCAAACCCGATGGTGCTTCTTTTTTTTTTTGGTTGATTACAATGCTAACTTGCTTAATTGCTCTATGAGATAGACTAGCTAATTAAGGAACTATACTAAAGACTACTAAAAGATTACTAAAGCCAATTAACCAAAATTAGGTTCAACTAAATTAAAGCTAAGCTCGAACGAATTAAAAACCCTAATTCATCCTCCTGAGCATGCAATGCACGTAGATAACACTGAACGAATTCACAGAATAATTCACGTAAGGTAATTATAAAATCAGATAAAATAAATAAATTAAAAGAAAATCAACTCCAGGCTCGAAAAAATTTAAATTAATTAAATGTAATAAATAATAAATTTAAGATAATCTTTTTCGATATCCCTTTTAAATTCAATTTAAATAAATATAATTAATATTAAAAATAATCTAACTTGTCCGGGTCCAGGCCCGGGCTTCCCATTCAAACAATAAAATAAATTAATTTTAAAACATGTAAAACAATTTTAAATAATTAAAATAATAAAATAAATGTCCCGGGCAAGTCGGTTAATTATAAAATAAAAGTAAATAAATATTAATGCATGTAAAATTTATGAATGTAAACCCAAAAATAAATGTATATTAAAGGAAAATTACGGATTTCGAAAAATAATAAATTATTTACATTATTTACATTAATTTTTTCCCTAGATTCAGGATTCACTTTTAAATAATGAAAATAAGTTTATATGATGTAGGGAACAATTCCATATAAGTTATATAGTAAAATAATAAATTATTTACATTATTTACATTAATTAAATATAGTTTATTTATTTTTCAAAAAAAGAATGTAAAAGAAAAGTAGTCCTCTAAATGAAAGTAATTTACTAAATAACAAGAATCACATATAAACACTTAATCAAACACATAAATATATGCAAATAAATATGATATGCATGCACTTGGGCTCGGCCTTCACAACTATCACTAGGTGAGCCTTTCTTAGTTACATTCATTACAACCAACTAATATATACAAAGGACGCAGGCCTCAAAAAAATACGTAACATAACATTCACAAATTTTACAAAGAAGCAGCCACTTCAAGCTAACATAAACAGTCAAGGCGTCTCACGACCTCCTCTTCTACAGACTCAGGAGGGAACAAACCTGCCTCACTTGAAATGGTTAGAAAGAGAGAATGAACAAATACAGTTGCTCAGTGAGAGAGGGGAATAGATATCCAGAGAATTTTGAAAACCTTTCGTGCAAGGCAAATAAATCACATAGTCAATTCACTAAGAGAAATATACTAGCAAAAAATAATAAAGTTAAGTACCACATTTTAAAGGACTATATATTCGAACATTAACTACATTTAACTAAGTAAAGACAATAGGCAATCACAATAAATTCAATCAACTTTACTAAACTAATATACAATAAGCAAGCTAACTGATAATCATCAAAGAAGGTAATACACACGGTAATACAAGTACAACAAGTAATCCCCAAGAATACAATACATACAAAAGAATACAAGCAATGGTAACATATAATCATAAGGTCAAGTAGCAATACAAGATGGAAAATGATTTAACACTAAAGAGCACACATTTAAAAGGATATGATTTGAATAATCTCCAAACACTCCAAAGTCCTGATCTCGATCACAAACCTCGATCCTCGAACCACGAAATCGATCATTGTGCCGGCATAAATCCAAATACTCTAGTGGGTGTACTTCGGATGTACCCCGAAATCCTATGACCCAACATCCCCTAGCAATCTCCGGACCAGGTGAGCGAGGGACTAGAGCACAGAGATTGAATATCCACTAGCAAGCCCGCTATAACCCAGCGAATACCCAATATATCCGCCCTGACAATATGGTTGCGCAACCATGATACAATACACTCAAGGTACAATATACAAGATGATTCAATGAACACACAATTGAGGGACAATAAAACAGATTGCCCTTGCACGTAAGTTACAATAAATAAACAATATAAACAAGATATAGACATATTCATTCAAAAAAACTATGCAACTCAATTCATGAAACTTCAACAAATGATTAAACATTCTAAACAAGCATCTTTAAATACTTAACTAATCATTTAAAGGTCAATTACTAACAACTATTTCAACTTTGTATAATTAACACCTTTAGTCCAATTATAAACACATACACAACAGAAGCTACGAAATCCACCATCCAACAATTCTATCTTTCTAAGGACACCTTATGACACTCTTATAAGCTAAGAAAACTCACCTTTAACTACATCTACCACAAAAGCTCCAAAAAACCCGTAGTCACTTTACACTACAATTACCCAAACCACTCATTAATTCAATGCCATAAAAGTATTTTAGGCACTACCTAACATAATAAACACCAACCAAGGCAATCAAACACACCTGAACAACCAAACTACCTATGGCCCCTTTTAGTGTTCAATCCAATCTATGCAAGTTTAGTCTAGTTCTATCCATTTTAAACTCTAACCTAGTTTCAATAACACCTATGACATCATTAGATAACATATAATTAAGTTTATAAACAAGAATTAGCAACAAACCCTAGAAATCACTATTCATCTTCTTCCCCAATTAACCCTTTGCAATAATTCACAATTTATGCTATCCAACAATACAAAACAAGTCTATATAGCATGTAAACACTATATTATATGCTAACCAAGCATTATATAGGCATATATCAACAAATCTAGAAAATTCAAAACTTGGCATAAACTTTAAAAATGCAAGAATATGCAAATCCCTCACCAAAATATGCTAGAAGATGAAAGGTTTAGGCTTGTAGAAGCTAGAAACAACTTGAAGATTGCTTGGATTGCTCAATTTTAGCAAAAGCTATAAATTTTTTCTTCTTTTTTCCTTTCTCAAAGCCACCGGCCTCAAGGCCTTTTCTTTGGCTTTTGTTTTGCTTTCTTTATGCTTTGGTTTTTAGTCTTAGCTATATAATAAGTTAACTAATTTAAACTACAAATAAGTAAGAAAGCTAGTGGAATACAACTAAACAATGACCACCAATTCTATTTTTTTCCTTTTGTTTCTTTTGCTTCTGCTTATTACTTTGATCCTGATGAACTTATATGTATCCACTATAAGAACTAACATTAATAAACCACCAATGCTTAATCGGGTTTAGTCTTATAATAATTAAATGCTAGACTACGCTAGGCCCAAACAAAAATAAACTAAGTCTAAACGAAATAACAACTAGGCCCGAATAAAATAACACCTAAGCCCGAACATATCAAAATCACTTAATTTTACCCTTCCGGGCATGCAATGCGCAAAAGGAACACTGAACGAAGTCACAAAATAAAATAATTAAAACAAATATGGAAGCAGATCAAATAAATAAAATAGAAGAAAATCAACTCCGAGCTCGGAAAATCTAAGTCAATTAACTATAGAAAAATAATAAAATAAATTATTTACTTCATGTAAACCATTTAGACGTAATTAAATAAATGTAATTATTAAAAATAATAAACTAGTCTGTTCAGTTCTGGGCCCGACTTCTCATTCGAGCAATAAGACGAATTAATTTAGAGGCACGTAAAATAAATTTAAATAAATAAAATAATAAAATAAGTGTCTCGAACAAGTCATTTAAATATAATTTAAATAATTTCAATTAATGAAAATAATAAATTAATTACTTCACATAAATCTATTAAATACAATTAAAACAAATTTGTATAGTTAAAACAATGAAATACTATTCATACGATAAAATGTCTCTACTAAAACTCACACATCGAAAATGAAATGCACGTAATTTTTGATGTACGTAGTCAAGAAATGATTAAAGTAAGTCAGTTATGTGAACATAAAATTTAATAAAATAGTTGAAAATTTTGCCGGGGCTTGGGGCTCATTTCAATTTATGAAATTTAAGCTATTGAATGCAAGAGAATTAATTCAAATATTACAAATACTAAAATTTTAGGTTATTCACTACATTTAAATTAATTAAACATTGATTTCACGTTTTCCCAGCAATACGAAAATTGAAGTTAATAAATGCATGCAACAATTAAAGTAAGTAATATTTTTATGCAATTATTTAGAATTAAATGTAAACATATGCAAATAAATAATTTAGCTATATGCTGGGGTCGGGGTGTCACACTCTCCCCCCTTAAAACAATTGTGTCCTCACAATTCCTTCTTCACTAGTCACTTATCCTTGAATTGCATCGATTCCGATCTAATACACAAGATGAACCTGAGGAAATATTAAATAAGAACCCGAGTGAGAAGTCTGAATAAGAATCCTAAGATATCCCGAAAGTAAATACCAATGAAGGATGTCAGAAGCAAAATAGAATGCTTGAGCACCAATTAAGAATTCCATATGAAAATACTATTCCTCCGATAGAATATCATAGAGAAATACCGAATATAAAGCCCGAGTAGATTGTCGAGAAAATGCCAGATAGAAAGTCCAAAGTAGAAATCCAAGTCAAGAGACCAAATATATATTTCGAGATAATACCAAACAAATATCCAGTCAGTTATAACAAAAGAAGTTTCATATGTGATTTCTAGATAAGAGCTTTAGTAACCCCAAGTAAGAACTTCGAACGAGCACGCCGGAGATTTCATCAGATAAATTTTCAAGTGAAATGCCAAATAAAATAGCCAAATAAGATTTCGAATACCCAACACCAAATGTTGATAAGAGTGTCGAAGAAAATACTAGAGAAGGGTACTCCACATCCAATAAGATTGCCAAATAAAATATCAAATATATATATATATATATATATATATATATATATTCCCTAGATAAGAAGACTGAGTAAGAGTCCCGAGCAGAAGCACAGTGTACCAACCAAACACTGTGTATAAACCTAAATCAAAGTTTCGTAGAAAGATGTTGAAGAATAATACCAATGGCCACCAATTACTAATTATACATCACCAAGCTTTGAAGATTTTTCACAGATCATCAATTGCTGATTACCAAGGGAGAGAAAAGTAAGGACTATATGATGCACAATTACTACGAAATGCAACACTACTACTCATGTAATACATACTCCACATATTCAAAAGCATCTTTAACACACTCGATGTAAGCACATTTTACACAGTCTTCACAAATTACACAAATATGACACACAGGTGCACAAATAACCACATATTTGCACATATTGCACATCTTTTATGTTTCCACACAAGTATAACACATAAGGACAAATTTTCATTCAAGAAAACACAATCTCGCATGCAAGCACATTCCTACTCAAAACACATTTCAGATGCATGCACTTGGGGTTCGCTACCAAACAGACTGAGGACCCTATCCCGACTGAGAGCTAACTAAGATCTGATACCATCTGTAATGCCTTGACCCCTCATGGAATTAGGTCCCCGATCCCAAAACCCAAGTCACGAAAAACAAGGGAAAACAGATGGAGTTTCCCCTATTTCTAGGCCTAACCAACCTGCACGTTGAAGAAATGGACCACAACAACAAGATAATATTCATACATGCATTTCCATTAGTTACTGAAATCCTAATTCTAATTATCATACCACTGTTCTCTATTTAACTAACTTAGATATTAAGCCATTCAACCAACTTTAACCTAATCCCATTCATTTCTATTCATTTAGCAGTCTTATAACCTTCTTAGCAAAATAGGTTATAGTATTCTAGTTAGGTTATGACTAATAAAAGCATTAGCTAAAATATTATAGACCACTATCACTAGGTGTGCCTTTCTTAGTTACATTCATTACAACCAACTAATATATACAAGACATGCAGGCCTCAAAAGAATATATAACCCTAACGTTCACAAATTTTACAAAGAAGAAGCCACTTCAAGCTAACATAAATAGTCAAGGCGTGTCACGAGCCTCCTCCTCCACAGACTCAGAAGGGAACGAACCTGCCTCACCTGAAATGGTTAGAAAGAAGGAATGAGCAAACACAGTTTCTCAGTGAGATAGGGGAACAAATATTCATACGAGGCTAAAACATTTTTGTAACGCACTCACCCGATATGCAATGCTCGTAAAATTTGTGAACGTATGCCCAAAAACAAGTGTATATTAAGGGGAAAATATGAATTTTGAAAAATACAATACTTTAATTTTTATCCCGGGCTTAGGGTTCATTTCTAATTATGACAATAAGTTTATTAGATGCATAAAACAATTTCACATAATTCAAAAACTAAAATAATAGGTTAATTATTTTATATAAGTTAATTAAACTTAGTTTACTTATTTTTTTAAAAATATATATAATGTAACTAACAAATAAATGCAAATTTTTAAATAAACAAGTAATCACATAACAACACTTAAATAACACATAAATATATGCAAATAAATGAATTATGCATGCTCTAGGGCCCGGGCGTCACTAAAATGACATAGCTTCTGGCTCGCATATCGTGCTCAATCCATTGATCATAAATCTCATAGTCTGCCTCAGTGGCCATGGCAAATAGGGAATCCGGAGGGGGATAATATAGAACATACTCAATCTTCTCGAAATGCAGAACTATTCTTAAATTTTGATACCATACAAGGAAATTGGGACCAGTTAAACAATTATCATCAAGAATAGGAGCTATTGGATTTGTAAATGAAGCCATGAACACAAACTGCAGGAAAATAAATATTTCAGAAAGTAAGAAAGCTAGTTGATGTGGTTATGCAAAAACTATTTAAATATGAACTTTTAAATAAATAGCTCCTCCTACTATTCTTATTGAATCTTATACTCCCTGAACAAGAAGCGTGAATCTTGAAAGACTCTTAGTGGGTTGACCAAATTCACTTAACACAAATAACCCTCAACCTTTGTGGTATTCTTGAGATATAGGTGTTAAGAGTCAACAACTCTTTGTTGTCTATTTCCCTAAATAGGCCATGGTCAATTTTATTTAGTCCCTAAATCACTTTAATCTCAGCTTTAGTGCATTCGTGACTAAGTGATCTAGTTAGATTAAAACCTGCCATCTCTCAATTATCCGACAAATTGAATATAATGACCTCAACCTTTGTGGTATTCTTAGTCATTTGATTTTGGAAGATAACTACATCACTATGTTATACTAGCGACTCAATAAACTTATTATGAACCATATCCCTCTACCTTTGGGTTAGATTGGACATAATTCACTTTAAGTTTCTTTAAATCCTAGGATGGCGAAGGACTACGATAAAACCCTTTTTTATTATACCGTTCTTTTATCATTCTAATATTAGTTTGCACATAAGGAGGTTTGGATTTTGGGATCTTATCAAGCACACAAAGCTAATTATAAGCAACTACCACATAGAGCAAATAAACTAACATGCATGCATCATACTAGAATGGTGGATCATGGATTTGGGCTTAGAATCAAGAATAAAGAAACTAAGGACTATTTTAAAGCACATCACTATGTCTTCATAGCCTTCAATCTCTTGGGGTCACCAATGGTCCTCCAATTCCTTGGAAGCCTCCAAATGGTCCTCTTGCACTCCATTCTTGAAATATTACATATAGTTCTTACTACATAATTCTCTCATTATAAGAATAATAAAAATGAGACTTATGTCTCAATTATAAACCAAATGATTATAAAGCCCATCCAATTCCAAATCTATGATCAAAACCACCATTCAACCATCCAGATAAGGTTATATACTAAGATTAAACATATTCAATATAATAATCCAAGCAAAACAAGCTAGTAATCACTAAATGCATTATATACATAAAGTTAACTTATACATCTATTCTTTAAACTTTATTAACAACACTTTGTTGACTACTTATGCAAGATCCTTTTGATCCTTTAATTATAACTCATTATAATATATATGCAAGCATAGATTACTTCATTATAGCAAAACACTTGGCCGCCTAGAAGCTAGTAACCATTCGGCCATAGCTCATAAATTAGGCACACAAGTTTTTCACAATGCAACATTATATCCACATATAATATTTATAAAGTAAAAGCAACCAAAACTCTTTTTAGTCCTTAAACTTTACAATATGCTTTTCAAATCCTAAGCCCATATACTATAGGCCATTCGGCCATGACAAGTAAACAAGGCATATGCATACAATATCATGCTATATCAATATATAACACAATATACACAAAGTTAAATCATCTAAAAACACCTTTTTTTTTTAGCTTTTTCAACTTTGTAGCATGAATTTTAGCCTTCCTCATTTTCATGTAACCAATTCGGCCATACCAAGTTAAAAGGCAACAAGGTACTTTATCATGCAATATCATATCTAATATATAATATAAACAAAGTCAAGATTTCTAAAAACACTTTTTTAGTTAATCCAACTTTGTTAATCATGATTCAAGCCTTCAACTTTTTCCTAGCATACATTCGGCCATATCACTAAGAAAAGCAGGACTTGCTATTTTAATATATTACATTATATAACGATGTAATATACTCAAGTTAAAAGGATCCAAAACACCTTTTAGCCCCTTTTGAACATTTCATGTTAGATCTTTCATATTCAAGCATTTCACATGGCTAGCTTAAATCAAACATTCAAATTCACATGTAATCATGCTATATATATGAAATCTAGTAATCTTTACATGCATGCAAGGATCAACAACTATTCTCATAGATCTACACATGCAAGCAATGATCTAAGCTAGATCTAAACATGCATATAAGTAGACATTGAAAAAAAAAAACTTTACTCTTGCATATTTTAAAGGCTATACACACGGCCAAATGTACATTCTTATCATGGACATCACAACTTGGCTCGAATACCACTTGTAAGGTGCAATATCATATATGCAACAACACAACACTTTGTGAAAGGATCTTTAGAAGTAAGCATGCAAATCACAACATTATGGCCAAAAATACATGGATGGCATTTCAAAACTTTTCATTCCATAAACTTTGTATTTGCATGTTATCTCCAAGTGATGTCCATAAAATAAACATGTATTTCATTATATATATAAAGCAAGATATAAACAGAGTTGTACCCAACGTAGAATGCCAACAAGCTCGTAGAGAATTCATGATGATGCAGACTAGCTCCTCCTCAAGTGTGAAGGATCTAGGCGGAAACACCGAACATCCAAGAGAGATCTATGCTTGAAAACCAATTGTGCTAGCTTGTTTTCAAGTGTATAGAGCTTATATGTGCATTTAAACAACAAAAGAAAATATCTTCTCATTTTCCTTAGTTTAGCTGTAAGCTCCTCTTCACTGGAGGAAGATGAGCTCTTGCAATAGTGTGTTGGTTTGGTGGTTTGGCCATGTATGAGATAGAAGAGAGAGAATAAAGAATTATCTTATTTTAGCCCTTAATCTTATCTAGATAATGTAATTAGTTTGTGTGTAAGATTGGATAATAGGTTTTCTCTCTCTTGCAAGTTGCTTTTGCAATGATTACAAAAGCTAGCCATGCAAGGGGCTTACTTTTCAAGATCAAATCTTGGCCATTCTTTTTGAGTTAGTGGAATGTGGCATCATCAAAAGATGAATAGGATAGATGAAATGGCTATTCTTTTCCATGTAATCCAATCTTCTTTTTACACATGTATGTACACGCCACATGTCCACCAATCATATGAAATTAATTAATTAATTCTAATCTCTATTGGAATAATTAATTAGAAATACTTTTCAATAATTGCAAAATGATCCCAAAGCTTTTGATAATTACTCAAATAGCCAAAATGGCTTTTAAATAATTATACTAACATCTAATGTGAAATTAATTAATTAATTCTAATCTCCATTAGAATAATTCATCTATAACACTTTTCTATAATTGCACAATGACCCCAAAACTTTCAATAATTACTCAAACGAACCAATTGCCTTTTAAGTAATTATTCAAACACCCAATACTCTTATTAATTATCACAAGGCTCGGCCATACACTTTTACTATTTACATAGTCAGCCCAATACTTTCAGTATTTGCACAATTGGCCCATTAACTCTTAATGACCAAAAGGAATGGCATTAACTCTTTAACGTTCTTTCCAATTCACATATATGCTCGTTGATTACTCTATTCATGATGTTCTTTAGTGTGTGACCTTCTAGATTCATAACCGTATAGCAATGAGGGACAATTAAACTCCTTTAATCTATTTCGGAGAATGTCTCTGACATTCTGCGAAATACCCTCACGTTCAAGAGTAATGCCTAGCAATATACGTGTCAAGACAGTTTATACGATAAATGAAGTCTGAAATATGTGAATCCATTTACAATCACAAATTAGTGTGTAGTCTGATCCTTCCGTTATTACGTCCCGATCGTTATGAGGATCATGATCCAATTAAATCCACTAATGATTCTATGCTTCGATCTACGAGAGATGACACTATGGAAAAATCCATTTCCATCAATCACTCACGCCTTGGCCAAGGACTTCCTCATTCTACGACCGTAATAAGATCGTATAGGACATCTCCTCACGTCGGAGGTTAACAGATTCTATCTTGACAATTACCTGTCGGTCTCTATATCACAAGACTAAACTGTGAGAGGTCATATCTCACCTTCATGAAGGCGAGCTTTGTCCAAATGCTATATTTAGCCCCTGATATATTCGGCAGCCATAATTTCTCAAGCCAAATGATTAATTTGCACAATCCGCAATAGATAACAAACTATTAATCCGAAGTCATGTAGTTTTTGTTATCTACGTCACATTCAATGATCCATTCAACTAATGATCACTCATATGTAAGTTACTTGCATCTTTATGCTGTTATAGCACAAGGCTCGCCATACTTTATCATTAATATCCCTATGTTAATCAAAGGTAACTACATATGATAGCCCATACTCGATTATTCTAGTCCTGGTTAAATAATCTAAGGCCTACAAATTTGGTTTTAGTGTCTATCATGTCGAAAAAATATGTCGATGTATTCTTAACCCTTTTAGAATATATTTCTCCTCTGAAGAAACACTAAGGACACAGTCATATATATTATAGACGGAGAATATGAATGTCCACTGTATGCCATTATAAGAGGTACATATGCACATCAAAATATCCCTATATAGGTCATCTAACTATAGTATTAGGGCATATCTCTAACATATCTATCACTTAATAACCTAATCTTAGATTCAACTGATATTTGCTTATTGTACCCATGGCAAAAGAAATATTCATCCTGGGATGGAATCATGACACACACTTGATTTCCAACTGCTGACGTATAAAGAAATCCCTTCATCGCTTCATGGAGACTTGTATGTCAAAACCAATTTATGTCTTCTCCAAAAGTGAACCTTGAAACAATACTAGTGTCTTAGTTTTGCAACCTCGCAAAGACTCAATGTCTAAGACACAGTTCACTTTGTTTCAATCTCTTCATTTTTGTTCCAAGAAGACTTTTAGACCATAATAGTACACGTACACTTGCAGTCAAGAGTGCTTCTCAATAATCTTCTTTGTTCTTTTACACATGCAGGGCTCACTAACATTTTGATCAAAACTGTAAGGACCTGCACCTGCATCCCGAATGATAGTATAAGAAATAAGTGCTCCTTATATGTTTGGTTTATTTCACTTATGTGTTTGGCTTATATGCTTAGTGTTCTTATGCTAAGGAAATAATTTAAATTAAGAAGATGTGTACAACTAGCATATCAAGCTAAGCATTCGTTTCAATTAACAGGTAGATTGAAATAACTTGTGCTTGGAAGTGACTGAAAATGCTAAAGTTATGGAATTTTATTAACTACCTAGGCTGGATAGGATTAATTGATAAGATATGAACCCGGATTTATATTCTAGCTTCCATCATTTGAGTTACTGGAATTGGCTGATAGAGCGACATGATAACTTAAGGCACCTGGGGTTATCTAGATTAATAATGGAGTTTGTGACATCAGTCTATTCTGAGGATTTATATTGAATGCTTGCAAACTTTAGTATGAAAGTGTAAATGTTAGAATGAAGGATTGGAGACTCCGAAAAAGTTGAATAATAGTAGGGTGCTTATAACACGGAAGTTGTACTTATTAAGTAAATGTAGTTGACCTGTAAATATACGTTAATTATAAGGTGGAAGATTTGGAAGGACAATAAACTGAACGTTACTTGAAGATATGAATTTGGGGAATGATACATTAAGAGATAATTAAGAAGGCGTCTTACTACTCTATATATAAAATAGTCTTAATGGTAAAATGATAGAAAATGTTGATATATCTTCTGCAGGAGTAGATGGGCAAAGGATTATATAGGAAAGGTATTTAATAAGAATACCAAATAATTAGAGGATTGGGTTGAGGATAATCTATTAAACTTATGAACTTATTTTAAGATGTAGCATTTCTGGAAATGTCCCCAATTGCCTTATTAAGTTTCTCTGTCATGGCCTAACATTTATAAAGATTAATACATAAATTAAGTTATACTATCTGACTTCACTACATCACCAATTTAGGCATGTTAAAGGCGTAAGATTAGGACTAGATAGGATAATATGGTTATTCTAAAGTTGAATAGGTTTAGGTGTTACTAATGTTATTCTATTAGGCGTGATTTCGTCATTTCTTCTAATTGACCATATGTTTTAACTAAAGTATAGGGATTTATAGGGAAATGATATAAAAGAGGAGTTAAGGAATTAAATCTAGCGATTTAGGTGACGATATTATTTAAAATATAATTGCGGCTCATACCAGGAATTGCATCATTTTAGGTAGAGGATTAAATATAAACTATGGTTAATTTTAATTAACCTTCACATTTTATAATTACTATTATTCATTATACACCCTTTGGCGTTGTAGCCAAACCATCAATACCGAAAGGCCATCTGGTCACCAACGTAGCCACAACCCATGCATTGCACCACCACGGTACCAACTACCTGTTCGAGATGAGCAGCCTGCTCGATAAGGACAAGTGAACATCATGTTTGGTGCATAGTTTAAGCTTCCATCGAGCTGTATTGGTGCACCAAAGCTGCACCTAATTAGCCGATAAGATGAGTGCGTTCTTAGTTGTTAAATGAGTAACCAGCCATGCAAAATAAGTTGTCACTTCACCTTTATGAATTATAGTCTCACGTTAATAAGTAGGAAAGTTCTATTGGTCTTGTTAAGTCATAATTTACCACTTAGCCGCTTAACTTACCACCATGATTCTATTATAACATTTAAGCTTGATTTAGTAGTGTTAGCTACATTGTTAGTTACAAGTAACTCTATTAGGACATAACTTGGTTAAATTTTATTAAGAAAGCTGTTAGACAACTTAGGAATATTGGGTTATTAAAAAGTTTAATAATTTATTAGGCCAAAGACTAATATAATTAACCATTCTCTATATTAAACACCACCTGATTCGGGTCCTATCGTCATTGCGACCAGCTACTTGTTTAAGCTACACATTATACCATCATCTTAGCCATCCAACATCATGGACTACTAGGTGACTCAATTAGGTGCTATAGTTATTATCATCCATCGAATAAACAAGCTATGTCAGATTAATTAAGGCACCACGCGGCAGCCATGAAAATGCTTCACCATCGGGTGCTGCTTGTTTCACCTATATGCATCACCAATTTACTTAGGACACTTAGTGTCATGCCATCGAGGACGAGTCACATGCAGCAGCCTGCTTCGTAGCCTAGCCGAATGCATGCTATCATGTTGACATCTTGTAACTAGGTGGATTATCATATAGCTTAGCTACCAATTATGACTTTTGCTTTGCTGTCCACTTTGCAAGCCTTGCATGAAATTACATTCTCTTAGCCAAACACTTAGCTATCTGTATAACTAAGTATGATCATTACTAGGAAGCCAATTAAATCAAACTAGAGCACCTATATAAAGGGCTGCAACACTTCGGTTTTAATGCACAAACAAACTTCAAAGTCTTCTTAGCGTTTCATCTTCTTAGCAACCAGGTGCGGGTTTATTTTAAAAGAAGCATTGTTATTTCCTTTTGTTTATTTATACTGACATATGAAACTGATTTTTATATAAGCTACCAACTTTGCCTTATGCTCTACTAAGATTAGCTTACATGAGAAGTAATAAAGGATGTCATGTACATGGCTCGTACATATAAAAGTGCAGGATTCCTTTGTTTAAAACATTATAGAGTAAAAATGTATATGTTAAGAATAGTTTATAGGAAGATTAGTGAAAAATGTAGTAAATCTGGTTTATCATGTTGTATTATTATTATTCTTAGTAGTTGCGAAACATGCAAGCCACAAGAATTGCTTTAAGTTCAACTAAGTTTAAATAATATGAGTAGTAACCAAAAGGTGATATGAATCCACTTCAAAAGAATATAAACATGTTAACAGGTTGAATAAAATGTAAAGGTCTTCTATTAAATTAAGTCAAGTTGAGGAGTCATGTCTACTGAGGTTAAAAAGTTATATGGAAGCTATATAACTTAAGTACTTCAAAATTACCTACTACTGGTCTACAAAAGTTAAGTTTGCGGCTTAGCCAAATTTCTTAATTTCGGAAGGATGACTACATTTGGAAAATCTAATAATAAAGTTTATATGTTACATTTATATAGTTACTTAACTAGTAATTATATCAATTACCAGTTCGTACTAAGTCTTTAACCTAATCAACTAATTTTACCTAATCTATTGTTCTGCTTATAAGATAGGACTGGAAGCCCTAATTTCATATCATTTAATTAGGGTTAACATTATGGAAGTTGTAGGAAACATGACTCTTGTTCCCACTTGGGTTTACTTGATCTATATCATACAATCATCTACTTGTAACATATGTATATTGTTATATATTTTTACTATTAAGTCTCCATTAATTATTATTATAAGTGACAACAATGAGTTTAATTTTAATATCTACATGACTATATGCTCGAGAGACGGCCTACCTTGTCGTTCTCTCATAGTCATTACTTGTGCACGCGTGTGTTACATGATTACTTTGAAAGTACTAGCCAACATCTAATATCATGTCATCACATATGTAAATGTTGGATTCAAGATCGAGAAGGATATGTATAGATAGCATGATAGGGCCGAAAGTTACTAGGCCAAATTTCAAAAAATTTCTAGCTAATATCAATATACATTCTTTCATCAATGTCCATTCACTAAAGAAGCTCATCAAAGACATATATATATATATCAACAATGTAACGCCCCGAAACCAATACCCCTACGCCTGCAGGATACACCTTATGGCATCCCAAGGACCCTCGAGCTCACCCGTTAAACCTCATTTACCATTAAATCCCCGATTTTTTCTTTGTGCGTTTACACTACAAGTACCAATTCTGAAATCCAAACAAGCGAAACGAAGACACTTCTAAAGCTTCAATACTTAATAAAGACTAGCCATAACCTTGAAACGTGCCCGGATTTGAGTTAACCCCGAAACCCCTTATTAAAGTAGCTTAATTTGATCAAATTATTCAAATTTTGTACATGGCAAGTGCAACTAACATTATTTCTACGCTCAAGGACCTAATTAGCAACTACTAGAAGCATTGAATCAAATTAAATTGCACAAATTTTCGGAACCCTAGAAATTTTACTATTCATCATCTTCCTCAAAGCTCCAACTCCATTTTCAACCATTCAAAATGCTATCTAACCACAACAGTATGCTCTATGATCATTAATAAGAGTAATTTAAGCATAAACAAGCATAACCAAGTAATATCTCAACAAATCCCAAAAAAAAATAAAGTTTAGGTGCAAAATTTTCAAATACAAAAATAAGATGAAATTCTTACCACACAAGGCTAGAGAAGCTTGAAGAAGGTGTAAACATGTTCAAGAACTCAAGATTCAGGCTTGGAATGGATGGAAATGACCAACTATAGCAATTTTACAAGAAAAAGTTACTATTCCCGTAACTATTTTTTGTCCATTTTTTGACTCTTTTTTTTTTTTTTTAATTCTTGGCTTATATTATTCTCATGAGAAGGTCAAATGGTAGGTCAAATAATTAAGGCATTTTAGTAAGGGCAAAAAAGTCATTTGGGTTATCAAATTTCAGCAAAACAAATGCCAAAAATCTGAAAAAAATCTGTAAAAAAAAATCCCGCTGGTAGTATTCATCAAATATTTCGCGAATTTTTTCCCGTTGATCCCGATATGCAATGCACGCACGGTCAGGGGCTGTAGTCCCCAAAAAATATGTAGTATTTTATAAAAATATAAAATGCATGAAAAAAAACAATTGAATTTATGAAAATATGGAAAATAAAAATAAAAAGTAATTAGCTAAGTTACATCCAAATTAACCATTTAATGAATGCAATTAATGAAGTGCTGGGTTCGGGGTGTCACATCCTCCCCTCCTTACAAAAATTGCATCCTCGTAATTTCTTACACATACAAGCGAGCTACTCTCATACATAAAACACATTGATCACATAAGCATGCTTAACAAATAAAACACATTGATCACGTTAGCAATTTATAACAAGTAAAGTCACATAAGCAACAAGTTCACATACACAAATTATAAACTACTAAGTCATTTAAACAACAACTTCACATTAAACAAGTTAATCATATATGCATATTAGTCATATAAAGCATATCGAGCACTCAAGTACACAGAGCACATAATTCACACAAGGCACGTTAATCACATAGCTCGCATTAATCACATAAACACATTGAACATGTAAACACATCAAGCACGTTAACCACATCCATTTCACTTATCACACAAGCACATAAACCACAACTAGTTCACTCAACAAATAAAACATGTTGATCACATAAGCACATTGATCACATTAACTCTCTTATCACATAAGACATGCACATACACTTTCTAAACACATTGACACTAAGACCACTACCCCACAAGCCGAAGACCCTATCCCGGCTTGCGCCTAGCTAACTAGCTAAGCTCTGATACCACTAACAATATATATAAATGATAGATGGTATAAGGTATACCTCACTTGTAGATCACTTTGGAAAAGGTAAAGTTGGATGACAAGCTTATGAACCCTTCTAACTTGAAGGCCCTAGTTAGTCCACCAAGTATCCAAAGGTCAACCAACACTTGAAGATTGTATGTGCTAGTAGTATCTTCAAGCTTTTAAAACTATGTATGTGTGTTACAAGCAAAACATAAAACTTCTTTTTTCTATCTTGCTATAGCCGAAACTAGCATAAGAAAAAGGATGAAGTTCTTTTGCTTCTTGGTTGGTATATGTCGTGCGAATGAGAGGCCTTGTGTATGTGAGAAAAAATGCTATCATCTTATATTATAATAATCTATCATAATAGGTGACCAATCATATTATCACCTTTTAATCAAAATCCATACAAGCCTTTTGATCCTAATGATTAGCATTAGATGGCAAGATGACAACTTTCTCTCTCCTCCCTCCCTTGGCCGAAATTGCAAGTGGATGGAGAGAAAATGTTTGTCATCTTTTATTAAATATATATTATATACTCATATAAACATATATATAATATTACTTTAATAGGTGGCCAATCAAAATTGCTTCCTTCTAAAGTAAAAGCCATGCAAATCCTAGGATTGTAATCATTACAATCCAAAGGTAAATTTATTCTCTCTCTTGACACTTGTCAAAAAGGCTTTATCAACAAAAACAATAGTCAAGATTCTTTTGTCTTTATTCAAAAATGAATCCTATCCATTCATTTCAAATTCAAATGACTAGGATTGATGACATAGACGATCCTAGTCATCAATCTCTACATGCACATGCTGTGACGCCCCGACCCAACCCCCAAGCTAAAGGTTAAGTCTGGACCCGACACACGGACAGAGTCTCCCCTGTACCGTGGACATTCTGAAAACCTGTAAACTCGCAAATAAGGTAACTACAAGGTAAACAAACTTTTCATGGCTATTTATTTAAAGATTCAAGGCCATCCAAGCCTTGAAGCAAATAACAGTTCCAAACCCACACAAGCATGCAAGTAACTTGTTTACAACAGTCTAATAGCCATGACATTCTAGGATAACATTAAAACATACTTAAAAGATAAACATTCTACATTAAGCTATTCACTCCCAAGCATGCAAAGTGAATAAGAGTAGAAACATAAGTTATTACAAAACATAGTCTTCCAAATCTACACCACAAGCAACTATCCTTCAACTTCTTACAACAACCAACATAATCAAGCCCTTAGGCCACAAAATAAATACACAAGTACCAATAGAAACAAGAAGGCACGGCCACCTCAGAACAACACACATCAACTAGAGCAAAGGATCAATCTGAACTTCCTCCTCTTCAACTAACTCAACAAGCTGGGGATCACCCTCCGCGTCTCCTGAAACATATATCGAGGTATGAGCAACCACTGTTGCCCAGTGAGGGATATAGTCCCGGGGCGTGCAATGCAACAGGTAATATAGTTAAACAACAATAACAATTAGACAATTAAAGAACAATGATAGCTTAAATATCCACACATTTAAAAGGATACATTTCACATAACCCATATACACCAATCTTCACTGGTCTTCATTCACGATCCACGAACCACGATCACGATTACGATAAGCCGGCATAATCCCCAAACACTCCAGTGGGTGTACTCCGGATGTACCCCGATAATCCTACGACCCAACATCCCCTAGCAATCTCCAGACCAGGTGAATGAGGGACTAGGGCACGGAGTTTGAATATCCACCGGCAAGCCCTCTGCCGCCCAACCGATATTCAACACATCCGCCCTTGACACTATGGTTGCGCAACCACTATGCAATGCACTTTACAAAGGCAAGTTAATAGAAATAATATAAGCATTAACACATAAGAGGATCAACAAAGTAGGTTGACCTCGAGGCAGTTAGAATAGAAACAATTATATAAGTTAATAAGTAGTTTTACAAAGGGACATATACAAGATAAGCATAGAATCATACCAAAAGCTTCAAATCAACTTGAAACCACATATAAACACTCAAGAAGTCATGCCATGGGTTTAGAAGTGTGAGTCAACCGAAATTGCACCTAAACCCCTTTGTTTTTCAAACTATTTCTCTTCCAAACCAAAGTTAATGATTCCAATTCAAAGGGAAGCTATACCAATCTTCTAACTAACCCTTAAGGAACCCTTCCAACCCTCAAACTCATACAAATGCCCGCGATTACCCCGAAAGCCCCAAATTCCCTCTTATGGCTTTAAACTACACATACCTTATCCGGGCTTCATACAAGGGTTATAAAAGCTTCTATAGCACCTAGGTAGCCTAAGAATACTAGAAGTGAAGCCCGAATCCACCCGGATTCGCATTAACCCCGAAAGCCCTTTGTTAAAGTCGACTATTTTACGTTTTATGCGATTCTAGAGCAATGCAAGTGCACGGGGCTATTAGACTACCTTCATTAGCACCTAAGGCATCTATTAGGAGCATTGAATCAAGTTAAAATGCGCAATTTCACAAAACCCTAGAATTTCTGTCACTATTCACCCCAAAAATCAAACTAGCGATTCTAACCATTTAAAAAGCGAAACGATGGCTCAAATGTGTTCTCTAGCATTCATATACATGGTATAATAGCATAGATAATCAATACAATAGCATTTGAACACATTTTCAACAAATCAAGAAAATAACAAATATTTAGAAATGCGAAAATAAGCCGTGAAATCCCTCACCAATGCGCGTAGGAGCACCTAGGAACCTTGCACACACCCTAATCCACTTGCTCAAGGCTTGGAGTGGCTTGAATTGAAGGATTGAAGAGCAAAAATTGATTTTCCCCACTATTTGCTGCTGTCGGCCTTCACTGCTCTATTTCAGCTTTTATTTTTATTTTCCTCTCTTATGTTATGAGCTAAAATGACTATATATTGACTAAGTTATGGTGGGGTCTTGTTTGGGTGCTTACGTGGCTTCTAAAATGCGCGTTGCTAGCTCCAAAATGAGTCTAATGTGTGAAACATAGGCTAACTAATTAAATCTCTAAAGTTATTACGTAACACTATTCACTCAACTACAAAATCATTTTCTAAACGAGCTCTCCTCTCGCCTCTAGCTCAATTGCACATTTTTCCCATTACTTTAACAATTAATATGATTTAATAAAAATACTAATTCACTAATAGAATGTAGTTTAAAAACGGAGTGAATAATAATTTAAGAAGATAGTTAATAAAGCACAGAAGGAAATGCGCAAACAAGGGATGCAACAGTAATTGAATGCATGGCTAAATCTCGGGCGTCACATTCTCTCCCTCTTAAACTAATTGCGTCCACGCAATTCTTACATGATTCGACGAATAACTCAGGGTATCGCTCCCGCATCTGATCCTCTCTCTCCCACGTCGCATCCTCTTCGCTGTGATGATCCCACAGAACTTTAACCATCGGAATGCTTTTAGTCCTCAGCTCCTGCACTTTCTGATCCACAATCCGAAGAGGTTTCTCTGTGTACGTCAAGGTCTCACTGATCTCTAGCGGTTCTGGCTCAAGTATGTGAGGGGGATCTGGCTGATACGTTCAAAGCATAGAAACATGGAAGACATCATGAATTCTGCCAAGACTAGGAGGCAAAGCTAAACGGTAAGCCAATTCGCCAATAGTTTCAGTTATCTCAAATGGTCCCACATAACGAGGACTGAGTTTACCCCCTTTACCATGCCGAATCAAACCCTTGCAAGAATAGATTTTCAGAAATACTCGATCCCCTACAGCAAATTTCAGATCACGACGGCGTCTATCTGCATAACTCTTTTGTCGGCTCTGTGCTGTAAGCATTCTTTTTTTGATAAGCTGCACATGATCAATCATTTTGTTCATTTCAGGTAAGAGAGTAGGGTCGACCATCTTCATTTCACCAACATCATCCCAGTAGAGAGGAGACCGGCATTTACGCCCATACAGTGCCTCATAAGGTGCCATACCAATAGTAGCTTGATAACTATTGTTATAGACGAACTCTGCGAGTGACAAATACTTATCCCAACTCTTACCGAAATCCAGAATACAAGCCCGTAACATATCCTTGAGGATTAAGATAGTTCTCTCGGATTGACCATCTGTCTAAGGATGATAAGCTGTACTGAAACTCAAAGTTATGCCCAAAGCTTTCTGAATCTTCTGCCAGAACTGAGATGTGAATATGGCATCTCTATCTGACACAATACTCTTTGGAATTCCATGAAGTCGGACAACATTCTCAATATACAATTCTACCAGCTTATCAAGAGAATCAGACTTCTTTTTAGCAATGAAGTGAGAAGTCTTGGTCAATCTATCCACAATAACCCAAACTGAGTCATTACCCTTCGAAGACCTCGGTAAATCTGATACGAAATCCATGGTAATGTGATCCCATTTTCAAACAGGAATAGCCAAAGGCTATAACAACCCTGCAGGCCTCTGATGCTCTGCTTTAACTTTCTGACAAGTAAGACATCGAGCAACATAGTCAGCAATTTCTCTCTTCATATTATTCCACCAGAAGTTTTGCTTTAAATCTTTATACATTTTAGTACTGCCTGGATGGATAGTATATCTAGAACTGTGTGCCTCAGCAAGAATATCCTTCTTCAAAGTTGGATCACTCGGAATACAGATTCTGCCTTTGAATTTGAGAATACCATCGTCGTGCAGTTTGAAATCCGACTCTCCCCCTTTAGAATTCTCTAAGACTTTCAACAATTGAAGATCAGCCTGTTGAGCTTCTCGAATTCTGGATAATAATAGAGATTGAATCTGCAAACTTGCGAATTGAATACCAGAATCTGAAATATTAGGCTTCCATAAGCATAATTCTTCCATGAATTCCCAATTCTTGATAATCAAGCTAGCAACAGTAGCATTTCGGCTCAAAGCATCAGCAACAATATTGGCCTTACCCGGAAGATAGTTAATAGTGCAGTTATAGTACTCAAGTAATTCCAGCCAACGCCTCTGCCTCATGTTCAACTCTTTCTGTGAAAACAGATATTTCAAGCTCTTATGATCTGTAAAGATTTCAAACTTGTTGCCCCAGAGATAATGACGCCATTTCTTTAATGCAAGAATGATAGCTGCAAGCTCAAGATCATGAGTCGGATAGTTGAGTTCATAAGGTTTTAGTTTCCTGGAAGCATAAGCAATAACCCTGCCATTCTGCATCAATACACAACCCAGACCTTCATTCGAAGCATCACTATAGATCACCAGATTATCATAACCCTCAGGTAAAGCAAGAATAGGAGCTGTAGTCAATCTCTTCTTCAATTCTTGGAAGTTGGTCTCGCATCTATCACTCCAGTCCAATACTGTTTTCTTCTGAGTAAGTTGAGTTAAAGGCCCTGCAATCTTAGAGAAATCCTTGACAAACCTCCGATAATACCCAGCTAACCCAAGGAAGCTACAAATCTCCGTGACAGTTTCAGGTCGTTTCCAAGATAACACAACTTCAATCTTTGCTGGATCAACAGAAATACCATCCTGTGAGATAATATGGCCCAGAAAAGCAACTTGCTTAAGCCAGAATTCACATTTGCTAAACTTTGCAAATAACTGATGCTCCTGAAGAGTCTGCAACACGATTCTGAGATGTTGTTCATGTTCCGCCTCAGATTTAGAATATACAAGAATATCATCAATGAAGATAACCACAAATTGGTCCAGATAAGGACGGAATACACTCTGCATTAAGTCCATGAATGCGGCGGGAGCATTAGTAAGACCAAACGGCAAGACAACAAACTCATAATGGCCATATCGAGTTCTGAAAGCAGTTTTAGGAATATCATCTTTCTTAATCCTTAGCTGATAATAGCCTTGCCTCAGATCAAATTTAGAGAATACCCTGGCGCCTTGCAACTGATCAAATAACTCTTCAATTAAAGGCAAATGATATTTATTTTTTATGGTTACCTGATTAAGACCCCGATAATCAATGCATAAACGAAGAGATCCGTATTTCTTTTTAACAAATAGGACTGGCGCACCCCAAGGTGAAGAACTCGGCTGAATGAATCCCTTCTCTAGCAAGCCCTGCAATTGAACTTTTAATTCCTGCAATTCGGGTGGAGCCATTCTATACGGAGTCCTAAAGATAGGTGAAGTCCCCGGCAATAAGTCAATCATGAACTCTATCTCTCTATCAGGCGGTAACCCAGGTAATTCCTCAGGAAAGACCCCCGGAAACTCCCTCACGACAGGTACATCATTCAATTTCAATTGATCCACAGGTTGATTAATCAAATATGCAAGATAAGCCTTACAACCCTTGCTCAATAATTTAGATGCCCTAATAGAAGAAATAATAGGAGTTCCCGAAGATTTTCTACTACCAACTATTTTAAGTACAAGCTAGTCAGGCATTTCTAGATACACAATCTTCTTTCTACAATCAAGCTGGGCATAATATTTACTTAACCAGTCCATCCCCAATATAATTTCAAAGTCATTGAAGGGTAGGATAATCAAATCAGCAGGAAAAACACAACCCTCAATAAAAATACTACATGCTCTGCAAATAGATCTAGTAACAAACTTCGGACCCATAGGAGTATAAACCACAATCTTATGCAACAGTTTATCATGTTTCAGTTTAGCATTTTGTGCACAAGTAGGAGTAATAAAAGAATGCGAAGCCCCGAAATCAATTAAAACCTTAATTGATTGATCATTAAGAAGAAAAATACCTTCTACCACAGCAGTCATATCCGGAAGCTCCTCAGCATCCAAAGCAAATACACGGGCCTGACCTCGTGGTGGTGGTGCTGCAGCTGGTGCCCTGGTCTGAGAGTTCTGAGCTGACGTCTGACCCCTAGAGTTCTTAAATTTTTGACAGTCCTTAACCCTGTGCTGATCACTGCCGCAACCTGTACACTTGTTATGTTTCTTCCAACAAACATCCTTAGTGTGGCCCTGACGCTGACAGAAGCTGCACTGCTGGTGACGTCTTAGAGCAGTGCCTCCTGAAGGAGCTCTGTAAGTAGAGGTAGCTGAACTACCCTGCTGCGAACGGGATACTGCTGGATGGAATTAACTCTGAGTCTGACTCTGAACTGGTCGTGTCTGAGTCTGAGTAGGCCCTGTATAACTCTGAGTCTGCCTCGGCTGTGTACTATGCCCAACTGATATAGCCTGTCCCTGGTACCCATGACTCTGAGACTGAAACCGCTTACTCGATTGACTGGTCTCGGCTAACACATCGGCCTTGCGTTTCTTATATCTCGAGGCGGCTCAGACTACTGCAGCATAATTAGGAAAATCATTTGCAGACAAATTTAGCATAATATCCCTCCTCAAACCCAGGATGAATATCTGGATCTTCATGTCCTCTGGCTGTATCAAGGCTGGCGCATAACGAGAAAGCCTGGTTGTCATACTTCCCTGTTTCAAGTTTATGAACTCTGTTTGACGCCTCTCGCGGGCAACCACCGATATGTACTTGTCTCAGAATTCTCGGACGAAGTCAGCCCACGAGTGATAAACCCCGTCGGCTTCCCATTTCTCACTGATGGTATGCAACCAATCTTCAGCGTCACCCTCTAGAAGGAATGTGGCATAAGTGATCTTCCTATCATCATGACACTCGAGTATTGCCGCTACCCTTTCAAACTTCCTCAGCCACATCTCAGCCTTCATATCGTCCGGTTCTCCAAAGAAAGTATAGGCCCCATGATGATTACACCGGTCATACAGATTCCCTCCGGTAGGGCCACTACCTCCGGCTCTCGCAGCCTGATTACCTCTAACAACCCCTGTCTGACCCTGCTGTGTCACAAACTGGGCGATGGTGTTCATAGCAGTGGCCATTGTGGCTAAGATCTGTGCCGTACTCAGTTCTTGAACCTGCGGTGCATTTTCTGCCACATCAGCTTCCTGCCCAAGAACCCTCTATGGTTCTCCACCAACATTCTGATTCTCAGTACGACGGCGGGGCCCCATCTCGAATAGCTAGAATGCAAAGTGTTATGACAGGTATATATATATATGTATATATGCAATTCATAAGTAAACACATAAACAAAAGTCCAAATAGATTCACATAAAGTCAAGTACATAGAAGTTCAAATAAATATTTCACATTCTTGAAGCACACATAAGTCATTAGATCATACTTGACATTCTAGACTCTTGATATTCTATTTCCATGCTAGCATGTTTATTCTTAATTCAAATTTCACTTAGGCAAATCAAAATCAAAGACTCATGCAATCACAAAGTCACATAACAAATCTCTACCCACAGACCGAGAAATTTAACCCAGCTTCATGCAATCTATAGCTCTGATACCACTTAAATGTCACGCTCCGACCCAACCCCCAAGCTAAAGGTTAAGTCCGGACCTGACACACGGACAGAGTCTCCCCTGTACCGTGGACATTCTGAAAACCTATAAACTCGCAAATAAGGTAACTACAAGATAAACAAACTTTTCATGGCTATATATTTAAAGATTCAAGGCCATTCGAGCCTTGAAGCAAATAACAGTTCCAAACCCACACAAGCATGCAAGTAACTTGTTTACAACAGTCTAATAGCCATGACATTCTAGGATAACATTAAAACATACTTAAAAGATAAACATTCTACATTAAGCTATTCACTCCCAAGCATGCAAAGTGAATAAGAGTAGAAACATAAGTTATTACAAAACATAGTCTTCCAAATCTACACCACAAGCAACTATCCTTCAACTTCTTACAACAACCAACATAATCAAGCCTTTAGGCCACAAAATAAATACACAAGTACCAATAGAAACAAGAAGGCACGGCCACCTCAGAACAACACACAGCAACTAGGGCAAAGGATCAATTTGAACTTCCTCCTCTTCAACTAACTCAACAAGCTGGGGATCACCCTCAGCGTCTCCTGAAACATATATCGAGGTATGAGCAACGACTGTTGCCTAGTGAGGGATATAGTCCCGGGGCGTGCAATGCAACAGGTAATACAGTTAAACAACAATAACAATTAGACAATTAAAGAACAATGATAGCTTAAATATCCACACATTTAAAAGGATACATTTCACATAACCCCTATACACCAATCTTCACTGGTCTTCATTCACGATCCACGAACCACGTCACGATCACGATAAGCAGGCATAATCCCCAAACACTCCAATGGGTGTACTCCGGATGTACCCCGATAATCCTATGACCCAACATCCCCTGACAATCTCTGGACCAGGCGAATGAGGGAATAGGGCACGGAGTTTAAATATCCACCGGCAAGCCCTCTGCCGCCCAACCGATATTCAACACATTCGCCCCTGACACTATGGTTGCGCAACCACTATGCAATGCACTTTACAAAGGCAAGTTAATAGCAATAATATAAGCATTAACACATAGGAGGATCAACAAAGTAGGTTGACCTCGAGGCAGTTAGAATAGAAGCAATTATATAAGTTAATAAGCAGTTTTACAAAGGGACATATACAAGATAAGCATAGAATCATACCAAAAGCTTCAAATCAACTTGAAACCACATATAAACACTCAAGAAGTCATGCCATGGGTTTAAAAGTGTGACTCAACCGAAATTGCACCTAAACCCCTTTGTTTTTCAAACTATTTCTCTTCCAAACCAAAGTTAATGATTCCAATTCAAATGGAAGCTATACCAATCTTCTAATTAACCCTCAAGGAACTCTTCCAACTCTCAAACTCATACAAATGCCCGCGATTACCCCGAAAGCCCCAAATTCTCTCTTATGGCTTTAAACTACACATACCTTATCCGGGCTTCATACAAGGGTTATAAAAGCTTCTATAGCACCTAGGTAGCCTAAGAATACTAGAAGTGAAGCCCAAATCCACCCGGATTCGCATTAACCCCGAAAGCCCTTTGTTAAAGTCGACTATTTTACGTTTTATGCGATTCTAGAGCAATGCAAGTGCACGGGGCTATTAGAATACCTTCATTAGCACCTAAGGCATCTATTAGGAGCATTGAATCAAGTTAAAATGCGCAATTTCACAAAACCCTAGAATTTTCGTCACTATTCACCCCAAAAATCAAACTAGCGATTCTAACCGTTTAAAAAGCGAAACGATGGCTCAAATGTGTTCTCTAGCATTCATATACATGGTATAATAGCATAGATAATCAATACAATAGCATTTGAACACATTTTCAACAAATCAAGAAAATAACAACTATTTAGAAATGCGAAAATAAGCCGTGAAATCCCTCACCAATGCGCGTAGGAGCACCTAAGAACCTTGCACACACCCTAATCCACTTGCTCAAGGCTTGGTGTGACGCCCGAGTTTTATCCATGCATTCAATTACTGTTGCATCCCTTGTTTGCGCATTTCCTTCTGTGCATTATTAACTGTCTTCTTAAATTACTATTCACTCCGTTTTTAACTTCATGCTATTAGCGAATTAGCATTTTTATTAAATCATATTAATTGTTAGAGTAGTGGGAAAAATGTGTCATTTGAACCTTTGAATTTTAATTATAAAAGCTTGTTTTAGTATATTGTGGCTATTTTGAGCATTTACAGGTTTGAAAAATGTCCGCGGTACAGAGAAAATTCTGTCCGTTTTTCCCTAAAATTTTGTGACCGGGTTTGGTATTGGGTTGAGAATAGCATGGTTATTAGAGCCTCCGGTCTCGTGAGGGATCGGGGCGTTACAGGTGGTATCAGAGCTTAGTTAGCTCTCAGCCGGGATAGGGTCCTCGGCCTGTCGGGTAGTAATCCTTGTGTGTGTGCTTGTTAAGTGTGTCTTGAAAGTGTGTGCTTGAATGTGTGATTGTGTGTCTTGAATTGATTGTGTGCACCTATGTGATATAGTTATGTGTTATGTCTTAAATGTGTGCTGAGTGAAGTGAAGTTGCATCGAATTGACCTCGTGAATCGTTACCTGCTTGAATTATTGATTGTACCGTATGTACTTGAGCATTTTGAATTAAGTTTTGTTGTGAATTGAATTGGTTTTGTTATGATTCGCACTTGAATGATTTTGTTGCTTACATTGCTTTATATGCTCTTTTATAATCATGCTTGCATAATAGTTTAAAGAATGTTTATACATATGCAATAGTTTGGCATTCATACATAGTCATTCGAATGGTAAGAAAAACTTCTTCCTCCCCTGAAGAAAGGTGATTAGTGGCTGGCCTTTCAAGTTATGTGGATTAGTAGGAACGTGAAGCGGTTGATCAACTCTTTTATTTGGGAATTGGTGTTGTAGGCAGAGCTCAGTTATTGGGATTCTTCTAAGGCCTTCTTCAGTGCTTAGCGGTCATAAATGAGTAGCTTCTTTTGGGGTTTCTATATGACAATTCTCTAGAGCATATTCTTGGTATTTTTTTTATCAGGTATTCTTTTGGTATTCTTTTGTCGGCATCTCTCGGAAAAAAATTGGTATATGGATTCTTTTCAGCCTTATTATCTGGTATTATTTACAATACTCCTGCTCGGAACTTTTATTGGTATTTTCTCGCCGCTCTTAGTTGGGATTCCATTCTTCTATGGTTTTCATGCCAGCGGGATTCTTATTTGGATTTCGAAGTAGCATCTTTATTGGAGCCTTTATTTGGCCTTATTAAGTGAGGTTCGCAGACAATACTACTGGGATTTCTTAATGAGCTCCCACGAGAATTCGTATATGGTATTCTTGCTTAGCAACTGATGACGAATAATCGGAGTTGGTTTTCAGTTGATGAGGAGTTCTCTTGTGAAGAAGAATTGCGTGGACGCAATTAGTTTAAGGGGGGAGGATGTGACGCCCGAGTTTTAGCCATGCATTCAATTACTGTTGCATCCCTTGTTTGCGCATTTCCTTCTGTGCATTATTAACTGTCTTCTTAAATTACTATTCACTCCGTTTTCAACTTCATGCTATTAGCGAATTAGCATTTTTATTAAATCATATTAATTGTTAGAGTAGTGGGAAAAATGTGTCATTTGAACCTTTGAATTTTAATTATAAAAGCTTGTTTTAGTATATTGTGGCTATTTTGAGCATTTACAGGTTTGAAAAATGTCCGCGGTACAGAGGAAATTCTGTCCGTTTTTCCCTAAAATTTTGTGACCGGGTTTGGTATTGGGTTGAGAATAGCATGGTTATTAGAGCCTCCGGTCTCGTGAGGGATCGGGGCGTTACACTTGGATTGGCTTGAATTGAAGGATTGAAGAGCAAAAAATGATTTTTCCCCACTGTTTGCTGCTGTCGGCCTTCACTGCTCTATTTCAGCTTTTATTTTTTTTTCTCTCTTATGTTATGAGCTAAAATGACTATATATTGACTAAACTAGGGTGGGGTCGTGTTTGGGTGCTTACGTGGGTTCTAAAATGCGCGTTGCTAGCTCCAAAACGAGTCTAATGTGTGAAACATAGGCTAACTAATTAAATCTCTAAAGTTATTACGTAATACTATTCACTCAACTACAAAATCATTTTCTAAACGAGCTCTCCTCTCGCCTCTAGCTCAATTGCACATTTTTCCCATTACTTTAACAATTAATATGATTTAATAAAAATACTAATTCACTAATAGAATATAGTTTAAAATAGAGTGAATAGTAATTTAAGAAGACAGTTAATAAAGCACAGAAGGAAATGCGCAAACAAGGGATGTAACAGTAATTGAATGCATGGCTAAATCTCGGGCGTCACACATGCCACATGTAATTATCTAGTCATTAATTTGCAATTTACCTTTTGACAACTAAGACGATGACGCGATGACGTGACATTTCTTAAATTACATCATCATTACACATATATATATATATAAATATATAAACACCTTTATATATATATATATATTATCTTTTGCCATTCTAATCTCTATTAGAATAAATATATTGAAACTACTTTTCAATAATTATAGTTTGGCCCAAAAGTTTAGGTAATTACAATTGACCCCAAAACTTTTTGAAATTACACTTTTGGCCCAAATACCAACATTGATGACTCTTAACACCTTAAAGCCACCAATCACACAATACAAGCTTCCGGTAAACTTATTCATGATACTTATTACACTACAAAACAATTTCGTCACAAACAAGTAAATGTGACGAATTTGTGACAACTTGTATGTTGTCGCCAAACATGGCGTCGCAAAAGCGTTTTTCGTCACATTTTTGTGGCCTTGTGACTAATTTGTGACGACATGCAGAGCTGGACGTGTTCGTCACAAATTCGTGGCAAATGCGACTAATATGCCACGACATGTAGTTGAGGCCATTTCGTGGCAAATATTTCGTAGCAAACTCGTGCCAAATTATTTGTCGTATTTTCGTGGTCGAATGTTGTCACAAATTCGTGGCTATTTTTTCGTCACAGATTCATGGCTAATTTTTTCGTCACAAATTCGTGGCTAATTTTTTTGTAACAAATTCGTCCCAAATTTTTTTTCGTCACAAATTCGTCCCAACTTGTTTTTTGATTCCTTTTGTCACAAATTTGTGGCAATTTTCAAATCCCTTATTCTAATGCTATTTGTAACATCTTGTTTGTCCTGCTAAATTACAAAACAACATCTACAATTAAATCTCAAGCAATTTCTAAAGACAACCCTATAATTGACTCTCAAGTAGTTACACAACCTACACATCCATTCAAAAGAAACACAATTTCACATCAAAGTAGATAAGTATACATAATAACTACCATTCAACAAAGTTACCTTCTTCAAACATACATTCCAAATGAAATACCAAATTTACATCTATCATAATATCATATAGCTTGTTTTGTCCTGCTACGATAAGCTCCAAAAGAGAATTGATATGCAAAAAGTTTTCAACATCCTCCATTGTGGCACACCATCATTGCATTGAAGACAGTCCATATCTAAGCCTACTATTCTCACCATCTTCAGACAATTCATGTCTTATATCTGCAAACAAGAAAAATAAACAAACCTAAAGCTTAATACTCAACCAAAACAACTCAATACATAAAAATGGAAAGCGAAAACAAATTAAAATTTTCACTTGTGATGATATTAAGCCAAAAGTGCACCAAATTGGCCTAAATTTTTGCAATGCAAAAAAGATCATAACATAATCAAAAGTATAAACAAGCATAATAAAAAGTGAAAATGATCAATATATTTGTTTAAAACGTAAGAATTACATAATATACTTGAACCTACTTACTTGTTAAGGTTCCCAATAGAATATAAAAGTCATACTATGACCCTATGGATCTTATTGAGCATCACCGTCTTGTTGTTCTGAGGGAGTTTGAGATTGATCCTGATGCGGTTGAGGTAGATGGGGCAACAATTGGGTTAACTAAGCGACCTGTTGCTGAAGGCTTTAAAATTGCTCATTTGACTGTTGGGTCAGTTCAACCCTTAGTTTTGATATTGCCCTATTGACGGCTGCCTGCAAGTCTTGCTGTGTGATTCGATTAGCAGAAATCGAGACATCGTGCACAAACCCTCCTATGGCTTACGATCCGAAACCATACAATCTTCCTCCTCTAGCCGATCTGCCTACCGCCTAGTAAAACAATGCATCATGGTCAATAGGCAGTGCAGTTGGATCTCCTTGTAATGCTGCTATGGCCTGTTCGACCAATTCTTGGTACTTGGCCTGCAATTAATACGTAATTATTGTTATTTTACTTTAATGTTAATTATTAATTATATGGAATAAGTTCCAATAAATATATGACATACCATGGTTTCTTCAGCCCTGGGGTCGGAGTATTGACCTTCGGCGCCTTTCCTATGAACTTTCTCAAACACATCTGCCTTCGTCACTGATTCCTCCGATTCTGAATCCTATAATAGCATTCATCAAATAACAATTACTAAGTTAAATATTTAACTATCATATAGTACTATATTTTAAATAATTAGTTTAACACTTACCAATCTTTTTTTGACCTCGTGAAACGGGATACAACCAGCATAATGTAGAGACGACCTACTCTTTCTGTTCTTTTTGTTTGTCTCAGACCTCTTCCTCCATGCATCAGTGTTCCAGTGCTCACATAGTCCCTGCCATATGTTGTCGCTCAACCAACTGGGCTTAATATCTTTCTTTTTTTCTATTTCACGACCCTCATAAAAGAGGCCTCGTAACCGAGCATTGATGTTTTTAAAAAATAACCGGCGGATGACTGGTTCATCATAGGGGTACTACTTGTACAATCTCTGTAGCCATATATTAAGTATTAATAATATAACTTACATATATTGACACAGTAGATGTAAGTAAAAAATATATATATATATATGAAATTAATTTCATATCCTTAAGTATTACCTGAAAAAAGAAGAACCATCTCTTTTTAACATCAACTGGGATCACACCAATTCTTGTCCAAGGCTCGTTGAACCCGGCAGATAATATAGTGGTGATCTCTCGTGCTGCCCCAGCCGGTATCCATCTGCAATTAGTAAAAGATAAAGTATACTAACAATTGTAACGGAAAAACAAATAAACAAAATAATATACATATTATATAAAAATATAGTTAAAGTTCTCATACCCGCCTGCAGATATCGTCATGTGTGTGTGTTTATCAATTTGCCACATGGTGTACGCCTCCAAAGATAAGAATCCATACTGTTGCCAAACCTTTAAATGTACTCCCGCAGCCCGTTGTTGGGTAGCATGTAAAGACTCTGGGTAGTCAGTAGGAGGTGTAGAACCTGCCATAGACGAGTTATCAGAGTTGACGTGCAAATCATCTAAGTGTTGTGGCAAGCCAGTGGATGAAGTAGATGCTGAAGATTGATCATCTGTGGGTAAAGTGGTCGGTCTGCCAGTATGTGAGATCAACCCTTGACTACTCGATATTGACGTGGATGAAGTAGATGTTCGCCCAACATCAGAGGATGAGTAGGATGCACGTGCACCACCTAGACGTGGAATAGAGCGCTACAACATCCCAAGAGGCACATATCGTCTAGCCGTACCTTTACTTTTATCTTTACCTGAAGACATGTCTGTTTTGGATAAAAACCAACTTCCATTAAACAATGTAGATCTACAATGCAATTTGAATACATTCCAATCATATTGTTCGCAAATCAGTATAAATATATTGAACTAATCCATTAAATGTAATTAACACTAATCATTATATGTCTTCATCTTAATCTTCGTCTTCATCTTTGTCATCGTCTCCATCTCTATCTCTATATCCATCTTCATCTCCATCTCCATCTCCATCTTCACCTTCAACTTGTTCTTGTCGATATTGTAACTCATTTAATTCCTCTTGCAATACCTCAATATTTTCAACTGATTCATGAACACGTTGAGACAACTCTCCATCATCTAGTAGTACTACAGGCACATCCATTACGTCTGACTGAAAAGGTATTTCGTCTTCTATTTCATACTCCTTTGGGGGCACATCATAGTAATTTCTCGGTCTGATTTTGCATACAACCCACCAGTCTGCACGATCTCTCTTAGCACCAGGGTATTTGCCGTAATACACTTGATGTGCTTGTTCTGCTAACACAAACGGCTCATATTTTGGAAATCCCCTCTTCACATTGACCTCGACAATTCGATACTTAGGATGTTCCTTAACACATCTTCCCTTTTGCATATCATACCATTTGAACATAAAAAGAACAACTCTTGTATGTTTCTGTATTGGATTATGGTATTCCAATTCAACAATGTCATTCAACATACCATAATAGTCACCGTACTCGGTAGTACCATCATATGCCTATTTGACGAACACTCCACTATTCATTGTGGATTTGGAAGACCCGTATTCTAGGGTTTCAAATCGGTATCCATTAACCAAGTAGCTTGACCACGTGCGAACTCCCCTAGTTGGCCACATAGAAAGACATTTTACCTGATCGTCGATACCATTAGTGGAGACGAACTGCAAAACATAAAATTTACCACAAGTTAAAGAGTTGAGTGCTACTTCAATGAAAATAACCATTAATTAGATGTGTACTTACATGGTCATATAACCATTTTGGAAAAGGATTGTCAACCTTATTTTGAAGTTGTGTTGCCGTTAATGATGGATAATTTCGGGAAAGATATTCCTCAAACATCCTGTGAACAATATGTAGGGCTCATATTAGAGATGTATTGGTATATAAAATATGTACAAAATGTCATCAGCTTACCTGATATAAGGCTGAACCTCTTGGCAATTCATTAGTACATATAGGTATGCTGCATAAAACTCTTGATCGTTCAACATTCAGTACTTTTCTTTTCCCATTGGACGACCCGAGTAAGTAAATATAGATAAGCATCCATCAAGATAGTCCACATCGCTATATTGGTCATTTCGACCAACATTTCTTGTTTTAGTTCCCACATGAGATTCGAAATAATATGAACAAAAGGTTGATATTTCGAGGGAAATATAGGCTTCACATATAGATCCCTCAACCCTTGCTTTATTCTTTACTGTCATTTTCAAATGATATAAGAACCTGCATGAGTATTAGTCTTCACACGTAAGTACTTTATTTTAATGCAAGTGTTAGCATACAAATTTGGAAAAAAGATGGATTACCTTTCGAAAGGATACATTCACCGATATTGTATAGGACCACCGCATATTGCTTCATACACCAAGTACACTGACAAATGCTCCATCAAATTGAAGAAGGCAGGAGGTAAGATCTTTTCCAAGTTGCAAAGAGTCACAACAATATTTTCTTCCATCCTTTCTAGATCTTCTCTATGAAGAGATGTACAACAGATATCTTTGAAGAACAAACTTAGTTCTGTAAAAGCTTCCCAAACATTTTTAGGAAATACCTCACGTAAAGCTAGAGGGAGCAATCTCTCCATAAAGACATGACAATCATGAGTCTTCATATGTGATAACTTCAGATATTTCATGTCAACACAACTTGATAAATTCGATGCATATCCATCAGGGAGTCGTAAGTCCTTAACCCAATCTAGAATTGTTTTTCTCTCGGCCACAAACAATGTATAGACACCCATATTCAGTTTGTAACCACCACCTGCTTTGCTCTGAACACATAATTCAGGACGGTCACAAAAGTTTGAAACATCCATTCTCGCTTTGAGATTATCTTTTGTCTTACCCTTGACGTCCATGATAGTATTGAAAACATTATCAAAGACATTCTTCTCAATATGCATCACATCCAAATTATGACGCACAAGATGTGAACGCCAATAGGGCAAGTCCCAAAAAATGCTTCTTTTAGTCCAATTATGCCAATCCCCAAAGCCAGGTATCTTGTTTCTTGGCAATTTGTTTCTTGGCAATTCATTTGCTGTAAGGAAGTCTTTTACACATTCCCAAACTTCTTCACCGTCTAATATGGGAGGATGACTAGAAGTTTCTACTCTACCCTTAATAAAATTATTCTTGTCTCACCGTAACGTATTACTTGGTGGTAAGAACTAACGATGACAATCAAAGAAGCAATTTTTTCTTCCTCCAGTCAATTGGAAAGCCTTTGAATATTTCATGCAATATGGACACGACAACCTCCCATGTCACGCCCCGACCCAACCTCACGCTAAAGGTTAAGTCCGGACCCGACAAACGGACAAAGTCTCTCCTGTACCATGGACATTCTGAAAACCTGTAAACGCTTAATAAAGCCACAATATAACAAGACAAGCATTTATAACTAAAGTTCAAAGCTTTAAGGCCATTCGAGCCTTACGACATACAATAGTTAAGATTCACACAAGCATGCATCCAACTTCACTTCTTTACCAAACCACTTATTATGCCACTCCATTATAGCATTGAAACATTCTTGGAAGTTGGAAACAAACATACAACATAGCATTCATACCCAAGCATGCAAGTAACTAGAAGTAGTACATAAGTTATTACATGCCATGGTTCCAATCTACTACTACAATCAACTATCTTTCGACTTGCAAATTACATAATATGTACATAGCACTTAGGCTACAAAATAGAATATAAGGTAAAACAAACTAGTTTTTCTCTTAACAATAAGAACGTAAACCATCTCAGGCAACTAGACACAGCAACTAAGGCAATGGTTCAGTCTGAACCTCCGGTTCTTCTCCTTCAACCAAATCTAGCTGGGGATCACCCACAGCGTCTCCTGAAACATGTTAGCAAGGTATGAGCAACTACTATTGCCCAGTGAGGGATTAAGGCCAATCGGGACGTGCAATGCAACAGATATAACAGTTAAACAAGAAAGGCAAGTAAAGTACATTAAAACAGTAAATAACCACATATAACAAAGGATACGATACACTTAACCCCAGCACTCCAGAGTTCTCTTGTCTTTGATCACGAACCACGAACCACGATCAATATGCCGGCAAATTCCCAATCACTCCAATAGGTGTACTCTGGATGTACCCTGATAATCCTACGACCCAACATACCCTGGCAATCTCCGGACCAAGCGAATGAGGGACTAGGGTACAAAGTTTGCATATCCACTGGCAAGCCCTCTGCCGCCCAACCGATATTCAACACATCCGCCCCTGACACTATGGTTGCGCAACCATTATGCAATGCACTTAACAATGGCAAGACAATATCAACAATATAAGCAATAACACGTGGGAGGATCAACAAAGTAGGTTGATCTTGAAATAGTTACAAAAGAAGCAGTTTCATATAAGCAATTAAGAAATTTACAAAGGGGCATATTCAAAATTCATGTAGAACTATACCAAAAGCTCCAAAACATCTTGAAACTACATTTAAACACACAAGGAGTCATGCCAAAGTCTTAGAAGCGTGAGACAATCGAATTTGTACTTAAACCCCTTTGTAACCCAACCCGTTTTTCTTCCAAACTCATGTTATGGTTCTAGATTAGCAAGCGGCCTATACCATGCTTCTAGTTAACCCCTTAGGCACCTTTAGGACCCTCAAAATCACGCAAACACCGGCATTTAGCCCGAAAGTTCCAAATTCCCTCTTTTGACTTTGTACTACACGTACCTCAACTGGGACTCAAATGGGGACTAGCAAAGCTTAGTTAGGTCCTAAATATCTTAGGATTACTAAATGTGGAGGCCTATTCAACCCAGATTCACGATAACCCCAAAACCCCTCTCTAAAAGTCAGCTATTTCATCCTTTTACTAGGTTACGGGCAATTAAACCCTACAGAGCCTTTACACTACTTCTATTAGTACCTAAAGCATCTATTAAAACCATTGATTCAAGCTATAAAGTCCGATTCCACAAAACCCTAACATTTACGTCACTATTCATGTTAAATAATCAACGAGCAATTTTAACCATTTAAACTACGAAACAATAGCATAAATTAGGTCTCTACCACTCATATACAACATACATAAGCATATTTAGGCATTGCAATAGCATTTGACAACAAATCTAAGAATTCAAGAAAATAACAACATTTCTAAAATGCACAAACAAGCATAAAAACTCTCACCAATGCGCGTAGGAACTCTTGGGAGGCTAGCAAACACCATAAACTAATTGCATCCAACTTGGCTTGGCTTGAAATAGAGGTTTGGTGAGCAAAATTTCCTTTTCTTCTTCCCTTGGAGCTGTCGGGTTCTGCCTCTGTTTTCTAGCTTTTTTTTCTTTTCTTTTGTGTTTTATGAGTCTAAGTTATGTTATATTGAACATATGATGGGTGGGGTCAAGTTGGGTGGTTAAGTGGTCTTCTAAAATGAACCTAGTTAGCTTTAAAATGAGTCTAAGGTGCAAATAAGCGCTAGCTAATTAAAACACTTAATTAAGTTACGTAATACTATTTATTAGTTCACTAAACCATTTTCTAAACGAAGGTTCCTATCGCTCCTATCTCAAATGTATATTTTTCTCATTCCTAAAACAATTATTATGATTTAATAAAAATGCTAATTTGAAGTAATTATGAAGTTGAAAAATGGAATGAATAGTGATTAAAGAAGACAACAAGCAAAGCACAGAAAAAATGCACACATAGTGGATGCAACAGTAATCTAGAAGTACGACAAAATCTCGGGCGACACACCCTCTCCCCCTTAAACTAATTGCGCCCTCACAATTCTTACATGATTCGACGAACAATTCTGGATAGCGATCTCGTATCTAATTTTCTCTCTCCCAGGTAGCATCCTCCAACCCATGATGATCCCACAGAAGTTAAAACCATCGGGATGCTTTTAGTTCTGAGCTCTTGAACTTTTCAATCAAAAATTCGAAAATGTTTCTCCGTGTAGGTCAAAGTTTCACTGATCTCTAATGGCTCGGGCTCAAGAACATGAGAAGGATCTGGCTAATACTTCCGAAGCATAGAAACATGGAAGACATCATGAATTCTGCCCAGGCTAGGAGGCAAAGCTAGTCGATAAGCCAATTCACCAATTGTTTCAGTTACTTCAAATGGTCTTACATAACGAGGATTGAGTTTACCTCCTTTACCATGCTGAATCAAACCCTTGTGAGGAATTTTTTTTAGAAATACCCGATCGCCTACGGTAATTTCAGATCACGATGCCGTCTATCTGCGTAACTCTTTTGCTGACTCTGCGCTGTAAGCATTCTTCTTCTGATAAGCTGAACATTATCAATCATTCTATTCATCTCTGGCAATAGAGTAGGATCAATAGATTTCAACTCTCCAACTTTATCTCAATATAAAGGAGATCTGCATTTACGCCCATACAAAGCTTCATACAGTGCCATACTGATAGTAGCTTGATAACTGTTGTTATAAGCAAATTCTGCAATAGGTAAGTATCTCTCCCAACTCTTACCAAAGTCCAGAATACACGCTCGTAACATATCCTCAAGTATTAGAATAGTTCTTTCAGATTGACCATCAGTTTGAGGATGATAAGAAGTACTAAAGTTCAATGTTGTGTCCAAAGCTTTCTGAATCTTCTGCCAGAACTAAGATGTGAATCTGGGATCTCTATTTGACACAATATTCTTTGGAATCCCATGAAGTCTGACAACATTCTCAATATATAACTCCGCTAGCTTATCAAGAGAATCAGCCTTCTTTTTAGCAATAAAATGAGAAGTCTTGGTCAATCTATCAACAACAACTCAAACTAAGTCATTACCCTTCGAAGACCTCGGCAAATCGGAGACGAAATCCATGGTAATATGATCCCACTTCCATTCAGGTATAGCCAAAGGCTGTAATAACCCTGCAGGTCTCTGATGCTCTGCTTTAACTTTCTGACAAGTAAGACATCTAGCAACATAGTCAGTAATTTCTCTCTTCATGTTGTTCCACCAGAAGTTCTGCTTCAAATCTTTATACATCTTTGTACTACTTGGATGGATAGTATACTTAGAATTATGAGCCTCTGCAAGAATTTCTTTCTTTAAAGCTGGCTCAGAAGGAATACAAATTCTGTCTTTGAATTTAAGAATACCATCATCATGCAATTTGAAATCCGACTCTCCCCCTTTCGATTTCTCTAAGATTTTCAACAAATGAGGATCCGTCTGCTGAGCTTCTCTAATCCTGGATAATAATAGGGATTGAATCTGCAAACTTGCAAATTGAATACCAGAATCTGAAGTCTTAGGCTTCCATAGACATAATTCTTCTATGAACTCCTAATTTTTTATGATTAGACTGGCAACTGTAGCCTTTCGGCTTAAAGCATCAGCAACAATATTGGCCTTAACTGACAGATAATTGATAGTGCAATTATAATCCTCAAGCAATTCCAACCAACGCCTCTGCCTCATATTCAACTCTTTTTTAGAAAAGAGATATTTCAGACTCTTGTGATCAGTAAAGATTTCAAATTTATTACCCCAAAGATAGTGACGCCATTTCTTTAGTGCAAAGATGATAGATGCAAGCTCAAGATCATGCGTCAGATAATTAAGTTCATAAGGTTTCAATTTTCTAGAAGCATAGGCAATAAATTTTCCATTCTGCATCAATACACAGCCCAAACCTTCCTTAGAAGTATCACTATAGATTATTAGATTATCAGTACTCTCAGGTAGAGCAAGAATAGGACCTGTGGTTAATCTCTTCTTCAATTCTTGGAAGCTAGCCTCACATTTCTCATTCCAGTCAAATACAGTCTTCTTTCGAGTAAGCTGAGTCAATGGTCCAGCAATTTTAGAGAAATCCTTACCACGAGCCACGAACCACGATCAATAGTCAACCAAGTATCCAAAGCTCAACCAACACTTGAAGATTGTATGTACTAGTAGTATCTTCAAGCTTTTAAAACTATGTATGTGTGTTACAAGCAAAACATAAAACTTCTTTTTTCTATCTTGCTATAGCCGAAACTAGCATAAGAAAAAGGATAAAGTTCTTTTGCTTGTTGGTTGGTATATGTCGTGTGAATGAGAGGCCTTGTGTGAAAGAAAATGCTATCATCTTATATTATAATAATCTATCATAATAGGTGACCAATCATATTATCACCTTTTAATCAAAAGCCATGCAAGCCTTTTGATCCTAATGGTTAGCATTAGATGGCAAGATGACAACTTTCTCTCTCCTCCATCCCTTGGCCGAAATTGCAAGTGGATGGAGAGAGAATGCTTGTCATCTTTTATTAAATATATATTATATACTCATATAAACATATATATAATATTACTTTAATAGGTGGCCAATCAAAATTGCTTCCTTCTAAAGTAAAAGTCATGCAAATCCTAGGATTGTAATCATTACAATCAAAAGGTAACTTTATTCTCTCTCTTGACACTTGTCAAAAAGACTTTATCAACAAAAACAATGGTCAAGATTCTTTTATCTGTTTCGAAAATGTCTCATTCATTTACCGAAATACCCTCATGTTCACGAGTGACGCACTAGCAACGAACGTACCATGAGAATGTATACGATAATGAAGACGACGTCTTTCATGAATCCATTTAACCGTCAAGAATTAGCGTGCAGTCCGATCCTTCTGTTACAAGTGCCCCGATCGGGAAAGGACCATGAAATGGTTAAGCCCATACCCGATACTATGTACAAATCTGAATCGGTGAAACGAGATATGACTACCATGGAAAAACTCATTTCCATCATTTCATACTCGCCTTGGCCAAGGACTTCCTCATTTACCAACCGATCTCAGATATCATAGAACATTTTTTCACGCCGGAGGTTAACAGATCCTATCTTGACAATTACCTGTCGGTTCATACCATAAAACTAAAACGCAAAAGGTCGTAACCCATCTTATGGAAGACGGGTATTGTCCAGACGCAGTATTTAGCCCCTGATATAACCGGTAGTCGTAATCTCTCAAGTTTGAGGATTAATTTGCACAATTTTCAACTAAATAGTAGACTATTAACCTAAAATCATGCAGTTCACTACTTATTGTCACATTCAATGATCCGTACACAAATGACCACTCATATGTTTATTAGTCCACATCATCATATTGTTCTGGCATTTCGCACATCATCCTTTATCATTAACATCATTATGTTAATCAAAGGTAATAACATATGATAACCCGTACTTGATTATTCTAGTTCCGTTTGAATAATTTGAAGGGCTATGAATCGATTCTCAATGCTTATCATATCGAAGAGAAAGTGCGAAATATCCTAAACCCCTTTAGAATATTTCTCTTCTCGGATAGGCATTAGGGACATATTCATATCAAAGTGGAGAATATGAACATCCTACAAATAACATAGTGTATAAAACACATAAATATATTCTTATTAAACCCTAATAAGGTCATCTCAAACTATAGCATTAGAGCATATCCCCAACATACTTGTGCATGCTTGTGTGCTACTTGGGGATTGCAACCTCAAGCACGATAGTTGGCACGAACGCCAAGCGGCATAGGGCTTGTCGGTGCTCTAGTGCCTATCGTGGTCCTATTCCCTCTCCCGCTTGGTGATCTCTACCCACGGGGAGCTAGATCATAGAATTCGGGTACAATCCGGAGTACCCTCTTGGGAGAGATAAGAAGTTGTGAGCTTGATCCGGTCGGCTACCTTGTGAAGACAATTGTATCCTTTGCAACATGAATTGTAAATGTTATTTATTTATCAATATACTTGACTTGCATTGCATCATGATTTTCAAAACTTCAAAATGTGTTCAAAACCTCCCCGCTTGACTTCCCTGCACAGAGTTCTTTTAAGCTCACGACCCTTTCCCTCTCCCCTCCCCATTATAGGTAAAACAAAGAAGGATTGTAAAACCAGTCAGTGACAATATGTGCATGTTCTGCTTCTTAAGCAACCCTGATCTTCTAATTCCAGGGTTCATTGAGGTCAATACGCACCAACAGGGCTCACATAGTGAAGATTACGAGAATCTTAGCATACCCCACCATCTAGTATATGATGTGATAGTTAATGTTGTTCTAGTTGATTTCGGTTTTGGACCATGGGAGATAGCTTATGTACTTTACTTTAGTCCAGATTACGAGATGTAGGTTGTATGTAATCAAGGAAGTTATGTAATATATGGTATAGATCTTGCCTTTTATATGTTTGGATTTACAATTGTTGACTCTTTATCTAATCTTGAGAAAGGTTGGGTTTGGGTTCGTTACAAAAACAAATTTGATCAAGTCTAATGTTCCAGTACCTTGGATGTCAGTTTTCATCCAAATAAATGGACCTTCAAGCCTACCGACAGTACGTTCTTGAACTCAATAGCATATTTCTACATCCGTCAAGACTTCTACCCAAAGAAAATTATCTTGACATTTACTTGTCATATCTGGCAACCAAGATGACTGCCAATGACAAAAAGTGTCTAGATGGGCTCAAGCTTAATCATTGGAGAAGACATCTTCTCATAATCGGTCCTTTCCTTTCTAAGAGAAATTTTCATTCATGCCTGGCTTCGAAGATTCTCATCTTCTTGATCATCTCCTCTAATTAATGTATATCATTCACACCCTATGGGATTTGTGTCTTTGAGTAAGATAATAAACGGTTCCATAGTTCTGTATGTACATAGATAACTACTTTGTAATCTGTGGGATCCATTACTAGTATATTTGAGCTAGTTCTGAAACTTACTAAAGTAACTATCTAGGAATCTGGAATTCCTCCCATTACAAGATAGTTCTATCCATGTGTAAGAACTAGATTACTAATAATCTACAACTTTTATAATGCTAGGGAGGTCTAAAACTCTTAGTTTTAGAGCTATATATGAGTTAGGTTATTGGAAAATTCATACAACATTCCTCCAAGTACTAAGCTTGGACACTATACTGCATCCTCTGTTCCTAGGTATTGTAGAATATTCCCTACATTGTATTCTTTGGATAACCTATGCAATAGTATGTGTCATACCTTGGTTTCCTATTTCTTAGCCCAGCTATTCAGTGCATAGGCTGAACGACCAGTTAAATGGACCTTGTGCCAAAACTAGATCCTAGCCCTATCCACAATACTAGGGTGCCCTAACTACTGATTTAAATAGAACCAAGATTGACATCATAATCTTCTATTTCATTTGTATATTCTAAAAGAATACTAGCAAAGATTCACGAGTCACCCATGGTTCTTTACTATATTTGGTAGAATACAATTACTCCTCTCTTGACATACCACTTTACTTTCGTAAAACTGGTGTAGTCACTTGAGTCACAACCAAGTAGTCCTTGAGTTTTCCTTAGAGATATACACTTTCATGATCAATTTGAAGTACTATGATTCGTATACCTAATAGTCGCTCCATCTAAGCCTAAAACGCTCAGACTTATGTCATAATGTACAAAATAAAAAACTTCTAATGATCATCTATGAAGGTCATGAATATCTACTATTAAACCGGTTTTCTCATTAGACTACACTTATGTGTACCAAGCCTAGCACGTTGTTTGTCTTTATTGTTTAGTGGCAAGCGACCTTTCGATTATTTTCCACAAGGCAATATCCTAATTGAACCCATGGTCCAAGATCTACTGCGTCCAAAAACTCATTCTTGACCAAAATCTCAATTTGGATTAAGAAAAAATGTCATTAAAAGACTTCACTAGTAGGAGACTTCTCTACTCAGTAATTTGCAATGGAGTATTAATAAAATAGCATGTATTTAAAGCAGAACCAATTATTGTACCATTTTAACTGATATAAAACATCAGTATGTTCACAAAAGAATAAACAATAATTCGCAATCCTGAAACCTAGTTTCATCTCATGTTCTAAATATATAAAAAAGAACAAATTAATAACTCCTACTGGTATAGCCCATCCCTTGCATAACAAATGTATTTCTATTATGCCTCCTTGTTAACTGAAACCCCTACAACGATATGCAGTAATGGTTAGCGATGCCTGAGTCTACCATAGTAGATTCTACCACTAAGCATGTTTCATAAACAAGAAATAATAGAAATACCTTATTTTCCCTTAACAAGGTAATGAGGACAATCATTCTTCTAGTGCCCCTTTTGTTAAAACTTGAAGTATTTGCCTTTGGGCTTACCATTAGCTTTCCTCTTTGTCCCACATATATTTTTATCTAATTGTATAAGATGTACATGTATTGCATCTGCCTTCTTTCCCTGAAAGTCCTTTAAGAACCCCGAGGGGATCATGCTCAACCCGCTCGTAAGATACTCGAGCTTAAACTCAGTAAAAGATTCAGGCAAATTTTCAAGGATTAATTTTACCTCACTTGGGGGACAGATCTTAGCTCCAAATATCTTAGCCATAGAAATGTCCTCTATCATCTGGTACACATGCGACCCGATGGATGTTTCCTCTACCATTTTTGTTACCATTACTCTACACACAAATTTCAATAAGGTCACCACATGACCAACATTATCTATACGCTTGTGTTAAGACCATAGAGTATCAGACATGGAATCCAACATAATGGTCTTAGCCTTGTTGTTGGCCTCCTTCTATAGTCTTTCTGCCTTTACACGATCTTTAGATGAATGTAAAAAAACTTGAGGTCGAGGTTGGTCTAAGATGTACTTCCATTTTCTACTTCAAGTACTATGTTTAGGTCATATACCCAGGTTTCAAAATTATATCTAGTCAGAATATTCATGAAGACGTAATGGACTTTAAAGGAATCTAAATTTTTTGACATCTTTGGATATTTTATACAAACAATTATATATCAGTAAATGAGCAATTATATTCATATTGCATGCATATGAATGACAATTAAAAGGAAAGCATAACTGTAACGCCCCGATCCCTCACGGGACTAGGACCCCTATTCATTCCACTATTAATAACCCGACCCTAATCTTGGGCACAAAAAATGAGAAAAAATGGATAGAGTCTCCCCTATTTCTAAGCCAAACCTTACACATGCACTCATAAAAAATAACCACAACAATAGTATATAGCATTCAAAGACAAGCCCAAACTTCGTTATCATAACCTCCTCAATTCCCGATGGCCATCCGAGCCTTCTACTAACACAAATAAAACATACAAGTATGCATTTTCCTTGGTTGCCAAAATACTAATATCATGATTTTGATTATCATACCACTCTAATCTTTTCTATTTAACTTTCTTAGATATTAAGTTACCAACCAACCTTAACTTATTCTCATTCGAGCAAGCAAGCCAACTACTATAAACAAGGCATGCAAGCCTCAAAAGAATATACATAAACATTTACAAATTATACATGCAACATTTAAATCTAAACTAGTAGCAAGGAATCAAGTAAACTCTTGAGCCTCCTTCTCCATAGACTCTGGAGGAAGGGAATCTGTCTTACCTATAAAGTGTTTGAAAGGAGGGGTAAGCATACATTACATGTATACTTAGTGAGGGAGGAATTATACGGGGAGCTTTAGGAAATCATTTTTGTGCAATGCAATTATGACATATAATAGCATTAAACTAACATTATAAGCTACGCTGAAAGATAACACTGAACATAATAAGCACTAAAGCATTAAATGCTAAATAAACACTTTAAAAAATATATCACTAGTTCTTTCCAAGGACATAGGGCCCAAGCGAGAGTTATGCATGAAAACACGAGTGATTCTCCAAGGACATAGGGTCCAAACGAGAGCACACCCGAAAGTGATTCTCCAAGGACATAAGGTCCAAGCGAGAGTACACTTGAAACGCGATGGTTGCAACCATGAAAATACGAAAATGCTAGAATTCTTGTTAGCTTTGTTAGTTCGCTTGAGACAGTTCATAGCTTATAACACGTTGCCACAAAGAAGTACTTTATCATTACAATATAATGAATGCACGTAAGTGAGAAGTGGCAAAAGAGGCCACTCTCAAGCATATGTATATTTTAGCATGCTCTAACACTATTAATCGTGCGCTACATTACTTAATCTAAGTGTCATGCTTTGAAAACATTCTTTATACATACTTCAACAAACTAACATTTTCAGAAAACTTAACTAATAAAACATTCTTTGTTTTTCAAATCTCGAAAACATTTCATGTATCACACAGTTTGAAAAGATTCCTTATCTACCACCATGACATATAGCATATAGTAGAATAAAGCACTTAAATGCACATAGGAATTATCCCTCACCTTAAGAAGACATGAACTCTTCCAACCTTCTCCCCTTGTGCCAGAACTAACAATATAGACAAGGGAATAAGCATATACAATCCACGCAACCATACATTTTACAAATCATAACTAGATAGCTATTAACTTCCAAAATCTCTTCAAACATCTATATATTAATAGAACTACACTTAACAACAAAGGCCCCTTTATCACTAACTCTCACGAATTCCAACCAAATCGCCTAACCAACACCAAAAGTTAATATTCCGACTAAAATCTCAAGCATATTCACTCAATCCCCAACAAAGCAAACACGTAGTTCAACTCACAAACTTCACTAATAGATTACACAAGCCATACAAGTGCGTTTAAACACTTAACTATTCAACCATAAGTCAATTACCAACAACTTTTCCAACTTTCTATAAACTAACCCCTTAGTCCAAATTCAAGCTCATACAAAACGAAAGCTATGCAAACAAAAATCCAACAATTCTATCTTTGAAATAATACTTTATGACCCCCTTATAAACTAAGAAATCTCACTTTTAATCACTTCAACCACAAAAGCCCCAAAAGCCTCGTGGTCACTTTGAACTACAACTACCCAAACCACCAATCAAATCAATGTCATAATTATATTTTAAACACTACCTCACATAATAAACACTACCCAATGCATTAACACATACCCGGATAACCAATTCATGCAAAGCCCCTTTTGAATTCAATCCAATTTTACAAGATAATTCAAGTCTATTCAAATTATATCCATTCTAATCACTAACATTGATTCAATAGCCCCTATGACATCAACAGATAACATATAATCAAACTTAGAATCAAAATTTCACAAAAACCCTAGAAAATTACTATTCATCATTTTCTATATTTGACCCTTTGCAAGAATTCGTTAACTAAGCCAATCTACTACACAAAACAAGTCTTCATAAAATGTAAACACTTTATTATGTAATAATCAAACAGTTTACAAGAAATTAACATCAAATCTAAAAATTTATAAACAAAGCATAAACTTTGAATACACATAATATGCTAAATCCCTCACCAAACTAAGCCAATAGATGCAAGAAGAAGGCCTAGGAGAGCTTGAATCCACTTGAAATTAGCTTATATGCACACAAAAAGCAAGATTGAAGATGAAAATTTTCTCCTTTTGGCTTGTTCTAGCTCACAAGTTTGGGCGGGGATATATTGGGGATTTTTGCTTTTGTTTCATATGTAATGCATGTGTATGTAGTGTATATTTAGTACATATTTTGTGTATAATATGTATGTGTGGTCAATTGGGCTCATTTATTTTTAAAACTTAGCTTAATTAAGGTCCAAAACACATAGAAACTAATTAACCTACTAGAATCCAATATTTTTACTATTCACTTGATACGAAAAACATTTTCCTAATGCACTCTCCTGATGTGCTATTTAAATAAAAATTATGAACGTATGCCTAAAATCACTTACATATTAAGGGAAAAAGACAAGATTTGCAAAATAAAATACTTTAATTTTTACCTCGGACTCGGGGCTCGTTTTCAAAAGATGAAATTTCATCTACTAGGTGCTAAGAACTTTCCCATACAATATAAATGACTAAATAATGGAAAAAACATTTTTATTTGAATTAAACATATGTTATTGTCCCTTTAAAGAAAATAAGAAAAATAGAAGAAAAATAAAACTACTATATAAATCTAGATGCTAAAATAAACACATTTACACATATATGTCACGCCCCGAACCCAACCTGCGTAGGACTAAGTCCGAGGGTAACTGTTAATTCAATTACCAATCCATACTTAGTCAATTTTTCAACTTATTTTTAGTTTCCTAACAAATTGGGTAACATAACGACTATACTGTGGACAAAATAGTTTTGCTTTTTGCTTCAATCTGCAAACAGAAAAGCTACCATTTACTTCTCCCAACCTTTCTCCTCAACATCACAATTCAAAACTCCAACACAGTTATTCGTTCACCAACATGATATAATAAATTAGAAGTTCAATATGAAAATATACATCAGTTACTTGCATTAAGAGAAGGTTTTAACAACATCCAGATTACCTCCTGACAGTCGACGCGTAGCCAAGTGCCCAAAAAACAAAACCGGCTACGTGAGTCACTTGTATAATGGCTAACTAGGTCATTAAACCAATTTCTTGACCAGTTATAACCAATGACTAAGTTAGTTCGCTTATACAATATCATAATATTAAAACTATCCATAAACACAAAATAATATATACATTTAATTGTTCGAGTCATCTAAGTCAACAATACACCCAAGAAAGGTGTATATCACGTATTGAGTACTTTCGTTCTAGTATGCTAAGGATTATCCTCATAGTATTCTACAAACCTCTCCTCATTGCCTGAAAAGGGGAACAAAGAGGGTGAGCTTATAACAACATTAAGCTCAGCGAGGGGAAATCTAGAAAGGGTTTTCGAATACAATTTTTTCCTTTTCATAAATCCGCGGATACAATGCAAGCAAGATCTGCAGTCAAGAAATAATTCAAATATATATATTCAAGTCATATATCACATACATAGTAAGAAACAACTTACTCTTTACAAGTGAGTCTAATTTAAACAATAGTAACTGAGATGTTCAACATCTCTTTCCTTATCTCACCCAAATAGAGTATTGCGGATAATACTCGAATCCTACCACCCGATCCTCCAAAGAAATCAATGTTCCCGAGTGAGAGGGGAATACGGACCATGGTAGACATAAGATCACCAACACCACGAGGATGTCCGGTGTAGTATACACACTACCATGCCAAGACTAGGTGGTTGCAACCCCTTTTGACACCAATTCAAATTCAAGTTCAAGTACTATGATCATTTATAGCATATCGGGTAATTCAACAAGTATCAAATAATATAATTCAAATTAGTGTCTCCACAAATATTCTAACACATATAGAGATCATATAACAACACTACACATTAATAACCCAAGTACTTAGTCATTCAATCAACAGCAATTTACATTAGAGCTAAACTTATTGACTTAAAACAATGTTTACATCACTGCATTAGTCTAACTTTGGCTAATCAGTAACCTATCTTCCTGAACTCCAAATTATTCAAATTAGGAATAGAATTAAAGCACTTCAAGTGTAGATAATTCTGGAATCAAGAAAAGCTCAATTCCGATCTAAATTGATAGAGTTATAACCAATTTAATGCATCCATATCTTGACTGTCCAGATTGAAGACTATTCTGGGGTTATTTTGAAAATGGAAAATTCAGATGTTTAAAATGATGGAATCTGACGTTTTGTAAAATACGAAAGTTGTTCTTAACTGCCTAATATAGTTACTGTGAAAGTTTCATTTGATTATGAGGTCGTTTACTATTTTTAATACGCAAAAGAAACTTAAGGCAGTGAGCTGTTAGATTTAACAAAAAATCCCGTAACCTACTGTCCCATGTGTTTTTGAGCATGCAAATGATTTTTTCTCATGATATGCCCAACTGGAGAAATGTTCATTTATGAGTTTTCTACCTTTTCCGATTTTCCAGATTTTTATAAAATCATCCAGCTATAAAAATGGGTTAACATTTCAGGTTTGTGCAAATCTGTCCAGTGGCAGCAAAATTCCTAATACCTACTGTCTTGTGTGTTTTCGGGCATGAAAAAATTTTTTCCTCAAGACATGGCCAACAGAAGAAATGTTCCTCTATGCGTTTTCTACGTTTTTTGAATTTTCCAAATTTTTGTAAAATTATCCAACAATAAAAACGGGATAAAATTTCTGATTGCACAAATCTGTCCAAAAAGGTTATTCTGAAAATTCTTGTATTTTTTGCTACCATATCATCAAGAACAATAGCTATTCATTCAAGCAACCTCTAGCAATCTACATAAGAAACCATCAACTATATTAGTATAGATAGATACAGGAATCATCATCAAAAACATTCAAAATTTTCAGAAACCATAACCTTTGTTTAAATCATCAACAAGCATGCTTTCAACAATTCTAATCCATGGAATTGCAAATATAACTCCATACAAGCCTCATGAATCCATCAATATGGATTTATATCTCATAAATAACCATTTTGAAATAACCCTCACCTTTGGTTTTGGTTGGAAATGCAAGAACTACCTTGATAATGCCTTATGACCACCTAGCAAGCTTGGATTTCACCTTAGTTGTTGTTCTTCTTCACAAAGTCTTGCAAGAAAAATGCTCAAATGCTCTCTAAGCTCTATGGGAGAGGGGGAAGGGGCCACAATGAAGAGAAAAGATGACGAGTCTTTTTATATCCCTCTTGGAAGCTAGGTTAAAACAACTTTTGTCTAATTACCTTTTAGTCCTTTTGTTTCTCCTTCTTTATAAGTTGACCCCTAATTTGCCTAGCTTTAGTTGTGGGGCCCCTTAGGTAATTAGCCAACTTAAATCCTAGTTGTAATTGAAATCTTGGTCCCCAAATTTATCTTTTGATATTTGCAATTTAGCCTCTAAAGTTCGTAAGTTTTGCTAGTCGTCCCCTCATGTTTTTCCAAAATGTAAAAGTTTCTCCGTTCCTTCTCTAATTCGACCGGGGTATTCCTTGTACGATTTAGTCTATGCGATATCCAGTTTAAAATTCCAAACTTGGTCTTCAAGTATTAGTTCTCATAATCACACTTTGACCCCAAAAAATTCCAAAGTCTCCATTTATGCCCCTAACTTTTAAATAACTCTTGTTCTTGGCTTCCTTTTCTAATTTCCTGTAGTCTTAGGGTTCTAGTGGGGTTTTGGAAATGTTAATTCTTGATTTTGGTTATTTAATTGGTGTCCGGGTGAATTTTAGTTAATTGCACTTTGGCCCCGAAGTTTTCCAATATTACAAAGTTACCCTAAATTTTTTCTACTTAGTTCGTTTTCTTCTAGCTTATTTCCTAGCCTAATACTATTATATCTGGCACGCATTTAGGGTTTACAGGTAGTTAGTATATATATACATACATATAACATGGAATTACACGTAACTACACATAGTGGAATAGTAATGCATATGCAGTTGGGTCTGGGTTTCACATCCTCCCTCCCTTAAAAGAATTTTGTCCTTAAAATTTTAGTTACCTGTCGAATAACGCGGGATACTATTGTTCCATTTGGTCTCGGCGCTGCCACATCACTTCTTCTATGCCATGATTGTTCCATAGAACCTTTACCATTAGGATCTTCTTTGACCTCAACTCCCGTTCTTGCTCATTCAGAATCCGAACCGGCTTCTCACTATACGACAAGTTCTCATGAATCTGTAATGGCTTGGGCTCCAAGACATGAGACTGATTGGGGTGATATTCCTCAGTGTTGACACGTGAAACGCATTATGCACATTTGAAGACTCAGAGGCAACTCCAACTGGTATGCCAACTTACTAATATTTTCAATAATCTTAAATGGTCCCACGTATCTTAGGCTAAGTTTTCTACCTCTGCCATATTGGACCAACCCCCTCCTTGGTGATACTTTCAAGAACACCCGATCCCCTAAGTCAAACTCCAGATCCCCTCTTCGTTTATCGGCATGGCTTTTCTGACGACTCTGGGTGGTGACCATTCTCTTTCGGATTAGGTGCATGTTCTCAATCTTTTCTACTAACTCCGGCAACACCATATGATCAACTGCTTTCATCTTCCCAACTTCACCCCAGTACAGTGGAGATCTACACTTCCGCCCATACAATGCCTCGAAAGGGAGCCCTATCGTGGACTGATAACTGTTATTGTAAGCGAACTTTGCCAATGGAAGATGTTTTTTCCCATTCTTTGCTGAAGTCTAGCACACAAGCCCTCAACGTATCCTCCAGTATTTGTATAGTCATTTCCGACTGTTCGTCCGTTTGGGGGGTCATACTTAATTTTAAGTTTGTTCCCAGGGCTTTTTGAAACAACGGCCAAAACTGCGATGTAAAACGAGGATCCCTGTCCAATACAATACTCGCTGGTATACCATGTAATCTTACAATGTTCTTCACATACAGCTCGGCTAGTTTTTCCAGATTATCTGTCTTGCTCATGGGAATAAAGCGAGCTGTCTTGGTCAGTCTGTCAACTACGACCCAAATAGCGTCATATCCTCTCGGTGATCTCGGCAACTCCATCACGAAGTCCATCTTTACGTGTTCCTACTTCCACTGGGGAATTTTCAATGGTTGTAACAACTCTACTTGAAATATCCCACACTGAACGCGAAGGCATCAGGGCTATTGAATATATAGAGTAACATTGTATATTTGTGCAGGTGCCTTTTCTAGTGTGGGGATCCACTTGGGTAGGGACAAAACCGTGAAGAGCATGCACGGGTTAATCCGGAGTGTAGCCAAAGTGGACAATACTTGCATAGTAATATGCACGGGTTAGTCCGTGGCATTACAAAGTAGTATCAGAGCCGCCCATTCGTTGTGCCAGTGAGGACGCTGGGCTCCCAATGGGGGGTGGATGAAATATCCTACATCGGACGCGGAAGGTTCTGGGCTATTGAATATATAGTGTAACATCGTATATTCGTGCAAGCGCCTTTTCTAGTGTGGGGATCTACCTGGGAAGAGACAAAGCTGTGAGGAGCACGCTCGGGTTAATCCGGGGTGTAGCCAAAGCAGACAATACTTGCATAGTAATGCGCACGGGTTAATCTGTGGCATTACACTACCGGCCTCTGATGCTCCACTTTCACTTTCTGATAGGTCAAACATCGTGTCACAAATTGTGCAATCTTCATTTTCATATTGTTCCACCAGTAGTATTGTCTTATGTCCCAGTATATCTTTGTTCCGCCTAGATGAATGGTGTACTTGGTATTATGTGCCTCTTCAAGAATAATCTGTTTCAGTTCAAGGTCATTAGGAATACAGATTTGGCCTCAGAGCCATAAAATTCCGTCGTTATGCACCTAGAAATCAGGTTTTTCCTTAGTGATTTCTTGGAGCCTTTTGTCTTACTGTTGAGCTTCCTTAATCTATGCCAACATCAGGGGTCGAACTTGTAAATGAGCGAACAACACCCTTTTCCTGGTTAACTCCGGTTTTCAACGACCTACTTCTCCAGCATTTCAAACTCCTTTATTCTCAAGGTCACCAACCCTGCCTTCCGGCTCAAGGCATCAGCCACAATATTTGTTTTCCCCGGCACATAGTTGATTGAACAGTTGTAGTCACCTAACAACTCCATCCATCGCCTTTGCCTCATATTTAACTCTTTTTGTGAACACAAATACTTAAGGCTTTTGTGATTTGTGTATATCTCGAACCTACAACCCCACAGGTAGTGTTGCCATTTCTTCAAAGCAAATACAATTGCTGCCAGCTCCAAATCATGAGTGGGATAGTTCAACTCATAGTTCTTCAACTTACGGGAGGCACAAGCAATTACCTTCTTGTTTTGCATTAACACACAACCTAAACCTTTCTTGGAAGCATCACTGTAGATAACGAAGTTCTCGGTCCTCTCTGGTAATGCAAGAATAGGTGTCGTAGTTAGTCTTTTCTTCAGCTTCTGAAAACTATTCTCGCATTTATCATCCCAAACAAAACTCATCTTTTTATGGGTTAACTTGGTAAGCGGTGCAACAATTTTCGAGAAGTCTTTGACAAACTTCCGATAGTAACCAGCCAATCCCAGAAAACTCCGAACCTCCGTTACCATTTCCGGTCTTTTCTATGACTGTACACCCTCAATCTTTGCTGGATCTACAAATATTCCTCCTTGGGATATAATGTGCCCCAAAAAGGCCACCTGGCTTAACCAGAATTCGCATTTGCTAAATTTGGCTTATAGTTGGTGTTCATGAAGTTTTTGCAGTACCAAACGCAAATGTTGCTCGTGCTCTGCTTCCGATTTAGAGTAGACTAATATATCATCTATGAAAATTACCACGAACTGGTCCAAATATGGTTGGAACACTCTATGCATTGAGTCCATAAATGCCGCAGGGGCATTAGTCAACCCAAATGGCATAACCATAAACTTGTAATGCCCGTACTTCATTCTGAAAGCTGATTTAGGTACATCCTCATTCTTGATCCAAAGCTGATAATAACCTTGCCTTAAATCGAACTTCGAGTATACTTTAGCCCCTTAGAGTTGATCAAACAATTCATCGACCAGTGGCAACGGGTATGTGTTCTTGATCGTTGCCTGGTTCAAGCTCCTATAGTCAATACACAATCTCAATGACTCATCTTTCTTTCTTACGAATAACACTGGTGCACCCTACGAAGATGAACTCGGTTGAATAAAACCTTTCTCCAGTAACTTCTGTAATTGGTCTTTCAATTCCTATAATTATGTAGGAGCCATCCGATAAGGAGCCCTTGATATCGATTGAGTACCTGGTATCACCTCTATCACGAACTCCATTTCTCTGTCCGGTGGCAAACCTGGTAACTCTTCTGGAAACACATCCGCATATTCCTTAATCACCAGTACTTCCTCCATTTTGACCTTATCCGCCAGTTTGTTGATCATGTAGGCAAGATATACGTGGCATCCCCTATTGATCATACTTACCACTTTTAGGGATGAAATGGTCGGTTTCCTAGTCAAACTCATCATTCCCTTTAGTTCAAAAACAGGCTGACCTGGCACTTTAAACTTCATTATTTTCTTTCGATAATTCAATCTTGCATGATGTCGTGCTAGCCAGTCCATTCCCAGAATAACGTGATAGTCCCGAAAGATAAATACTATGAGATCCGCCAAAAATTCCCGATCTCCAATCTATATCTTACTTGCTCTACATATTAATCTACTAGCACATTTGGGACCCGTTGAAATACTAACTTGTACATGGTAAGGTAAATTTTCAACTGGAAACTTTGTACGAAATGCACATTTAGGAGTTATAAATGAGTGTGTAGCACCAATATCAATAAGTACTTTAACCAATTGATTTGAGATTTAAAAAGCACCTTCAACAACGGCTGCCTCATCTGGGATTTCCTGTACATCTACAGTGTACGCCCAAGCTTGCATCCTTAGTGTTGGGACAACTTCTCCGGGCCTAGTCTCACATACTACCCCGGTGGCCTAAATCTGACGTCTCTGCCTCTTTGGACACTTTCTCACCTAGTGCTGATCACTGCCGCACCCGATACAGTTCCCTGATTTTCTCTAGCACTGGGCCTCAATGTGACCCTTCTTCTCACAAAACGAACATGTAACAATTGAGCCTGTAGCGGTGGTACCTATTCCCCCACATGCCGTAGAAGCTACCAACGCTCTTGACCAGGACCGGGGAGCTACCGACCTAGCCTGGCTACTCTGCATCTGGAATGTCTGTGACTGCCCTTGAGTCTGGAAGGGCTTCTTGTTTTGCTGTGACAAGCCAACTCTCATTGCTAGTTTCTGTTCTCTACCCTCGATGTAGCAGTAAAGACTGAATAATAAGTATTGAACTCAGCCACCGCCAAACTATCTTGAATCTCTAGCCTCAACCCCTATTTAAACTTCCAAATCTTGGCGGTAGGAGTCTGGACCATGTGTGGTGCGTATCATGAAAGTTTACAAAATCTTGCCCCATACTCGACTACAGTCATTCCTCCCTACTTTAAATACATAAACTCCTTCATCCTTCTATCCTTCAAAACCTCGGATATGTATTTTTCTTTGAACACCGTGGAAAAGTTTCTCCAAGTATACGAAGTGCGCTAGATTTCCCACTGTTCTGCTACTGCCTGCCACTATGTATAGTTTGTGGCAACATAAATCTGTCTATATAGTTTGTGGCAACATAAATCTTCTCTATTCGGGAAAGCCAATATTTCGCTTCCTCATCATTCGGTTGACCCATGAATTTCAGATGGTCATAGGTTATAAAATCTTTCAAAGTATCGTTTCCCCTATTGCCTCCGTCTCCGCCACTACCTCCTGCAACATGTACACCACTACTACTGGGTCCTGGGCCAGCTATTCTCTGTTGACTCATAACTTGAACCATCTGGGCCATCGTGGTTGCCATCTGTTGTAATACCTGATCCCTTACTGACTACCGACCTTCCCTGCCGATGTTACATCTTCCTCGTCTCTCTGGTTACCCCGTGTCCTCAGACCTCCTACCATCTATGAGAACAAATGTCCATTCATCGTTATATGTTATGCAAGGGTTAGGGGAAGTAATATTTAATATACTATAAGTAATATATACAAGATACATGTACTATATAATTAACTCACATAACCATATAACAATTCAAGGCACATTGTTCACATAAGTTTATCACATAGTACATAATTCACATATATTCACTTAACTACTTAAGTTACCTATTCAAATCGAGACATCCACCCACTTGCCTAGGGTTCTAAAACCCAACTACGCCTAGCCAACTAGCTAAACTCTGATACCACTAAAGTTGTCATGCCCCGAACCCAACTTGCGTAGGACTAAGTCCGAGGGTCACCGTTAATTCAATTACCAATCCATACTTAGTCAAATTTTCAACTTATTTTTAGTTTCCTCGAAAATTGGGCAACATAACGGTTGTACTGTGGAAAAAACAGTTTTCCATTTTACTTCAATCCGTAAACAGAAAAGCTACCATCTACTTCTCCCAACCTTTTTCCTCAACATCATAATTCAAAACTCCAGCACAGTTCATTCGTTTACCAACATGATATAATCAATTAGAAGTTCAATATAAAAATATACATCAGTCACTTGCATTAAGAGAAGGTTTTAACAACATCTAGATTACCTCCTGACAGTCGACGCGTAGCCAAGTGCCCAAAAAATAAAACCGGCTACGTAAGTCACTTGTATAATGGCTAACTAAGTCATTAAACCAATTTCTTGACCAATTATAACCAATGACTAAGTTCGCTTATACAAGATCATAATATTAAAACTATCCATAAACACAAAATAATATATACATTTAATTGTTCGAGTCATCTAAGTCAACAATACACCCAAGAAAGGTATATATCACGTATTAGGCGCTTCCGGTCCAGTATACTGAGGATTATCCTCATAGTATTCTACAAACCTCTCCTCATTGCATGAAAAGAGAAACAAAGAGGGTGAGCTTATAACAACATTAAGCTCAGCGAGGGGAAATCTGGGAAGGGTTTTCGAATACAATTTTTTCCTTTTCATAAACCTTTTTGTAAATTCGTGGATGCAATGCAAGCAAGATCTGCAGTCAAGAAATAATTCAAGTATACGTATTCAAGTCATATATCACATACATAGTAAGAAACAACTTACTCTTTACAAGCGAGTCTGATTCAAGCAATAGTAACTGAGACGTTCAACATATCCTTCCTTATCTCACCCAAATAGAGTATTCCGGAAAATACTCGAATCCTACTATCCAATTCTCAAAGGAAATCAAAGTTCCGAAGCAAAAGGGGAATACAGACCATGGTAGACATAAGATCATCGATACCCCGAGGATGTCTGGCATAGTATGCACACTACTATGCCAAGACTAATTGATTCCAACCCCTTTTGACACCAATTCAAATTCAAGTTCAAGTACTATGATCATTTATAGCATATCGGGTAATTCAACAAGTATCAAATAATATAATTCAAATTAATGTCTCCACAAATATTCTAACACATATAGAGATCATATAATAACACTACACATTAATAACCCAAGTACTTAGTCATTCAATCAATAGCAATTTACATTAGAGCTAAACTTATTGACTTAGAACAATGTTTACATCACTACATTAGTCTAACTTAGCTAATCCGTAACCTATCTTCCCGAACTCCAAATTATTTGAATTAGGTATAGAATTAAATCACTTCGAGTATAAATAATTTTGGAATCAAGAAAATCTCAATTCTGATCTAAATTGATAGTGTTATAACCAATTTAATGCATCCATGTCTTGACTGTCCAGATTGAAGACTATTCTGGGGTTATTTTGAGAACGGAAAATTCAGCTATTTAAAAAGATGGAATCCGACGTTTTGTAAAATACAAAACTTGTTCCTAAGTGCCTAATATAGCTACTGTGAAAGTGTCATTTGATTCTGAGGTTTTTTACTATTTTTAATACGCAAAAGAAACTTAAGGCAATGAGCTGTCAGATTTAACAAAAAATCCTGTAACCTACTGTCTCATGTGTTTTTGAGCATGAAAATGATGTTTCCTCATGATATGGCCAACTGGAGAAATGTTCCTTTATGAGTTTTCTAACCTTTTTGACTTTTCCAGATTTTTATAAAATCATCCAGCTATCAAAATGGGTTAAAAGTTTTTGTACAAATCTGTCCAGTGGTAACAAAATTTCTAATACCTACTGTCTTGTGTGTTTTCGGGCATGAAAACGATTTTTCCTCATGACATGGCCAATAGAAGAAATGTTCCTCTATGAGTTTTTTACATTTTCTGAATTTTCCAGATTTTTGTAAAATTATCCAATAATAAAAACGGGATAAAATTTTTGATTGCACAAATCTATCCAGAATGGTTATTCCGAAAATTCTTGTATTTTTTGCTACCATATCATCAAGAACAACACCTATTCATTCAAGCAACCTCTAGCAACCTAAATAAGCAACCATCAACTATATTAGTATAGCTAGATACAAGCTTCTTCATCAAGAACATTCAACAATTTCAGAAACCATAACCTTGGTTTAAATCATCAAGCAGCATGCTTTCAACAATTCTAATCCCTGGAGTTGCAAATATAACTCCATACAAGCCTCATGAATCCATCAATATGCATTTATATCTCATAAATAACCATTTTAAAAGAACCCTCACCTTTGGTTTTGGTTGGTAATGCAAGAACTACCTTAATAATGCCTTATGACCACCTAGCAAGCTTGGATTTCACCTTAATTGTTGTTCTTCTTCACAAAGTCTTGCAAGAAAAATGCTCAAATGCTCTCTAAGCTCTATGGGATGGGATGGGGTGGGGTAGGGTGGGGTGGGGGGATAGGGGGGCGCACAATGAAGAGAAAAGATGACAAGAGTCTTTTTATATCCCTCTTGGAAGATAGGTTAAAACAACTTTTGTCTAATTGCCTTTTAGCCCTTTGATGACTAGAGTCTTTTTATATCCCTCTTGGAAGCTAGGTTAAAATAACTTTTGTCTAATTGCCTTTTAGCCCTTTTGTTTCTCCTTCTTTATAAGTTGACCCCTAACTTGCCTAGCTTTAATTGTAGGGCCCTTTAGGTAATTAGTCAACTTAAATCCTAGTTGTAATTGAAATCTTGGTCCCCAAATTTATCTTTTGATATTTGCAATTTAGCCCCTAAAGTTCGTAAGTTTTGCTAGTCATCCCCTCGTGTTTTTCCAAAATGTAAAAGTTTCTTCGTTCCTTCTCTAATTCGACCGGGGTATTCCTTGTACGATTTAGTGTATGTGATATCCAGTTTAAAATTCCAAACTTGGTCTCCGAGTATTAGTTCTCATAATCGCACTTTGACCCCGAAAAATTCTAAAGTCTCCATTTATGCCCCTAACTTTTAAATAACTCTTGTTCTTGGCTTCCTTTTCTAATTTCATGTAGTCTTTGGGTTTTAGTGGGGTTTTGGAAATGTTAATTCTTGATTTTAGTTATTTAATTGGTGCCCGGGTGAATTTTAGTTAATTACACTTTGGCCCCAAAGTTTTCCAATATTACAAAGTTACCCCAATTTTTTTTCTACTTAGTTCGTTTTCTTCTAGCTTATTTCCTAGCCTAATATTATTGTATCTATCATGCATTTAGGGTTTACAGGTACTTAGTATATATATACATACATAGAACATGGAGTTACACGTAACTACACATAGTGGAATTGTGACGCTCGGCTCTTAGTGCATGCATTTATCATTCATGTGCATTTATGTGTGCAACTATTTGTTTAAATGCTTACTTTTCCTATAAAATGCTATTAAGTGTTTATTTACTCTCTATGTGCTAATATTTGTTAAATTGCTTTTAAATATCAAAAATTTGAGTTTATTTACTTTAATAAATAATAAATGAACATTTAAATTATTTTCATCATAGACTTTTTAGTAAAACTTGCATTTAAAAAGTTTTCTATTAAATTGAGCCCGAACTAAAATTTTTATTATCTTATTTCCTAGATTTCATATTTTTCTATTATTACTTAACTTATAATTAGCTTACGTTCACAAAATTATATTCATTGCATATATGATGAGTGATTTGCAAAAATATCTTGATATTATATGAATAGTAAAACTATGTATTATTCTGGACTTAAAGAAGTTTTCTTACATTTATTCTAATACACCTAAACTCAAATCCATTTTAACATCAACCCATATAATCATCCTATACATATATATACTAAATAAAACACAAAAAAAAACATAAAAATATACTCAAATAAGCCAAAAAAAGGCCAAAAATAAACCAAAAAAACCAATTACGAGAATAGTACTTTTCTTGCCAATTTTGCTCAATTTGATCTTCCAAGCCTTGGCAAGCCATCTCCAAGGAGTTTTCATAGCTTCCAAGCCTTCTCCTAACTTCCTTGCACATTTTAGGTGAGGGTGAAACATTTTATATGCATTTTTTGAATGTTAGGGTTTATGTTGAGTTTTACAAATTGTTGTATATTGTGATATAAATGCTTATGAATGCTTCTAATATCTTCTAAAATGCCTAGAGAACACTTGTTTGTAAGCTAATAGCATTTGTTATGGCTAGAAATTGGAATTGGTAGTTGGAGAAGACAATGAATAGTTCCATTGTAGGGTTTTGAAAGAAATTGCTTATTGGATTGATTTCATACTTGTAATAGATGCTAGGGATGCTAACTAATATAGAATTATAGTTGTATGGACTTGGAATGCCTAAAACTTGGTTTAAAATGCAAATTTAGCTTAGGTAACAAAGGGGTTTCGGGGTAAAAGCGAATCCGGGTTGATTTGATCGATATATCTAGTGTTCTTAGGGCATATAGGTGTTAGATCTGCTTTTCTAATGCTTGTTTGGACATCGGTTAGGGTATGTGTAGTTCAAAGGCATAAAGGGAAAAATCAGTGTTTTGTAGGAAACGAGGGCTATCGAGTGGACTTAAGGGTTAAAAGGGTGCCATAATGTGGGGGTTAGAGTATAGGATAGTTTGTTTGTGAATTGGGAACCTTGTCTTCCGGTTAGAAGCTAAATAGCCTATGTTAACAAAGGGGAAAATTGGAAAATTGATTGTTTGAGTGCACCTAGTGACTTATAGATGCTTATAATGTGTTTAAATGCATTTCTAAAGTACTTGAGAGCTTTTGGAAAAGTTGTGAGAAATATGGCATTGACCCCCTTTGTGCTCGTATAGTTATTCTTATAATAATGCTCATATCGTATAGTTACTTCCATGTTAATACAAATATTGTACATGTTCTCGAGGGCAACCTACTTTGTTATCCCTCCTATGTGTTATTGCTTTATATTATTGTTATATTGTCATCGGATTTAAGTGCATTGCATAGTAGTTGCACAACCATAGTGTCAGGGGCGGATGTATTGGATATCGACTAGGCGGCAGTGGGCTTGCCAGTGGATATTCGATCTTCGTGCTCGAGTCCCTCACTTGCCTTGTCCAGAGATTGCCAGGGGGTGTTGGTTCGTAGGATTTTTGAGGTACATCCGGAGTACACCCACTGGAGTGTTTGGGGTTCATGCTAGCTTATCGTGATCGAGATCGTGGTTAAGAATTGAAGAATTTGAGTGATAAGGGTTACCGATTGTATCATATTTAAATGTGGTATTTAATTGCTTTCTAGTATTTATTGCTTATTGTTGTTAATGTTTGATGTTCCTATGTTGCATTGCACGAATCCATTTATAAATGTTTCTCGTAACTGTTCCCCTCCCTCACTGAGTATACATTATTTGTATACTCACTCTACATCATGAATCTTTCAGGTTATAGCCAAAAAAATGGTTCGTGATTATGTGATAGTTCGTGCTCGAAGAGTTGTCTTACGTGTTATGTGGCTTGAGTTGTAAAAGTTGTAAAGTTTTACCTTCGTGAATTGTACATGCTTAATGTATGAAAGAAATGTAATTAAGCTTAGCTAAGTCATTAGAGTGCTTTGATAACCTAGTTTATGTAATAAGTTAATGAGGTTTGAGTTCAATGCATGTATATAGTTATTTTAAGAAATAGTAGGGTAGTCTTTGTATTCGGAAATGCACATTTGATTGTGAATTTTTGTGGTGAACCAAGGCTCGGATGGCCTTGAGGAGTTGTTGTATGTTGGACAGGAGTTGTTGTATGTTGGACACGGTACTGGTCTATTTATATGTTGTGTGCAGGTAAACTGTTCGTCCTATAAACAGGGAAAACTCCGCCCGTTTTTCCTAAATTTTGTGACCGGGTTTTGTATTGGGATGAGTACAGATTGTTTAATAGAACTTATGATCTCGTGAGGGACTGGGGTGTTACAGGAATAGTAATACTTATGCAGTAGGGTCAAGGTCTCACATATAACACTTAACTAGTACAAATTTATATGCATTAAAGTATAATGTGCTATATATTGGGTTCGGGTTACATTTTTCCCCCCTTAAGAAAATTGCACCCTCGCAATTCCTTATTCTCAAAAGAATCTCACATCAACTGCAGCAACTCTAGTCAGGTTGACAAGATGAACACCGAAGACCAACTCCAACTATTCATCACTATTGCAATGTAGTAGCCCTATATAAGAATACCAGTGAGAAACCCCAAATTAGAATACTACCAGGAATTCCACTAAGAATACCAAGAGGAGATCCATATAAGAACCCAAAGTAAGAGGCCAAATAAAGGCTCTAGTGAAAATACCATTCAAGAGTCCAAATAAGAATTCCCACTGAATACGAATAACATATGAAAATTCCAACCAGAAGTACGGCGAAAATACCAATTAAGAGATCTGAACGAGAATACCGCAGGTATTACCAAATAAGAAGTCCAATGGAATCCCGAATTCAAATCTCACAAGAATACCCAAGTACCGTGCAAGAATTCTGATAGAGTACTCAATAAGAATCCCATTGACTGAACTCCAAACATAATTGTTGAATAAGAAGTCCAAGAAGTCCAACTTCCGAGAATTTGACCCCAACTATTGGTCACCACATAAGAAATGTCATTCTCTGATCACCGATAGTCGAGTGATCAACCGCTTCTTCTTTAGGGGGAGTGTTTACTTACCATTTTTTAAGGGTAATATATGTATGCAAAGGAAAGCATATAAAGTACATACACTTAACAAATATACCAAACAGAGGCACACATAGTCATATATGTTCTTCATATTTCACATAAGCAATTCACCTAGAAACACATTTTCATTCAAGTCACACATAATCACATAGTTCTACATATCACATAATCTTAATATTTCACGCAATTATAACACATAGGAACACATTTTCATTCAAGCAACACAAGCACACATGCAAGCACATACCTATTCAAAACGTACTTCACATGCATGCACTCGGGGTTCACTATCCAACCGACCGAGGACCCTGTCCCGGCTAAAAGTTAACTAAGCTCTGAAACTACCTGTAACGCCCCGATCTCTCATGGGACTAGGACCTCTATTCATTCCACAATTAATAACCCAACCCTAACCTTGGCCACGAAAAATGAGGGAAAACAGACAGAGTCTCCCCTGTTTCTAGGCCAAACCACACACCTGCACTCAGAAGAAATAACCACAACAATAGTATATAACATTCAAAGACAACCCCAAGCTTCATTATCATAACCTCTTCAATTCCCTAAGGCTATCCGAGCCTTCTACTACACAAATAAAACATACAAGCATTTATTTTTCTTGGTTGCCAAAATACTAATGTCATGATTTCTATTATCATACCACTCTAATCTTTTGTATTTAACTTTCTTAGATATTAAGTTACCAACCAACCTTAACTTATTCTTATTCGAGCAAGCAAGCCAAACTAGGCAATAAGGTAAAGCATTAGAAGATATTATAGACCATTATTACTAGGTGAGCCTTTCATAGTTACATTCATGACCACCAACTAATATAAACAAGACATGCATGCCTCAAAAGAATATATATAAACATTTAGAAATTATACAGGCAACATTTAAATCTAAGCTAGTAGCAAGGAATCAAGTAAACTCTCGAGCTTCCTTCTCCATAGACTCTGGAGGAACGAAATCTATCTTACCTCTAAAGTGTTAGAAAGGACGGTGAGCATACATTACATGTATACTCAGTGAAGGAGGAATTATACGGGGAGCTTTAGGAAATCATTTTCGTGCAATGCAGTTATGACAGATAATAGCATTAAACTAACATTATAAGCTACACTGAAAGATAGCATTGAACATGATAAGCACTAAAGCATTTAATGTTAAATAAACACTTTAAAAAAAATATAATTAGTTCTCTCCAAGGACATAGGGCTCAAGCGAGAGTTACACATGAAAACGCGAGTGATTCTTCAAGGACATAGGGTCCAAGCGAGAGCACACCCCGAAGTGATTCTCCAAAGACATAGGGTCTAAGCGAGAGTATACCTAAAACGCGATGGTTGCAACCATGAAAATGCGAAAATGCTAGAATTCTTGTTAGCTTTGTTAGTTCACTTGAGACATTTCATAGCACATAACACGTTGCCATGAAGAAGTACTTTATCTTTACAATATAACAAATGCACGTAAGTGAGAAGTGACAAAAGAGGCCACTCTCAAGCATATGTATATTTTAACATGCTCTAACACTATTAATTGTGTGCTACATTACTTAAGCTAAGTGCCATGCTTTGAAAACATTCTTTACACATACTTCAACAAACTAATATTTTCAGAAAACTTAACTAATAAAACATTATTTGCTTTTCAAATCTTGAAAACAATTCATGTATCACATAGTTTGAAAAGATTCCTTATCTACCACCATGACATAAAGCATATAGTATAATAAAGCACTTAAATGCACATAGGAATTATCCCTTACCTTAAGAAGACACGAACTCTTTCAACCTTCTTCACTTGTGCTAGAACTAACAATATAGACAAGGGAATAAGCATATACAATCCACGCAACCATACATTTTACAAATCATAACTAGATAGCTATTAACTTCCAGAATCTCTTCAAACATCTATATATTAATACAACTACACTTAACAACAAAGGTCCCTTTATCACTAACTCTCACGAATTCCAACCAAATCGCCTAACCAACACCAAAAGTTAATATTCCGACTACAATCTCATTAACATCATAAGCATATTCACTCAATCCCCAACAAAGAAAACACATAGCTCAACTCATGAACTTCACTAATAGATTACACAAGCCATACAAATGCGTTTAAACACTTAACTATTCAACCATAAGTCAATTACTAATATCTTTTCCAACTTTCTATAAACTAACCCCTTAGTCCAAATTCAAGCTCATACAAAATGAAAGCTATGCAAACCAAAATCCAAAAATTCTATCTTTCAAATGACACTTTATGACCCCCTTATAAACTAAGAAATCTCACTTTTAATCACTTCTAGCACAAAAGCCCCAAAAGCCCCGTGGTCACTTTGAACTACAACTACCCAAACCACCCCTCAAATCAATGCCATAATTATATTTTAAACACTACCTCACATAATAAACACTACCCAAGACATTAACACATGCCCGGATAACCAATTTACGCAAAGCCCCTTTTGAATTCAAGCCAATTTTACAAGGTAATTCAAGATTATTCAAATTATATCCATTCTAATCACTAAACTAGGTTTAATAGCTTCTATGACATCAATAGATAGCACATAATCAATCTTAGAATCAACATTTCACAAAAACCCTAGAAAATTAATATTCATCGTCTTCTATATTTGACCCTTTGCAATAATTCGTTAACTAAGCCAATCTACTACACAAAACAAGTCTCCATATCATGTAAACACTTTATTATGCATTAATCAAGCACTTTATAAGCAATTAACATCAATCTAGAAATTTAAAAACAAAGCATAAACTTTGAAAACACGTAATATGTTAAATCCCTCACCAAACTAAGCCAATAGATGAAAGAAGAAAGCCTAGGAGAGCTTGAGTCCACTTGAAATTAGCTTAGATGTTCACAAAAAGTGAGATTGAAGATCAAAATTTTCTCCCTTTGGTTTGTTCTAGCTCACGGATTTAGGGGGGAGGGGGTATATTGGGGATTTTTGCTTTTTGTTTCATATGTAATGCATGTGTATGTAGTGTATATTTAGTACATATTTTGTGTATAATATGTATGTGTGGTCAATTGGGCTAATTTATTTTCAAGACTTAGCTTAATTAAGGTCCAAAACACATAGAAACTAATTAGCCCACTAGAATCCAATGTTTTTACTATTTACTTGGTACGCAAAACATTTTCCTAATGCACTCTCCCGATGTGCTATTTAAATAAAAATTATGAACGTATTCACAAAATCACTTATATATTAAGGGAAAAATACAAGATTTGCAAAAACAAAAATACTTTAATTTTTACCTCGTGCTCATAGCTCGTTTTAAAAAGATGAAATTTTATCTACTAGGTGCTAGGTACTTTCCCATACAATATAAATGACTAAATAATGGTAAAAACATTTTTATTTGAATTAAACATATGTTAGTGTACCTTTAAAGAAAATAAGAAAAGTAGAAGAAAAATAAAACTACTATATAAATTTAGATGCTAAAATAAACACATATACACACATAACACTTAACTGGTACAAATTTCTATGCATTAAAGTATAATGTGTTATATGCTGGATCCGGGTTATTACAATGACATTCATAATCTTTTGACATCTAATCTTTGATTTTAGTAGTTAAACCCTTTAAACTACCAAGATATCTCAGCGTCTTAATCCTATTCACAGCATTCCACCGAAATGGTGATTATGTTGCAATTTTGATTATGTGAGACTTGGTTCCAAATTCACATGCATTGATATAATACTATGTGTAATTACAGATATTTGAGTGCTTCATATGTTGTAATTACTTGTTGTGTGAAAAGAAGTAAGTTAGAAATTGAGTTAGAATAACTTCCGGAGTAACTTAGCAAACATTAAAAAACTTTAAGGCCAAAGTGCAATTACCTAAACATTTACTTGGGCACCAAGTAAACCACTTAGAACTAGAATTAAACTTTGTTAAATTGAACTTGGGACCCTACAGCTACAAGAAGAAAAGAAAATAGGAAATTGTGCAAAGCTAGCAAACACTTGGGGTCATAGTGCAATTAGCTAAAAAGCCTTGTCTTGGCTATCAAGACAACTAAGTAAACAAAACAAATTATCTTCTACTAACCCCCCAAACCTGTGAGCCCCAAGAGAGAAGGAGATAGTTTTTGTGAGCAAAAATTGGTAGGAATTGGTGAAGAACAAGAAAGATTGGAAGCTAAACAAGGATTCTATGTAATACCTGTACTAGAGGTGAGTCAGAATAAATTGATGATTATTAAAAAGTAACCCGTTAAAATTTAAAAAGATAATGGTATGAAATGTGTCGAAAGTGATTCCGCAACTTTTAAGATAGATATCAAGTTCAATTAAATAACTTTTACTTGGAAGTTATGAGTCAATTTTAGGTCAAATTTGGAATTAAACCTGTACCAATTGGGGAAGAGTTAGGTGGCAAATTATATATGGTTGGAAATCTCTATGAGTCTAGCTTCTAACGCTTCAAACAGTTTGTGAATTGGAGTTTTCTAGAAGAGGTTATGGCCGTTTTCATAAAATGTCGCGAAGCTGTTTGTTTACTCAAGTTTGACTTTGCATTTGACTATCACTTAAGCTTATAAAATGCAAAAATCAGCCAAAACATTTCATTTTCTTCTCCATTCAGCCATGAGCTTCAACACCATATGAATAGTATCCCTTGATCATTTTAGCTTATATTTGGAGTTAGAAGTTGAACCAAAGGCCATACCAAGTATTTTCGGGTTCATCTCGACGCAATCTACTTTCTACTGATCATTTTAAGCTTTTTATTCCACAAAAAGATGAGGGGATTTTCTGAAATTTATTTTTAAATTTCATATAAATGTGTATTTATGTATTATATTGTTATTATTGTTGCTAATTCTTGTTAGTTAGGCTTTGGAGAACACAAAGCATGACTTTTAGCTATTTTAATTCATAGTTGGTTATGGCTGATTTTATACTTTGTTTATTGGTTTAAATTGGTTCTCAGCTTTTTATATGAAGTTCATAAATGTTAATAAACCCATCTAGCATAGTATAATTGCTTGAAAATGCAAAATGGGAGTAAAAGTTGTTGGCTGGATTTTTGAGAGAAAATGATGTTTTGGAGCCTTGTGGGTTGTTTTGTTGTATTTAGATGCTTAGTAGATTAGTTTAATGATAGGTAGTGGTTGGGGTAAATTTTGATAGCTTAATTGATTGAAAAGTTAAAAAATTTATAGTAGAATATTGATATGTATTGAGTAGTTTGTTAGTTTAGCCTTTTTAGTAGTTAAACGTGTTGTTAATTCTAGAATTATTGCTACTATAATTGAATTAGATAAAGAGGAGGTGTACATGTTAAATGTGGTTCAATTGCTCGGTTGTAGTTGGTAGCTTGTTAAATGAACATGTTATGTGAATGTATTCGGGAATCAACCTACTTTGTTGATTTTCCTTATTTGTCGTGAATATGTGAATGTGTGAATGTGGTTATATGTGTATGCGAATGCGTCATGTTGTGTAAGGTTGTAACCTTTAAATAGACGTGGTAATTTGTGTTGCACTGGGCGGCATAGGGCTTGTCAGGCGATGACACGACTACCGAAACTCTAATCCCTACCCAAATGAATAGAGTGTTTCATAAGGCTTTGGGTCGTAGATTGGTGTACATCCGGAGTACATCTGGTGCCTGGGTAGGGTTCGTGATCGGTGCCCAGGGAAACAACTTCAACAGAACGAGCGTAAGTGTTACAAGCGTATGTGTTTATCTACTTTACATGTCTCGCACTATTTATATGTGATGTTCAATTCTTATTTCAAGTGTTTACTTATCTTATATTATTATTCTAGTTGTTTATACTTGTCTCATATTATCTTGACATGGCATGATTTCAAAGCTAAAATGTTTTCTAAAACCTCTCATGCATTGTCCCCCCTCGCTGAGTTTGTGTAAACTCACCCCATTTCCTAACAATATTTCAGGTGGAGCCGAGTTAGAGCCTCGAGGAGATTGGAAGTGAATTCTTTGTATTCTTGCTTTGGATGATGTTTTATCATTTGTGGATTATGTAGACTATGATGTACTTGGAGGATTATTGTGGAAATGTATTCTTGGGTATTGAAGAGTTGTTGCGAGGACTTGTTGTTGTATATTCTTGAATCTATTTGGGAAGTAGTTTTATGGCTTGATGTAGTGCTTTTGATCTTGTGGATTGTTGTCTATCTCAAAATGTTGGAAGACTTTATTGTCACGTCATATAGAAGTGGTATTGTTATATGTGGTTGAGTTCTTCTGCATGTAGGTACATGGTTAGTCTATGGTACAGAGGAGACTCTGTACGTTTTTCGGGTCCAGGCTTGTACTTGAGATATTTCAATGGTTGGTTGTATTGTTTTATAGATATTAGTGCAAGGGCTAATGAAGTATGCCTTAGCGGACTTAGGAGGAGTGATCTTCTCAAGCCCGTGGCATCACGATCCCAGGTTGTTCGATGCTTTGTAAGCTTGGATATTATTCTATTTCTTTGGTATTAGAGACTGTTATAGTGATTGAAAATTGGGGTCGTGACATTCTACTTAGCATTTTCAAGGTTTTCTAGCATTCATACTCAATTTCAAGGTGAGGGAAAATTCTAAACTTCTTGGTTTTGAATTATAATTGCATATTTATGGTTTATGTAGCTTGTATGAGGTTATGCTAACAAGAATTTGAGTTAAAAGTGCCATTATAATGCTCGTTATTAGAAGAGTTATAAGTTGCCATTGTTGAAGATTTTTGAAGGTTCTTGAATAGTAAGGATCATTGGATAGTCATATATTTGTGTGTAGATGATGCTTGTAGAGATTGTTAGAGTAGTAGAAGTTAAATTTGTAGAATAGTTGTGCTGGAATTTTCTGGACAGATTACTACTACCAACTTCTATCGCGTTTCAAACATAGCAAAACAAACTCGAAATTGAACAAAAAATTTACTATATCTAGATTAAGCAGTTTAAAACAAACTTTGTGTTTTGCACAAAGGCTAATTCCAACGTTTTAAACCTCTAAACTGGCCATTTCTGAAATGACTCAGGAAAAACGTGTAAACTGTACGGCTTGACATAGTTGCACTAAATTGGCCTTAACTCAGTGAATTCATATTGGAATTGAACTCTGTTTGATTCTAGTATTATCTAAACTCGAAGAGCTTTAGTTATATACTAAAACCAGATTATTTGGAGGTCAGGAGAGTAGGCAACTGATCTGTCTAAGTTGGGATACTGCGGGAATGTTAAGGTTGTCTTAAGATAGCTAGTTGTTTGCTATTACTAGATGTTGTTGTCTAAATGGCCAAATAGTAAGATCTTACTATTGTGTGTTGTTACTAATGGCTCCTAAATGTGTAAAGATACTTTTTGAATCATTAACATGAAATATGTTGAATGGTTATTCGTTAATTAATTCAATATGTCATAATTGTGCAAGTATGTGAAATTGTGAACTTGATGCCAAGTTATTTGTTATAGTGCTTACATTTGTATGAAACTTGGATCTGAAATGGTATTTGAGGGTTGCAACCACTCGGTCTTAGCATGGTAGAGTGCATACCACGCCGGGTGACATAGGGCTTTCTAGTGATCATATGTCTACCATGGTCCGTATTCCCCTCTCGCTTGGAACTTTGCCACCCTTGGAGAGCTTTCTCTCGCTTGGGAACATTGCCACCCTTAGAGAGTTGGGTCGTAGGTTTGGGTATATCCGGAATACCCTATTAGGGGAAAGATAAGTGGATGTTGAATATTTCGACTGGCCACCGCGTAAAAATGGTCGATTTGAAAGAGTAAGCTATTTTTTACTTATTATATGATAATTGATTCGTATATGGTTACTTGAATTGATTCTTGATTGCAGATATTGCGTGCATTGCATTCAAATGTTTCCAAATGGTTTATAAACAGGAAAATGTATTCGAAAACCCTTCCCAAATTTCCCTCTCGTTGAGCTTTGGTGTCGGATAAGCTCACCCCCCGTTTTTCCTCCCTTGCAAGTTGCTCGAGGTAAGAGCTTAGAAGTAGAACATTGTTAGTGGATTGTGTATTTGATAGTTGTATGCGAGGGATAATATGTTTGTAACTTTAATCATTAGTGATGAAGTTTGTATAACATGTACTATTTCTATTTTGTAATAATTAGATGTTGTAATTAGGCCCTTTCGAATTCGATGGACTAATGTAATTGCAATTTTGTAAATTTGGGATTTAGTATTGGGGAAGTAATTATTTACTAGCCTTGATGTTTCGAATTGTGGATAATAGTGTTCAGGCTATTGTAATTGTGCCTTAATGAACTTACGATAAGTGATCTTTTTAAGCCTGTGGCATCACGATCCCAAGAATGTTTGTGATTTTACTATGGTATCAAAGACTATATTAGTGAATGAAAATGGGGTCATGACAGAGTGGTATCAGAGCTTAGCTAGTTAGCCAGGTGTAAGTTGGGATAGGGTCCTCGGTTCGTGGGTTGGTGCCTATAAATGATAGGATGATTATTTTTGCTCAATGTGCATTATGTGTTATATGTGAACTATGTGTAACCAATGTGCATTAGTGTTAGGTACCTTGTTCTACGTGCCATGATTTGCTTGTGTGAGTTGATTCGTAGATAGACTTCTAAGGTTATAAATGGCTAGAACAATAGGCTCAATGATCAATAGGACTAGGTAAATGTGATGCCTAAGATGCTTATGTGACATAAAAATTAGATAATTTGATATGCCAAGATTATTTATTGTGGTCAATGGAAAAGAGTCTAAGGATGGATTTAATACTATGTAAATCGTAAGACACGATCTTAGAGTACTTGTAATAACTATTAATGTTTGATATACATTTGGAGTTATGTTATCTTTGATGGCCAGTCATAGAATTAGCTATGGATTATAAGGTTAGATTAGACTAAGTTATTTTAGACACTGTGGATCCTCGAGGAATTTATAAGATAATAGTAAGATTAAGTTCTTACTCGCTTTTAGCTAGATGTTATCTGCACTAATTCTGTGTATGAACCTTAGAACTCAAATTTGTAAATCTTGATGACTACTAACCTACCTAAGGCATTAGGTTATAGGATGTTGTATAAGAATCTGTCTGTGCTATAGCTATTTAGAGAGTTTGGAAGATTGGTTAATGAAGAGTTATGTAGTATATGTTGGCTAAGATATGTGATATACCTTAAATGAATTGTGTTAGTTCTAATACGATTAAGTGTTAAGCCATTAGCATAGGTTAGTGTTGGAACTGTACATAGGAATATAGGATGTGTACAAGGAGTTAATAAGTGAATTTGGGGTTTACTTATATTCTCAGTCATGACTCTCGTATATAGGCACTAAATGTTACCAGTACTAGGACATCTTGATGGATAATAGATATAGAGTAATATGTGTGAATTTAGACTTGAATGAAACCCCAAACATTATATGCTAGCTTTAGGTGTTGGAACTTATACTTGTGCTATAATGGCTTATTGATTATGATATAGGTGTTATTGAATATATTTTTTTTATGTGTTGATTTGAGCTAGGGTTTGACATCTAGATGTTACTTGGGAGAATTTTGATGTTACATTATGCTAAAGAGTTGAGATTCTTAGTTAAATAAGGTGTTTTACTTGTGTTATATGAAAATTGGGAGGTGTGACAAGGTAAGGATAGGCATTCAAAGCCACTTGATTCTAGATGGTATCTTGATGAACTTTGTGTGTTACTTGCTAGTTTCAAAGAGATTCGTTGCTGGGTTTTAAAAAGGGTTAGAAATATTATGTTTAATGAGAATGTAGTGCTTGATTTCCTGAGGATAAAGATAAGGAAGCATGATAGGGGAGTGAAACTTAACGAGATGAAAACCAAGTAATGTTAAATTGAGTAGGAACGGTGCTTGGTGTCTAGACTCTTAATGTTTGTATGGGTCATTTGGATTCATCGGTTTTGACTTGCAAGATTTTGAGGTGTATTAGGTTATGAGATTATTGAAATGATAATTACTCATAAATGAGATTTTGAGATCTAATTACTCATAAATTAGATTACAGATGCTAATTGCAACTTGATGAATTGAACTTGGAGTGCTTATTGATACCAAGGTTACCCGTTAGGATAATTATGGTGGTTTAAATGTTGGAATCGCTTTCCTACTATATGTTTAATATTATTATTTGAGGTTGATTCATAGTTGAAAGTTATCTTGAAGTTGAGTAAAGGTATGAGAAATTGAATAATTCCCCTTCAAGGCTATTTAAGGTCATCAGTGGAATTAGATGATTCAAATCATTAATTACATTCTTACTATGATAATGATTATCATATGTGACTTATGTAGCATATATTCTAAAGCTTGCTTAACATCATTAATAGAAGTTTTGTTATGTACTAGTGGTCAACCTCTCTGTTACCATTAGTGTGGAAGAATTACAAGGATACAATTCTATTAAGAAGGGGAGGATATGAGACCCGATTCTAAATTCACGTGCATTGATATAATACTATGTGTAATTACATATATTTGAGTGCTTCATATATTGTAATTACTTGAGTTAGAATCATAGAAATTAAGTTAGAATAACTTCCGGAGTAACTTTGCAAACATTAAAAAACTTTGGGGGCAAAGTGCAATTACATAAACATTTACTTGGGCACCAAGTAAAGAACTTAGAACTAGAATTAAACTTAGTTAAATTGTACTTGGGAACCCACGGGTACAAGAAGAAAAGAAAAGGGGAAATTGTGCAAAGCTAGCAAACACTTAGGGTCATAGTGCAATTAACTAAAAAACCTTGTCTTGGCTATTAAGACAACTAAGTAAACAAAACAAATTATCTTATACCAAACCCCCTAAACCCATGAGCCCCAAGAGAGAATGAGAGAGTTTTTGTGAGCAAAAATTGGTAGGAATTGGTGAAGAACAAGGAAGATTGGAAGCTAAACAAGGATTCTACTTAGCATTTTCAAAATTTTCTTGCATCCATACTAAATTTCAAGGTGAGGGAAATTTCTAAACTTCTTGGTTTTGAATTATAATTGCATATTTATGGTTTATGTAGCTTGTATGAGGTTATGCTAACAAGAATTTGAGTTAAAAGTGCCATTATAATGCTTGTTGTTAGAAGAGTTGTAAGTTGCCATTGTTGATAACTTTTTAAGCTTCTTGAATAGTAAGGATCATTGGATAGCCATATATTTGTGTGTAGATGATACTTGTAGAGATTGTTAGAGTAGTAGAAGTTAAATTTGTAGAATAGTTGTGCTGGAATTTTCTGGACAGATTACTACCACCAATTTCTATCATGTTTCAGACATAGCAAACGAACTCAGAATTGAACGAAACTTTTACAATAGCTAGATTAAGCAGTTTAGAACAAACTTTTCATGTTTCACAAAGGCTAATTCCAACGTTTTAAACCTCTAAACTGGCCATTTCCGAAATGACTCAGGAAAAACGTGTAAACTGGACAGCTTGACATAGTTGCACTAAACCGGCCTTAACTCAGTGAATTTAGATCGGAATTGAACTCTATTTGATTCTAGGATTATCTACACTCGAAGAGCTTTAATTGTATACTAAAAATAGATTATTTAGAGGTCAGGAGAGTAGACAACTGATCTGTCTAAGTTAGGATACTGCGGGAATGTTGAGGTTGTCTTAAGCTAGCTAGTTGTTTGCTATTACTACATGTTGTTGTCTAAATGCCAAATTGCAAGATCTTACTATTGTGTGTTGTTACTAAATGGCTCGTAAATGTGTAAAGATACTTGTTGAATCGTTAACGTGAAATATGTTGAACGGTTATTCGTTAATTCATTCAATATCTCATTATTGTACAAGTATGTGGAATTGTGAACTTGATGCCAAGTTATTTGTTGTAGCACTTACATTTGTATGAAACTTGGATCTGAAATGGTATTTGAGGTGTTGCAACCACCTAGTCTTGGCATGGTAGGGTATATACCACGCCAAGCGGCATAGGGCTTGTCGGTGATCGTATGTCTATCATGGTCCATATTCCCTTGTCACTTGGAACTTTGCCACCCCTGGAGAGCTTTCTCTCGCTTGGGAACATTGCCACTGTGCGACCCCAGACCCACATGCATGTGCATTTACTCTTTTGTGCCTATTATGTGCATTTATGTGTCTTTAATTAGTTAAATTCCTATTTTACACTAAATATGCAAAGTGTGCTTAACCTTAATTTGTATAGAATGAGAATTATAATATTTTAATATGTGTATTAAACGAATTAACTTCTTGTATTCAAAAGTTGATTTTTAATGTTTTACAAAAAAATGAACCCTGATTAGGGACACTTTTAAACTACCTTATTAAATTCTTCTACTCATAAATCTAGCTTACTTGGATCATTTTAAGACTACGTGCATTGAAATCTATTTGTTTTGTATTTCCGAAATATGATTTAAGTGATGTTCTTGAATAGTATAAATGGGTACTATTCATAGTGGTTTTCAACTGTTTTGTTTTTCTGATTTTATATTTTTCTCATGATGTCATTTAGGAGGCATGGGAAAATTGTAATTTCGTGCATTGCATATCGAGAGTATGAGATAAACATTATTTATTCTATCGTATGAATAGTAATTTAGTAAGTTAACCTTGCTTTGCTTTTTATTTGAATCTACCCATTTAATTTGACCCAAAACCAAACCCAACCCATTTACCCACCTATTAAAATGTGTCTTATGAGAATAGTAGTAAAAAACAAAACAACAAAAAAAGAGGCCTTTGGCCGATTCTACAAGGAGGGAAAAAGAAGCCAAAAATTCATCTTCAACTATTCAATTTGTGGTATCCCAAGCTTACTCCAAGTGTTTGCAAGGTTTTCTAAGCCTAATCCTATCATCTTCAAGCAATTTTGGTGAAGGATTTAGCATTTTTACATGTTTTCATGTTTATACCATAAATTTTAATTTCTTGATTTGTTGCTATATGGCTATATTATGCATGAAACTTGTACAAAGTATTGTCTACGTGTTGTAGAGACTTGATGTGTGTGGTTAAATGGCTTGTTTGATAGATTTTTGCAAAGGGGTGAATTTAACAAGATGATGAATAGTACTATCCTAGGGTTTTTGTGCAAAGTTGGTTTTAAGCTTGTGTTTATGATATCTATAGTTGCTATTGGTGCTAATGAACATAGATTAGTAATTATATGTGATTTATGGGATCGGGACTTGAATGGAATTGTAAAATTTTTTGAAATCGAAAGAGGCTTTGCGTGACATTGTTGTTGTGTAATTAAACATTATAGTTAGTGTTTATTGGATATGGAAGTGCTTAAAATGCTTTTATGCCACCAAATTGAGGATTGGTTTGGGTACTTGTAGTTCAAACGGACCTTAGGGCCTTCGGGGCTTTTGTGTTAAACATTGTTGAAAACGGGTTTTCTTAGCTTCAAAAGGTGCCATAATGTGTCCTTAGAAATGTAGTATAGTTAGTTTGTGGATTGTGTAATGTATGTTGCATGTATGTTCAAAATTGATTTAGTAGACAAAGGGAAAAAGTGCTAAAGTTAGTTTAACGATAGTAATTGCTTGGGAATCTATCATATATGTGTTTTTAATGACTTCTGAGTGATTTGTGTATGGAAATTCTTATACGAGGGCAGCCTACTATGTTGTCCCTCGATTATGTGTTTAGTGGTTTATATTGTTATATTGTTTTATCATTACTATATGTGTTATCGAATCAATGGTTGCGCAACCTTATCGTCGCACAGATGTGATGAGCCTCTCTGAGCAGCATTGGGCTTGCTAGAGTTGGTTGCTCTAGCTCCGTAGCTATTCCCACATTCGCTTGGTCCGGAGATTGCCAGGGGGTGATGGGTCGTAGGTACTGGGTATATCCGGAGTACCTATTAGTGTTTGAGATGCCGGCATACCGAGATCGTGGTTTGTGAATCGTGGTTCGTGAATATAGAATTGGAGTGATAAGGATTATCGATCGTATCCTTTTTAAAATGTGTAGTATTCTAGTGTTTAAATGCTCATTCATTTGTATGGTTACTATTTCTTATGATTATCTATTGCATTGCATGAAAATATTTTTGAAAACGCCCCCGGTTAACTATATTCCATCTCTCGCTAGGCAACTGTGTTTGCTCATTCCTCGTTTTGACATGTTTCAGGAGGAGCTAAGGTTGATCCCCAACTATTAGCAGTAGAGGGAGATGAGGAAGTTTAGATTGAGCCAATGTCTTGAGTTGTTGTGTAGCTTGTTTGCTTGTTGAGGTTTGCTTGCTTCGATGGCTATGTGAAGAATGTGAAATTGTCGTATATATGATCTATTTTGAGACCCTGGGTGGTCTTGCATGTATTCGTGTTGTTTAAAGGGTTGTATTATGAAGTTAGAGATTTGTCTAACTTGTTAGCTAGTAGTGTGGGTTGTAATAACTTAGCGTTTTACTTTTTTGTCTGGATATCTTGCATGCTCGGTTGAGTTAATGGAAGTTAGTTGGTGGACTCAAAATATAAGAAAGTTAATTAGATAAGATTAGAGTGGTAAGATAAGCAGTTTTAAAATATAGAATTTCAATAGTTTATGTCAATGCATTCTTGTACGTTTATTTTCCCATAGTTAAGGCTCGGATGGCCTTAAGGTTTGAAGGGAATTAAGATATTGAAGGATGGGGTTTATTCTGGAAGTTGGTTTATTGTCTTTGTGGCTATTTCTTCTGTTTGCAAGTAACCAGTTAGTCCTAGAAATAGGGCAGACTTTGTCCGTTTTTCCTCATTTTTTGTGACCTCAGGATTCGGATTGGGGCTTCTGTCTCGTGAGGGATCTAGGTGTTACAGCTACCCTTGAAGATTTGAATCGTAAGTTTGGGTATATTTGGAATACCCTATTAGGGGAGAGATAAGTGGATGTTGAATATTTCGACTGGCCACCGCGTGAAAATGGTCGATTCGACAGAGTAAGCTATTTTTTACTTAATATGTGATAATTGATTCGTATATGATTACTTGAATTGATTCTTGATTGCAGATATTGCGTGCATTGCATTCAAAGGTTTCTAAATGGTTTATAAACTGGAAAATGTATTCGAAAACCCTTCCCAGATTTTCCCCTCGTTGAGCTTTAGTACCGGATAAGCTCACCCCCGTTTTTCCACCCTTACAGGTTGCTCGAGGTAAGAGCTTAAAAGTAGAACAGTGCTAGTGGTCGTGTAATTAATGGTTGTATGTGAGGGAGAATATGTTCGTGACTTTAATCATTAGTGATGAAGTTTGTATAACATGTACTATCTATATTATTGTAATAATTAGATGTTGTAATTAGGCTCTTTTGGATTCGATGGACTAATGTAATTGCAATTTTGTAAATTTGGGATTTAGTATTTGGGAAGTAATTATTTACTAGCCTTGATGTTTCGAATTGTGGATAATAGTATTCGGGCTATTGTAATTGCGCCTTAGCAGACTTAGGAGGAGAAATTTTCTTAAACCCATGGCATCACGATCAAAGGAATGTTTGTGATTTTACTATGCTATCAGAGACTATATTAGTTTATGAAAATAGGGTTGTGACAGATTAGGTGAAGTTACACTTATTTGAAATATTACCATCTGGATGGCAGCATATTTAATGATATTCCGATCACTGATTAGTTCTGCTTCACTGAAGAAATAGCAAGAACTCCAAAGGGAGGATACTATATTTCAATGTCAAGTGTTTTAACTGTTTTTTCATGAGGTATTTTCACATATAATATTCTTAATTCTAGCTTACCGAAGGGCAGTGAACTCAAATCAATATTCTATGAAGTGATCTTTGACAAAAACCCCACCGAAGGGGTAGTTGCTCCCATCAACACTTCGATTGAAACTCATTCTAGTTTATTTTACTATATCTTAGTTGAAGACTACTCTTCAAAGGGAATGCCCACACAAGGGTGAGCTTACTTAGCCTCCCACAACTAGCATAGACCAAATCGGAAAGTCATGGGGTTCTTTCCAAATCCCCTTTCCCACTTGATCTTTTAAACTAAGGGTTTTTACTTGTAACTAGTCTTTACAATTTAACCTTTAAATTTTAAATCTGAGCAAGCTCAATCCTTAAATCCTTGCTTTTAAAACTGAACCTTTAATTGCAATAGTCACATACCTATTCCGGATTAGGTAAGGAAACTTAGGTATCTAGTTAATGCTTGATTTCTAAGGGATCTCCTTAACCAATTATAAAATCGATAGCCTCAAATTATGTTGATCTAGTTGTCAATTCAATTAATCATTAACTAGCCATACCTAATTAAGTTTTTCTAGAATTTAGCCATTTTTAAATCCTAATGGTTGGCCATGTTTCTAAGTGGTCCATCACATAAAATATTCAAAACATTTGAATAATCATATATAATAATAGAAATAATATGAGATAAAAACATATAACCCCACTTTGATGGCTTCCTGTTTTTCATAATTCCGCTTTTGACCCAAAGCTTATGGAAATTCCAATTGGCCCCTTGAAGAATATTTATTTGCTTGTTGGAAACCATCCAAAGATTCACCTCAGCCCCTTTAATGATGCAAAAATTGCACAAGGACCTAGCCAATGTCATTCTTCAAGCATATCGAGTCGATTGAACACCAAGAGCCCTTCTCACCTTGAAAACTATCTCCACTATTTTTCCACCTCTCCACCACCCTTAGGGGTACCAGGTAGCAGCCAAAAAATTCCATAGAAGCCCACGAAAATACTTCAAACTCGCCAAAACAGGCCGCCATTGGACAGCTCCAATTCGGTCATCAATTCATGTGTTTATCGACAATTACATGTAATATGAGGCTTACAAATCAAAATTTCCAGTAACCCTAATCTATGACAACATGTCCTATGCTTCAATAAGAAGCTACATTTATCTATGAATTAATTTGCAGCCATTACAAATGTTGGATAAACCACCAACATAAACCAAATGACATTAAAACATAGATTGCTGAAAATAGAACATATATGCATTAAACATGCAATCAAGCCATCGAAGTGGGGTGTTTAGGTGCTGTAAAACACAGATTAGACCATCCATACAACACACAAAACACGGCATATTTTAATAGTACAAAAACAGCCCGCATAAAACCTATACAATCTGCCAACCATGGACTGTACCAGTTGATCTTATAGCCATTCGTTCATGGGATTATGGTTTGTTTAGCGTGCCTCTGATACCACATGATGGATTCCATGATTTCTAAACTTTCCTAAGTCCTATAGATTACTATATGTAGGAATATAACGTAGCAGATTACAAGAAATCATAGAAGGCGCTAAACAATACCAAAATCACGCAATACAAAAGCATACAATGACTAAATCGGCTAGTTCAGGTTTTACCTCTTTGTGTTGGCTTAAAATCTCAACACAAGAACCTTTAATGGACTCTTTTGATGGATGTGAAGGCTGCTTATTGCTGGAAAAATCCTCCGAGGGGTGATCCTTGCACGATCTTCCCTCCTATGACCGAGTACCTTTTGATTTGATGCTATATCGACTTGTAGGAGTCGATTCCCTTTGCAACGCTGATTTCTAGTGTGTATTTTCGTGTGTGTGAGAAAGAGCACGACTTGGAGAGTCATCTGGCATTAGAATTTCGTGTATCACATATAGATACTCTAATTGGTGTCACGCCCCGACCCCGACCCATCGCTAGGTTAAGGCCGAAACATGACGTGTCAATACTTAACCCCTGCAAGATTTGAAAGTAGAAACCTGAACATATATAATTTCCACAAGAAGTTCTAAAAGACTTCCAAAATTCTCCCAAAACATCGGCCTTAAAGGTTTACAACACCCTATTACATGTTACAATACCAGAGTCCACCTGGCAATATTCTAACCTAGGTCTGCTAAGTAGAGTAATCAACTTAGTTAGGTATGTAGTTGACCAAAGAATATTCAATAGATTAAATAGTTCAATTATACAAAATCCTACTTGTTACAACCAGGAGTATATCTTCACAAGCAAACATGTAAATTACATAAGCAGGAATCCAACTCATCACATCAATGAAGCTTGCAACCACATGGGATCTTGCTCGGGCTAATCTTCACATAAAATTGTTAAAAGAGGGTGAGTTAATCCTGCATATAGCTCAGTGAGGATGGAATAGTAAATGTTTTCACAAAGGTTTTATCATTTCGCAAACTTCTTTATAAAACCGTGTTATGCATATATATCACTTAATCAAGTAGAACGAGAATATCAAGATTAACTTCATGCTAGAAGTATAAAACAATTAACAAGGACGGAAACAACTTAATTCAAAGGATATGGGCAACTCTTCTTTCCAAGGACCTTAAGGGACCAAGCGAGAGTGGTGCAATGAAAGAGTATAACTTCTCGAACTTGATGGAGATGGCCAGTCTTGGGACTTCATATCAAATCCTTCTCGATACATATATAAACAAGAGGGCACTTCCATGAAGACAACCTGTTACATTGTTAAGAGAGTACTCCGGAGGCAACCCATGAAGAGCGTATTCAGAAGGCAACCCATAAGTATGCCAACCAGAAAGGCACTCCGAAGGCAACCTATAAAGAGGGTACTCCGGAGGCAACCCATAACACGTCAATCAAGAGGGTACTACGGAGGCAACCCATGAAAAGGGTGCTCAGGAGGCAACCCGTAAACAAGCTAATCAAGAAAGGTTGCCACACCATGACACCTCATTTACATGTAGAATACATTATGCATCATAAGGAGAGCAACAAGGAGGTTGTCTCCGTCAAGTATATTCAAACATATACTTAATCCAAGCTTAATCAAGCATACTTAGCAATTACATGATTCAAACATATTAAAGCATATTCATGATTTGAGCATAATCCAAGCATATTCAAGCTTAATCTTGATTCGCACCATGTGATCATGTCATGCATACTTATCATATGGTCAAACAAGTCAATATCTCATCAAGCAAAACTTAAAGTGTGATGCAAGACCAGAAATTACATGTTCTTACAATGCCCAAATAATCACCACAATGTTCCTTGTTCATATTAGCTAACTAAGCAAACAACTTCAATGCTTTGACATTAGCCTAATTTAAACAGTTAATTTACCTACTTTACTGAAATCTAATTTCTCTGATTTTGGTCTAGAATTGAAACTTATCGAATGTAGATAACTCTAGAATCAAACAGAACACAATTCGGAGTTGGATTGAGTGAGATATGGTCATTTGAAAAATATTGCGCAAATTTGTCAAACATTCGGGTGACTGATCCGGTCGACCGGATCTAACTTGAGTCGCCTGATTGTAGCCAAAATTGACTGATCAGGTCGACCAGATCTGACTCCGGTAGACCGGACCTAACAGTAAAATGTATGAATTTGCCTTTTCTTGTTTCTTTTGCTCAACCTCTTAACTCTAAACCTTAGCCATTACTCCAAACACAAACTTTACAACTTTACAACCTCAAAAGCACCACTTATCAAGCTATAACATCATCCATTTGTAAATTCCATCAAGAACAACAAAGCACAAGACCCAACATGACCATTCAAGCTCAATCTTCTAATTCTTCTATCCACCAACAACACAAGCATACTCCACACATATAATACTTCATCTAACTTATATTACAACCTATCATAATCATCAAAAGCATAAGAGACAAGTTCAAGCCAAAGAAATCACTAACACAACATCTTGAAACCCTACTTTGAACATACCAAGCTCAAATTCACCAATCAAACTTATATCCATCATCATCATGCTCAATATACATTTATAATACATAATCATGAACCATATGATCTTTACAAAACAATTTGAAAACATTCATCACCTTAGGTCTTGAAATGGAAGACAAGAAAAGCAAGAGAAATGATGAAGCTAGCTAGAAAATGCAAAAGAATGGTTGGAAAAGACTTTATCTTCCATCTTCTTCTCTTCTTCTTCTTCATTTCTTCTTTCTTCTTCTCTCCCTCTCTCTCTTTCATCTCAGCCGTGTGTTTTGCGTGTGTTATGTGTGCAGCATTTTTGTGTGTGTGTAGGGTGTGTTGTGTGTGTTTTGTTATATTTATTAGGTAAGATATTTTAATTTTAGGCCTAAGGACCAAAATGCCCCTTTAATTAAACGCTAGTAACTAGTTTTCCCTTTGGTTACTTCTTAACTAATTTAGTTGCTAACCTTCAATTGGTAAAACTTAATTATTATCTGCGACACTTAAAATACCTAAATGCACGTTAGTGAACATAAATGCACGTAAAATGAGATGAATGCACGTTAAACAATGTAAATGCACATAAAACCATTCAAATGCACGTATACCTTTATAAACACATATTAAATGATGTGATATACATATGGGCTTTGTGTGGGGTCTCACAGATACACTTTTGATCACACAAGAGTTCAAAACACAAAGTTCTACTGCAGTTAGGAATGTATCTGGACACATTTTTGGCTTCTTGCGTTCTCTGCTGATAACTCTTGCAACCATGATCTTGCCACATGCCTACACACTCTTTCCACACGCCTAGCACACGCTTGGATAAGTCTGGCACATGCTGCCTTATCCTACAATTTCTATAATGAGCTCAATTTTCTATTTTAGAAAGCTTCACTTGAAGAATGAAACTTTTTCTAAATATGGAATCCCAATTGCATTAGGACTTTCTAAATTTGACCCAATGTCATATTTGGAAACCACACTTTACTGCAAAGTACATCAACTAAGCATTTCGGCTAGAAATGGGACCCGAAGACATAATCGCCCTAGCTCCCGAGATTACGAAAATGCCATCGCCAACCCCTAACTACATTTTGGCACACAAACCTCAACTCATTCCACTAAACAGTCATGGTTTGCACTCTAGGTTTATTATTGCACCCATGTAAAAGCTTGTCATAAAGATATGACATTGTCTTTAACCTACCAAGTAAAATGACCAAAATGCAACTATGTAGAACCCATAATTAATACTAGTTCTTAACCTTGTACTATCAACCTTTCTTGATTACCTCTATACTTTGTGCCTCTAATCCTCCAATAATCATTATCTATATATTATTCTCTTGATCCAGGGAAAGATCCACAAGTTCAATATCTAAATATAGTCTTGTTTGACTATATTACTAAGTACTTAGGTTCAGATGATTAATAGGATGTCACAAATGGGTTATTTTAATGCCCCAACTCGACCCCTCCTAGGATCCAAGTCAAGATGCGATGGAATTTTGGCATGGTATCGATTGTAACTAGATACTAGCCCGTATATAAAACCTGCACGTAGAAACTTTCCACAACAACATATAATCTCAATCACATTATATTTAAATCATTCACATACAATCTTGTACCTCGTCGTCCGTCTCACTGCATAACATCATTTGGTAAATAAGAGTTCATAGTAAGCCAACAAAGCTAGCTATATATACATGATTACAAAATAAGACTAAATACATTTCCTTTTACATCAAGTCCTCAACTATAAAGTAAACTATTTAGCATATTTATATATATACATCACAATAAGCAATTAAGCCTCGGGCTTGTCCACATTGTCATCAAACACGTACTCCACATAAACTAAGTCTGGTTCACCTGAAAGGTTGGAAAATAGGGTAAGCTAACCATCATCTATCTCAGTAAGGGAGGAAAATGCAAGGGGTTTTGAAAACTCATTTTAACTTTTCGAAATCATGCCATTCACATCTAAAGCAATAAATAAGCAATACTTGCATAATGCAAGAAAAGTAAACCATCATAAATAATACGCATTAATTAAGTAAACACATTTAAAAAGGATACACTCATTCTATTGATGGCGACACCCATTCACCAAACACATACTATGCCTCAATCACCGAAAGTACACCAATTCTACGACCCAGACCCCATGGAACGCTCCATCCATGTGAGAAAGGGATTAGAACCCCGGTAGCAAGAAAAGTAAACCTTCATAAAGAATACGCATTAATTAAGTAAACACATTTAAAAAGGATACACTCGTTCTATTGATGCCGACACCCATTCACCAAACACGTACTATGCCTCAATCACCAGAAGTACACCAATTCTACGACCCATACCCCATGGAACGCTCCGTCCATGCAAAAAAAGGATTAGAACCCCAGTAGCCGAGTCATCGCCTGACAAGCCCGATGCCGCACAGTGCAACACAAACTATCATGTCTAGTTTAAAGGTTGCAACCCTTCGCAACACTTCGCATTCACACATTCATGCAAGCACATAAACACATAGCACGTACTCACATTTGTATCGCATTGTCATATCATATAACCACATATAGACTAGGTAAAAAAGTAGGTTACCTAATCCAAACATTTCATATTCATGCAACATTTAATAAGCTAACTAATCATACAACTAAATGACATTCTAGTTTAAATAACACTTTTCACACAAAAGGACCTCGACTACATTAGATACCGCTTTCAAGATAACACATAACCTACCAAGTTAGAATCCTAGATTCTACAACACATTGCCTCAAACATTTACAATTTAATAACTAAGCCACTAAATAACTCATATAGCCAAGACATCAAACATTTAAACTACACTTGACATCCATGTTCACACTCAATTAAACCACATGCATTTGACACAATTTAGACCTTAACAACAATTCACAACAAGAAAACATGCTCAACTACACATTAACTAACTTTAAACATAAAAACCCCAAGCTAATTAACACTAATCTTCAACTTTTCAAGCAATTATACCATCATTATTTTTCCAACCATTATCTATTATCTAGTCCACCTAGAAAGCACCTAAATATCACAAAAATAACTCAAAAGGCTCAAAAACCCCATTTTTCTCAAAAATTCAGCAAACATGTTATCTCCCATTTTGCATTTTCAATCAATTACATCATGCTAGGTTGGTATATTAATAAATATTAGCAATTATGAACATTATATCTAAGCTAAGATTCAACATTTAACACAAATTTAGCCAATTATGCCTTAAAATACATTTACTATTCATCTCAAAATAACACTACGTTAAAAAAAATTATAAAATGGAAAACATGTGTCATAAAACCTAAATAGCAAGTATAAAATATAAATTTAACGATACAATAGCTAAACGATGCATTTTAAAGCAATTTTGAAAAAGGCCATTGCAAATTTTTCTCTCCGAAAGTGAAAAAAATGATCAGTAGAAAGGTTGTACGCGTCAAGACGAATATGAATATGCAATTTGGGCTTCAAACTCCTTCGTTTATACCTTCAAAGAGCCAAAATTGCGCAAAATATACTATTCACGCAAGGAGGGTTTTTTGGCTGGTTTGGGCATTTTTTGGCTGAATTTCGCAATTTTGAACTATTTTTTGGCTTTACATAATATTAGCTTAGTCAACAAAAGTCAAAGGATGAGCTATATTAGTGGTTTTTCACTATTTGGCTTAAAAATATTACTGTTTCGTGCGAAAACTCAACTTTAAATTCTAGTTTGTTTCAAAATCAATTTTTATCAAGTCACGGGTCAATTAAAATTGGAGGACTAATTTTTTAAAATGCTTAAAAGACCAGTTTTAAAAATTTAGCGAAAAAGTCCTCAAATGATATTTAAAAGCACTTTAAATGAAATTTTCACTAAAAATCTTTATGAAAGTTTTATGCATGTACATATATCATGTAATAAAAGAAATAAACACATAAATTGCACGTATTATGATAAGTAACAATTAAAACAAAGAAATGCACGAAATTAACAATTTAACAAGTTAATGCACATATTAACAATTTAAATATTAAATGCAGATAATTAGCACGTAAACAGTAAATGCACATATATTCCGGACCGGGTCTCACATCCTTCCCCCTTAAAACAGTTGCGCCCTCGCAATTCTCACTTAACATATATGCAAGTTATCACATAGGAAACAAGTACCACATAATCACATTGATCACGTATTACATATCGATCACATAAGCACGTTGAGAACATAAAGCACGTAAAGCACCTCATTCACATAAAGCACGTGGACCACATCTAGTTCACTTAGCACATAATACATGCATACACCCGTTCAAAACACATTCACTTTAAGACCCTACCCAATAGTCCGAAGATCCTATCCCGGCCTATGTGTTATCTAAGCTCTAATACCACTAAATATAATACCCCAACTCGACCTGTGATACCCGAAACCTGGCATATAATTAATAGCATCTAATTGCATTTAATTAAATGTAATATTAAATGCTAGTATAGGATTATGTGCTTATTTTACTTAATTTACTCATTTTAAGCACTATTTTCATATTATTTCAAGAATATTTAAATAATAAGATAAATTAATTATTTAAAATGAATATTAACTACTTTTATTATTTACAGTAATTGGATTTATTTCCTTCCACTTATTTACTTAGTTTTCAACTAAATGGAAAAGTAGCTCCAAGTCCGGAGTGAATTTTTAGTTAGTTTACTTTTCAAAAATTATATTTTTTCTATCATCACTTAACATATTTATAGCATTCCTTCATCGATTGTTTGTGCATAGCACATCGAAAATGAAAGATAGAGAATTGTTTTGAGTCCTTAGTGAATAGTGTTTTAATGTAGTTTTATTTAGTTTTTAATTGATTTGCATTTGCTAGACTTGAAATAGATCTATTGCAACTAAATAACCAAATATTGACCATTTAATTGAACTTTGACCTCGCCTTTTTACATTTTTACCCTTTGTCATCTTTTATAAACAAAACAAAGCAAACAAAGGCAAAAAAAAATTACAAAATTTCCCCCTATGTCCCCCCATTGCCGTGAGCTCTTGGAGCAAAAAGGAAAACTTTTTCTTCAATTTTTGTCATCAATCTTGCATGGAATCAATCAAGGAGCTTAGCTAGGTCATCATCAACCTTTCTTCTTCAAGCCATGTGAGGGATTTCATGCTTCTTGTACATTTTATAACAAGTTTTATATTTGATAAAATTCTTAGATTTGCTATATAATGTGTTTAAATGCCTATCATTGCTTGAAATAGTTTCCTTTGTGTTCGTAGAGCATTGTTTGATAGTTATTTAGAGATTTTTACGGCTAGAAATGCAAATTGAAATGGGGAAGAACATGAATAGTAAAATCCAAGGGTTTTGTTAAAATTTGATTGTGAGATTGATTTTATGCTATAATTAGATGTTATAGGTGTTATTAATGATAGATTGATGATCATGTGTAGTTAGTTTGCTTGGAACTTGAATAAAATGCGAATTTGGCTAAGTTTCAAAAGGGGCTTCGTATGAAAAGTGAATCCGAGTGCAATTGGACATTATAGATAGTGTTTATTAGGTGTGAGGATGCTTAATGTGCTTTTGTGGAACTTAAATGATACGTGGTTAGGGTACTTGTAGTTCAAACGCACTAAGGGGCAAATCGGGGTTTTGTGGTAAATGAGGGTTAAGGTGTGAATTTGTGTGATTGGTAGGTGCCATAAAGTGTGTATAGAAGATTTGTATAGTTAGATTCGGGTTTCGTAGCTTGTGTGAAATTTATAGCCTAAAATGCTAACCATTGAAATAGTGTCTTTTGGACTTTCTTTGTGTTTCGAAGTTTAAGTGTTGTAATTTTTTATTGCTTGTGAGATTTACTTATATGTACGTGTTTTGAGGCAATGTGTTGTAGAATTAGGTTTTATCTTGAGATTGGAGTCCTAATGTGATTAAGTGTTTAATTGTGATTAATTGGCTTATTATTGTCTTTTATGTGCTAAGTGTTCTATTCTCGCACATGGTGTTTTTTTTTGGATAGTTAGGTAGTTTGATTGTAATTGGGTTGTTTAAATGCTAAGTAGAATGGCTTGGTAAGGTTTATTGCTTGGACACCTAGCTATAGATTAAATGAAAGTAGTTATTGTTTGTATTTATTAATTACTTGAGTTATGTGCTTTGTTAACCAAGTAGTTATTTGAATTGATTGAACTTAATTTATGATTGAAGTGTGTTAATTGGTTAGTAAGTAACTTGTTCATTTAATTACTAGTTTGAATGATTTATATTTCTCAAGGGTGAAGATTGGCTTTTTGGTGCTATTGAAGTAGTTGTGGTTCAATGTGCTAATTACGTTGTAAATGTAGTAAAAGTATGCCTAATATGCTCATAGATTGTTAAATACTCTTACTTCTATGCGTTGTTTATGTAGTTGATTGTATTATGTAGTGGTAATTGAAAGAATTAGTGCTTTTGGAGAATATTGAAAGAATCTTGGCTAAATTCGTACATGTTTGGTTTCCTAAAAGGTGAGGGATTCATCTTATTTGACATCGTAATTGATTTATTGTTTTATATTGTTATGGGGCTAATAAGTATTAGAGTTACATTGTTGGGTAGAGCATATTTTAAAGTTATATTGATTGAATTGCTATTTAGTTGTTTCGTATGTGTGAGGACAACTTCTTTTGTTGTCTTCATTGCGTGGTTATCAGTTGTGCGCCTATTGTATCGGGTATTATGTTTGTTAATTGCTTGCTTGTGTTATTGTATCGTTTCGATGGTTACTCAACCTCATCTAGCGGAGGATGCGATGGCCTCGCTGGGTGGCATCGGGCTTGCCAGTGTTGGTTGCCTTAGCTCCATTTGTTATTCCCTCACTCACTTGGTCTGGAGATTGTCAGGGGGTGTTGGGTCGTAGGTATTGGGTACATCCGGAGTACCCATTGGTGTTTGGGATGCCGGCATATCGAGATCGTGGTTCGTGGTTTGTGGCTCGTCAATTCAAAAATGGAGTGATAAGGGTTATCGATCGTATCCTTTTAAAAATGTGTAGTATTCTATTGTGTAATTGTTTCTTTATTTGTATAGTTACTAGTTCTTGTAAAAACTGTTGCATTGCACGAAAACATTTTCAAAAACCCCCCGTTAATTGTTTCCTTCCCTCACTGAGTATACATGTATTGTATGCTTACCCCTCTTTTCTAACATTTTACAAGTGAAGAAGAACTGGGTCCCTAGAGGAAGTTTGGAGGCTTCATTGCTTGCTTGTAGCTGTGGATGAGTGTTTTATGTGTTATGATGTAAAATATATTGATAATACAAAGTTGCATATATTTGTGTTGTTTGAAAGATTGTAATATGAGTTAAAAGATTTGTATAATTAGATAGTTGTAGAGGACATGTAATAATTGTAATGTTTTACTTTATTGTCTAAGTTAAACTTGCATGCTTGTGTGGGAGTTAAGAGAAGATGATTGATGACTTAAATTATAAGATAGTTAGATAGATAATATTAAAGTGGTAAGATAAGCAGTTTTAAAATACAGAATTTCAATAGCTTTTGTCAATGCATGCTTGTATGCCTTATTTTGTCATGGTCTAAGGCTCGGATGACCTAAGTGTTGGGACAGTTGCGCGGTTGAAGATTGGAGTTGTTGAGAATGATATAATATGTGGTTTGTGGTTTTATCTTTTGTTTACAGGTAACTAGTTAGGCTTAGAAACAGGAGAGACTCCGCGCATATTTTCTCATTTTTCGTGTCATAGGGTAATAGATCGAGGCTCCACACTCGTGAGGGATCGGGATTTTACACAACCCCTCCTAGGATCCAAGGCAAGATGAGACGAAATTTCGGCATGGTATAGTCTGTAACTGGACACTAGCCCGTATATAAAACCTGCACGCAGAAACTTTCCACAACAACATATAATCTCAAGCACATTATATTTAAATCATTCACATACATTCTAATACCTCACCGTCCGTCTCACTACATAACATCATTTGGTAAATAAGAGTTCATAATAAGCCGGCAAGGCTAGCTATATATACATGATTACAAAATATGACTAAATACATTTCCTTTTACATCAAGTCCTCAACTATAAAGTAAACTATTTAGCATATTTACATATATACATCACAACAAGCAATCAAGCCTCGAACTTGTCTACATTGTCATCAGGCACGTTATCCACATAAGCTAAGTCTGGTTCACCTGAAAGGTTGGAAAAGAGGGTGAGCTAACCATCATCTAGCTCAGTGAGGGAAGAAAATGCAGGGAGTTTTAAAAACTCATTTTAACTTTTCGACATCATGCCATGCACGTCTAAGGCAATAAATAAGCAATACTTACATAATGCAAGAAATGTAAACCTTCATAAAGGATACGCATTAATTAAGTAAACACATTTAAAAAGGATACACTCGTTCTATTGATGCCGACACCCATTCACCAAACATGTAATCTGCCCCAATCACCAGATATACCCTTGAAGTACTCCAATTCTACGACCCAAACCCCATAAAACGCTCTGTCCATGCAAGAAAGGGATTAGAACCTCGGTACCCGTGACATCGCCTGACAAGCCCAATGCCGCCTAGTGCAACACAAACTACCGTGTCTGGTTTAAAGGTTGCAACCCTTCGCAACACTTCTCATTCACACATTCATGCAAGAACATAAACACATAGCACGTACTCACATTTGTATCGCATTGTCATATCATATAACCACATATAGACTAGGTAAAAAAGTAGGTTACCTAATCCAAACATTTCATATTCATGCAACATTTAATAAGCTAACTAATCATACAACTAAATGACATTCTAGTTTAAACAACACTTTTCACACAAAAGGACCTCGACCACATTAGACACCTCTTTCAAGATAACACATAACCTACCAAGTTAGAATCCTAGATTCTACAACACATTGCCTCAAACATTTACAATTTAATAACTAAGCCACTAAATAACTCATATAGCCAAGACATCAAACATTTAAACTACACTTGACATCCATGTTCACACTCAATTAAACCACATGCATTTGACACAATTTAGACCTTAACAACAATTCACAACAAGAAAACATGCTCAACTACACATTAACTAACTTTAAACATAAGAACCCTAAGCTAATTAACACTAATCTTCAACTTTTTAAGCAATTATTCTATCAATATTTTCCCAACCATTACCTATTATCTAGTCAACCTAGAAAGCACCTAAATATCATAAAAATAACTCAAAAGGCTCAAAAACCCCATTTTCCCCAAAAATTCAGCAAACGCGTTTTCTCCCATTTCGCATTTTCAATCAATTATATCATGCTAGGTTGGTATATTAATACATATTAGCAATTATGAATATCATATATAAGCTAAGATTCAACATTTAACACAAATTTAGCCAATTATGTCTTAAATACATTTACTATTCATCTCAAAATAAAACTACGTTAAAAACAAATTCTAAAACGGTAAACATATGCCATAACACCTAAATAGCAAGTATAAAATATAAATTTAACAATACAATAACTAAACGATGCATTTTAAAGCAATTTTGAAAAGGGCCCTCAAAAATTTTTCACTCCGAAAGTGAAAAAAAAAGATCGCTAGAAAGGTTGTATGCCTCAAGACGAATACGAATATGCAATTTGGGCTTCAAACTCCTTCATTTATACCTTCAAAGAGCCAAAATTGCACAAAATATACTATTCATGCATGAAGGGTTTTTTGGTTGATTTGGGTATTTTTTGGCTAAATTTTGCAATTTTGAGCTATTTTTTGGCTTTATATAATAGTAGCTTAGTCAACAAAAGTCAAAGGATGAGCTATGTTAGTGATTTTTCACTATTTGGCTTAAACATATTATTTTTTTCCACGAAAACTCAACTTTAAATTCTAGTTTGTTTCAAAATCAATTTTTATTAAGTCACGGGTCAATTAATATTGGAGGACTAGTTTTTAAAATGCTTAAAAGACCAGTTTTAAAAATTTAGTGAAAAGGTCCTCAAATGATATTTAAAAGCACTTTAAATGAAATTTTCACTAAAAATCTTTATAAAAATTTTATGAATGCATATATATCATATAAGAAAAGAAATAAACACATAAATTGCACGTATTATGATAAGTAACAATTAAAACAAAGAAATACGCGAAATAGAAATTTAACAAGTAAATGCACATAATTAACAATTTAAATATTAAATGCACATTATTAGCACGAAAACAATAAATGCACATATATTCTTGACCGGAGTCTTACATTATGCCCTACCAATTAAGATGACATAGAACGTCTTGACACATATACATGTGCCAACTAGTCAAGTCCATGTATCTAAAACACTGAGTTATTGACCCATATAAGATCTCACCCATAGTGAATCAAAACACAACTCCTTGAGTTCATTGGTCATCCACATATGCTCAAAAACTAGAGCATTAGTCTCTTAATAGCTTGAGATGTTTCTGATCTCATCTGCACGATAGTACTTTTATGGAGATCATATCTATTATGGTCCAGTTCAATGCACTCTCATGCACAGATGAAAAAAGTCCGAAAAGTCTTTCCAATGACCAAGATAGGTCACCCTACTAAATAGGAGACTTTCTCATTATAACCTTCCATAGTGAAGTGCCCAACTTCACTATACGGTTATGAACCTATAGTTTAGATTCAAGCCTAATGACATATACCTTTTGTGCGGATCACCATGCACCTGTGTCATTCACTCAAATCAAGGGGCCTTAGCATGCATATATAGAGAGAATATAATGAGTATAGAGATGTTCATGTAAGATGCACTGATTATTAATTGTTATAATATCCCTTCACTAAGATATCTTACTGCTAGTGGTCTTTAGGATATATAATTCCTAACACCGACAAGTTTAGTATCCAATATAACCCGAACTATATTACTAAACGCTTGGATTTGGATGATTACATAGATAACTCCAAGCAAATAGTTCACTATCACTTAAGATAGCATAGAATCCTGACTCATATGTGTCCCACCTAATGGATCTAGTCTATATGTCCAAAATACCTAGTTGTTAACCTTATTATAAGATCTCACCCATAGTGAATCAAAACACATCTTTTAGGATCCACTGATGCATCCACATATGCTCATGATATAGAGCATTGGTCACTTAGTAGCTTAAGATGCTTGTAGTTCTCTAACAATGATAATATCACTGAGATTGCATCAATTGTAGTCCAGTTCAATGCACTTACATCCACTAATGAGAGAAGTCCAGATAGCTCCTCCAATGACCAAGGTAGGTCACCCTACCAAATTGGAGACTTTCTTATTATAATCTTACTATAGTGAAGTGCCCAATTTCACTATTAGGTTATGAACCTATAGTTTTGATCCAAGCCTCATAGCATAGACGTTCTGTGCGGATCACCACACATCTATGCTATTCACTTGTATCATGGAACATCTTTGCATACATATACATCAAATAAGTGAGAGAATATAACATGCTCATAATGAATGCACTGATTTTTTATAACTGAATATATTTATTTACATGAGATGTCTTAGCGCTAGTGGTCTTTAGGGCATACCATTCCCAACAGTGGCCTCTTATCGGGATTGCCTCCCATTTTCTTCGGCCATCTGAGGTCCTCTTTTCAACGGATCTCGTATAGGATCTCAGCTCTGGGGGCGTTCAGCGGGGTATAATCTTTATACCAACCCTTGCCTGAGCTCTCTTTCTTCGAGGAACCTTTTTGCTTTCCACCCACCTTCTCTTTACCCTTTTCTAAGGTTCTTCCTGCATCTTTCTCTTTTTATTTTTTTGCCAGCATGACCTCCTCTAAGTGAATGTACTTCTCTGCTCGGGCCATAAGGTCCGTGAGAGATGCCAAGGAGTCCTGGAAAGGCCTGAATTTCAACCCTTGCATAAAGACTACTATGGCAACAAATTGCTGGATGTCAAGGACCTCCAAGGCCACTTGGTTGAACCTCTGTGTGTACTGTTGGAGGGTCTTTCCCTTTTGTTGCTCGATGTTCAGCGAGGATGCCGTGAGCTTTGAGGGTTGCTTGCTATTGGTGAAACAATCCAAGAATTCCTGAGATAGTTGTTCATAGTTGCAGATTGAACCTATGAGGAGCTTGGAGAACCATCTCCTTACAACTCCAACAAGGGTAGTCGGGAAGGCCCTGTATTTCAATTAGTTAAATACATCATAAAAATTCATATGGTGATAAAAAATTTGCAAATGATCCTCAGGATCTGTTGCTCCATTAGAAGTTGGTAACGGAGGAAGCTTGTATCCCTTTTGGATGTGGCTCCTTATGGATTTTCCTCGAGAAAAAGGGCGATTAACTTGTGCATCGAGTGGTGGACCTATTGAAGATCATGTCCTCCATGCCTGGGGGCTATATCATTAGTCCTATCACTCTTTGAATCATAGTTAGTATCAGAAGAACCTTGATTACTCCGCTGATAGTAAGGCCTAAGGGCTCGTTCTTCAACTCCTCGCAACATGTAATCTAGCACTAGAGGTGTAAGTAGAGGTACTAGGTACGACCATGGCGTCCTTAGCGTGGCCGACATATTTGTTTGGACAAAGTAATTCATAGCACCCTGTAGACTATAGAACATTTGATATAGGATAGGAAAGTCCACCAACTGCAATAAAGACGACAGATTAGGCATTACGTCTAGTGACATTGTTGCTATGGGTGTTGTTGTAATGGCAACAACTGGTGGCTTAATTTACTCCAATAGGTGGAACCTGGTGGATAGTTTCTTGTAGTGGCTGATTTTCAACTCCTGCTAGTGGAAGATCTTCTCTGATACCCCCCATGCAACTAGTTTTTAGCATGTACCATTGTGGACACTCAATGAGATACTAAGTCATTCCCACAGATGGTGTTAAACTGTTGAGGTCGGATTTGGATTGGCCTCGAGAACTGGGCTGAGTCACCTCTTCCGTGCCTCACAGTTATGAATCCAAGCTGGATTACCTGCAAAACAAGGACCCTTAGGGATGTGCCTAGGGAGCCTCCTCCGACGCTCAAGTCAGTTTTGGGGGCAAGAAATTGTTTAAGAGTAGTATAGAATTGCTTGAGAGTAATGTAGTTGCTTAAGAGAAATTAAGAGAGCATGCATAGGCTAGAATGAGGATGCCTGAGATACCTATATCTTGGATGTGTACCTATATTTATAGGTGTAAGCACCCGGGGTTGTTGAGATGCATGGGGGTGAATCCCCTGACATTAGACTCAAGTGGTGGTGCCTTGATTTTAGGCATAAGGAGTTATGTGGTTGGGATCATGGTCCCTTATCTTTAGGCTAGTGGGGTTATGTAGCTTCCCCAACTTTAGGCTCAAAGATCTAACCCATCAAGATCACATTTGACATAGTTAATAGTCCTATTGACTTTATTCTTCCGTTGGGCCCCGGCCCAACTATGTCTTTGGGTCGTTGTTTAGTACAGACCTCTATTTTAGCTAGTGGGCTTTGCTTTTTAGCTTGGGCTTTATTTTATGGCACATCAATCTATTAGCTTTTTTTTGTTAGTATCTTATGTAACGCCCTAATCCCTCACTGAACCAAGACTCCTATTAATCATGTTATTCTCAACCCATATCCAAACCCGGGCACAAAATTTAAGAAAAATGGACGGAGTCTCCCCTATTTATAAGACTAATCAAAAACCTGCAAGCAGCAAATATAACCACAATGCAACACCCCAACTCCAACCGTCCAACTTTTCCAGTCTCAAGGCCATTCGAGCCTTAGACAAAAAACATAACCACCCGAGCATGCAATCAAAAGACAATAAAGTCTATCTTTTGCTATTACATGCCACTACTCTATCAAATCACACAAGTCCTTAATTTAGTTTACAATCTAACAAGCCATACCAAAAATACCTACAAGACCTCAAGGGTCTCAAAACAGAAGATAAACACATCAAGTCTCATCTTCACAAGCAGCTTCCAACCTCAGCAAGATAAGCAACCAACAACATGGCACATAAGATAGTTGTTCTAATTGCACCTGAAACAGGTTAAAAAGATGAATGAGTAACCAAAGTTACTAAGTGAGGGAGGTGATGCAGTAAACCGGGTGTGCTTTCGTGAGATACAACAAAGATAATAACATAAATAACACAATAAAGTAAGCTAATGGAACAAATAATCAAACACATTATAAAAGGATATGGTTCAACTTCTTGTCTTCGATCTCGAACCACGAACCATGATCTTCAAGCAAATGCCGGCAAACCCCTTACTCTTCTAAATGGGGTACTACAGATGTACCCCGATCTTACGATCCATATCTCTCGAGGTAGGTATGTATGCCCCAACGAGGTGAACCACGCCTCAGGGGTAGGGGAGTATGGCTCAACAAGAAAGGGATTGGGAAACCATGGTAGCCAAGGGAGCACGGCAAGCCGGATACCGCCCGTGTTACTCAACACTACCATTCCCGAAAAGGTTGCATAACCCTGAAACCTGAATTCGAGAATTCACGGAATAATCACTAGTAAACATGAGAAATCATAAGACAACAAGTAAATACCGCATATAAACCTTATCTATTAAACTAAGTCATACAATCTAGAAGCAATAAAACAAGCTAAGATGCACAAAAGAAATGAAGACTCCCTCACCTTGGATTCGGCTAAATATGCAAGAAAATAGCTCTGATTCACTCCAAACTTCCTTGAATTAGCTCGAATATGTAACCCTAGCGTGTTCATCTAAGTTTGGCAGTTTAGCAATAAGCTATATCAATTCCAACTTAACTATAACTTAACTCAATAGAAGTTACCTATATAATCACTTATGTATATTATATCGCCACATAGCCCAAGTAATCATACAACTAACTCAAAATCATTTCTTTAATCTTGCAAAGAACATTAACTACATTAACTTTTAACAAGTTAAACTTCATAACTAATTCAACTTCATTTATATCACAAAGGAATATTAAATTGAGTATTCAATCAAGACGACCACCTTTAACGCTTAAACATAAATCAACTATAAGCATGACCTAAGAATCATTTCATGCATATTCATCCAATTCACAACAAGGTAGGCATTCTAGCTAGCTCAATAAATTTCACCAAGTGTATAGGCATACTTTACAAAAACATTTAAACACCTACTAATCAATTACAAGACAATTATCATCCACTACCTCCATTTCTATAAGCTAACCCTTTTTTACTTTTAGCCAATTATGCATTTCCCATTCAATTCATAGCTAGGTGATCATGCCTAAATCATTTCTTTACTACTTCAACCAATTGCGTTTTAGTAGCGTAGAATACTTAGCAGTTAATAACAGAAAGTTAACTTTAACTAGTTAGTTATTAATCATTCTTTTCAATCAAAAGACCAAACAATCAAGACAATTAATGGAATATACTCATATACATTTCATGGTTCATACACTACACAATATAATGTAATCTTCTATTTGCAATCATTCATAACTTCGCTTGACTCAAGAATACTTCAAGTTCTTTAGTACCATCCCATAACCTTGTAACAACATAGAAACATTTACTAATATATAAAATTAAACTAACTATAACTACTCAAAATTACACTTAACATATAAACTAAATGTCCATTACACACGTAGCTCAACTTATCAACACAAAAGAAGTTTTAACAAGCTATATAATAACGTACACAAGATATAGTCATATTCCAACAAAATAATCAAGTCATTCAATTCATGAACTTCACTAATAGATTATACAAGCTATACAAATGCAATTAAACACTTTAATAATCAACTACAAGCCAGTTACCAACATTTGCCTCAACTTTTACATTCTAATCGCCTTAGTTCTTTAGTTCAATTTAAGGCACATATAACTCACAAGATACATAATTCACAAACTAACTACACCACACTTCTAAGGACACTTGATGACACCACTCAGAGCCACGAAACCACACTTTAACCTACGAAAGCCCCAAAAGCCCCTTAGTGCGTTTGAACTACAAGTACCCTATTCGTGCGTCAACTAAGTGCCATAATGACATTTTAAGCTTCATCCTACATATATAAGGCTATTTAGCATCTTAAATTTTACCCCGGTTCCCCACATCGTTAGGCCTCTATTTATTACGCAATTAAGGACTTAAAATTCAACTATCTTGGAATTCGATAAATTTTATGGAGCAACCATTTTTACATCCCTAGAGTCCAAACCAAGTGTTAGATCGAGTATCGGGTCACGTTTCGTTGGTCCTAAATGAATAGTACTCGTATAGCTAACTTTAACTTAATGTTCTTACAATCTATGCATTTCTAGATTATTTAAGGCTCTAATCTAAGTTCATTTACCCCTAAATCATGCTTAGATATCACATAATCAAGCTAGAACACAAGAGTTACTATTCACATTTTTACTATTCATTCATCTTCTTCAACATTCTACTACATATGCAATTCACACTACACAAGCATACAACACTCAAAAGTTTACTCTATATCATTGTTAGCTAGTATATATAACTTTAGAAGCATTAAAACAACATAAATCAACATTTTCACAAATCTACCATAATAAAAAAATCATGAAAATATGCACATATACATGAATCTCTCACCATTCTATGGCTTCTAGGCACTAGAAATAAGCTAAATCCACTTGCAATTGGCTTGATCTTGCTCAAAATCACCTAACCCTAACTTGGCCCCTTTTCTTTTTGTCTCAAGAACCCATCGGGTTCTTCTCTTCTTTTTTTTTTCTTTTGTGTGTTTTGTGCTAATATATATGTATATATGTATATAATAAGTAGATAGATATATTAGTGCATAAGTTGGACTTTTTTTAAGGGTGTTGGACTTATGTAAACTAGCTAAAATCAAATACAAATTCAAATGGTCCAAAATAATAAAACTATTACTATTCACTCAGGGTCGCTAAACATTTTCCATCTCGCGCTCGGGACATTCAATGCACAGTCTTTCAATGAACGAATATATTATTTATGAGGTATATTCAAGGAAAAATATCAATTTCAAAAAAATAGATTAGTTTAAAATTTACTCCAACTCGCAGCTACTTTTTCAACTAATTGAAAATAAGAGAAACTAGCACTTAAATGCAACAACAAAATTTCTAATAACTATTTTACCAAAATAATTACCTCTTCTAATTTACTACATACTATTTACACATATTTCAAGAAATATGAATATAGTATAATTAAATGAATGAATTAATATAAAAATATGATTATGAGCAAACATTTAAAGTAAACACATAGGTATATACAAGTAGGTACTATTGCTACATGCCGGATCTGGGTGTCACATCTTATTTGTTCTTTATCAATATAGTTGGCAACTTGACATGGAGATTATTTTGTGAGCTTTTTTTATGAGGTTATTTGTTTATCTTATGTAGTTACCTTTTTTTTTGTTAGTTAGTATTTTTGTGATGATATGGGTTTATCCAACAAAAATTACATAGCAAGAAAAGATATGGGTCTAGTGATCAAATCAACAAAAAAAATGTACATGATGTTCCATCCGTAAAAAATAGTGCTAGTATTAATCCATGATTCTAAAGTGTTCAAGCTAAATTTACATTGTCTAAGAGAAATGATGATAGCCAAGAAGGTAAATTAACAATGTCTAGCACTGACTCAAATGTAATAACAAATTAATATAAAAAAAAAGTGTTCAAGCAACAACAAAGTCATATTGAAAACATCATCTCTGAATCAGAATGGACAATTGAATTAGCTTGATGTGTCTAAATAGACGTCCGAGTTGAAATTATCTCGATTCAGGTCAAAAGCCTATCACAAACATAAAATTGTACTGTTATTAAAAAAAATTAAATTGATATATGAATATAAGTAATAAAGTAAAGCTACCTAAATAAGCTAAACAAATAACCATATAAAATAAATCATTAAAGAAAAGCTCACAAAAAAGTCTCCATGTCATTGAAAACGAAAAAAAAGTGACAAACAAAACTCTCCATAAAAAATAAAAAATAAGAAATAAAATAAGCTAACTACATGAATAAGCTAATAGATAATGACCAAAAAAAAAAAAAGCCTGAACCGATAAGCTTCATATTGAAAACATCATCTCTGAATCAGAATGGACAATTTAATTAGCTTGATGTGTCTAAATAAACGTCCGAATCGAAATTATCTCGATTCAGGTCAAAAGCCTATCACAAACATAAAATTGTAGTGTTATTAAAAAAAATTAAATTGATATATGAATATAAGTAATAAAGTAAAGCTACCTAAATAAGCTAAACAAATAACCATATAAAATAAATCATTAAAGAAAAGCTCAGAAAAAAGTCTCCATGTCATTGAAAACGAAAAAAAAGTGACAAAAAAAACTCTCCATAAAAAATAAAAAATAAAATAAGCTAACTACATGAATAAGCTAATAGATAATGACCAAAAAAAAAAAGCCTAAACCGATAAACTAGCAAGTTTTTCAAAATGGGTGTTAGGAAATTATAAAATATCTTATAAGTTCTAAAATGAACGTGTGAATATTATGTTAGGTATTTGGGTATGTAACAAACCTGAACTAGTTTTGCATGAAATGTTATAAAATATATTTTTTTAAATGGGTGTTGGCGAAGTGATCCAGGTATTCCTGAGATAGCTTAAGTGAATAAAGAGAAAAAATTTGTTAGGTGGATAATTAAATAGAAACATAAAAAAAGAGAGAAAGACTCAAAATAAAATAAGTGTGGGTTGAATCTTTTATCTCTCCTTATTCAATTCTGAAGAGAAAGACAAGAGAGAGAAAATAGATTTGTAAAGAAAGGTGAGAGAAAAAGAGAGGAAAGAGAAAAAGAGAGTTTTGCGAAAAAAAGATAAATAATTCATCTCATTTTGTGTGGTTGAGATGATAAAAATATTCACCAATAGTTCAGATTACCCATCATCTTGGCTATGACACAATGCCCACTATGAGAGGATCTTCACCCCATATTGAGCAACTTTAATTGTTAAGGTGCTACTCAGAGCATTAATCAATGTTCACGTCATAAACAGGGGAGGAGCCAGAAATTTTGTATTGGGAGGCCAATTTTTTTTTTTTGTACAGTATTTTTTATACAATATTTTTTAAATTAATAAAAAATAGATTCATTTTTTACTGTTTTGGTATTTTTTACAATTTTATTAAAAAAAAAAATGGTTATAGTTTCATATTATGTTGTTTTTAAAGATCTGGTAAGCAAAATAATCAAATATATATATATCTATCTATCTAATAGAAATAAATAAATAAAACAAGTAGTAAAAAGCTCAACAATTTTTTATAGTTTTAGTTTTTTTTACAATTTTATTAAAAAAAATTTGGTTGTGGTTTCACATTAAGGTTCTTTTAAAGATTTAGTAAACAAAATAATCAAGGTTATATATATTTATGTATCTAATAGAAATAAATAAATAAAACAAGCAATAAGAAACTCAAAACTAGCAAATGGTTTCATATTAAGTTGCTTTTAAAGTTTTGATAAACAAAATAATCAAATCTATATATATGTATCTATCTAATAGGAAGAAAAAAAAAACAAGCAATAAGAAGCCCAAAACTAGCCAAAAATGACAAAAAGTAATATGCAGTTATAGTGATTCAAACCAACACCAGTAATATAAATATATTTGTGACTAACTACCAAATTAATCTATATTTTAAAATATTTTTATAACCTTTTTAATTTATTTTTGGAGGCCAAATCTATTTTTTCAATAAAAATCTATTAAACTCTTTTTTGTTTTTGGAGGTTGGCCCTCCCCCTCTGCCCCTCATAAAAGTTAAGAGAAGAAACATTGCAGACTGTGTAGTTGTTAGAGAATGGTGGCAAAAGTTCTTTGGTTCAATCTGTCAAAACTGAAAAAGCCAGGACATTGTCGGGCATAAAGACACAAAAAGACACGGGAAGTCAAGTCTCTTAATGAGACTTTTGTTCTTCTCAACTCTTTTTTTTTTTTTTTTCCATGGAATTTCGCAAAAATTTAGACAAACGTATGTAACAAGTTGGACTAATTGCACCTCTGTTTTCATTCCCGTTGTACATGGGGACCCTTGGGTCTGCCTTTTTAGTGTTTGCTCTCCATGATGGGAAATTCTTGAGTATCACCTAGAGACGCGCAACAGGATATATTGTTAAAAAATCAAGGTGGAAACTACCATGCTCCAAATTAATACAGAAATACAATTCCAGTGGGAGAAACTAAGCAATTTGTGTCCTTTTAGTTTACGTCACCAAATTGATATCTAACTCTTGAGTTGCTTTGTGAGTGAAGACGAATTTACATTGGCCCAAGTTGAAGACTTAAATCACGCATTAGTTAATGTGGACAACAATGAGCCTTTGCGAAAGAGTCCATGAAATCGACAAAAGATGATAAGATGGTGGGGCATGTGCTACACTCACTTGGACAGGACAAAGGGGAAACACATCTCAGAGGGAGAATGCGGCGGATTCATGCTAAAGTATATAGTATAATAATCACTAATTTATCCCGAAAAATACTGGAATGACTCCCTTTTTCAGAAATGTATGTAGGAGTAGGACAAAATAAGAAGCCCCAAAGTAAAACCACTGGTTTTATTAGTACGTGTTCATACAGTTAACAGTATATGGAGAAGTATTAGATTTATTATGTTCCACTACATGGCTACATAGAAGAGTGAAGGAATATTGTGTTTGTATTAGATGTATTATGTTCCACTACATGGCTCCAGGTACAGAGGGAGGGGGTGCCGGGAGGGGCCATGCCCCACCCCCCCAACCTCTAAAAAGAAAAATATATCTAATGTATTTTTTTTTGAAAAATAGATTTGGCCCCCTTAATAAATATTATAAAAGTTATTAAAGTTCACAATATATGGTTTAGATTGGTGGTTTGTCATGAGTATTTTTATAAGGCAGGCGCGAGTTCGACTCGCCACGGCTACATGCACTTTATTTTTTGCTAGTCTCCGTGTGTAAGTTGGTGAAAAAAAAAAAGCTAGAAAAGTGCCACGTGGGCACTTCCTATGCGGCTATGCCAATTGCCTTGAGCTTAAAAGCTCTATCTACCTGTGTTCCACTTTTTTTTTCTTTAAAAAAAAAAAACAAACAAAACTATCATCAATCATCTTCATCTTTTTTCTCAAATTCTACTTGTAAATCTCAACTTTATTACACAACATCTTCCTGTAAAGCTCTATTTAACTGTGTTCCACTTTTTTTTTTTTTTAAACAAAACTATTATCAATCATCATCTTCATCTTCTTCTCAAATTTTACTTACAAATCTCAACTTTATTACACATCTACTTGTAAATCTCAAGTTAAAATGTTTTTATGCTATATTCAAACAAAAAAAAAAGTATACATGCTGATTGGTGTACATTTTTTTAACCAAAATTATCATCTTCCTTTTTTATTTTCTACATGTCATATATATATGTATGTAGTATGCAGGCTTGGAAAAAAAGCCTATGACTGCTTCTAAAGAAATCTAAACATTTTTTAGAAGAATTTGTATGCTTCTATAACTTGTGTTTAGTGTTGCATCAATCACTTTTGATTTCTTATATTTATGTCTACTAGATGTTAGTTGAGAGTTGAGACTTGAGAATTAATTTTAGCTTTTTGGGCTGTTGCTAATTAAATTTAGCTTTTTAGGGGTTGTTATGTTGACAAATAAAGAACTAAAAATTAATTTTAACTTTTTCTTTTGATAATGAAAGAACCATTTTAAGTTGGATAATATTAAATTTATTTCAAGATTGTATGTCTATTGATACTACTTGATACTACCATATGCATCAAATACATGAGTTTTGGAGTATAAACCAACACCTTTTGCGGTTTATTCTTACACTTTTGGGGGCAATACATATTCAATAGATTAGACAATTGTTGGGTTTATACCAATAAAGAAAAAAGTAACAATGAGCGGTTGAGATTTTAAAAAAATAAATCTAATGCCTAATAATACACCTCATCTAGTAGATGAGAAAATAATTAGAGGAGAAGATCCAAGTCCGTTTTTGACTTGTGTAGGGATTATAGAGTTTATTTTTTGGGCGGTTTGAATATATCAAATATAAATATATCATTGCGTTTGATTAAATTTTTTAGTTAATTTCTTATTATTTATTTTTCAATAATAGCTAATTAAGAATATTTATTATGAATTAACAATGACCAAGTCAAATTTGTTTAGTCTTGCTGTGATACTAAGTTTATTCAGTTGTTTACATAACTAGCTAGTGTAATCATGCTAAATGTTGCTTTAGCGCAAAACTGTACAAACAATATTGTACAAACTATAAAATACCTTGAAGTAGTACTAACTAAAAAAGACCGTACAAAAAATATTGTACACTATTTTATACTAACAAAAATACTATACAAAAAGCATAATAAAAAAAAAAAATTCAGCCCCCCCAACATTAATTTTCTGGCTCTGCCCCTGCCCCTGCATGGCTATTTCTGGGCTCAATTTTATATTAATCTATTTCTTGTATCCACCTCCTTCAACTATTACCAACTACCTAGAAGATAACAATTATTTCTAATTTGTTAAAGCATTCTAGTAAGTTTTAGCATATACACTACAGATGAGGATAGAAAATGGTTGTCCGCCCGAGTTCAGTGATCCAGCCTCAAGCTACCTGACCTGCAAAAGAAAGGAAAGAACCACGGGGGTGGTGGCCCATGTTTCCCCTGGGTGAAAGATATGCCCGAGCTTAGCAGTAGCTGATTGAGAGAAATAAATATGTGCGAGTTACCTGGTAATGGTTGGTGAGTGGGTTATTTATATTGATACCGATTGTGGGAAATAATTAATGCTTAATTCTGCCCGGCACTGTTTACGCCTGCCCGAGCTCATTACCCGGTGGATAAAGCTATCATCCAGCGGATAAAACTATTGTCCAGAGGTTAAAATCAGGTGTTGCCTTTATGTAACATCGGAGATGACTGCTAGGCTGGGAAAGAGATGCAGGTCGGACTTGGGTGAGGTTGCACCGCCCTAAGTCGGGAGGGACTGCTCTGGCTCAGGCTTACTGTAACGCCCCAACTCGACCCCATTTACGATCAGTCAAGACGCAACAGAATTTCGGCAGTATAACAACAGTAACACGGATATCAGGGCTCTAATCCAACCATTTAGAACATCATACAACCAACTCCATAAATCACCAATCAACTCCACAATCAAGTTAGCAACATACAACGTAACCAACATATACTTTAAACATTCTTTCACCATTTCATCCATAAGTTATACGCCTCCGTTCCAACATCATACATCACTACGTAAAACCATATATATACATAACACATTATACTAGCTTAGCAACTTATTTAAAACCAAAAGTAAGACTACTAAACTAGCATAACACTTTTACTATCTTTAGATCAGTTCATACAATACAACCTTTAAAAGCTTGAAACTATACAACATAAGTTATACTACAAAGTAGTATAAAACATTCCAGCTAAGCATCAGGATATGACTCTGGCACATAAGACTCTTCAACTAAAGTCACATTCTTATCTTCTTGAGGCATATACCCGTATTCTGGTTCAGTAACACTTGCTTGCAGATAATGAATGAGCGTGAGCTTATATAAAACAAGCCCAGTGAGAAATTAATAGATCATTAACACATAACAAACATCAACATCAGTATAAACATAACAATAATCATAACCAATCAATAAGGATACTCTAGTTGGTGTAGCTCCAAATGCCATCATGATCTCAACCATCTTCTTAAAACTCCCCATTACTCACGCACCCGAGGTACCTCACTAGCCCCTCCCTCCATGGCACCTTCGCCCATGCGAGCTGGGGGTAGTCTATGATAGTCATGCCGTTATTAACCCGACAGCCCAACGTTGCCCGAGAGGTGACACACACATACCAAGACTCATGACAATAATAATAATCATTCATATCACAGGAGGAAAACAAAAGTAGGTTTCCTATCTCCCGACTTCGTCAATAATCAATCAGTTAATAACATTTCAACAACATAATATCACTTAATCAATTAACAACCCAACAACTAGGTTAGATGACAAAGTAGGCCACCCAACCTAGCAAGCATTAAACCACACAACCAAACCCGAGTCTAACCTCCAACAACACAAGATGCAATCACTCAACACCACCCAAACACCCAAAGACAATAGTTCAATATTTTAAAGAAAGACAACTCAAGCTTCTAAAAGTCATAACTTACATTCTACTAATCCAATAACCTCCAAACCAGTTTCTATCACTCACCCACTCAAGAAACTACATTAGCCTCCTCGGAAACCAACCACAATCCATCCAAAACAAGCCCAACAACCCTAAAACCTCAATGCACCATGGCTGAAATTTCAGGACTTTTACCACGATATCACAATCAAAATTTCGGCATTACAACATTACTACCATGTATTTAACAAACTTTTACAAACTAATAGCAATCGATTCCAACCACTACAACTCCAATTATTCAACATTTAGCCAAATTCTCAACTTTAATACTCGGAAAATAGAAATACGTGCTACCACAGTTCAAAACAGCTATAAACCCATATAAATGACCCTTAGCATCCACTGAGCAATAATCTAAAGATAGTTTAGCATTTCACCGGCTAAATAAACAGTTATATGAAAAGACATAAAAATAGCACTTTGAGATCTAAAATTTTTTTCTCACCTTTGATCCGAAACAAGCCTATGAATGCGTGCCCAACAAGCGGAATCTAGCTCGGTTTGCAAAACTACGGACAAAAACTAGGTTTTCTAAAGAAATTTTGCTTTGAAAATATGTTAAAAAAACTCTCAAAGATGGCTATGAAGTTTTGGCCCTATGTGTGTGTTTGTGAGTGTGTTTGCTTTGTTTTAAATGTGTGTTGATGCATAAATAAGCTAAGTCAACAAAAATATAAAAAGTCAAAGGTGAACACTTGTTAGTTTTTTTTAGTATTTTAGTCTTTTAATTTGTTTTCTAGTCTTTTAATTCTATTTCTTGACAATTTTTGCTCAAAACAAGTATTCAACACTTAGACTATTTTTAGGTAGTTTATTTTAGGTGACAAAAATTTTCACATGCAAAGACTCTCACCCGACTCGAGTAAAAATGCGATTTTTGCAAAAGAAAGTGTAAAAACCTTTAAAATTCCTAATCCGATTTGAAATCCATTTTAATCAGACACGGGTCTATTAATATCCTAGGACTAGGTTTTAAAACATTTAAAACACCCGTGTAAAAATTTTAGCAGACGTGCGTTCAAAATACTATTCACAAAAACCGTCAATAAAATTGTTGATGCCATTTTTTATGAAAATTTCATGAATGCACACATAGCATGTATTAGGATATAAATCACAGAATTAGCACATTCTAACTCATATAACACATAAACAGGTCATATCACATAAATCTAAGCAAAGACGAAATCTGGAGTCTCACACTTACACCCCTATCATTTCCCTCTCCCTTCCCCCTCCCCCCACTGAGTCTGGAGCTCTACAAAGGTTCTAGAAATACTATGAGTATGCCCGAGCCGCCAAGTCAACTTCTGGAAACTACCATATCATTAAACCCAAAGACGAGATGCTGACACGTCACATGCGTTCTGACAGGATGCGACGGTTGGTCTTCCCGAGGCAAACGCCCTTCTATAAATAAGCTTGAGCTGCATTAAAATTCACTTTTCGCACCTTTTCAAATCAAGCTTCGTAGAATCCACTCCAGCAATACCGTTCAGGTTGAGATACCTTGCTCGGATCTTTCAACCAAAAACTCTCTAGCTCAGACTTTTTAGATAAACAGTTAGGTACGTCTCCGATCCCTTCTCCTTTAGACTTTTAAAGATTTTTTTCTCCCTTACCTCTGCAAATGGAGATGTTAGAGTCTGAGGATTCACAAGCACACTCAGCTCAGTCATATAGTGGCGATGAAGAGAGTCCATCGAGTTCGGGAACCACGCTTCCCCAAAAAGCGAGCTCGAGCTCGTCTGCGCAAGAAGACAATCCAGAATTAGGGAGCGACAGTGACTGTGAGATCGCCGAGGTCAGAAGGAACCCTAACAAGGCTGATGTGGATCAGTTGAGAGGTTTTCCTAACATAGATAAGGTCGAGGATGGCAGTGGATCTCCCCTGAACAAACTGGAAGTGCTCGAAATCCCAGTTGGGAACTTGGGAGATCCTTTCCCAGTTCCACAGCCGACCTCAAGCAAAGATGTCATAGATGCTGAGCCACTGGCCATGGAGCCTCTACCGAGCTCGAGAATCGGGACAAGTGGGGAGACCGCTGCTTCTTTAGGGCGGGAGAAACAACTTTTTGCTTGTTACTGGAGTGAATGTAAATCCACAGTGGCTGAGGCAAACAAAAGATTGAATGACTAGGCCATTCCCGAGGACTTTAGGCTTAGGATTCTAGGTCAGAAAGATCATGCTTGCTATCCAGGGACGGATGAGTACACCATCTATGACCTGGCCATCGACGTTATTAGGCTACCTCTCCTTAGCTACATAGTGGAGATCCTCAATTATTATCATCTCAGCCCAAGCTAGGTGGCACCTAATGGTTAGGCCATAATGGTAGCCTTCTATGTTTACATCGATTTGAAGGGAATAACGCCGACCCTAAGGCTATTCAGGAAATGCTTTGTCTACAAGCCGAATTCGGAGAGGCAAGGATAGTTCCATTTCTATGCTCGGGACAAGCACAATATCTTCACAACATGGGCATCTTCCAACAAAGGCTGGCACAACAAATACTACTTTGTCCAGACGAGCATGAATTGGAGAGTTTCTCAAGCTTGGCCTCTTGCCCAAAAATATAAACAAGGCCCCCAAGCTGTTTGCCTCAGAGACGACCAACCTCGTAGTACTCCTCGCACCCGAGAACCTGATGAACGCAGATTGACAACTAGATTGGGAGAGGATCTAGGATTCCAAGTTGTTCAGGTTAGGACCTCCTAATAATGATAAACCACACCCTGGTCTGCTCAAGGACGAGCATGCCAAAGAGAAGGGTCAGTCTCTGAGTTTTGGACCCGACCTCTCCATACACCTGAGCTTATTTACCTTCAATATTTTATGCTTATTACTGCTGGGTCCTAACCTTTTTTTGTGTTTTCAAGGATGAGTAAAGCTTCCAAGGCCTTTGCCATGAGCAAGTTCGGCGGTTCGGGCCAGGACTCTCCAATGCCTAAAAGACAAAGCATGGGGCCTACTAGGTCCCAAGTGTTGAGGAAAAGTGTCACGCCCCGACCCTGATCCATTGCTAGGATAAGGCCGGAACATGACGTGCACTGGACAAATAAACCTGTATAATCATCAATTCATAACCTAAACATTTATATATTCCACAAGTAACTTCAAGAGGGGTGCCCAAAACTATCGGCACTTCACTTTCATTAACTTGTTTCATATATACAAGGCCTAGTCTCACCCATCATAGCATGTTACAAATCATCAATGCCTTCTAGGCCTCAAAAGAATAAGATAGTAGTGAGGTTACAACCAAACATCCAAAAGAATAGTTACATAACCAAATCCAAAAGAATATTACAGTACTTGAAATTGTTCAAATTATAACATAGTTCATATCATCTAATAAACCATCAACAATAGCAAGCAGGATAACAACAAGTAGATGTCCGACTCATCACATAAAGGAAGCTCGCCTTTAGCCTAAGGAACTGGCTCAGGCTCGGACTCACCTAAAAATTGTCATAAAGAGGGGTGAGCTAACCAACATATAGTTCAATGAGGGTTAAAGGGAACGGGAATTTTTGCAAACATTTTTCCTTTATGAAATCCTTTTGAAAACCATGTCATGCATTGCACACACTGTCAACTAGCAGGATATAACAATAAACATGTTGGCAATAATAGTTAACCCAACTCCCCAAGGGCTAGGGCCCAAGCAAAAGTGGTAACATAAGAGATTAAATGATACAGTGGCTCATGTAGTTGTTGTAAACAATCGGCCTTGATTCAGTCTTCATTGTTTTTCCCTAAACTCCGAACATTAGGTGTTATCCGGATATTCGCCGAGGACCATGGTAGTCGAGACCGACTGGTAGCCCGAAGCTACCCAGGGGAAATAAATGCTACCATGCCCATCAAATGTGGTTGCAACCATCGCGCCCGTAGTTATTGACAACATAAACATGTTTGCATATAATAGTAAAGAACATAGAATGGGGCGATAAGGTAGGTTACAACTAATCTCATATAGCAATTAAACATGCATATGGAGGTCAATGAAGTATATTGACCCCGATATTCATATATGATCATGAAATAACAACAATGTTATAGTAGTCCAAAGCTCATAGTATGATTCTAGTCTAACGCAAATCATACATGCAAGGCAATTGTGAAATCATATATGCTTTAATTATATCCTAAACAAGTACTAGAATGCCCATGAAACAAGTTTTAACAATACATTCAAAATAATAAAAAACGAAGCTCAATCGGACATAAAAGGGCCATCCGGTTGAGTGATCTGGTAGATCACTCGACCGGATCTACTCCTCCGGATGGAAAGCAGTAGGCACCCAGATGAGATATCCGGTCAAATAACTCAACTGGATCCTCTCGTCTGGATGCGTGATGATTATGCATATATACATACAATGTTAATCCTCCAAGTTTAACACATATATGGCTACATAAGCCTCTACCATACCCACATTACCTTTTTTTCACATGTTTTCTAGCTCTTAAAAGCACACAACACAAATGATCCCAATCTCTACACAACAATTTCTTAGTACAAGCTTTCAAGACTCCATTTTTCCACTTCTTCTCCTTGTAACCAAGCTAAACTTACCTCACCCATAATAATACATCATCTAGTTCATAATGTAACTCCTCAAGATCATCAAAATTATAAAAGACAAGTTCAAGCAAAAGTATAATAACACCACAAGACCATAAACCCTAGATAGCTACTACAAGCTCAACCCTACAATTTATCATGCTAATGGTCTTGATCATGCTCAATACACATATATAAAACACCTTACTATGAACTATATGACTTTTAGAAAAAACTTTGAAAACATCCCTCACCTCAAGAACAACCAAGTGCTAGATTTAGGTTGGTAGAGTGCAAGAGAGGGCTCAAAATGACTTGAACTAGCTTGGAGTGACTTTTTTACTTCTCATTCCTTCTTCTTTCTCCTTCTTTTTCTTCCTTTTTCTTTCCCTTTCCTAGCTGTGTAGATGAGTATAATTTTTTTTTGTGTTTGTGTGTTTTGTTTGGTGAAGAATAGTGCAAGGTAGGTAGATCAAATATCTAATTGGCCAAATGACCACCTTGCCCTCCAACTAGGTTGCGTTTTGCTGGTTTGCCTTTTTGGTTGAATTGTAACTAGTTAGTTGCTCCTATTAATTTATTAAAGTATAATTAATGTCTACCATACGTAAAACACCTAAATGCACGCAGTTGAACATAATTGGCACATAAAACGATAAATATACACGTTAAATGATATTAATGCCTATTAATTGATGGTAACGCATATGAAATGATATGAATGCATTATGAATAGTATAATCGTGAATCTCATGCCGGGCCTTACAAAGAGGCCCCCCAGTACCATCAAGGATCCCTCTAAGGGTAGAATTGAGCTCACCAGGGAAGTGTCTTCCAAGAAGGCCTGCAAAGGTGACTCTTCGACCTAGAAGAGATCTCAGGAGGTCTCCATCAATGAGCCCGCTGGGGGTCGATCTGAGGGGGTCTCTCCCCAAAAGAAGAGTTCTCGGGCCAGGACTGAAGACCGAGGAAAAGCACAGGATATCTCTCCCATTGTTACAAGCCAAGTGGTGGCGGCAGCCACCTCAGTTGCGCATAACCCTAGCCTCCGCAAATGGCCTGATACCCAAGTGGCCGAGGCTATGCAAACCACAACTGCTACAGTAAGCCTCTATTCATCTCTTTCTTTTTTCCAGTTCGGCTTCAATAATTACTTAACATCCTTTCTTTGCTATTTCCCAGGCTGAGTCCTATATCCTCTCCGTGCCCACGATCTTCACCAAGATGCAGAGCTATTTCACCGAGATCAAATATCGATACCATCAAGTGAAGACTGAGCTGGAGCAAGACCACCTTGAATCCAGGTAGTGGTTCAAGGAGGTTGGGAGGGAGATCGACCACCTGAAGAAAGAACTTAAAAAGAAAGAAGAGGAGCTTCAGGCCTCGGCCTCGGAGCGAACCAGGCTATAGGAGGAGCATGCGAAGGAGCTTAGAAAGGTCCGAGGTAAGAGGGATACTGCCGAGGGAAAGCTCAAGGACTTTATTGAGAATGTCGGGCCCAACAACGAGAAGGCAATTCAGGCCTTCAAGGACAGTGATAAGGGCGTGAGATTCCTGGGCAAGAACTATGATGAGATAGCCCAATACGGCTATGTCTTATGGATATTTCAGGGGTCATCTCAAATCAAAACCCTAGCCAAAACCTTATACCCCAACATCAAGTCTGGCTTCACCGACATTGTCGAGCCCCCCGACGCTGCTTTTTGGGAAATCCCAAACCTAGACCTCAAGACCCGGGCTGCGGCTTAGAAGATCACAAGAAACCTCAACCGCATGCTTGACCAACCCAATGAAGAGTCTAAGGGCGATGAGTATGATGGCACTCCTGTTACGAGCCCTGCCGCCATTACCACTGGCTCGAGCTCGGCCGTCCCCCTATAGGCTTAGGATTTTTATTTCATCTTTCTTGTAATGAACTCTGGCCCAATCTGGCCATCTATGTACCTTGCGTTGACTTTAATAAAATCATACTTGGTTCATTTACTTTTATTTTTCTTATTTGAATGCAACATACCACCTGAGCCAAGTTCTATGTCAGTTCATTCAATCTTCCAAAGTAAATTGGATCAGCAAATTAATTATGATCTTAGGTCGAGCCTGTTGGTTGACTTCAGGTGAATCAATTTGATTTTAAGGGTAGACTCGATTTAAACCTTAAAGTGAGTTTTAACCTCCAAGTTTAATCAAGCCAAATTGATGTCTGATCCGAGCTGGATCATAAATATTCAGCAAATAATAAGTGTATGATCACAACCATATATTGATGTTGTGCTTGAGCTGGGCATTCATTGAGTGTTTTCCTATAATGTTCTCAATTAGTTATAGGCTCAAATTGGCCTTGGTAGTCTAAGCTCACGAGTGTGTTCCCTTACGACCTCATCTCGCCTCGGACTACCAATAGGACTCGCTCGCATTTAGCTAATCAGTTGAGAGTCTATCAAGTAACAAGTGTGTTAATAGTAACGACCTCATTATTGACTTAGATTTTATGAAGCATACCGACCTCGTAAAGATGTATAAAATTCACAATTATGTTTAAGAACATAGACTTGCCATTCAAAAAAGGTTTCAGTACATTTTATTCAGAGCACAAAAATATCTTTCTGCAGCTCGGAAACTATACAAAATAGCACTTTAAATGCTCGACATTCCAAGCATTTCTCAACTGCTTTCCGTATTTATCAACAAGATAGAAGGTCTCAGGTCGAAGTTCCTTCACTACTTGATATGGACCCCCCAAAGCGGGGACAGTTTACTGCTTGAGGTTAACTAAAAGATAGCTCTTCTCAAGACCAAATCCTCTTCCTTGATCAACTTGCGCTTGACTTGCTTTGTGAAAGTTCTCTCCATGGCCGATTTGCTTGCTAGCATTCTGACCTAAGCCTTAGCCCGTAACTCTTCAGCCAAGTCCAGCTCTTCTTGGATCCTAGCTCTATTTATTTCCTCGTCATGGAGGTGGGTCCTTGTCACGCCCCAACTCGACCCCTCCTACGATCAGTCAGAACGCAACGAAATTTTGGCAGCATAATGATAGTAACATGAGCATCAGCGTTCTAAACCAACCCTTAAGAACAACATACATCAACCTCTATAAATCACCAACCAACTCCACAATCAAATTAACAACATACAACACAACCACTCCATACCTTAAACATTCTTTCATCAACTCTTTCATAGTTACGCGTCTCCGTTCCAACATAATACATAGGGTATACATACATTTCAAAATAAATTATAAACCAACTTAGTAATCTAAACATGATCAAAAGAAAGACTACTAAACCATCATACATAAGTCTTTAAGTTAAAGTAGGTTTATAATACATCATAATACATCAACTACAAACAATCTCATGGCAAAGACTCCTGCACATAAGACTCATCCACAATAGGCACATTTTCCTCTTCAAGAGGCACGTACCCGTAGTCAGGCTCAGTAACACCTGCATGCATGCAATAATTGAGAGTGAGCTTATATAAAACAAGCCTAGTGAGGATCCGATAGATCTCTAACAGTATTTATTATACTCCTTGGAAATCATCCTTTAAGCAGTAAATACACAATGAACATTAATAATCATTATAAATGCAACAATAGCAATAACTGTAAACACACAATAAGGATACGATACATTTGTTGATGAAGCTCCATACACCAATTCAATATTCATCAACTCCTCCAAACTCAATGACACAATCCTGAGGTACCTTGACCTAGACCCACACCCCATGGCCTCTCCGCCCATGCAAGATAGGGATTAGCCATGATAACTGTGCCCGCAGCCCAGGATGCCTCCCGAGGTGACACAACATTATCAAAGCTCACAACAATGGGACTCAATTCGAGAAGTCAACAACATTGGTTGCCCGACTCCCGACTCACGACTCATAACAACAATAATAATAACAATTCGAGAAGTCAACAACATTGGTTGCCCGACTCCCGACTAATAAAAATGATAACAACTCTAATTCGAGAAGTCAACAACATTGGCTGCCTGACTCTCGACTAATAAAAACAATAACAATCAATTAACAATGTAACACCCCAGATTAACCCTGAGCGTGCTCCTCACGGTTTTGTAACAACAATCAATAATCAATAACCAATTAATCTGTATTTCAACAATCAATTAAACAACATTTAACAATCATCAACTATATAATCATGAAACAATTAAGTTAGATGACAAAGTAGGCCACCCAACATAACATGCATTAGACACATAACCAAACCCTAATCTAACCATCAACAACTCACAGTTCAATCACTCCAACACCACCCGATCATCTAAAGGCATATAACAACATTTTAAGGAAAGACAACCTAAACTTCAAATAATCATATCTTACATTTTACTAATCCAAACAACTCCAAACCAGTTTCTATTACTCACCCATTCAATCAACTACATTAGCCCTATCGGAAACCAACAAAAACACATCCAAATCATGCCCAACAACCCTAAAACCTAAATGCGTCAAGGCTGAAATTTCCAGACTTTCACACCAACATCGCAATCAAAAATTCGGCATTATAACAGTGCTACCACGCAATTAACAAACTTTTAGAAATTGACGGCAATCGATTCCAACCATTACAACTCAAAATATTCAACAATCGGCCAAACTATCAACTTTAAATACCATAAAATAAAAATTTATGCTACAACGGTTCAAATCTCATAAGAATACATATAATCGATCCTTAGCATGCGCTGAGAAATAATATAACTTCAATTAACATTCTAACGGTTCAATATTCAATTATATGCAAAAACATAAAATATGACTTTTGAGATCTAAAATTTTTCTCTCACCTTTGATGTGTTATGAAGCTAGAAAGATGCTCAATGGACGCTCAAGAGGTGGAATCAAGCTTTGGTTGATGAAGATTGGCCTTTAATTGCAACTTTTAATGAAAAATTTGCTTTGAAAAACTCCTCAAGAAAGGCTATGGAGTTTCGGCCAAGTGAGTGAGAAATGAGTGTGTTTTGAGTTATTTTGTGAGCAATATTGATATATTATGCATAAATAGGCTTGGTCAAATAAAATAGTAAAAGTCAAAGTTAGCATTTTTTTGTATTTCTTGTCTTTTAATTCATTTTAGCTATTTCTTGCTCAAACTAATTATGCAACTCCTAAGATATCTCAAGTAGTTTATTTTTAGGTGACAAGAAGTTTTACATTTAAACAATTACACCTAAGTTGGCTTAAAACTCGATTTTTTGCAAAATAAAGTGTAAAAACCTTTAAAATTCCAAAACCGATTCCAAATCCGTTTTAATCAAACACGGGTCTATTAATTCCCGAGGACTAGGTTTTAAAACACCCCTGTAAAAATTTTAGCGGACAGGTGTTCAAAATACTATTCACAAAAATCAACGATAAAATTTCTGATTCCGTTTTTTATAAAAATTTCATGAATGCACACTTAGCATGTATTAGGAGTATTAATCACATATTTAACACATTCTAAGTCATATGGCACATAAACAGGTCAATTCACGCAAAACGAGGTAAAACACGCAAATCGAGATAAGATAAAAAGTGGGATTTCACAGTCCTACTGGTAGGAGACCCGATCCCTACTGGCAGAACTGGTTCCATGCCAAAGAGCCCATAGGACCTCGGGGAGTATCACTGCCCATTGTCCATTTGCCTCTCCGAGCTTGGTTCTCAATCCCTGCAAAATAGATCTATTAGTTAATTTGACTTACCATTACATTGAGGATGAACAAATAGATGAGAATCTAATATCGATCCCGATCTTTGCACATTTCCCTCGGAAGTATGCACTATCAAATTATTTGTCAAGGTCGGTCACCATAACTTTGGGCACACCAAATTAGTAAATGAAGAACCTTTATATAAATTTCCAAGCCGCTTTATCGGTGATCCTTGCCACGGCCTCGGCCTCGAGCCACTTAGTAAAGTAATCAACAGCCACAAAAGAATATTTCTCCTGACCCACATTGTTCGGAAGTAGCCCGATGATATCTAAACCCTACTAGTAAAACGCCCATGGGCTCAATATTACTGTCAGATCCACCGCGGGATAGTTGTCTCTAGCTGCCAACTTGGACAAGGTATTAGCTTTAACATTCTATTCTCTCAGGATTTGCTACACCGAAAAAATCTGGAACATTGAGATCAACTCCTTCACCTTGCCAAGATAAGCAAGCATCACAACATCTTTAGCCTCGAATTCTCCTGACACCTGATTAGCGATACACTAAGAATTGATGTATATTTCTACCTTTTAGGCCCTGAGCTGAGCTGCTATCCTTAGGCCTACCAACAATGCCTCATACTCAGCTTCGTTGTTCAAGGTCGGGAATGCAAAGTTTAGTAAGTACTGATGCTCATGAACTATTGGATCGAGAATCACAACCCCAGCTCTATTGCCTAACTTCCTTGATGTTCCATCGACCTGGACATGAACTGACTCAAGGCGACCACTTTACCTGTCAGCTCCTACACGTCGTTCATGCAGTTCCGAGGGGCCATATCCAATATGGCCTGAATCTTTTCCTGGTTAACCTCAATTCCCCAAGTTATGACCATGAAACCCAAAAACTTTCTGGCCTTAACTCCAAGGGTACATTTTTCTAGATTCAGCTTGATCCTAAACTTCTCCATGGTGGCAAAGGCTTCTCCTAGATCAGAAATGTGATCCGTAGCCCTCTTGCTCTTGACCAACATGTCATCGACATAGATCTCCATATTGCGCTCAATTTGAGACTTGAAGACTTTGTTCACCATCGTCTGGTAAGTGACCCCTGCATTCTTGAGACCAAATGACATGACCTCGTAATAGTAGAGCCCCTAATCAATATTGAAAGTTGTCTTCTCTCGATCCCCGAGAGCTATTTTGATATGGTTGTAACCTTTGAAAGCATCCATAAAAGTGAGCAACTCATAGCTCGAGGTGGCGTCGACCATCTGATCAATCTAGGGCAAAGGGAAGCAATCTTTAGGGCATGCTTTGTTTAGGTCAGTGAAGTCAATGCGCAGTCTCCACTTGCCTCGGGTCTTTGGAACCAGAACCACATTAGACAACTAGGTCAAGTATACAATCTCTCGAATGTGGTTAGCGTCGATCAGCTTGTCCACTTCTTCAGAAATGACTTTCTGCTTATCATAATGAAAATGCCTGTGTTTCTACTGTACTGGTCAATAATCAGGCTCGACATTCAGGTGATGCTCGATTACGCGTGGGTCGATACCTATCATATCAGTAGAATACCAAGCAAATATACTTTCATTTTGGAAAATGAATTGGCTTATATTTTTCTTGAGGTGATCAGGAAGCTCGCTCCAGATCTTAGACTTTTTGTTGTCATCAGATAATTGTATTTCCTACAAGTCCTCGGTCGGGCTTCCCCGCTTAAGATCCCTTTTCTCCTCGGGCATGTCTGGGCTCCAATCTGCCTAGTACTTTAGGCATAGAGATGTCTTATAACACTATTGAGTTGAAAGTTGCACTCCTCTGAGCTCCGCAATGCTCATGGGGTGGAAACTTCAGCATCTGTTTATAGGTGGATGGAACCGCTCTGAAGTAGTTCAGGGCCACTTGACCTAGAATCCCGTTGTAGGTAGAGTTACAGTCCTTCACAATGAAGTTAGCCTGCATGGTGACACGCTTATCCCCCGTCTCCAGAGTTAATGGGAGGTTGATTATCCCTTCAACCCTTTACCCGTGTCTAGTGAATCCTGCAAGGGTACCTCTCAACAACCTCAACCGACTCTGATCCAACGCCAGTTGCTAAAAAACGTTCAGGAAGATTACCTCTACAGAGCTCCATATATCCACTATAATCCTCTTGACTATGTGGTTGTAGATGGTTGCACTTATCATCAAGGGGTCATCATGCGAAAAAATACTCCCTCCAAGTCATCCGAGGAGAAGGTCATCCTCTCCAGACCCTAAGCCATACTTGTTATAGGCCCTTGCTCGCGTTTTGCCCGGATGTACCCTTTCGAACTTGCCGAAGTCTCTCCACCAGAAGTGAGGCCTCCTACAATAGTCTCAATCACAGCCTGGTGAACTTCTCTCGGAGCCCACCTTGGAGGGCTTCTCTCCCTCTCTTTCCCCTACTCTGGATTCCGAGGGGGCTGACCCACGATGTACTTCCTCAAATGGCCTCGGGCAATCAACGCCTCGATCTCCTGTTTCAATTCTTTGCAGTGCTCAGTGTTGTGCCCGAAATCATAGTAAAATCGACAAACTTTGTTCCTAGACCTCTTCTCGGGCTGACCTCCCATCCTAAGAGGGAAATGTATATTGTACAAGGTTTGCACCTCCATCAAGATATGTTCCATTGGAGTGTTAAAGGGTGTGAACATAGTGAACCTCGACCCCTATCACCGCTACTGTTGCTATTGCTACTATTGCTGCTTCCTCTTATTGTCACCCTGGGCTTTATTCCTGGGTTGACCCTTCGGTGCAAATGACTCTCCCTTCTTCAACGACTCTTTCTCCTTGTCATCATCTCTCTTCACTTGATGGATCTCCTCAACATGAATATACCCTTGAGCCCTTACCATTAGGTCGGTGATGGTGTTCATCGGATCAATAGCCAATGACGATATGAGTGCTCCCGACCTAAGACCACTTTGGTATGCCATCAATGCCATGGAATTCTCTAGGTAAGGGATCCTGAGAGACTCTTTGTTGAACTAGGTTTTGTATGACCTCAAGGTCTTTCTCTTCTGCTATCGAACAGCCAACAGCGATGAAGTGTATCGCGTCGGACATCGGCTACCAACAAACTGACCTAGAAGTGCCTCTGCCAACTTGGAGAATGCTTCAATCGACCTTGGCTGAAGCCCCTGATACCAAGTCAATGCATTTCCCACCAACGTGGTCAGGAATGCTTTATACTTCATTGTGTTGGCCATGTTATGGAGAGTCATATGATGGTCAAAATTCAAGAGGTAGCTAGTCGGATCCCTCTCTCCATTGTACATAGCCAGATTGGGCATGCAGTTGCCTACGGGCAAAGGAGTGGCTAGGATGTCTAGGTCAAATGACTAACCTTGAGCTGATGAATGATCTTGACGATCGGGGTACGAGGAACCTTAATCATCAGCTTCGTTCTAAGCTCCCTACGTGTGGTGTGATGCAACTTCTTCGTACCCCGAGTTGGTTATCTGAACCTGGGGTTGGTGTTGTGGTAGGACCGCCTGATTAGCAACGAGGCAACCCATCGTGTCTTGGAGCTCTTTGAACATTTAATACAATAGCTTCACCTCAGGACTCATTGAGGCTGTTAGATCTACCGTTTTAGGTTAGGGAATATTTGTGGCTAAATGTATATGTTGGCTTGGTCCAGCATGGGCTTGGGTTAAGTTTATGACGGGGGTTATTTCAGGTATCCCGTCCAAGGGATGAGGGTCTTTGGCCACACGGTTATGGTTTCTACTACTCACCATTATGTTTTTTTCTCAATGGGTTAGTAGGAAAGCAAAGCAACGTTACCCACAGATGGCGCCAACTAATGAGGGTAGAAAATGATAGCCCGTCTGAGTTTAGTAATCCAACCTCAAGCTACCTAACCTACAAAAGAAATGAAGGAACCGCGGGGGTGGTGGCCTGTGTTTCCCCTCAGGTGAAAGATATGCCCGACCTCAACAGTAGGTTGTTGAGAGAAATAAATATGTACGAGCTACTTGGTAATGGTTGGTGAGTGGGCTATTTATACTAATACCGACTGCGAGCAGCAATTAATGCTTAATTCTACCTAGCACTGTTCATTCATGCCTGAGCTCATTACCTGGTGGATAAAGCTATTATCCAGTAGAAAAAACTATTGTCCAGAGTTTAAAGTCGGGTACTGCCTTTATGTCATATCGGAGGTGACTGCCAGGCTGGAAAAGAGAAGCGAGTTGGACCTAGGCCAGGTTGTACCACCCCAAGTTGGGAGGGACCGCTACGGCTCTGGCTCATACCCCCATCAACTACCATATTTAATAACGTCCCCACACCCCCCTGAAATTCAAGAGGGTAGAATTGAAACCAACTTGAGTTTGACAACAAGATGTGAAATTGCCTAGAAAAATATGATATTTAAAATGTAACTGTGAACATATATGGGAGTTCACTATAAAAGAACGTAAAAAGAAAATAGAGAGTACCTTTGTAGAATGTAATAACAAATAAAATGATAATCAATCTCAATAAGTTTTGTTTTTTAAGTGAAAACATCATTATGAGATATTTTTTAACACTTCTATTACCATAATAGATATGATTGCTTCCTTAGTGAACTATTCCATGCTTACAATAACCACCAAATTAAAAGATAAAATTTTGTAGCTATTTCGTGGCTAAATTGCACGGAATGGCCACTTAATTTTTTATTGCATCAAAAAAATAAAATATGATAGTCTGTGGCAATTCCATAGCAAAATAGCCACCGAATGGCTACGGAATGTAATTTTTATTTATATTTTTATTTTATAATTGATAGATAATAAAATATTAATATAAGAAAAATAATTAATTAATTTTCGTTGCCATACCATTGTAATATACGATGAAATGGCTACAGACTATCATGTATTATTTTTTTTATTGATTTAAATAAAATATTCATCTCCTTTCCGTGGCTATTTTTTAAGAGTATTAAAAAATAAAATATTTCAATACCAATGAGAATATACCAATATAAAATATTTTCAAAAAAGTAATACCAGTTTAACATATTCGTAGCCATTCGATCGCCATTGATCATGGAATAGCTACGGAATTTTATGTGTTCATAGTCATTCTATCGCCATTGGTCACGGAATAGCTATGAAATTTTAACTAAGAATAAAGAAAATTGCTTTTATTTAAATTGTAGAAGTGTGATTCTACTTACAATAAAGGACAATGTTTTGTGGCTTGATAGCTTTTCAAATAATAATAAATTTAGTTTGTATTTCACGACCATGTATGTAATACCCGTGCTAGAGATGAGTCAGAATAAATTGATGATTATTAGGAATGACCCATTAATGTCATTAATGTTTAGAAAGGTAATGAGTGGCATGTAATGTGTCAAAATGATGCCAAGACATTTCAGTAGATATCGAATGGAATTAAATAAGTCATACTCAAAAGTTACGAGTTAGTTTTAGGTCAAATTTGAAATAAAAACTGCCCCAATTAAGGTAGAGTTATGTGGAAAATTATACATGGTTGGAAATCTCTACGAGTCTAGTTTTTTACACTTCAAACAGTTCACAAATTGGAGTTTTTTAGAAGAAGTTATGGTCATTTTCATAAAATATGTCAGAGTTGTCTCTTTTATGCAGAAATTGATAAATGATTTCCAAAGTGTATGTGCATCAGATATAATGGTCTTTTGATGAATTGTTGACTAATTAGTGGTTATTTGAGGGAGTTAAATATTTGTGTTATAATATTAATTGGTAGGTAGACATAAGAATTGACCATTTTATTTGACCATATACTTAAAACACAAACAAAGCAACATAAGAGCCAAGCTAGAGCAAAAATCAGCCAAACATAAAAGAGAGGGTGAGAGAAGTCGTCCAAGCTAGGGAAGGAAGGAGAAAAAGAAGAAAAGAAGAAGAAAAAGGAAGAAAGAAGGAGAAAGATAGAAGAGAGAAGGAGTTTTTGGCCATGCTTGTGCATCTCCAACCATTCTAGGTGAGGGTTTTGGTTATTTTGCAAATTTTAAAGTTATGGGTTTTTATGAATGTTGTGTTTATACCATGGATGGTTTACATACTTGATGTTTTCTTACTCTAGAACCATAAAAAGTTATGATTTAAGAGTTTTATTGTATATTTGATCATGTATGCTTGAGTTATGTATGTATATGATGTCTTGACCTAGGGCTTGTTATGATTCATTAAAGATTTAGGCGTTTGGTGCTAAAAGAGTGCATTTATGGCAATATTGACATGGATTTTCTTGTTGTTAGGTTTAATTGTTGAAGAATGGCATTGAGTTGGAAAATGGGTTAGTTTATGGTTGAAGTGTTGGTTGTGGTTTGAGAACTTGAATCGCGTTATGGTGAGAGATTAATGTGTTTTTAAGGGAATGCACGTGTGATAAGTTGTTAGATGATGGAAAATTGGGTTAGTTATGCTAGAGTATCATTTGGTATAAAGGGGTTTTTATGGCTTGAAGGCTAAATGAGTGTAATTCATGGTGTTTTCAAGTGAGTTCATATATGTAGTTTAAGTGTTGATTAGTGTGGCTTAATCATAATGATTAATTGGTGTTATATGTGTTTGTTTAATAGTTGATTGGTTATTAATGGTTGATGGTTATTTATGCTTAGAGACCATTAATGTTTGATGGTTATTAATGCTTGGTGTTAACACATGGTTGGAGTTAATGAATACTAGTTGTAAATAAATGGTTATGTAAAATGATTGGTAGGTGGAATAAATACGAAGGGAAATTGAAGGTTTAAGTGGAAAGAGTGCTTTTATGTGTTTTCATGCTACTTCCCTATTACTTGCAAACTTTATTTAAAATGCAGTCATGTCATTTTTATCGAATGAAAAGGCATTTAAATGTTTTCATGAAAATGATAGCGTGAATGTTCAACTTTTCCAAAATGCCATAACTTCTTGCATATCGGGTATTGCGGCCTACCTTGTCATATACCAAGTGTTGCAATGAAATTATATTAAATGTCATTGAGTTTTATGGAGTGATCTTGAATGTTCTACATGTTAAATGCTATTGATTGTTATCGTATGGTTGCAACCTTATATCGAGGCATGATAGCGTTGTGTCTCCACTGGGTGGTAGCAGGCTTGCCAGTGGATTTATGACCTCCGCGACCTATTCTCTCACTTGTATGGTCGGTGAAGGCCATGAGGTATTGGGTCGTAGATTTCAGAGTACATTCGGAGTACACCCATCGGTGTTATAAGGGGTTATCGACATCGGTAACACAATGGAACAAAGGAAGTGGGAGAGATAATGTGGAATGAAAACCGTATCCTTTTCTTGTGTGGTTATATAGCTTAAACTTACTTGATTAAGTGTTTACATGCTCTCTATTAATGCCTAATGCTTACTTATTGCTTTGTTACATGTTTTGTGGCATTTATGCATCATGAAAAATGTTTTCCAAAGCTTTGATTTACTAATGATAATTTCAAATGGTTTTCAAAAGGTTTTACAAAACTACACCCCCTACACCCTCCTCACTAGGCTTTATAGCTCACCCCTCAGTTTTATAAAATATTTTTAGGTTAACATTTAGAATTCAGTGATTAGTTTCGTCGAGAAGATTTGAAAAATCCTTTGGAATTGTATAGCTAGTTTAAATTATGAAACCTCTTGCATTAGAGAATTGTTATAGAGATTTATTGTAATGGATTCTTGAACTATATTGAATGTAATGGAAGGGCTTTAGTTTCTCTGATGTACTATTTTATGGATATTAGTGAGCGGGCTATTGTATTGTACCTTGGTGGACTTTGGAGGAGCGATCATCTTAAACCTATGGCATCACAATCCCGTTAATGTTTTGTGAATTTGTGAATACTCTATGGTATCAGAGACTATATTGGAGTGGGTCATGATAATGTGTGTTTTGGAAAAAAAAATCTCATAGGCATTCATTAATCGTTCTAATTAAACTTAACATATTTCATTAAAGATTGCATTAATATTGATTAACGGCCAATCTAGTAATTTAGAAACTCTCTCTTTTAGTTCGAACTTCATAAATAAGCAAATATCAAGATATTAACATTTTTGTACATTTTTTTCTTTATTAATGAGTAAAATATAGATACAATTAAATACCCATAGCCATTCGTCGCTACAGACAATAGTGGGTCGTAGCCATGTCCTCGCTATTGGCCACGAAATGGCTACAAAAATTTATATGTTCGTCGCCATTCCATCACCATTGGCCACAGAATGACTAGGGAATTTAAATTAAAACTAAATTAAATCACTTTTATTAGAATTATAGAAGTGTGATTCCACATACAATAGAGGATAATGTTATATGGCTTGATAGGTTTCCAAATAATAACAAACGTTGTTCGTATTTCACGACCATGTGCATTTTGAAAGAAAAATCTCATAGGCATTCATTACTCGTTGCGATCAAACTTAACAAATTTCATTAAACATGGTGTTAATATTAATTAACGGCCAAATCCAGTAATTTAGAAACTCTCTCTTTTAGTTTGAACATCATAAATAAACAAAATATTAAGATATTAACATGCTTTTATATGTTTTTCTTATTCATTAATACATAAAAATTTGATACATTTAAATATCCGTAATCATTTTATCTCCAACTGTCACGGAAAAGCTACAGATTATAGTGGTTCGTAGCTATTCGGTCGCTATTGTCCACAGAATGGATACGGAAGTTTATGTGTCCATAGCCATTTTGTCGTTATTGGTCACCAAATGGCTATGGAAGTTTAACCAAAAATAAAGTAGATCATTTTTATTTGAAATATAGAAGTGTGATTTCACCTACAATAGAGGACAATATCTTGTGGCTTACAAGATTTCCAAATAATAACAAATTTGGTTCGTATTTCATGACCATGTGTATTTTGATAGAAAAATCTCATAGGCATTCAATAAATGTTTCAATCTATATTTCATTAAACATTGCGTTAATATTAATCAACGGCCAATCTATTACTTTAGAAGCTCTTACTTTTAGTTTGAACTTCATAAATATGCAAAATATCAAGATATTAACATGTTTTATACATTTTTTTCTATTTATTAATAAGTAAAAGATATATACAATTAAATATATGTAGTCATTCCATGGCCACAGACTATAGTTGTATGTAGCCATGCGGTCGCCATTGGCTAGAAAATGATTACATAATTTTATTTGTCCACAGCCATTTTATCACCCTTCGCCACGGAATGACTATGGAATTTTAAATAAAAGCAAGGTAGATCACTTTTATTTTAATTATATAAGTGTGATTTCACCAATAGTAATGGACAATGTTATGTGGCTTAATACCAATAGTAATGGACAATGTTATGTGGCTTAATAGGTTTCCAAATGATAACAAACTGGGTTTGTATTTCACGACCATGTGCATTTTGATAGAAAAATCTCATTGGCATTCATTAATTGTTCCGATCAAACATAACAAATTTCATTAAATATTGCGTTAATATTAACGGCCAATTTAGTAATTTGGAAACTTTTCTTTTAGTTTGAACTTCATAAATATGCAAAATATGAAGATATTAATATATTTTTATACTTTATTTCTATTTGTTACATATGCCTACATATATATGTTGTCAACTAGAAATATACTACTAAATATAGTATATATGTTGGTTATATTTATATGCAAGCAAAATAGGCTAAAACAACTAAAATACTAAATGTTGTCAACTTTGACTTTTTGCAAAACTTTGACTAAGCATATATTCAATATACATACATAATACATAAAAATAAGCTCAAACACACTCAAAAAACACACACTTGGTCGAAAATCCAAGGAGGAAAAAAAAAAAGAAGACATTTTGCTTAGGTTTCAAAGTAATTTCTTCATAGATTTTGCAATTCAAGGCCAAATGACTTCATTCAAAGCTTGAAATTGCTTGTTGGGCATCCATTCTACACATTCCTACCATTTTTTTGCATCAAAGGTGAGAGAAAAATATAGTTCATTATTTCAAAGTTAAGTTGAGATTTTAGCTGATGCATTGTTAGTTGTTATTTTGTTGAATTGATGTTAGATTATTACTTAGAAGATGACAAGGACCAATTATATGCATTTATAGCCATTTTGAATGGTAGTAGCATATATTTCTAATTTCCGAGCATTTAAATTGATTTATTGGCTTATAGTTTAATAATTGTTGTTGTAGTGGTTGGAATTGAATGGTTGTTGCTTCTATGAGTTTGTTAATTATTGTGTAATAATGTTGTAATGCCGAATTTTCAATTTGAATGTCATAGCAAAAGTCCAAAAATTCAGACTATGTGCATTGCCAAAAATAGGGTTTTTGGACTTGTTTTGGATGGCTTTTGGTTGGTTTTTGGTGGGGTCAATGTAGTTGCATGTGTGGTGGAATGATAGAAAGTGGTTTGGGGATTATTGGATTTCTCAATTGTAAGTTATGAATGTTGGAAGATTGGATGTGATAACCCGAAACTGGCATGCATTTAATGGCAATTGACTGCATTTAATTAAATGTTTAATTAGTTAAATCATCTAATTTTCACTGTTCTGCTATTTCTTTTAGAAGAATTCGAAAAGATTTATATTAATTAATTAAAAAGATTGTTACCTATTTCTATTAATTATAGTAATTGAATTTATTCTCTTGTGATTAATTAAGTGTCATCTTAAATGTTAGTATTTAATTGCATCTGATTACGTGTTTATATTAATTTGTACATTTGTATCTTAACATTAACTTCATAATTCTTTAAAATATTCTAGAAATAGTTAAAACAATTATTTTTAAATGAATATTGATTATTTTGATTGTTTTGATTATTTTAATAATTGGTTTTAGTTGTCTTGCAATAAAATCACTCAGTTTTCAAACAAATGAAAAAAGTAACTCCAAGGCGGAGTGAATTTTAATCTATTCTACTATTCTACTTTTCTATTAGTGCTCATCATTTGATTAGCGGTCGTTTATTGACCGTTCGATCGTAGTATTTCGAAAATAAGAGTTTGAGAAATATTCTTCGGACTTAGTGAAAAATATTTTTAGCTTAATTTAACTAGTTTTAGTTGTTTTTCATTTAATTCTATTGTTTTAACTTGAATTAGATTTAAATGGCATTAAAATAAGCTTATTTGATCAATTTTAACTAAAGTTTGATTTTACAAATGACCAAAATGCCCTTGTCACCCTTTTAAATATTAAAACAAGGCAAAATTCAAAAAAAATAAAACCACAAATGCCATCCATGTCCTCCCATGGCCGAAAGCTTGAGGGAAAAGAAAAAAAAATTTTGTTTTGCATTTTTCTTCTACAATCGTGCGTGGAATTGCTCGGGGGTCGTGGCTCGGGTCCTTGTGGGTCTTGGTCTTCAATCTCTGTGAGGGTTTTCACGCTTTTGTGCATTTAAATTCGAATTTGAATTTTGTGTCAAATTTTTAGATTTGATATATAATGTGTTATAATGCCTGTAATTGCTTGATATAGCTTCCTTTGAGTTCGTAGAGCATTGTTTGATAGTTATTTAGCAATTTTTACGGTTGAAACTGCGTATTTGAAATTGGGGAAGAATAATGAATAGTGAATTATGAATAGTAAACCCTAGAATTTCAGATTTTGATCCGAATTACGATTGCTTGATTTGGATAGGTGCCCTTAGTGATAGAAAGATAAAATGTGCAATAAAAACAGACCGGCCTTTGATAAAATTGGAAATTAGACAAAGAAACGTAAAGGGGCCATTTGACCAAAAGTTGACTGTGCTCGAATTGAGTTGGGGGTTTTGCAATTGAGGGTATGGAAGCACTTTTGGCGCTGTTGTGGCGTTGATTGAGTGACCGGTTAGCATAGCTGTAGTTCAAACACAGTAGGTGGACTTTCGGGCCTCGGGTGAGAAAGTGAAGTTTAGTGACATAGAAACGTGCCTTGTAGTGCCTAAGTGAATGTAGTGAAATCGGTTTCTTAATTCCGTAGCTCGTTTGCTCGTAATTGCCTTTGGAAGTTAGAGATTGATTAGTGAGATTTGTCGTTTTCGTGTTTGAACTGCTGTTACTTGTTTAATTAGTATTATTGTTGCTATTAAAGATAGTTATGCTTGAAAAGTTAATTGAATGCTAGTATTGGTTATAAATGCTTGATATCACTCGTTTATCGCCTTGTATCGTGTCTTGCATTGCATAGTGTCAGGTGCGTGAGTGATGGGCCTCTCTGGGTAGTCTCGGGCTGCCAGTGTTGGTTGTTCTAGCTCCGTGTCTTATTCCCATTCTCGCTTGGGTTGCCTCCCAGGGAGATTTGGGTCGTAGAATTAATGGATACTTCTGGGGTATTCCAAACTGAAGTTAAAAGGTGGTTGCGCGCTTATTACCATCGTTGTCAACATCAAGCTCGAGATTGATGTATCGCTCGTGAAATGGTACATTGCTCGTATGAGTGAACCATAGCCTTCAGAGTGTGGTATAGCTTTGAATGGTTGTGTTAATGCTTTCTTGATTGTTTATTATATTGTCGTTTGTATTGAATGCTTTCTTATTGACTTTATTTCTTAACTGTGTCTATTTGCATTGCACGATCTTCTTTCTCTCCAATTCGATATCTGTCTCGCCCTCACTGAGTATACGTGTTGTGTATATTCACTCCTCACCACCACATTTCAAGAAATGCCATGTTAGCGGGAAAGTTCGTGATTACGTGAAAGTTCGTGCTTGAAGAGTTGACTTGCGTGCTATGTGGTTTGAGTTGTCAAAGATGCAAAGATGTATGTTTCATGTGTTGTATGTATTTATTGTTAAAAGAATGTAACTTAAGTTTTACTAGGATATTGAAGTGGTTTGAAAAGCTAGTCTATGTATTCAGTTAGTATAGTTCAATTTCATTGCATGTATGTAATTGTTTAAAGGCAAAGAATTAGAATAGTATGATAGTCTATTTTATGCAATGGGTTAGTATAGTTTAATTGCCTAGCATGAATGTTCTTGTCAAAGATGAAAAGAGATAGGTTAGCTTTTAATCTGGAAATGTATATATATAATTGTTGTGTTTATTTGTTGAGAAACAAGGCTCGGATGGCCTTGAGGTGTTTGAATGGTTGGACACGGTGCTGGTCCACTTATATGCTATTACAGGTTTTGCATTTTGCCTAGAAACAGGGGAGACTTCGTCCGTCTTTTCCTAAAAATTTTATGCCCGGGTTTGGAATTGGGTTGTGATTAGATTGATTGATAGAACTCCCGGTCTCGAGAGGAATCGGGGTGTTACAGTGTAGTCTTTCTTTGAATTATTAAAATGTTGTCTTTTGTTGGGTGGTAGTGTGTGAGTAGTTGATTCTTAGATTGTTGTTGAGTAGGATCGGGTTTGGAATGTATGTTGATATGTGTGATAAGTTAGGTGGCCTACTTTGTCATCTAACTTGGTCGTCTTAGTTGTTTAATTGATGTTATGTTATTTTAAATATTGTTAACTGATTGATGATTGTTGTTGTACTGGAAGACAACCTACTTTGTTGTCTTCTCAGAAAATAAAATGTTTAATGCTATTATTGTGAGTCATGATAGTGTGTGCCACTTCTCGAGTAGTGTTGGGCTGTCGGGTTGAAAACGGCATGACTATCATGTGCTATCCCCTATCTCGCATGGGCGGAGATGCCATGGAGTGTAGGTGTGAAACCCACTTTTCTATCCTGTCTCGTTTTGCGTGTTTATTCTCGTTTTGCGTGTTTATTCTCATTTTGCGTGAATTAACCTATTTATGTGCTATATGACATAGAATGTGATAATTTTGGTATTAATACTCCTAGAACATGCCAAATGTGCATTCATGAAATTTTTATCAAAAACGGAGTCAGAAATTTTATCGTTGACTTTTAATGAATAGTATTTTTGAAACACGTCCGCTAAAATTTTGAAACTGGTCTTTTTAACCCTTCTAGACCTAGTCCTCGGACTTTAATAGACATGTGTTTGTTGAAAACGGTTTTCAAATCGGCTTAGGAATTTATTAGGGTTTTTACACTGCTTTTTACGAAAATCGAGTTTTGAGCCGACTCGGGTAGAATTGTTTGGATGTAAAACTTATTGTCACCTAAAAATAACCTACTTGAGCTATCTTGGGTGTTGAATAATTGTTTTGAACATTGGTGATCAAGAAAATGAATTTAAAGTCAAGAAAACACTAAAAATACTAAAGTTTCAACTTTGACTTTCATTTAAAATGTTGACTATTATGCATATATCACCAACACACACAAACAAAGCACAAAAACACCCTTAAACACACCTAGATGGCCGAGAGTTTCATGGGAGAATAGCCAAGCTTTTCTTCAAAGTTTTCAAAGCAAATTTTCAAAGAAAAACCTAGTTTTTGTCTGTAGAACTTCATGCTGAGTTGGATTCCGCTTGTTGGGCACGCATTGCACGCATTCCTAGGCTTATATCGAATCAAAGGTGAGAGAAAAATTCTAGATCTCAAAACTCATATTTTGTGTTTATGCGTATAAATAATTATTGAACCGTTAGATTGTTAATTTGAAGTTAGATTATTGCTCCATGCATGCTAGGGATCATTTATATGTAGTCTTGCGAGATTTGAACCGTTGTAGCATAATTATTATTTTTCGGGTATTTAAAGTTGATTAATTTGTTAAATGTTGATTATATTGAGTTGTGTTGATCGGAATCGATTGCCGTCGATTTCTAAAAGTTTGATAATTACGTGGTAGTACCGTTGTAATGCCGAATTTTTGATTGTGATGTTCGTGCTAAAATCTGGAAATTTCATCCATGACACACTAGGGTTTTAGGGTTGTTGGGCATGATTTGGATGTGTTTTGGTTGGTTTCCGAGGGGGCTAATGTAGTTGATTGATTGGGTGAGTGATAGAAACTGATTTGGAGTTGTTTGGATTAGTAGAATGTAAGATATGATTATTTGAAGTTTAGGTTGTCTTTCTTTAAAATGTTAAATTATGCCTTTAGTTGATTGGGTGTGGTTTGAGTGATTGAATTGTGAGTTGATGATGGGTAAACTAGGGTTTGATTGTGTGTTCAATGCATGTTCGATTGGATGGCCTACTTTGTCATCTAACTTAATTATTTGTTGTTAAATTGATTATTGATGTTATTATGATGATAATATGATTATTGATTGATTATTGATTGATGATTGATGCTGGGAGATAGGCAGTTCTGCTAGACTGTCCTCTTGTGAATGATTGATGTTTATTATTATTGCTGAGTCTTTGGTATATGTGTGCCACCTCTCGGGCAGCATCGGGCTGTCGGGTTGATAACGGCATGACTACCAGAGATTGCCTTCAGCTCGCACGACGGAGGTGTCATGGAAGGAGAGGTTATTGGGGGTACCTCGGGTGCGTGAGTTTATGGGAGTCACAAGAAGGCTGTTATGATTGTAATGGCGATTGGAGCTACACCAACTAGTGTATCTTTTATTGAATGGTCATTATAGATTATGTGATGATAGTATTATTGATGTTATTGTGTGTTTACTTGCTCAAAGGATCATTTCCGAGGAGTATAGTGAATACTGTTAGAGATCTATCGGATCCTCACTGGGCTTATTTTATATAAGCTCACTCTCTATTATTGCATGCTTACAGGTGTACTTTCGCAAGACTATGGGTACGTGCCTCCTGAAGAGGAAAATGTGAAAAATGTGCCTTACGTGGATGAGTCTTATGTTCCGGAGTCTTATCCTTGATGTTGTATTGTTTTACTATCTTGTAAATTAACTTAGTAGACTTTTATATGCTTTGTAGTTCATAATGTAAAAGATGTTGAAAAGATAATGAATTAGTTGATGCTATCTTAATAGTCTTTCTTTTGTCTATGTTTAGGTTGTTAGGTTGGAATCAATATGTTTGTAATGTACATTAAAGTTCATGTAATATGTTGGAATGGAGGCGTATAACAAATGATGATTATGGTGTAATGTGGTTATGTTGTTATTTTATTGAGGAGTTGTTTATTGTATGGTTTATAGAGTTGATGTATGATGTTCTATTGAGGTTGGTTTAGAGCCTCGGTATCCTATTTACTGTCGTTATACTGTCGAAATTCCGTTGCGTCCTGACTGATCGTAGGTGGTGTCGAGTTGGGGCGTGACAGTAGGTCTAGAATAGGGTACTTCCGGAATGTATCAATGGGCGTATGGGGTTAATTGTGATCGTGATGGCATATGGAGCTACATCAACTAGAGTATCCTTTCACAATTGAATGGTTATTTATGTGGTTGAATAGAAATGTTGATGTTAATGAAGTTTGTTATTATTATTGTTCATAAGATGATTTCCCAAGGGGTAAAGTAAATGTTTACAAAAGATCTTTCGAATCATCACTGAACTTTGTTATATATAAGCTCACCCTCATTCGTTTATTGTCATCAGGTGTAACTAAGCCAGTTTTCGGGTACGTCCCTCAAGAAGTTGAGAATGTGCCTTATATTGAGGAGTCTTATGTGCCAGAGTCTTATCCATGATGTCAGAGCTAAAGTTCTTTTGTTGTTATATTGTATATTAGAACTGGTTGGATTGTATTTACTTTGAAGCTTATATTGTATAAGATTATCTAAAGATAGTGGATTGTGTATTACTAGTTTAGTAGTCTTACTTTTGGAATATGCTTAAGTTGCTAGACTTGTTTATAACAAGTATGCAAATGAATGGTATAGCTTTTGGTTTGATGTTAAAACAGAGGCATATAACCTATGGTTGGAATGTTGTATGGTTGTTTAATATATGGTGTTGAATGTTGTTGAAATGATTGTGGAGTTGTTGAAGAAATTTGGAGTTGGTTGTGTGAAGTTATAAATGGTTGGTTTAGAGCCCTGGTGTCCCTATTACAGACGTTATATTGCCGAAATTTCGTTGCGTCCTGATTGAATGTAAGTGGGGTCGAGTTGGGGCGTGACATACATCCTGTCCCGGGTATGTGCAAAATTGTTCAGAATAATCTCGATAAAATTATAAAAAAAAAAATCATTAAATTAATAATTTGTTGTCTTATTTTGAATATTTTTATTAACTTATGTAACAAAGAAGATTTTATAATTTACTGTATTATTTCAAAAATTAAAACATTCCACATGGAGGGGGACGTGTGCACGTATTTACAAACTATAAGGGGGTTATTTGCATTTTATAAAGTATAGGGAGAAAACGTACATATAAGTAAAAGTACAGGGGGGTCTCGTGCCATTACCATCAAAATATCATGCAATATTTGCAAAAGTCGCGTGTGTCTTACACTCTCAGTTAAGTTTAACGATTTTTGTGACGGAGGAGGGACGTGTGCACACATTTACAAACTATAAGGGTTTTTTTGCACTTTTTAAAGTATAGGGGGGAAATGTGCACATCAGTGAAAGTACATGGGGGTTCCATGCCATTTACACCCTTCATTTAATAGCATATAAGTTATTTGTCTATACGAAGTTTTGGTATAAAATGCTATTGGTTTATTAGTTGATGGCATATATATGTATGTACATGTATATTTGTGGGAACGAATGCGATAAAATATTTTTTTCTCTTTCTTATGTTTGCTTTTATTTTACCTAATTAATACTAATTAAATCCAAGTATATGGGTAATGATTATGAGTATAGGGAAAGTTTCGATCTTGCATCTTGGAGATATTTATTATTATTAGGTTATTTTATGTAACATACATGAATGTGTGTGTTTAGTGCAATCTAATGTGCATAGTAATGGTGTTTGGATAGATCATCATTTTTGAAAAATTTTAATAGATCTTACTATGTTGAGAGACAATAGATCAAATTTATTATATTGCACGATCAAAATTTACTGTCTCCATAAAGAATGAGATGCCTTAGAATTCTAACCTATAGGATGAAGTTGGCTGCAAATGGTACTTCTACCTACCATAGACGAGAAAACTTTAATATCACAATTTATATATTAGTGTGGAAAACACTTAATTGGGTAATTTTTATGTGTTATAGGCATGGTTCATACATTGAATATAGCTCTTATTTTGGTAATAGTTGATCATCCATTATGACTATTGGATTAATTACCCACATAGAGGTGATCTTGAATAATCTTTTTGCAAGTTTACAACTAGTTTTCTCGTGAAAGTTGTCCTTTAGCCTTATTTTAGGCTTACATGTCACAATGATAAAATATGAAGGTACCAAGACTTGGACACTTGAGTATATCATTATGAAATGGACAATAAGGTATAGTAAGTAAGCATGTGAAGAATAAGTCTATTGATAAAGATTGTAATTGAAAGAAACCAAACTATTAGTCCCGTTCAAGGACTAAATGAAGGAAATGTAATCCTTTATTCCCCAATTGATTGAAATATCTACCATATTCAATTGGTCATTCTTGTGTTTAGTAGACGTGCATAATGGAACAATCTGATCTACTCTGAGGAATCAAGAAGTACATTAAATATCATGAATTCCATTTGGATATACAGAACATATGAAAGAGATGACATGGTATATATTGGAATTTATTCAATTAAATATGACAAGTTCCCTTTGTATTCCTCTCTTGTTAATTCTCTACTTATTTTGGAATTTATGATATGTTGTATTAATATTGACTACCTAAGAGTTTCTAAATTTTTTTATTATAGACTTTGTTCAAATACAGTTTTATACTCGATGTTCAATTGTGTATGTAATATAGTTGGGTTATTATAAACTAGATGTAAATGTTTATTGCAATGTTGATACTTCTAGTAGTGGCATGCTTATATTGGCCAAGAAAGGGCTCAGACATAAAAATGATAAACCTTGAAGTCTTTTGTAGGCAAGAAAGGGCTTGTTAATTTTAGAACTTCCATCTCTGCATTGCAAGAATCGTGAGGATTGGACAGACTGTGGTGCTATTTATTTAATAGATATTTAATTGTGGCTTGATCATATTTTTATATTCATAGTATTTTTCTATAGTGGAAAGTGTTTTTGATGAATCATAAAAAAAAAAATTCACGAAAAGAGGTCACTAATATTTGTCATATTATTTTGTATTAAAAAGCACCATTGAAAAACTAATATTCTTTGTATTTTACAAGAATTGTTGTTAGCAAAAGAATAAATATTGGTCGTATGGTTAATTGATGGTAGCTCAAACTGATCTTCATAATTTATTTGGGGAGATTATCTGTACACAAATTTATATCATTAACCAAGTGCCTATAATTAAACCTAAAGGGTGATTGTTGATTATTGACCTATTTTTGTCATTGAAACCCTTAAAGTTTATAAGAAATGTTCATGATATATTGAGTACTTTCTTAAATATTGTGATGATAAACTAACTAAAATAAGGTCATGCAATGCAAGCTCGTCAAATTCTCAAGTAACGTAAATGTAGAGTTATTTTGCATCATTTCACAATTTCTCATTGATGGTGGGGGATTAATATCTCTGTATGTTAGTATTAGTCGAGGATAGTTGGAGAGATGTCATGAATAATGAGAGCTTTTCTAGTTTTGGTAGGAAGGCAACACTAGTTTAGGTGAAGCACACTACTATTTTGTTGACCATGAGACTCTATTGATTTACCATATACTTTAGAGAAATTTATAGCTCTATGAATGACTAGTGAATCAAGGCTCTAGTTGTGGGAATGATACATCTTGTTAGAAGAAGTGCCTCATGTACTTATCACAGTTAATAAGCTTTACTAAGTAGTATCTAATTTAAAAGTCTTCCTTATGGTTGTTGAATCTTCGTTTATGATTTGTTATGTGGAATTTCTAAAATGCTTGAAGGTCCTATGATTGGAGTAAAAATTATTGATTTTTCTCCTAGATCTAAGCATTTACATAGATAATGGTACCTCTTAAACCTAGTTATTATAAAGCTTGGGATAGTTGAGAAGGGTTATTGTCCACATATAAATAAGGTTAAGGAAAATGGATGACATCTTTATTGAGATGATAGATGAAATGGATATTACTTTGGAGTGATCATTCTTTCATTTTGATATAGATATAAGTGGAGTAAATTTTGTGCATATGTGAAGTTAAATGATGAGAAATTCTCTTAGTTCATTTCTAGAAAGAACACAGAGATAAATTTTGAATGATCTAATTGCACAATGGTAAACCATTGTTGTTCATATCAAGTGAAATAAAGATGAATCTATGATTTTTTTTTCCTAAGTCCAGTATATGAGTTTGAAGAAATGACTCATGTGTGATCATAAAACATGTCATATTATGTTCACATGAAACTATTTGGTACATGATTGGGTTAGTTAATTAAGAGTACGGGCATATGAAAAGCAGGCTAAGGAATCAAAGTTGATCTTTATGGACTATGTGCCCTTTATCCTCTTTTCATGATATAGTTTAAGGTGGTAATATGAGATATTGTAAATCCACCCTCAAAGATATGCATCATTACTTTATATAAAGTATTTTTTGTGTGGCAAGGTATTTTTTATGCATGTCATCGTTCATGAGAAAAATGCATGTTTTTTAGTAAAACAAATTTTTTCTTCTTTTTTGGTTGAGAATTAATGACGTTCACATGTTAAAGATGTTGTGACAATTATTGATGTCATAGTAAGGTTACTATAATGGTTTATATACTTTCAGTATGTAAGTATGATTTGGTCAATCCATTATATTTGAAGTAATATTGAACTTTGTTGTATAATTGATTGCACATAGAGGTATTGTTTATGTCTAAGCACATTGGAAGATAGCCTATATGTTGGATATATTATTAGGAATGAATCATCAAAGCAAGTTGATTATATGGTTCTTGAATGTTTTGCTTATGCTGGTATACTTGAATATGTTCAAGTAAGCACATCCATACATTTGATAAATGTCATTAGGCTGATGGTTGGCTACTTACACAGCAATCACCTCGACGCTTGAGTAGCATGCAAGATGAGATATCTGAATTCTTATTCATAGAATGAAGAACACTCGTGAGTATGATGTCACATTGGCAATTCCAAGATAAGTTTCTATTAATGAAATTGACATAAAGGTCTCCCGAATTTCAAGTAGCTTGATAGAGCCAAACATGAGGAAACAAGTAGATACTTTAGTAGTGTCTAGTTTGAGACCTCATGTCTATTGCATATGCTGCAGTTAAACTCCAGTTCATATGGTATATTGAAGTAGTGACATCCTCACAACTGAGTTTTATATTATAGTATGTAATCATATAACATGTGCTTGTGTGCGGACCCTATACGGAATGAGAGAATGGATCCCTACTTCCTCAATATGTGAGCCCTATTAGTCAACTATTGACCTCTTTCATGCCCTTAGTGACCTTGGACTAAGTCATGAAACTGATGTTTGATGTTTGTTACTTTAGCATGTTATTGATGGAATGAATAATTCTATGTAGAGGGATATGTCTAGGAAAGAAGTTAGATAGAAGTTGAATGATACGAGGACTAAAGGGAAGACAACTTAGTAACCTATCATTTGGGAATAGTATGAGTGTTCATTGATAGCCCTATCATGTGGTTTAATTATTTTTTCAAAATCATTTTTTTTTGTTTCATGCACATGAACAAGTTTTTAAATGTTTTTAACAACTATTTGAGCATAAAACGGTGGCCTCGTAGCATTGGTGGTTTGGCTTGAGGACTCCATGAAGCTTGTGTTGTTGTTGTCTTTTTATTGCTTCTTTTGAGTTGTAATTCTCCTATATATTCAAGAAAATGAGATCAGGTACGAAGGAGTTCGAAAGCAAGAGAAAGGCCAAAGATTGACATGTTCATTGTTTGATGGGTTAACCAGAGCTGGGATCGGTTAACCAACAAACTTCTTGCAATATCATTCTTTATGTTGTTTACTAGCCAGTTCCTCATTGTTGAACGAATAAGTTCAATTCTGCAGTACAGGAAAATTGGATTTTATTTAGCAAAATAAAAAGGGAAATTGTTAGCATTATTAGATTAACTAAGGTCTTGGAGTTTAGGTTGTTCCACAATGGCTATTTGTATGTCGTCGTATTTTACGCCTAGTGATAAGAGAAGGCCAATTGGGGTGTTAATTGATGTCTGAACACAAGTAGATGTTGGGTTATTTTAATAAATTATATTTGGGCTTCTATTCTAATTAGGATAATTAAGTAATGTATTTTAGTAGATCCTAATAAGACATCTAATTTGGTATGGACTCTATAATGTGTAGCATCCAATAGCAACTTCGTTTAGGATTAGTGGGGTTTTAATCAAGTTGTCTATATAAAGAGGGTCTTGGTCCTCAAGGCTAATTGTTCTATTCTTTTGTCCTCAATTCCCCATCTCTTGAGAGACATCCACTGAAACAATTCAATTAGTCTGTGGAAGACCTCGTCCCAATTCTCTACAAGGTGATTTTGTCTTCTCGTTATTTAATGTTATGGATTCAGGTACACCATTCTCATTATTTTGTTATGCAATCTTGATAATCTAAACGGAGCTTGTATGGATTAATTGAATATATGTGACTTATGTTCTAACAAGTGGTATCAGAGCCACTCTTCATGTTATATTATTAGGATTGATTATATGTGATTTTGATTAATGAATATTTTGTGTCTATTTAGATAATACACATAATTATTTTTTTTTGAAACCCATATGATTTTAGGATTTGTTACAGAATTATGTGTATATTAGATTTTTTATTAATCTTGATCACATGTTTAATCAATTTTGAGAATGAGTTTTGTTAATGATTCCATGAATTTTTCGGAATTTGTGAACTTGTATGTTTTTTTTATGGGTTCAGCGCGTTTGGCCTATATTTACAATATGCAGTAGCGTCTTGGTAACAAGAGACCAGTCTGGTCTAGTGGTTAAAAGCATGCATTAAGTTCTAAAGGTTCTGGGATCGAAACTTGCTAGTTTGTTGTTGTTGTCATGCTAATTGTGTTTTTATTTTATCAACTAATGAATTAAATTAAGCTGACACAATTATATAGGAATTAGTTTCTCTCTTGGTAACATCAAGAGCCTAGCGCTGCTAGCTGAGGTGCTTTATAACTTAACTAAGGTTGCAAGTTTGAAACATAGCGGCTACTTGTTTGTATTTAGAATTTTCATTTTCAGCAGCTATTCCAGAAAATAAAAGACTACACAAACCGCACCTTTAGGATGGTTTGAACACACAACCTTCCGCCTAAGATTGTAGATCCTAACCAGTAGCACCACACCTTTCCTTGTGTCAAATTGGTACTATTAAATCCTATATAGCTTTGGTTAGGTTCAATTCTGGCGAATTAAGGTTTTAATTTTTTTTATTTTATTTTGAATCTTATTCTGCAATTATGTTTTTTTATCTTGGAATAAATTAATTGAAACTTAACGTTGCCATAGTAACCTCTTTTGCATAGATTAGTTTATTTTGAGATAATAAGATGTGTTTATTTGTTGTTTATGTGATCAATGATCAGCCCAAATAAATGTCATGGATTGGCCAAATAGCAAACACAACCTACGGAAATAAATGTGCTATAACTATAAAGTTTCCATGTGGACAACACGTAGGCCCAAAGGAAGGCTGTTGTTTGACCGGATTTATTATCAACATTTGATTTTTGCATGGAGAGTACCACTTACAAGTTAATGATCGGTCCAAAGAAAGATAATTAATGTTGTGTTAGGTATATTGTTAAATGGGCCCACCATTACAATTGTATGAAAATTTATGTCTTGCATTTACATGTTTGTTTTGTTTTTAACTTGTATATATATCTTGACATAAATTTAAGTTAGTGGGTTTATATTATATGTTTGTTCTCTATTTTTAGTTACATCTACTATTGTTAGTGTCGTTGCCAACATAAATTCAATTCATGTGCTTAACGTCACAAACTTTAAAAGCTGGAAAGAGAACATTCTGTTAGTTCTCAGCTGCATGGATTTAGACTATGCTTTAAGAAAAGAACAACTCACTTCTCTTATAGATGAAAGTTCATCTGAGGATAAAGTGAACTTTGAGAAGTAGGATTGTTCAAATCGCCTTAGTCTAATGATACTAAAGAAAAGCATTCCAAAAGCATTCAGGGGCGGCATGTTCGATAAGGTAACTATTAATGGTTTCCTTACATAAATAGAAAAAATGCTCATTAAGAACGAAAAGGCTGAGACAAGTAAGTTTTTGGCTGACCTTGTCCAGATGAGGTATAAAGGAAAAGAAAACATAAAGGAGTACATTATGGAGATGTCTAACATCGCTTCTAAACTCAAGGCACTAAAGTTAGAGCTGTCTAACTACTTGCTCGTGCATCTGTTACTTATATTCCTTTCCTACACACTACGAACAGTTTATTGTGAGTTATAACACTCAAAAGAATAAATGGTCTCTTAATGAGCTCATTTCCCACTGTGTGCAAGAAGATAATAGATTGAAGCGAGATCAGACTGAAAGTGCTTGATGTATTCATATTTTTAGGTCTATTTCTTTGCATTTTTAGAATTACTTATGACCATTTATTGGAAACTTTGATCACTTTAATTGTGTTTATGTGCAGGTAGGATCATGATAATAAAAGAGCACATTGGAGCAAGTTTGAAAAGAAATTGGATAAAAGAGAAGATAGCAAAAATGTATTCGTGAATGATGAAGCATGGTGAAAGAAATGCAAAGAAAAAGAAAATAAAGTTGACCAAGGCTTTTACAAGCCTTGACCGTGGACCAAACATTGGACTAAGCGTAGACAAATTGTTAGAGATATGCCCTAATGCTACATATTTGGATGACATATATTGGGGGCATTTTGACATTAACTTGTATATTAGGATATTCGTGTCAATATGTGTGTTTTCATATTGACATATTTAGGACATTCATATTCTCCTTCTTTCTGTGTATGAATGAGTCCCTAGTATTTTCATTAGAGGAATATATTCTAAAAGAGTTTAGAATATGTTGGCATATTTCCTTAATATGATAAATACTTAAAGTATTCATAGTCCTTAGATTATTTGATCGGGACTTCAATAATCTATTACCGACTATCACATGTATTGTTACATTTGATTAACATAGGGATGTTAATGATAAAGGATGGTGAGTCACGTGCCATAACAGCATAGGGATGCGACTAACAAACATGTGGGTGATTATTAGTTGAACAGTTCACTGAATGTGACGTGAATAACAAATTACATGACTTTGGATTAATAATTTGTTATTTGTTACGATTGTGCACGTAATCCTTAAACTTGAGACATTACGGCTATCATATGTATTGGGGTTTGATTCAAGCATTTAGATAATGTCTGTCTCGACAAACGAGATGAGATACGTCATCTCGCAGTTTCATTCGTCTGGTATAATGATTGATAGGTAGTGGTCAAGATAGGATCCATTAACCTCTAGCGTGAAGCGATGTCCTATGCGATCTAAGATTGGTTGTTTAATGAAGAAATCCTTAGCCAAGGTATGAATGATGGAGACAGGGTTTTCCATGTGTCATCTCTCATTACACCAATTAGATCTATGCATAGTATCGAGTTTATGAACTTAATCGAATCATGGTTCTTGCTCGACGGGACAATTAATGAAAGGATTGGATTGCACGATAATCGACGACCATAAATAGATTCACTTGAATAAGATTTCATTGCTTTATAAACTATCTTGATACGTTAGTAGCTAGAACGTCACTCAAGAACTCTGAGGGTGTTTTAAGAATGACGGGAGATATTCTCTAAACAAATCGAATAGTTTGATTAACATTGAAAGTGTTCAATGTTTCTTCAGTGCTATATAGTGGTGAATCTAGAAAGTCACACACAATAGAGCATGGTGAATGGTTTTTCTATTGAGCTTGATTTAGTTTCTCTTGAGTTGTTAAAGTGTTAACAATTGCATTTAGTTTTCTCTTGAATTGTTAAAGTGTTAACAATAATATTTTGTTTCTCTTGAATTGTTAAGGAGTTAACAATGGTATAATTGGCCTTTAAAAGTTATTGGGGCCAATATACAATTATTATTAAGTGTTAGGGCTAATGTGAAAATATGAAAAGGTTGTTTTCATAATTTCTACTAAGGGTGATTAGGTTGAATATTGAAGAATACTACACAATATACATATCATATATATATATATATATATATATATATATATGTATTTTATTATATTAGTGGAAGAATACTACACTATATATATATATATATATATATATATATATATATATATATATATATGTAAATTATTCCATTAGTAGAAGAATACTACACAATATATGTATATTCTTTGTCTTCCAAGAAAGTCAACAAGAGAGACAAGACCACAAAATACAGGGAAGACTTGTCTTCTTTCTCTTCAACCAAGAGAGACAAGACAACCTTAATATAAGGAAGACTTGTCTTATTTCCCTTCAACCAATAGAGACAAGAAAAATTAAAGAAGGAGACTTGTCTTCTTTTCTCTTGCTTCTACACGATTGAACACAAGAAAGAGAAAGAGAAGTCTTCTTCTTCAACTCTTCAAGGATAGAGAAACATGGCTGAAAAATAAAGTAGATAGAGAAGAAGTAGTCTCCTCTTCTTCTTCTTAATAAAAAACGCAGCCATGAAGAACACAAGAAGGAGGAAATGGTTTTGCTCTCTTCTTCACAAACAAGCTCATAAATCTTCCATGGTTAAGCTAGCACAAAACAGCCATGAAGATGGAGAAGCCATTCTTTGCTCGTGTGGACTAACTAAAGCTCTTGTGGTTTCAAGAGGTGGTGTCTTCCATCAAGTGAGGAAAATTTCAGATTCATGCCTTCCATGAGTTGTGTTCAAGAGGTATCATCTTGTTCTATCTCTTGTCAATATATATATTTGCTATATATAAGTTTTGCATATGTTAATCACATGATGTCAAGATTAGAGTTTTATATGAACATTATGTTTTGAAATTCCAGAAAGTTTTGAACTTCATGTTATGCTTCCGCTCGATTCTTAGCTAGATAATGTTCATAGCTCTAAATATATGAGATCCTTCACAAATAATAAAATAAAGCCTTGGTCTACATGGCCTATTCTTTTGGCCAATACTTACACGGTCAATTCTTTTGGCCGCAAGCCCATACGACATAGGGCAGTGGTAATGCTTTTCTAAAAGGAATGCAACAGTGAGGAAAAAAAGGGAGTTAGCTGACAGCTTAAAGGAAAATAGGGGAGCTGCACTGGAAAGCAATTAAAAAAAAAGGACAGGAGCTGCGGCGCAAGAAAAAAAGTGGTATGAATGCCATGAATGAGGAGATGAAGTCCATGAAGGACAATGACGTTTGGGATCTTGTCAAGTTGCCTGACGGTGCGATGCCTATTGGTTGTAAATGGATTTTTAAAACCAAGAGGGATTCAAAGGGAAACATTGAGAGGTATAAGGCACGTCTAGTTGCTAAGGGTTTCACTCAGAAGGAAGGCATTAACTATAAAAAGACTTTCTCTCCAGTTTCTACGAAAGACTCTTTTAGAACTATAATGGCACTTGTGGCTTATTTTGATTTGGAGCTACATCAGATGGACGACAAGACGACTTTTTTCAATGGTGACATTGAGGAAACCATTTACATGGTGCAACCAGAAAACTTTGTCTTAGATGACTCGAAGTCTATGGTTTGCAAACTCAAGAAGTCCATCTACGGTCTCAAGCAAGCTTCCCATCAATGGTATCACAAGTTTCATCAAGTCGTTATCTCATATGGTTTTGAGGTAAATGCAATTGATGACTGTGTATATCACAAGTTCAGTGAGAGTAAATTCATCTTCCTTGTGCTCTATGTCGATGACATTCTATTGGCTAGCAGTGATATAGGCTTACTGCACGAAACCAAGATATTTTTGGCTAGGCATTTTGAAATGAAAGATCTTGGTGACGCCGCTTTTGTATTAGGTATTAAGATACACCAAAATCGTTGTCGGGGTGTCCTTGGGTTATCACAAAAGAGCTATATTGAAAAGGTACTTGCTAGATTTGGCATGATAGAGTGTGCACCATGAGATACTCCCGTTGCTAAAGGAGACAAGTTTAGTCTCAATCAGTGCCCCAAGAATGATATGGAACGACAAAAAGTGCAGAAGGTTCCCTATGCTTCAGCTGTAGAGAGTCTTATGTATGCTCAAGTTTGTACGCGTCCGGATTTAGCGTACATAGTAGGTATGTTAGACAAATATTTAAGCAACCCTAGGATAGATCATTGGAAAGTAGCCAAACGAGTCATGAGGTACTTGAAGAGAACAAAAGATTACATGCTCACCTATCAGAAGTCAGATAATTTGGAGATCATCGGGTATTCTGACTCTAATCTTGCGGCTTGCCAAGATACTAAAAGATCTACTTCTGGCTATGTCTACATGTTAGCTGAAGGTGCTATTTCCTGGAGGAGTGCCAAACAGTCACTCATAGCTCCTTCCACTATGGCAACAGAATTCACAACTTTTTATGAGGCAACCAATCATGTGATATGGCTGCGAAATATTGTCACTGGGCTGCGTATTGTAGATAGTATTGAAAGACCACTTAAGATATATTGCGACAATTTATCAGCAGTCTTATATTCCAACAACAACAGAAGCTCGTCAAAGTCTAAGCATTTAGACATTAAGTTTCTAGTTGTTAAAGAGAGGGTTCAGAGTAAGATAGTGTCAATTGAACATATAGGAACAGACACCAAGCTTGCGGATCCGCTTACTAAAGGTTTACCACCCAAGGTCTTTCATGAGCATACTGCTTATATGGGTGTTGTTTTATTTGATGGTATGCAGTTTTAGTGGGAGTTTGTGTATGTCTTCAGTTCTTTCTTTGATACTATGTAGGTTCAGTTTTCTGCAGAATAAAGGAGATGGTTTCATTTTCAATTATTACTCTGAACGTGTTATCTTTCAATTGTGGTTTAACATTAAGTTTGAAAGACTAAGGTTTGATCTCACTATGGAATAAAGTTCAGACCAATTGGAAATAGGCATGTTTGATATCACATTGCATGTAATTTCTGAGCCACACATCCATATTTGATCTATGTCATTGAATATATTTGGTATGGTTATCATTGATGGGTCTCGTTGCGGTGTAATGTAACGAAGGCCGCTTTGGTCTCATGCTGGTATAGGAGATGGACCAGATTGATACAGAAGATGTTTTAAGAATAGATAGCAATTTTGTGCACACCTATAGTTATCAAATATAATTGTCTTCGGTATTAATTTGTAGCCCAAATGGGATATTGTTGGGTTATTTTAATAACTTATTGTGGATTTATAAATTATTAGCAATTATATTTGGGCTTCTATTCTAATTAAGATAACTAAGTGATCTATTTTAATAGATCCTAATAAGACATCTAATTTGGTATGAACTCTGTACTATGTGGTATCATGATGTGGAACATGATTCAAATGAGTTCATGAAAAGGATTGACAAAATCAAACCCAAGAAGAAGAACAAATAAACCTTCTCAAGAACCCTATTTTGGGGCTTTAAATCTTTGCATGAGGATGCGTTATGGAGGAGTATTATATATGGTTACGAAGATCTCATGAAGTACAACAAGTTCATAACAAGAATCGGCTTCAATCCTCACCTAAAGATAATTTTCTAGTTGCCCAAAGTTTGCCATCTATTATCTTTCTTATGTTGTAAATAATACTATTGTTATGAATAGTACTATTTGGTTGTTTTTCTCCCACATAGGAAGTTTAGGAAATCTTTAGTCCTAAGAGCTCCTATAAATAGATAGCTCCCCAAACTCAATAAACACACTTCAATCAATACAAAACTAGCATTGTATACTTCCTCTCTAGCATTCTAGAGTTGTAATATTTAAGTTTTCCTTGTATCAAGGACGTTTTGCTAGAATGAATCTAGTGTTTTGCTTCCGTTCTGCGTCAGTTGGTATCAGAGCCAAGTTCGAGAGTCTTAGCTTAGAGAGTTGTAGTTGTAATTGACCCATATGCTCTGCATTTGCCACGTGTAGTGGACCCTGTGCATTAGAAAGCTTAATTGGTCCATTGAGTTGTATGTTCTACACTTGCCAAGTGTAGTGGACCCTATGCATTAGAAAACTCGATAGATTAAATTACAAACCTATAAGCCGAAAAAGATGAAGTCCGGGAACAACAATGGTGGTGGAGATAGTGGCAATGTCGACATCAACATTGCTGGTAGCAGCCATAGCAGAGGCGAAGGCAGCCATCCTATTGACGGTGATTGATGGATAGAATCCCTTTGGGCGGAAATACAAGCTCAAGAAGAAAAGGTGACCCGTGAACTCCGAGAGATTCGCGACATCATTTCCAACTTGAGCCTAAACGCCAACAGGGCTCGTGACGATGGTGGGATCAACCGTGCCAGAGAAGATGCTCGTGGCCAACCTATCAATCAACACGACCTTGCAATTCGTCATAGGCAACTAGCCTATGAAGATGAATCCAATAAAGAGCTCATAAACTACCGAGAAATCAACCAAGCACAACCACGAGCTAGAAATCAACCACAACATCCTCATCAACGTGGTTTTGCTCGATATCGCAGACCCACAACATATGAGGAAGAATCTGACAGTGACGAAGAAATAAATCAAAGGCATCGACGTGCACCCAGGAGAGGACAAGGCTTTGACGAATATCGTCCTAAAGCCGACATTCCCAACTTCAATGGCAATCTTAATATTGAAGCATTTCTTGATTGGTGCTATGAAGTTGAAAAATTCCTTAACATGATGGATGTACTGGAGGACAAACAAGTAAAACTAGTCGCCTACAAAATAAAAGGCAGTGCAGCTGCTTGGTAGGACACCTTGCAAAATAATAGAAGGCGACAAGGAAAGACACCCGTTCGGACTTGGAGAAAGATGAAACAACAACTGAAAGGAAGATTTCTTCCTCCAGATTATGAACAATACTTGTTCCAACAATACCAAAACTGCAGCCAAGGTCATCGATCAGTGAGAGAATACACTGATGAATTTATGCGCTTTACTGCTAAGTGCAATATATCAGAGTCAGAGGAACAGCAAACATCACGATACCTCAACGGCTTGAAATTTGCAATCCTGGAGAGGATGACATTAGCTCCAATATAGACTGTTGATGAAGGTTATAACATGGCATTAAAGGCAGAAATGCTTTTGGCTCGTCCTTCTACTTGACAAGCTCCTTTTGCACCAGTCCGTTCAAATCCTGACAGAGGCAAACAAGTTGCAGAAGAAGCAACTCGTCTTTCTACTCACAATACAGGCACTAGCAATCAAGGGGTGGCCAAATCAATCAACAAACGTCGAATACCACCCGACCCAATAATCCATAAGCTAGGCCAACAATTGGAAAATGTTTCAAATGTGGAGAACCTGGTCATCGTTCCAATGAATGTCAAGCTCGCAAGTCTGTCAATCTAGCAGACTATGATAATGAGTGTGATGAAGAAGCTGAGTACAATAATGATGATGACTTGGAGGATGCTGAAATTGCAGACGAAGATGGAGAATAAGTGATGTGTGTTATTCAACGATTATTATACACCCCGAAACAAGAAGACTCATCCCAGAATAAACGCATCTTTCATTCAAAATGCAGTATTCAAGAAAATGTATGCAACCTTATTATTGACAACGGGAGTTGGGAGAATATTGTTTCAAGAGCTTTGGTGAATCACTTGAAGCTGCCCACAGAACCTTATCCAACACCGTACGAGATTGGGTGGGTCAAGAAATGACCTTCAATAAAGGTCACAGAGGTGTGCAAAGTTCCTATTTCTATCGAAAAATCTTACCAAGATGAAATCATGTGTGATGTAATTGACATGGATGCCTATCATATTCTACTTGGGCGACCGTGGCAATATGACGTTAATGCAACTCATCGAGGAAAAACAAATGTCTACTTTTTCTAGTGGAATGGAAAGAAAATAGCAATCTTCCCAAACAACAAAGATCGGCCCAAAACTTCTAAAGTGGAGCGGAAGTCTTTCCTTATTATGACAGATTCTGCAAATGAATTCTTCAAAGAATCAAATGAGATCGGAGAAACTTTTGCTCTTGTAGTCAAAGGAGAGGAATCGCATGAAGAAGAAGTCCCAGAGGAGGTACAACACATATTGGAAGAATTTAAAGAAATTATTTAGGATGAATTACCTGATGGGCTTCCACCAATGAGGGACATCCAGCATCACATTGACTTAGTCCCTGGAGCAAGTTTGCCGAGTCTACCTCACTACCGGATGAGCCCAAAGGAGAATGAGATACTAAAAGAGAAAGTAGAAGAATTAATGCGCAAGGGGCATATTAGAGAAAGTATGAGTCTGTGTATAGTACCAGCTTTGTTGACACCCAAGAAGGATGGAAGCTGGAGAATATGTATGGATAGCCGAGCCATCAACAAAATCACAGTTAGGTATCGTTTCCCTATACCTTGACTAAAGGATATATTGGATCAATTACAAGGGTCAACAATCTTCTCGAAGATTGACTTGCGCGACGGCTATCACCAAATTTGTATAAGACCGGGAGATGAATGAAAAACTGCTTTCAAAACACAGGAAGACTTATACAAATGGTTAGTCATGCCATTTGGACTATCTAATGCACCAAGTACATTCATGTGCCTTATGAATCAAGTCCTCAAGCCATTTATCGGAAGGTTTGTCGTGGTTTATTTCGATGATATTTTGATCTATAGCCACAACAAAGAAGAGCATTTGGACCACCTGCGTCAGATTATGAAAGTCCTTCAAGACAACAAGCTATTTGTCAACTTAAAAAAATGAAGCTTTATGACAAATTGCTTGGTTTTCTTGGGCTTCATTGTAAGTGCTGACGGAATCCATGTTGATGATGAGATAGTTCGAGCAATCAGAGACTGCCAACTCCAAAGATAGTCACTGAAGTCAGAAGCTTTCATGGCTTAGCTACATTTTGTAGGAGGTTCATAAAAATTTTTAGCAGTATCATTGCTCTTATCACTAATTGCTTAAAGAAAGGGAAATTCCAATGGAGCGTGGCTGCTAACAAAAGTTTTGCACAAATCAAAGAAAAGTTGACAACTGCACCTGTCTTGGTGTTGCCGAATTTTGATAAAGTTTTTGAAGTGGAATGTGACGCAAGAGGAATTGGCATTGGGGTAGTATTATCTCAAGAAGGCAGACCTGTTGCATTCTACAGCAAAAAGCTTAGCGAGGCACGTCTAAAATGGTCAACCTATGAGCAAGAGTTATATGTTGTGCTTCAAGCTTTACGACATTGGGAGTATTACTTAATTCCACGTGAATTTGTAATATATTCTGATCATGAAGCCTTGAAGCATTTCAAGAGTCAAAAACATTTGAACAAGATGCATGCAAGGTGGGCTTCGTATATGGAGCAATTTTCTTATGTTATTAAACATAAATCATGAGCTATCAACCGTGTTGCCGATGCCTTGAGTAGAAGGGCAACTTTGCTGGTCACTTTAAGTGGCGAAGTTGTAGGGTTTGAATGTCTAAAGGATCTCTACCCAGAGGATGAAAATTTTAATGAAGTTTGGCATAAACACTTGTCAAAGCAACCAACTGAAGACTTCCACGTCTATGATGATTACCTATTCAAAGGTAACAGACTTTGCATCCCGAGGACATCCTTGAGGGAGAAAATCATTCAAGATTTGCATGGAGGAGGACTCAGTGGACATCTTGGACTAGATAAAACTATTGCAAGTGTGGAGGAAAGGTATTTCTGGCCACAAATCAAAAGAGACGTGTGCAAGTTCGTGAGGAAATGCCCAATTTGTCAAACTGCAAAGGGCCAAACACAAAACACGGGACTCTATATGCCGTTGCCTATACCAGAAGATATTTCAGAAGATTTTTCCATGGATTTCGTCTTGGGATTGCCAAGAACCCAAAGGGGAGTAGACTTTGTATTTGTGGTCGTGGATAGATTTTCAAAGATGGCGCATTTCATCCCTTGCAGGAAGACTTCAGATGCAATGCACATTGCAAGACTATTCTTAAGAGATTGTGCGACTCCATGGAGTACCAAAATCCATCACTTCTGATAGAGATTCTAAATTTCTATCTCACTTCTGGCTCATATTATGGAAGCGCTTCGATGCAAGTCTGAAGTTCAGCAGCACAGCTCATCCTCAAACTGATGGTAAAACCGAGGCAACCAACAAAACCTTGGAAAATTTGATTCATTGTATTTGCCAAGATAAGCCGAGACAATGGGATTTTGCACTTGCACAAGTTGAGTTTGCCTATAATAGTGCAATCCACAGCTTAACTGGAGTATCACCATTTTTTATTGTCTACAAGAAGGTACCAAAGCATGCTCTAGACTTGGTTAAACTGCCAAAATTCTCTGATAAAAGCATTGCAGCAAATAAAATGGCGGAACAAGTGCAGTCTATTCAAGAAGAGGTGAAACAGAAATTGGAAGCCTCCAATGCCAAATACAAGGCTGCAGCTGATAAGCATAAAAAGGTGAAAGTATTTAAAGAAGAGGATATGGTTATGGTCTATTTGAGGAAATAAAGAATTCCAGTGGGTACCTACAACAAGCTGAATCCAAAGAAGTATGGTCCCTACCAAATTTTGAAGAAGATCAATGACAATGCTTATGTGGTTGATCTTCCGGAAGATTGGGGAATCTCAAGAACCTTCAATGTTGCTGACTTATATGATTACTACCCACAGGAAGGTTCTTTATATCCAAAAATTAACTCAAGGGCGAGTTTTTCTCAAGTGGAAGGGATTGATGTGGAACATGATTCAAATGAGTTCATGAAAAGGATTGACAAAATCAAAGCCAAGAAGAAGAACAAATAAATCTTCTCATGAACCCTACTTTGGGGCTTTAAATCTTTACACAATGATGCGTTATGGATGAGTATTATATATGGTTGCGAAGATCTCATGAAGTACAACAAGTTCATAACAAGAATCGCCTTCAATCCTCACCTAAAGATAATTTTCTAGTTGCCCAAAGTTTGCCATTTATTATCTTTCTTATGTTGTAAATAGTACTATTGTTATGAATAGTACTATTTGGTTGTTTTTCTCCCACATAGGAAGTTTAGGAAATCTTTAGTCCTAAGAGCTCCTATAAATAGATAGCTCTTCAAGCTCAATAAACACACTTCAATCAATACAAAACTAGTATTGTATACTTCCTCTCTAGTATTCTAGAGTTGTAATATTTATGTTTTTCTTGTATCAAGGACGTTTTGCTAGAACGAATCTAGTGTTTCGCTTCCGTTCTGCGTCATATCTAATAGCAACTTGGTTTTAGGGTTCTAATCAGGTTATCTATATAAAGAAGGTCATGGTCCCTAAGGCTAATCGTTTTATTTTTTTGTCCTCAATTCTCCATCTCTTGAGAGACACATATTGAGAGAATTCAATTAGTTTGTGGAAGACCTTGCCTCAATTTTCTACAAGGTGATTTTGTCTTCTCGTTATTTAACGGTATAAATTCAGGTACGCTATTCTCATATTTTGTTATGTAATTTTGATAATCTAAACATAACTTGTATGAATTAATTGAATATATGTGACTTATGTTCTAACAGTAGAAACTTTGAAGATATTTGAGCGGAACTTACATGTAGCAAATGGAACTGGGGAATTGATACGGTCTACTTTTGACCTTCTATTATGTTGTTTCTTTCTTTTTCATCTTCATTTTTCAAATTTAATTCTTTTGATATATAAAATTATTTGCGTTGGAAAAGACTATTTAACCGGACGGTCTCAAATAAAAGGAGATGAAGTATTATATTGATGAAAAGATGAAGTTTTTTTTTTTTTATTTGGTACAGATGAAAAGATGAAGTTGAAGACAATATTGTAAGTGAAGAGACGAGAGGGGTGCATGCATCGCTTAGCTGAACTGCTTGCACTTGATCCTACGTCATCTCTGTCGTAAAAGCTAACAATGAAAGGTGGTCTTGCGTATCCGTGTGGGTCACAATCAACATCCACTATCGACTTTACCCCTCCAAATTTCATTAATTGCTAGATTTACCCCTAGCTTTTCTCATTGACTTGTACCAGCTAAGCTAGACTTTTCTTTTCTTTTTGTTTTTCTTTTTGTCGGAACTAAGCTTAAACTCATTCACTATATATAATGTATTGATATCAATGAGCCTTCCCCACCTTTACACTCTTTTAAACTCACCTATATAACTATTAGAGCTGGTATTTGGGTTATCTCATCCTATCCTAACTTAGCTCTCACGAATCATAGGTTGAAAGAATTGAGCTCAACTTGTTCCACGAGTCCATTACTATGAGTTATGAGTTGGGTTGAACTAGGCTAGGCTAGTATATTTTTTGTAATTAGTATATTTTGAATGTATTATATATATTAATAGATACACATATAGATATACAAACACTAATACACACACACACACACACACACACATATATATAACACCAAAAAAACTAATTGGAAGTACTCGGATAGTTGGATTAATAAAAAAAATTGAAGTAAAACTTAAACTTAACTTTTTCAAGAAAAAGTTAATTTAACGGATAACATGACACAGGACATAAATGATAAAATATTACATAACAAACTACAACCCCACAAGACACGGGTACATTAGTAGCATAAACATACAAATCAAATAGGTCTGAGTTCCGAGCTGAGTTGGGTTGCATTGGTTCTAATTCGAAATACGTTTGAGCTCAAACAAGCTGCGTCATAAATTTTATGACCTAACTCGATCCACCTATATATGGTGGGTTGGACTGAGTCGAGCCTACTTTTAACTAGACTGTATTGGGTTCGAATTTTCATGTGTCGGATTGTGCTGGGCCTGAGCCGACCCAGCCCAAATGCATGTTTTATAACCACTTCCAATCTAATCGAGAACAAGGCTTAGTATTCCAATTTGATCGAGAACAAGGCTTAGTATTCAAGTATTCTATTTTTTAGAAAAATATTTTCCCTCAACAAGTTATTTTACAACAAACAAACGAAGCCTAGAAAAATATTTTATTTTTCAAAAAAATATTTTACACAAGCAAGTTATTTTACGGCAAACAAACGGAGCCTAAATGTCCAAAACAACCTTTCTATAATGGGGAAATGTATTTGTTTTAAGTAAAATTTCTTAATAGCATTATACACAAAATATTTACGTTTGTTGAGCTTTTCAAAATCAGATCTTTGTTTATAGTCACTTTACCCAAAAGTCTTGGTTTTGATAGATCAAGATATTTTTTATAACAATTATTTTTATTTTTTTTTTGTGCCAAAAGCGAAAGAATTTGTGATCCCTAGCTTTTCACTTAAACAAATGAAGTAGATCGGCCAATATTCATTGCAGGAGAAACCTCTTCAACAACAGCAGCCAACAATTGACCAGCCATCAATTTACATGTATTGCTTTCTGATTTATATTTAATAGTTCAAATTATTTCACTAAAATTATATCACTATTCTATTATTATTATTAATGTCTCTCATAAGACAATAAAAGATCCGGAATATACTTTTTGTGGGCTTAAGCAGCTAGTGGCATGGACTCACAATTTTGTTAATTGAACAAAACAAATAAAAAAAAAGCCACAACAAAGTGGTGTCCATTAACTTTTTATTTGAGGAAGTAAAGGAGGAAGCTATTCACGTCCATTCAATTCTAAAGTTAATTGTTAGCAAGAAAAAAGTATATAGTCTAGTTTAATAGGAGAGTGTACCACTCTATCTAATAGTAATAATTAATCCTACTGCACGTGGGTTTAACGAAGAAACGCGTTGTTAGGCACTAGATTAAACTAATAAAAGCCTATATATATAATAGGCCATAAAAAAACAAAAACAAAAACAAAAAAAAAATATATATATATATATATATATATATATATATATATAAATATACTCGTACAATACTGTATAAATCAGAGTGGCCATATTGTGATTTGTTACAAAAGTAGATGGCTTTTACATATCCTCATCCTTTTTATAATAGTAATAGTAATACTAACTTGGTGTGTGCTCCTGATTAATCTGATTCTATCAACTTTTGCTTCAGAGTAAGTGGGTTATCTTCTCTCTTTTATTAAGGAAAAGCGAAAAATGAAGATGAGGAGACTTTGAATATTTTAAAATGGGTTGTTGTTGTTGTTGTTGTTGTTGATAGATCTACCAAACAGCTGGTCTTTGGTTTATGAGATTACTTTGTATTGTTTTGTCACTTACTGGTGAAACTTTAAGTTTTATACACGGCAAGAATTTTATGTATTCAATCAAATTTCGAGTAACATCCCACTTGTTTTTCATGACTGTAGATTGTTAGTGAATACTGCTAATGACTGAAATTAACTTTTTCAATTTACAACTTGTGAAAAGTCTTGAGACATAAACTTGTTTGTGTGTTGATTTATGCATCCCAAACTTGTTAATGGGAGTTGTTTGGTTATGTTTTTCAATTTTTCCATATCTGAGAATTGAGTTTTGTTGTTGTTGTTGTTGTTGTTGTTAATTGTTTGTGCAGATATTATTTCATCAAATAAACTTGTTTCCACTGTGAAGAGTATTATTAATAGGTAGTCGAAATTGATAATATTTGTAATGCAAGCATCACAACAGCAAGAGAGGAGAGCAGGCGTGACCACCAATACCAATTTGTGGTATCAGTCAGTTCCAAAACTAGAGCCCTATTGTTTTCCACACTTAGAGAATTTTGACCATCATCATTTGCAGCGCTTCAATGATCGCTATTGCACCTTGGAATCGTCTGTTGTGAGTGGCAATCAAGCTACTTTCAACAACAAATCTTCACCATCAACAATGTCTCATCAAGAATCTCAGTCGCACCCACCGGACTCGCGCCGCTCACCGGAGACTAATTATGGCTCCCCTTTAAGTGGATCTTGTGTAACTGAGGATGTGAATGACTTCAGGCATAAGCTGAGAGAACTCGAAATTGTAATGTTGGGACCTGATTCAGACATTCTTGATGATGCTTACAACAACAACAACACCACCAACTTAGCAAGCAACAGTGTTACCTCCTCACCTGAGATTGAATGCTGGAGGCAGATGATGGAAGCCATACCAAGGAGGGACTTAAAGCAGGTTCTCATTGCTTGTGCGAAAGCAGTATCCGATAATGATCTTTTGACAGCCCAATGGTTGATGTCTGAGTTACGCCAAATGGTCTCAGTCTCCGGTGAACCAATTCAGCGTCTAGGAGCTTACATGTTGGAAGGGCTTGTTGCACGCCTGGCTGCATCAGGAAGTTCAATCTACAAATCATTGAGATGCAAAGAACCAGCAAGTTTTGAGCTTCTTTCTTATATGCATATTCTGTATGAGGTTTGTCCTTATTTTAAATTTGGTTACATGTCAGCAAATGGAGCCATAGCTGAAGCAATGAAGGATGAAAACAGAGTTCACATTATTGATTTCCAAATTGCTCAAGGAAGCCAGTGGGTGACTTTAATCCAGGCTTTTGCAGCCAGGCCTGGAGGGCCACCTCATATCCGCATAACTGGTATTGATGACTCGACATCAGCTTATGCTCGTGGAGGCGGCTTGAATATCGTGGGACAGAGGCTATCTAAACTTGCCAAGTCCTTCAAGGTGCCTTTCAAATTTCATGCTGCAGCCATGTCTGGTTGTGATTCTGACTCTGAGCTTGAGATAAAAAAAAATCTTGGAATTCAACCAGGAGAAGCATTAGCCGTGAATTTTGCTTTCATGTTGCACCACAGGCCGGATGAAAGTGTGAGCACGGAAAACCATCGGGACAGGCTATTGAGGATTGTGAAAAGCCTGAATCCGAAGGTTGTAACCCTGGTTGAGCAAGAGTCTAATACAAATACTTCTGCGTTCTATCCCAGATTCCTGGAGACATTAGATTACTATACGGCTATGTTTGAATCAATTGATGTGACTCTTCCAAGAGAGCACAAGGAGAGGATCAATGTGGAGCAGCACTGCTTGGCGAGAGATGTTGTCAACATAATAGCATGTGAAGGAAGTGAGAGGGTGGAACGCCATGAGCTTCTGGGGAAGTGGAAGTTACGGTTTAGAATGGCTGGTTTTAGTCCGTACCCCCTGAGTTGTTTGGTGAATGCTACGATTAAAACATTGCTACAGAGTTACTGTGATGGATATAGGCTACAAGAGAGAGATGGAGCTCTCTATCTTGGTTGGATGAACAGAGATCTTGTTGCCTCTTGTGCTTGGAAGTGATGATGATTGTTCATACGATTTTTGTTCTTCACCTCTGCTTGTTGGTAATGGTTCAACAACAATTTGATTCCTCATTGCTGTATTAATCAAGTTGAGCTTATTTTGTTTAAATCATGTTTAATTATATGCAGCGCAATGTGGTAGTTGAAGACTACTTTGAGCCCCCACCACCACTGCTAGTTATGTAAGCGATGATATTTGTTCATCTGAGTGCTACCCAGAAAGGTAGATAGATAGCTAGCTTGAAGGGCAAGGAAATTATATCCAAGAATTATAAAATTCAAAAGTGTATGTATATCATGTTATGCTTCTCTTGTCCTCAAGGGCAAGGAAATTATATCCAGTATCCACACGGCAAAGCATAATGCTAGAGCGTTAACTTAAGATGTTTACAGAGATCACAATGGTTTCTGCCATACTAATTATAAAAATTAAGCATGTACAAGGGCATCATATGATAAGATCACTACAAATAATAGAAGCTGCCAGTAGTTACTTAGAAACATCTACATTCTATCTCGATCCTGATTGCGATTGATTTGTATAACAAATCTATTCTTTTCAACCAACTGTAGTCGATCAGAACCAAACGAGTTAATTAAGACAATGGAAATGAGCATAAATGAAGACCATTTTAGTATGCAGAATCATCCTGGTCCGGGAGAATTCATGCCAAGCATTGGCAGCGACATTGCTAATTTGCACCAATATGAACAACCATATCGAGACCATTAGGTTTGCTCTCTCCTGCTTCTGATCTCGACTCTCCTGTCATGGCTGCTATTTTAGCATGACCTCCTGATGCATTCTGGGTAACAGTCCGAGACGCAGGCATTTCATGATCATGTTGCCCTTCATATGTTGTAATAACCAATTTTGGATCATGGGATGCCCTCTCAACGTGTTTTTTAACTGGGCAACCAGCATTTGAACACCTATAGTAACTCCTGCATATAATAAGACATATAATTAGACTAAGCGAAGACTTGAAGTTCCAGAGCTAATGCACCTCAAAGTGATGTAGAAGTGAACCAAGGCAAAAGGGACAAAAGACGTGCTCTATATACTCTGCTGCTTATTTACACAAAAAATATGAAGCACATGCAAACATGGATATAAAGTTATTAAGACACCTGTAACAAGACAAGGAGATATTACGACTGGGGAAAAAAATACACTGAAAGTTGAGATATTTTGAAATTTGCAGAGTTAATAAATAATTTTTATGAATAATAAATTGATGCAAAATGAACAATTATAGTTTTGACATGTCCATGAACAATTAGAGTGTTAACATGTCCAGTGTCTTGTCGTACACTACAAAAATCAACTTTTCCCCTTACATTACTAAATGTGATGCATTTTGATCCCGTCAACGAGAAATACACAAACATTATTTATTGCTTAAGACTGGCTATCACTCCATTCAACAGCATCATCGATGTGCATGATCTGCCTCGAGGTGGGGAAAGAGGTGGAGTGTGAAGTTGGTGCACTATAAAATTTGGATCTGGTACGTATGTTGCTCATGATGCTAGCAGAAACCACAACAGCATCAACCACACCCGCTCTATATAGCAATTCATCACAAGCCTATGGCTTCCATTAATGCATGTTGTATCTGGCAAAGTCCACTTTTTCTAAAGTTCTTTTCCTACTCTTTTTTCTTTTTTATTTTTAATTTTATTTTGTCCTCTAGGTTTAACAAAAGGATCACTAGCAATATCCAGGATAACTTGTCGTGGTGCATCCTATTTGTGGATCATATTGTTTTAGTAGACAAGTCTAGAGAAGTTGTAAATGTTTAGTTTGAATTATGGAGGGGGACTCTAAAAGTGAAGGCTTTTAAGCTAAGTAGATTAAAGACGGAAAATATAATGGAAGTTCAGTAAGAGTAGGCCTAGGAGTAAAGTAGAAGTAAGATTGGACATGGAATGAATAAGAAAAGAAAAACTTTAAATATCTTAGGTCTATCGTCAGACATAGAGTGAAGGCTAGATGGACAAAGTGGAGATGCATAACAGGAATACTGTGTGATCAAAAGATACCCCTTGCAATAGAGAGAACGCATTATAAGATAGCCACAAAACCAGCTTTGCTCTATAGCTCAGAGTGCTCGACCGTAAAGAACCAATATATGATTAGATGATGTCAGTGAGTAGTCTTCACCTAACTAAGATGACAATGCTAAGGTGGACGTTGGGCCAAGATTAGAAACAATTTGATTAGAGAAAAAGTGGTGACACCACGTGTTAGGAGGTGACTAATGAGGCACCCTATTAAAAGATGAGAAGTTGTGAAGGTTGTAAAAAGTAAGATGTAAAGAGAAAAACTTAAGAGGAGTTGGTTGGAGACGCTCAATCAAGATATCGCATGTAGGGAACTAAGGAAGGAGATGGCTCTCGACAGTAATAAATTGATCATATAGCCAATTCCACCTAGTAGGATAAAGAATTGGTTTAATTTGTTTTAGTTTAGGGTTTAGTGAAAGGATAACTTCGTCCCGAGGCACATAAGATTCCATCCTTTTGGTGTGTTTTCTTCACTGAAGGATTGATGCTAAGCGCTATATTCAAAATTTTCCAACCAGCATATGAGGAGGTTTGCCTTCATTTCTCCGAGCCAGTTGTGACCAATCTAGAGCCTATATCCTAGTTTTATTGCTAATCTGAGAAAGGAAACAATCTAAATGCGGTGGTCTGCTTAAAAGGAAGACTGGAAAGAGCTACTATCAAAATAGGCACAACAAAGTGCTAAGCACCAAAGGGTAAGCAGCCTTTTTCTCAAGCAAATGTGTCGCGCTCGATTATAAGCACTTTTAGTTTGCATATAAGCACCGTGGACCAACTTATAAACTATGCTAGACATCATATATATTGGTGCATACATCTATGGTCTACATTCATTCTTCATTCAGATGCACCTAATAACTCAAACGCAAAGCTATATGTAGTATGCCTTGGATTTCAAGTTAAATAACACCACAACAACTAGTTTTTTTTAAAGTTGCGATATTCCAAATAAGACCATCAATAACTTCACTAAAACAATAAGAATATAAAAATTAATTATTATAAAACTATTAGTTATCACCCTATCTGCATGTTGAAGAAAGTAACAAAATCAAAATATTTCCAAGCCAAGTCAGATATCTAATCAAAGAACTACCTAGGATTCATGATGGATATAGGGAAAATTCAATTTACATTTAGGACCATATTAACAGATTCGTGGTGCGGTCTGAGAGTCATGGTATGAGTTCGGGTATAGGATAACCAAAAAATTTTTGTCTTAAGGTACTCTTTGTCTAGTAGGAATTTAGGTTGTGTGATCTCTTTTGTTATTTTTCTGAAAAAATTTACATACTATTTGGGTCGCCAACTTTAGCAAACTAGAGCGTAAATTGCAGTGTTTTGGTATGCAAATGTACTGCGAATTGAGACGTGTGCACTGATACATGGTTCTAGGGGGTAGGACGAATCTGGAAACTATGTTCAGAACAAATATGGACGTTGGCAGCTTAATCATGGTAGCCAAGAACACCAACAGGTAGTTGTTCAAATGCCGGACTTGTGTCAGTGGTAATGTGCGGTGATCGCTTGGCGGTAGAGGTACTGTCATGACACTAGTGACAATGATGGCGGTGAAGGCTAAAACAATAGCAGTTGTAACATCAGGGATGAGGGAACTGGAGAGGTAGGGAGGGTTGTGGTAGCAGTATACAAGGAAAATGGTAGTCATGGCTGAGGCTCTTGAATCATTCAAGTCAGTGCAATTCAGTTTAGTTGTGGTGGTGAAGCACATAATGGTTTTATTGAAATAGTTTAGTCATATCAGCAGCCTTGAATATTTGTAGTTACAAAAGGTAAATTATACACAGTAGTCATGACTGAGACATTGGATTACAGTAGGCCTGTCATTTATTCGCTCAGTCATCCTTTTTCCTGTATCGGATGTTATTTAGAAAATAAAAAGTCCATCCACTGCAGATAAGTGACTAAACAGATATGAAAACTAAAAGAAGGGGCTTCTACGCAATAGTCATACTGAGAAATTAATAAGTAGGCCTGTCATTTATTCGTTCCATAACCCCTTTCCCTATATCTGATATTTTCTGAAAAACAAAAAGGTTCATCCTTTGCAGATAGTGACTAAAACACACAACAACAACAACAACAACAACAAGCAGTAGGGGTTTTGTCAGTAAGTATATAAATTCTAGCAAGGGACACACCATATTCTGTTGAAAGGTATATCTAGGTTTTCAGAAGGTCTCTGCAGAGCAGGCTAAGATAAATACTTGGAGAAAAGTTCCCACCAACACATAACTGAGAGCTATCGCAGGGCTCTGTGTGGTAATTTTTCTGTTTTGTATAGCTTTTTTCTTTATTTGCCCTCGGCTGTAGCTGTTAAGCTACTTGCTTGACACTGTAACTGTTGCTACCCTAACGTAAATCTTATTCATCTTCTAATAACATTGTTAAAAATCCTGAGGTTCCATCCTAAAACCAATTAGTATTAAGTGAAGTAGCCTAGGATCTTATAAAGTGGTCTAAGAATTTATATTTTTCCGATGTGGGATAAGTGTATATTCTAACAAACGCCTAAGCAATGTACCAATACAGAAACAATAAAAATTGGTGTAATGACAACAGATGATCATGAACAACATTACAAGACAATCAAGCAACAAAGAAATAACAACTGATTCTGCATGAAAAGGTATACTATTGCAGATGTAAAGAAGAATGCAAAGGTTATATCTCTTAAATGTACGCACAGAATACAAAAAAACATCTTAAAAGAAGGTTAGGAAGGAAGGATTTACATCTATTTAGCTGCAGAACAATTCTTAGATGCAGTTCAGCATTCCAGATCCAAAGAAGATTTTTAAGTCCTGACACTATTGTTCATCCATATATCTTAATATCCAAATGCCTATACGATAATGAGAATGACACCAGAATATGATCGGCTGAAGCATGGAAAGTCCAAGTTGACAAATTTTCATATAATTGTCAATAAAATTTTGGATTTGCAAGATGGTCAGATATTTAGTCTGAAAAGTTCAACTCAAACAAAACCATTTTTATTTACTGAAGTCTGCAGAACATTAAGAGCTAATTGCAAATTCTGGGACCTCCTGGGGTTCTACAATGCAAACATCGCCACAATTTTTTATTGCTAAATCAACTAAGATTCAACCCCCATTCGTAGTTGATACTTGCAAATCATTGCCCAATAATAGGATCTCAGCACTGTGAAGTTATGCTTGCTGGCATCAACAGCTGAGCATGAATGGATGATATCATAAAAAGTTTTCCTCCCCTCCTTAGTATTAGTAACTGGCAGTTTATTTGATAAGATTGTTAATAATTTAAGGATCATTTGAGGAAAAACTTTTAAAGTCGCAAGTGAAGGGGGTAGAGTGTAATGCCAAGTTATATCTCAAATAAAAGAAATGTATATACCTTGGATTCGGATTTCCTTTCACTAATTTCTGCCCATATTTCCGCCAGCGGTAGCCATCATTCACTAGATCAACCTCACTCCTTGTCTGAACAACATGCCGCACTTCACTGCAATGCTTATTCAGCATAGGATCATCAGCGGCAGAAATATCTCTCTTCCTGGACAGAGGCATTTGTGACAATTGCAGAGAAGTTAGTGCCGTATAGCTGCTAGTGAAAATTTAGTACAAACAGCTCATTTCTTTACTTACTGTCTCTTCAAGTCTTGACCAGTGGTGTTATCAACCTCATCTCTCATACCACCTCCAACAGATTCACTTGCTACAAGAGCTAAAGGCAGAATAACCTCAGCTGACTCAGGTTGAGACGATTCAACGTGTGCAGCGGAAGGCTTATCAGCTAAGAGAGACAAGGACATATCACAATTTCATACCAAATTTTAAGTGGCTTAAATTGAAGACAATAACAACATCCAGAAAATACCTTCTGAAATACTCATGATAGGTGTATCTTGTTTTACCATTTGGAGAGGCTGGACAAGTGCGGCACTTGTCTGAGGGGCATGCTGGGGTTTAGGATGTTCATGCTTCCCAAGGTAGTTGATATCCGTAATTTGTCCAGCATTTGATCTCTCCACTTGCTTTTTGGCTACACAGTTAGGGTATGTGCATTTGTAATAGCTCCGAATAAATTCATTTCCTTTAACAAGCTTCTGTCCATATTTGCGCCAGTTATATCCGTCTTCAGATGGCTTTTCAGGTGTTATGGAGGGACTGCTTCCTTGATTAGATTGTGAAAGCTGTACAACAGTATCAGGGTTTCGCCTTGGCTGCAATTTATCCAAAGATTTCTCAGATCCAACAGAGTAAGCAAGCGTCACTTGATTAGATTGTGATGATAGAGACCCAACATTTGGACTTTGTATATGGGGCAAAGTATCTGAACTCATCTCAACTTTTGCAGTAACAATGCTTGTTCCCTTGCAGGATCCTGATGTAGGGGTTTTCGTATCTGGGCTCTGTGTCTGCTGCGAAGCATCCGATGTACGGATTATAGAAACAGGGCTCCTCGGTTTATCCTGCAAGCTATCTATTTTTCGTGATGATACTAGAGCAAAATGAGTGACTTGCGATTGGTTGCCACGAGTCTCAGGGTTTTGACTCTGTTGCTCATTGTCCTCTTTCTTTACAGCAAGAGGAGCATTGTCATGATCAGGTTTTGATAACTGAGCTCCACCATGAGGAATACTGTGGCCCCCATCATCGGACACTTTCTCACATGCTGTTGCAGGTACCCCTTCCTTTTGATCAGGTGGTGATGGCTGCTCCTTGGTATCAGCATTTACTCTCTTCTCCACTTGTTCAGCCAAGTTAGATGAAAGGCTTTCTTCCCGAACAGCATCCACATCATTGCCTCGAGTATCAGTGTGATCTTGCCTCAGCCGTGAATTCTCAGAATAAATTTCATCCAGTGCATTTTCCTTTGAAGTACCCATAAGTGCCAAAGAATCACCAATACATCTGAAAGCACCATAAACTACAAGACTGATGAGATAATCTTATACAAAGTCAAATATTAGAAGAGCAACTCTTGTATTTTCAAAGTCAAATATATCACAAAAGCGGACTCTTTGAATTAAGTTAAGAAATTAGAGAACAGACTTTCTCACTTCATTCTAACATACCAAATGTTTCTTGTCAAATGATTTTTTTTATTTATTATTATTATACGGTTATTCTTTTTCTTGACATGATGACTAACCTAACCAAACTCCAAAGGGGTTCAAAGTCTTTCGCAAATCCAGCAACAGCAGCTTCGTGCACCGTACTTAATTTAGGTCACGCATCATGTCAGTTGAGAAGATTTATTATAAATTATATTCCTATTTTTTCCTCAAAAAAAAAAAAACATAATTATTCCAAATTTCGTGGGTTCTCTCCAAATGCACGGGCACATACATATATATAATAAAAAAAGAAAAGAAAATTAACAGAAGTTTCATACGCAAAAATAAAATAACAAAAAGAATAATTGATGGACAAAAAATTTAACTAACACCATTAACAGTAAACTTTAACAAAGTTTAAAGTCAAACTAAGTAATCAGACAAATATAGATTTTGAATTACAAAAAAGAAAAAGAGGAAAAAAGAAAATCAATTACCTTTTGTTGTTTAATTTTCTTTTGTCTTATCTTTCAGAATTATGTATAATTGAGCTGCTTCTTCTCCTTCTCCTTCTCCTTCTCCTTCTCCTTCTTTCTTCTATGTTATTGGCAAAGGAAATGAAAGCAAATGAAGAGTTGAGCAGAATTGACCAGACCCAGTCCAACTCTGTCTCTATATATATTCCATTTATAATGTATTAGTTAGTGGTAGTAGTAAAAGCTCAATTAGTAGCGTAAAGGGTGTCTCTTTACCTTTCCTGTTTGGTTTGTTGGGTTTGATTTTAACAACGTTCGCCAAAAGCCAGCCGTTGGATTATGGGATTCCTATTTAACGGTGCTTCTGGGGGCTGCCTCTTGTGACACGTGACAACCTACTATAGGATATCACTTTTTATTATTAATGGTCCGAGGACTTGGTGGTTATTCTCTCTTTCTCTCTCTCTCTCTCTCTCTCTCTCTCTCTCTCTCTCTCTTTTTTCAGTCATTTTTGAGTTATTCTTTCTTTTTCTTTTTTTTGGGGGGTCATCTAGCAGTTATTTTCTGAACTTTTTGGCTCATATTGGAGTTGTTCTTTTGAATTTTTCGTTTATTCAATACAATTTGGTAAGTAATTTTTTTTCTTTCTAAATTGTACAATTTGGTAAGTAATAATTGAAAATATATGCATTTCTACATTTAGGCTCCGTTTGCCTGCCGTAAAATAACTTATTATTAGAAAATATTTGTAGGAAAAATATTTTTCTTAAAAATAGATTATTTTCTAGTGTTTGGTTATCACATTGAAAAATATTTTTCGATATTTGGATGTAATAGTAAAAATTAATTAAAATTACGAATTTATTAAATTTGCTTAAAATTATTAATAATTAGTGTCTATTAGTTGATTAATTGATTAATAATTAATAATTTATTAAGTTTCATTAATTATTTATTTCAAATTTTACTAATATATTAATAATTTTAATCAATTAATTAATTATTAAATAATAAATTATTAATTATTACATTCAATTAATTAATAAAAATTCTAATCAATTTATAAGTGTGAACTAGCCAGAGGATTTTGCTATTAAACATGCACTTTATCATTACTATTTTGCCTCAGGGCAATGTATTAATTTTCAGAAGTCATCTATCTCGTTTAGCTACAATACTCCAAATAAGACTCAACAGTCTATTCTTGACATCCTTGGGGTCAACTATGCTCTAAAAATGGGCTCCTACTTAGGTCTTCCACTACACTGGGGCTCCTCAAAGGCCTTGGCCCTAAATGGATAATTGATTGAGTTCAATAAAAAAATCCAAGGGAGGAAATAGAACCTCCTCTCATAGGATGGGAAAGAACTGCTAATCAAGTCAGTCTTGTAGGTCATCCCAATGCATGCCATGTCCTTCTTTTACTTCCCTAAATCCTCTTGCAAATTTTTAAGTTCAATGGTGATGAGATTCTAATAGATTGACACATGTATATATTGATTAACACATAGATATAGTACACACAAGACTTGTAGATATGTCTCTAGTCTTCATATTGTATAAATTGTATAGCACTTAGTGGATTTTTACTACAACACACATAACACAAACTTCCACTTCTATAGACAAGAGAGAAAACTAGAGAGAAGTCTTGTGTATTCTCAAAAGAGGTAGATTACAGTTCTTCTTTCCTTTGTGGGGTTTGCTACCACTACAACTCAAAGAAGAAAAGATAGTTTGTTATCTTTGCTTGATGGACTCACTAGGGCTTCTACACTTGTAAAAGAGGGGTCTTTATTTGCAGCTTTTGTTTGGTAGGACTTCTACACATGTGGAACGTGAAGTCTTATTCAAACTCCTTTAAGCATCATCAAAGATGTCTTTATGAGGTATTCATGTATTTCTATTGATGTTCATCTCTTTATGTATGTTGTAGATAATATTAAGTAAGGGATTATAGCATATATACTTGAAAAATTGTATTTAATGTTTTCTTTCACTGCATTTTTCAAGCTTATATATGTATGCAATCTCGTTAAGATCCTTCAATTGGTATTCGAGCCTCTACTTGATATTAATGTAATTGCATGTATGCTTACATTTGTTTCTGGCTATTTTGAGCACTTGAAGGGACTTAAAAAGATATGTGTTTCTAAGGCATGTATGATGTTTAAAAAATGCTTAGTAATATGTTTTCCTATGCATGATTGATGCTTGAAAAATGCATACAAAGTCTTTCCATTATATATGATGTAGTGCTTACACCAAAAGGGGCCAAAACTACACGATCTAGAGGAGTAACACAGTGTCATCTGAATCATAGGCAGTACTCATTCGGATGACCAGATTACTCATCTGGATTAGTGGTAGTCTTGACTTGGACGAGTGACGGAGCTATCTGGTCAACAGGATCTCTCACGCCCCGACCCAACCTGAAAGAGACTAAGTCAAAGCGTAACGGGAAAATGGACAGAGTCTCCCTTAAAACTCGGACATTACAGTTCTTCACATGCATAGAAAAGATCACAAAACCAATCCAACCAACACAACTACAATCCTCCAACAACCAATAGCCAACCATTCAAGCCAACAACACAATTCCCAATACCTCAATCCACAATTAAAACCACAAGTTACTAAAATAAACTAGCTTTAACTAAATTAACCTTCACTAGATTCTTAGTAGTCCTTTAGTTTCCAAACCTAACTTCAGACATGTAATCAAAACCAGAAACAAAACTGATTACATGTAACACGAGTATATGTATATAACTTAGTCATCAAACTAGATTACTAAGTACATACAGACTATGACTAAGTTAGACTCATATACAGGTATACTACAAGACCAAACATAATATACATAATACATTCTTCACAACATCTGGATCACACGCAACTTATCAAGATTTACGCCAGTCAAACAATCCACGATCAAAGTAGACAGAAATCGGCTTCATCATATACAGACATATTCTCATCAACTTGTCGATCACACTCCTGTTCATTTTCACCTGAAAATGGGGACATAAAATGAGGTGAGCTTACAATAACTGAAGCTCAGCGAAGAGGAAAATTGGAGGTGGTTTCAAAATCATTTTCTCTTTTAAAACTTGTTTGGAAACCTGTGAATACCATGTAGCTCAGTTTACAAGCAAGTCACATAATTTTGCATAACAGTGAACATTTAAATAACATACAAAACAATAACAAGTAAACAGCTCTACTCTCCGAGGATCTAGGGCCCAAGCGAGAATAGTAAAAAGGATACAATTACACGAGCATGCGCTGGAAACGGTAGGCCTTGAAATAGCTAACAACATCATACTTACTCCAAATAGTGGGTGAAATTTGGATATACACCAAACAGTACCATGATAGAAAAGACCGTCCTGGCAAGCTCGATGCCGCCCAGGTGGAACCGAAACTTCTACCATGGGGTCATCTTATTCATTTAACAATTGCAACCTGTCGCGCTCACACATAACAATTGAACAAGTATGTCCCAGCTCTCCGAGGACTAGGGTCCAAGCGAGAGAGGGCACTAACAAGTAAAAACATATTTGGAGGTCAACAAAGTAGGTTGCCTCCGGCATACAGGCATTTAACCATATACTTTTCCAATAACATATTTGTCAACATTTCACATACTATTATAAGATAACATGTCATCTATCATAAGTGCATTTAGGTACATATTGATGCGATTAAATGGTGCATTATAAATAGATTCAAAATGACCAAGTTTTAATAACCCGCAAGTACACGGATCAGCGTAATATAGTGTGCTAAAAGTGCGCGGTCGTATTCCACAGGGAGGCTCCTAAGTTAGTTCGGTTGAAGAAGTGTGAGTGAAAGTGTTCTAAATGAGTGTTGTAAATTTAAAGACATATAGATTGGTTGGGTTTGATAAAAGAAAAGAAAAACTAAGTTAACTAATCTAAAGTTAGAGTTGGGAGTGTAAATAGGGGTAGGTTTTCTTAAAGCTCGGATTAATATTAAGGCAATTAACCTAGGCTTGGAAATAAGAATATCTAATTCTATGCAAGAGGTTAAGCTACAAGCTTTAACCTAATCAATTAACTTAGTCAATTAAAATCCCGATTACTAACTCTGATGCAGGTGCCGTTACATCCTTCGTATGGATCTGTCCTTACAACCTGGTGTAAAAGGTCTATTTCAACTAAGTAATTAACATCTCTTTTCTAGTCTAGAAACTATGGTCTACTTAAAAGCATTACCTATAGTCTCTTGGAATCTTTAAGGTTGTCAAGCTATTGATTCACTATTAAAGCATGGATATATGACACAAAAATAAAGCAATCATAACATCTACTTAAAAGCATTATGTATGAAAGACAATACTTAATTAATACAAGTCATATATTGCATATGAATTAAATCAGTCCAAATCATGGAGACCGGTAAATTAAAAGACCATTAATATATAATCAAAATCAATAATTAACACGGGCATTATAACGACATTTCAAATATAAAAGAGATTAAAGAGATGCTCCCCCATAAATGAAGTTGAGGTCCGAGGTCGGAGTCCCGAGCACAGCTACAAGATTTCTTTCCTTTTTCCATGCCCCATAAATTCGGGCATTACCTCCGCCGTATTTTCCCCAACTACTAGCTATTTACACGACATATTTAAACTACCCTAAATTAACACTAAAAACGCAATTAAAAACAATTAAAATAAAATCATAAATTAATTTTTCTATCTATTTTCCGTTGGGGTTGGGGGGTATTTATAGGGACAGAAATTAGAGGCGTGCTCGAGCGCCAAGTAGGCGTGCTCGAGCGCGCTTCTGCAGCGCCAGTGCCGTTTGTCCTCAAGCAAGACTACTTCAAAACATATTGATTTTTAAAAGTGAAACCTCAAAAATTTTTGCAAGTGCAATTGAAAACAGAAAATTGCAACTCTTTTCCTATCTTTTGTCAAAAATGAATGCTGAGAAATATAATTTACTATTCTAAACTAGTTTAACAGTTAATGACAAGGACAACAAGAAAACCTTTAAATAGTTTTCAAAATAGCAACTCTTTCAGAAATGAACTATCAATTGCTTTGGAATATGTATTCAGAATGAAACTAAGCAAATTAAGTTCAACATCTTCTCAATTTTTAGGATATATAAACAGATTAGACTTTGATATTCTTACCCATTTGTAATCAAACCCTTAATCATGCCTTAACCCCTTTTACATTTGCCAGAAATATAAAGTACAACTTTCTACTATCTCTTTGTAGTGATTAGTCTCCTTTGCTTTCTGGATATCCCATGTAGCGGACTTTAAGGCCAACAATCCCCCATCGCTATGACTGAGGTTGACAGGTTTTAAAGGGACCCCTACGTACCTTAATCACCCGAGATATCTAGCCTCGAAACCTTACACTATAATACATATGCCAAATTATAATGTCTATGATTTTGGTGCTTTAGAGATTTACAACATATTTACACCAAAATTATTCAACAAAAGGAATATGTACATCTTTTTTTTTTTTTTTTTTCAAAGAGTACATACAGACAGAGTAACAAAACATAATGTACAAACAAGGCAATAGGGTTTAGGTTTCAATCACAAGTAGCTTTCATAACAAAGGGTAATCCTATCTCAATCTTCTCAGATTTTACATACTCATCATTTAAAGAAAAGAACAGCTAAGTTAACTCATGAATACAGTAACCCAAAGTTTTTCTTTAGACATTCCTAAGATTTTTTCACATTACATAGCTAAAAACACAGGTTCTCAAATTATCTAAATCATCTTCCTATAAACAAGTAAGATAACAAATTACTATAACTCAAAAACAATGATCAACAAAGTAGTGTTTTACTTACATATTTTTGAAAATTTATTATGAAATTAATATGTCCCCCCACACCAAAAGATTGCTTGTCCTCAATCAAATAGTAATGTAAAACAAATGAGAGTACGATATATAAGTAATAACACCATGACAAATGCTACATCCTTAAACCTAGGGTTTGCTTACTCTTTAGTACATGTTGATCAAGTATAAAGGGAAATGTAGAAGTAAGGAAGATATCACCTGATTTGTAGCAATTTAAATGTTGATGAAAAAAAAAATGTGTCTATTAATCTCTGTCAAAAGATGGATCATTCTGCAAACTCATTAAAGATTTAGTAGACAAAACAGTTTAAGATTATCATCAGTTTCAACAATTAATGAATCATGCTGCTACAAGTACGCGGCTGTATTTCTAGAAGATTCCTATAAATACATAAGAAAAATAAATACAAAGGACTAAGGAAAGCATAAAATCACACAGACAAGGGAAAATAAACATATGTAAGCATTTAAAGATCTAGGTTGCCTCCTAGTAGCGTTGAGTTTTACGCCCTCAGCCAGGCACCAATGTTAGAGCCATCTATGTTTAAAGCTTTTCAGCACATATTGTCTGATAATTGTTTCAGCACAAATTTTAAATGGAAAATGATCATACAACAGATGATGGTTCATTGTTCCAACAGAACATGCCTTTTCCAAGTCACCATAAAAAGGTGACAATTCCCATCCCAATGTGATGTGTGTGGGAATGTTCATGGATAAATTATAAATAGGGTTCATTTTATGTTATAAATCTGTGTGTCCTAATTGGTCAACCTAGAGGTTAAAAGATATATGCAACATATTGTTCATAAATGGGTCAAATCCAAATGGTGCCTCTTTGGGTAATGTTGTGAGTTGCATAACAGAGGAAGGAGTATCAAATGAAGATCTGAGATGACTTTCAACAAGAGAGAGGATGGGAGTTTTGGACTCATTCTCTCGGTCAATTAGATACAAATGTCGGTCAATCTCATTAACATCTTCTTCAGGTGTCAAGAAGGATGTAAGAATGAAAGTAGACTCAATAGACTCGTCCTGAAAGAGTGAAGACTCTAAGAAAGTGTGTACACTCATCTTCCTTGAAATGGAATCAGAGTCGGGTTGAGTCATGACATTACTAAGGCCATCCTACCCTTCTAAACGAGGTATTTCATTATTTTCCTCAAACTTATTTTCTAAATCAGATGTCTCCCAAATAATCTTGCTCATATCATTAGTATGTTAACATGTTAGTTCATCAAAGGTGCTTATAACAGATTAAATGTGTTGATCTAAAGATTGAAGCAAGTGAGCATTGGATTGGGCAAGATGAAGAAGTTGGTCATACTTATCACCGGATTTGGGAGTAGAGTCAATCCAATCATCCTAGTGATCATTACCTAAAACATGTTGTCTTCCTCATTTCTAGTGTTATACTCTCTACCCAGATTACCTCCATTAAACACTTCTATCTCATCAACCTGGTTTTGGGTAGTTTCTTGATGAACGAAACTAGATTGGTCTTGTCGACTCACGACAGATTGAATAGGGTGCTCGTCTTTCTCCCAATCATTTGCGCTCTCGGTTAGTTGACCGATTTGGTCTTGTAGCCTTTCTATGGATTGGTGGTTGGATTCGACGAGTTTGACAAGTTGGCCGAACTTGTCGTCAAAGTCTAGTTCAGGAGAAGTGAATTCAACTGATTTAGGATAACAAAAGTTTTGATTGAAAGAATCACTTTTGAAACTTTTATAAAACTCGGAAGAATTAGGGTTTTGAGATGCAAAATTTTTAGAATTTTGTGGCATAAAAGATGCATTATTTTGATCCCAAAAGAAATTTTGATGATTTTGCCACTCCGGGTTATATGCATTAGAGTATAAATTTTGGTTCGAAAAATAACCCTGAGTAGTAGAATCATGACTATGTAAAAACATGGGATTTTGGGGACAATTTACAAAAGTATACCCAAATTGAAAACAAACTTTACATGTATTTGGGATAGTGGTTTGGGTTAAATCATTAAAAGTCCATTGATCGGATGAAACATTAAAATGAGTCATATTCAATCAATCTAATTTTCCTAAACATATATATATATATTTTTGTTTTTGCTTTTTAAGAAAGCAGATAAAACAAACACTTAAAATAAATTCGACACTTTTTCAAAAATCAATAACCGTGCTTCCCCGCCAACGGCGCCAAAAACTTGATGCGATTAAATGGTGCATTATAAATAGGTGCAAAATGACCAAGTTTTAATAACCCGTAAGTGCAGGGATAAGTGTAGTATAGTGTGCTAAGAGTGTGGGGTCGTATTCCACAGGGAGGCTCCTAAGTTAGTTCGATTGAAGAAGTGTGAGTGAAAGTGTTCTAAATGAGTGTTGTAAATTTAAAGACAGATAGATTGGTTGGGTTTGATAAAAGAAAAGAAAAACTAAGTTAACTAATCTAAAGTTAGAGTTGGGAGTGTAAATAGGGGTAGGTTTTCTTAAAGCTCGGATTAATATTAAGGCAATTAACCTAGGCTCGGAAATAGGATTCTCTAATTCTATGCAAGAGGTTAAGCTACAAGCTTTAACCTAGTCAATTAACTTAGTCTATTAAAATCCCGATTACTAACTCTGATGTAGGTGCCGTTCCATCCTTCGTATGGATCTGTCCTTGCAACCTGGTGTAAAAGGTCTGTTTCAACTAAGTAGTTATCGTCTCTTTTCTAGTCTAGAAACTATGGTCTACTTAAAAAGCATTACTTATAGTTTCTTAGAATCTTTAAGGTTGTCAAGCTATTGATTCACTATTAAAGCATGGATATATGACACGAAAATAAAGCAATCATAACATCTACTTAAAAGCATTATATATGAAAGACAATACTTAATTAATATAAGTTATATATTGCATATGACTTAAATCAATCCAAATCATGAAGACCGGTAAATTAAAAGACCATTAATATATAATCAAAATCACGAATTAACATGGGCATTATAACGATATTTCAAATATAAAAGAGATTAAAGTTATGCACTCCCATAAATGAAGTCGAGGTTCGAGGTTGGAGTCCCGAGCACAACTATGAGATTTCCTTCCTTTTTCCATGCTCTAGAAATTCAGGCATTACCTCCGCCGTATTTTCCCCAAGTACTAACTATTTACACTACATATGTAAACTACTCTAAATTAACACTAAAAAAGCAATTAAAAACAATTAAAATAAAATCCTAAATTAATTTTTCTATCTATTTTTCGTTGGGGTTGAGGGGTATTTATAGGGACAGAAATTAGAGGCGTGCTCGAGCGCCCAGTAGGCGCGCTCGAGCGCGTTTCTGCTGCGCCAGTGCCGTTGCGCCTTGTGGCCTTCACAAAGTTGCCGGAAGAATCAGTGAGGCGCGTTCAAGCGCCAGTGAGGCGCGCTCGAGCGCACTTCTGCTCCATCGCTAAATTTGTGCCACGTGGATTTTTTGGAAGATGGTGGAAGATTCATAGGGGGCGTTCGAACGCTCGTCTGTTGACTTTTTTGGCTCCGATTGTTGACTTTGATCGGGGCGTTGACCGAGGTATTTTCGGGCATTTTTTACTATTTTGACCTCCAAATGATAGAATTTGGCTAAAATCACGCTGCGCGTAGGGCAAAGCTTGCGTTTTGCTCCAAAGGCCGTTTCATCTTGAAAAACTGGTACGTTTTGTAAAAAACGAACATAAGTCACTATTTGTGCTTGATCTAGCCAAATTCTTCTTCTACTGGCTTTGATTCAACCACCAATTTTCGAGTCTTTGCCATCGTACAATTCTTTGACTTGCATTTTTGTCATTTTAAGTCTGTTTTCTTCACTTTTAAGGATCAACCTACATTGCATCAAAAGTGTATTAAGTGTTGTATTTATTCCACAACTTAAGATACATATGTACTGCAAATACAGTGGTTTGAGTGCTGCAAAATACAGTCATATCACATATGACATTTGAAAACATCACATGCTATCTGAAGGTGTATAAAATGCAACTTCGAAAACGGAAGTGCAACGGGATCGTCTCGAGATATGTAAATAACAAAACATGCAAGCGCAGTAGAAACTATAAACACTAAAAGTTTGCATGTTAGCAAGTTGTATTCAAAAAATCTCAAGAGTAAGTCTGTAACTTGTACATTTAAAGAAAAATACATAAGAGTATATACGAATATATACATATGCATTTAAAATGAACAAATACAAGAATACCTCGAGTGAAGAACTCGGAAGTGCACCAAAAGAAGATTTTGGCTCGGACAAACTTCCTCCGCACATGCAAAGGTCCTAGTTAGTCCACGGGTATCCAAAAACAAGAAATCCACTAACTAATTAAAGTGCTAGCAATAGTTAGTGACTTAGAGCTAGAGTATATGAGTTAAAATGCAAGAAGCAAAAGCCTACTACTTTGTCTAGCTTGGCCGAATTCACCAGTGATAGAGAGAGAGAGTTGCTTATAATATGTGTGTAATTTTCGGTCAAAAGGAAGAGAACAAGAAGATGAAAGGAAGTCTTCAATTTATAGATGCAAGACTTCATTCTTCATTTGACAAGTGGCAACAATCTAACGAATCAAGAAGCCAAGTGTCTTTCATCTTCTATGGCCAGCCATGTGCAAGAAAACAAGGGCAATTTGGACCTTTTTGGTACAACTTGTCTTTTGTCTTTTAGTACAAGTTGTCTTTTGTGCAACTTGTCTTTTGTCTTCTAGTGAAGACTATCCAATAATTAATTTTAATCCCCATTAGAATAATAAATTAGAAATTGACCCCTCTACACAACTTTTAATATTTACACATTGGCCCCAAAACTTTCAATAATTATACTTTTGGCCTATTTAACCGTTAATGTGATAACCTGAACCCGGCACGCATTTAATAACATTTAATTGCATTTAGTTAATTGTCATCTTAAATGATAGCATTGAATTTCATGTTTATTTTCAGTTAAACATTCATTTCTAGTAATAATTTTCTATTTCTTCAAAGCTATTCAAATGATATTTGAATTGATTATTTTAAATGAATATTAACAATTTTGATTGTTTTCAAAACTCGAATTTATTTTATTGCACTTAAATTAATTTATTTTCAACAAAATGGAAAAGTAACTCCGAGCCGGAGTGAATTTTAAACTAAATTACTTTTCAAAGATATATTTTAAGAAAATTGTTTATCATTCTATTAGTGCTCGTTTATTGATCGTTTGATCGTAATGCATAAAAAATGAGAGTTAGAGAAATATTTCCCGAATTTAGTGAATATAATTTTTAGCTTAATTGAGTTAGTTTTTAGTTGATTTTAGTTGATTTTCATTAAAATTGCATTGCTTTAACTTAGAATAGATTAAAAGTCATCAAAATAGCCTTATTTGACCATTTTTAACTTGTATTTGACTTTGCCAAAAGACCAAAATACCCTTTTCACCTTATAAAACAAAAAACAAGCCAAAATTCTCATCAAAACAAATTGCCAAATTCCCCCCATGTCCCTTGGTTGGCCGAAACTTCAAGGAGCAAAAATGGAGATTTTGATTTTATTTTTCTTGCACAATCATGCGTGGAATTGCTTAGGGGTCGTGGCTCGGGTCCTTGCAGGTCTTCCTCGTCAATCTCTGTGAGGGTTTTCACGTTTTTATGCATTTATATTTGAATTTGATTTTTGATTCAATTTCTTAGATTTGATATTTAAAGCGTTATAATGCTTGAAATTGCTTGAAATTGCCTCTTTAGGGTTCGTAGAGCATTGCTTGTTAGTTATTTAGCAATTTTTACGGCTAGAAACACAAATTTGAAATTGGGGAAGAACAATAAATAGTGATTTTGAATAGTAAAACCCTAGAATTTTGGATTTTGATCCGAATTGCGATTTTTTGATTTGGATAGGTGCCATTAATGTTAGAAAGATAAAATGTGCAATAAAAACGAACCGACCTTTGTTAAAATTCGAAATTAGACAAAGAAACGTAAAGGGACCATTTGACCAAGAGTTGACCGTGCTCGAATTAAGTTGAGAGTTTTGCTATTGAGGGCATGGAAGCACTTTTGGTGCTGTTGTGGTATTGATTGAGCGACCGGTTAGCATAGTTGTAGTTCAAACGCAATAGGTGGACTTTCGGGCTTCGGTTGGGAAAGTGAAGTTTCGTGACATAGAAATGTGTCTTGTAGTACCTAAGTGAAGGTAGTGAAATCGGTTTCTTAATCCCGTAGCTCGTTTGCTTGTAATTGCCTTTGGAAGTTAGAAATTAAATAGTGATATTTGTCGTTTTCGTGTTTGAACTGCTATTACTTGTTTGATTGATGTTATTGTTGATATTAATGATAATCATGCTTGAAAAGTTAATTGATTGCTAATATTGATTGTAAATGCTTGATATCTCGTTTATCGCCACTAATCTGCACTTTCGTACTATTGATCGTTTGTTGATTGTATCTCGTATTGCATTGCATAAGTGTCAGGCGCGTGAGTGATGGGCCTCTCTGGGTAGTCTCGGGCTGCTAGGGTTGGTTGCTCTAGCTCCGTGTCCTATTCCCATTCTCGCTAGGGGTGCCGCCCTGGGAGATTTGGGTCGTAGAAGTGTCGGGGTACATCCGGAGTACATCCAGTGGAAGTTATAAGGTGGTTGCACGATTAATGTCATCGTTGTCAACATCAAGCTCGAGATTGATGTATTGCTCGTGAAATGGTACATTGCTCGTATGACCTTCAAAGTGTGGTATAGCTTTGAATGGTTGTGTTAATGCTTTCTTTAATTGTTTATTGTATTGTCGTTTATATTGAATGCTTTCTTATTGATTATATTGCTTGACTGTACCTATTTGCATTGCACGATCTTCTTTCTCTCCACCTCGATATCTGTTTCGCCCTCACTGAGTATACGTGTTGTGTATACCTACTCCTCACCACCACATTTCAGGAAATGCCATGTTAGCTGGAAAGTTCGTGGTTACGTGAAAGATCATGCTTGAAGGGTTGTCATGCATGTTACGTGGCTGAGTTGTAGAAAGATGCAAAGATGTATGTTTTCATGTATTGTATGTAATTAGTGTTAAAAGTTATGTAATTAACTTAACTAGATTTATTAAAATGGTATGATAGTCTATTTTATGCAATAGGTTAGTATAGTTTAATTGCCAAGCATGAATGTACTTGTCAAAGATGAGAAGAGATAGGTTAGCTTTTAAACTGAAAATGTATATTTACTTGTGTTCGCTTGTTGAGAACCAAGGCTCGGATGGCCTTGAGGTGTTTGTATGGTTGGACACGGTGCTGGTCCACTTATATGCTATTGCAGGTTTTGCATTTTGCCTAGAAACAGGGGAGACTCTGTCCGTCTTTCCTTAAAATTTTATGTCCGGGTTTGGAATTGGGTTGCGATTAGATTGATTAATAGAACTTTCGGTCTCGAGAGGGATCGGAATATTACAAGTGGTATCAGAGCTTGTTTAGCTCATAAGCCGAGACAGGGTCCTTGGTCTGGTGGGTAGTGATCCTTGAATGTGTACTTGTTAAGTGTGTCTTGAAAGTATGTGCCTATATGTGGGATTGTGTGTCTTGACCTGAATGTGTGCACCTATGTGAAATAGTTATGTGATATGTGCTAAAGGTATGTTACGTGAAGTGAAATGACTACTCGTGTATCGAATTGACATCGTGAATCGAATCGACCTCATGAATTGTTATTTGCTTGAAGTATTGCTTGTAATGTGTGTATTGGAATGTCTTGAATTGGTTGTGCCGTGATTTGAATTGATTATGTTGTGCTTGACTTGATTGTCGTGCTTGAGTGACTTTGTTGAATAAACTGTTTTACAAACATGCTTGCATAATACATTAAGGCATATATGTATAAATGTGATATCTTGGCATTCATACATGTCCTGTTGAAATGGTAAGAAAGACTTCTTCCTCCCCTGAAGAGAAGTGGTTAGTAGCAGGCCCTCTAAGTTATGTGGATTGACGGGAATGAGCAGTATTTGACTAGCCTTTATTTGGGAGTTGGTGTTTGCTTTTGGAGCTCGGTAGTTGGCAAATCTCTAAGGTCCTCCTCTGTGCTTAACAGTTGCAAAAGAATAGCTTTCTTTTGGGGTTCTATTTGGTTGTTCTCTCGAGCCTTCTTTGGTTTCCTTATTGGGTATTCTTTGGAGACTTTTGTTGGCACTTCTTGGTAGACTCGGCTATTGGGATTTCAATCGGACTTACTGTATGGTATTATCTATGGCATATGTATCTCGGTCTTTATTGGTGTGTTACTGGCATTCCTTATTGGAACTTCTTCAATGGCATTCTATAGAATTCTTAGTGGTCATTTATCTAGTATTTACTTATTGGACAATCCTTGGTACTTTCTTACTGGAGCATTATTTCGAGTATTTTCTTTAGTGTTCCTCAGTAGGTTTGGTATTTGGAATTCCTATCGGACTTATTGTATAGTACTACTTACAGTATTCTTTGGAATTCTTAGTGCGCATTTTACTAGTATTTTCCTTGATGGCACTTATTAGAAGTTTTATACTTGGAATCTTGTTCAGACTTATTATCTCATATTGCTTACGGTATGCTGTGGAATACTTTGGGCTTTCTTGGTGGTAAGTTGTATAAAGTTCTCACTTGGCAAACAGTGAAGAGGCCTCGGAGTTTGGTTTTGTATATTGTACACCAGGTCGGAATTTTCCCTTAGGTTTTTTGTCTAGCTGGGAAACTATATTTGTTATTCAACTTGATTGTCTTATTGGGCATATTATATTTTCTTTGCTATTTTCGTTGACTTTCTTCTCAGCATTTGATAGCAGTACTCAGGATCTAATTGGTTATCCTATGGGGTTATTATTTGGAAGACTTCTCTGGGACTCTTGAAGTATATTTGATTGGGTTTTCTTAATACTCTCCTCAGCACTCCTAACAGGGAAATTCTTCTATGAAATTCATGACTAGCGGGGTATTTCTTTGGGCCTCTGGATGGAATCTTCAATTGAGTCTTTATTTGGTTTCTTGATAGGGAGTTCTCGAGCGGTTGTAGTTGAACTTCTATTGGAGCTTCGTGTGTGGGGTATTCTTCTTGTCGTTATTGTGCCGTATTAGTGACATCTACGGTATCTCTACTTCAGTCTTTAATTGGTATTTTCTCGGCATTTTTGGTTGGGATTTTTATTAGGGTTTTCCTACGAGTATCTTATTCAGTGTCTTGCTCAGCAACCAATGAAGAGTGGTTAGAGTTGGATCTCAGGTGATGCTGAGTCCTATTGGAAGAAGAATTGCGAGGACGCAATTGTTTTAAGGGGGGAAGGATGTGATAACCCGAACCCGGCATGCATTTAATAGCATTTAATTGCATTTAGTTAATTGTCATCTTAAATGATAGCATTGAATTTCATGTTTATTTTCAGTTAAACATTCATTTCTAGTAATAATTTTCTATTTCTTCAAAGCTATTCAAACGATATTTGAATTGATTATTTTAAATGAATATTAACAATTTTGATTGTTTTCAAAACTCAAATTTATTTTATTGCACTTAAATTAATTTATTTTCAACAAAATGGAAAAGTAACTTCGAGCCGGAGTGAATTTTAAACTAAATTACTTTTCAAAGATTATATGTTAAGAAAATTGTTTATCATTCTATTAGTGTTCGTTTATTGATCGTTTGATCGTAATGCATCAAAAACGAGAGTTAGAGAAATATTTCCCGAATTTAATGAATAGAATTTTTAGCTTAATTGAGTTAGTTTTTAGTTGATTTTAGTTGGTTTTCATTAAAATTGCATTGCTTTAACTTAGAATAGATTAAAAGTCATCAAAATAGCCTTATTTGACCATTTTTAACTTATATTTGACTTTGTCAAAAGACCAAAATACCCTTGTCACCTTATAAAACAAAAAACAAGCCAAAATTCTCATCAAAACAAATTGCCAAATTCCCCCCCATGTCCCTTGGTTGGCCGAAACTTCAAGGAGCCAAAATGGATATTTTGATTTCATTTTTCTTGCACAATCATGCGTGGAATTGCTCAGGGGTCGTGGCTCGGGTCCTTGCGCGTCTTCCTCGTCAATCTTTGTGAGGGTTTTCACATTTTTATGCATTTATATTCGAATTTGATTTTTGATTCAATTTCTTAGATTTGATATTTAATGCGTTATAATGCTTGAAATTGCTTGGAATTGCCTCTTTAGGGTTCGTAGAGCATTGCTTGTTAGTTATTTAGCAATTTTTACGGCTAGAAACGCAAATTTGAAATTGGGGAAGAACAATGAATAGTGATTTTGAATAGTAAAACCCTAGAATTTTGGATTTTGATCCAAATTGCTATTTCTTGATTTGGATAGGTGCCATTAATGTTAGAAAGATAAAATGTGCAATAAAAACGGACCGGCCTTTGTTAAAATTGAAAATTAGACAAAGAAACGTAAAGGGGCCATTTGACCAAGAGTTGACCGTGCTCGAATTGAGTTGGGGTCTTTGCTATTGAGGGCATGGAAGCACTTTTGGCGCTGTTGTGGCGTTGATTGAGCGACCGGTTAGCATAGTTGTAGTTCAAACGCAATAGGTGGACTTTCAGGCTCCGGTTGGAAAAGTGAAGTTTCGTGACATAGAAATGTGCCTTGTAGTGCCTAAATGAAGGTAGTGAAATCAGTTTCTTAATCCCGTAGCTCGTTTGCTCGTAATTGCCTTTGGAAGTTAGAGATTGAATAGTGATATTTGTCGTTTTCGTGTTTGAACTGCTATTACTTGTTTGATTGATGTTATTGTTGATATTAATGATAATCATGCTTGAAAAGTTAATTGATTGCTAATATTGATTGTAAATGCTTGATATCTCGTTTATCGCCACTAATCTGCACTTTCGTGCTATTGCTCGTTTGTTGCATGTATCTCATATTGCATTGCATAAGTGTCAGACATGTGAGTGATGGGCCTCTCTGGGCAGTCTTGGGCTGCCAAGGTTGGTTGCTCTAGCTCCGTGTCCTATTCTCATTCTCGCTAGGGGTGCCGCCCTGGGAGATTTGGGTCGTAGAAGTGTCGGGGTACATCCGGAGTACACCCAGTGGAAGTTATAAGGTGGTTGCGTGCTTATTGTCATCGTTGTCAACATCAAGCTCGAGATTGATGTATTGCTCGTGAAATGGTACATTGCTCGTATGACCTTCAAAGTGTGGTATAGCTTTGAATGGTTGTGTTAATGCTTTCTTTAATTGTTTATTGTATTGTCGTTTATATTGAATGCTTTCTTATTGATTATATTGCTTGACTGTACCTATTTGCATTGCACGATCTTCTTTCTCTCCACCTCGATATCTGTTCCGCCCTCATTGAGTATACGTGTTGTGTATATTCACTCCTCACCACCACATTTCAGGAAATACCATGTTAGCTGGAAAGTTCGTGGTTACGTGAAAGATCGTGCTTGAAGGATTGTCTTGCGTGTTATGTGGCTGAGTTGTAGAAAGATGCAAAGATGTATGTTTTCATGTATTGTATGTAATTAGTGTTAAAAGTTATGTAATTAACTTAACTAGATTTATTAGAATGGTATAATAGTCTATTTTATGCAATAGGTTAGTATAGTTTAATTGCCAAGCATGAATGTACTTGTCAAAGATGAGAAGAGATAGGTTAGCTTTTAAACTGGAAATGTATATTTACTAGTGTTCGCTTGTTGAGAACCAAGGCTCGGATGGCCTTGAGGTGTTTGTATGGTTGGACACGGTGCTGGTCCACTTATATGCTATTGCAGGTTTTGCATTTTGCCTAGAAATAGGGGAGACTCTGTCCGTCTTTCCTTAAAATTTTATGTCCGGGTTTGGAATTGGGTTGTGATTAGATTTATTAATAGAACTTCCGGTCTCGAGAGGGATCGGGGTATTACAGTTAATGTCCACAATAACACCGTTAACACTTTAACGGGTTTCAAAACTCAATATCAAGCTTATCAATTGCTTTATTCATGATACCCTTTGTGTGTGACTTTCTAGGTTCACAACCGCATAGCGATGAGGGACCATTAAACACTTTTAATCTATTTCGGGAATGTCTCCGTCATTACCCGGAATACCCTCATGTTCATGAGTGGCCGCTAATAACGAACGTATCATGACAATATATATAGTAATGAAGTCCAATTCTTATGAACCTATTTGCAGTTACAAATTTGCGTGCAGTTCGATCCTTCTATTAAAAGTGTCCCGATCGAATGAGGACCATGATTCGATTAAGTCCATTTATTCGATTCTATGCATAGATCTAATTCGGTGGAATGAGAGATGACTTCCATGGAAAAACACCTTTCCATCATTCAATTACCCCGGCCGAGAATTTCTCATTTCACACAATCAATGCTAGATCGCATAGGACAACGCCTCATGTTGGAGGTTAACAGATCTTATTTGATAATTACATGTCGGTCTCTATATCAAAAGATTAAACTACGAGAGGCGGTATCTTGCATTTGGGAAGACGAGCTTTGTCCAAACGCAAGATTTAGCCCCTGATATATCTGGCAGCCGTAATTTCTCAAGTCAAATGATTAATTTGCACAATTTCCAACGAAAGACAAACTATTAATCCAAAGTCATGTAGTTTGTCATTTTGGTTACATTCAATGATCCGTTCGACTAACGATTATTCATATATGAGTTAATCGCATCCCTATGCTGCGCAAGGCTCGCTACCCTTTATCATTAACATCTCTATGTTAATCAAAGGTAACTACATATGATAGTGCGTACTCGATTATTCTAGTCCCGATCGAATAATCTAAGGACTACGAATGCTTTTGAATGTCTATCATGTCGAAGAAATATGTCATTGTATTCTCAACACTTTAAGAATATATTTCTTCTCAAAAAAACATTAAAGACATATTCATATAATTGAACGGAGAATATGAACATCCATATAACATGCCATTCAGATTTACACCAAAATACCCTATATAGGTTATCTAACTATGTAGCATTAGGGCATAACTCTAACAATCTCCCACTTGCACTAATGCTATAAGGTATAGCTTCTAGCACATTTCTACATGGTATCGCATCCCCATCTTTTCAAGATGACGTTCCAACTGCGATTGACTCATGGGCTTAGTAAGTGGGTCAACTACATTTTCTAATGTAGGAACTTTCTGCAAACTTATATCTTTTCGAGCAACTGTTTCTCAAATGATATGGAAACGCCTTTCAACGTGTTTGGATTTTTGATGAGATCTAGGTTCCTTAGCTTGTGCAATAGCTCCATTGTTGTCGCAATACAGTGGTATCGGCAACTCGATGGAAGGAACTACTTCTAGCTCTAACAAGAACTTCTTCATCCAAACAACTTCCTTTGCTGCATCGGATGCAGCAATGTACTTGACTTCTGTAGTGGAGTCTGTAATTATTGGTTATTTGAAACTTTTCCAACTTACTGCTCCTCCATTATAAACAAACACAAATCCGGATGTAGACTTTCTATCATCCGTATCAAATTGAAAATCTGGGTCTGTGTACCTATCTATTCAGAGTTCTCCGCCTCCATAAATCAGTGCAAGGTCCTTAGTCATTTGCAAGTGCTTAAGGATATGCTTCACTACCAACCAGTGTTCTTCTCCTAGATTGGACTGATATCTACTCACAAGGCTTACAACATATTCAATATCAGGCCGTGTACATAACATGGCATACATAAGACTGCCAACAACCGAAGCATAAGGCACATGATCCATATGTTAATTTTCATTTTCGGATTTAGGAGACATATTCTTCGAAAGATGTATTCCATGCCTGATTGGCAGAAGACCTTTCTTTCCATATTGAACTTCTTGAAAATTCGCTCTATTTACAGACTTTGAGACAAGCCAATCAATCTTTTTGTTCTATTTCTATAGACATGAATCCCTAAGATTAAGAGGCCCATCCCAGATCTTTCATGGAGAACTTGCTGTTTAACCAAATTTTAGTAGACATCATATGTCCAATATCATTTCCTATGATTAAAATGTCATCAATATACAGAATCAGAAAAGTGGTCATGCTCCCACTAATCTCCTTGTATACACAAGGTTCATCATCATTTCTAATGAAACCAATCTCTTTGATTTCATTATTAAATCTGATGTTCCAAGAACGAGAGACTTGCTTTAGACCATATATTGGTCTTTTAAGCTTACACACTTGATCATTATTGGACTTCAAACCTTCAGGCTATTCCATATAGATATTTTCCTCAAGATAGCCATTCAGGAACACAGTTTTAACATCTATTTTCCAGATTTCATAATCATAGTGTGCGGTAATAGCGAGCATGATGCGGATGGACTTAAGCATGGAAATTGATGAAAAAGTTTCGTCATAATCAATGCCTTGTTTCTGATGAAAACCTTTCGCTACCAGTCTTGCCTTATATGTCTCCACATTTCTATCAATTCCAAGTTTCCTTTTGAAGACCCATTTACAACCTATAGGTACAATACCTTCAGGTCGATCAACTAAGGTCTAAACATCATTTGAATACATGGAATCTATCTCTACTTGTATTGCCTGCCCCCACTTCTCAGAATCAACATCTTGTATTGCTTCCTCATAACTAGTAGGATCATGCATATGATCTTTATCCCCAATCACAAACAACTTTTGTGTTTCCTCAAGTAGATAACCATATCTTTCTGGAGGACGGGATCCCCTACTAGATCTTCGAGGTCCTTGTGTGATGACTGGTTTTGGACTATGTTGAATTGGTTTAGGATCATGATTCAGGTCGGTTTGTGGTTCAAAAGACTCTTCTTCTATTCTAATTTTCTTCCCACTGGCTCTTTCTTGAACAAACTCTTTTTCAAGAAAGAAAGCATCTCGACTGATCAAAATTATTTGATCATCGGGGAAATAGAAATAATATCCTCTAGTCTCCTTAGGATATCCCAAAAATCTTCCTTTGTCAGATCTTGCTTCCAACTTGTCTGTCTTAAGTTTCTTAACATAAGCGGGACAACCCCAAATCCTAATGTGATTAAGATTTGGTTTTCTACCAACCCATAACTCATATGGTGTAGTTGAACAGCTTTAGTTGGAACCCTGTTCAGCAAGTAAATGTCCATAAGAAGTGCATACCCTCACAATGAAATTAGAAGATCGGTGTAACTGATCATAGACCGTACCATATCTATTAATGTACGATTCCTACATTCAGATACTCCATTTAATTGTGGCATAGCAGGTGGAGTAGTATGTGAAGTTATTCCAGCTTGTCTAAGATATTCAAGAAATTCGGTACTTAAGTATTTACCTCGACGATCAGATCGCAAGGTTTTAATTCTCTTTCCCGTTTGGTTTTCTACTTCGGCTTTAAATTCCTTGAATTTTTTAAAAGCCTCAGATTTGTACTTCATCAAGTACACATAACCATATCGAGAATAATCATTAGTAAAGGTTATGAAGTAGATATAACCACCGCGAGCCATTTCTCTAAAGGGTCCGCATACATCACTATATATTAATGCTAACAATTTAGTGGCCCTTGTTTCTTTTCCAACAAATGACGACTTGGTCATTTTTCCGAGAATACAAGACTCACATGTAGACCTGGGTTCACATCCCAATGAATCAATAAGTTCATTTTGAGCCATCCATATCAATCTTTTCTCGTTAATATGACCGAGTCTAGAGTGCCACAATTGTTTCACATTAATTTGAATATATTTTGGTTGTTTCTCTTTTGAAGTGAAAGTTGAAGTTACATGCATGCATTCATCCAGATTCAAATGATAAAGTCCGTTCAACAAGGTAGCTGAGTCGATATATTCATTACGATAATAAATATTACAGCTCTTGTTTGAAAAAGAAAATTCATAATTCTCACAAACAAGCTTAGGAATAGAAACAATATTCCTAACAACATTTGAAACAAACAAGACATTTGACAGACGCAAAACATGACCAGTAGGCAGACAAACTTTAACATTTCTTTTGGCAAGGGCTGTAACACTTGCCCCATTACCAACCTTCAAAACAATCTCACGCTTCCGAAGTGTTATCCTGTCATTTAGACTCTGTAAGGACATACAAACATGAGTTGTAGCACCAGAATCTAAAATCCAAGGTGTACAAGCCGAACTAATTGAAAAATTAGTCTCATTCACAGATTTAAAAGAAATTGTACCTCGCGCAGTGGCAGCAGCCTATTTCTCTTTCAACTTTTGAAGGTACAAAGGACAATTTCTTCTCCAATGGCCATCAACCTTGTAGTGGTAACACTTCCATTTTGGGATGACTTCTTTCTTCTTAACACCCCCAGTGGGCTTAGGATCAGTGTCCTTCTTCTTCTTGTTGTTCTTCCTCCTTCTTTTATTCTTGGGTTTAGACCCAGAAGAAGTGGCAGCAACGAGGACAGTCTCCTTTCCCTTTCCCTTAAACTGTGACTGCGCAGTAGTCAACATATTGGCCAGCTCAGGCAAAGAAGCAAAGATTTTATTTATTTGAAAATTCACAATGAATTGATTGAAGGAAGATGGGAGGGATTGCAGAATAAGATCCGTGTACAGCTTACAATCCATGTAAAACTCAAGCATCTCAAGTTGAGTAATCAGATTAATCATCCTGAGAACATGCTTGCTGACATCACCACCCTCCTCCAATCTGGCTCTGAACAGCTCCTTGGACAGTTCATATCTAGCAACATCACTTTGCTCACCATATAACTATTTCAAGTTCATAATCATGCTAGCAGCATGAGACATGTTCTCATGTTGCTTTTGTAGTTCTTTGACATTGAAGCAAGGATATAAGCTTTTGCTTTCAAGTCATGTTCTATCCAGAGCTGATATGTCTCTTGCTCTTCCTCAGTTGTAGTTGCAGGAAGGGAAGCAGGAGGGGCCTTATCCAGAATATATTCTATCTTTTCCAAGCTTAAAACAATTTTAAGATTGCGAAACCAATCGGGAAAGTTTGGTCCGGTTAAAGCATTTTTATCAAGGATACGGGCAATGGGGTTTGAAATAGAAGCCATTATAAATATACTATAGGAAAAAAGTGATACAGAAAGTAAGACTGCTAGTTGATGTAAAAATGCATAACTATTTAAGTATGGTCTTTACATAAATAGTATCTCCTACTATCTTCATCGAATGTCATACTCCCAAAAAGAGAAACACGAATTTGTTAGAATCCGGTAGTGGGTGACCAAATTCTCTTAACAATTTGTATCCCTCAAACCTTTGTGGTTATAATTGGAATATAAATATTAAGAGTCAACAACACTTTGTTGTCTATTTCACAAAATAGGTTATGGTCATATCAAGTCCCCAAATCACTTTGGTCTCAAACCTTTGTGGTTATAATTGACTAAGTGATTCAGTTAGATCCGACCTGCCATCACATAGTTATCCGACAAATTGAACCAATAGCCTCAAACCTTTGTGGCTATAATTGGCCATTAGATTTTGAAAGATAACCACATCACTATATTCTACTAGCGACTTAATTAAACTTATTACAAATCATGTCCCTCTACCTTTGGGTAAGACCGAATATGATCGCTTTGGGTTCATTAAGTTCTAGGATGGCAGAGGACTACAGATCTAATATTAGTTTGCACATTGGGAGTTTAGTTTTTAGATCTCATCATGCATACATTAACAAACATATAAAATATAATGCATACAACAGGTATGGATGGTGGATCATGGACTTAGAATAAAAATAAAAGGAAAATCTATCTTAAAACACATCAAATGTCTTCAAAATCTTCAACTCCTTTGGATTCATCCGGTTGCCTCTTTACAGGTGTTCTTGAGAATTTACATATAATCCTCACTACAAAGTTTTCTCAGAAGCAAGAAAATAAAATGAGACTTATGTCTCAATTACAAACCGAATATCCACTAAGTCCATGATCAAGTTCACCATATATGCAACATATACCTAGATTAAACATATCACATAGATAATCCAAGCTAAATGAAAACAATCAACAAACATCTTTACGTATCATATACCAAAGATAAAACAAGTCCATCTAATCGTCAAGCAATGTTTTGACAACATGCATGAAAGAGAATTGACTTTAACATCAACCAAGCATTCCAAGACCAACCGACTTCACAAGCCATAAAGTCTCAATACGACACGTAAATCGAGATCCACATATAAAGATCATTTGGCCCGGTCATAGAAAACATTTGGCTCATTCTAGTCAAAGTCAATCTTTCCATGCGGGATGGAATCAACTCATATCTTTCACATATACGTGTCAAATAACATTAAAATAGTCGATCCAAACTGTGATAACCCGAACTCGGCATGCATTCAATGCCATTTAATTGCATTTAATTAAGGGTTATCTTAAATGTAGCATTGAATTTTGTGTTTATTTTTAGTTAAACATTCATTTGTAGCTTTATTTTCATATTTATGTTAATCGGCTTTATTTTTCTTGCACCTTAATGCTCGGTTTTTAATTAAATGAAAAGTAGCTCCGAGCCGGAATAAATTTTGAACTATGTTACTTTTCAAAAATTATATTTTCTTAAATTTTGAGATTTAATTGTTATTCTTTTATTGTCGCAAAGTGCATTGCATTTCGAGAGTGATAGTTAGAGAGTGTTTTCTAGTCCTCAGCAAATAGTGAAAACTAGTATTTAGTGTAGTAATTTTAATATTTTAGTTGTTGTTAACTAGAGTTAATTTTGTGTTGGTTGTTATAGCTTTAAAAATGCATAAAATAGGCTAAATTGACCAACTTAAGTTAGTTGACCAAGGGCTTGACCATTTGACCAAGGCTTGTCATCTTTTTAAGCATATAACATTGCAAAAAAAAAAAACAAAGCTGAAAACAGAACATAGGGCTGGCCGAAACTTGGAGAGAAAAAAAAAAGATTTTCAACTTTCCAAACTTCAATTCTTCGCGTGAGCTTGCACAGGGTTGTTTCCGAGGCATCCAGTGTGGTTTTCCTTGCGTCTAGGAGTGTCTAAGGTGAGGGTTTCATCGTTATTTGCGCATTTGAAATTATTGTATCTAAACTTTAATTTTTATGATTTAACCATAGGTTGTTATTTTATCCGTTTCGTTGCTTAAAGAATGTTCCCTAGCAATCGTAGAACATGTATTTATAGCTTTTTAGCATTTTCTGCGGTTGAATATCGAAATTGAAATTGAAATTGATAATTGAATAGTAAATTATGAATAGTAAACCCCCGTTTCGATGAAGTTGCTCCGTTATGCGTTCTGTTGATGTAGGAAGGTGCTAGATATGCTAGAATGCCTAAATGTAGGGTTTAATTGGATTGTGTAATGAAAAAACGGAGGAAAATAGCTTAGTGAAAGTTGGGGTCGTTTAGGTCAAGTTTGGCATTTTATCGTTTTGCATGATGGCATTGTCTCGAGAGGCCATGTAAGCACTTTTGGTATGATTATGGTGTTGGTTGGGTGTTTGGTTAGAGTAGCGGTAGTTCAAATGAGCAAAGGGGAAAATCGGGACTTTGCGTGAATTCTAGGGTTAAGTAGGGTTTTGGGGTCTTTAGACGTGCCTTATGGTAACCTAGGAGGATTGGTGAAGTCGGTTTCCAAAACTCGTGGCTCGTTTGAAAGTAGTAGCGTTTTGAAAGTTGGGGTCATTTTGTGATTTTGTGTGTTTTTCATAGTGTAATGTCTATAGAATGCTTAATATTGCTTGTTATGCTTGTTAAAGTTGATTATGACTGAATTTGTATATCAATTGTTGATAATGCTTGTTAGTGTTGTTCTTGTTATTTTATTGATTGTATATGCTTATTGTATTGCATGTTGTTTACTAACCTACACTTCAGTGCCTTGCTCGATTATCGTTAAATATCTCGTATTGCATTGCATAAGTGTCAGGCGTGTGAGTGATGGGCCTCTCTGGGTAGCCTCGGGTTGCCAGTGTTAGTTGCTCTAGCTCCGTGTCCTATTCCCTTTCTCACTTGGGTTGCCGCCCAGGGAGTTTTGGGTAGTAGAATTGACAGAGTATGTCCGGAGTACTCTAAACGAAAGTTATAAGGTGGGTGAGCTGGTGCGTCATCGTTAAAGTCATCGAAATTGTGATCGGTACATTACTCGCTCGAGTGAACCATAGCCTTCAAAGTGTGGTATAGCTTTGAAAGGTTGTGTTAATGCTTTCTTAATTGTTTATTGTATTGTTATTTACATTGAATATTTCCTTATTGATTATGTTGCTTAACTGTACCTATTTGCATTGCACGAACTTCTTTCTCTCCACCTCGATATCTGTCTCGCCCTTACTGAGTATACGTGTTGAGTATACTCACTCCTCACCACCACATTTCAGGAAATTGCCTTGTTAGCTGGAAAGTTCGTGGTTGCATGAAAGATCATGCTTGAAGAGTTGTCTTGCGTGCTATGTGGCTTGAGTTGTCAAAGATGCAAAGATGTATGTTCATGTGTTGCTTGTATTTATTGTTAAAGGAAATGTAATTTAAATTTAACTAGATAATTGAGGTAGAATGAAAAGCTAGTTTATGGATTTAGATAGTATAGTTTAACTTCATTGCATATATGTAATTGGCTAAAGGAAAAGAGTTGGAATAGTTGGGTACCTGGAAATATGTATATCTGCTGTGTTTAATGGTTGAGATCCGAGGCTTGGATGGCCTTAAGGTGTTTGTATGTTTGGACATGGTATTGGTCCACTTATATGTTGTTGCAGGTTTTACATTTTGCCTAGGAACAGGGGAGACTCCGTCCGTCTTTCTCAAAAAATTTTGCCCTGGTTTGGAATTGGGATGTGAATAGATTGATTGATAGAACTCCCGATCTTGAGAGGGATCTGGGTGTTACAGGTGGTATCAGAGCTTGTTTAGCTCATAAGCCGGGACAGGGTCCTCGGTCTGGTGGGTAGTGATCCTTGAATGTGTGCTTGTTAAGTGTGCCTTGAAAGTGTATGCTTGTATGTGAGATTGTGTGTCTTGACCTAAATGTGTGCACCTATGTGATTTAGTTATATGTTATGTGTTAAATGTTTCTCAAGTAAAGTGAAGTGTCTAGTTGTGTGTTGAATTGACCTAATGAATTGGCATCGTGAATCGAATCGACCTCGTAAATTGTTATTTGTTTGAAGTATTGCTTGTAATATGTGTATTGAAATGTCTTGAATTGGTTATGCTGTGATACCCCGAACCTGGCATGTATTCAATAGCATTTAAAGTTCATTGAAATTGCATTTTATTGACCTTTCACCTTCTTTGACCAAACTAGTTGACTTTCCATCTACATTGACCAACTAGGACAAGGTGGGAATTTTTGAAATGTTTAATAAAGGGAAAACTTGGGATTAGAAATAAAAAAATGCAATGTTAAGTTAGTCAAATTTTGGGTCAACTTTGGAATTAAATCTGAACCAATTGGGGAAGTGTTAGGTAGCAAATTATATATGGTTGGAAAGCTCTATGAGTCTAGTTTCAGAGGCTTCAAACCGTTCGTGAATTGGAGTTTTCTAGAAGAAGTTATGGCCGTTTTCATAAGGTCGCGCATAGCTGTTTTGGTTTAATGTGTTGACCGAATCTTTGACCTTTGACTTCTTGTCATTTTTTTTTTCTAAATAAGCAGAATGCAAACGAAAAAAATAGAGAAGAAAGGCTTGAAACCATGAGGAAAAGAAAGAGAAAAAGAAAGAAAAAAATTTCAAAACAAATCAACAAATCTTCACGTGAGCTTGCACGAGGTGGTTTCCGAGGCATCCTACGAGGTTTTCCTAGCGTCTAGGAGCGTCTAAGGTGAGGGTTTCATGTTTATTTGCGCATTTGAAAGTTTTATGTATTAACTTTAATTTTTGGATTTTATCCGTAGTTTGTTGTTTTAATCGTTTTGAGGCTTAAAGAATGTTCCCTAGCAATCGTAGAACATGTATTTATAGCTTTTTAACATTTTCTGCGGTTGAATATTGAAATTGAAATATAAATTGTTAGTTGAATAGTATTTTATGAATAGTAAACCCTTGAAACGATAAAGTTGCGTTGTTATGCTGTCTGTTGATGTGAAAAGGTGCTAGGTATGCTAGAATGTCTAAATGCATGATTTGTTTAGGTTGTGTAATGGAAAAAAACGAGAAAAATGCATTGGTGAAAGTCGGGGTCGTTTAGGTCGAGTTTAGCGTTTTCTCATTTTGCGTGATGGCATTGTCTCGGTAGGCCATGGAAGCACTTTTGGTGCGATTATGGCGTTGGTTGGGTGATTGGTTAGCATAGTTGTAGTTCAAACGAGCAAAGGGGAAAATTGGGGCTTTGCGTGAATTCTAGGGTAAAGTAGGATTTCGGGGTCTTTAGACGTGCCTTATGGTGACCTAGGAGGATTGGTGAAGTCGATTTCCAAAACTCGTGGCTCGTTTGGAAGTAGTAGTGTTTGGTAAGTTGGGGTCATTTTCGTGATTTTGTGTGTTTTCATAGAATATTGCTTATAGAATGTTTATATTGCTTATAGAATGCTTATATTGCTTATAGAATGCTTATGTTGCCTATAGAATGCTTATAATGCCTATAGAATACTTGATATTGCTTGATAATGTTAGTTGGTGTTGTTTTTGTTACTTGTTTGATTGCAAATGCTTGTTAATGCTTATTACGCTTGTTAGAGTTGATTGTTGATTGAAATGTTTAACAATTGTTGATAATGCGTGATATCTCGTTTATCTCCTCTATTTTGTATTGTTGTGCTATCGCTTGTTTATCGCCTTGTATCGAGTCTTGCATTGCATAGTGTCCAGTGCGTGAGTGATGGGCCTCTCTGGGTAGCCTCGGGTTGCCAGTGTTGGTTGCTCTAGCTCCGTGGCTATTCCCTCTTCTCGCTTGGGTTGCCTCCCAGGGAGATTTGGGTCGTAGAATTGATGGTTACTCCCGGGGTATTCCAAACTGGTGTTATAAGATGGTTGCGCGCTTATTGTCATCGTTGTCAACATCAAGCTCGAGATTGATGTATCGCTCGTGAAATGGTATATTGCTCGTAAGAGTAAACCATAGCCTTCACAGTGTGGTATAGCTTTGAATGGTTGTGTTAATGCTTTCTCGAATGTTTAATATATTGTCGTTTGTATTGAATGCTTTCTTATTGACTTTATTGCTTAGCTGTGTATATTTGCATTGCACGACTTTCTTTCTCTCCAACTCGATATTTGTCTCGCCCTCACTGAGTATACGTGTTGTGTATATTCATTCCTCATCACCACATTTCAGGAAATGTCATGTTAGCTGGAAGTTCGTGATTATGTGACAGTTCATGCCTGAAGAGTTGTTTTGCGTGCCTATGTGGCTTGAGTTGTCGAAGTGGCAAAGATGTATGCTTTCATGTATTGTATGTATTTAATATTAAAAGAAAGTAATTTAAGTTTTATTAGGTTATTGAAGTAATTTGAAAAGCTAGCTTATGTATTTAGTTAGCATAGTTTATCTTCAATGCATGTTTGTAATGTCCAAAGGAAAAGAGTTAGAATGGCATAATAGTTTATTATATGTGGTAGCCTAGAGTGGCTTAATTGTCAAGTTTGAATGTACTTGCCAAAAATGGAAAGAGATAGGTTAGCTTTTAAATTGGAAATGTATGTATACTTGCTGAGTTTAATTGTTGAGAACCGAGGCTCGGATGGCCTTGAGGTGGTTGAATGTTTGGATATAGTATTGGTCCACTTATATGTTGTCGCAGGTTTGCTTTTTGCCTAGAAACAGGGGAGACTCTGTCCGTTTTCCCTGAAAATTATGTCCGGGTTTGGAATTGGGTTGTGATTAGATCGATTGATAGAACTCCCGGTCTCGAGAGGGATCGGGGTGTTACAGGTGGTATCAGAGCTTGTCTAGCTCATAAGCCGGGACAGGGTCCTCGGTCTGGTGGGTAGTAATCCTTGAATGTGTGCTTGTTAAGTGTGTCTTGAAAGTGTATGCTTGTATGTGAGATTGTGTGTCTTGACTTGAATGTATGCGCCTATGTGATATAGTTATGTGTTATGTGTTAATTGTGTGCTAAGTAAAGTGAAGTGTCTAGTTGTGCATTGAATCGACCTATTGAATTGGCATCGTGAATCGAATCGACCTCGTGAATTGTTATTTGCTTGAAGTATTGCTTGTAATGTGTGTTTTAAAATGTCTTGAATTGGTTATGCTGTGTTTTGAATTGATTATGTTGTGCTTGACTTGATTGTCGTGCTTGAGAGACTTTGTTGAATAAACTATTTCGTACACTTGCTTGCATAATAGTTTAAGGCATGTGTATAACTGTGATATATTGGCATTCATACATGTCCTATGGAAATGGTAAGTAAGTCCTCTTCCTCCCCTGAAGAAAGTGGTTCACCGCTGGCTTTTCAAGGTGTATGGATTGGTAGGAAATGAATGGCATTTGACTAGTCTTTATTTGGGAATTGGTGTGACGCCCGAGAATTTGCCATGCATTTAATTACTGTTGCATCCCTTATCTGCGCATTTACTTCTATGCCTTATTACCTGACTTGTGACTACTTTTCACTCCGCTTTTTAAACTACTTTCTATTAGTTAATTAGCATTTTTATTAAATCATATAAATTGTAAAAGTAGTGGGAAAAATGTGCTTTTGAGCTTAAGGCGTTAGGAAGGCTCGGATGGCCTTATAGCTTTGTTGGTTAATTGAGAAAAGCCGTATTGTATTGTTGGGACCTTGTTAAGTGTTTACAGGTTTTCAAAATATCCACGGTACAGGGGAGACTCTGTCCGTGTGTCGGGTCCGGACTTAACCTTTAGCTTGGCGGTTGGGTCGGGGCGTGACATTTAAGTGGTATCAGAGCTATAGATTGCATGAAGCCGGGTTAAATTTCTCGGTCTGTGGGTAGAGGTTTGTTATGTGTCTTTGTGAATACATGAGTCGTTGATTTTGATTGATCCAAGTGAAATTTGAATAAGGAATGAACATGCTAGCATGGAAATAGAATATCAAGAGTCTAGAATATCAAGTATGAACTAGTGATTTATGTTTACTTCAAGAATGTGGAATATTTATTTGAATTCCTATGTACTCGACTTTATGTGAATCTAATTGGACTTTTCTTTATATGTTTACTTATAAATTGCATGTATACATATATACCTGTCATAACAGTTTGCATTCTAGCTGTTTGTGATGGGGCCTCGTCGTCGTGCTGATAATCCGAATGTTGGTGGAGAACCCGAGGGGGTTCGTGGGCAAGAAGCTGAGGTAGCCGAAAATGCACCGCAGGTTCAAGAGCCGAGCACTGCACAGATCTTGGCCACGATGGCCACAGCTATGAACACTATTGCCCAGTTTGTTACACAACAGGGTCAACCAGGGGTCGTTGCAGGTAATCAGGCTGCGAGAGCCGGAGGTAGTGGCCCTACCGGAGGGAATCTGTATGATCGGTTTATACATCATGGGGCTTATACTTTCTTTGGGGAGCCGGACGATATGAAAGCTGAGATGTGGCTAAGAAAGTTCGAGAGAGTGGCAGCGATATTGGAGTGCCATGATGACAGGAAGATTACTTATGCTACTTTCCTTCTCGAGGGTGATGCTGAAGATTGGTGGAATACCATTAGTGAGAAATGGGCAGCTGAGGGAGGGCATCATTCGTGGGCCGACTTTGTCCGAGAATTTCGAGACAAGGATATATCGGTAGTTGCCCGCGAGAGGCGGCAGACTGAGTTCATAAACTTGAGGCAGGGAAGTATGACGGTAGATCAATACGAGGCTACTTTTACCCGGCTTTCCCGTTATGCACCAGCTTTAATTCAGCCGGAGGACATGAAGATTCAGAGGTTCATCATGGGTTTGAGGAGAGATATTATGCTGAACTTGTCTTCAAATGATTTTCCTAACTATGCTGCAGTAGTCCGAGCTGCCTCGAGATATGAGAAACGGAAAGCCGATGTATTAGCCGAGACCAGTCAATCGAGTAAACGGTTTCAGTCTCAGAGTCAAGGGTACCAGGGGCAGGCTGTATCAGTTGGGCAGAGTTCGCAGCCGAGACAGACTCAGAGTTACACAGGGCCTACTCAGACTCAGGCACGACCAGTTCAGAGTCAGACTCAGAGTCAGTTCCGTCCAGCAGTTTCCCGTTCGCAGCAGGGTAGTTCAGCTACCTCTACTTACAGAGCTCCTTCGGGAGGCACTGTTGCAAGACGTCACCAGCAGTGCAGCTTCTGTCAGCGTCAGGGTCACACTGAGGATGTTTGTTGGAAGAAACATAACAAGTGTACAGGTTGCGGCAGTGATCAGCACAGGGTTAAAGACTGTCAGAAATTTAAGAACCCTAGGGGTCAGACATCAGCTCAGAACTCTCAGACCAGGGCCCCAGCTGCAGCACCACCACCACGAGGCCAGGCCCGTGTATTTGCTTTGGATGCCGAGGAGCTTCCGGACACTACCGCTGTGGTAGAAGGTATTTTTCTTCTTAATGATCAATCAGTTAAGGTTTTAATTGATTCCGGGGCTTCGCATTCTTTTATTACTCCTACTTGTGCACAAAATGCTAAATTGAAACATGATAAACTGTTGCATGAGATTGTGGTTTATACTCCTATGGGTCCGAAGTTTGTTACTAGATCTATTTGCAGAGCATGTAGCATATTTATTGAAGGTCGTGTTTTTCCTGCTGATTTGATTATCCTACCCTTCAATGACTTTGAAATTATATTGGGGATGGACTGGTTAAGTAAATATTATGCCCAGCTTGATTGTAGAAAGAAGATTGTGTATCTAGAGATGCCTGACCAGCCTGTACTTAAAATAGTTGGTAGTAGAAAATCTACGGGAACTCCTATTATTTCTTCTATTAGGTCATCTAAATTATTGAGCAAGGTTGGTGAGGATTATCTCGCTTATTTGATAAATCAACCTGGGGATCAATTGAAATTGAATGATGTACCTATCGTGAGGGAGTTTCCGGGGGTCTTTCCTGAGGAATTACCTGGGTTACCGCCTGATAGAGAGATAGAGTTCATGATTGATTTGTTGCCGGGGACTTCCCCTGTCTCTAGGACTCCGTACAGAATGGCTCCACCTGAGTTGCAGGAATTGAAAGTTCAATTGCAGGGCTTGCTTGAGAAGGGATTCATTCAGCCGAGTTCTTCACCGTGGGGTGCGCCAGTTCTCTTCGTTAAAAAGAAAGACGGATCTCTTCGCCTATGCATCGATTACCGGGGTCTTAATCAGGTAACCATCAAAAATAAATATCCTTTGCCTTTAATCGAAGAGTTGTTTGATCAGTTGCAAGGCGCCAGGGTATTCTCTAAATTTGATTTGAGGCAGGGCTATTATCAACTGAGGATTAAGAAAGATGATGTTCCTAAAACTGCCTTCAGAACTCGATATGGCCATTATGAGTTTGTTGTCTTGCCGTTTGGTCTTACTAATGCTCCCGCCGCATTCATGGATTTAATGCAGAGGGTATTTCGTCCTTATCTGGATCAATTTGTAGTCATATTTATTGATGATATCCTTGTCTATTCTAAATCTGAGGCGGAACATGAACAACATCTCAGAATTGTGTTGCAAACTCTTCAGGAGCATCGGTTATTTGCAAAGTTTAGCAAGTGTGAATTCTGGCTTAAGCAAGTTGCTTTTCTTGGCCATATTATCTCGCAGGATGGTATTTCTGTTGATCCAGCGAAGATTGAAGTTGTGTTATCTTGGAAACGACCTGAAACTGTCACGGAAATTCGTAGCTTCCTTGGTTTAGCTGGGTATTATCGGAGGTTTGTAAAGGATTTCTCTAAGATTGCAGGGCCTTTAACTCAGCTTACTCAGAAGAAAACCGTATTTGACTGGAATGATAAATGTGAGGCCAGCTTCCAGGAATTGAAGAAGAGATTGACTACAGCTCCTATTCTTGCTTTACCTGAGGGTTATGATAATCTGGTGATCTACAGTGATGCTTCGAAGGAAGGTCTGGGTTGTGTATTGATGCAGAATGGCAGGGTTATTGCTTATGCTTCCAGGAAACTAAAGCCTTATGAACTCAACTATCCGACTCATGATCTTGAGCTTGCAGCTATCATTCTAGCATTAAAGAAATGGCGTCATTATCTCTGGGGCAACAAATTTGAAATCTTTACAGACCATAAGAGCTTGAAATATCTGTTTTCCCAGAAAGAGTTGAACATGAGGCAGAGGCGTTGGCTGGAATTACTTGAGGACTATAACTGCACTATTAACTATCTCCCAGGTAAGGCCAATATTGTTGCTGATGCTTTGAGCCGAAAGGCTACTGTTGCTAGCTTGATTATCAAGAATTGGGAATTCATGGAAGAATTGTGCTTATGGAAGCCTAGTACTTCAAATTCTGGTATTCAATTTGCAAGTTTGCAGATTCAATCTCTGTTGTTATCCAGGATTCGAGAAGCTCAACAGGCTGATCTTCAATTGTTGAAAGTCTTAGAGAATTCAAAAGGGGGAGAGTCGGATTTCAAACTGCACGACGATGGTATTCTCAAATTCAAAGGTAGAATCTGTATTCCGAATGATCCAACTCTGAAGAAGGATATTCTTGCTGAGGCACACAGTTCCAGATATACTATTCATCCAGGCAGTACGAAAATGTATAAAGATTTGAAGCAGAATTTCTGGTGGAATAATATGAAGAGAGAAATTGCTGACTATGTTGCCCGATGTCTTACCTGTCAGAAAGTTAAAGCAGAACATCAGAGACCTGCAGGGTTGTTGCAGCCCTTGGCTATTCCTGTTTGGAAATGGGATCATATTACTATGGATTTCGTATCCGATTTACCGAGGTCTTCGAGGGGTAACGACTCAGTCTGGGTTATTGTGGATAGACTGACCAAGACTTCTCATTTTATTGCTAAAAAGAAGTCTGATTCTCTTGATAAACTGGTAGAGTTGTATATTGAGAACGTGGTCCGACTTCATGGAATTCCAAAGAGTATTGTGTCGGATAGAGATCCCAGATTCACATCTCAGTTCTGGCAGAAGATTCAGAAAGCTTTGGGCACGAATTTGAATTTCAGTACAGCTTATCATCCTCAGACAGATGGTCAATCCGAGAGAACTATCTTGATCCTTGAGGATATGTTGCGGGCTTGTATTCTGGACTTCGGTAAAAGTTGGGAGAAATATTTGCCACTAGCAGAGTTCGCCTACAACAATAGTTATCAAGCTACTATTGGTATGGCACCTTATGAGGCACTGTATGGGCGTAAATGTCGGTCTCCTCTCTATTGGGATGATGTTGGTGAGATGAAGACTATCGACCCTACTCTTTTACCTGAAATGAACAAGATGATTGATCAGGTGCAGCTTATCAGAAAAAGAATGCTTACAGCACAGAGCCGGCAAAAGAGTTATGCAGATAGACGCCGTCGTGATCTGAAATTTACTGTAGGGGATCGAGTATTTCTGAAAATTTCTCCTCGCAAGGGTTTGATTCGGCATGGTAAAGGAGGTAAACTCAGTCCTCGATATGTGGGACCATTTGAGATAACTGAAACTGTTGGTGATTTGGCTTACCGTTTGGCTTTACCTCCCAGTCTGGGCAGAATTCATGACGTATTCCATGTTTCCATGCTTCGGAAGTATCAGCCAGATCCCTCTCACATACTTGAGCCGGAACCGCTAGAGATCAGTGAAACTTTGACCTACACAGAGAAACCTCTTCGAATTGTTGATCAGAAAGTTCAGGAGCTGAGGACTAAAAGCATTCCGATGGTTAAAGTTCTGTGGGATCATCATGGAGTAGAGGATGCAACATGGGAAAGAGAGGATCAGATGCGGGATCGGTATCCGGAGTTATTCGCCGAATCATGTAAGAATTGCGTGGGCGCAATTAGTTTAAGGGGGAGAGGATGTGACGCCCGAGAATTTGCCATGCATTTAATTACTGTTGCATCCCTTATCTGTGCATTTACTTCTATGCCTTATTAACTGACTTGTGACTACTATTCACTCCACTTTTTAAACTACTTTCTATTAGTTAATTAGCATTTTTATTAAATCAGATAAATTGTAAAAGTAGTGGGAAAAATGTGCTTTTGAGCTTAAGGCGTTAGGAAGGCTCGGATGGCCTTATAGCTTTGTTGGTTAATTGAGAAAAGCCGTATTGTATTGTTGGGACCTTGTTAAGTGTTTACAGGTTTTCAGAATGTCCACGGTACAGGGGAGACTCTGTCCGTGTGTCGGGTCCGGACTTAACCTTTAGCTTGGGGGTTGGGTCGGGGCGTGACAATTGGTGTTTGCTTTTGGAGCTCGGTTATTGGCGAATCTCTATGGTCCTCCTCTATGCTTAATAGTTGTGGAAGAGTAGCTTTCTCTTGGGGTTTTATTTGGTTATTCTTTGAAGCATTTTTTGGTTTTCTTAACGGGTGATCTTTGGAGACTTCTGTTGGCATTTCTCGGTGGATTTGGCTATTGGGATTTCAATCGGCCTTACTGCACTGTATTATCTAGGGTATATGTGTCTCGGTCTTTATTGGTGTGCTACTGGCATTCCTGATTGGAAATTCTTCAATGGTATTTTCTGGAATTCTCAGTGGCCAATTATTTAGTATCTATTTATTAGGCAAACTTGGCTACTTTCTTATTGGAGCATTGTTTTGGATATCTTCTTCAGTGTTCCTCAATAGGTTTGGTATTTGGAATTCCTATCGGACTTATTGTATAGTACTACTTGTGGTATTCTTTGAAATTCTTATTAGGCGTTCTATTGGTATTTTCCTTATTGGCAAAGTTGTATGAAGTTCTCACTTGGCAAACAGTGAAGAGGCCTCAGAGTTTGGTTTCGGTATATTGTTCACCAGTACGGTGTTTATCCTTGAAGTTTTCATCCATCTGGGAAACTATGTTGTTATTCAACTTGGTTGTCTTATTGGGCACATTCTATTTTCTATGCTATTTCCTTTGACATTCCTCGCATCATTTGATAGCAATACTCGGAATCTAATTGGTTGTTCCATGGGGTTATTATTTGGAAGGCTTCTTTGGAACTTTGGAAGTATATTTGATTGGGTTGCTTGGTATTTTCTTCAGCACTCTTAACAGGGAATTCTTCTATGAAATTCATGACCAGCGGGGTACTTCTTTGAACCTCTGGATGGAACCTTTGATTGAGCCTTTATTTGGCTTTTTGCTTGGGGATTCTCGGGTAGTAATAGTTAGACTTCTATTGGAGATTCGTGTGTGGGGTATTCTTCTTGTCGTTATTGTGTGGTATTAATGACATCTACAGTATCTTTGCTTTAGTCTTTATTGGTATTATCTCGGCGCTCTTGGTTGGAATTTTATTCTTCTTCGATATTCGTGTCAACGGGATTCTTCAACCGATGAAGATTAGTCAGAATTGGATTTCAGATGATGCTGAGTTCTATTGGAAGAAGAATTGCGAGGACGCAATTGTTTTAAGGGGGGAAGGATGTGATACCCCGAACCTGGCATGTATCAATAGCATTTAAAGTTCATTGAAATTGCATTTTATTGACCTTTCACCTTCTTTGACCAAACTAGTTGACTTTTCATCTACATTGACCAACTAGGACAAGGTGGGAATTTTTGAAATGTTTAATAAAGGAAAAACTTGGGATTAGAAATAAAAAAATGCAATGTTAAGTTAGTCAAATTTTGGGTCAACTTTGGAATTAAATCTGAACCAATTGGGGAAGAGTTAGGTAGCAAATTATATATGATTGGAAAGCTCTATGAGTCTAGTTTCTGAGGCTTCAAACCGTTTGTGAATTAGAGTTTTCTAGAAGAAGTTATGGCCGTTTTCGTAAGGTCGCGCATAGCTGTTTTGGTTTAGTGGGTTGACCAAATCTTTGACCTTTGACTTCTTGTCATTTTTTTTTCTAAATAAGCAGAATGCAAACGAAAAAAATAGAGAAGAAAGGCTTGAAACCATGAGGAAAAGAAAGAGAAAAAGAAAGAAAAAAATTTCAAAACAAATCAACAAATCTTCGCGTGAGCTTGCACGGGGTGGTTTCCGAGGCATCCTACGAGGTTTTCCTAGCGTCTAGAAGCGTCTAAGGTGAGGGTTTCATGTTTATTTGCGCATTTGAAAGTTTTATGTATTAACTTTAATTTTTGGATTTTATCCGTAGTTTGTTGTTTTAATCATTTTGAGGCTTAAAGAATGTTCCCTAGCAATCGTAGAACATGTATTTATAGCTTTTTAACATTTTCTGCGGTTGAATATTGAAATTGAAATATAAATTGTTAGTTGAATAGTATTTTGTGAATAGTAAACCCTTGAAACGATAAAGTTGCGCTGTTATGCTGTCTGTTGATGTGAAAAGGTGCTAGGTATGCTAGAATGTCTAAATGCATGATTTGTTTAGGTTGCGTAATGGAAAAAATGAGAAAAATGCATTGGTGAAAGTCGGGGTCGTTTAGGTCGAGTTTAGCGTTTTCTCATTTTGCGTGATGGCATTGTCTCGGTAGGCCATGGAAGCACTTTAGGTGCGATTATGGCGTTGGTTGGGTGATTGGTTAGCATAGTTGTAGTTCAAACGAGCAAAGGGGAAAATCGGGGCTTTGCGTGAATTCTAGGGTAAAGTAGAGTTTCGGGGTCTTTAGACGTGCCTTATGGTGACCTAGGAGGATTGGTAAAGTCGATTTCCAAAACTCGTGGCTCGTTTAGAAGTAGTAGCGTTTGGTAAGTTGGGGTCATTTTCGTGATTTTGTGTGTTTTCATAGAATATTGCTTATAGAATGTTTATATTGCTTATAGAATGCTTATATTGCTTATAGAATGCTTATAATGCCTATAGAATACTTGATATTGCTTGATAATGTTAGTTGGTGTTGTTTTTGTTACTTGTTTGATTGCAAATGCTTGTTAATGCTTATTACGCTTGTTAGAGTTGATTGTTGATTGAAATGTTTAACAATTGTTGATAATGCGTGATATCTCGTTTATCTCCTCTATTCTGTATTGTTGTGCTATCGCTTGTTTATCACCTTGTATCGAGTCTTGCATTGCATAGTGTCCAGCGCGTGAGTGATGGGCCTCTCTGGGTAGCCTCGGGTTGCCAGTGTTGGTTGCTCTAGCTCCGTGGCTATTCCCTCTTCTCGCTTGGGTTGCCTCCCAGGGAGATTTGGATCGTAGAATTAATGGTTACTCCCGGGGTATTCCAAACTGGTGTTATAAGGTGGTTGCGCGCTTATTGTCATCGTTGTCAACATCAAGCTCGAGATTGATGTATCGCTCGTGAAATGGTATATTGCTCGTAAGAGTGAACCATAGCCTTCACAGTGTGGTATAGCTTTGAATGGTTGTGTTAATGCTTTCTCGAATGTTTAATATATTGTCGTTTGTATTGAATGCTTTCTTATTGACTTTATTGCTTAGCTGTGTATATTTGCATTACACGACTTTCTTTATCTCCAACTCGATATCTGTCTCACCCTCACTGAGTATACGTGTTGTGTATACTCACTCCTCACCACCACATTTCAGGAAATGTCATGTTAGCTGGAAGTTCGTGATTATGTGACAGTTCGTGCCTGAAGAGTTGTTTTGTGTGCCTATGTGGCTTGAGTTGTCGAAGTGGCAAAGATGTATGCTTTCATGTATTGTATGTATTTAATATTAAAAGAATGTAATTTAAGTTTTATTAGGTTATTGAAGTAATTTGAAAAGCTAGCTTATGTATTTAGTTAGCATAGTTTATCTTCAATGCATGTTTGTAATGTCCAAAGGAAAAGAGTTAGAATGGCATGATAGTTTATTATATGCGGTAGCCTAGAGTGGCTTAATTGTCAAGTTTGAATGTACTTGCCAAAAATGGAAAGAGATAGGTTAGCTTTTAAATTGGAAATGTATGTATACTTGCTGAGTTTAATTGTTGAGAACCGATGCTCGGATGGCCTTGAGGTGGTTGAATGTTTGGATATGGTATTGGTCCACTTATATGCTGTCGCAGGTTTGCTTTTTGCCTAGAAACAGGGGAGACTCTGTCCGTTTTCCCTGAAAATTATGTCCGGGTTTGGAATTGGGTTGTGATTAGATCGATTGATAGAACTCCTAGTCTCGAGAGGGATCGGGGTGTTACATATGCTGTGATTTGAATTGATTATGTTGTGCTTGACTTGATTGTCGTGCTTGAGTGACTTTGTTGAATAAACTGTTTTATAAACTGTTATACAAACATGCTTGCATAATAAATTAATGCATATATGTATAAATGTGATATCTTGGCATTCATACATATCCTATGGAAATGGTAAGAAAGACTTCTCCCTTCCCTGAAGAAAGTGGTTCACAGCTGGCTTTTCAAAGTGTATGGATTGGCAGGAAATGAATGGCATTTAATTAGCCTTTATTTGGGAGTTGGTGTTTGCTTTTGGAGTTCGGATATTGGCCAGTCTCTAAGGTCCTCCTCTGTGCGTAACAGTTGTGAAAGAGTAGTTTTCTTTTGGGGTTCTATTTGGTTGTTCTCTGGAGCATTCTTTGGTTTTCTTATTGGGTATTCTTTGGAAACTTTTGTTGGCACTTCTTGGTGGACTTGGCTATTGGGATCTCAATCGGACTTACTGTATGGTATTATCTATGGCATATGAGTCTCGGTCTTTATTGGTGTGTTACTGGCATCCCTTATTGGAAATCCTTCAATGGCATTCTATAGAATTCTTGGTGGTCATTTATTTGGTACTTACTTATTGGGCAATCCTTGGTATTTTCTCATTGGAGCATTGTTTCGGGAATTTTCTTTAGTGTTCCTCAGTAGGTTTGGTATTTGGAATTCCTATCATACTTATTGTATAGTACTACTTACGGTACTCTTTGGAATTCTTATTGGGCATTCTATTGGTATTTTCCTTATTGGCAAGGTTGTATGAAGTTCTCACTTGGCAAATAGTGCAGAGGCCTCAGAGTTGGTTTTGTATATTGTGCACCAGCTCGGTATTTTCCTTAGGGTTTTCGTCTATCTGGGAAACTATATTTGTTATTCAACTTGATTGTCTTATTGGGCATTATATTTTCTCTGCTATTTCCTTTGACATTCTTATTAGCATTTGATGGCTATACTCGGAATCTAATTGGTTGTCCTAAGGGGTTATTATTTGGAAGGCTTCTTTGGAACTTTTGAAGTATATTTGATTGGGTTTCTTAGTATTTTCTTCAGCACTCTTAACAGGGAATTCTTCTATGAAATTCATGACCAGCGGGGTACTTCTTTGGACCTCTGGATGGAACCTTTGTTTAAGCCTTTATTTGGCTTCTTGCTTGGGAATTCTTGGGCAGTAATAGTTGAACTTCTACTAGAGATTCGTATTCATTCGGTATTCTTCTTATCATTAATATGTGATGTGATTTTATCTATAGTATCTTTGCTTTAGTCTTTATTGGTATTATCTCGGCGCTCTTGGTTGGAATTTTATCCTTCTTCAGTATTCGTGTCAATGGGATTCTTGTACGGTATCTACATTTGAGCCTTTATTCGGCGTTACTACTTGGCATTTCTACTTAAACTTCCCTATTGGTCATCTTGATTAATATACTTGCTCAGCAGCTGATAAAGATTAGTCAGAGTTGGATTTCAGTAGATGCAGAGTTCTATTGGAAGAAGAATTGCGAGGACGCAATTGTTTTAAGGGGGGAAGGATGTGATAACCCGAACCCGGCATGCATTTAATGGCATTTAATTGCATATTATTAAGTATTATCTTAAATGTAGCATTGAATTTTGTGTTTATTTTTAGTTAAACATTCATTTGTAGCTTTATTTTCATATTTATGTTAATCGGTTTTATTTTTCTTGCACCTTAATGCTCGGTTTTCAATTAAATGAAAAGTAGCTCCGAGTCGGAGTAAATTTTGAACTATGTTACTTTTCAAAAATTATATTTTCTTAAATTCTTTGAGATTTAATTGTTATTCTTTTATTGTCGCAAAGTGCATTGCATTTCGAGAGCGATAGTTAGAGAGTGTTTTCTAGTCCTCAGCAAATAGTGAAAACTAGTATTTACTGTAGTAATTTTAATATTTTAGTTGTTGTTAACTAGAGTTAATTTTGTGTTGATTGTTATAGCTTTAAAAATGCATAAAATAGGCTAAATTGACCAACTTAAGTTAGTTGACCAAGGGCTTGATCATTTGACCAAGGCTTGTCATCTTTTTAAGCATATAACATTGCAAAATAAAAAAAAAAACAAAGCTGAAAACAGAACATAGGGCTGGCCGAAACTTGGAGAGAAAAAAAAAAGATTTTCAACTTTCCAAACTTCAATTCTTCGCGTGACCTTGCACGGGGTTGTTTCCGAGGCATCCAGCATGGTTTTCCTTGCGTCTAGGAGCGTCTAAGGTGAGGGTTTCATCATTATTTGCGCATTTGAAATTATTGTATCTAAACTTTAATTTTTGTGATTTAACCGTAGGTTGTTATTTTATCCGTTTTGTTGCTTAAAGAATGTTCCCTAGCAATCGTAGAACATGTATTTATAGCTTTTTAGCATTTTCTGCTGTTGAATATCGAAATTGAAATTTAAATTGATAATTTAATAGTAAATTATGAATAGTAAACCCCCGTTTCGATGAATTTGCTCCGTTATGCGTTCTGTTGATGTAGGAAGGTGCTAGATATGCTAGAATGCCTAAATGTAGGGTTTAATTGGATTGTGTAATGGAAAAACGGAGGAAAATAGCTTAGTGAAAGTTGGGATCGTTTAGGTCAAGTTTGGTATTTTATCGTTTTGCGTGATGGCATTGTCTCGGGAGGCCATGGAAGCACTTTTGGTGTGATTATGGCGTTGGTTGGGTGTTTGGTTCGGGTAGCGGTAGTTCAAACGAGCAAAGGAGGAAATTGGGGCTTTGTGTGAATTCTAGGGTTAAGTAGGGTTTTGAGGTCTTTAGACGTGCCTTATGGTGACCTAGGAGGATTGGTGAAGTCGGTTTCCAAAACTCGTGGCTCGTTTGAAAGTAGTAGCGTTTTGAAAGTTGGGGTCATTTTGTGATTTTGTGTGTTTTCATAGTGTAATGCCTATAGAATGCTTAATATTGCTTGTTATGCTTGTTAAAATTGATTATGACTGAATTTGTATATCAATTGTTGATAATGCTTGTTAGTGTTGTTCTTGTTATTTTATTGATTGTATATGCTTATTGTATGGCATGTTGTTTACTAACCTACACTTCAGTGCCTTGCTCGATTATCGTTAAATATCTCGTATTGCATTGCATAAGTGTCAGACGCGTGAGTGATGGGCCTCTATGGGTAGCCTCGGGTTGCCAGTGTTGGTTGCTCTAGCTCCGTGTCCTATTCCCTTTCTCGCTTGGGTTGCCAACCAGGGAGTTTTGGGTCGTAGAATTGACAGAGTATGTCCGGAGTACTCTAAACGGAAGTTATAAGGTGGGTGAGCCGACGCGTCATCGTTAAAGTCATCAAAATCGTGATCGGTACATTACTCGCTCGAGTGAACCATAGCCTTCAAAGTGTGGTATAGCTTTGAAATGTTGTGTTAATGCTTTCTTAATTGTTTATTGTATTGTCATTTACATTGAATGTTTCCTTATTGATTATGTTGCTTAACTGTACCTATTTGTATTGCACGAACTTCTTTCTCTCCACATCGATATTTGTCTCGCCCTCACTGAGTATACGTGTTGAGTATACTCACTCCTCACCACCACATTTCAGGAAATTGCCTTGTTAGCTGGAAAGTTCGTGGTTACGTGAAAGATCATGCTTGAAGAGTTGTCTTGCGTGCTGTGGCTTGAGTTGTCAAATATGCAAAGATGTATGTTCATGTGTTGCTTGTATTTATTATTAAAGGAAATGTAATTTAAATTTAACTAGATAATTGAGGTAGAATGAAAAGATAGTTTATGGATTTAGATGGTATAGTTTAACTTCATTGGGTATATGTAATTGTCTAAAGGAAAAGAGTTGGAATAGTTGGGTACCTGGAAATATGTATATCTGCTGTGTTTAATGGTTGAGATCCGAGGCTCGGATGGCCTTGAGGTGTTTATATGTTTGGACATGGTATTGGTCCACTTATATGCTGTTGCAGGTTTTACATTGTCCCTAGGAACAGGGGAGACTCCGTCCGTCTTTCTCAAAAAAATTTGTCCGGGTTTGTAATTGGGTTGTGAATAGATTGATTGATAGAACTCCCGGTCTCGAGAGGGATCGGGGTGTTACACAAACTCAAATGTACATATTACAGACTTTCGAAACCGTGGCTTTGATACCACTTGAAGGCGTATAAAACGCTGCTTCGAAAGCAAGAATGCAACGGGATCGTCTCGAGATATATAAATAACAAAACATGCAAGCACAGCGGAAACTATAAACATTAAAAGTTTGCATGTTAGCAAGTTGTATTCACAAAATCTCAAGAGTAAGTCTGTAACTTGTACATTTAAAGAAAAATACATAAGAGTATATACGAATATACATATACATTTAAAATGAACAAATACAAGAATACCTCACGTGAAGAACTCGGATGTGCACCAAAAGAAGATCTTGGCTCGGACAAACCTCCTCTACACATGCAAAGGTCCTAGTTAGTCCACAGGTACCTAAAAGCAAGAAATCTACTAACTAATTAAAGTGCTAGCAATAGTTAGTGACTTAAAGCTATAGTATATGAGTTAAAATGCAAGAAGCAAAAGCCACTACTTTGTCTAACCTTGGCCGAATTCACCAAGTGATAGAGAGAGAGAATTGCTTCTAATATGTGTGTAATTTTCGGCCAAAAGGAAGAGAACAAGAAGATGAAATGAAGTCTTCAATTTATAGATGCAAGAGTTCATTCTTCATTTGACAAGTGGCAACAATCTATCGAATCAAGAAGCCAAGTGTCTTTCATCTTCTATGGCTGGCCATGTGCAAGAAAACAAGGGAAATTTGGACCTTTTTGATGCAACTTGTATTTTGTCTTTTAGTACAAGTTGTTTTTTGTGCAACTTGTCTTTTTGTGCAAGTTGTCTTTTGTCTTCTAGTGAAGACTATCCAATAATTAATTCTAATCCGCATTAGAATAATTAAGTGGAAATTGACCCCTCTACACAACTTTTAATATTTGAACATTGGCCTCAATACTTTTAATAATTACACTTTTGGCCCACTTAACCGTTAATGTCCAAAATAACACTGTTAACACTTTAACGGGTTTCAAAACTTAATATCAAGCTCATCAACTGCTTTATTCATGATACCCTTTGTGTGTGACTTTTTAGGTTCACAACTGCATGGCGATGATGGACCATTAAACACTTTTAATCTATTCCAGGATTGTCTCCGTCACTATTCGAAATATCCTCACATTCATGAGTGTGCGCTAGCAACAAATGTATCATGACAATATATACAGTAATGAAGTCCAATTCTTATGAACCTGTTTACAGTCGCAAATTTGCATGCAGTCTGATCCTTCTATTAAAAGTGTCCTGATCGAATGAGGAACATGATTCAATTAAGTCCACTAATTCGATTCTATGCATAGATCTAATTCGGTGGAATGCGAGATGACATCTATGGAAAAACACATTTCCATCATTCAACTACCCTGACCGAGGATTTCTCATTTCTAACAACCGATGCTAGATCACATAGGACAACGCCTCACATTGGAGGTTAACAGATCCTATCTTGACAATTCCCTGTCGGTCTCTATATCAGAAGACTAAACTGCAAGAGGCCGTATCTCGCCTTTGGGAAGACGAACTTTGTCCAAACGCAAGATTTAACCCCTGATAGGCCATGCTAAAACTCAACTTTGAACCCAAAGCGGCCTGTAACTTCTGCGAAAACTTAGATATGAACAGAGGATCCCGATCCGATGCAATATTGGCTGGCACAACATGCAATCTTACTATATGTGTTATATACAAGTCTGCTAATTTTCCCAAGTCATCTAGTTTATTCATTGGAATAAAGTGTGTCGTCTTTGTCAAGCGATCAACAACAGCCCATATAGCATCACATCCCCGTGGAGATCTCGGCAAATCCGTTACGAAATCCATAGTCACATGCTCCTATTTCTATTGCGGTATCTCCAAGGGTTGTAACAAACCTGCCGGTCTCTGGTGTTCGGCCTTTACCCTTTGGCATGTCAAGCATTTAGCTACAAATCTTGCAATCTCTTTTTTCATATTGTTCCACTAGTAGTAATGCTTTAAGTCCCAGTACATCTTTGTACCTCTCGGGTGGATATTGTACTTGGAATTATGAGCTTCTTCCAAGATCTTTCTTTTCAACTCAGGATCATTAGGCACACAGATCCGTTTTCAGAACCTCCATAGTCCGTCATCATACATTTTGAAATCCGTCTGTCATCTTTGATCTTCTGGAAATAGGGGTCCCGTTGTTGAGCTTCTTTAATTTCTATGAGCCACGATGGTTGCACTTGTAAACTAGCAAATAAAACTCCACTTCTTGTTAATCTTGGTTTCCACTGACATGCCTCTTCAAGCATTTCCCACTTGTTTACCTCCAACTTTGCAATGCTTGCTTTTCAGCTCAAGGCATCAGCCACCACATTCACCTTCCCAAGAACATAATTGATGGTACAGTTGTAATCATCCAATAATTCGATCCATCTTCTCTCCCTCATATTAAGCTCCTTTTGAGAGAATAGATACTTCAAACTTTTGTGGTCGGTGAACACCTCAAACTTGCTACCCCACAAATAATATCTCCACTTCTTCAGAGTAAAGACTATAACCGCCAGCTCCAAATCATGAGTGGGATAATTTATCTCATATGACTTCAACTTCCTCGAGGCATAGGCAATCACACGGCCATTCTGCATCAGAACACATCCCAAACCTTCCTTAGAGGTATCACTATAAATGACAAAACCTTGTGTCCCTTCTAGCAACGCAAGAATGGGCGCTGAAGTTAACCTCTGCTTTAACTCCTGAAAGCTACTCTCACACTTATCATCCTAAATAAACCTTGCCTTCTTCTGAGTAAGTCTTGTGAGAGGTCCTGCAACTCTGGAAAAATCCTTTACAAATCTCCGTTAATACCCCACAAGGCCAAGAAAACTCCGTACTTCTGTAACATTTTTTCGTTTCTTCCATGATAAAACCACTTCGACCTTGGCAGGATCAACTGCAATTCATTCTTGGGATATAATGTACCCCAAGAATGCCACCTGTTGTAGCCAAAATTCATATTTGCTGAACTTGGCATACAATTGATGTTCCTGAAGCTTCTGCAATACTAGACGTAGATGTCGTTCATGTTCATCCTCTGACTTAGAATAGACCAAGATGTCATCAATAAATATCACCACAAATTGGTCAAGTATAGCTGGAACACCCTATGTATTAAATCCATAAAAGCAGCAGGTACATTAGTCAACCCAAAAGGCATTACCACAAATTCATAATGCCCGTATCTGTTTCTAAAAGCTGATTTAGGCATATCTTCTTCCTTGACCCACAATTGGTAATAACCTAGCCAAAAATCAAATTTAGAGAAAATCTTGGCTCCTTGAAGTTGATCGAATAATTCATCAATCAAAGGCAACAGATATTTGTTCTTGACAGTTACCTGGTTCAGCCCCTGGTAATCTATGCACAATCTCAAAGTCCCGTCCTTCTTCTTCACAAATAAGACAAGAGCACCCCAAGGAGACGAACTGGGCCGTATGAACCCTTTCTTCAACAATTCTTGTAACTGGATTTTCAACTCTTGAAGCTCCGTGGGTGCCATTCGGTAAGGGGCTCTTGATATCGGTTATGTACCCGGAAACACCTCGATCACAATGTCAATCTCTCGCCTTGGCGAAAAACCCAGTAATTCCTCAGGGAACACATCTGCATATTCTTTTATCACTGCTACTTCTTCCAGCTTGGCTTTGTCCGAAGGCTTATTGATCAAGTAAGCCAAATACCCCTTGCAACATTTCCTTATTATTTTCACGACCTTGTAGCTGAGATAATAGGATTACCAGGATGATTACCCTTGCCCTGGCCTCTGAATTCTCACAACCTTCGTTCGGCAATCTAATTGTGCATGATGTTTAGATAGCCAATACGTCCCCAAGATAACGTCATAGCCTTGAAAGGGGAATACTATAAGATCAACCAAAAACTCCTGCCCTTTTATCTGTACCTTACAAGCTTTACAAATAGAGTTAATGATAGACATAGAACCCATTGGAGTACTAACTTTCACTTTATATGGTAATGATTCAGCTTGCAAATTCACATGTTGTACAGAATGTGGAGTTGTCACGCCCCAACTTGACCCCACCTACAACCAGTCAGGACGCAACGGAATTTCGGCAGTATAATGACAGTAACTTGGACACTGAGGATCTAAATCAACCTATTTTGTAACTCATACAACCAACATCAAAATCAACAACAACTCCACAACCAATTCAACAATAAACAACACAACCATTTCCATATATATTCAACAATCATACAACAGTTCATTCATAAGTTATACGCCTCCATTCCAACATCAATCCATAGGCTATATCATACATTTCCAAAATAGATTATAACCAGTCTAGCAATCTAATCATATTCCAAAAACAAGACTACTAAGCTAGCTATATGTAATCCACAATCTTTAAAACATCTTATACAACATAAACTTCTAAATAAATACAAACTAATTAGTTTTAACATACAAGATACAAAAGAAAACTACATCTCAGACATCATGGACAAGACTCTTGCACATAGGACTCGTCCACATAAGGCACATTCTCAACTTCCTTAGGCACATACCCGTGGTCCTGTTCTGTAACACCTGAATGCAGATAACGAATAAGAGTGAGCTTATATAAAACAAGCCCAGTGAGGATTCGATAGATCTCTTAAAAGCATTTACTATACCCCTTGGAAATCATCCTTTGAGCAGTAAACACACAATGAACATCAACAACATTATAAGTGCAACAATAACCATAACAGTAAACACACAATAAGGATACGATACATTTGTTGATGAAGCTCCATACACCATTTTCAATGCTCATCAACTCCTCCAAACTCAATGACACAACCCTGAGGTACCCTGACCTAGACCCACACCCCATGGCCTTTCCGCCTATGCGAGATAGGGATTAGCCATGATAACTGTGCCTACAACCCAAGATGCCTCCCAAGGTGACACAACATTATCAAAGCTCACAACAATAAGACTCAATTCTAGAAGTCAACAACGAGAGTTGCTCGACTCCCGACTCATAATAACATTAACAATTCTAATTCGAGAAGTCAACAACTAGGGTTGCCCGACTCTCGCATTCAACAATCAACAATCAATAATCAATTAAACCATATTTCAACAACCAAATAAACAACATTTAATAATCAACAACTATACAATTATGCAACAACTAAGTTAGATGACAAAGTAGGCTATCCAACTCAACATGCATTTAAACCAACATTCAACCCCGATCTCAATCAACAACAATCCAAGAATCAACTACCCAAACACTACCCAACATTCAAGACAACATTTCAAGAAAAGACAACACAATCTTCTAAACTTCATAACTCACAATCTACTAACCCGATAACCTCCAAACCACTTCCAATCACTCACCCACACATGCATCTACATTTACCCCATTAGAAACCAACCAAAGGCCATCCAAAACAAGTCCAACAACCCTAGTTTTGGCAATACACTTGGCTGAATTTTTTGGAATTTTGCTACAACATTCCTGTCACGCCCCAACTCGACCCCACCTACAATCAGTTAGGACGCAACGAAATTTCGGCAGTATAACGACAGTAATTAAGACATCGAGGCTTTAAACCAACCTCTTCAGAATATCATACAACCAACTCCACAAACCATTCAACAACCAAATCCTCAATTAAATTAACAACATACAACATAACCATATTATACAATTATCATTCCTTCAACAATCCGTTCGTAGTTATACGCCTCCGTTCCAACTTCATACATAAACTGTACATACATTTCAAAATAGATTATAAACCAACTTAGTAATCTAAACATGATCAAAAGAAAGACTACTAAACCATCATACATAAGTCTTATAATTGAGTAAGCTATACAATATAACATATTACAACAACTAAGACAAATTCATGGCAATGACTTCGGCACACAAGACTAAAGCACATTCTCAGCTTCCTGAGGCACGTATCCGTAATCTTGCTCAAGTACACCTGTAAGCATGCAATCATAGAGAATGAGCTTATATAAAATAAGCCCAGTGAGGATCCGATAGATCTCTAACAATATTCACTATACTCCTTGGAAATAATCCTTTGAGCAAGTAAACACACAATAACATCAATAATACTATAAACACATAACTATAATGACCAATCAATAAAGGATACTCTAGTTGGTGTAGCTCTAAACGCCATCATGATCTCAACCATTCTTCTATAACTCCCCATTACTCATGCACCCGAGGTACCTCACTAGCCCCTCCCTCCATGACACCTCCGTCATACGAGCTGGGGGTAGTCTCTGGTAGTCATGCCGTTATCAACCCGACAGCCCGATGCTGCCCAAGAGGTGGCACATACATACCAAGACTCAACAATAATAATAAACATCATTCACAGGAGGACAATCTAGCAGAATTGCCTATCTCCCGGTTCATAAATCATCAATCAATAATCATCAATTATCATCAATTATCATCAATATAACATCAAATAATCAATTAAACAACAAACAACTAAGTTAGATGACAAAGTAGGCCATCCAACTTAACATGCATTAAACACGTAATCTAACCCTAGTCTAACCATCAACAACTCACAATTCAATCACTCAAACACCACCCAATCATCTAAAGGCTCAATTCAACAATTTAAAGAAAGACAACCTAAACTTCAAATAATCATATCTTACATTCTACTAATCCAAACAACTCGAAATCAGTTTCCAACACTCACCCATTCAATCATCTACATTAGACCTCTCGGAAACCAACCAAGACACATCAAAATCAAGCCCAACAACCCTAAAACCTCAATGCACCTAGGCTGAAATTTTTGGATTTTTACCCAAACATCGCAATCGAAAACTCGACATTATAACGGCGTTACCACGTAATTAACAAACTTTTAGAAATCGACGGCAATCAATTCCAACAACAACAACTCAAGATAATCCTCAAATAGCCATTCTATCAACTTTAAATACCCGAAAATAAATAATTTCGCTACAATGGCTCAAATCTCATAGTAATACACGTAAACGATCCCTAGCATGCACTGAGCAATAATATAACTTCAAATTAACATTCTAACGGTTCAAAATGCAATTATAAGCAAAAATATAAAAGATGACTTTTGAGATCTAGATTTTTTTTTTCTCATCTTTGATGTGTTTTGATGCAAGAAATGTGTAGAATGGATGCCCAACAAGTGAAATCAATCTTTGATTGAAGTGGTTTGGACTTGAATTGTAAAATCTATGAGAAAAATGCTTGAAAACCTTTGAAAAATGTCTTCTTTCTTCTCCCTCATGGAATTTCGGTAATGTGTGTGTAAAATGAGTGTGTTTTGTGTTGTTTTAATGTGTGTTGGTGATATAGTAAGCAAAGGTCAACAAATAAAAGAAAGTCAAAGGTGGAAACTAATTATTTTTAGTGTTTTCTTGTCTTTTAATTCATTTTCTTGAGTACTCTTGCTCAAATTAATTATGCAACACCTAAACTATCTCAAGTAGTTTATTTTTAGGTGACAAGAAGTTTTACATTCAAACAATTTTACCCAAGTCGGCTTAAAACTCGATTTTCTGCAAAAGAAGGTGAAAAGTCATATTATTTATTTTCAAATGTCTTTTGAATGCACAATTAATCTAAAATCATTTAATGCCACATAAAAATACATTTATATTAATATATACTAGGTCAATGAAAGTCAATGCAAGAATCGGGTTTAGAAGAAATCACTATTTGGCTCAAAAACGCTACTTTTCGCCCGAAAAGTCTATTTAAATTACTATTCAGTTTCAGAATCAATTTTTTTATATCAAACATGGGTCTATTAATAATAGAGGACTAGGTTTTAAGACGTTTAAAACACCCCTGTAAAAATTTTAGTGGACAGGTGTTCAAAATACTATTTATAAAAAATCGTCGATAAAATTTTTGATGCCGTTTTTTAATGAAAATTTCATGAATGTATACATAGCATGTATTAGGAATATAAATCACATATTTAGAACATTCTAACTCATATAATACATAAACATTTCAAATCACGTAAATCGAGGCAAAGACACGCCAATCGAGGTAAAGAAAAAAACTAGGGTTTTACAATTCCAATCAAAAATTCGGCATTACAATATTACTACCCTGCAATTAACAAACTTTTAGAAGCTATCAGCAATCAATTTCAACCGCCACAACAATAATTATTCAACATTGAAGCTATAACTCAACTTTAATACCCAAAAAATAGAAATACATGCTACTACCATTCAAAACTTATATAAACGCACAAAAACGATCCTTGGCATCTACTGAGCAACAATCTAACAACAATTTAACATTTCAACGGCTAAAAATTCAATTATATGATTTGACATCAAAATAGCATTTTGAGATCTAAATTTTTTCTCTCACCTTTGATGTTATATGATGCAAGAAAGATGTAGAATGGATGCCCAACAAGTGAAATCAAGCCTTGGATGAAGAAGTTTGGACTTCAATTGAGTTTTCTATGGAAAATTTTCTTTGAAAAACTTGAATAAAAACTCTCTTTTTCTCTCTAATGGCCCTCGGCCATGTGTGTGGAAAATAAGGTGTTTTGTGTGCTTTCTAATGTGTGTTGATGCATATATGCTCAAGGTCAACAAAAATAATAATAGTCAAAGTTGATTTCTTAGTCTTTTAATTAGTATTTTTAATCTTTTAATTAGTTTCTTGACTATTTTTCTCACAAACAAGAAATTAACACTTAGACTATTTTAGGTAGCATATTTTTAGTTGACAAGGAGTTTTACATACAAACATTTACACCTGACTCAGTTAAAAACTCGATTTTCACAAAAGAAGGTGTAAAAACCTTTAAAATTCCTAATCTGATTTAAAATTCGTTTCAATCAGACATGGGTCTATTAATATCCGAGCACTAGGTTTTAAGATGTCTAAAACACCCGTGTAAAAATTTTAGCGGACGTGCGTTTAAAATACTATTCACAAAAACTGTCGATAAAATTTTCAATGCCGTTTTTTATGAAAATTTCATGAATGTACACTTAGCATGTAATAGGAATATAAATCACAGAATTAGCGCATTCTAACTTATATAACACATAAACAGGTCAAAACACGCAATTCTATGCAAAGATAAAATCTAAGGTTTCACAGGAGTTATGAATGAATGCGTAGCACCAGTGTCAATTAATACTTTAACCAGATGATTTAAAATCAGAAAAATACCTTCCATGACTGCTGCTTCTTCAGGAAGCTCCTCTTGATCTATCGCATAAACCCAAGCTGAAACTTTCTAGGCTGGAGCATTGCCTGTAGGCTTGTTCTGGACCACTCTACCTGCGGCCTGTCTCTGGTCTCCCCATCTTTTTGGGTACTCTTTTACTTGATATTGGTCACTGCCACACCCATACACTTTTTTGTCTTTTTCCAACATTGGTCCTCGGTGTACCCTTTCCGATTACAAAATGATCAAGTAATAGGCTGAGAAGTGGCAGTTGTACCTATCGGTTCACGGGCTGATAAGGCCACTGATGCGCTAGGTTGCGGTCTGGGAGCAGTCGGCTTATACTGACTTTGATTGGCCTGATTCTGAGTCTGATATGACCTCTGTTGAGTCTGGAATACAAACGGCCTCTTATTCTGCTGACTGGCTCCAACTCTCATTTTCATCTTTTTTTTTTCCACCCGAGTAACCACATCTACCACATCAGCATATACAGTAAACCGATGTGATAATAAATGGTCCTGTATCTTAGGCCTTAACCCTTGTAGAAACCTCCTGATTCTCCGGTTCGGCGGCTGGATTAACTCTGGCACATATTGGGACAATTTGTTGAGGCGAGCATCATATTGTACCATGGACATGTTACCCTGCCGAAGTGTCATAAACATTTCCTCCCATCTTTCCTAAGCAATCTCCGGGATATAGTTGTCCTTAAAAGACCTCACAGAGTTTGCCCATGTGTAAGGAGTACACTGGGCTTCCCACTGTAGTTTTGTCATCCTCTACCATTGTTGTGCATCCCATCTCATTAAAAAGGATGCAAATGAGACCTTATGCTCATCATTGTTTGATACCTAATTAGTTGACTTATAAAATGCGTTCAAAATTCAACCAAGCTTTAATAACCGACAAGTGCATGAATCAGTGTAGTGTAGTGTGCTTTGAGTGCGGAGTGAAATCCTATAGGGAGGCTCCTTAGTTAGTTTAGTGAATAAGTGTGTGTGAAAGTGATAAAGTGAGTGTTGGAAAGTAAATGATAGATGGATGGTTGATAAAATAAAGAAAGAAAGAGAGGTAACTAGTCTAGAGTTGGGTTTTTACAAATACGAGACAATAGTCTTAAAGCTCGGATTAGTACTAAGGAAAATGATCTAGGCTCATAAATAGGATTCTCTAGTTTGATGTTGGGATTTAAGCTATATGCTCTTAATTTTATTAATTATCTAAGTCTAGTTAATTATCGGTTGAACCTTGATTATAAGTGTCGTTCTATTTTCGAATCCGTTATATAGTTGAAGTATAGATCTGTCCGTGTAATCACAATTGACCTGGATAAAAACTAAAAATGACAATTAATAAACCCAAAAGTAGAAATCACGGTACAACCTATAATTTCATAGAAGATACGGTACAACCAGTACTTTCACTATTAAAGCATGGCTATATGATACGAAGGTATACTTATCATCACATTAACTATAAGTATAATGAAATGACAAGTAATCTGAAATAATATCAAGTCATATATAACATCAAATTAAATCAGTCCAAATCCGAGACCGCTAAATCAAAAAACCATTAATGCATAATCATCAACATGAATTTACACAAGCATAATAACAGTAATTATGACATTCAAATATAAAAGATATTAAAGAGATGTTCCCCCATAAATGAAGTCGATATTGAGTCCAAGGTCGGGTTCTCGAGTACAGTTACGAGATTTCTCGCTTTTCTCCGCTCGATAATTCGGGCATTACTTCCTTCGTATTTTACCCAACTACTAAACTATTTACAAAAACATAATTTTGAACTACCTAATTTATAAACTAAAAAAACAATTAAAAACTAGTTTAATAATTAAAATTATATATTTTTCCGTTGGGAGTATTTATAGGCAAATTTTTCAAAGGCACGCTCGAGCACGGTTTTACTGCTCCGGTGGATTTGCGCCACGTGGCCTTCGTGAAGTTGGTGGAAAATTCTATGGAAGGCGCTCGAGCGCCCAAGAAGGCGCGCTTGAGTACACCTCTGGTCCGTAAATCAAAATTTACCACTTGGCACTTTGACGGTCAACTTTTTGCAGATTGGGCAGTTTGCATGGACCAATCAGTTCGCGTGGAAACTTCTTGAGAAGGAGCTTGAGCGCTTTTTGCCGCCAAATTTGATCGTCGTTTGACCAAGGTTTTTTTAGGTTTTTTCATCTGATTTCGCGCTTGATTTGGCCAAATTCTTCCTCTAAGGGCCCCTTTAAACCACCGATCCTTGAGTCTTGCTGATTTCTAACTTCTTGACTTGTATTTTGATTCGTTTTGAATACAGTTTCTTCACTTTTCAAGATCATCCTACATTGCAGCAAAATTGCATAAGTGTTGCATTTATTCCTTAAGTTAAGATGCAAATATAGTAAAATACAGTGGTTTAAGTGCTGTGACGCCCGAGAATATCACCGTACTTCTGTTAACTGTTGCATCCACTGTTTGCATATTTTCACTATGCATTGCTTGTTACTTTCTGTAGTTACTATTTATTACGTTTTCAACCACTTATTTATTTCGAATTAGCATTTTTCTTAAATCATATTAATTATTTTAGGAATGAGAAAAATGTGCATTTGAGCAATTAGGGTTGAGAGCACCTGTTTAGAAAATGTTTTATTGGGACTAGTGAATAGTATTACGTAGTGTAACTTTATATTTTAGTGAGCTAACATTTAACTGCACCTTTGGACTTGTTTTAAGCTAGCTTGACTCACTTTTATTGACAACACATATACATAACCTAACCCAACTTATATTATATACTCAACACACACACACTAGCTCATAAATGACTTTAAAAAAAAATAGAGGGGTGAATAGTGCCTGGGAAACCCGACAGCCATAGGAGAGGAAAGGGAAGAAATTTTGCACTTCAAATCTTGATTTCAAGCCTTGGCAAGCTAGGAACAAGTGGTTTAGAGTGTTTGCTAGCATCCTAAGAGCTTCTATGCGCGTTGGTGAGGGATTTGCATGAATGTTTTGCATTTTGAAAATGTTGCAACTTTCTTGATTTTATAGATTTGCTAGTAAATGCTTATGGTATGTTCAAATATGATATTATACATTGTATATAAGTGCTAGAGACCACATTTATGCCATTGATTTGGTTTTTAAATGATTAAATTTGATGGTTTGATTTTAGGGTGTGAATAGTGATAAAATTCTAGGGTTTTGTGGAATTGTGTGTTATAGCTTGATTCATTATTTCTAATAGGTGCCTTAGATGTTAATAAAGATAGATTAATAGCCTTGTTAGGTTGAATTGCTCAAAACTTGGCTAAAACGTGATATTGGCGACTTTTAAAAGGGGTTTCAGGGTTAATGCAAATTCGGGTTAATTTGGCCATCACATTTGGTATTCTTAGGCTATGTAGGTGCTAGATATGCTTTTCTAACTCGCGGTTGAGTTTCGTTTAGGGTACTTGTAGTATAAATGCATAAAGAGGTAAAATCTGACTTTTCGGGTAATTGTGATTTAAAGTGTGATTTCAAGGTCCTAAGTGGTGTCATTAAGTGTCAATAGGAAGGTAGTATAGCTTGGTTGTGTATCTTGAGCTTCATATTCCGTTTGGAAGCTAATTAGCCTTGGTGGACAAAGGGGTTTTGGGTCAAACGTAAATCTGGGTGAATTTGGTTGTTATATTTGGTGTTCTTAAGGTAAATAGGGACTAAATAATCTTTTCTAACTCTTAGTTGAGCTTTGGTTAAGATACTTATAGTACAAACGCGCAAAGGGGTAATCGGGGCTTTTGTGGCTAATACGGGTTAATGAATGGCTTCAAGGGTTCTAAGTGTGCCATAATGTGTAACTAGAAGATTATAATAGTTAGATTGTGAATCTTGAGCCTTAGCATTCGGTTTGGAGTTAAATGACTTAGGATAACGAAAAGGGGATAACGCGGGAATTGGTTGTTTTGACACTTGTATTGTTAGGTAGTTGCTTGCTGTGTATTTGAATGCATTCTAGAGTATATTTGAGCTTTCTGTTGAGTTTCATGAAAAATGTGTTGATGACCCTTTTGTGTACATATAGTTATTTTTATATTTAATGTTTAGATCTTGTTCTAATGTCTAAATTGCTGTATTTTGTTAAAGTTCAAATTCTAATAGACATTGTATACTAAGTGAGTAGGACTATAAGGATAGCTCATGTAGTTATATGGTTATAGATTGTTGTAAATAAGAGTAATTGGAATTTATAACTCATAATCTTAACTTGATGGTATTTGATGCTTTTAATGTATTATATACTGTCTAATGAGATGGTAAGGTGAACATTGTAGTTCAATTGTGTGTGGGATATGAACTTGTGTGAATAAGTGATTATAAATCTAGCTTTTAATGTTGTAGGGTTGAGTTAAGTATGACTTGAATTGGAACTGATATAGTTAATTGTTAAACTTATACGAACATACTAGGGTTACATATTCGAGCTAATTCGGGAAAGTTGAAGTAAATCAGAACTATCCTCTTGCGTGATTGGCTTATTTCCAGGTGAGGGAGACTTCATCCTTATGTGCATAATTGTTTATTTACTTGTACATAGATTATGTGTACTTATTGTCTATATATTGTATGTGAGGGAAACCCACTTTGTTGTCCCTCAATTACGTGTTTATTGTTTTATTCTATTGTTATCATTTTGAGTGCATTGCATCATGGTTGCGCAACCATTTGGGCATGGTAGTATCGGAAAAATTGGGCAGTATCGGGTTTGCCGGTCTACCTCGGCTACCATGGTTGTATAGTCCCTCCCTTGCTTGGGATGCCGCCCAGGGAGAGTTGGGTCATAGGATTTTAGCGTACATCCAGAGTACACCCAATTTGGAGTTATAAGGGGATATCGGCTTATCGTTATCAGTGACATTACTCTTCGGGATTTCTGTTCGTGGTTCGTGGATTGTGAAACAAGAATTGGATCAATTAAAGTCATCAAAATATATCCTTTTTATTGTGTGGTATTTTATTGAATTTTTGTGTCTATTTATTGTATGTTACATGTATTTGTTGCATTGCACGAACCCCGAAATACTATTCCATTTCCCCTTCCTCACTGGGCATACGTGTTTGATATGTTCACCCTCGTTGCTAACAATTTCAGGTAAAGTAGGATTGGCTTCCCTTGAGCCTGCTGAGGACAAGACTCGTGAGACTCATTGACTACGTGATACCTTGCTGCTAGTTTTGTGTATTCTTGTATATGCTTCGTGGGCCCTAGCGCCAAGTAGATGTTAGCTGCTTATAGTCTATTTTGTGGCCTATGGTCTTGTATATATTCTTGGCCTTTTTGAATGTTGTAAGGTGTTGTAAGTCTAGCCAACATGTTTGACAGGATTGAAAATGGCTGTAATAACTTAAAGTACTTTTGTTATTTGTCTTTTATGCATGGTTGGGCGTGATAGGTAAGTGATTGATGGTCTTTAATTATAAGAATGGTTTATAGACAAGGTTAGAGTGGTATGATAAGTGATTTTATAACATAGTATTTCTATGGTTGAATCCCACACATGTTTGTGTGCTTATCTTGTTGTTTTATCAAAGGCCCAGAAGGCCTTGAGACGGGGCATAGCTAGTTGGTTGAAGTTGGAGTTATAAGAGAATGTTGGATTATGTCTTTGTGAATGTATTATGTTGTTCGCACGTTATCGATTAGCCCTATAAACAGGGGAGACTCCGTCCGTTTTTCCCCATTTTTTGTAACTTGGGTTTTGGATCGGGTTGTGTTTAGTGGATATATAGAGCTTCTGTTTCCGTGAGGGAACGAGGCGTTACAAGTGCTGCATTTATAGCCATATCAACATCCCCAAACCTAAACCTTACTTGTCCTCAAGCAAGACTGCTTCAAAACACATTGACCTAAAAGTGAAACCTCAAAATTTTGCAAGTACAAGTTTGAAAATAGTTGAACGCTTAATCATTCCATCTTTTGTCAATATAAATGATTTCTGAGAAATTGTAACCCACCATTCTAAACAAGTTTAACAGTAAATGACAAGAACAGCAAGAGAACCTTTTACATAGTCTTCAAAAATAGATACTCTTTTGGAAATGAACTATTGATTGCTTCGTAGTATATGTTCAGAAGAAAACTAAGCAAATTAAGTTCAAACATATTCCCAACTTTCAGGACCTGTAAATAGACTAGACTTTGATATTCTTACCCATTTGGAATCAAACCCTTGATCATGCCTTCACCTTTTTTACATTAGCCATAAAATGAAAGTACAACTCAAAATATCTCTTTTTAGTGTTTAGTTTCTTCTTGCTTTATGAATATCCCATGTAGTGGGCTTTAAGGGCAACAATCCCCAGCCAATTAGCCAAGGTTGCTAAGTTTTAAAAGGACCCCTACATGCCTTAATCACCTAAGATATTCAGGCTTGAAACTTTACACTATAGCACATATCCCGAATGATGTAAAGATGTTAGGATAGTGGTGCTTTAGAGATTTACAATATATTTACAACATATTTCTTTCAAAAGTAAAAATATGTACATCCTTTTTTTTTTAGAGAGTAACATAACATTACATATAGAAATGACAGATTAACAGAATTTAATATACAGACATGGCAGTTAGGTTCAAGTTTCAATCACAAGAAGCATTCATAACAAAGGGTAATCCGATCTCAATCTTTTCAAATTCACATACCCATCAATTGAAGAAAAGAACAGCTAAGTTAACTTATGAATATAATAACCCAAAGTTTTTCTTTAGACATTCCTCAGAGTTTATTTTTACATTACAAAGCTAAAAACACAGGTTCTCAAATTATGTAAATCATATTCCTATAAACAAGTAAGGTAGCAAAATACTCTTCTTCAAGAACAATGATAAAAAAATAGTGTTTTCCTTACATATTTTTGAAAAATTTTATCAAGAAATTCAATATGCACCCCCACACTGAAAGTTTGCTTGTCTTCAAGAAAATGACAATGTAAAACAATGAGAGTACAATATATAAGTAACAACACAAGGACAAATGCTACATCCACAAACCTAGGGTTTGCTTACTCTTCAGCATATGTTGATTAGGTTCAAAGGAAAATGTAGTAAGAAAAGAGATCACCTGATGTATAGCAATTCAATGTTGATGCAAAAGAATGTGTCTATTATCTTTGCCTTAGAATGTATCAATCTGTAGAACTCATAAAAGATCAATAGACATTGCAGGTAAGAGTATAATCAATTTGAACAATTATGAACATGCTACTAAAAGCACACAGTTCGGACTTCAAAAAGACACCTATAAATACAAAAACAAAATAAATACGAAGAAGTAGGAAAATTACAAAAATCACACTAACAAAAGAAAACAAACACATATAATACAGAAACATTAAAAATTTAGGTTGCCTCCTAGTAGTGCTGAGTTTTACGCCCTCAGCTAAGCGCCATTGTTAGAGCCAACAATGTTTAATATTCTTCCGTACATATTTCCTAATAATTGTTTTAGCACAGATTTTGAATGGAAAAAGATAATGCAATAGATGATGGTTCGTTTTTCTGATAGAACAGGTCTTGTCCAAATCGCCTTGAAAAGTTGACCATTCCCATCCCGATGTGCTATGTGTAGGAATGTTCTCGACTACGTCAGCAGGGGCAATAGTGTATTGTGAAGTAGTGTGTGTAACGCCCCGATCCCTCACGAGACCGGAGGCTCTAATGACCATGTTATTCTCAACCCAATACCAAGCCCAGTCACAAATTTTTTTCCGAATGGTTAAGTCCGAACCCGACACACGGACAGAGTCTCCCCTGTACCGTGGACATTCTAAAAACCTGTAAACACTCAAACAAAGTCCCAACAATACAATACAAGCTTTTCTTAATTAAACATCAAAGTTCTAAGGCCATCCGAGCCTTATAGTACACAATAGTTTCAAAACCACACAAGCATGCAAGTAACTTGTTTATAATATAGTCTAATAACCATGCCATTCTAGGATAACATTAAAACATACTTAGAGATAAAACATTCTACACTAAGCCATTCACTCCCAAGCATGCAAAGCAACTAGAAATAGAAATATAAGTTATTACAAGCCATAGAATTACCACTGCTACTACATTATCAGACTTCTAGCTTACATATTACTCAAATACATACATGAGCTTTAAGGCCCCAAAATAGATTATACATAGAACAACAAATTCTTCACATAGCAACCAAAAGCACATCCACCTCAGACAAATATCACACAGCAGCTAAGGCAACTCCACCAACTGTGCCACCTGAAACATGTTAGCGAGGTATGAGCAACCACTGTTGCCCAGTGAGGGATATAGTCCCGGGGCGTGCAATGCAACAGATAATACAGTTATACAACAATATCACTTAGACAATTTAAGAAGCAATGACAACATAAGTAACCACACATTTAAAAGGATACATTTCACACAATCCCATATACACCAATCTTCACTAGTCTTCATTCACGATCCACGAACCACGAGCACGATCACGATAAGCCGGCATAACCCCAAACACTCCAGTGGGTGTACTCCGGATGTACCCCGATAATCCTACGACCCAACATCCCCTGGCAATCTCCGGACCAGGCGAATGAGGGACTAGGGCACGGAGTTTGAATATCCACCGGCAAGCCCTCTGCTGCCCAGCCGATATTCAACACATCCGCCCCTGACACTATGGTTGCGCAACCACTATGCAATGCACTTAACAATGGCAAGTTAATAGCAATAATATGAGCATTAACACATAGGAGGATCAACAAAGTAGGTTGACCTCGATGCAATTAGAATAGAAGCAATTATATAAGCTAATAAGCAGTTTACAAAGGAACATATACAAAATAAGCATAGAATCATACCAAAAGCTCCAAATCAACTTGAAACCACATATAAACACTTAAGGAGTCATGCCATTATTTTAGAAGTGTGAGTCAACCGAAATTGCACCTAAACCCCTTTGTTTTTCGAACTATTTCTCTTCCAAACCGAGGTTAATGATTTCATTTTCAAAGGAAACTCTCCCAATCTTCTAACTAACCCTCAAGGTACCCTCTCAACCCTCTAACTCATTCAAATGCCCGCGATTACCCCGAAAGCCCCAAATTCCCTCTTATGGCTTTAAACTACACATACCTTATCCAGGCTTCAAACGAGGGTTATCAAAGCTTCTATAGCACCTAGGTAGCCTAAGAATACGAGAAGTGAAGCCCGAATCCACCCGGATTCGCATGAACCCCGAAAGCCCTTTATTAAAGTCGACTATTTTACGTTTTATGCGATTCTAGAGCAATGTAAGTGCACGGGGCTATTAGACTACCTTCACTAACACCTAAGGCATCTATTAGAAGTATTGAATCAAGTTAAAACGCGCGATTACACCAAACCCTAGAAATCCCGTCACTATTCACCCCTACGAATCAACTATCGATTTCTACCGTTTAATACATGAAACAATAGCATAAATGTGGTCTCTACTACATGTATACAACATATATAAGCTTATTTGAGCATTGCAATAGCATTAGACAACATTTCCAATAAATCAAGAAAATAGCAACATTTGTAGAATGCACAAATAAGCATGAAAACCCTCACCTAAAGCGCGTAGGAGCACCTAGAAGGCTTGCACACACCCTAAACTACTTGTCCAAGGCTTGGAGAGGCTTGGATTAGAGATTTGATGAGCAAAAGATCTCCTTCTTGGCTGCTAAGGGCTGTTCGGATTTTGAACAGTAATTCCTGCACTTTTTTTGTTTTTGTTTTTGCTAAGTTATGAGCTTATATTGATATATAAGGTGTATGGTTGGGTGGGGTCAAGTTTGGGTGCTTAAGTGGTCAATTATAATGCGCGTAGTAAGCTTAAAACGAGTCTAAAGTGAAGCATGTGTGCTAGTTAATTAAAACTCTAAGTTAGTTACGTAACACTATTGATTGAACTACTAAAATCATTTTTTAAACGAGCTCTCCTATCGCTTCTAGCTCAATTGCACATTTTTTCCACTACTTTAACAATTAATATGATTTAATAAAAATGCTAATTAACTAATAGAATGCAGTTTAAAAACGGAGTGAATAGTAGTCACATAAGTCAGTTAGTAAAGCATAGAAGTAAAGGCGCAAACAAGGGATGCAACAGTAATTGAATGCATGGCTAAATCTCGGGCGTCACATCCTCTCCCCCTTAAACAAATTGCGTCCACGCAATTCTTCTTCACAAGAGAACATCTGCATCAACTGAAAACCAACTCTGATTATTCGTCATCAGTTGCTAAGCAAGAATACCATATACGAATTCTCGTGGAAGCTCATTAAGAAATCCCAGTAGTATTGTCTGCGAACCTCACTTAATAAGGCCAAATAAAGGCTCCAATAGAGACGCTACTTCGAAATCCAAATAAGAATCCCGCTGGTACGAATACCATAGAAGAATAGAACCCCAACTAAGAGCGGAGAGAAAATACCAATAAAAGTTCCGAGCAAGAGTATTGTAAATAATACCAGATAATAAAGCTAAAAAGAATCCCATATACCAAATCTTCTGAGAGATACCGACAAAAGAATACCAAATGAATAGCTGATAAGAAAATACCAAGAATATACTCCAGAGAACTGTCATATAGAAACCCCAAAAGAAGTTACTCATTTATGACCGCTAAGCACTGAAGAAGGCCTTAGAAGAATCCCAATAACTGAGCTCCAACTATATCCACCAATTCCCAAATAAAGGCTGATTAATTGCCTCTCATTTCTGCTAATCAACATAATTTGGAAGGCCTGCCACTAATCACCTCTCTTCAGGGGAGGAAGGAGTTTTTCTTACCATTCGACGGCTATGTATGCATGCCAAACAATTGCATATGTATAATCATTCTTTAAACTATTACGCAAACATGTTAATGAAAGAGTTTGTGAAACAGTGTAATCATCAAAGTCATTCAAGCACGATAATCAAGTCAAACATAACACAACTCAATCAAAGACATTCAAATACACACATTACAAGCAACAGTTCAAGCATTTAATAATTCACAAAGTCAATTTGATGCATAACTAGCCACTTTGCTTCACCTTGCACACATTTAGCACGTAACACATAATTATATCACATAGGTGCACACATTCAATACCAGACACACAATCAAACATGCAGGCATACACTTTTAAGACACACACTTAATCAAGCACACACGCAAGGGTTACTACCCGACAGGCCGAGGACCCTGTCCCGGCTTAGAGCTAACTAAGCTCTGATACCACCTGTAACGCCCCGATCCCTCACGAGACCGGAGGCTCTAATGACCATGCTATTCTCAACCCAATACCAAGCCCGGTCACAAATTTTTTTCCGAATGGTTAAGTCCGAACCCGACACACGGACAGAGTCTCCCCTGTACCGTGGACATTCTAAAAACCTGTAAACACTCAAACAAAGTCCCAACAATACAATACAAGCTTTTCTTAATTAAACATCAAAGTTCTAAGGCCATCCGAGCCTTATAGTACACAATAGTTCCAAAACCACACAAGCATGCAAGTAACTTGTTTATAATATAGTCTAATAACCATGCCATTCTAGGATAACATTAAAACATACTTAGAGATAAAACATTCTACACTAAGCCATTCACTCCCAAGCATGCAAAGCAACTAGAAATAGAAATATAAGTTATTACAAGCCATAGAATTACCACTGCTACTACATTATCAGACTTCCAGCTTACATATTACTCAAATACATACATGAGCTTTAAGGCCCCAAAATAGATTATACATAGAACAACAAATTCTTCACATAGCAACCAAAAGCACATCTACCTCAGACAAATATCACACAGCAGCTAAGGCAACTCCACCAACTGTGCCACCTGAAACATGTTAGCGAGGTATGAGCAACCACTGTTGCCCAGTGAGGGATATAGTCCCGGGGCGTGCAATGCAACAGATAATACAGTTATACAACAATATCACTTAGATAATTCAAGAAGCAATGACAACATAAGTAACCACACATTTAAAAGGATACATTTCACACAATCATATATACACCAATCTTCACTAGTCTTCATTCACGATCCACGAACCACGAGCACGATCACGATAAGCCGGCATAACCCCAAACACTCCAGTGGGTGTACTCCGGATGTACCCCGATAATCCTACGACCCAACATCCCCTGGCAATCTCCGGACCAGGCGAATGAGGGACTAGGGCACGGAGTTTGAATATCCACCGGCAAGCCCTCTGCCGCCCAGCCGATATTCAACACATCCGCCCTTGACACTATGGTTGCGCAACTACTATGCAATGCACTTAACAATGGCAAGTTAATAGCAATAATATGAGCATTAACACATAGGAGGATCAACAAAGTAGGTTGACCTCGATGCAATTAGAATAGAAGCAATTATATAAGCTAATAAGCAGTTTACAAAGGAACATATACAAAATAAGCATAGAATCATACCAAAAGCTCCAAATCAACTTGAAACCACATATAAACACTTAAGGAGTCATGTCATTATTTTAGAAGTGTGAGTCAACCGAAATTGCACCTAAACCCCTTTCTTTTTCGAACTATTTCTCTTCCAAACCGAGGTTAATGATTTCATTTTCAAAGGAAACTCTCCCAATCTTCTAACTAACCCTCAAGGTACCCTCTCAACCCTCTAACTCATTCAAATGCCCGCGATTACCCCGAAAGCCCCAAATTCCCTCTTATGGCTTTAAACTACACATACCTTATCCAGGCTTCAAACGAGGGTTATCAAAGCTTCTATAGCACCTAGGTAGCCTAAGAATACGAGAAGTGAAGCCCGAATCCACCTGGATTCGCATGAACCCTGAAAGCCCTTTATTAAAGTCGACTATTTTACGTTTTATGCGATTTTAGAGCAATGTAAGTGCACGGGGCTATTAGACTACCTTCACTAACACCTAAGGCATCTATTAGAAGTATTGAATCAAGTTAAAACGCGCGATTACACCAAACCCTAGAAATCCCGTCACTATTCACCCCTACGAATCAACTATCGATTTCTACCGTTTAATACATGAAACAATAGCATAAATGTGGTCTCTACTACATGTATACAACATATATAAGCTTATTTGAGCATTGCAATAGCATTAGACAACATTTCCAATAAATCAAGAAAATAGCAACATTTGTAGAATGCACAAATAAGCATGAAAACCCTCACCTAAAGCGCGTAGGAGCACCTAGAAGGCTTGCACACACCCTAAACTACTTGTCCAAGGCTTGGAGAGGCTTGGATTAGAGATTTGATGAGCAAAAGATCTCCTTCTTGGCTGCTAAGGGCTGTTCGGATTTTGAACAGTAATTCCTGCACTTTTTTTGTTTTTGTTTTTGCTAAGTTATGAGCTTATATTGATATATAAGGTGTATGGTTGGGTGGGGTCAAGTTTGGGTGCTTAAGTGGTCAATTATAATGCGCGTAGTAAGCTTAAAACGAGTCTAAAGTGAAGCATGTGTGCTAGTTAATTAAAACTCTAAGTTAGTTACGTAACACTATTGATTGAACTACTAAAATCATTTTTTAAACGAGCTCTCCTATCGCTTCTAGCTCAATTGCACATTTTTTCCACTACTTTAACAATTAATATGATTTAATAAAAATGCTAATTAACTAATAGAATGCAGTTTAAAAACGGAGTGAATAGTAGTCACATAAGTCAGTTAGTAAAGCATAGAAGTAAAGGCGCAAACAAGGGATGCAACAGTAATTGAATGCATGGCTAAATCTCGGGCGTCACATCCTCTCCCCCTTAAACAAATTGCGTCCACGCAATTCTTCTTCACAAGAGAACATCTGCATCAACTGAAAACCAACTCTGATTATTCGTCATCAGTTGCTAAGCAAGAATACCATATACGAATTCTCGTGGAAGCTCATTAAGAAATCCCAGTAGTATTGTCTGCGAACCTCACTTAATAAGGCCAAATAAAGGCTCCAATAGAGACGCTACTTCGAAATCCAAATAAGAATCCCACTGGTACGAATACCATAGAAGAATAGAACCCCAACTAAGAGCGGAGAGAAAATACCAATAAAAGTTCCGAGCAAGAGTATTGTAAATAATACCAGATAATAACGCTAAAAAGAATCCCATATACCAATTCTTCTGAGAGATGCCGACAAAAGAATACCAAATGAATAGCTGATAAGAAAATACCAAGAATATACTCCAGAGAACTGTCATATAGAAACCCCAAAAGAAGTTACTCATTTATGACCGCTAAGCACTGAAGAAGGCCTTAGAAGAATCCCAATAACTGAGCTCCAACTATATCCACCAATTCCCAAATAAAGGCTGATTAATTGCCTCTCATTTCTGCTAATCAACATAATTTGGAAGGCCTGCCACTAATCACCTCTCTTCAGGGGAGGAAGGAGTTTTTCTTACCATTCGACGGCTATGTATGCATGCCAAACAATTGCATATGTATAATCATTCTTTAAACTATTACGCAAACATGTTAATGAAAGAGTTTGTGAAACAGTGTAATCATCAAAGTCATTCAAGCACGATAATCAAGTCAAACATAACACAACTCAATCAAAGACATTCAAATACACACATTACAAGCAACAGTTCAAGCATTTAATAATTCACAAAGTCAATTTGATGCATAACTAGCCACTTTGCTTCACCTTGCACACATTTAGCACGTAACACATAATTATATCACATAGGTGCACACATTCAATACCAGACACACAATCCAACATGAAGGCATACACTTTTAAGACACACAATTAATCAAGCACACACGCAAGGGTTACTACCCGACAGGCAGAGGACCCTGTCCCGGCTTAGAGCTAACTAAGCTCTGATACCACCTGTAACGCCCCGATCCCTCACGAGACCGGAGGCTCTAATGACCATGCTATTCTCAACCCAATACCAAGCCCGGTCACAAATTTTTTTCCGAATGGTTAAGTCCGAACCCGACACACGGACAGAGTCTCCCCTGTACCATGGACATTCTAAAAACCTGTAAACACTCAAACAAAGTCCCAACAATACAATACAAGCTTTTCTTAATTAAACATCAAAGTTCTAAGGCCATCCGAGCCTTATAGTACACAATAGTTCCAAAACCACACAAGCATGCAAGTAACTTGTTTATAATATAGTCTAATAACCATGCCATTCTAGGATAACATTAAAACATACTTAGAGATAAAACATTCTACACTAAGCCATTCACTCCCAAGCATGCAAAGCAACTAGAAATAGAAATATAAGTTATTACAAGCCATAGAATTACCACTGCTACTACATTATCAGACTTCCAGCTTACATATTACTCAAATACATACATGAGCTTTAAGGCCCCAAAATAGATTATACATAGAACAACAAATTCTTCACATAGCAACCAAAAGCACATCCACCTCAGACAAATATCACACAGCAGCTAAGGCAACTCCACCAACTGTGCCACCTGAAACATGTTAGCGAGGTATGAGCAACCACTGTTGCCCAGTGAGGGATATAGTCCCGGGGCGTGCAATGCAACAAATAATACAGTTATACAACAATATCACTTAGACAATTCAAGAAGCAATGACAACATAAGTAACCACACATTTAAAAGGATACATTTCACACAATCCCATATACACTAATCTTCACTAGTCTTCATTCACGATCCACGAACCACGAGCACGATCACGATAAGCCGGCATAACCCCAAACACTCCAGTGGGTGTACTCCGGATGTACCCCGATAATCCTACGACCCAACATCCCCTGGCAATCTCCGGACCAGGTGAATGAGGGACTAGGGCACGGAATTTGAATATCCACCGGCAAGCCCTCTGCCGCCCAGCCGATATTCAACACATCCGCCCTTGACACTATGGTTGCGCAACCACTATGCAATGCACTTAACAAGGGCAAGTTAATAGCAATAATATGAGCATTAACACATAGGAGGATCAACAAAGTAGGTTGACCTCGATGCAATTAGAATAGAAGCAATTATATAAGCTAATAAGCAGTTTACAAAGGAACATATACAAAATAAGCATAGAATCATACCAAAAGCTCCAAATCAACTTGAAACCACATATAAACACTTAAGGAGTCATGCCATTATTTTAGAAGTGTGAGTCAACCGAAATTGCACCTAAACCCCTTTGTTTTTCGAACTATTTCTCTTCCAAACCGAGGTTAATGATTTCATTTTCAAAGGAAACTCTCCCAATCTTCTAACTAACCCTCAAGGTACCCTCTCAACCCTCTAACTCATTCAAATGCCCGCGATTACCCCGAAAGCCCCAAATTCCCTCTTATGGCTTTAAACTACACATACCTTATCCAGGCTTCAAACGAGGGTTATCAAAGCTTCTATAGCACCTAGGTAGCCTAAGAATACGAGAAGTGAAGCCCGAATCCACCCGGATTCGCATGAACCCCGAAAGCCCTTTATTAAAGTCGACTATTTTACGTTTTATGCGATTCTAGAGCAATGTAAGTGCACGGGGCTATTAGACTACCTTCACTAACACCTAAGGCATCTATTAGAAGTATTGAATCAAGTTAAAACGCGCGATTACACCAAACCCTAGAAATCCCGTCACTATTCACCCCTACGAATCAACTATCGATTTCTACCGTTTAATACATGAAACAATAGCATAAATGTGGTCTCTACTACATGTATACAACATATATAAGCTTATTTGAGCATTGCAATAGCATTAGACAACATTTCCAATAAATCAAGAAAATAGCAACATTTGTAGAATGCACAAATAAGCATGAAAACCCTCACCTAAAGTGCGTAGGAGCACCTAGAAGGCTTGCACACACCCTAAACTACTTGTCCAAGGCTTGGAGAGGCTTGGATTAGAGATTTGATGAGCAAAAGATCTCCTTCTTGGCTGCTAAGGGCTGTTCGGATTTTGAACAGTAATTCCTGCACTTTTTTTTTTTTGTTTTTGCTAAGTTATGAGCTTATATTGATATATAAGGTGTATGGTTGGGTGGGGTGAAGTTTGGGTGCTTAAGTGGTCAATTATAATGCGCGTAGTAAGCTTAAAACGAGTCTAAAGTGAAGCATGTGTGCTAGTTAATTAAAACTCTAAGTTAGTTACGTAACACTATTGATTGAACTACTAAAATCATTTTTTAAACGAGCTCTCCTATGCTTCTAGCTCAATTGCACATTTTTTCCACTACTTTAACAATTAATATGATTTAATAAAAATGCTAATTAACTAATAGAATGCAGTTTAAAAACGGAGTGAATAGTAGTCACATAAGTCAGTTAGTAAAGCATAGAAGTAAAGGCGCAAACAAGGGATGCAACAGTAATTGAATGCATGGCTAAATCTCGGGCGTCACAGTGTGTCCCAATAGTTTTACAACAAGAGAAGATGCATCCAATGAAGAATTGAGATGACTTTCAACAGGAGAGATGATGGATGTCAAAGCTTCCTTTTAAGTGTTATAACCAGTTAAAAGGGGCATAGAAGCATTGGACTCATTCTCATGATCAAATTGATACAAAAGCCGTTCAATCTCATTAACTTCTTCTTCAGGTATCAACAGGATGTAGGAATTAAAGTAGACTTAATAAACTCATCCTGCCAGAGTATGGATTCTATGGAAGTAGGTGCGCTCCCAACTTCCTTGAATAGGAATCAGAGTTGGGTTGAGTCATGATATCACTAAGGTCATCATTTCCTTCTAAGTGAGGCATTTGATTATCTTTTTCCTCAAATTCATTTTCGCTATTAGATTTCTCCCAAATAATCTTGCTCATTACATTAGTCTGGTCACATTTTATTTCATCAAAGGGGTTCATAATAGACTGAATGTACTGGTCTAAAGATTGAAACATATGAGCATTGGATTCTGCAAGTTGAGAAATTTGGTCAAACTTGTCATTGGACATGGATTCGGGAGAAGCCAAGTCAATCCAATCATCATGGTGATCATTTTGTTTGAAAAGATTACATATAAAGTCACCAGAAGATTCAGATTGAGAAGGTGTAGGGACTTGACTTTCAAAGTTTTGAGAAAAAATTTCCTGACTCCAAAGTGATGGTTGATTTTGCCATCTTGGAGTGTGTGCCTCAGACATTTTGTCTACCTTAATCCTAGTGTTACATTCTCTACTCCTATTATCTCCACTAAACACTTCTATCACATCAACCCGGTTTTGGGTAGTTTCATGATGAACGAAACTATATTGGTCTTGCGAACTCATAATAGGTTGAATAGGGTGCTCATCTTTTCCCCAACCATTTGTGCTTTCGGCTAGTTGACCGATTTGGTCTTGTAGCCTATTTATGGATTGGTGGTTGGATTCGACGAGTTGAGCAAGTTGACTTATCTTGTCATCGAAGTTTGGTTCAAGAGAAGTAAGTTCAACCGAGCGAGGATAACAAAAGTATTGATTAAAAGAATCACTTTCGAAACTTCTATAAAACTAAGAAGAATTAGGGTTTTGAGATGCAGCATTACCAAAATTTTGAGGCAAAAAAGATGAATTATTTTGATCCCAAAGTGAATTTTGATGATTTTACGGCTCCGAGTTATATGCATTAGAGTACACATCTTTGTTTGAAAAATAACCTTGAGTAGTAGAATCTTAACTATGAAAGAACTTGGGATATTGGGGACAATTTTCAACGGTATGTCCAAATTGAGAACAAACTTTACATGTATTTGGAATAGGGAGTGTGGTTATGTTATTAAAAGTCTATTGATCAGATGACTCATCAGGTAAATTTGGAAAATCATTTTTATCAAAATGAGTCAAATTTCTAATCGTCTAAATTTGTCAACAATTTTTTTAAAAAAATAAAGAAAGCAGATAAAACAAACACTTAAACAAATTCAATATTTTTTCAAAAAACTAAACTGTGCCTCCCCGGAAACGGTGCTAAAAACTTGATCGCTACTCGGTCAGCTTATAAAAAGCGTGCAAAATTCAACCAAGCTTTAATAACCCGCAAGTGCACGGATCAGTGTAGTATAGTGTGCTTTGAATGCGGAGTCGAATTCCACAGGGAGGCTCCTTAGTTAGTTCAGTGAAGAAGTGTGTGTGAAAGTGATTAAGTGAGTGTTGGAAAGTAAATGATAGATGAATGGTTGATAAAATAAAGAAAGAAATAAAGGTAACTAGTCTAGAGTTGGGTTTTTGCAAATACGAGATGGTAGTCTAAAAGCTCGGATTAGTACTAAGGCAAATGATCGAGGCTCGAAACTAGGATTCTCTAGTTCGATGTTGGGATTTAGGCTATAAGCTCTTAATCCTATTAATTATCTAAGTCAAGTTAATTACCGGTTGAACCTTAATTATAGGTGTCGTTCTATCTTCGAGTCTGTTATATAGCCGAAGTATAGATCTGTCCTTGCAATCACAAGTGACTAGGATAACAACTAAAAATGACAATCAATAAACCCGAAAGTAGAAATCACGGTACAACCTATAATTTCATGGAAGGTACGGTACAACCAGTACTTTCACTATTAAAGTATGGATATATAACACGAATGTATACTTATCATCACATTAACTACAAGTATAATGAAATGACAGGTAATCTTAAATAATATCAAGTCATATATAACATCAAATTAAATCAGTCCAGATTCGAGACCGATAAATCAAAAGACCATTAATGCATAATCATCAACCCAAATTTATACTAGCATAATAACTGTAATGCCCCGATCCCTTACGGAACCAGGACTCCTATTAATCATGGTATTCTCAACCCAATTTCAACCCGGTCACAAAATTTTAGGGAAGACGGATGGAGTCTCCCTATTTATAGGACAAATCAAAACCTGTAAATAGACAACGAAGTCACAACCACACAAAATCCGATATCCACCACATTCACCAACTTCATCTCCCCAATATTCCCAGCCTCAAGGCCGACCGACCCTTGAGCAAGACCTAGAAAACACACACAAGCATGCATTTATCAATCCTTGAAACCTTATCTTTTTAATCCGCTTATCATACCACTCTATTTTAACCATTAGACTTTCTTATAACTAAAGCCAAATGAATATTAACTTTCATTAACACAGAAACAAACAATATAAAAGAAAGTAAGGATAAACTATCACAATCTACTACCATTCAAGCCTTACATTAACCTAGCTATTACAATTCTTCAACAACTCCAAATATATACAAACCCATAGGCACAAAATAGAACATAACATAATACAAACAAAGTCTTCCATAGTTTAGCAAGCAAACTGTCACGCCCCAACACGACCCCTCCTATGATCAGTCAGGACGCAACGGGATTTCGGCAGTATAACGACAGTAAATAGGACACCGAGGTTCCAAACCAACCTCATTAAACATCATATATCCAGCAACTCCTTAATTCAAACAACAACATACAACACAATCATAATATACAATAAACCATCCTCGTTATACGCCTCCGTTCCAACATAACATACAATACCTCAACCTTATCATACATTTCAAAAATAAGTTGAGACATATTTACAACTTAACCCTAGACAAAAGAAAGCCACTAAGTTAACACCATTTGGATCATCATCTTCCAACATCTATTACAATAAGAACCACAAAGCATATAAAAGTCTATTAAGCTAATATACATGACATTAAACAACATATAATCATGGATAAGACTCGGGAACATATGACTCGTCCACGTAAAGCACATTTTCCACATTCTCCTCTTCAGGAGGCACATACCCGTAATCCGGCTCTGCAACACCTGTAAGCATGCATTAATAGAGAGTGAGCTTATATACATAAGCCCAGTGAGGATCCGATAGATCTCGACAGTATTCACTACGCTCCTTGGATTTAGTCCTTTGAGCAAGTAAACACACAACAACAATAATAATACTATCATCACATAACAACATAAATAATGCTATCAAAACACACAACAACATAAATAATGCTATCATCACATAACTATATAACCAATCAATAAGGATACTCTATTTGGTGTAGCTCCAAACGCCATCACGATCTCAACCGTTCTTCTTATAACTCCCCATTACTCACGCACCCGAGGTACCTCACTATCCCATTCCCTCCATGACATCTCCGTCATGCGAGCTGGGGGTAGCCTATGGCAGTCATGCCGGTTTCAACCCGACAGCCCGACGCTGCCCGAGAGGTGGCACACACATACCAAGGCTCCATATTCATCAATCATCATGCAAGCATAAATCGATCAATCAATTGGGAGATCAGCAACAAGAGTGCCCGATTCCCGCATTCAATAATAATCAATCAATAACATCAATATAACATAAATATAACATCAATATTAAATTAAACATCAAACAACGTAGTTAGATGACAAAGTAGGCCATCTAACCGGTCATGCATAATATTCATAATTAAACTCTAAATTACTCAACAACAACTCACCATTCATCACTCGAACACTACCCAACCATCTAAGGCATCGTTCAAGAAATTAAAGAATGACAACCTAACTTCTAAAATTCATAACTTACAATCTACTAATCCAAACATTGCCAAATCAGTTCCTATCACTCACCCATTCAACCTACTACATTAGCACTCTCGGAAATCCACCATAACACCTCCAAAACATGCCCGATAACCCTAAAACCCTATGACGTCATGGCTGGATTTTCCGGATTTCCACACAAACAATGTAATCGAAAATTCGGCATTACAACAGCGCTAACACGTAATTATCAAGTATTTAGAAATCGACGGCAATCGATTTCGAGCAACGCAACTCAATTAAATCAACTTTGAACATTTTAATCAAATTTAAATACCCGGAAAATAAAAATTATGCTATATCCGACAGAAACTCGTAGTATTAGTATATAATGATCCCTAGCATGCAAGGAGCAATAATCTAACATCAGATTTCAATTCTAACGGTTCAATCTTCATTTATACGCAAAAACACAAAAATGACATTTTGAGATCTAGAATTTTTCTCTCACCTTTGATGCGATAAAAGCCTAGGAATGCGTGCAATGCGTGCCCAACAAGCGGAATCCAAGTCGGTGCGAAGTTTCACGGACAAAAACTAGGTTTTTCTTTGAAAAATTGGATTGAAAAGCTTTGAAATTCTCTTTCTTTTTCTCTCCTCTTTCTCTCGGCCATGTGTGTGTTTGTGGAGTGTGTTTTGTGTTGTATGAGTGTGTGTTGATGACAAGGAGTATTTAAAAGCTTGGTCAATTAAAAAAATGCAAAGTCAAAGTTAGTTTAAATAGGTATTTTTGTGTTTTTAATGACTTTAATTGCATTTTAGTACTCACCAAGTTAAAAATAATTATGCAACCCCCAAAATATCACAAGTGGATTATTTTTAGGTGACAAGAAGTTTTACATTCAAAGAATTCCACCCGAGTCGGCTTAAAACTCGATTTTCGCAAAAGTCGGTGTAAAAACCCTAATAAATTCTTAAGCCGATTTTAAAACCGTTTTCATCAAACACAGGTCTATTAAAGTCCGTGGACTAGGTCTAGAAGGGTTAAAAAGACCAGTTTCAAAATTATAGCGGACGTGTTTCGAAAACACTATTCACTAAAAATCGACGATAAAATTTCTGATCCCGTTTTTGATGAAAATTTCATGAATGCACATTTAGCACGTATTAGGAGTATTGACATCAAAATTATAACATTCTAGGCCCTATAGCACATAAACAGGTCATATGCACGCAAAACGAGACAAAGCACGTAAATCAAGTTAAAGCAGAAAAATGGGGTTTCACACAAACACTCTAATCTCAAGCAATAGCACACAGCAACCAAGGCAACTCCTCTAACTGTGCCACTTGAAACATGTTTAGCGAGGTATGAGCAATCCCAATTGCTCAGTGAGGGATAAAGTCTACCGGGGAGTGCAATGTAGTAGTTAATACAAATAGAGCATTTAACAACCAAAGAACAATTGAAATAACAAGTTACCACACATTAAAAATGATACGATTCACTTGCTCTTCATTCACGAACCACGAGCCATGAATTGAAATCCCGATGTAATAATGACACTGATATCGATAAGCCGGCATCCCTTTATAACCCCAAAATGGGTGTACTCTGGATGTACCCCGAAATCCTACGACCCAACTCTTCCTGGGCGGCATCCCAAGTGAGAGAGGGACTGGGCAACCATGGTAGCCGAGGTAGACCGGCAAGCCCGATGCCGCCCTGTTTGCATTACACTACCATGCCCAAATGGTTGCGTAACCACGATGGAATGCACTCAAAATGATAACAATAGAATGAATCTGTGATACCCCAAAATGGGCACGTATTTAATTGCATTTATTATGTGTTATCTTAAATGGTAGCTGTGAGAACCCGAGCATTCATTACATGTGCATTCATTTATTTTAATCATTATTTGAAAAATAATATGTGCATTTACATGACTTATTTAGTGTTTTAAAATTTAAAATTGCATTTAAAGTTCATTTAAATTACATCTTGTTGACTTTCACATTCTTTGACTAAACTAGTTGACTTTTCATCTACATTGACCAACTAGGACAAGGTGGACAATTTTAAAATGTTTAATGAAAGGCAAACTTGGGATTAGAAATAAAAATGCAAGGTTAATTAGTCAAATTTTGGGTCAACTTTGGAATTAAATCTGAACCAATTGGGAAATATTTAGGTAGCAAATTATATATGGTTGGAAAGCTCTATGAGTCTAGTTTCTAAGGCTTCAAACCGTTCGTGAATTGGAGTTTTCTAGAAAAAGTTATGGCCGTTTTCGTAAGGTTGCGCAGGGCTGTTTTGGTTTACGCGGGTTTGACCGAAGACTTGACCTTTGACTTTCATTAAAGCTTATAAAACACCAAAAAAATTCCAAAATTGCTCATCTTCTTCTTGCTTCAGCCGTGACCAGTCCAAACCATAGGAATAGTAGATTTTTCACTATTTTGCTTATATCTTGAGCTAGAAGCGGAACCAAGACGCAAACCAAGCATTTTTGGACTCATGTCGATGTCTAGCATCTTTCTACTGATCGTTTTTGCCTTTATTTTGCGAAACAAAGGTGAGAGAATTTTTTTTCAAATCTTCCAAAGTTTATTTTTACATCATAAAATGCTAGGATTGCATTTGTATCTTGCTAAATAGGTGTTAGAGAAGACTTTACCGATTAATTTCTTGTATAGAACATATTTTGTTGAAATTGGCTATTTTGAGTTGTTCAATGATTTATATGCCTAAGTTGTGTCTAATCTTGATTCTTAGATTTTATATAATGCTCATATATGTTAATGAACCTATCTAGCATAATAAAATAACTTGAGATTGCAAAATGGAGCAAAATAAATGGAGAATGTAGCTTGCTGAATTTTTCTATTTTTGGGCGTTTAGGGGCTGTTTCGTTGGGCAGTTTTTGTGCACCCATTAGATTGCTTATTTTATGCTATTATATGGTTTATAAGCCTTTTATTAGATAGGGAAAAATGTTGGTAGTTGGAGGGTCATGGTGGTTTGGGTGGAATAAGCTAAATTGTTGGTGTTTTTGAGTTGAAATGGTTGGTTTAGGTGCAAATGTGTGCTCCTGTGTGGTGTGTAATCTCTACGCTTGTAATGGTGACCTTTGGGCTGCCTCGAAGTTATAATAGTAGCATGCTAAGGTTGTGTAGTGATAGGTGGAAGTTAGAATAATTTTGATTGCATAAGTTGCTATAATTGAGCTAGTATTGCCTACTTAGCTATTGTTCTCGTTGTTATATTTGGCTGTGAATCACGTCTATGAGGTTTCTTGTGATAAATATGTGTTCTATTACATGCTAGGTGGATCCATTGAGCCAAACTTGCGTCATGGAAACTAGTAGAGGTGAGGGAGAAACATTTATATGCATTTCTTTGAATGTTAGGGTTTGTGTTGAATTTTGTAATTGTTGTATATTGTGATATAAATGCTTATGAATGCTTCCAAAACCTTCTAAAATGATTAGTGAACATTCTTTTGCAAGCTATTGGCATAGTTTATGGCTAGATTTTGAAATGACAAGTTAAAGAAGACAATGAATAGTGTAAATTTTAAGGTTTTGATAAAATGTGCTTTCGGGTTTGATTCAATACTATAGTTAGGTGCTATAGATATTAATGAAGATAGTCTAATGACCCCTTGTAGTTTAATTGCTCGGAACTTGGCTAAAACGCGACATAGCCGACTTTTTAAAAGGGATTTCGGGGTTAATGCGAATCCGGGTTAATTCGGGCTTCAATTTTAGTATCCTTAGGCTACCTAGGTGCTATAGAATATTTTTTAACCCTTGTTTGAAGCCCGGATAAGATATGTGTAGTTCAAAGCTATAAGAGGGAAATTGGGGCTTTTGGGGTAATTGCGGGTAATTGAATGCGTTTGAGGGTTGTAAGGGTACCTTAAGGGCTAATTAGAATATTGGTATAGCTTTCCCTTGAATTTGAATCTCTAACATGAGTTTGGAAGGAAAATAGCTTGAATAACAAAGGGGTTTAAGTGCAAATTCAGTTGTTTCACGCTTCTAAAATCATGGCATGACTCCTTGTGTGTTTAAATGTGGTTTCTAGTTGTTTTGGAGCTTTTGGTATAGTTCTATGTGTATCTTGAATATGCCCCTTTGTAAAACTGCTTAATTGCTTGTGTAAATTGCTTCTATTCTAACTGCTTCGAGGTCAACCTACTTTGTTGATCCTCCTATGTGTTATAGCTTATATTGTTGATATTGTCTTGCCATTGATAAGTGCATTGCATAGTGGTTGCGCAACCATAGTGTCAGGGGCGGATGTGTTGAATATCGGCTGGGCGGCAGAGGGCTTGCCAGTGGATATTCAAACTCCGTGCCCTAGTCCCTCATTCGCCTGGTCCGGAGATTGCCAGGGGATGTTGGGTCGTAGGATTATCGGGGTACATCCGGAGTACACCCACTGGAGTGATTGGGATTATGCCGGCACAGTGATCGTGGTTCGTGGATCGTGAATGAAGATCAAGTGAAGATTGGAGTGTTGGGGTTAAGTGTAATGTATCCTTTTTCAATGTGTGGTTACTTAATCTGTTGTCATTCTTGAATGGTTTTAATTGTTATTAATGTTTAACTGTATTACTTGTTGCATTGCACGCCCCGGGAGACTTTATCCCTCACTGGGCAACAGTGGTTGCTCATACCTCGCTAACATGTTTCAGGAGGTGCATTTGGAGGAGGAGTTGCCTTAGTTGCAGTGTCTAATTGCGTGAGGTGGATTTATGGCTCTTGCTATTATGTGGAGATCTTGTTTGCTCTACCTTATTTTCTATTTTGTAACCTAAGTGCTTATGTATATGTTTGAGTGATTGTAAGCTGAATGCTAGTTGATTGTAGTAGGAGATATGAACTATGGCATGTAATAACTTATATTTCTGCTCTTAGCTTCTCTGCATGCTTGGGAGTGAATAACTGGTTGTTTTCAATTTCTAAGAATGCTTAAAAGCTATCATGGAGTGGCATGATAAGCGGTTTGGTAAAGAAGTGAAGTTGGATGTATGCTTGCATGATTCTAACTGTTTGAATGTTTTAAGGCTCGGATGGCCTTAAAGTTTGAGTCTTTAATTAGAATTGGAGTTCTAGGTTGTTTTGTGGCTTTATTGGTTGCTTACAGGCTTTCAGAATGTCCACGGTACAGGGGAGACTCTGTCCGTTTGTCGGGTCCAGACTTAACCTTTAGCGTGGGGGTGAGTTTGGGCGTTACATTTTAGGTGGTCTGAGACCGAGTTTGGGATTGGGTTGAGAATAGCATGGTTAGTAGAGCCTCCGGTCTCATGAGGGTTTGGGGCGTTACAGAATCAATAAACACATGATTGAGGTACAACAAAGTAGGTTGCCCTCACACACAATATATAGACTATAAGTGCACGTAATCGAGGTACAAGTAAATAAACTATTATGCACATAAGGATGAAGACTCCCTCACCTCTACTGAGCTCCAAGATGTAAGTTTGGATCACATCATTTCCAGTCACCTTGAACCGATGAGCAAGCATTATTTCAATTACTCTTTAACTATAACATTCATTAATTATTCAGCTAGGTTAGCTAACTTATAACTTCACTTATTTGGCATACAATATCTATTAGAATTCTATCTTTAGCAGAAGCCACCTTTATATACTCTGGCTAAACATACCATCCAACTGATCATTCTAGCAGCCCAGTTACAAGTCTTAAGTATATCTTAACCCATACAACACAATATACAAGTAATATAAACATTATGCAAGATATAAGCATATTTACTCAATCCTTAACAAGTAATACATAAACAATATAAGCAATATATGAGCATTAGCACTAAAATAACCAAATGAACACAAAGGGGTAAATTACATATTTTTCACAAAATATTACCAAAAGCTCACAATTAACTTAAAAGTGCATTTAAACACTTAAGGAACAATTACAAGGTCATAGAAGTGCAAAACAACCAATTTCCTACTTTTCCCTCTTTGTAACCTAAGCCATTTTTATTCCAAACACAAGTTAATGTTCTAGTTAAGCGAGCGGGCTATTCCATACTTCTAATTAACCCGTAAGGCACCCATAGGACCCTCGAAGTTACCCAATTACCCACGTTTAGCACAAAAGCCCCAATTTCTCCTTTATGACTTTGTACTACACGTATCTCAACCAGAACTCAATCGAGAGTTAGCAAAGCTTATTTAGAACCTATATAGCCTAGGAATACCAAATGTGAAGGCCAAATTAACCTGGATTTGCGATAGCCTCGAAAGTCCTTTTTAAAAGTCACCTATTTCATGTTTTAGCCAAGTTTCGAGCAATTCAACCTTATGGGGCTAATAAACTATGTTTATTAACATCTAAGGCACCTATTAGAAGCAATGAATCAAGCCACAATGCACAATTTCACAAACCCTAGAAAAATATCACTATTCACTACCTTAGAATCAACTAACGAATTTAACCGGTTAAAAAGCAAAACAATTGCATAAACTTGGTCTCTACAACATGTATGCATCATATATAGCAAGATTTGATCATAACTCAAGCCAATATCAATAAATCTAGAAAATTCATAATATGGCATAAACTTTAAATTCACAAAGGAGTGCAAAATCCCTCACCACATATGTGTAGAGGCTCGTAGGAGGCTAGAAAACACTCTAAACCACTTGCTCTACGCTTGCAATGGCTTGAAATCAAAGTTTGATGAGCAAAAACTCTTCCTTCTTTCTCCTAGCTGCCATCGGGTTTAGGGGGGACATATGGGTCATTAATTGATTTGTTATTTAGCCTATTATGTAATGTATGTATATAATTAAGTGTATATGTAATATATGTGTGTTTGTGTATAAGTGTTGACTACTAAAGTGAGTCAAACTAATGTAAAATAGGCTTAATGGTGCAATTATATGTTAGCTAGCTCAAAAGTAAAGTTAGTCTACGTAACACTATTCACATGAACCAACAAAACATTTTCTAAATTAGCCTTCCTATCGCATTTCGCTCAAACGCATATTTTTCTTATTCCTAAAATAATTAATAAGATTAAAAAAAATGCTAATTCGAAGTAATTAAGTGGTTGAAAAATGTGATAAATAGTGACCACAGAAAGTAACAAGTAATGCACAGTAGGAATGCGCAAATAGTGGATGCAACAGTTAAAATGTGTACGGTGAAGTTCTTGGGCGTCACATCCTCTCCCCCTTAAACAAATTGCGTTCACGCAATTCTCCTTTGAAAAGAACTCAACATCAACTGAAAACCAACTCCGATTACTTGTCATCAGTTGCGGAGCAAGAATACCGTATATGAATTCTCGTAAGAACTCGCTAAGACATCCCTATAGTATTGCTTGTGAATCTAGAGTAATAAGGCCAAATAAAGGCTCTAATAGAAATGCTACTTAGAAGTCCGAATAAGAATCCCGTTGGCACGAATAACGTGGAAGAATAGAATCCCAATTAAGGGCGGCGAGGAAATACCAATAAAAGACCCGAGTAGGAGTATTGTAGATAATACCGCATAATAAGGCTGAAAAGAATCCCATATATCAAGCCTTCCAAGAGATGCTGACAATAGAATACCAAAAGAAGACCTGATAAGAAAATACCTAGAAAATGCTCCAGAGAACCATTGTATCGAACTCCCAAAAGAAGCTACTCATTCATGACCGCTGATCATAAAAGAGCACCTTAATAGAATGCCAATAATCGAGCTCCAACTATAAACACCAGCTCCCCAATAAAGGCTGATCAAATGCCTTTCATTCCCATTAATCCACATAACTTGGAAGGCCTGCTACTAATCACCTCTCGCCAGAGGAAGGAAGAAGTCTTTCTTACCATTCGATGGGCTATATATTAATGCCAAAATATTACATATGTATAAACATTCTTTAAGCTATTATGCAAGCATGATTATAAAAGAACTTATAAAAACAATTTAAGCAACAAAGTTATTCAAGTGCAAATTATAACATAACCAATTCAATTCACAACAAAACTTAATTCAAAATGCTCAAGTACATACATTACAATCAATAATTCAAGCAGTAACGATTCACGAGGTCAATTTGATGCAACTTCACTTCACTTAGCACACGTTTAGCATATAACACATAACTATATCACATAGGTGCACACATTAATTCAAGACACACAATTACATATACAAGCACATACTGTGACGCCCGAGATTTAGCCATGCATTTAATTACTGTTGCATCCTTTGTTTGCGCATCTCTTTCTATGTCTTATTAACTGTCTTCTTAGGTTACTATTCACTCCATTTTTAAACTGCATTCTATTAGTTAATTAACATTTTTATTAAATCATATTAATTGTTAGAGTAGTGGAAAAAATGTGCAATTGAGCTAGACACGATAGGAGAGCTCGTTTAGAAAATGATTTTAGTAGTTCAATGAATAGTGTTACGTAACTAACTTAGGTAATTAATTAGCTAGCATATATTTTACTATCTAAGCTCATTTTAAGCTCAATAAGCGCATTATATTAGACCAATTAAGCACCCAAACTTGACCCCACCTCTAGGCCTACTTATTAAAACATAACACAAGCACATTTTAGCACAAAAACAAAAAAATTTCAGCAGTGAACAGTGCCTGGAACCCGACAGCCCTCCTCTTGCATTTGGGTAAATTTTTCATCTTCAATTCTTCACTTCAAGCCAAGCCAAGCTAGGAGCACATAGTTTAGGGTGTTGGCAAGCCTCCCGAGAGCTTCTACGCGCATTGGTGAGGGATTTCACGGCTTATTTTTGCATTTATAAATAGTTGCTCTTTTCTTGATTTGTTGAAAATGTGATTAAATGCCATAGTATCAACTATCTATGCTATTATACCATATATATGAATGCTAGGGAACACATTTAAGCCATCGTTTCGCTTTTTAAACAGTTAGAATCGTTAGTTTGATTTTTAGGGATTTGTGACGGGAATTTTAGGGATTTGTGAAATCGCGCGTTTTAACTTGATTCAATACTTCTAATATATGCCTTAGGTGCTAGTGAAGGTAGTCTAATATCCCCGTGCACTTACATTGCTCTAGAATTGCATAAAACGTAAAATTGTCGACTTTAATAAAGGGCTTTCGAGGTTAATGTGAATCCGGGTGGATTCGGGCTTCACTTCTAGTATCCTTAGGCTACCTAGGTGCTATAGAAACTTTGATAACCCTCGTTTGAAGCCCGGATAAAGTATGTGTAGTTTAAAGCCATAAGAGGGAATTTGGGGGCTTTCGGGGAAATCGCGGGCATTTGAATGAGTTAGAAGGTTGAGAGGGTACCTTGAGGGTTAGTTAAAAGGTTGGGATAGTTTCCTTTGAAAATGGAATCATTAACCTTGGTTTGGAAGAGAAATAGTTTGAAAAACAAAGGGATTTATGAGCTATTTCGGTTGACTCACACTTCTAAACCCATGGCATAACTTCTTGAGTGTTTATATGTGGTTTCAAGTTGTTTTGAAGCTTTTGGTATGATTCTATGCTTATTTGGTATATGTTCCTTTGTAAACTGCTTATTAGCTTATATAATTGCTTCTATTCTAATTGCATCGAGGTCAACCTACTTTGTTGATCCTCCTATGTGTTAATGTTTATATTATTGCTATTAACTTGCCATTGTTAAGTGCATTGCATAGTGGTTGCACAACCATAGTGTCAGAGGCGGATGTGTTGAATATCGGCTGGGCGGCTGAGGGCTTACCGGTGGATATTCAAACTCCGTGCCCTAGTCCCTCATTCGCCTGGTCCGGAGATTGCCAGGGGATGTTGGGTCGTAGGATTATCGGGGTACATCCGGAGTACACCCACTGGAGTGTTTGGGGATTATGCCGGCTTATCGTGATCGTGCTCGTGGTTCGTGGATCGTGAATGAAGACCAGTGAAGATTGGTGTATAGGGGATTGTGTGAAATGTATCCTTTTAAATGTGTGGTTACTTAAGTTATCATTGTTTCTTAAATTGTCTAAGTGATATTGTTGTATAACTGTATTATCTGTTGCATTGCACGCCCCGGGACTATATCCCTCACTGGGCAACAGTGGTTGCTCATACCTCGATATCTGTTTCAGGAGACGCTGAGGGTGATCCCCAGCTTGTTGAGTTAGTTTAGGAAGAAGAAGTTCAGATTGATCCTTTACTTTAGTTGCCGTGCTTGATAGCTTGAGGTGGTTAATGAATTTGCTGCTATGTGGAAGATTCATCTGATTATCTTATGTACTATTTTGTAGCCTAAGGGCTATGTATATGCTTGTTGTATAAGTTGAAGACTAGTTGGTTGTGGTGTAGCTTTGAAAGCCTATGTACTGTAATAACTTATGATCTACTTCTATTCGCTTTGCTTGCTTGGGAGTGAATGGCTTAAAGTAGAAATGTTTGATCTTTCAATTATGTTTAATTGATTTCCTAGAATGTCATGATTATAAAACTATGTTGATAATAAGTTCTCGCATGCTTGTGTGTTTTGGAACTATTGTGTACTATAAGGCTCGGATGGCCTTGGAACTTTGATGTTTAATTAAGAAAAGCTTGTATTGTATTGTTGGGACTTTGTTTGAGTGTTTACAGGTTTTTAGAATGTCCACGGTACAAGGAAGACTCTGTCCGTGTGTCGGGTCTGGACTTAACCTTTAGCATGGGGGTTGGGTCGGGGCATGACATTTAAGTGGTATCAGAGCTATAGATTGCATGAAGCCGGGTTAAATTTCTCGGTCTGTGGGTAGAGATTTGTTATGTGACTTTGTGAATACATGAGTCTTTGATTTTGATTTGCCTAAGTGAAATTTGAATAAAGAATGAACATGCTAGCATGGAAATAGAATATCAAGAGTCTAGAATGTCAAGTATGATCTAGTGATTTATGTGTACTTCAAGAATGTGGAATATCTATTTGAACTTCTATGTACTTGACTTTAAGTGAATCTATTTGGACTTTTCTTTATGTGTTTACTTATAAATTGCATATATACATATGTATACCTGTCATAACACTTTGCATTCTAGCCATTCGAGATGGGGCCCCGCCGTCGTGCTGATAATCCGAATGTTGGTGGAGAACCCGAGGGGGTTCATGGGTAAGAAGCTAAGGTGGCCAAAAATGCACCGCAGGTTCAAGAACCGAGCACTGCACAGATCTTGGCCACGATGGCCACTGCTATGAACACTATCGCCCAGTTTGTGGCACAACAGGGTCAGCCAGGGGTCGTTGGAGGTAATCAGACTGCGAGAGCCGGAGGTAGTGGCCCTACCGGAGGTAATCTGTATGACCGGTTCATTCATCATGGGGCCTATACTTTCTTTGGAGAACCGGACGATATGAAGGCTGAGATGTGGCTGAAGAAGTTTGAGAGAGTGGCAGCAATACTCGAGTGCCATGATGACATGAAGATTACTTATGCCACTTTTCTTCTTGAGGGTGACGCTGAAGATTGGTGGAATACCATCAGTGAGAAATGGGGAGCTGAGGGAGTTCATCATTCGTGGGCCAACTTTGTCCGAGAATTCCGAGACAAGTACATATCAGTGGTTGCCCGCGAGAGGCGTCAAACAGTGTTCATAAACTTGAAACAGGGAAGTATGACGGTAGATCAATATGAGGCTACTTTTACCCGGCTTTCCCGTTATGCACCAGCTTTGATTCAGCCGGAGGATATGAAGATCCAGAGGTTCATCCTGGGTTTGAGGAGGGATATTATGTTGAACTTGTCTGCAAATGATTTTCCTAACTATGCTGCAGTAGTCCGAGCCGCCTCGAGATATGAGAAACGCAAGGCCGATGTGTTAGCCGAGACCAGTCAATCGAGTAAACGGTTTCAGTCTCAGAGTCAAGGGTACCAGGGGCAGGCTGTATCAGTTGGGCAGAGTTCACAGCCGAGGCAGACTCAGAGTTATACAGGGCCTACTCAGACTCAGGCACGACCAGTTCAGAGTCAGACTCAGAGTCAGTTCCATCCAGCAGTTTCCCGTTCGCAGCAGGGTAGTTCAGCTACCTCTACTTATAGAGCTCCTTCGGGAGGCACTGTTGTAAGACATCACCAGCAGTGCAGCTTCTGTCAGCGCCAGGGCCACACCGAGGATGTTTGTTGGAAGAAACATAACAAGTGTACAGGTTGCGGCAGTGATCAACACAAGGTTAAAGACTGTCAGAAATTTAAGAACGCTAGGGGTCAGACGTCAGCTCAGAACTCTCAGACCAGGGCACCAGCTGCAGCACCACCACCACGAGGTCAGGCCCGCGTATTTGCTTTGGATGCTGAGGAGCTTCCGGATACAACCGCTGTGGTAGAAGGTATTTTTCTTCTTAATGATCAGTCAGTTAAGGTTTTAATTGATTCAGGGGCTTCGCATTCTTTTATTACTCCTACTTGTGCACAAAATGCTAAATTGAAACATGATAAACTGTTGCATGAGATTGTGGTTTATACTCCTATGGGTCCGAAGTTTGTTACTAGATCTATTTGCAGAGCATGTAATATATTTATTGAGGGTCGTGTTTTCCCTACTGATTTGATTATCCTACCCTTCAATGACTTTGAAATTATATTGGGGATGGACTGGTTAAGTAAATATTATGCCCAGCTTGATTGTGTATCTAGAAATGCCTGACCATCCTGTACTTAAAATAGTTGGCAGTAGAAAATCTACAGGAACTCCTATTATTTCTTCTATTAGGGCATCTAAATTATTGAGCAAGGGTTGTGAGGCTTATCTTGCATATTTGATTAATCAACTTGGGGATCAATTGAAATTGAATGATGTACCTATCGTGAGAGAGTTTCCGGGGGTCTTTCCTGAGGAATTACCTGGGTTACCGCCTGATAGAGAGATAGAGTTCATGATTGACTTACCGCCGGGGACTTCACCTATCTCTAGGACTTCGTATAGAATGGCTCCACCTGAATTGCAGGAATTGAAAGTTCAATTACAAGGCTTGCTTGAGAAGGGATTCATTCAGCCGAGTTCTTCGCCTTGGGGTGCGCCAGTCCTATTTGTTAAAAAGAAAGACGGATCTCTTCGCTTATGCATTGATTATCGGGGTCTTAATCAGGTAACCATCAAAAACAAATATCCTTTGCCTTTAATTGAAGAGTTATTTGATCAGTTGCAAGGTGCCAGGGTATTCTCTAAATTTGATCTGAGGCAGGGCTATTATCAGTTGAGGATTAAGACAGATGATGTTCCTAAAACTGCTTTCAAAACTCGATATGGCCATTATGAGTTTGTTGTCTTGCCGTTTGGTCTTACTAATGCTCCTGCTGCATTCATGGACTTAATGCAGAGGGTATTTAATCCTTATCTGGACCAATTTGTGGTCATATTCATTGATGATATTCTTGTCTATTCTAAATATGAGGCGGAACATGAACAGCATCACAGAATTGTGTTGCAGACTCTTCAGGAGCATCAGTTGTTTGCAAAGTTTAGCAAATGTGAATTCTGGCTTAAGCAAGTTGCTTTTCTGGGCCATATTATCTCGCAGGATGGTATTTATGTTGATCCAGCGAAGATTGAAGTTGTGTTATCTTGGAAACGACCTGTAACTGTCACGGAAATTCGTAGCTTCCTTGGTTTAGCTGGGTATTATCGGAGGTTTGTCAGGGATTTCTCTAAGATTGCAGGGCCTTTAACCCAACTTACTCAGAAGAAAACAGTATTTGACTGGAGTGATAAATGCAAGGCCAGCTTCCAGGAATTGAAGAAGAGATTGACTACAGCTCCTATCCTTGCACTACCTGAGGGTTATGATAATCTGGTGATCTATAGTGATGCTTCGAAGGAAGGTCTGGGTTGTGTATTGATGCAGAATGGCCGGGTTATTGCTTATGCTTCCAGGAAACTAAAACCTTATGAACTCAATTATCCGACTCATGATCTTGAGCTTGCAGCTATCATTCTTGCATTAAAGAAATGGCGTCATTATCTCTGGGGCAACAAGTTTGAAATCTTTACCGATCATAAGAGCTTGAAATATCTATTTTCACAGAAAGAGTTGAACATGAGGCAGAGGCGTTGGCTGGAATTACTTGAGGACTATAACTGCACTATTAACTATCTTCCGGGTAAGGCCAATATTGTTGCTGATGCTTTGAGCCGAAAGGCTACTGTTGCCAGTTTGATTATCAAGAATTGGGAATTCATGGAAGAATTATGCTTATGGAAGCCTAGTACTTCAAATTCTGGTATTCAATTCGCAAGTTTGCAGATTCAATCTCTGTTATTATCCAGGATTCGGGAAGCTCAACAGGCTGATCTTCAATTATTGAAAGTCTTAGAGAATTCTAAAGGGGGAGAGTCGGATTTCAAACTGCACGACGATGGTATTCTCAAATTCAAAGGTAGAATCTGTATTCCGAATGATCCAACTCTGAAGAAGGATATTCTTGCTGAGGCACACAGTTCCAGATGTACTATCCATCCAGGCAGTACTAAAATGTATAAAGATTTGAAGCAGAATTTTTGGTGGAATAATATGAAGAGAGAGATTGTTGACTATGTTGCTCGATGTCTTACTTGTCAGAAAGTTAAAGCAGAACATCAGAGACCTGCAGGGTTGTTGCAGCCTTTGGCTATTCCTGTTTGGAAATGGGATCATATTACCATGGATTTCGTATCAGATTTACCGAGGTCTTCGAAGGGTAATGACTCAGTTTGGGTTATTGTGGATAGACTGACCAAGACTTCTTACTTTATTGCTAAAAAGAAGTCTGATTCTCTTGATAAACTGGTAGAGTTGTATATTGAGAATGTTGTCCGACTTCATGGAATTCTAAAGAGTATTGTGTCAGATAGAGATTCCAGATTCACATCTCAGTTCTGGCAGAAGATTCAGAAAGCTTTGGGCACGACTTTGAATTTCAGTACAGCTTATCATCCTCAGACAGATGGTCAATCTGAGAGAACTATCTTAATCCTCGAGGATATGTTGCGGGCTTGTATTCTGGACTTCGGTAAGAGTTGGGAGAAGTATTTGCCACTCGCAGAGTTCGCCTATAACAATAGTTATCAAGCTACTATTGGTATGGCACCTTATGAGGCACTATATGGGCGTAAATGCCGGTCTCCTCTCTACTGGGATGATGTTGGTGAAATGAAGACTATCGACCCTACTCTCTTACCTGAAATGAACAAAATGATTGATCATGTGTAGCTTATCAGAAAAAGAATGCTTACAACACAGAGCCGGCAAAAGAGTTATGCAGATAGACGCCGTCATGATCTGAAATTTGTCGTGGGGGATCAAGTATTTCTGAAAATTTCTCCTCGCAAGGGTTTGATTCGGCATGGTAAAGGAGGTAAACTCAGTCCTCGATATGTGGGACCATTTGAGATAACAGAACCTGTTGGTGATTTGGCTTACCGTCTAGCTTTACCTCCCAGTCTGGGCAGAATTCATGATGTATTCCATGTTTCTATGCTTCGGAAGTATCAGCCAGATCCCTCTCACATACTTGAGCCGGAACCGCTAGAGATCAGTGAAACTTTGACCTACACAGAGAAACCTCTTCGAATTGTTGATCAGAAAGTTCAGGAGCTGAGGACTAAAAGCATTCCGATGGTTAAAGTTCTGTGGGATCATCATGGCGTAGAGGATGCGACGTGGGAGAGAGAGGAGCAGATGCGGGAACGGTATCCAGAGTTATTCGCCGAATCATGTAAGAATTGCGTGGACGCAATTAGTTTAAGGGGGAGAGGATGTGACGCCCGAGATTTAGCCATGCATTTAATTACTGTTGCATCCTTTGTTTGCGCATCTCTTTCTATGTCTTATTAACTGTCTTCTTAGGTTACTATTCACTCCATTTTTAAACTGCATTCTATTAGTTAATTAACATTTTTATTAAATCATATTAATTGTTAGAGTAGTGGGAAAAATGTGCAATTGAGCTAGACACGATAGGAGAGCTCGTTTAGAAAATGATTTTAGTAGTTCAATAAATAGTGTTACGTAACTAACTTAGGTAATTAATTAGCTAGCATATATTTTACTATCTAAGCTCGTTTTAAGCTCAATAAGCGCATTATATTAGACCAATTAAGCACCCAAACTTGACCCCACCTCTAGGCCTACTTATTAAAACATAACACAAGCACATTTTAGCACAAAAACAAAAAAATTTCAGCAGTGAACAGTGCCTGGAACCCGACAGCCCTCCTCTTGCATTTGGGTGAATTTTTCATCTTCAATTCTTCACTTCAAGCCAAGCCAAGCTAGGAGCACATAGTTTAGGGTGTTGGCAAGCCTCCCGAGAGCTTCTACGCGCATTGGTGAGGGATTTCACGGCTTATTTTTGCATTTCTAAATAGTTGCTCTTTTCTTGATTTGTTGAAAATGTGATTAAATGCCATAGTATCAACTATCTATGCTATTATACCATATATATGAATGCTAGGGAACACATTTAAGCCATCGTTTCGCTTTTTAAACGGTTAGAATTGTTAGTTTGATTTTTAGGGTGAATAGTGACTGGAATTTTAGGGATTTGTGAAATCGCGCGTTTTAACTTGATTCAATACTTCTAATAGATGCCTTAGATGCTAGTGAAGGTAGTCTAATATCCCTGTGCACTTACATTGCTCTAGAATTGTATAAAACGTAAAATAGTCGACTTTAATAAAGGGCTTTCTGGTTAATGTGAATCCGGGTGGATTCGGGCTTCACTTCTAGTATCCTTAGGCTACCTAGGTGCTATAGAAACTTTGATAACCCTCGTTTGAAGCCCGGATAAAGTATGTGTAGTTTAAAGCCATAAGAGGGAATTTGGGGCTTTCGGGGAAATCGCGGGCATTTGAATGAGTTAGAAGGTTGAGAGGGTACCTTGAGGGTTAGTTAAAATGTTGGGAGAGTTTCCTTTGAAAATGGAATCATTAACCTTGGTTTGGAAGAGAAATAGTTTGAAAAACAAAGGGATTTATGAGCTATTTCGGTTGACTCACACTTCTAAACCCATGGCATAACTTCTTGAGTGTTTATATGTGGTTTCAAGTTGTTTTGAAGCTTTTGGTATGATTCTATGCTTATTTGGTATATGTTCCTTTGTAAACTGCTTATTAGCTTATATAATTGCTTCTATTCTAATTGCATCGAGGTCAACCTACTTTGTTGATCCTCCTATGTGTTAATGTTTATATTATTGCTATTAACTTGCCATTGTTAAGTGCATTGCATAATGGTTGCGCAACCATAGTGTCAGGGGCGGATGTGTTGAATATCGGCTGGGCGGCAGAGGGCTTGCCGATGGATATTCAAACTCCGTGCCCTAGTCCCTCATTCGCCTGGTCCGGAGATTTCCAGGGGATGTTGGGTCGTAGGATTATCGGGGTACATTCAGAGTACACCCACTGGAGTATTTGGGGATTATGCCGGCTTATCGTGATCGTGCTCGTGGTTCGTGGATCGTGAATGAAGACCAGTGAAGATTGGTGTATAGGGGTTTTGTGAAATGTATCCTTTTAAATGTGTGGTTACTTAAGTTATCATTGTTTCTTAAATTGTCTAAGTGATATTGTTGTATAACTGTATTATCTGTTGCATTGCACGCCCCGGGACTATATCCCTCACTGGGCAACAGTGGTTGCTCATACCTCGATATCTGTTTCAGGAGACGCTGAGGGTGATCCCTAGCTTGTTGAGTTAGTTGAGGAAGAAGAAGTTCAGATTGATCCTTTACCTTAGTTGCCGTGCTTGATAGCTTGAGGTGGTTAATGAATTTGCTGCTATGTGGAAGATTCATCTGATTATCTTATGTACTATTTTGTAGCCTAAGGGCTATGTATATGCTTGTTGTATAAGTTGAAGACTAGTTGGTTGTGGTGTAGCTTTGAAAGCCTATGTACTGTAATAACTTATGATCTACTTCTATTCGCTTTGCTTGCTTGGGAGTGAATGGCTTAAAGTAGAAATGTTTGATCTTTCAATTATGTTTAATTGATTTCCTAGAATGTCATGATTATAAAACTATGTTGATAATAAGTTCTCGCATGCTTGTGTGTTTTGGAACTATTGTGTACTATAAGGCTCGGATGGCCTTAGAACTTTGATGTTTAATTAAGAAAAGCTTGTATTGTATTGTTGGGACTTTGTTTGAGTGTTTACAGGTTTTTAGAATGTCCACGGTACAGGGGAGACTCTGTCCGTGTGTCGGGTCCGGACTTAACCTTTAGCTTGGGGGTTGGGTCAGGGCGTGACACACACTTTCAAAACACACTTAACAAGCACACACGCAAGGGTTACTACTCAATAGGCCGAGGACCCTGTCCCGACTTAGAGTTAACTAAGCTCTGATACCACCTCTGTAACGCCCCGATCCCTCACGGAACCAGGACTCCTATTAATCTTGCTATTCTCAACCTAATTCCAACCCGGTCACAAAATTTTAGGGAAGACGGACGGAGTCTCCCGTATTTATAGGATAAATCAAAACCTGTAAACAAGCAACGAAGTCACAACCACACAAAATCCAATATCCACCACATTCACCAACTTTATCTCCCCAACATTCCCAGCCTCAAGGCTGACCGAGCCTTGAGCAGGACCTAGAAAACACACACAAGCATGCATTTATCAATCCTTGAAACCTTATCCTTTTAATCCGCTTATCATACCACTCTATTTTAACCATTAGACTTTCTTTTAAACTAAAGCCAAACGAATATTAACTTTCATTAACACATAAGCAAATTGTATAAAGGAAATTAAGGATAAACTATCACAATCTACTACTATTCAAGCCTTACATTAACCTAGCTATTACAATTCTTCAACAACTCCAAATATATACAAACCTATAGGTACAAAATAGAACATAACATAATACAAACAAAGTCTTCCACAATTTAGCAAGGAAACACTCTAATCTCAAGAAATAGCACACCACAACCAAGGCAACTCCTCCAACTGCCCCACCTGTGTCACGCCTCAACTCGACCCCACTTACAATCAGTCAGGACGCAACGGGATTTCGGCAGTATAACGACAGTAAATAGATTATCGAGGTTCTAAACCAACCTCATTAATAACATTAAACATCCAATTCCATAACCATACAAACAACAACTCCTCAACAGCATAACAACACACAACATAACCGTAATATACAATAATCAGTCTTCGTTATCTGCCTCCGTTCCAACATAACATACAATACCTCAACCTTATCATACATTTCAAAAATAAGTTGAGACCCATCTAACAACTTAACCATAGACAAAAGAAAGCCTCTAAGTTAACATCATTTGGATCATTATCTTTACAACATCTATTACAATAAGAACCATAAAGCATATAAAACTCTACTAAGCTAATGTACATGGCATTAAACAACATAGAATCATGGATAAGACTCAGGGACATATGACTCATCCACGAAAGGCACATTTTCCTCCTCAGGAGGCACGTACCCATAATCCGGCTCTCGAACACCTGTAAGCATGCAATAATAGAGAGTGAGCTTATATAAATAAGCCCAGTGAGGATCCGATAGATCTCGAGCAAGGTCTACTAAACTCCTTGGAATAATCCTTTGAGTCAGTAAACACACAATAACATAAATAATACTATCATCACATAACTATATAACCATTCAATAAAGGATACTCTATTTGGTGTAGCTCCAAACGCCATCACGATCTCAACCGTTCTTCTTATAACTCCCCATTACTCACGCACCCGAGGTACCTCACTAGCCCCTCCCTCCATGACACCTCCGTCATGCGAGCTGGGGGTAGCCTCTGGCAGTCATGCCGTTATCAACCCGACAGCCCAACGCTGCCCGAGAGGTGGCACACACATACCAAGACTCCATAATCATCATCAATCATCATCAATCATCAATCAATCATCAATCAATCATCATTTATTCATCATTGATAGCATCAATTATCATTTAAGCAGCAATAACTTAGTTAGATGACAAAGTAGGCCATCTAACCGGACATGCATTATATACACAATTAAACCCTAAATTACTCATCAACAACTCACCGTTCAATACTCAAACACCACCCAATCATCTAAAGGCATCGTTCAAGGAATTAAAGAATGACAACCTAAAATTCAAAAATTCATATCTTACATTCTACTAACCCAAACATTGCCAAATCAGTTTCTATCACTCACCCATTCAACCTACTACATTAGCCCTCTTGGAAATCCACCATAACACCTCCAAATCATGCCCGATAACCCTAAAACCCTAGGATGTCTTGGCTGAATTTTTTGGATTTTCACACGAACAATGTAATCGAAAATTCGGCATTACAACAGCGCTAACATGTAATTATCAAGTATTTAGAAATCGACGGCAATCGATTTCAAGCAACGCAACTCAATTAAATCAACTTTGAACAATTTAATCTAAATTAAATACCCGAAAAATAAAAATTATGCTACATCCGACAGAAACTCGTAGTATTACCACTAAACGATCCCTAGCATGCAAGGAGCAATAATCTAACATCAGATTACAATTCTAACGGTTCAATCTTCATTTATACGCAAAAATGCAAAAGACAAGTTTTGAGATCTAGAATTTTTCTCTCACCTTTGATGTGATAAAATCCTAGTGATGCGTGAAGTGCGTGCCCAACAAGCGGAATCCAAGTCGGTGCGAAGTTTTACGGACAAAAACCAAGTTTTTCTTTGAATTTTTGATTGAAAAACCTTGAAAATTCTCTTTTCTTGTTCTCCTTCTTTCTCTCGGCCTTGTGTGTGCAATTGGGTGTGTTTTTGTGTTATGTGAGTGTGTGTAACTAGTGTGAGCATAAATAGTTAATATATAAAATAGTTTAAGTTAGTAAAACTTATTATTTTTAGTATTTTATTGACTTTAAAGGCATTTTATTACTCACCCATGTTCAAAATAATTATGCAAACCCCAAGATATCTCAATTGGATTATTTTTAGGTGACAAGAAGTTTTACATTCAAAGAATTCTACCCAAGTCGGCTTAAAACTCGGTTTTTCGCAAAAAGTGGTGTAAAAACCCTAATAAATTCCTAAGCCGATTTGAAATCAGTTTTTATCAATCACAGGTCTATTAAAGTCTATGGACTAGGTCTAGAAGGGTTAAAAAGACCAGTTTCAAAATTTTAGCGGACGTGCGTCCAAAACACTATTCACTAAAAGACGACGATAAAATTTATGATCCCGTTTTTGATGAAAATTTCATGAATGCACATTTAGCACGTATTAGGAGTATTGACATCAAAATTATAACTTTCTAGGTCCTATAGCACATAAACATGTCATATGCACGCAAAACGAAGTATAGCACGTAAAACGAGATAAGCAGAAATGTGGGGTTTCACATTCTCCCCCCCTTATAGAAATTTTGTCCTCAAAATTCTTACTTGATGTACGGAATAGATCTGGGTATTGCTGCTGCATCTGATCTCGTCTCTCCCACGTAACTTCCTCAATGCCGTGATGCTTCCACAACACCTTAACCATCGGAATCCTCTTCGACCTCAACTCTCGGTCCATCTGATCTAGAATACGAATCGGACGCTTGTCATAAGTCAAATTCTCTCGAAGCTCTAACGGCTCTGGCTCAAGATTATGAGAAGGATCCGGATTGTATTTCCGTAAATTAGACACGTGAAATACATCGTGGACATTAGAGAAATTCTCCGGTAAAGCCAACCGATATGCCAACTTACCAACCCTGCCAGTAATCTCAAACGGCCCAACAAATCTCGGACTCAGCTTACAACCTTTACTATAACGAGAAAACCCCTTTCGAGGAGACAATCTCAAGAAAACCCGATCTCCGACTGCAAACTCTAAGTCTCGACGACGCTTATCAGCATAACTCTTGAATCTACTCTGTGCCGTAAGCATTCTCTGCCTGATCAACTGAACATTTTCAATCTTCTCAAGAAGTTCTGGCATAATAGTCGGATCAACAGTCTTCATCTCTCCTACCTCGTCCCAATATAAAGGTGAACGGCACTTACGACCGTAAAGAGCTGCGAAAGGTGCCATCCCAATAGTAGCTTGATAACTATTGTTATAGGCAAATTCGGCAAGTGGTAGATGTTTCTCCCAGTTCTTCCCGAAGTCCAGAACACAAGCCCTAAGCATATCTTCCAGAATCTGAATAGTCCGCTCAGACTGACCGTCGGTCTGTGGATGATACGCGGTACTGAAGTTCAATTGAGTACGCAAAGTCTCCTGAAGTTTCTCCCACAAACGAGAAGTAAATCGAGGATCTCGATCAGAGACAATACTAGACGGAATCCCGTGAAGTCTAACAATCTGATCCAGATAGAGACCCGTCAACTTTGTAACCTCATCTCCCATCCTCATCGAGATAAAATGAGCTGTCTTCATCAAACGATCCACGACAACCCAAACTGCATCATTACCCCTCGGTGTTATAGGCAAACCAGAGACAAAGTCCATCGTAATATGCTCCCATTTCCACTGCGGTATAGCCAACGGCTGAAGCAAACCTGCTGGTCGTTGATGCTCGACTTTCACTCTCTGACAAGTCAAACATCTAGACACAAACTGAGCAACCTTCCTCTTCATGTTGTTGCACCAGTAATGTTGCTTCAAATCCCGATACATCTTGGTTCCACCGGGATGAATAGTATATTTAGAATTATGAGCTTCCTCCAGAATACATCGCCTCAAGCCCTGTTCATCGGGAACACAAACCTTGTTCCGAAACCGAAGAATACCGTCCTCATGTACTTTGAAGTTAGACTGATCATCAGTGATCTGATCCTTGATTTTCTGAAGTTTAACATCAAGTTGCTGAGCTTCCCTGATCTGAGACAATAATAAAGGCTGAATACGGAGATTTGAACACATCACCCCAACCTGAGTCAACTCTGGTCTCCAATAACTAAACTCCTCAAGAACCTCCCACTTCTTGACAGCCAAACAAGAAATACTAGCCTTCCGGCTGAGAGCATCTGCTACAACATTTGCCTTTCCAGGCAGATAATTGATAGAACAATTATAATCTCCAAGAAGCTCCATCCATCTCATCTGGCGCATATTTAACTCCTTCTGTGAGAATAAGTACTTAAGACTCTTATGATCAGTAAAAATCTCAAACTTACTGCCCCACAGATAATGACGCCACTTCTTGAGTGCAAAGACAACTGCTGCCAACTCAAGATCATGAGTCGGATAATTTTCTTCATAAGGCTTCAAATTTCGAGAAGCATAGGCAATAACTCGGCCATCCTGCATAAGAACACATCCCAAGCCCTCCTTGGAGGCATCACTGTAAATGACCATATTATCGGTCCCCTCTGGTAGAGCAAGTACTGGAGCGTTAGTCAACCTCTTTTTCAACTCCTGAAACCCACTCTCACACTTCTCATCCCAATTAAAGATAGTCCGTTTCTGAGTCAACTTAGATAGTGGTCCCGCAATCTTCGAGAAGTCCTTGACAAACCTACGGTAATAACCCGCCAAGCCAAGAAAGCTACGGACATCAGAAACACTCTCTGGCCGTTTCCAAGACATCACCGATTCAATCTTAGTGGGATCTACAGAAATACCGCTCTGTGTAATAACATGGCCAAGAAAAGATATGCGTTGCAGCCAAAATTCACATTTGCTGAACTTGGCAAACAACTGATGCTCCTGCAGCTTCTGTAAGACAAGCCGTAGATGTTGCTCGTGCTCCGATTCAGATTTAGAATATACTAAGATATCATCAATAAAAATCACGATGAACTGGTCCAAGTACGGCTGAAAGACTCGATGCATCAAATCCATGAATGCTGCCGGTGCATTAGTCAATCCAAAGGGCATAACAACAAACTCATAATGCCCATACCGAGTCCTGAAGGCAGACTTCGGAACATCCTCCGTACGAATCCGAAGCTGATAATACCCCTGCCTTAAGTCAAACTTAGAGTAGACTTTAGCCCCCTGAAGTTGATCAAACAACTCGTCAATTAGTGGCAAATGATATTTATTCTTGATAGTCACCTGATTCAACTCACGATAATCTATACATAACCTCAAGGTACCATCCTTCTTTTTCACAAATAAGACTGGAGCTCCCCAAGGTGAAGAACTCTGCTGAATAAATCCTTTCTCCAATAACTCCTGTAACTGAGTCTTCAACTCCTTCAACTCAGCTGGTGCCATCCGGTACGCCGATTTAGAAATAGGTTGAGTACCGGGAACGAAATTAATCACAAACTCTATATCCCTCTCAGGCGGCAACCCTGGCAACTCCTCGGGAAATACATTAGGATATTCCCGGATAATAGGGACTTCCTCTAGCTGTAGCTTATCAGATGGCTTGTTGATCAAATAAGCTAGATAACCCGAACACCCCTTACTCACCAACTTAACTGCTTTAGTTGCTGAGATAACAAAACTCTTCTTAGCACCCCGGTTACCCGCTACCTCTACTACTGGCTGATCCGGAAATTGAAACTGTACTACCTTGGTTCTACAGTTTAACTGGGCATCATACTTAGAAAGCCAATCCATACCCAAGATAACATCATACCTTCGGATAGGAAATAAAATAAGGTCCGAAGGAAAATTATGCCCCTTAACATGTATTATACAATCCTTACATACTAAGCCAGTAACATACTTATCAGTCAAAAAGGTACTAATCTCAACCACATAAGGCAATCTTTCAGGTTGCATTTTAACACGTTGCACACAAGAAGGAGTAATGAAAGACTGCATAGCACCAGAATCAATCAACACTTTAACAAGTTGATCAAGTATAAGGAAGTTACCTTCCACCACTGCAGTCTTCTTAGGCATCTCCTCCATATCAACTGCATAAGCCCGAGCCTGAACCTACTGCTGCTGTGGTACACTGCCCGTAGGCCTACCCTGGTAACCCTGAGTCGCTGCCCGATCCTCAGTCCTCACATATCTAGGGCAATCTTTCGCCCTATGCTCGCTGCTACCACAACCCAAATATGTCCCTGCCTTTACCCTGCAGTCGGACTCCACATGCCCTGGGCGCTTGCAGTAATTACACTGCGATGATGTGGCACTAACACTGCCCCTAGAAGAACCAGAAGCTGAAGAAGCAGCTGATACAGCCTGCTGCTGAGGTCTCACCATACTAGGCCTGTACTGACCCTGAGACTGGGCTGGGCTATACTTAGTCTGAACCTGATATGGCCCCTGCTGAAACTGAGGCCGATAGTAACTCTACTGACCCTGTGGCCTATAAGAACCCTGCTGGGCTGGTGGCCTATAGACGACCTGCTGTACTGGAGGCCTATATATAACCTGCTGGCCCTGTAGCTGATACGGCCTCTTACTAGGCTGACTGGAGACAATCTGATCCCCTTTCCTCTTCTCTAACCTAGAAGCTGCATCAAAAGCCTCAGTGAAGATATCATAGCGATTCAGAGCCATTGCATCCTAAATCTCGGGCCTCAATCCCAACATAAATCTATGGGTCTTCCTCTCCTCCACAGCTACAAACTCCGGTGCATACCGGGACAACCTAGTGAATGTAGCCTCATACTGAGCCACAGTAGAATCCCCCTGTACCAAAGACAGGAACTCAGCCTCTCTCCTCTCCCGTGCAACCCTCGGGACATACTTATCCCTAAAAGTAGTCAGAAAGGCATCCCAAACATACGGAACACCCCGGGTCTCCCAACTGGCTCTCAGAGTACGCCACCACTCCTCTGCCTCATCATCAAGCAAATAGACAGCACAAGTCACCTTCCTCTCATCAGTGTACCCGAGAGGATCAAAAATTTTCTCTAACTTACTAATCCATGACTCGGCCTTCCTATCATCAGGCTCTCCCTGAAATCTAGGAGGATAGTACCCCAGAAACTCCTTCATAGTACATCGAACGTGATTACCACCCTGTACATTCTGTATCTGGGCCTGCAATGCCTGAGTCTGAGCAGCCTGACCCGCTAACAATTGGGCTTGTCCAGCCATCAAATATGCAATCCGATCCATTGCTGCCCATAACCTGTCATCACCCCTATCACTGCCTTGTGCCACATTACTAGGAACCTCATCTACAATCTCGGGCCTACCACGAGTCCTCGGTCTACCGGCCATCGTACTAATCAAAGAGTTAGCACAGGTTATAGCACGTAAACAGGTTATATACAACTTTTAACACATAAACAACAAACTCATATAAAGCACATAGATCACATAAGTTTCAATCACAAAAGCAAATTGATCACATAATCACATAAGCACTTAAATCACATAATCACTTAATCATTGAGTCATATCAATACATAATTCACTTTTCTTTCTTTTCACACATATTTCATGCTAAGATCATTACCCACATTCCGAGAATACCCCGGCTGACAACTAACATGTGCTCTGATACCACTTAAATGTCACGCCCCAACTCGACCCCACCTACAATCAGTCAGGACGCAACGGGATTTCGGTAGTATAACGACAGTAAATAGATTACCGAGGTTCTAAACCAACCTCATTAATAACATTAAACATCCAATTCCATAACCATACAAACAACAACTCCTCAACAGCATAACAACACACAACATAACCGTAATATACAATAATCAATCTTCGTTATCTGCCTCCGTTCCAACATAACATACAATACCTCAACCTTATCATACATTTCAAAAATAAGTTGAGACCCATCTAACAACTTAACCATAGACAAAAGAAAGCCACTAAGTTAACATCATTTGGATCATTATCTTTTCAACATCTATTACAATAAGAACCATAAAGCATATAAAAGTCTACTAAGCTAATGTACATGGCATTAAACAACATAGAATCATGGATAAGACTCAGGGACATATGACTCATCCACGAAAGGCATATTTTCTTCCTCAGGAGGCACGTACCCGTAATCCGGCTCCGCAACACCTGTAAGCATGCAATAATAGAGAGTGAGCTTATATAAATAAGCCCAGTGAGGATCCGATAGATCTCGAGCAAGGTCTACTAAACTCCTTGGAATAATCCTTTGAGTCAGTAAACACACAATAACATAAATAATACTATCATCACATAACTATATAACCATTCAATAAAGGATACTCTATTTGGTGTAGCTCCAAACGCCATCACGATCTCAACCGTTCTTCTTATAACTCCCCATTACTCACGCACCCGAGGTACCTCACTAACCCCTCCCTCCATGACACCTCCGTCATGCGAGCTGGGGGTAGCCTCTGGCAGTCATGCCGTTATCAACCTGACAGCCCAACGCTGCTCGAGAGGTGGCACACACATACCAAGACTCCATAATCATCATCAATCATCAATCAATCATCAATCAATCATCAATCAATCATCATTTATTCATCATTGATAGCATCAATTATTATTTAAACAACAATAACTTAGTTAGATGACAAAGTAGGCCATCTAACCGGACATGCATTATATACACAATTAAACCCTAAATTACTCATCAACAACTCACCATTCAACACTCAAACACCACCCAATCATCTAAAGGCATCGTTCAAGGAATTAAAGAATGACAACCTAAAATTCAAAAATTCATATCTTACATTCTACTGACCCAAACATTGCCAAATCAGTTTCTATCACTCACCCATTCAACCTACTACATTAGCCCTCTCGGAAATCCACCATAACACCTCCAAATCATGCCCGATAACCCTAAAACCCTAGGATGTCTTGGCTGAATTTTTTGGATTTTCACACGAACAATGTAATCGAAAATTCGGCATTACAACAGCGCTAACACGTAATTATCAAGTATTTAGAAATTGACGGCAATCGATTTCGAGCAACGCAACTCAATTAAATCAACTTTGAACAATTTAATCTAAATTAAATACCCGAAAAATAAAAATTATGCTACATCCGACAGAAACTCGTAGTATTACCACTAAACGATCCCTAGCATGCAAGGAGCAATAATCTAACATCAGATTACAATTCTAATAGTTCAATCTTCATTTATACGCAAAAATGCAAAAGACAAGTTTTGAGATCTAGAATTTTTCTCTCACCTTTGATGCGATAAAAGCCTAGGGATGCGTGAAGTGCGCGCCCAACAAGGAGAATCCAAGTCGGTGCGAAGTTTTACGGACAAAAACAAAGATTTTCTTTGAATTTTTGATTGAAAAACCTTGAAAATTCTCTTTTCTTTTTCTCCTTCTTTCTCTCAGCCTTGTGTGTGCAATTGGGTGTGTTTTTCTGTTATGTGAGTGTGTGTGTAACTAGTGTGAGCATAAATAGTTAATATATAAAATAGTTTAAGTTAGTAAAACTTATTATTTTTAGTATTTTATTGACTTTAAAGGCATTTTATTACTCACCCATTTTCAAAATAATTATGCAAACCCCAAGATATCTCAATTGGATTATTTTTAGGTGACAAGAAGTTTTACATTCAAAGAATTCTACCCGAGTCGGCTTAAAACTCGGTTTTTTGCAAAAAGTGGTGTAAAAACCCTAATAAATTCCTAAGCCGATTTGAAATCCGTTTTTATCAATCACAGGTCTATTAAAGTCTATGGACTAGGTCTAGAAGGGTTAAAAAGACCAGTTTCAAAATTTTAGCGGACGTGCGTCCAAAATACTATTCACTAAAAGACGACGATAAAATTTATGATCCCGTTTTTGATGAAAATTTCATGAATGCACATTTAGCACGTATTAAGAGTATTGACATCAAAATTATAACTTTCTAGGTCCTATAGCACATAAACATGTCATATGCACGCAAAACGAGGTATAGCACGTAAAACGAGATAAGCAGAAAAGTGGGGTTTCACAACCTAAAACATGTTTAACGAGGTATGGGCATTCCCAATTGCTTAGTGAGGGATAAAGTCTATAGGGGCATGCAATGCAGAAGTTAATACAAATAGAACATTTAACAACCAAAGAACAATTGAAATAACAAGTTATCACACATTAAAAAGGATACGATTCACTTGCTTTTCATTCACGAACCACGAGCCACGAACTGAAATCCCGATATAATAATGACACTGATATCGATAAGCCAGCATCCCCTTATAACTCCAAAATGGGTGTACTCTGTATGTACCCCGAAATCCTACGACCCAACTCTCCCTGGGCGGCATCCCAAGTGAGAGAGGGACTGGGCAACCATGGTAGCCGAGGTAGACCGGCAAGCTCGATGCCGCCCGATTTCCATGACACTACCATGCCCAAGTGGTTGTGCAACCACGATGCAATGCACTCAAAATGATAACAATAGAATAAATCAATAAGCACATGATTGAAGGACAACAAAGTAGGTTGCCCTCACACACAATATATAGACAATAAGTGCACGTAATCGAGGTACAAGTAAATAAACTATTTTGCACATAAGGATGAAGATTCCCTCACCTCTACCGAGCTCCAAGATGTAAATTTGGATCACATCATTTCCTATCACCTTGAACTGATGAGCAAGCATTATTTCAATTACTCTTTAACTATAACATTCATTAATTATTCAGCTAGGTTAGCTAACTTATAACTTCACTTATTTGGCATACAATATCTAATAGAATTCTATCTTTAGCAGAAGTCACCTTTATATACTCTGGCTAAACATTCCATCCAACTAATCATTCTAGCAGCCCAGTTACAAGTCTTAAGTATATCTTCACCCATACAACATAATATATAAGTAATATAAACATTATACAAGATATAAGCATATTTACTCAATCCTTAACAAGTAATACATAAACAATATAAGCAATATATGAGCATTAGCACTAAAATAACCAAATGAACACAAAGGGATAAATTACATATTTTTCACAAAACATTACCAAAAGCTCACAATTAACTTAAAAGTGCATTTAAACACTGAAGAAACAATTACAAGGTCATAGAAGTGCAAAACAACCGATTTCCTACTTTTCCCTCTTTGTAACCTAAGCCATTTTTATTCCAAACACAAGTTAATGTCCTAGTTAAGCGAGCGGGCTATTCCATACTTCTAATTAACCCATAAGGCACCTTTAGGATCCTCGAAGTTACCCAATTACCTACATTTAACACAAAAGCCCCAATTGCCCCTTTATGACTTTGTACTACACGTATCTCAACCAAAACTCAATTGAGAGTTAACAAAGCTTATTTAGAACCTATATGGCCTAGGAATACCAAATGTGAAGGCCAAATTAATCCGGATTTGCTATAGCCCCGAAACCCCTTTTTAAAACTCGCCTATTTCATGTTTTAGCCAAGTTTCGAGCAATTCAACCTTATGGGGCTAATAAACTATGTTTATTATCATCTAAGACACCTATTAGAAGCAATGAATCAAGCCACAATGCACAATTTCACAAACCCTAGAAAAACGTCTCTATTTACTACCTTAGAATCAACTAACGAATTTAACCGGTTAAAAAGCAAAACAATTGCATAAACTTGGTCTCTACAACATGTATGTATCATATATAGCAAGATTTGATCATGACTCAAGCCAATATCAACAAATCTAGAAAATACATAATATGGCATAAACTTTAAATTCACAAAGGAGTGCAAAATCCCTCACCACATGCGTGTAGAGGCTCGTAAGAGGCTAGCAAACACTCTAAACCACTTGCCCTAAGCTTGCAATGGCTTGAAATCAAAGTTTGATGAGCAAAAACTCTTCCTTCTTTCTCCTAGCTGCCGTCTGGCTTGGTGGGGACATAGGGGTCATTAATTGATATGTTATTTAGCCTATTATGTAATGCATGTATATAATTAAGTGTATATGTTATATATGTGTGTTTGCGTATAAGTGTTGACTACTAAAATGAGTCAAAATAATGTAAAATAGGCTTAATGGTGCAATTATATGTTAGCTAGCTCAAAAGTAAAGTTAGTCTACATAATACTATTCATACGAACCAACCAAACATTTTCTAAATGAGCCTTCCTATCGCATTTCGCTCAAACGCACATTTTTCTCATTCCTAAAATAATTAATATAATTTAAGAAAAATGCTAATTCGAAGTAATTAAGTGGTTGAAAAATGTGATGAATAGTGATCACAGAAAGTAACAAGTAATGTATAGTAGGAATGCGCAAATAGTGGATGCAACAATTAAAATGTTTACGGTGAAGTTCTTGGGTGTCACAATAACAGTAATTACAACATTCAAATATAAAAGAGATTAAAGAGATATTCTCCCATAAATGAAGTCGATATCGAGTCTGAGGTCGGGTTCCCGAGCACAGCTACGAGATTCTTCCATTTTCTCTTCTTGGTAATTCAGGCATTACCTCCTCCGTATTTTACCCAACTACTAAACTATTTAGAAAAACATAAGTTAAACTACCTAATTTATAAACTAAAAAAAACAATGAAAAACTAATTTAATAATTAAAATTATATATTTTTCCTTTAGGGGTTGAGGGGTATTTATAGGCAAATTTTTCAGAGGCACGCTCGAGTACCTAGTAGGCGGGCTAGAGCGTTCTTCTACTGCTTTGATGGATTTGCACCACGTGGCTTTCGTGAAGGTGGTGGAAAATTCCGTGGAGGGCGTTCGAGGGCACCTCTGGTCAGTAAATCAGAATGCGCCACTTGGCACTTTGACGGTCAACTTTGAGTAGTTTAGGCGGTCCACGTGGACCAATCAGGGGCATTTGGCCGTCCACGTAGGCCAATCAGCACGCGTGGAAGCTTCTTGAGAAGGCGCTCTCAAGTGCCATTTGCTGCCAAATTTGGCCGTCGTTTGACCAAGGTTTTTTCAAGTATTTTCATCCGATTTTGCGCTTGGTTTGGCCAAATTCTTCCTCTAAGGGCCCCTTTAAACTACCGATCCTTGAATCTTGCTGATTTCCAACTTCTTGACTTGCATTTTGATTCGTTTTGAGTACAGTTTATTCACTTTTCAAGATCATCCTGCATGGCAGCAAAAGTTCATTAGTAAAATGCAGTGGTTTGAGTGCTGCATTTATAGCCATATCAGACTTTATAAATTTTCTCAATCTCCTGAAGCCACTCTTAAACTTTTTCATCATCCGGTTCGCCATAAAATTTTGTTTGCCCATACCTCAAGAATGTCTGCAACATATTGTTTCTCCTATTTCTATTCCCTCCACTACTACTACCGGCACCATTGTTGTAGTTACTGCTCACACCTCCTCTTGGCTTTTGCTCCAAGACTTGAGCCATCCGATCCATAGTAGTGGCCATTTGATTAATAACTCAATCCCCAGCATTGGTTTGAGTTGTACCCCCTGTCTCATGGGTTTCTCCGCCGCTACTAAGTCCATCTTTAGCCATCTATAAATAAAAACAATCTCTCAAGGTTACAACTGTCACGCCCCAACTCGACCCCACCTACGATCAGTCTGGAAGCAACGGAATTTTGGCAGTATAACGATAGTAAATAGGATACCGAGGCTCTAAACCAACCTCATTAGAACATCATACATCAACTCCATAACCATACACTAAACAACTCCTTAATAAAATAACAACATACAACATAACCATATTACACTATAATCATTCTTTGTTATACGCCTCCGTTCCAACATAATACATGAACCTTAATATACATTGCAAAAATATATTGATACCAACCTAGAAACCTAAACATAGACAAAAGAAAGACTACTAAGATAGCATCAACTAATTCATTATCTTCTCAACATCTTTTACATTATGAACTACAAAGCATATAAAAGTCAACTAGATAATATACAAGATAGTAAAACAATACAACATCAAGGATAAGACTCATCCACGTAAGGCACACTTTCCTCTTCAGGAGGCACGTACCCGTAATCCTGCTCAAGTACACCTGTAAGCATGCATTAATAGAAAGTGAGCTTATATAAAATAAGCCCAGTGACGATCCGATAGATCTCTAACAGTATTCACTATACTCCTTGGAAAATGATCCTTTGAGCAAGTAAACACACAATAACATCAATAATACTATCATCACATAAACTATAATGACCATTCAATAAAGGATACACTAGTTGGTGTAGCTCCAAACGCCATCACGATCATAATAGCCTTCTTGTGACTCCCATAAACTAACGCACCCGGGGTACCCCAATAACCTCACCCTCCATGACACCTCCGTCATGCGAGCTGGAGGTAATCTCTGGTAGTCATGCCGCTATCAACCCGACAGCCCGATGCTGCTCGAGAGGTGGCACACACATACCAAAGACTCAGCAATAATAATAAACATCAATCATTCACAAGAGGACAACCTTTTCCATTGACTATCTCCCGGTTCATCAATCATCAATCAATAATCAATCAATAATCACATTATCATCATAATAACATCAATAATCAATTTAACAACAAATAACTAAGTTAGATGACAAAGTAGGCCATCCAACCGAACATGCATTAAACACACAATCAAACCCTAGTTTACCCATCATCATCTCACAATTCAATCACTCAAACCACACTCAATCAATTAAAGGCATAATTTAACATTTTAAAGAAAGACAACCTAAACTTCAAATATTCATAACCTACATTCTACTAGTCCAAACCACTCCAAATCAGTTTCTATCACTCGCCCAATCAATCAACTACATTAGTCCCCTCGGAAACCAACCAAAACACATCCAAATCATGCCCAATAACCCTAAAACCCTAGTGTGTCATGGTTGAAATTTCCGGACTTCAGCACCGACCTCACAATCGAAAATTCGGCATTACAATGACGCTACCACGTAATTAACAAACTTTTAGAAATTGACGGCAATCAATTTCAACCAACACAACTCAAAATATTCAACATTTAGCAAATTAATCAACTTTAAATACCCGAAAATAAATAATTATGCTACAACGGTTCAAATCTTGCAAGATTACATATAAATGTTCCCTAGCATGCATGGAGCACTAATCTAACTTCAAATTAACATTCTAACAGTTCAATAATTATTTATACACATAAACACAAAATATGAGTTTTGAGATCTAGAATTTTTCTCTCACCTTTGATGCGAAATAAGCCTAGAAATGTGCTCAATGGATGCTCAAAAGGTGGAATCAAGCTTTGGTTGATGGAAATTGGCCTTGGATTGCAACTTTTAATGAAAAATGCCTTTGAAAAAGTTGAAGAAAAATCTTGGTTTTCCTCCTATGGAGCTCTCGGCCCTATGTGTGTGTTTGAGTGTGTTTTATGAGCTTGCTAATGTTTGTAACTACTAATATGCATATTGGTCAATATTTAAAAATAGTCAAAGTTGAGTAAACTTAATATTTTTGTGTTTTCTTGTCTTTTAAATGCATTTTAGCTATCTCTTTGCTCAAAACAAATATGCAACTCCTATGATAGCTCAAGTAGATTATTTTTAGGTGACAAGAAGTTTTACAATCAAGCAATTTCACTCGAGTCGGCTTAAAACTCGATTTTTGCAAAAGTCAGTGTAAAAACCCTAATAAATTCCTAAGCCGATTTGAAAACTGTTTTAATCAAACACAGGTCTATTAAAGTCCGAGGACTAGGTCTAGAATGGTTAAAAACACTAGTTTTAAAATTTCAGCGGACGTGTTTCGAAAATACTATTCACTAAAAGTCGACGATAAAATTTATGACTCCGTTTTTTATGAAAATTTCATGAATGCACATTTAGCATATTCTAGGAGTATTAATATCAAACTTGCCACATTCTAAGTCATATAGCACATAGACAGGTTAATTCACGCAAAACGAGAATAAACACGCAAAATGAGACAAGACAGAAAAATGGGGTTTCACATTCTCCCCCCCTTAAAGAAATTTCGTCCCCGAAATTCTTACTTGATATACTGAATAGATTTGGGTACTGTTGCTGTATCTGATCTCGTCTCTCCCAAGTAGCTTCCTCGATACCGTGATGCTTCCACAACACCTTAACCATCGAAATCTTCTTCGACCTCAACTCTTGTTCCATCTGATCAAGAATACGAATCGGACGCTCGTCATAAGTCAGATTCTCACGAAGCTGTAACGGCTCTGGCTCAAGAATATGAGAAGGATCCGGATTATATTTCTGCAAATTAGATACGTGAAATACATCGTGGACATTAGAGAAGTTCTCCGGTAAAGCCAACCGATATGCTAACTTATCAACCCTACCGGTAATCTCAAATGGCCCAACAAATCACGGACTCAGCTTTCCACCTTTACCATAGCGAGCAAACCTCTTATGAGGAGACAATCTCAAGAAAACCCGATCTCCGACTGCAAACTCCAAGTCCCGATGACGCTTATCAGCATAACTCTTGAATCTACTCTGTGCCATAAGCATTCTCTGCCTGATCAACTGAACATTCTCAATCTTCTCAAGAAGCTCTGACATGATAGTCGGATCAATAGTCTTCATCTCCCTTTCCTCGTCCCAATATAAAGGTGAACGACACTTATGACCGTAAAGAGCTGCGAAAGGTGCCATCCCAATAGTAGCTTGATAACTATTTTTATAGGCAAACTCGGCAAGTGGTAGATGTTTTTACAGTTCTTCCCGAAGTCCAAAACATAAGCCCTAAGCATATCTTCCAGAATCTGAATAGTTCTCTCAGACTGACCATCGGTCTGTGGATGATATGCAGTACTGAAGTTCAACTGAGTACCCAAGGTCTCCTGAAGTTTCTCCCACAAACAATAAGTAAATCGAGGATCTCGATCTAAGACAATACTAGATAGAATCCCGTGAAGTCTAACAATCTGATCAAAATAAAGACCCGTCAACTTTGTAACCTCATCTCCCATCCTCATCGAAATAAAATGAGCTGTCTTCATCCAACGATCCACGCAACCCAAACTGCATCATTACCTCTCGGTGTTCTAGGCAAACCAGTGATGAAATCCATCGTAATATGCTCCTACTTCCACTCTGGTATAGCCAACGGCTGAAGTAACCCTACAGGTCATTGATGCTCGGCTTTCACCCTATGACAAGTCAAGCATCTAGATACAAACTGAGCAATCTCCCTCTTCATGTTATTCCACCAATAGAGTTGCTTCAAATCCCGATACATCTTGGTTCCATCGGGATGAATAGTGTACTTAGAATTATGAGCTTCTTCCAGAATAACTCGCCTCAAGCCCAGTTCATCGGGAACACAAACCCTATTCCGAAATCGAAGAATACCGTCCTCATGCAGTTTAAAGTCAGACTGATCATTTGTGATCTGATCCTTGATCTTCTAAAGTTTAACATCAAGTTGCTGAGCTTCTCTGATCTGAAACAACAATAAAGGCTGAATACGGAGATGTGAACATATTACCCCAACCTGAGTTAACTCCCGTCTCCAATAAGTAAATTCTTCAAGAATCTTCTATTTCTTGACAGCCAAACAAGCAACACTCGCCTTCCGGCTGAGAGCATCTGCTACAACATTTGCCTTTCCAAGCAGATAATTGATAGAACAATTATAATCTCCAAGAAGCCCCATCTACCTCCGCTGACGCATATTCAACTCCTTCTGTGAGAACAAGTACTTCAGACTCTTATGATCAGTGAAAATCTCGAACTTACTACCCCACAGATAATGACGCCACTTCTTCAGTGCGAAGACAACTGCTGCCAACTCAAGATCATGAGTCGGATAATTCACCTCAAAAGGCTTCAACTTCCGGGAAGCATAGGCAATAACTCGGCCATCCTCCATAAGAACACATCCCAAGCCCTCCTTGGATGCATCGCTGTAAATAACCATATTATCGGTCCCCTCTGGTAGAGCAAGTACTGGAGCAGTAGTCAACCTCTTTTTCAACTCCTGAAACCCACTCTCATACTTCTCATCCCAAGCAAAGATAGTCCATTTCTGAGTCAACTTAGAAAGTGGCCCTGCAATCTTAGAGAAATCTTTGACAAACCTACAGTAATAACCTGCCAAGCCAAGAAAGCTACGAACCTCCGAAACATTCTTCGGACGTTTCCAAGGTATCACCGATTCAATCTTAGTGGGATCTATAGAAATACCGCTCTGTGTGATAACATGGCCAAGAAAAGATATGCGTTGTAGCCAAAATTCACATTTGCTGAACTTGGCAAACAACTGATGCTCCTGCAGCTTCTGTAAGACAAGCTGTAGATGTTGCCCGTGCTCCGATTCAGACTTAGAATAAACCAAGATATCATCAATAAAGATTACCACGAACTGGTCCAAATACGGCTGAAAAACTCGATGCATAAGATCCATGAATGCTGCCTGTGCATTAGTTAATCCAAAGGGCATAACAACAAACTCATAATGCCCGTACTGAGTCTTGAAGGCAGACTTCGGAACATCCTCCGTACGAATCTGAAGCTGATAATACCCCTGCCTCAAATCAAATTTAGAATAGACTTTGGCTCCCTAAAGTTGATCAAACAACTCGTCAATCAGTGGCAAAAGAAATTTATTCTTGATGGTCACCTGATTCAAACCACGATAATCAATACACAATCTCAAGGTACCATCCTTCTTCTTCACAAATAAAACAGGAGCTTCCCAAGGTGAAGAACTCTGCTGAATAAATCCCTTCTCCAATAACTCCTACAATTGAGTCTTCAGCTCCTTCAACTCAGCTGGTGCCATTCGGTACTATGATTTAGAAATAGGTTGAGTACCGGGAACAAGATTAATCACAAACTCCACATCTCTCTCTGGCGGTAACCCTGGCAACTCCTCGGGAAATACATTGGGATATTCCCGAATAATAGGAACTTCCTCCAGGTGTAACTTATCAGATGGCTTGTTGATCAGATAAGCTAGATAACCCGAACACCCTTTACTCACCAACTTAACAGCTTTAGTTGCTGAGATAACAAAATTCGTCTTTGCACCTCGGTTCCCTACTACCTCAACTACTGGCTGATCTGGCAAACGAAACTGTACTTCCTTGGTTCTACAGTTTAACTGGGCATCAACTTAGAAAGCCAATCCATACCCAAGATAACATCATACCCCCGGATAGGAAATAAGATAAGATCCGAAGGAAAATTATACCCCTTAACATGTATTATACAATCCTTATATACTAAGCCAGTAACATACTTATCAGTCAAAGAGGTACTAATCTCAACCACATAAGGCAGTCTTTCAGGTTGCACATTAACACGTTGCACACAAGCAGGAGTAATGAAAGAATGCATAGCACCAGAATCAATCAACACTTTAACAAGTTGATCAAGTATAAGGAAGTTACCTTCTACCACTGCAGTCTCCTCAGGCATCTCCTCCAAATCAACTGCGTGGGCCTGAGCCTGGACCCGCTGCTGCTGAGGTACACTGCCCGCAGGTCTACCCTGATAACCCTGAGTCGCTGACCGACCCTCAGTCCTTGAATATCTATGGCAATCCCTCGCCCTGTGCTGATTGCTGCCGCGACTTAAACACGTCCCTGCCTTCACTCTGCAATCGGCCTCCACATGCCCCGTGCGCTTGCAGTGTGTACACTGCGGTGATGATGCACTAACACTGCCCCTGGAAGAACTAGAAGCTGAAGAAACAGCTGAACCAGTCTGCTGCTGAGGCCTTACCAAACTAGGCCTATACTGACCCTGAGACTGGGCTGGCCTATACTGGGACTGAACTTGATATGACCCCTGCTGAAACTAAGGTCGATAATAACTCTGTTGTCCCTGTGGCCTAAAAGAACCCTGCTGAGCTAGTGGCCTGTACACAACCTGTTGTATGGGAGGCCTATACATACCCTGCTGAAACTGCGGCTGATACGGCCTCTTACTGGGCTGACTAGACACAAGCTGATCCCCCTTTCTCTTCTCTAACCTAGAAGCTGTATCAAAGGCCTCAGTGAATATATCATACCGATTCAGAGCCATCACATCCTGAATCTCGGGCCTTAACCCCAACATGAATCTATGAGTCCTCCACTCCTCATCAGCTACATACTCCGATGCATATAGAGACAATCGAGTAAAGGTGGCCTCATATTGAGCCACTAAGGCATCCCCCTGAATCAGAGACGAAAACTCAGCCTCTCTCCGCTTCCTCACGATCCTCGGGACATACTTTGCCTGGAAGGCTAACAGAAAGGTACCCTAAACATACGAAATACCCTGAGTCACCCAGCTAGTTCTCACCGTGCGCCACCATTCCTCTGCCTTATCATCCAGCAAGTACACGGCAAAGGAGACCTTCTGCTCATCGGTATAATCAAGAGGATCATAAATCTTCTCCTCCTTACTAATCCACGCTTCAGCCTTCCGATCATCGGGTTCCCCCTGAAATCTAGGTGGATGATACCCTAAGAACTCTTCAGGGTACCACGCCCGTGGTTTCCACCCTGCACATTCAATAATTGAGCCTGCCAAGGCTGAGTCTGGGCAGCTTGCCCTGCTATCAACTGGGCCTGTCCAGCCATTAACTCAGCAATCCTATCCATAGCTGCCCTCAAATGATCATCACCCCTATCACGGCCCGGTGCCGCATTACTAGGAGTCTCATCTACTACCTCGGGCCTACCTCTGGTCCTTGGTCTACCGGCCAGGTTATAGCATGTAAACAGGTTATAAACAACTATTAACACATAAACAACAAACTCATATAAAACACATAAACAAATTGATCACATAATCACATAAGCACTAAATCACATAATCACTTAATCACTTAATCAGTTAATCAGTTAATCATATTAATTCATAGTTCATTTTTCTTTCTTTTCATACATACTTTCATGCGAAGACCATTACCCATATTCCGAGAAAACCCCGGCTGACAACTAACATGCGCTCTGATACCACTTAAATGTCACGCTCCAACTCGACCCCACCTACGATTAGTCAGGACGCAACGGAATTTCGACAGTATAACGACAGTAAATAAGATACCGAGGCTCTAAACCAACCTCATTAGAACATCATACATCAACTCCATAACCATACAATAAACAACTCCTCAATAAAATAGCAACATACAACATAACCATATTACACCATAATCATTCTTTGTTATACACCTCCGTTCCAACATAATACATGAACCTTAATATACATTGCAAAAATATATTGATACCAACCTAGCAACCTAAACATAGACAAAAGAAAGACTACTAAGATAGCATCAACTAATTCATTATCTTTTCAACATCTTTTACATTATGAACTACAAAGCATATAAAAGTCAACTAGATAATATACAAGATAGTAAAACAATACAACATCAAGGATAAGACTCCGGAACATAAGACTCATCCATGTAAGGCACATTTTCCTCTTCAGGAGGCACGTACCCGTAATCCTGCTCAAGTACACCTGTAAGCATGCAATAATAGAGAGTGAGCTTATATAAAATAAGCCCAACGAGGATCCGATAGATCTCTAACAGTATTCACTATACTCCTTGAAAATAATCCTTTGAGCAAGTAAACACACAATAACATCAATAATACTATCATCACATAATCTATAATGACCATTCAATAAAGGATACACTAGTTGGTGTAGTTCCAAACACCATCATGATCATAACAGCCTTCTTGTGACTCCCATAAACTCACGCACCCGAGGTACCCCAATAACCTCTTCCTCCATGACACCTGTGACGCCCGAGAACATTGCCATGATTCATTAATTGTTTCATCTACTGTTTGTGCATTTTCACTATCCATTTACTTGTTGTTTTCCTTGGTTACTATTTATTACATTTTTCAACTATCTATTTTCTTCGAATTAGCATTTTTCTTAAATCATATTAATTGTTATAGGAATGAGAAAAATGTGCATTTGAGCTTAAAGCGATATGACCCTTCGTTTAGAAAATGATTTGTTAAAGCTAATGAATAGTGTTACGTATGAAACATTATGTTTTAGTTAGCTAACTTAATTTATACGTATTAGACTCATTTTTAAGTTGACTAGGCTTATTTTAGTAGGCAATAAACTCACCAACTTGATCCCTCCCTTTAAATACTCAACATATACACATATTAAGCTCATAAAACAAAAAAAAAGAAAAAAAAAAGAGAGAGCATGCTGAAAACACTGTAGCAAATCCGAGAATAGCATAGGAGGAGAAATAGAGTTTTTTTGCTCAACAAATCCTCATTCCAAGCCAAGCCAAGCTAGGTGCAGGTGGTTTATGGTGTCTACTAGCCTCCTAGGAGCTCCTACACGCAATAGGTGAGGGATTTCATACCTATTTTTGCATTTCAAAACTGTGACGACTTTCTTGAATTTCTTGTTTTGCTCTTAAATGCTAATGCAATACTCAAATATGCTTATGTATGTTATATATATGTAGTAGAGACCTAATTTATGCTATTGTTTCGTAGTTTAATCGGTTGAAATTGATCGTTAAATATTTGGCATGAATAGTGACGGGAATGTTAGGGTTTTGTGAAATTGGACTTTATAGCTTGAATCAATGATCCTAATAGGTGCTTTAGATGTTAATGAAAGTATTGTAAAGGCCCCATAACATTTAATTGCTCATAACCTAGCAAAAGAATGAAATAGTCAACTTTTAGAAAGAGGTTTCGGGGTTATTGCGAATCCGGGTTGAATTGGCCTCCACATTTAGTAATCCTAGGCTATTTAGGACCTAATTAAGCTTTGCTAGCCTCTATTTGAGTCCCGGATGAGGTGCGTATAGTACAAAGTCAAAAAAGGAAAATTAGGGCTTTAGTGCTAAACGTGGGTATTTGGGCAACTTTGAAGGTCCTAAGGGTGTCTAATAGTTTAACTAGAAGCATGGAATAGACCACTCACGAATCTAGAGCCATAACATGAGTTTGGAAGGGAAACGGTTTGAGTTACAAAGGGGTTTTGGGTCAAACGTGAATCTGAGTGAATTTGGTTGATATATTTGGTGTTCTTAGGGTAAGTAGGGACTAAATGTGTTTTTCTAACTCTTAGTTGATCTTTGATTAAGATACTTGTAGTACAAATGCACAAAGGGATAATCGGGGCTTTTGTGGTTAATATGGGTTAATGAATGATTTAAAGGATTCTAAGTGTGCCATAATGTGTAACTAGAAGATTAGAATAGTTAGTTGGTGAATCTTGAGTCGTAACCTTTGGTTTGGAGTTAAATGACTTAGGATAACAAAAGGGAAACTCGGGGTTTTCATGCTTAGCCTTTAAATTAGCTTTGGTGCTTGTATATCTTGCCTTATGTTATTGTTTCGCATTTGTGAGCATTTCGTGAAGTTTCATGATCATCGGACATTGACCCCTTAGTGTTCGTATAGTTATTTTCATATTTAATGCTTATAACTTGTTATAATGTTTATATTAATTGTACTTTGTTAAGATTAAATTGTAATAAACATTGTATGCTAAGTGAGTAGGACTGTAAGGATAGCTCATCTAGTTATATGATTATTTGTTGTTGTAAATAAGAGTAATTGAAATTTATAACTTATAATCTTAACTTGATGGTATTTGATACTTTTAATATCTTCTATATTGACTAATGATATAGTAAGGTGAACCTTATAGTTCAATTGTGTGTGAGTTATGAATTTGTGTGAATAAGTGATCATAAGTCTAGCTTTTAATGTTGTGGGGTTGAATTAAGTAAAAGTTAAGTTGGAATTGATATAGTTAATTGCTAAACTTATATGAACACCCTAGGGTTGTATACTTGAGCTAATTCGGGAAAGTTGAAGTAAATCGGAGCTATTCTCATGCGTGCTTGGCTTAATTCCAAGTGAGGGAGACTTCATCCTTATGTGCATAATAGTTTACTTACTTGTACTTAGATTATGTGCACTTATTGTCTATATATTGTGTGTGAGGGCAACCTACTTTGTTGTCCCTCAATCATGTGTTTATTGATGTATTCTATTGTTATCATTTTGAGTGCATTGCATTGTGGTTGCACAACCATTTGGGCATGGTAGTGTCGTGGAAACCGGGCGGCATCGGGCTTGCCGGTATACCTCGGCTACCATGGTTACCCAGTCCCTCTCTCGCTTGGGATGCCGCCCAGGGAGAGTTGGGTCGTAGGATTTCGGGGTACATCCGGAGTACACCCATTTTGGAGTTATAAGGGGATGCCGGCTTATCAATAACAGTGCCCTTATTACATCGGGATTTCAGTTCATGACTCGTGGTTCGTGATTGAAGAATTAGTAAAACATATCCTTTTTAATGTGTGGTAACTTGTTATTTTGATTGTTCCTTAGTTGTTTTAAATGCCTATTGAGTTATCTGCTGCATTGCACGTCCCCGGTAGACCTTATCCCTCACTGAGCAATTGTGATTGCTCATACCTCGCTAAACATGTTTCAGGTGGCACAGTTGGAAGAATGGCCTTGGTTGCTGTGTGCTATTGCTTGAGATTGGAGTGTTTGCCTGCTAAATTGTGGAAGATTTTGCTTGTATTATGTCTTGTTCTATTTTGTGCTTATAGGTTTGTATATATATTTGGAGTTGTTGAAGAATTGTAATAGTTAGGTTAATGTATGGCTTGAATGGTAGATTGTAATAGTTTATCCTTACTTTCCTTTATGCTGCTTGCTTGTGTGTTAATGAAAGTTAACAGTTGTTTAGCTTTAGTTCATAAGAAAGTCTAATGGTTAATATAGAATGGTATGATAAGCGGATTAAAAGGGACAATGTTTTAAAGATTGTTAAGTGCATGCTTGGGTGTGTTTTCTATGTCTTGCTTAAGGCTCAGATGGCCTTGAAGTTGGGATTTTTTAAATAGAAATGATGTTCCTATTGTTTTGTGGCTTGAATTGTATGTTTACAGGTTTTTAGAATGTCTATGGTACAGGGGAGACTCTGTCCGTTTTTCCCTAAAATTTTGAGACCGGGTTGGAATTGGGTTGAAAATAGCTTGGTTTTTGGAGTCTCTGGTCTCGTGAGAGATCGGGGCGTTACAACACCTCCGTCATGCGAGCTGGAGGTAGTCTATGGTAGTCATGCCATTATCAACCCGACAGCTCGATGCTGCCCGAGAGGTGGCACACACATACCAAAGACTCAGCAATAATAATAAACATCAATCATTCACAGGAGGACAACCTTTTCAGTTGACTATCTCCCGGTTCATCAATCATCAATCAATAATCATATTATCATCATAATAACATCAATAATCAATTTAACAACAAATAACTAAGTTAGATGACAAAGTAGGCCATCTAACCGAACATGCATTAAACACACAATCAAACCCTAGTTTACCCATCATCATCTCACAATTCAATCACTCAAACCATACCCAATCAACTAAAGGCATAATTTAACATTTTAAAGAAAGACAACCTAAACTTCAAATATTCATAACCTACATTCTACTAGTCCAAACCACTCCAAATCAGTTTCTATCACTCGCCCAATCAATCAACTACATTAGCCCCCTCGGAAACCAACCAAAATACATCCAAATCATGCCCAATAACCCTAAAACCCTAGTGTGTCATGGCTGAAATTTCCGGACTTTAGCACCGACCTCGCAATCAAAAATTCGGCATTACAATGGCACTACCACGTAATTAACAAACTTTTAGAAATCGACGGCAATCGATTTCAACCAACACAACTCAAAATATTCAACATTTAGCAAATTAATCAACTTTAAATACCCGAAAATAAATAATTATGCTACAACGGTTCAAATCTCGCAAGATTACATATAAATGATCCCTAGCATGCATGGAGCACTAATCTAACTTCAAATTAACATTCTAACGGTTCAATAATTATTTATATGCATAAACACAAAATATGAGTTTTGAGATCTAGAATTTTTCTCTCACCTTTGATGCGAAATAAGCCTAGAAATGTGCTCAATGGATGCTCAAAAGGTGGAATCAAGCTTTGGTGGAATCAAGCTTTGGTTGATTGGAAATTGGCCTTGGATTGCAACTTTTAATGAAAAATGCCTTTGAAAAAGTTGAAGAAAAAGCTTGGTTTTCCTCCTATGGAGCTCACGGCCCTATGTGTGTGTTTGAGTGTGTTTTATGAGCTTGCTAATGTGTGTAACTACTAATATGCTTATTGGTCAATATTTAAAAATAGTCAAAGTTGAGTAAACTTAATATTTTTGTGTTTTCTTGTCTTTTAAATGCATTTTAGCTATCTCTTTGCTCAAAAAAAATATGCAACTCCTATGATAGCTCAAGTAGATTATTTTTAGGTGACAAGAAGTTTTACAATCAAGCAATTTCACCTGAGTCGGCTTAAAATTCGATTTTTGCAAAAGTCGGTGTAACAATCCTAATAAATTCCTAAGCCGATTTGAAAACCGTTTTAATCAAACACAGGTCTATTAAAGTCCGAGGACTAGGTCTAGAAGGGTTAAAAATACCAGTTTTAAAATTTTAGCGGACGTGTTTCGAAAATACTATTCACTAAAAGTCGACGATAAAATTTATGACTCCATTTTTTATGAAAATTTCATGAATGCACATTTAGCATATTCTAGGAGTATTAATATCAAACTTGCCACATTCTAAGTCATATAGTACATAGACAGGTCAATTCACGCAAAACGAGAATAAACACGCAAAATGAGACAGGACAAAAAAGTGGGGTTTCACAATAACGTTAGCTTGCATGCTATGTATATTAAGCGATATCTGTGCCTTATCAATGCACAATAAACAACTATATCCTAACATATATCCTACAAATAAATACTACACATAGACAAATAGCACTCAAGACACATAAGGTTCACATATTACACATAGATCATTTAACACACATAGGCTTCAAAACACATCACACATTGAGACCTCTACCTGTGATAACCCGAACCCGGCATGCATTTAAAGGCATTTAATTGCATTTAACTAAGTGACATCTTAAATGTTGGCATTGAATTTGTGTTTATTTTTAGTTAAACATTTATTTGTAGCTTTATTTACATATTTCATTTAGAAGTAATTGAAATAATACTTGAGTTAATTATTTTAAGAGAATATCAACTACTTTTCATATTATTGCTAATCGGTTTTATTTTTCTTGCAACTTAATGATCGATTTTCAATTAAATGAAAAGTAGCTTCGAGTCGGAGTAAATTTTAAACTTTGATGCTTTCCAAAAATGATATATTCTTAGATTCTTTGAGATTTAATTGTTATTCTTCTATTGACGCAAAGTGCATAGCATATCGAGAGAGATAGTTAGGAAATGAATTCGAGTCCTCAACAAATAGTGAAACTAGTATTTTAGTGCCTTAAATTTTATAATTTAATTGTTGTTAGCTAGAATTGATATTTCCTTAGTTGTTTTAGCCTAAAAATGCATAAATAAGCTAGTTTGACCAACTTAAGTGAGCATTGACCAAAGCTTTGACCTTTTGACCTTGTGTCTTCTTTTAATAACCTAAAATAACACAAAAAAAACAAAGTTGAACAGAACATGAAAGGGCCAAAAAAATAAGGAGAGAAAAAAAAGAAAATTCAACATCAAATCTTCGATTCTTCGCGTGAGCTTGCACGGGGTGGTTTCCGAGGCATCCTACGAGGTTTTCTTAGCGTCTAGGAGCGTCTAAGGTGAGGGTTTCATCGTTATTTACCCATTTAAAATATTTGTGTCTAAACTTTGATTTTTGGATTTTATGCGTAGATCGTTAATTTAATCGTTTTAATGCTTAAAGAATGTTCCTTGTTGATTGTAGAATATGTATTTATAGCTTTTTAACATTTTCTGCGGTTGAATATTGAGATTGCAATTTAAATTGAATAATGAATAGTAAATTATTAATAGTAAACCCTAGAAATGATAAAGTTACGCTGTTATGCTGTCTGTTGATGTGAAAAGGTACTAGATATGCTAGAATGCCTAAATGTGTGGTTTAATTGGAATGTGTAATGGAAAAACGGAGAAAAACGGCTTAGTGAAAGTCGGGGTCGTTTAAGTAGAGTTTGACGTTTTCTTGTTTTGCGTGTTGGCATTGTTTCGGGAGGCCATGGAAGCACTTTTGGTGTGATTATGGCGTTGGTTGGGTGTTTGGTTGGTATAGTTGTAGTTCAAACGAGCAAAGGGGAAAATCGGGACTTTGCGCGAATTCTAGGGTAAAGTAGGGTTTTAGGGTCTTTAGACGTGCCTTATAGTGACCTAGGAGGATTGGTGAAGTCGGTTTCCAAAGCTCGTGGCTCGTTTGAAAGTAGTGGCGTTTGAAAGTTGGGGTCATTTTTGGGATTTTGTGTGTTTTCATATTATAATGCTTATAGAATGTTTATAATGCTTATAGAATGCTTATAGAGTGCTTATAATGCCTATATAATACTTGTTATTGCTTGATGATGGTTGTTGGTGTTGTTCTTGTTACTTATTTGATTGTAAATGCTTGTTAATGCTTATTACGCTTGTTAGAGTTGATTATTGATTGAAATGTTTAACAATTGTTGATAATGCATGATATCTCGTTTATCGTCTCTAATTTGTATTGTTGTGCTATCGCTCATTTATCACCTTGTATCGAGTCTTGCATTGCATAGTGTCAGGGCGTGAGTGATGGGCCTCTCCGAGTAGCCTCGGGTTGCCGGTGTTGGTTGCTCTAGCTCCGTGTCCTATTCCCTTTTCTCGCTTGGGTTGCCTCCCAGGGAGATTTAGGTCGTAGAATTGATGGTTACTCCTGGGGTATTCCAAACTGGTGTTATAAGGTGGTTGCGCGCTTATTGTCATCATTGTCAACATCAAGCTCGAGATTGATGTATCGCTCGTGAAATGGTATATTGCTCGTAAGAGTGAACCATAGCCTTCAGAGTGTGGTATAGCTTTGAACGGCTGTGTTAATGCTTTCTTGAATGTTTAATATATTGTCGTTTGTATTGAATGCTTTCTTATTGATTTTATTGCTTAGTTGTGTCTATTTTCATTGCACGACTTTCTTTCTCTCCAACTCGATATCTGTCTCGCCCTCACTGAGTATACGTGTTGTGTATACTCACTTCTCACCACCACATTTCAGGAAATGTCATGTTAGTTGGAAAGTTCGTGATTTTGTGAAAGTTCGTGCCTGAAGAGTTGTCTTGCATGCCTAGGTGGCTTGAGTGTCGAAGTTGTAAAGATATATGCTTTCATATGTTGTATGTATTTATTGTTAAAAGAAATGTAATTTAAATCTAGCTAGGTAGTTGAGGTGAACTGATAAGCTAGTTTATGTAATCAGTTAACATAGCTTGACTTCAAAGCATGTTTGTAATGTCTAGAGGAAAAGAGTTAGAATGGCATGATAGTTTATTTTATGCAGTAGCTTGGTATGGTTTAATTGTCTAGTTTGAATGTACTTGTAAAAAATGAAAAGAGATAGGTTAGCTTTTAAATTGGAAATGTATGTATACGTGCTGAGTTTAAATTGTTGAGAACCGAGGCTCAGATGGCCTTGAGGATGTTTTGTATGGTTGGACACGGTGTTGGTCCATTTATATGCTATTACAGGTTTTACATTTCGCCTAGAAACAGGGGAGACTCCATCCGTTTTCCCTGAAAATTTTGCCCGGGTTTGGATTTGGGTTGTGATTAGATCGATTGATAAAACTCCCGGTCTCGAGAGGGATCGGGGTGTTACAGGTGGTATCAGAGCTTGTCTAGCTCATAAGCCGGGACAGGGTCCTCGGTCTGGTGGGTAGTGATCCTTGAATGTGTGCTTGTTAAGTGTGTCTTGAAAGTGCATGCTTGTATGTGAGATTGTGTGTCTTGACTTCAATGTATGCACCTATGTGATATAGTTATGTGTTATGTGTTAAATGATTCTCAAGTAAAGTGAAATGTCTAGTTGTGCATTGAATTGACCTATCGAATTGGCATCATGAATCGAATTGATCTCGTGAATTGTTATCTGCTTGGGGTATTGCTTGTAATGTGTGTATTAGAATGTCTTGTATTAGCTATGCCGTGATTTGAATTGATTATGTTGTGCTTGACTTGATTGTCATGATTGAGTGACTTTGTTGAATAAACTGTTTTGTAAACTTGCTTGCATAATAGTTTAAGGCATGTGTATAACTGTGATATCTTGGCATTCATACATGTCCCGTGGAAATGGTAAGTAAGTCCTCTTCTTCCCCTGAAGAAAGTGGTTCACCGCTGGCTTTTCAAGGTGTAAGGATTGGCAGGAAATGAATGGCATTTAACTAGCCTTGATTTGGGAGTTGGTGGTTCCCTTTGGAGCTCGGTTATTGGCGAATCTCTAGGGTCCTCCTCTGTGCTTAACAGTTGTGAAATAGTAGGTTTCTTTTGGGGTTCTATTTGGTTGTTCTCTAGGGCATTCTTTGGTTTTCTTAATGGGTATTCTTTGGAGACTTCGGTTGGCATTTCTCGCTGGATTTGGCTATTGGGATATCAATCGGCCTTACTGCACAATATTATCTATGGTATATATGTGTCTCGGTCTATATTGGTGTGACATTGGCATCCCCGATTGGAAACTCTTCAATGGCATTTTATAGAATTCTTAGTGGGCATTCTACTAGTATCTTTCCTTGATGGCACTTATTGGAAGTCTTACACTTGGAATCCTGTTCAGACTTATTATCTCATATTGCTTATGGTATGCTGTGGAATACTTTGGGCTTTCTTGGTGGTAAATTGTATAAGTTCTCACATGGCGAACAGTGAAGAGGCCTTGGAGTTTGGTTTTGTATGTTGTACACCTGCTCGGGAATCTTACTCGGATTTCTCATTTAGTTGGGAAAATTATATTTGTTATTTAACTTGACTGTCTTATTAGACACATGATAATTCCTCTAGTATTTCCTTAGACATTCTTCTCAGCATTTGATAGCGATACTCGGAATCTAATGGGTTGTCCTATGGGGTTATTATTTGGAAGGCTTCTTTGGAACTTTTGAAGTATATTTGATTGGGTTTCTTAGTATTTTCTTCACACTCTTATCAGGGAATTCTTCTATGAAATTCATGACCAGTGGGGTACTTATTTGGACCTCTGGATGGAACCTTTGTTTGAGCCTTTATTTGGCTTCTTGTTTGGGAATTCTCGGGCAGTAATAGTTGAACTTCTACTCGAGATTCGTGTATGGGATATTCATTCGGTATTCTTCTTATCATTAATATGTGATGTGATTTTATCTACAGTATCTTTGCTTAGGTCTTTATTGGTATTATCTCGGCGCTTTTGGTTGGAATTTTATTCTTCTTTGGTATTCGTGTCAACGGGATTCTTCAACCGATGAAGATAGTCAGAATTGGATTTCAAATGATGCTGAGTTCTATTGGAAGAAGAATTGCGAGGACGCAATTGTTTTAAGGGGGGAAGGATGTGATAACCTGAACCCGGCATGCATTTAAAGGCATTTAATTGCATTTAACTAAGTGACATCTTAAATGTTGGCATTGAATTTGTGTTTATTTTTAGTTAAACATTTATTTGTAGCTTTATTTACATATTTCATTTAGAAGTAATTGAAATAATACTTGAGTTAATTATTTTAAGGGAATATCAACTACTTTTCATATTATTGCTAATCGGTTTTATTTTTCTTGCAACTTAATGATCGGTTTTCAATTAAATGAAAAGTAGCTCCGAGCCGGAGTAAATTTTAAACTTTGATGCTTTCCAAAAATGATATATTTCTTAGATTCTTTGAGATTTAATTGTTATTCTTCTATTGACGCAAAGTGCATAGCATATCGAGAGAGATAGTTAGGAAATGAATTCAAGTCCTCAGCAAATAGTAAAACTAGTATTTTAGTGCCTTAAATTTTATAATTTAATTGTTGTTAGCTAGAATTGATATTTCCTTAGTTGTTTTAGCCTAAAAATGCATAAAATAAGCTAGTTTGACCAACTTAAGTGAGCATTGACCAAAGCTTTGGCCTTTTGACCTTGTGTCTTCTTTTAATAGCCTAAAATAACACAAAAAAATAGAGCTGAACAGAACATGAAAGGGCTTAAAAATAAGGAGAGAAAAAAAAGAAAATTCAACATCAAATCTTCGATTCTTCGCGTCAGCTTGCACGGGGTGGTTTTCGAGGCATCCTACGAGGTTTTCTTAGCGTCTAGGAGCATCTAAGGTGAGGGTTTCATCGTTATTTGCGCATTTGAAATATTTGTATCTAAACTTTGATTTTTGGATTTTATGCGTAGATCGTTAATTTAATCGTTTTAATGCTTAAATAATGTTCCTTTTTGATTGTAGAACATGTATTTATAGCTTTTTAACATTTTCTGCGGTTGAATATTGAGATTGCAATTTAAATTGAATAATGAATAGTAAATTGTGAATAGTAAACCCTTGAAATGATAAAGTTGCGCTGTTATCCTGTCTGTTGATGTGAAAAGGTGCTAGATATGCTAGAATGCCTAAATGTGTGGTTTAATTGGAATGTGTAATGGAAAAACGGAGAAAAACAGCTTAGTAAAAGTCGGGGTCGTTTAAGTAGAGTTTGGCGTTTTCTTATTTTGCATGTTGGCATTGTTTCGGGAGGCCATGGAAGCACTTTTGGTGCGATTATGGCGTTGGTTGGGTGTTTGGTTGGTATAGTTGTAGTTCAAATGAGCAAAGGGGAAAATTGGGACTTTGCACGAATTCTAGGGTAAAGTAGGGTTTCGGGGTCTTTAGACGTGCCTTATGGTGACCTAGGAGGATTGGTGAAGTCGGTTTCCAAAGCTCGTGGCTCGTTTGAAAGTAGTAGCGTTTGAAAGTTGGGGTCATTTTTGAAATTTTGTGTGTTTTCATAGTATAATGCTTATAGAATGTTTATAATGCTTATAGAATGTTTATATTGCTTATAGAATGCTTATAATGCCTATAGAATACTTGTTATTGCTTGATGATGGTTGTTGGCGTTGTTCTTGTTACTTATTTGATTGTAAATGCTTGTTAATGCTTATTACGCTTGTTAGAGTTGATTATTGATTGAAATGTTTAACAATTGTTGATAATGCATGATATCTCGTTTATCGTCTCTAATTTGTATTGTTGTGCTATCGCTCGTTTATCGCCTTGTATCGAGTCTTGCATTGCATAGTGTCAGGGCGTGAGTGATGGGCCTCTCCGGGTAGCCTCGGGTTGCCGGTGTTGGTTGCTCTAGTTTCGTGTCCTATTCCCTTTTCTCGCTTGGGTTGCCTCCCAGGGAGATTTGGGTCGTAGAATTGATGGTTACTCCCGGGGTATTCCAAACTGGTGTTATAAGGTGGTTGAGCGCTTATTGTCATCATTGTCAACATCAAGCTCGAGATTGATGTATCGCTCATGAAATGGTATATTGCTCGTAAGAGTGAACCATAGCCTTCAAAGTGTGGTATAGCTTTGAACGGCTGTGTTAATGCTTTCTTGAATGTTTAATATATTGTCGTTTGTATTGAATGCTTTCTTATTGATTTTATTGCTTAGCTGTGTCTATTTGCATTGCACGACTTTCTTTCTCTCCAACTCGATATCTGTCTCGCCCTCACTGAGTATACGTGTTGTGTATACTCACTCCTCACCACCACATTTCAGGAAATGTCATGTTAGTTGGAAAGTTCGTGATTTCGTGAAAGTTCGTGCCTGAAGAGTTGTCTTGCGTGCCTAGGTGGCTTGAGTGTCGAAGTTGTAAAGATATATGCTTTCATATGTTGTATGTATTTATTGTTAAAAGAAATGTAATTTAAATCTAGCTAGGTAGTTGAGGTGAATTGATAAGCTAGTTTATGTAATCAGTTAGCATAGCTTGACTTCAAAGCATGTTTGTAATGTCTAGAGGAAAAGAGTTAGAATGGCATGATAGTTTATTTTATGCAGTAGCTTGGTATGGTTTAATTGTCTAGTTTGAATGTACTTGTCAAAAATGAAAAAAGATAGGTTAGCTTTTAAATTGGAAATGTATGTATACGTGCTGAGTTTAAATTGTTGAGAACCGAGGCTCGGATGGCCTTGAGGAAGTTTTTTATGGTTGGACACGGTGTTGGTCCATTTATATGCTATTACAGGTTTTACATTTCGCCTAAAAACAGGGGAGACTCCATCCGTTTTCCCTGAAAATTTTGCCCGGGTTTGGATTTGGATTGTGATTAGATCGATTGATAGAACTCCCGGTCTCGAGAGGGATCGGGGTGTTACACTACCCACCTAACCGAGGGTCATACCCAGCTTATGCTCTCTATGCTCTAATACTACTTAAAGGTGTCATGTCCCGACCCAACCTGAAAGAGACTAAGTCAAAGCGTAACGAGAAAACATAGAGAGTCTCCCCTAAAACTCAAATATTACAGTTCTTCACCTGCATAGAAAAGATCACAAAACCAATCCAACCAACATAACTACAATCCTCCAATAACCAATAGCCAACCATTCAAGCCAACAACACAATTCCCAATACCTCAATCCACAATTAAAACCACAAGTTACTAAAATAAACTAGCTTTAACTAAATTAACCTTCACTAGATTCTTAGTAGTCCTTTAGTTTCCAAACCTAACTTCCGACATGTAATCAAAACCAAAAACAAAATTGATTACATGCAACACGAGTATATGAGTATAACTTAGTCATCAAAATAGATTACTAAGTACATACAGAGTATGACTAAGTTAGACTCATATACAGGTATACTACAAGACCAAACATAATAAACATAGTACATTCTTCACAACATCTGGATCACATGCATCTTATCAAGATTTATGCAGTCAAAAAATCCACAATCAAAGTAGACAGAAATCGGCTTCACCACATACAAACACATTCTCATCAACTTGTCGATCATACTAATGTTCATTTTCACCTGAAAACGGGGACATAAAACGGGGTGATCTTACAACAACTTAAGCTGAACGAAGCGGGAAACTAGAAAGGGTTTTCGAAATCATTTTCTCATTTAAAACACGTTTGGAAACCTGTGAATGCCATGCATCTCAGTTTACAAGCAAGTCACATAATTTTGCATAACAGTGAACATTTAAATAACATACAGAACAGTAAAAAGTAAACAGTTCTACTTTCTAAGGATATAGGGCCCAAATAAGAGTAGTAAAAAGGATACAATTACACGAGCATATGTTACAGACGATCGACCTTGAAACAACTAACTGTATCACCCCCTTACTACAAACAGTAGGTGAAATTCAGATATACACCAAATAGTACCATGATAGCTGAGACCGTCCTGGCAAGTCCAATGCCGCCTAGATAGAACTGAAACTTCTACTGTAGGGTCATTTGATTCATTTAACAGTTGTAACTTGTCATGCGCACACATAACAATTGAACAAGTACATCCCAATTCTCCGAGGATAAGGGTCCAAGTGAGAGAGGGAACTAACAAGTAGGAATATATTTGGAGGTCAACAAAGTAGGTTGCCTCCGACATATAGGCATTTAACCATATACTTTTCCAATAACATATCAATTAACATTTTACATACTATTACAAGATAACATGTCATATATCATAAGTGCATTTAGGTACATATGACATTTGAAAACATCACATGCTATCATGAAGTCACAAATTTAACCTTCTGACAATAGAATTCAACCATAGCTATAAACAATTTAGTTTAACATTTGCAAAATTACACAACAACTGTGAGGCCCTGAATTTGCCCTTATTTGCAATTAGGTATTTTCATCTGTTTAAATGCTATTAGAATTAATATAAATGTATATATATGTGTTACTAAGTGATCTTAGAATAAATGTGCATTCATAAAACTTTCATAAATATTTTTATTGAAACTCTCATTTAAAGTGTCTTTTAAATAGTATTTGAAGACCCTTTTGCTAAATTTTTGAAATTGATCTTTTAAACATTTTAAAAACTAGTCCTCCATTATTAAAAGACCCGTGATTTAATAAAAATTATTTCCAAAACAAATTAGGAATTTAAAATAGACTTTTCGGGCGAAAAAGTAGCGTTTTTGAGCCAAATAGTGATTTCTGCTAAACCAGATTCTTGTGTTGACTTTTGTTGACCAAGTATATATTATAAATAAATATTTTATCATCTTAAATAATCCTAGGATGGCATGTATGAAAAATAGAACAAAAATGAAGGTTAACTTAGTCTTTTGCCTTTAAAATCAATTTTTAACCAACTTTGACCATTTTTCTTGCTTTGACTTTGTATTTTATGTTTATATAACATAAAATCAGCCAAAAAACCACCATTTCTCACACAAAGTTGTGACCAAGAGGAAGGAGAAGACGGAATAGTATTTTCAAGGTTTTTTAACCATTTTTTGAAGAAAATACTCAATTCAAGGCTAAATCCTTCCATTCAAAGCTTGTTTTTGCTTCTCCAACTTGTGTTCTACTTATTTCTGGCTTTATTTTGAATCAAAGGTGAGGAAAAAACTAGATCATTTTTTTAAAAGTTTATGTCAATTTTTAGTTGATGCATTTATAGTTGTTATTTAGTTAAATTGTCTTTAGATTATTGCTAAGTAGATGATATGGACCAACTTAGTCTATTTATAGCCATTTTGAACGGTAGTAGCATGTATTTTTATTTTCCATGTATTAAAATTGATAATTTGGCTTATATTTGAATAAATGTAGTTGTACTAGTTGAAATTGGATTGTAATTGCTTCTAAAGACTTGTTAATTATTGTGTAGTAATGTTGTAATGCCAAATTTTCAATTCGAATGCCATAGCAAAAGTAGAAAATTCCAGCCATGAATGCATTTCCATTTTCGACTTGTTGGGCTTGTTTTAGATATCTTTTGGTTGTTTTCCGAGGGGGTTAATGTAGTTGCTTGAGTGGTAAGAAAAGGTTTCGGGGTTGTTTGATTGATAAATTGTTAGTTATATTGTTTGGAATTTTGGGTAGTCATTCTTTGAAATGTCTAAATGTTGTCTTTGATTGTTTGATAGTGTTTGCGTAGTTGATACTTGGGTTGGTGTTGAGTAGCCTTGAGTTTGAATGCATGTTGAAATGTGTGTTGAGTTTGGATGGCCTAATTTGTCATCTAACTTAAGTGTTTTAGAATTGTGTAGTTGATGATTGTTGAAGTGTTGTTTAATTGATTGTTGAATGTTGAAGTGGTGGGAGATAGGCAACCTACTTTGTTGTTCTCTCGGGATATAAATACTAAGTATTGTTTGTTGTAAGACATGATAGTGTTGTGTTACCTCGGGCAGTATCGGGCTTGCCGGGTTATTGGTACTACTATCATGTGCTACCCCTATCTCGTGTGGTCGGAGAATGATCATGGAGTGTGGGGCTAGTTGAGGTACTTCCGGAATGTATCAGTGGGCGTTACAAGAAGTTGGTTGAGATCGTGATGACGTATGGATCTACATCAACTAGTGTATCCTTTCTTAAATAAATGGTTATTTGTGTTGCTTAAATTGAATTGTTGTTGTTGATGATGTTTATTGAGTGTTCATTGTTCCTAGGGTGTTTTTCCAAGTGGTAAAGAAAGTGTTTTCAAAACATCTTATTGAACCCTCGCTAAGTTTTGTATTGTATAAGCTCACCCTCTTTGCTGTCTTTTTAGGTGCTCCGGGTTTAGGGTACGTGAAGTTTGTGCTGCCAGATTATGTGGACAACCCGAGGCTTGAATGCTTGCCTAGATGTTTCATATGTAGTGTTATACTTTTGTTGTGTTGTGTTGTATTAAGTTTTGAAGTTCGTAATGTATCACTTATCTTAAAAGTTAGTGGATTGTATAATACTAGTTAGTTGTCTTTCTTTTGGAATATGAATAGGTTGCTAGACTAGTATTATATCTGTTATGCATGTGCATTGTATAGCTGGATGTATATTGTTGAGACGGAGGCATGTGTCTTGTTGTTGGAATGTTGAATGGTTGGTTAATGAATGATGTTGAATGTGTTGGAGTTGTTGTTGAGGTTGTAGTTGGTTGTGTGATGTTTATAAGGACTGGTTTAGAGTCCTGTTATCCATATTACAGACGTTATATTACCGAAATTCCGCCGCATCCTGATTGATCTTAAGTGGGGTCGAGTTGGGGCGTGACATCAGTAGTTCAACTTTAACAACTTATTTACCTAGGTAAATGACCTCTAAATAATCTTATTTTTATATGTACGTGAAGCTCTTCGAGTTTAGATAAATTGAGAATCAAACAGAGACCAATTCCGAGTTAAACTCACTAAGATATGACCAAAATAGTGCAACTGTGCAAAGCTGTCCAGATTAACGACGTTTTCTACTAACCAACGGTTTTCAATTTTTCAGAAGCCCTAAACGATAGAATTAGCACTAACACCCAAAACAAAGTTTACTATACATAGACCAAGCTATTCACTATTAAAATTTCAGAAATTTTCAAGTATGTTTACTATGTCAAAAGAGCCACAAAATCGACCATACAGAACTGTCTAGTTTCAGCACAAATAATAGTACCTCACGTTTTTTAGCAAGGTCAAGCATGACAACGATTTTTCCTCAAAAAACTTCCAACGTAAGAGTTGTCTCTCTATGAGTCTAGAATAACATAGAATTTATTTAGAATTTTCTAGTAAGATTTACCCACTCAGACTGCTCATACAAAATCACCGCTTTAATCAGTTCCTACAAGGCATGATCAAGTATATATTCTAGCATAACATAACAATAACTCATCCAACAACACATATCCATGCTCTATGAACTTCTAAAATTCATTTAGAAAGAACCCCTCACCTTGAATCTTCAAAGAAAATGTGCAACTTGAACGTATAAAAGAGCTAGGCGATGAATTCTTGCGCAAACTTGGCAAAATCCTCTCCTACTTTTCCTATTTTCCCTTGTTTCTACCAAAGTCTTGCTCTTCTTCTTCCTTTTGGAGCCACGTGTTTAGGGGGTTATGGTAGGTAGGATTATTGTTTTAATTAGTTTATAATCTTGGAAAATAAGTTAAAATTTTAGTTATTTTGAGTTTTACCCCCAAAGTTGTCATAATTTTGCAAAATCCCCCCTTTTGTTTGTTGCTTGGCTGATGGGGGCCTAAGTACAATTAGCCAAACTCTAATTCTAGTTTAAGACTTACATTGATGTCTTAAAAGTAGTTTAAGTATTTATGCCTTAACCCCAAAATTTTCAAATATCTACTAAGTTACCCCAAAAGTCAATCTACTTAATTTTTAGAATTCTCTTCTTATTCTAATTTAGTTTCTAACTTATTTCTAAGGCATATAACATATAATTAAGACATATAGAACACTAGAATATATGTCATTGCACATAATATAATAGAAATGCATGTGAATTTGAGACTGGGTCTCACAGGATCACTCGTCCGGATCATGGGCAGTCTACCATTTTCCTTTTGTAGTGTCATGCATGGCTATAACATATGATTTATTATGTTTTGGCATTAAATAAGTCCGTTAAATTGTTAACATGGGATGTTAAAGTTCAAATAGGAAGCTTGATGTGAGAATGGTTTATTTTTGTTTGAATAATTAATGTTTATTTTTTAAAGCTATCTTGGCATATTGGTTGGACATGGACTTATAAATGAATGAATGAATATTTATTATTCATTTGATGGTTTGTAATATATATTCTTTCATTCATGGTTTGTAATTGAGACATAAGTCTCAATTTAAATTTCTTTGCTAGAGAGAATTTGTAATGAGGCATACGATGTAATTTCTACACATATTTATAAATGGAGATGAAGACCTTCAAGGACTTGATGCCCTTTGGATTGTTGAAAAGTTCAAGTTGCCAAGACAACTGAAGGCATGTGATGTGCTAGCTTAGGTTATGTGGTTCATTAAATTCATGAGGCTCGAATTTAATCAACCTTAAATCCAAGATCTACCATATTCGTATTTGTTGCATATTTATTTATTTGATGCTTGTTATTAAATGAACTAATGTGCAAAGTGAGACCTAATTAAAGACCTAAATCTTCCTTTGTGCAAACCAACATTGGATTGTAATTAGTAAAATAGCTTTATCGTTGCCCTATACCATTGTAAAGATGATTATGTTCGATTGGGTATGTCTTGGCTAACCCAAAGGTAGGAGAACATATTTCGTGATGAACATTTTGCAAACCTATTGAGCATGAGATGTTGTAGTGTTCTAATATCACGTGGCCAATAGTACACCAACGCTGTGGTCATGGGATTCAAATTGTCACATTTACTGAGATGGTGGGTTGAAATCTAACTAACTCATCAGACCAATAAACCACTAAAGGTAAGGATTTGGTGATTAAGGGCAAAAGACAGAATCTTGCATGGGATGTAAATAGTAAAAGTTGCTTATTCACATTATGTGGGTATTTCAATAATCACCAAAGGTGAGGGAAATTCACATAAAAGAGAACTCGATCATCTATTAATGAATCTTTTATTGAATTTAGGTTTTCCAATTAGGAAATATGAAATTCGATAAAATTAGTGGGAGGTACTGTTTACTTAAGACTAAATTAAATGGTTTGACAAGGTACTAGTTGATTCTACTTGAAATCCCATATATAAGAAAAGGTTTGGAACAAAGTAAGTCGATAAGCTTTCTATAGGAAACCCGAAAGGACCTTTATCTATCTGAGAAGACATTCTTAGTCGTGTAAAAACAATAAAGAGTTACTTTCAACAACACTAACAAGAACAAGAGCTTCCACTACCATCGGAGGAGCTTGAAAAAATAGTACTCAATCACATCGGTCTACCAACTAAATCTATTAGGAGCGTTTAGGTCTAGCCAGGAGTGAACTTTTAAAAATGCTAGCTTGGCAAAGATAGAGCTTAGGGTCACCTTTTTCTTACTCACAGGTAGGTGTGCAATTCATTATTGCACTTGAAGTTAAAGACCAAATTAAATGGTTTAACAAGACAACATAAAACTAATAATCTTATTTTCTGTAGAACTAAAAAGGATAACTACTTTGAACCCGCTTTCACGTATACTTGACAATAATCGATTGACCGAACTAAATTTTACTAATTGGCTCTATAACTTGAGAATAGTTCTTAGTATGGAGAAAATCGGGTATATTATAGATGAAAACCCCTTACCGCTCTTCATGAAAATACAACTGAAGATGAGCATGAAACATATGATAGATAGGTAGAACATGACTTGCGTGCTAGGAACTATATCCTGGCATGTACGACAAATGAACTACAATGACAACATGATAAAATGCCATATGCCAAGAGTATAATTCTGAATCTACAAGAGTTGTATTGGGAGCACAATCGTATTGTTCGATATAAGACATTGAAAGGGTTGTTTAGGGCAAGGATATAAGAAGGAGTCGATGTTGGCAAACATGTCCTCAAAATGAGTAATTTGATTAGCCTACTTGATATCTTTAATTTTGTCATGGATTTCAACCTTCAAATCGACTTGATCCTTCAATCTCTGCCTCTATCTTTTAATGAGTTCATTGTGAACTTTTAAATGAACAAGCTTGAGGCCTCTCTCCTAGAGTTGTTAAACATGTTGACAACTACTCAAGGACATATGAAGGGTAAAAGAAAAGAAGCCCTTCTCATTGTTGCCTTTTCTTCGGCTTCTCAAAAGTCGAAAAAAGAAAGACAAAAAGAATGTTTCTGCTTCTAAAGCTAGTGGGGGTGTGTTTAAGAAGAAAGCAAAAGATGGTACTGGCAAGGAAAATTGATTTCACTGCCAAAAAGATGGGCACTAGAAGAGGAATTGTCCTTTATATCTTCAAAGCCTTAAAAGTCAAGCCCAAGGAGGCTACTGTTAGAGATATGCCTTAATGCCATATATTTGGATGACATATTTTTGGCATTTTGACATTAGCTTGTACATTGTGGTAATACTTTCTATGTATTTGTTTACATATTGACATGTTAGTGACATTCATATTCTCCCTCTTTTTTTATATGAATGAGTTCCTAGAATTTTCATTAGAGAAATGTATTCTAAAAGAGTCTAGAATTATTTGCATATTTCTTTAGTATGATAAATACTTAAAGTATTCATAGTCCTTAGATTATTTGATCGGGACTTCAATAATCTATTATGGACTATCACATGTGTTGTTACCTTTGATTAATATGGAGATGTTAATGATAAAGGATGGTGAGCGACGTGCCATAATAGCATAGGATGCGATTAACAAATATGTGAGTGATTATTAGTAGAATAGATCATTGAATGTGACGTGAATAACAAATCCCATGGTTTTGGATTAATGATTTATTATTCGTTACTATTGTGCATGTAATCCTTTGACTTGTGGCACTATGACTGTCTTATGTATTGGGTATAAATCTAGTGTTTGGACATTGCTTGTGTTAGCCTAAGGGTGTTAATCTCATATTTTGATGATAACTAAATCTTAAACCAATGCTTAGCTATTGACTAATCATGCTTGTATAAGTTTTATATGTTTAAGATTAGTCATAGAATGGGAGATGATCATACATGAAGAAATTCAACTCTAGTCAAGATTGAAGTACTAGGATTGATAAAGATCTTGAAGCTTTGAAGAAGTTACATCCATGAAAGAGAAATGAAGTCTTGAAGAGCTAAATAAGTGAAGATCAAATTTCAAGAGTCAAGATTGGAAGACTCGAAGATAGAGAGGGAACTATAAGAGGAGACGTGGCGACATAAAGGGTGCTGACAAATAATATGTCGAATGAGCAATACAGGACACGCCGGATGAGCAATACCGGACGAGTAACTCGACCGGCTTTACTCATGTCACGCCTCAACCAAACCCTACTTATGATTAAGTTAGGACGCGACAGAATTTCAGTATTACAACATCTGTAATATGGACAACAGAACCCTAAACCGGTTCACTTCAAACACCTCACATCCAACAACAACTCCAACAACACACAACACAACCAACAACATCTCATAAACCAACCAACCAACCAACATTAAAACAACACGATACAATGCCTCCGTCTCAACAACATACAACAAACCATAATAGACATATCAAAATAGACATCAAGTTAGCCTAACAACATATTCATAACCAAATAAAAGACTACTAGGCTTAGCATCATACAATCTACTAACTTGAAGTTGAGTTATACATTACAAACTTTGGAACCTAAGACAACACAACATATTATAAATTCAAAGACAACATATGAAGTACCCAAGCAAGCATTCAAGCCTTGGGCTTGTTCACATTATCTGACAACACATATTCCATGTACCCTGAATCTGGATCACCTGAAAGGATAGCAAAGAGGGTAAGCTTATATATAACAAAGCTCAGCGAGGGTTCAAAAGGAAGTTTTGAAATCATTTTCATGAAAACCCTTTGCAACCATGCTATGCATATCATTAAGCAATAAGAACAATTAAAGCGCAAAATGTAAAGTAAGTAAACACTTAGTAAGGATACACTCATTCTGTTGAAGCCGTTTCCCAGGGCACAAATCACAAACCCTACCCAGGCACCAAATGCAATCTGGAAGTACACCAAACTAGACCAACATCCCATGAATATCCTCCGATCATGTGGATAGGGGATAAAACATGATAGTTGTGCCAATGCAACCCGGTAAGCCCAAAACTGCACAAGGTGACACCACCCTATCATGCCTCACAACATACATCACTTAACACTTAACATTCTGAGAGAACCACAAAGTAGGTTGTCTCCTGGCACTTCAACATTTACAATCAACAACAAAACACTTCAACAACTTAACACTTAGGAAACACTTAAGACAACTTAGTTAGATGACAAAGTAGGCCATCCAGACTCAACACACACTTCAACACACAATCAACCCTAAGCCTACTTAACACCAACTCAAGTTTCAATCGCACAAACAACACCAAACAATTAAAGACAACACCTAACTAATTCAAAGAAACATAACTCTAACTTTCAAACAACACTTTCAAACAACATAACTTACAATCTGACAACCAAACAACCCCCGAACCTTCTCCTATCAGTTAACCACTTAAGCAAGTAGTTAAATCTCCTCAGAAACCATCCAAAAGCCATTTAAAACGAGCCCAACAAACCCAACAAGGCAATGCAAACCCGACTAAAATTTTGGACTTCTAATTCAACAATCAATTCAACATTTTGGCATTACAACATTACTACTCAATATTAAAGAAGTCTATACAAGCATCTACAACTTAAAAACAACTAATACAACAAGAATTAAACCAAATCATAGCTAAATAATCAAAATAAAACATATAAAATAAAAATACAACATTCTTCCATTTAAATTGGCTATAATTACATTAAGTTAGTCTATAACACATAACTAACAATAATCATAAGACAATTTAGCTAAACATCAACTATATATGTAATAATAAAATTCTGACATAAACTTTAAAATTAAGATCTAGTTTTTCCATCACCTTTGTTGCAAACTAAGGCTAGAAATAGGTAGAACACAAGTTGAAGAAGCAAAATCAAGCTTTGAATAGAAGGATTGGCCTTGAATTGAGTTTTTTTCTTCAAAAATGATTGAAAACCCTTGAAAAATACTATTCTTCTTTCTTCCTCCAAGGCTCACATTTGTGTGTGTGTTTTTATGGTGTTTTGACTTATTTTGGTGTATATATTAAGTTAAATACAAAGTCAAAGCAAGAATTGAAGTCAAAGTTGGCTAAAAACTAATTTAAAAGGCAAAAGACTAAGTTATCCTTAGTTTTTGTTCTATTTATCAAACATGCCCTCCTAAAATTATTCAAGATGATAAAATATTTATTTATAATATATACTAGGTCAACAAAAGTCAACACAAGAGTCGATTTTAACAGAAATCACAATTTGGCTTAAAAACGTACATTTTTTGCCCGAAAAGTCTACTTTAAATTCATAATTTGTTTCAGAATCAATTTTTATTAAATCACAGGTCAATTAATAATGGAAGACTAGTTTTTAAAACGTTTAAAAGACCAGTTTCAAAAATTTAGCGGAAAGGGTCCTCAAATGCTATTAAAAGGCACTTTAAATGAAATTTTCACTAAAAATCTTTATAAAAATTTTATGAACGCACATATATCATGTAATAGTAGTAATCACATAAATTACACATATATAGTTCAAATAGCATATAAATAAGTCAAACACATAATTGCACATAAATGGAAATATCAGGGTCTCATATCCTCCCCCCCTTAAAACAATTGTGCCCGTATAATTCTTACCCTTATCATGAGCCCGCAGGTCAACGACATAGACTCTAGTCTGAACATGAGGCTGTGGAGGTGCGATATTTGCCGAACTACTCTGGTTATCCTTGGCTACTGACTGCCCCTAACCGATCTGAAACTTTTGGGCATTCCTTGGCCTTTGTTGGTTGCTACCACGACCTGTACACCTGCAAGACTTCCTCTAGCAATTGGCTACCCAGTGGCCCTTCTTATTGTAGAAAGCACAAAGTGGAACATTAACGGTAGCATGGCCTCCTAAAAATCTTTGAGCTATAGAAGCAACCTGATCACCCTACTAGAACCCCATACTAGTTGGTATACTCTGGCCCTGAGTCTGGGTCTACCCTGATTAATACCTCACTGGTACCTGCTTAAACTGCCTCTATGACTGACTGGAAATGGGCTCTAACTGACTCGGAGGCTGGAAAGACTATTACCGATCATCTAACTAGATATGGGGCTGATAATACCTCTGCTGATCGTGGGTCGAGAAAGATCGCTACTGACTTTGGCTTTGAGGCTGAAATGGCCTCTTGTTTGGCTGACTAGAACTGTCCTGATCTAACTTCCTCTTCTTAAGTCTCAAAGCTGCATTAAAAGCCGCAGTGTACTCATCAAACTCTAACAAAGCCATAGAATCCTGAAGCTCTGACCTCAACCCCTGAATGAACCTCCAGGTTATTCTCTCCTAATCTTGCACAAACTCCGGTGCATAACAGGACAACCTATTAAAGTTGGCCTCATATTGAGCCACAATAGAATTACCCTGAATAAGGGACATGAATTCATTTTCCCTGAGCTCTCGTGCAATCTTCGGAATATAGTTGGCTCAAAACTCCTGAAGAAAATTAGCCCAAAGGTAAGGAGTTCATTGAGCCTCCCATCTCAACCTCACCGTGCACCACCATTGCTCTGCCTCGTTATCAAGAAGAAACACAACAAAAGATACCTTCCTATCGTCAGTATAGTCAAGAGCATCATAAATCTTCTCTATCCTAGTCAACCAAGCCTCGGCCTTCTCATCGTCAGGCTCTCCCGGAAATCTCGGTGGCATGTACCCCCAAAACTCCTGCAGCAACTACCCCCAAGATAACCACCTCCTAGATTATGCCCACGGTCGATGTTACCCTGGACATTCTGCCTCTATGCAGCCTGACCTACTAGAATCTGAGTTTGCCTGACTAGAACCTCAGTCATCTGGTCTATAGCCACGGCTATCTGATCAAAACCTAAATCTCGGCCCTGTGCCTGATTTCCCTGTTCCTTATCCCTACGAGGACTACCACGGGTATTCGGTCCACCAGCCATCTTACTACCAAAGAGTTAGCCACAGGTTATAACTCATAGACAGGATACAAGCAGTTAATATCATATAGGAAACAAGATTCATGTAAAGCACATAGACCACATAGACCACATAGAAAGTTAGTCACATAAGCAAATTAATCACAAAAACATATTAACATATAGTTCACTTTACACTTAATAAATGCTTTCAGGTCAAGACCACTACCCACACCTCAACCCGACCCTACTTATGATCAAGTCAGGATGCGACGGAATTTCGACATTACAACATCTGTAATATGGATAACAGAACCATAAACCGGTTCACTTCAAACACCTCACATCCAACAACAACTTCAACAATACACAACACAACCAACAACATCTCATAAACCAACCAACCAACATTAAAACAACACGATACAATGCCTTAATCTCAACAACATACAACAAACCATAATAGACATATCAAAATAGACATCAAGTTAGCCTAACAACATATTCATACTCAAAAGAAAGACTACTAGGCTTAGCATCATACAATCTACTAACTTGAAGTTGAGTCATACATTACAAACTTTGGAACCTAATACAACACAACATATTATAAATTCAAAGACAACACATGAAGCACCCAAGCAAGCATTCAAGCCTCGGGCTTGTCCATAAAATCAGACGACACATATTCCAAGTACCCTAAATCTGGATTACCTGAAAGGACAACAAAGACGGTTCTCTTATATATAACTAAGCTCAGTGAGGGTTCAATAGGAAGTTTTGAAATCATTTTCATGAAAACCCTTTGAAACCATACTATGCACATCATTAAGAAATAAGAACTATTAAAGCAAGAAATGTAAAGTAAGTAAACACTTAGTACGGATACACTCATTCTGCTGAAGCTATTTCCCCGGGCACCAATCACAAACCCAACCCGGACACCAAATGCATTCTAGAAGTACACCAAACTAGACCCATACCCCATGAACATCCTCAAATCATGTTGGATTGGGGATAAAACATGATAGTTCTGCCAATGCAACCCGACAAGCCCAAAACTGCCTGAGGTGACACCACCCTATCATGCCTCACAACATACATCACATAACACTTAACATTCTGAGAGAACAACAAAGTAGGTTGTCTCTCGGCACTTCAACATTTACAATCAACAACACAACACTTCAACAACTTAACACTTAGGAAACTCTTAAGTCAACTTAGTTTGATGACAAAGTAGGCCATCCAGACTCAATACATACTTCAACACACAATCAACCCCGAGCCTACTTAATACCAACTCAAGTTTCAATCACACAAACAACACCAAACAATTAAAGACAACACTTAACTAATTCAAAGAAACATAACTCTAAATTTCAAACAACAAAACTTACAATCTAAGAATCAAACAACCCCCGGACCTTCTCCTATCACTTAACTACTAAAGCAAGTACTTAAACTCCCTCGGAAACTATCCAAAAGCCATCTAAAACGAGCCCAACAAACCCAACAACGCAATACAAACCCGTCTAAAATTTTGGACTTCTAATTCAACTATCAATTCAACATTTTGACATTACAAACATTACTACTCAATATTAAACAAGTATGTACAAGCATCTACAACTTAAAAACAACTAATACAACAAGAATTAAACCAAATAATAGCTAAATAATCAAAATAAAACATATAAAATAAAAATACAACATTATTCCATTTAAATTGGGTATAATTATACTAACTTAGTCTACAACACCTAACTAACAATAATCATAAGACAATTTAGCTACACATAAACTAAATATGCAATAATAAAATTTTGACATAAACTTTAAAATTAAGATCTAGTTTTCCCTCACCTTTGATTCAAACTAAGGCTAGAAATAGGTAGAACACAAGTTGAAGAAGAAAAATGAAGCCTTGAATGGAAGGATTGGCCTTGAATTGAGTTTTTTTCTTCAAAAATGTTTGAAAACCCTTAAAAACACTATTATTCTTTCTTCCTCCAAGGCTCACATTTTTGTGTGTGTTTTTTATTGTGTTTTGGCTGATTTTGGTGTATATATTAAGTTAAATACAAAGTCAAAGAAAGAATTGAAGTCAAAGTTTGCTAAAAACTAATTTAAAAGGCAAAAGACTAAGTTATCTTTAGTTTTTGTTCTACTTTTCAAACATGCCATCCTAGGATTATTTAAGTTGATAAAATATTTGTTTATAATATATAATAGGTCAACAAAAGTCAACGCAAGAGTTGGTTTAGCAGAAATCACAATTTGACTTAAAAACGTACCTTTTTCGCCCAAAAAGTCTACTTTAAATTCATAATTTGTTTCAGAATCTATTGTTATTAAATCACATGTCAATTAATAATGGTGGACTAGTTTTTAAAATGTTTAAAAGACCAGTTTCAAAAATTTAGCAGAAAGGGTCTTCAAATTCTATTAAAAGGCACTTTAAATGAAATTTTCACTAAAAATCTTTATAAAAGTTTTATGAATGCACATATATCATGTAATAGGAGTAGTAATCACATAAATTATACATATATAGTTCAAATAGCATATAAATAAGTCAAAGCACGTAATTGCACATAAAGGAAAATTTTGAAGTCTTACAACTCAGTCGGCCTTTCTAGTGACTGCTCAAGCAATGCCCGTCAAGTAAGTCATGCGAGTTACTCGACGAACCATTCAACCGGATTTTGTAAAAAAGAGCCATTAGAGAGCCTTTGGAAATATTTTCTATATGTTCTAACACACCCCATTTGCTGAAAATACCTCTTTCAACTGCAAGCAATTGTTCCAAATTTTTTAGATCATCAAAACACATTGCTTACAAAAATCATTGAGCTTTAACATGCAAATCATTGAGCTTTCAAGAAGAGCATTAAATTGTATTCATTTACTCTTGAAGAAAGATATTGTACTCAATATTTGCTCAATTCCTATTGTAAGATAAACACTCTAGATCTATTTCTTTGAGAGATTCATTGTATAGAGAGAGTAAAAAATCTTCTTTGTAGATTCAAAGGAGTGAAAAGGCTTGTACTACTCTTGTGGACTCAAGAGAACTTGTATTGTTGGTTTGTGATTCACTAACTTATGAAGAGGTACTACTAGTGGAGCTAGTAGAAATCCTAAGGGGGAAGTAACCTTGGGTGGTTAATGTAGATTAACAAATCACCTTAAATCATTGTGTTCGTCTTCTATTGATCCATTTTATTTCCTTGCTTTTATTTTTGTGCACTCTACGTGTTTGATAATTTACTTGCTTGGATATAAATTGTTTATACTGAATTTTTAATTGGTAGTCATTATCTAAAAACTTAATTCACCCCCTTCTTAAGTAAATTTGCCTCAACAAGTAGTATCAAGAGCTAGGACTCCACATAGTCTAACAACTAGTAGAGAATTGAAATGACAAATACATCCATGTCTACCATAGTTGAGGGCCAATCTTCCACCCAACCACCATTGTTTAATGGAACCAACTACTCATTTTGGAAAACTAGAATAAGAATTTACATTCTTGCAAATGACATTAGAGTTTGAAAAATAATAACTGATGGGCCAATCACTCCTATGATAACTAAGACGGAAGGAGACAAAATCACTACCATTCCTAAATCGGAAGAAGACTATGATGACAATGATTTTAAGATTTGTGAAAGAAACTATAAAGCTATGAACATGTTATATCTTACTTTAGATTCAATTGAATTTAACAAAATTTCCAGGTGCAAGAGTGTTAACGAAATTTGGGATCAATTGAAAATCACAAATATATATAATCAAAAGTTAGTATAGAATTATACCTCTTGAAGACAATCCAGGAAGCCCAAAGAAATCCAAGCTTTTGTTGACTTGATGTAGACACCATTTCTGGAAAATACAAGAGTCCTAGTTGGTCCACACAAGCAAAAAATGGTCTTCTCTACCTTCTAAGTTGTTTGTGCTAGCTAACTTTGAAAATGAATGAGTTTGGATGTTGAAGATTTGAAGAAGAAAGCTTCTCTTCTTCTTTTTCCTCTCAATCTCGTAGGTCCCCTTTGGAAGAAGAATAAAGTTCATTTTTTGCTTTCTTTTGTGTTATTATATTTGTTAAAACTTTGGTCAAAGACCCCTTGACCAAGATATATTACTATCTTGCATATAAACACATATAATATACATATATGCTAGCATATCAACTATATACATCATATATGTAGTATCCAATTCTAGCCACGAATTCAAATCTTAAAGGCTAAGCTAATGATGTGGCCAATTGTGGTCCTACTAAATGACATCTTTACTTTTTGAAGACATTGTTAGTGATATACCCTAATGCTATATAATTAGATGCCCTATATAGGGCATTTTGATGTAAATTTGTGTTTTGTATAATGACATATGTGTTGACATTCATATTATTTGTTTATATCATATGAATGTGTCCTTAATGTTTTTCATAGAAGAAATATATTCTTAAAGGTGTTTAGAATATCTTGGCATATTTATTTTGATATGATAAACATTTAAATTTATTCATAGTCCTTAGATTATTTGACCAGGACTAAAATAATCAATTATGGACTATCATGTGTAGTTACCTTTGATTAATATTGAATATTAATGATAAAGGATTGCGAGCCTCGTGCTATAACAACATAGGATGAAATGAACATATATATGAATGATTATTAGTGGAATGATCATTGAATGTTGAAAGGTGTGATGAAACAATATATCACATAGCAAGATTGACAAAGAATCATGTGGATAACATGCTATGGCCGAAAATAATAGGATGGATTTCAAAAATTTTACTTAGCAACAAAGCTTGTATCAACACATATTCTTTGTATAATGTCCATAAAACTAACATGCAAGCCATAATATATATCAACCATATATAAAACTAAGGTATAAGAGAAGATATATCTTCAATGGATAGCCAACAAACTTGTAGATGCTCCTTGATGATGCAGACTAGCTCCTTCTCAAGTGTGAATGATCTAGGCGGAAACATCGAACATCCAAGTGCAATCTACACCAAAGGACTAAATGTGCTAGCATGTCTTTTGATGGTTAAGGCTTATATGTGTATCAAGGAAGAAGAAACAATCTTCTTCCTTATTATCTAGCTAGGGCCGAATGCAAGAGAGAATAAAATAAAATTTTTCTCACTCATATCATCTTTATAACATTCATATGTGTATATGTGCAAGATAACATTTTCTCTCGCCTATTTCTTCTCTCTCCTAGCCGATTGGTTAGCACTTGAAGAGCAAAAACAAATCTCGATCTTCTATATGTGTATGACCATGTATATGCATGTATATGAAAGAGAGATTATCTTCATAATCTTATCATATATCTATATGATTAGTTGAGTGTTCAAGTGGCTAAAAGTGTTTTTATCTCTCTAATCCACTTGCAAAAGTAATCATTACTACTAATCCACTTGTAAAAGCAATGATTACAATAGAAAGCCATACATTGGACTTACTTTTTAGGATTAGATCTTGGCCATCCATTTTGAATTAGTGGGATGTGACATTATCATAAGATGACATGGTAAACCTTATCCATATAATCCAATATTATATATATATATATATATATATATATATATATATATATATATATATATATATATCCACACGCCATATATTTATATACATCCACTAATTTGTGTAATTAATTAATTAATTCTAATATCTATTAGAATAATTAACTTTCTTTCATTACACAATGACCTCAAAACTTTGAATAATTACACAAATGGCCCAATGTCATTTATTAATTGTACAAACACCCAACACTTTCATAAGACATCGACCAACACTTTTAATAATTACACAATCGGCCCAAAACTTTTGCTAATTACACAATTGGCCCATTAACTCTTAATGACCAAAATGAATTAACGTCCATTCCAAATCACATATAAGCACACTGATTGCTTTATTCATGATGTTCTTTAGTATGTGACCTTCTAGATTCATAATCGTATAGCGATGAGGGACCATTAGACACCACTAATCTATTCCAAGGAATGTCTCTGTCATTCGATAGAATTCCCTCACGTTCAAGAGTGACGCCTAGCAGCATACGTGTCAAGACAGTTTATGATCAAGGGTTTACTATTCCTATGGTGTTGAAGCTCATGGCTGATAAAGGAAGAAAATGAAATGTTTTTGGCTGATTTTGCATTTAAAAGGCTTAAGTTGATGGTCAATGTTCGGTCAAACCCGAGTAAACAAAACAGGTTCGCGACACTTTACAAAAATGACCATAACTTCTTCTAAAAAACTCCAATTCACGAACGGTTTAAAGCATTAGAAACTAGACTCGTAGAGATTTCCAACCATATATAATTCACCACCTAACTCTTCCCCAATTGGTGCAGGTTTAATTCCAAATTGAACCAAAATTGACTCGTAACTTCTGAGTAAAACTTATTTAATTGAACTCGATATCTATTTTAAATGTTCCGGCATCACTTTCAACACATTTACACCACTCGTCATCTTTTTAAATACTAACAAGTCATTTCTTAATAATCATCAATTTATTCCGACTCGCCTCTAGCACGGGTATTACATTCTTCCCTCATTCTAAGAATTTTGCCCTCAAAATGCATTCATTCAAGGTCTCCTTATTATTTGCTTAATCAAGCTAAAACCCAAACATATGAAAGAACATCATAGCCTACTAGCAGCCCAAGGGATCATAGCCTATAACTCAATAATCATTTATAAACTCTCAAAGAATCACAATCTTTAACGCTAGCTCAAGACATAAAGTTCAAACCTATATATACATTATGATCATAACCAACTTAATCTCAAAGGTTTGGAACTTCTTGCTCTGATACCACCTGTCATGACCCTAATTTTCAATTACTACAACAATCTCTAATACCAAAGAAATAGAATAATATCCAAGCATACAAAGCATCGAACAACCTGGGATCGTGATGCCACAGGCTTAAGAAGATCACTCCTCCTAAGTCCGCTAAAGCACACTTTATTAGCCCGTATACTATTATCCATAAAACAACATAACCAACCATTGAAACATCTCAAATACAAGTCTGGACCCGACAAACGGACAGAGTCTCCTCTGTACCAAGGACTAACCATGTATTTGCACGCAGAAGAATTCAACCACATAGAGTAATACCATAAGTCCTTACAACAACTCTTTAAAACCCAAGAATACATTTCCACAATAATCCTCTAGATACAACATAATCTACATAATCCTTAAATGATAAAACATCATCCAAAGCAAGAATACAAAGAATTCACTTCCAATCTCCTCGAGGCTTTAACTCGGCTCCACCTGAAATATGTTATGAAATAGGGTGAGTTTATACAAACTCAACGAGAGGGGAACAATGCACGGGGGGTTTTGGAAAACATTTTAGATTTAGCAAACTCTTTCTAAACCATGCCATGCACATCATTAAAGAATAAGCATAATTAAAGCGAGAATGTAAAGTAAGTAAACACATAGTAAGGATACGCTCATTCAATTGATGCCATTCTTCAACCACCAAACACAAACACTTTCCCCATTCACCAAATGTATTCTGGAAGTACACCAATCTAGACCCATAGCCCATGAACATTCTCCAATCATGCAGGATAGGGAATAGAACATGATAGTCGTATCATTGAAACCCGACAAGCCCAATACCGCCCGGGGTGACCAACCGTGTTATTCATCTCAACATTTAACATTTGACACTTAACATTCTAAGAGAACAACAAAGTAGGTTGACTCCCGATGACATTCACATTTAATATGCATTTAACAAGTTAACCACTTTAACATCCTTACAAGCTCTAACAACACTTTTGACATTTAAAGAAGCTAAATCAACACTTTTACAATTCTAGCAACATATACCGCAATTAAGCAATCAAACGACCCTCGATCGATTACCTAACTTAAAAGTACCCTAGCACGACATTACTAGACCTCGAGGGAAGCTCAAAGACCTCCCAAAACACTGATTTTCTAGCGTGGGACAACTTTCTATTCACACTAAAATTTTAGCCCCAAAAACATCTTTTACCTTCCACCAAAATACAATTCTAAGCTAATTTGCCAGCTATAATAATTTATAAATGTAAATAGGCCATAAATAATTGCTAATAACACTTATACATAACTTTTTTTACAATTAAATTTAGTAAATAAAATATAAAATTCAGCTATATAAAACTATAAATTAAATTAGCTAAAAATCATCTTAATTGTTCTCTATAGTCTAATTAACAAGAATTAACAATAATAATAACAATTAATCCACAAATAAACATTTATATAAAATTTAAAAATAAATTTCAGAAAATCCCCTTACCTTTGTTCGCAAAATAAAGCTTGAAACGATCAGTAGAAAGGTAGAGCACAATGAAACGAGTTAGAAAATATTTGGTTTGGCCTTTGGTTCTTCTTCTAACTCCAAATATAAGCTAAAATGATCAAGGGTTTACTATTCCTATGGTGTTGAAGCTCATGGTTGATGAAGGAAGAAAAAAAAATGTTTTTGGCTGATTTTGCATTTAAAAGGCTTAAGTTGATGATCAATGTTCGGTCAAACCCGAGTAAACACAACAACTTTATGACACTTTACAAAAACAACCATAACTTCTTCTAGAAAACTCCGATTCACAAACGGTTTGAAGCATTAGAAACTAGACTCGTAGAGATTTCCAACCATATATAATTAACCATCTAAATCTTCCCCAATTGGTGCAGGTTTAATTCTAAAGTTGACCCAAAATTGACTTGTAACTTTCGCGTAAAACTTATTTAATTGAACTTGATATCCATCTTAAAAGTTCTGGCATCACTTTCGACACATTTCACACCATTTATCATTTTTTTTTAAATTTTAATGGGTCATTTCTTAATAATCATCAATTTATTTCGACTCGCCTCTATCATGGGTGTTACATAATCTCTGTTGTAGTCTTTAAAGTAATTGAGTAAGTGAAAAATTCTAGACTTTGGAAGCTTTAAAGTTTTCCTATGACTTTTAGTTTGTAATTAGTCAAAGAAGAAAAAGAGGGTTATAGATGTATCAAGTCATATTATTGGTAAACTGGGGCTCCATATGCTAGGCTGTCTTTTTAATTTACTTGAATCTCCATGTGCTAGGCTGCCTACTTTAACAATTTATTTCTTAGTTTTGTTCTACAGTTTATTTCTTCTTGGTTTGGGCAAGTACGGGAAAGGTGATTGACAAGTAATTATGAATATATGTCATGGTATGACTGTCACACCCCAACTCGACCCCTCTTACAATCAGTCAGGACGCAACGGAATTTCGGCAGCATAACGACAGTAACATGAAGATCAGGGCTTTAAACCAACCCTTAATAACAACATACATCAAACTCCACAAATCACCAACCAACTCCACAATCAAATCAACAACATACAACGCAACTATTTCATACATTAAATATTCTTTCATCAACTCATTCATAGTTATGCGCCTCCGTTCCAACATAGTACATAGGCTATACATACATATCAAAATAGATTATAAACAAACTTAGCAACCTAGATCATAACAAAAGAAAGACTACTAAGTTAACATCATTTAGTTCATTATCTTACTACAACTTATACATCATAAATTACAAGGAAAATAAAAGACAACTAGGTTAATATACAAGATAATAGAGTATACAACATCTCAAGCATCAAGGACAAGACTCTGGCTCATTGGACTCGGCCACATACGGCACATTTTCCACATTCTCCTCTTCAAGAGGCACGTACCCGTAATCCTGTAAAAGTACACCTGTATGCATGCAATAATAGAGAGTGAGCTTATATAAAATAAGCCCAGTGAGGATCCGATAGATCTCGAGCAAGGTCTACTAAACTCCTTGGAATAATCCTTTGAGTCAGTAAACACACAATAACAATAAATAATACTATCATCACATAACTATATGACCATTCAATAAGGATACTCTATTTGGTGTAGCTCCAAACGCCATCACGATCTCAACCGTTCTTCTTATAACTCCCCATTACTCACGCACCCGAGGTACCTCACTAGCCCCTCCCTCCATGACACCTCCGTCATGCGAGCTGGGGGTAGCCTATGGCAGTCATGCCGTTATCAACCCGACAGCCCGACGCTGCCCGAGAGGTGGCACACACATACCAAGACTCCATATTCATCAATCATCAAACAAGCATAAATCAATCAATCAATTGGGAGATCAGCAACAAGAGTGCCCGATTCCCGCATTCAATAATAATCAATCAATAACATCAATATAACATCAATATTAAATTAAACAACAAACAACGTAGTTAGATGACAAAGTAGGCCATCTAACCGGACATGCATAATATACATAATTAAACTCTAAATTACTCAACAACAACTCACCATTCATCACTCGAACACTACCCAACCATCTAAGGCATCGTTCAAGAAATTAAAGAATGACAACCTAAACTTCTAAAATTCATAACTTACAATCTACTAATCCAAACATTGTCAAATCAGTTCCTATCACTCACCCATTCAACCTACTACATTAGCCCTCTCGGAAATCCACCATAACACCTCCAAATCATGCCCGATAACCCTAAAACCCTAAGATGTCATGGCTGGATTTTCCGGATTTTCACACAAACAATGTAATCGAAAATTCGGCATTACAACAGCGCTAACACGTAATTATCAAGTATTTAGAAATCGACAGCAATCGATTTCGATCAACACAACTCATTTAATTCAACTTTGAACATTTTAATCAAAATTAAATACCCGGAAAATAAAAATTATGCTACATCCGATAGAAATTCGTAGTATTAGTATATAATGATCCCTAGCATGCAAGGAGCAATAATCTAACATCAGATTACAATTCTAACGGTTCAATCTTCATTTATACGTAAAAATACAAAAATGACATTTTGAGATCTAGAATTTTTCTCTCACCTTAGATGCGATATAAGCCTAGGAATGCGTGCTATGCGTGCCCAACAAGCAGAATCCAAGTCGGTGCGAAGTTTCACGGACAAAAACTAGGTTTTTCTTTGAAAAATTGGATTGAAAGCTTGAGTTTTTCTCTTTCTTTTTCTCCCTATTTTCTCTCGGCAATGTGTGTGTTTGTGGAGTGTGTTTTGTGTTGTGTGAGTGTGTGTAGGTGATAGTATATAATTTAAAGCTTGGTCAATTAAAAAATGCAAAGTCAAAGTTAGTTTAAATAGGTATTTTTGTGTTTTTAATGACTTTAATTGCATTTTAGTGCTCACCAAGTTAAAAATAATTATGCCACCCCCAAGATATCTCAAGTAGATTATTTTTAGGTGACAAGAAGTTTTACAATCCAACAATTTCACCCGAGTCGGCTTAAAACTCGATTTTCGCAAAAGTCGGTGTAAAATCCCTAATAAATTCTTAAGCCGATTTTTAAAACCGTTTTAATCAAACACAGGTCTATTAAAGTCCGTGGTCTAGGTCTAGAAGGGTTAAAAAGACCAGTTTCAAAATTATAGCGGACGTGTTTCGAAAACACTATTCACTGAAAATCGACGATAAAATTTCTAACTCCGTTTTTGATGAAAATTTCATGAATGCACATTTAGCACGTATTAGAAGTATTGACATCAAAATTATAAGTTTCTAGGTCCTATAGCACATAAACAGATCATATGCACGCAAAATGAGGTAAAGCACGTAAAACGAGATAAGCAGAAAAGTGGGGTTTCACAATGACTTTATCTTCTATTCAAAACCTTGACAAGTAAGTAGGTTCAAGTAATTATGAATATATGTCATGTATACTATTAATTGTTCTTATTCGAGTCTTCACAAGGGTTAATAAGATAGAATATAGACTTCTGTATTTTGTCCTTATATATACCATGATACTTAGTTATTTTATCCGCTTTCATTCTCATTTTTATGTACTTAGTTGTTTTTGTTGAGTAAAGGCTTTAGGTTTGTTTATTTATCTGTTTGCAGATATAAGACATGGATTGCCTGAAGATGGTGAGAATAGTAAGCCTTATATGGATTTTCTTCTATGCAAGGATGTCGTGCACGATTCTGCGATGAACATGTTGTGACGAAGCATGTAGCCATGCACTTGTGACAACATTTAGCCATGAAATATTGACGAAACAAGGCCACGAGAATGTGACAAAATTTTTGCCACGATTATACGACAAAATAATTTGCAATGATTTAACCATGAAATGTTTATTTGTGATGAATTTGTGACAAATTGTTTCAGCTCGACACAACGTCGCAGATTCGTCACTTTGTGATAAAAATGCAACGATAGATGATTTAGCCACACATTGTTAGGCGACTACTTGGATTTCGTCGTAATTTCGTCACAAATGCTTATTTGCAACGAAATTGTGACATAAAACTACCGTCACAAAACACCGGTTTTTTTGTAGTGATTGATTGATCCACTTGGGGCTCATTTCCATAAGGTATAAGTGTGACACATGAGACTTCTTATCACATCCATAAATAACTGTTGCATAACCTATGTGCATTTATGTGAGCATTTAGATATGCATTTCCTTATTTTAACTAAGGTTACTATTCATAAAAAAATTAACTGTCTAAATTGCTTAAACTAAAATTTTTCCTAGACTACATATCATATAAATGGAATGGAAAAAATGGTATTTTGTGCATTGGACCTCGAGAGAGTGCATTTAGAAAATGTTTTCATGTATTGTATGAATAGTAAAATGTTAGTTAACATAGTATTTGAACTAGTTAGCCTTTACTTGAGTTTTTGAGCTAATTATTGACTAAGTCTTGAGAAAATAGTTAAGTCAATGCATTGACCACCTAACTTATATACTTAAAACATTTCATTTAGTCTTCATAAGCTTAAAAACAAAAAAACAAAAGCAAAAATCCCTCCCTTGTCCTTCTCTATGCCGTGAGCCAACTAGAAAGGAAAGAAGAGATTTTCTTCATCCAATCTTGCAATCCAAGCCTTGCCAAACAATATTCAAGGGACTTTCTTAGATGCCAAGCCTTCTCCTAGTCTCCTTGCACGTTTTTGGTGAGGGAGGTAGCATTAATTTGCATTTTCTATGTTTACGTTAATAATGTCATTTTCTTGAATTGTTAATGTTAGCTTATAAAATGCTCAAATCTTGTATATTATTGTGTCTACATGCTATAAAGACCAGTTTTATGGAGTTTAATAACTTGGTTATGGTTTGAATGCAAAGAATCAATTGGGGAAGACAATAAATAGTACTTTTCTAGGGTTTTGATTAAAATTGCTATTGAGATTGATTTGATGCTATCTATAGGCGCTAGAGATGATAATGAAGGTATATTAATGATTGTATAGGGTTAAATTGCTTGGAACTTAAATAAAAGTGCAAAAATAGCTCGGTTTACAAAAGGGTTTCAGGTGTAAAGTAAATCCGGGTTGAATTGGGCATTATAATTGGTGTTTTTAGGGTAAATAGGTACTAAATGTGCCTTTCTAACTCTTGGTTGGGCTTCGGTTAAGGTACTTGTAGTGTAAATGCACAAAATGGTAATTGGGACTTTTGTGGTGAATGCGGGTATTTGGTTGGTTTCGAGGGCCATAGGGGTGCCATAAAGTGTAGTTAGAAGTATAGAATAGTTCACTTGTGAATCTAGAATCTTGACTTTTGGTTTGAAGCTAATTAGTCAAAGTTAACAAAGGGGGAAAAGTGGAAAATTGATTGTTTGAGCGCACCTAGTGACTTGTAGATGCTTATAATGTGTTTAAATGCAATTCTAAAGTAATTGTGAGCTCTTGGTAAAGTTTGTGGCAAATGTGGCATTGACCCCGTTGTGCTCGTATGGTTATTCTTATGTTACTGCTTGTATCATACGGTTATTCTTATGTTACTACTTGTATCGTATCGTTATTCTTATGTTGATGCTTATATCGTATAGTTATTTTCATGTTAATACCTATATTGTAAGGGCAATGTACTTTGTTGACCCTCATTTATTATTTTACTTTATATCGCTTCATATTATTATCATATTGTCATTGTCCTTAAGTGCATTGCATAGTGGTTGCGCAACCATAGTGTCAAGGGCGGATGTATTAGATATCGGGTGGGCGACAGCGGGTTTGCCAATGGATATTCGATCTCCATGCTGGAGTACCTCACTTGCTTAGTCCGGAGATTGCCAGGGGGTGTTGGGTCGTAGGATTTTCGGGGTGCATCCGGAGTACACCCACTGGAGTGTTTGGGGTTTATGCCGACACATTGATCGAGGTTCACGGATCGAGGTCTGTGGTTCGTGATTGAAGATCAAGTGAATTTTGGAGTGTTTGGGGTTAAAGTGAATCATATCTTTTTTAATGTGTGGCATCCTATTGCTTATTTGTTATGTTAATTGTTTAATGGTTTTGCTTGTACATAAATGTTGCATTGCACGAATCCCCTTATAAATGCTTCCCGTATACTATTCCCCTCCCTCACTGGGTATACATGATTGTATACTTATTCCTCGTTGCCCACATTTCAGGTATTACAGTGTTAGAAGGAATGTTCGTGCTTGTGGTGCTTGGCCTTTGCTTGGGAGTCAATGTGTTGTGTGGCCTGGGTTGTAAAGATGTTACTTTTGAGTTGTATGTATTCAAGGAATAAAGAAATGTAATTAAGCTTAACTAGGTCATTAGAGTGGTATGATAACCTAGTTTATTTTTTTGCTAGGAATGATAACCTAGTTTATATGGTAGGTTAATGAGGTTTGAGTTCAATGCATGTATGTGGTTGACTAAAGAGAAAAAGTTAGGATAGTCGTGGAACTTGTAAATCTATATTTGTTGTGTATACTTGTGGTAAACCAAGGCTCGGATGGGCTTAAGGAGTTGTGATTGTGTTGGACACTGTACTGGTCCATTTATATGCTGTGTACAAGTAAACTGTTTGTCTTATAAACAGGGGAAACTCCATCTGTTTCCCCTCATTTTTTCGTGACCTCAGGAATAGAGGAATTGGATTGAAAATAGCATGGTTAATAGAGTCTTCGGTCTCGTGAGGGATTGGGGCGTTACAGTAACTGTTTTCAAATATTAATGACTAGAGTAGACGACAAGGTTGAAATATACAAGGCATGTCTAGTTTCCAAGGGCTTATCGCCCAAGGCAAGGCATTGATTATGACGAGACCCTCTCAAAAGTAGCAATGCTCAAGTCTATTTGGATCAAGCTTACTATAGCAGCACAAAATGACTAGTGGACATCGTAGATGGATATAAAACTGTGTTTCTAAATGGGAAGTTGAGAAGGATGTATACATGGTACAGTCCAAGGGATATCAAGGAATGTTGAGTCCAAGGTATGCAAGATATAAACAACCATTTATGGACTAAGGCAAATGTCTCGCAATTGGAGTGATTGTTTTGACATAAAAGTCAAAAGGGTTTGGCTTGGTCCGAAACAAAAGGGAATGTTGCATGTACAAAAGGTTAGTAGGAGCGAAAGTCATTTTCTTGATGCTTAATGTAGAAGACATACTACACATTTAGAATGTTGTTGGAGCATTAAAGAAATCGAAGATCTAGCTTTACAAAGCAGTTCTCCATGAAAGACTTGGGAAGCATCCTACATACTAGGTATAAAGATCTATAGAGATAGTCCAAGAAAGATGTTAAGCTTGTCCTAGTCTACGTACATAGATACTATTCAGAATAGGTATCATATGGATAGTTCTGAGAAGAGGTACATACTCATTTGGAACTAAGATCGTTCTAAGCATAAGAAACTGTATTTGGTCTAATGCTGAACGAGAATGCATTAAGGGGATTTTGTATGCTTCGGCGGTCGGCTCCCACATGTATGCCATGAATATAAGAGGGTCGATATAGCTAATTCACTTGGAATGATTAGCAGATATCTGGATGACCTAGAAGGGATTCACTAGTAGGTCGATTATTAAGTATTTAGAGAAATACTTAAAACTAGTACCTCATTGATGGAGATATAGAATTTAGCCTAAAGGCTTTATGAATTCAAGCTTCAAATTTGACCATGATAGCAGATCAATGTCAGTCTTTACATTAACCATTAATGGTGAGCAGTGACTGTGAAGACCCGATTTTGACCTTATGTGCAATTATGTGTTTATTTGACTTTTATGAGCAAATAACATGTCTATTTGACTTTAAGGTACAAATATTATGTGTTTCTTTAATTTAGTATCTAATATGTTCAATTATATGAATTACATATGCTTACTAGTTCAAATGTGCTTTTGAAATTCAATTAAATTGCGAATTGTAGTCTTTTCATCTTATTTGATCACGTAGGATTAAAATTTGTAAATACTAGTTAAAATCAAGTCTAATTTAATCTTTTATCACCTTACACAATTGCTAGAGTGTTAGAATTGAATTTAGTAGCAAATAACATGATAACTTTGTCATTTGGACTTTTAAAATGCATTTGACCAACATTTGACCCTTTGACTTTCTATGTAAGAAAAATATAACCAAAAATTGCACAAAAATCAGCTCTTCTCCTTCCTTTTCAGCTGTGAACCCTAAGCTTGAGGGAATATCTATTTTTGTGGTATTTTAGCAAAAAGAAGGTGTTAGGAGTGGAACCAAGGGTCAAACCAAACATTTTCGGATTCGTCTTAGTGCATTCTACCTTTCTACGTATTCTTTTTTCATTTATTTTTCAAAAAATGTGAGGGGCTTTTTCTAACGAAGTTTTCAAAATTCATTATTTACGCTATTTATTGCTAATATTACACTTGATTCTTGTTAATTAGGTCTTAGAGAACCTATTTCTTGATTATTAGCTTGTGTAGTACATATTTTGGTATAGTTGTATTGTTTGACTCTTTTGATGAATAGTATGCCTATATTTTGGGGAAATCTTGATTCCTAGCATGCATATGGAGTCTATACATGTTCACACATCCTTCTAGCATAGAAAATTATCTTGGTATTGTAAAATGGTGCAAGAATTGAGGGGAAAAGGTTGGCTGAAATTTTAGTTTTTTTTGGGCATTTGGGGCTGCCTCTTTTGGCAGTTTTGTACAGGTATTAGGATGCTTGTTTTGTACCATAATTTGGTTAATATGACTTCTATTTGTTAGGTAAAAATGTGGGTAGGTAAAGATCCACAATTGATTAGAAGAAGCATACTAAATTGCTAGTGTTTTGTATTGAATGTAGTTGTAATGCTGTTTTTGTTCTTTTGTGTTGCATGAGTTGTTAAAGCTTGTCTTGGTGGACCTTTTGGGCTGCCTTGGTGATGTAGTAATGGCTTGCTATGTTGCTTTGATGCTAGGTCATTGTTCAGGGGGTGTTGGTGTTGGAGATATGCCCTAATGCTATATATTTAGATGACATATTTTGGAGATATATTGGCATTAACTTGTACCTAATGCATTTATGTCTATATGTTGGTTTACATATTGACTTGTTTGTGACGTTCATATTCTTTGTCATTCCCATTATATGAATGTGTCCTTAATATTTTTCGGAGACGAAATATATTCTAAAAAGTTTAGAATACGTTGGCATATTTCTTCGATATGATAAACATTCAAACTAATTCATAGCCCTCAGATTATTTGACCGGGACTAGAATAATCAAGTATAGGCTATCATATGTAAGTTACCTTTGATTAACATAGAGATGTTAATGATAAAGGATGGTGAGCCTTGTGCCATAACAGCATAGGGATATGACTAACTTATATATAGGTGATCGTTAGTTGAACGAATCACTGAATGTGACAAGAATGACTAAAACTACATGACTTTGGATTAATAGTTTGTCAATCGTTGCGAATTGTGCAAATTAATCATTTGACTTGAGAAATTACGGCTGCCGGATATATCAGGAGCTAAATTTAGCGTTTGGACAAAGCTCGCCTTCATAAAGGTGAGATTCGGCCTCTCGCAGTTTAGTCTTGTGATACAGAGACCGACAAGTAATTGTCAAGATAAGATCCGTTAACCTTCGACGTGAGGTGATGTCCTATGCGATCTTATTTCGGATGTTTGAATGAGAAAGTCCTCGGCTGGGGCATAAAGATAGAATGATGGAAATGAGGTTTTCCATAGGTGTCATCTCTCATTCCACCGAATAGATCTACGCATAGAATCGTTTAGTGGACTTAATCGTATCATGGTTCCCACAAAGATAGGGACATATTTAATGGAAGGATCAGACTGTACGCTAATTCGCAACTATAAATAGATTCATAAGAGTTGGACTTCATAACTGTATAAATTGTCATGATATGTGTGTTGTTAGTGCGTCACTCTTGAACGTGAGGGTATTCCGGAGAATGACGGAGAAATTCCCGGAATAGATTAAAAGCATTTAATAGTCCCTCATCGCTATACGGTTATAAATCTAGAAAGTCACACACATAAAGAGTATTAAGAATAAAGCATTATTTGAGCTTGTAATTCATACTAAGAGTATTGAGGCCAAAGTATAAATACTGAAAGTATTTGGGCCTAAATATAAATACTGAAAGTATTAAGGCCAAAGTGTAAATAGAAAAAAGGGTCAATTTTCAATTAATTATTCTATTGGGGATTAGAATTAATTATTGGATAGTCTTCACTAGAAGACAAAAGACAACTTGCACTAGAAGACAAAACACAAGTTGCATAAAAGGACAAAAGACAAATTGTGTAAAAAGACAAAAGACAAGTTACACAAAAAGACAAAAGACAAGTTGCAAAACACAAAAGACCAAACTACCCTCTCTTGCTAGCATAGGGTCGGCCAAGGCTCTATAAATAGAGCACATGAAAAGTTCTTTTCATATTCATGCTTGCTAGAATTTTTGGCCAAAGCATAAGCAAGACAAGAAGTCTTCATTGTCTTCTAGTCTCTTCTTTTGTTCTCTCCCTTTCTCGGTCCAAGCTCGAAGAAACACTTGGTGTTTCTCTTTTGCACTTTCAATTACATACAAGCTTAGCTCTACTACCGGGAAGCTAGCACATTCACTTGGTTGGTGGAGTTTGCTTTTGGTCGCTCGTGTATATCGATCTAGAACCTTTGCACTTGTGAAGGAGGCTACTCCACGCCATCCCTTTTCCATCAACTCTTTCGGCTATCAACGTGAGGTATATCGTTTTATATCTCGTTCACTTTGTAATATATTTGATATATTATATATATTTTGTTTTACATGTTGATTACCATGGACTTTACTTCGAAAATGTATGTGATACATTGCTTCTCCTATACCAAATAAAGTTGAATCTAATTTCCCTCTAGTAAAACCATTTTCAAACAAATATCCACTTAATCTATCATGCCAAGCCAAGGAGCTTATTTTAACCTATAAAAACTTTTTTCGAGTTGAAAGACATGATTAGGTAATTTGGATCCTCAAGTCTAGGAGATTGTTTTACATAGACTTCTTCTTGAATATAGCTATTTAGAAATGCACTTTTAACATCCATTTTATAAAGCTTAAAGTTCATAAAGCATGCAAAAGAAAGCAACATACAAATTGACTCAAGTCTTGCGACAGGGGAAAAAGTCTCATCATAGTCTATTCATTCTTCTTGATTATATCCTTGTGCAACTAGTCTTGCCTTATTTCTAGTTTCTATATTGGATTCATCTATTTTATTTTTAAAGACCTATTTGGTTCTAATAACGAATTGATTCTTTGGTCTCTTAACAAGTTTCTATACTTCATTTCTCTCAAATTGATTCAATTCTTCTTGCATAGTAATAATCCAATTTTCATCAAGCTAGACATCTTTAACATTATTTGGTTCAATTTGAGAAAAAAAAAAGGCAATGTGTTCACAAAAGGTGTTTAAGTTAGAGTGAGTTCAAAATTAATAACCTGGTGGTACGAAAACTAAGATAAACATCTTCCACTGCAACTGCCCATACTCTTACTCTATTACCAACTCTTAGAGCAAACTCTCATTTCTCAAGCATTCGCATTGTTCGAACTACCCGCAATGAATTGCTGATATGAATAGTGGCTCTAGAATCTATGATCCAAGAATCAGTAGAATTAACCACTAAAACTATTTCAATGTTATAACCTAATGAAGTACCTGTCTTGCTGTTAACAAGGTACATTGGGAGTTTTCTCATCTGATGTCTTTTGACACCAAACACTCCCTTGTTGGGCTTGATATTTGCACCCTTATGCTTCCTGTATGATTTGGTTCTCATCCTCATTTTTTCGTTCATCAATGCCTCCAAGTTTTTGAGAAGTGCTACAAGTTGGGTAGGTTCTAGATTTAAGTCCCTTATTACATGAATGAGCTTGATCTGGTCGAAACTTCTTGGAAGGGTATCCATAACTAGATCTACTTGTTCTCCAGGACAAATTCTTGCCCCCATGAGAGTGGCTAAATGAAGAAGATTCATTACAACTTGAACATGGTCCTTGATAGATTCTTCTTCTTTCATTTTACACATCATTACATCACATACTATTTTTAAAGAAGTTAACATGTGTGACGCCACTGTTATATTCTTATGTTGATATCACAAAGTATCTGATAGGGCTCCTAGGACTATCTTGATTATTTTATCATTAGCCCAATCCCATCTTTTTTCGGCCTCACGACGATGACTATCTGAATTCTCTAGGACACTAGGTTGAGCTACTGTTAGGACAAACCTAAGGTTGTTCCCTTCTAACACTAGATCTAAGGTCCTTTTCCAATCCTCATAATTTGCACCATACAACTTATTCCTTGTTCCCTAGAATATTATAGGTCTTTATTTAAAACCTTTTAAGTATACTTTAAAATATATTACCTAGTTTGGGCTTTAGTATCTAAAACTATAGGGCATTTAGGTTATTAATTTAAGAATTGGCCATAAAATATAAATACTCTTTTTAACCAATTTTTAAATAATTTCTATAATTAATTAATCCTTAGATTAATCTAAATCAATCTTATCTTAGATGAATTCTTAATTATCCATATCTAAGTAAATTAGGATTTGCCATTCAAAATCCTAATGGTGATAGTATTGTGAGAAACCATGATACAACTTATCATAGACCAAGATCTAGGAAGATTAGCATGAATACATTGTCATAGCTGAACCCTATGTAGGCATATTTCAAAAAATTTATAAGCTCAATAGCAAGATTTAACATGTGATCTTCAATCTATGTCCATAAAACTATATATATATAATACTAACAAGTGTATGTGCTTAAAAGAAAGAGTAGAAGTATTACGTATACCTCTTGAAGCTTTCGAAAGGAGGAGATGCAAGCTTGTTGATGTATGTAACACCCCGACCCCTCACGAGATCGGGAATTCTAATAATCAACTAAACTCAACCCAGTTCCAAACCCAGTCACAAAATTTAGGGAAAACGGACAGATTTTTCCCTGTTTATAGGACGAACAGCTACTTGCCAACAGACAATAAAGCCACAACCTATCCACAACATTTTCCAACTTCATCTCCACAACTTTCCAAGCTTCAAGGCTATCCGAGCTTTAAGCAATACAAGACATTATAAACACGTACAAGCATGCAATTAACAATCCTTGAATCTTTATCTTTTGTCCACTTATCATACCACTCTATATTATTAATTAGACTTTCTTATAATCTAAAGCCAAACAACTACTAGCTTTCATTAACACACAAGCAAGCAACATAGAAAGTAAGTAAGGTTAAACTATTACAGACCACTACCATTCCAGCCAAACATCAACTTAACTATTACAATTCCAACAACTCCAAACATATATACAACCTATAGGCAAATTTGAACATAATATAATACAAACAAAATCTTCCACAGTTTAGCAGACAAACACTCCAATCTCAAGCAATAGCACACAGCAATCAAGGCAACTCCTCCAACTGCACCACCTGAAACATGTTTAGGGAGGTATGAGCAACCACAATTGCTCAATGAGGGTTATTGTCTAATAGGGCGTGCAATGCAACAGTTAACACATGTAAAACATTTAAACGACCTACGAACAATTTAAATAACAAGTTACCACACATTAAAAGAATACGATTCACTTTAACCCCAATACTCTAGAATTCACTTGATCTTCAATCACGAACACGAGCCTCGAACCACGAACCTCGAGCAATGTGCCGGCATAAACCCCAAACACTCCAGTGGGTGTACTCCTGATGTACCCCAAAAATCCTACGACCCAACACCCTCTGGCAATCTCCGGACTAGGCGAGTGAGGGATTCGAGCACAGAGATCGAATATCCACTGGCAAGCCCACTGCCGCCCAGCAAATATCTAATACATCCGCCCCTGACACTATGGTTGCACAACCACTATGCAATGCACTTAAATCAATGACAATACAACAATAAAGTAAAGCAATAACACATAGAAGGGACAACAAAGTAGGTTGTCCTCTAAAACAGTTAAATTATAAGCATTAACACGAAGTTAGCTATATGAACATAAAGGGGTCAATATCCTATTTCTCACAAAACTTTACCAAAAGCTCACAATCAACTTAGAAATGCATTTAAACACATTATAAGTATTTGCAAGACAATAGATGTGCAAAACAACTAATTTTCCACTTTTTTCCCTTTGTAACTTAAGCTATTTGGTTCCAAATCGCAAGATAAGGTTTTAAATTCTTGAGCGAGCTATTCCATACTTTTAATTACACCTTATAGCACCCCTAGGACCCTTGAAATTACCCAAATACCCACGATTACCACAAAATCCCTAATTACCTCTTTGTGTGTTTGTATTACACGTACCCTAACTGAAGCTCAACTGCGAGTTAGAAAAGCATATTTAGCACCTAATTACCCTATGAATACCAAATGTAATGCCCAAATCTACTCGAATTTATAATACACCCGAAACCCCTTTCTAAAAGTCGCTATTTTCGCATTTTAACTGAGTTCCGAGCAATTAAACTATACGGGGTCTTTAACCGACCTTCTTTAACATCTAAATCACCTATTTGAAGCATTAAATCAAGCTATAAAGCATATTTCATCAAAACCCTAAAAATTGTCACTATTTACTACCCTACAATTAAATACTCAAATTTAACCATTTAAAAAGCTAAAAAATTGCATAAACTTAGTCTCTACAACATGTAGGTAACATATAAAACAAGTTTTAACCAATTCATAAGCCAATAACATCAAATCTAGAAATTTTATATTTTGGCATAAACTTTATATTCATAAAAGAAGTGCAAAATCCCTCACCCAAGGCACGTAGAAGCTAGTTGGAGGCTTGCAAACACTTGAATCCACTAGATAAAGGCTTGGCTAGGCTTGACATCAAGATTTCATGAGCAAAATTTCCTTCCTTTTTCTCCTTGATGCTATCAGGTTTGGAGGGGACATAGAGGGAAATATTTGATTTGTTTTTTAGCCTATTATGTTATATATGTATATTATTAGGTGTATATGATATACGTAGTATAATTGTGTGTATGTGTTGACAACTAAATGGGCCCAAATTACTTGTAGAATCTACTAAACTAATGCAATGCAATTAATCTCATTTAGCCCAACTAAATCTAATGTTACACCATTCACTTGATCCACTAAAACATTTTTTAAACAAGTGTTTCTAAGACTAATTGCTCAAATGCACATTTTTCTCAATCCTAAAATAAGTAATATAGTTTAGAAAAAATGCTAATTCAAACATATTAAGCAGTTGAAAAATGTGATGAATAGTAACTAAGAATGTAACAAGTAATTGCACAGTTAAAATGCACAAATAGTGAATGCAACAGTTAATAGAAAGTACGGTAGTGATCTCGGGCGTTACAATGTAGACTTTGAATCCTTCTAACTTGAATGCTCTAGTAGGTCCACAAGCATCCAAAGTTCACCCAATGTTTGAAAACCTAATGTGCTAGTAAATCTTCAAACAAAAACTTAATGTGTATGTAACTATGCAAAAAACAAAAGCTTATCACTCTATCCTACAATGGCCGAAAACCACTTGAGAAGAAGATGAGATTTTCTCTTTTCTTTTTGCTAGTGTGTGTCGTGTGTGTGTAGCTTGAGAGAAAGAGAGAGATCATCTTCCATATTATCACTATAATATATCTATTATCATATCTAAAACACCCAATCAAAAAGATAAGTTGAGTGTCAGATTGGATAATCAACTTGCATGCTATTGGATTGTCATCGTTACAATCCAATGCATGAAAATTAATCTTCTATTTCATACCTTAGTTGGCTGAAACTAAGAGAGTAGGAGAGAGAGTGTGTTGTCATCCATTTGATTAATATAATCTCTATTATATTGTCAAATGACATGTAAAAGATAACCAATCAAAAAGGCTCATTTTGAATAGAAGAAAAAGTTACCCCTTTTGCATGTCATTAGATTGTAATAATTTGAATCTAATGGCAAAACTACCATCTTCTCTCTCTTCCTCATGTTGGCCGAAAATAGGTGGGTTTAGGAGAGAGAATTTATCTTGCATATATATATATATATATATATATAATATCTATTCACATAATAATATTATATATATATAAGTTGTCACGCCCTAACTCGACCCCTCCTATAATCTAAGTCAAGACGCAACAGAATTTCAACATTATAATGGTTGTAATATGAAACTCAAACAAACATGGAAACCTGTACGACATTTCAATCATCCACAATTATGCCAAACATCACATACTCAAACCTATCAACATACAGCCCATGAATAAAGCCATCCGTCATACTAACTTAAATAGATAGTCATACAAGTCCCCAAGTTCCAAAATAGGCCATTAAGGCTGGCGGAAGACTTACAAGCTAAGGATGGTGATACATTACAAAAGTAGCCTTATCAACTTCCCAAAACTAAAGCTACAATATCACATGTATCACATATGATCAACAAAACAACAACGTAAAAGAAACTAGGCCTCGGGCTCAACCACAAGATCAACAAGAGGTTCATTAGCCACATATTCCACATATCCCACATCAGACTCACCTGAAATATTAGGAAACGGGGTGAGTTACGACGAACTCAACGAGGGTGGATAAGGAAGGTTTTGTAACTCATTTTATCTTTTGAAAACCCTTTATTAAAAACCTTTTGAAAACATGCCATTCATAGCAGTACATCATCAGTACAAAGGTAAAAGAAATGTAAATGAATAGCACATAGTAAGCATACGCTCGTTCCGTTGATGTCATTTCCCCCTTATACTCCTTCACGAACTCTTCCCCTATACACCAAGTTGTGCCTGAAGGTACAACTGACTCAACTTTTACGACTCAGGCCCTTATGGAACACTCCGTCCACTCGGGATAGGTAATAGAACTGCGAGGGTCGTGTCATTGCCTGACAAACCCGATGCCACCTAGGGTGACTCCAACCAATCGTGTTTGTCATTATGGTTGCAACCATCCGCTTCATTTTGCTTCGCTTAACACGTGATCATTGATATTCAAGCAATTTCAAGAAGGCAACAAAGTAGGTTGTCCATTCAAGCAAGTTTAAACATTTAACATGTATAGCAATTGTTAGCATTTAAAACATGTAATAGCACATTGAAGAAATGATAGCACATTTGGTTAGGTAACAAGGTAAGTCACCCAACCATTAGTAATATATTAACACTACATGACTATTAGTACATATTAACATCATTCTAGGCATTAAATGCATAATAGACTACTTTTACCTGATATGCAAGGTTAGTTTCACGAATATGCTAATTCAACACCCTATAACACATACGACACACTTAAGAAGACGGTTAGCACGCACATATAGACTAAGTGACTACGTAATATAGTACATAATCATGTTTTGATAGCATTTTACCACATGAAAGTATTAAAACCCAAAGAATGCAAATTGGGATCTCAAAGTATGCATGCATGACCTTTTCTAGTTTGGTTAACATCTGTAAAGTCCTTAATTTCCACGTAGTTGCACATTTACGACATAACGGTTAGGGTTACAACTATCCAATTAACATGTTTCACAAAACTATTCCATAAGCATATTCACACAAAAAGAGGTCATCTAGAAACAACACTTAATAGTAGGAATTAGCATTTTGGCCAAGTAGATAACCTATCACCATTATACAATTAATAAGCTAATTCAACTAACACAAGCAACTATATAGAACCCAACTTAAACAGTTTGATTGCCTACTTTCTCGACATCCGATTAAACTATTTTTCATATAGAGTCAAAGCTCATCGAGTATAGTTAGCCCTAGAATCAAATAGAAGTAAATTCTGATTTAATTTCACTTAGTTGTGACCAAAACCGTGCAACTATGCAAATCTGCCAAACTCTGAACAACATTCCACTATCCTACAGTTCCTATTTTATTAGAGAATCTAAATGGTTGATTTAGCTCATGCACTCTAAATGAAATTTGCTAATCATAGACTAGTCTAACTACTGTACAATTTTCATAAAATTCCAAGTACGTTTACTACGTCAAATGGTCTATAAACAGTCAGCTAAACAAACTGTCCAGATTCAAGGACAGAAACAATGGCTCATGATATTTAGCTAATTTGAGCATGAAAATGATTTTTCTTCTGAAACTTTTCAACATAGGAATTGTTCCTCTATGAGTCTAGGACAACCTGTAATTTTTTCATATTTTTCGCACAAGATATATTCACTCAAATGGCTCATGCAAACAAACTGGGCAGTAAACTCGGCAGAACAGTAGCATCTACTTGCGTGGCTTAAAACCACTTTACACTTCAAAATCAAACGATTAATGCAACATGAAAGTTGTTCCTTCCTCTTAACTACAACATATAGAAAAATCAGACCCTTGCAACTACGTTTGACCCCCAAAAATGGACATGAAAACAGACTGCACAGATTTTGAGTATTTAAACAATAGCTGGTAGAAATCACTTCAAAACACACTTTTAACCACACAATTCCCATATTCTCCAAACATAGGAAATGTTTTACCATGAGTCTAGATTAACATATGTGAAAATTGGACATTTTAAAGCAGGTTTACCACAGAAACAAGAGCAAATACGAGCAGTACACATATTTGGACTAATCTGCCTTCAACCATGTCTAACTTGCAATAACTTCTAATTTAACCACATGCATGGCCATATAATCATAATATGAGGCATATGAACTTTGAAAACAGTTTGAAAAATCCCTTGCCTTGTTGAAGATTAGCAAAAAGTGAAGCAACGAGAGCAAATTTGAACAAAGTGAACTTTTCTTCTTCCTATTCTTCTTCTTCTTTCTTCCTTTCCTTACTCTACCTCTCTTGCATGACCCTCTCCCTCTCTCAATCAGATTTTTGGTTGTTTTGAATATGTTGGGTGATAAGAACTAGGCCTAGGATTATTTAATTTATTTAGTAAACACTAGGTGTTGAAATAGGCAAAAGTTCTTACAAAGCTTACATTGTCTACTCCTTTCCTTTATTCCCCTTAATAGCCGGCCCCCCCTCCCCGCTTCTTTATTCTACCACTTTTCAGATTTTATGTTATTGTGCGTGTTATTATATATATATATATATATATATTTTATTATTATTTTGAATTCTAGTGTTTAGTGATAGAATAGTTTAGTAGATAGTGTATTGTGTAATTTAGATTAGTTTATTAGTTAGTGGAGTATGTAGGATAGAATATATATTACTTTAATAGTTAGTGGGTTGTGTAGGAATATTCCTAGGATGATGTGTATGCACATAATTCTAGGCATGCACGTTCTATGAGGTATGCATGGGAACCAATGTATGGCATGTAACCCAATGCTAATACACGTAATCCAAGGCTAGGCACGTAATTCAATGTAATTGCACATACGTGGTATGCCGGGCCTTACATAAGTAGCCAATCAAAATAGCTTCCTTAGTTGCAAAAAGAAAAAGAAGCCATGCATGACCTTGGATTGTAATCATTACAATCCAAAAGCTACTTTTCAACTTTCTTTTCTCTCTCTTGACACTTCGCAAAAAGCAACTATCATCAAAAGCTAATGGCCTAGATTCTTTTGTCTTTATTCAAGACTAAATCTAAACCATCCAATTCAAAATTAATAGACTAGGATTGATGACATGGACAATCCTACACATTCCACTTGCCACATGTCAATGCCCAATCAAATAATTTGCTTTTCAATGTGATGACTAGGATTGATGACGTGACATTTCACAAAGTACATCATCAATACACACACACACACACACACACACACACACACACATATATATATATATATATTGCCCATTTTAATCTCTATTAGAATAAATATATTGAAACAACTTTTCAATATTTGCAGTTTGTCCCCAAAAGTTTTGGTAATTATAATTTGACCCCAAAACTTTTGAAAATTATACTTTTGGCCCGAACACTACTATAGATGACTCTTAGCACTTTAAAGCCACCAACCACATTATATAAGCTTCCGGTGAACTTATTCATGATACTTATAAGTGTGTGACTTTCTAGATTCATAATCGCATACCGATAAAGGACCGCTAGACCTTCTTATCTATTTCGGAAATGCCTCCGCCATTTCGCGAAATACCCTCATGCTCATGGGTGATGCACTAGCAACTAACGTGCCATGAGAATATACCCAATAATGAAGACGCAGTCTAACTATGAATCCATTTATTGTTGAGAATTACCGTGCAGTCCAATCCTTCTATTAAAACATCCTGATCGGGAAAAGGACCATGAAGAGGTTAATTCCACATCCGACACTGTGAATAGATCTAAAAATGTGAAATGAGAGATGACTACTATGGAAAGACCCCTGTCCATCAATTCATACTTGCCTTGGCCAAGGACTTCCTCGTTTGTCTATCGACTTCAGTTATCACAGGATATCCTACTCACACCGGAGGTTTAACAGATCCTATCTTGACAATTGTCTGTCAGTCTATATCAAAAGACTAAAATGTGAAAGGGCGTAACTCACCTTTACAAAAGGCAGGTATTGTCCAGAAGTAATATTTAGCCCCTGATATAACCGGCAGTCGTAATTTCTCAAGTCTGAGGATTAATTTGCACAACTCTCAACTAAATAGTAAACTATTAACCTAGAATCATGTAGTTCACTTTTTACTATCACAATCAATGATCCGTACTACCAACGATCACTCATATGTTAATTAGTCCACATCTCATGTTGTTCTGACACTTCGCATGCCATCCTTTATCATTAACATCACCATGCTAATCAAAGGTAATTATATATGATAACTTATACTCGATTATTCTAGTCCCGGTAGAACAATCTGAAGGGTTATGACTCATTTCTTAATATTTATCATATCGAAGTAGAACAGCGAATCATTCTATACCCTTTTAGAATGTTCTCACTTCTCCGATAAACATTAGAGACACATTCATATAAAAGCAGAGAATATGGACATCCACAAACATCATTGTGAATAAAACACATATATTCTTGTTAAAGCCCTAATTAGGTCATCTAATCATTAGTATTAGGGCATATCCCTAACAATCTCCCACTTGTACTAATGCTATCTACCATGGGATTAACGTGTAGTACACTCGTATCCATATACTCGTATTCTCTAAGATGGTGATCAACCGTAGTTTACAGGATCAGTGGGTCATCTATAAATACATAGGATCTATTCTGCTTACTTTCGTTCTGACAAAAAAGAAATTCTCGAGAAAGAAAAAACTCTTATAAATGTTTGAATTGATGAGATCGGGTTCTAGAAGCTTGTGCAAAAAGCCTTTTATTTCAGTTATCAAACACGAATGTTGATAGTCATCAATAAATAGAACCACCCTTAAAAATTCAAATCCAGATACCATTCATAATGTAAGATATACTTTTCGGCTTAAGTTACAAGACAAATGGTTACTTACTATTTGGAACTCTTTCCAATCATTAATAATAAATCTAATCATGTTTCTATTAACATGTGAATTCTTCCAAAAGAACTCCACACATTTCCATACACTTGTCAAGATTCCCCAAAAACTGGAAATCACTAATTATCACAATAAGATCATCAGTACTGATACTTAGATCCTTCTCGATACAACCCTTTGCATCACTATGAGCCACGTACTTGTCTTTGCATAATAAGGAGACTGCAAATGGCGAAAGGGTAAGATACGCGATCTTTTCGCTATCTTATCCTAACTAAATTCAGAAGGTAGTCTACAAGAAAAGACGGATACCTCGCCTTAGAGGCTAGGGACCATGCATTTCTTAGAACCCTTCATCTTAATATTTTAATATTTTGATTTAGCATATAGGCTTGAACGGTAACAAGGGTTATATCAAAGATAAGCTCTAAATGGTTAAAATTGCTTTGGTGATAAAAGAGGTATTCTCTAATCATTACTTTTAACCAAATGCAATCTACAACCGTTTGTTTTGTTTCCAATAACAGTTGTTGAAAAACAAAACTTCATTAGTGTTTCTCTTTGTCTCGCTTAAAATGTTATCATTGATTCCTAAAAAGTGCAATCATTCATCAAAACTCAACACATTTCTTTTGACGATGATTCAAGGAATATGATAGCTATGTTCTTTATTTTCCTCCCATTATCCCTTTTGGACAAACTATTTTACCAAAAGAATAGTAAATCTCTTAAACACTTTTAAATAGAAAAGAAAAGATTTTGGCCCTTTATTTGTTTAAATCTTTAACTCTTGAATACCTCAAAGTCTTAAGATTCAAACGACAACTTCATTTATCAAGATTTAGTTACTAGTCATTTCAAAAAATGCTATGCAATATGATTATTCGTGCAGTTTATCATTTTGAAGACATTTCTCCCTTTTGATGTGCATTTCGAAGATTTCATTACTATAATGAAACTTGATACAAAAACACATACTATTTTCTTACTCAAGATAAATTCAAAATTTTCTTAGTAAGACAAGATCGAAACAAATAGTCACTACTATTTGTTTCATCATAAAATGGAAGAGGAAAAGAAACTTCAAATTGAAATATAAACATATTCAAAATCATATTCAAAATAGGATCGCACTCCGAGCCGACCCACAAAAATAAATCCTTTTACAAAAGAAGTTTATATTTTGACTCTAAAGATTCTACCCACAGTCAATCATCTCCACTTGAAGATAGATCTCCTGGTAAGCATAAAGTAGCTCGGCTCCGCCTGCGTCTCCTCATTCTCCTTCTTTTGTTATGACTAGGTCCAGCCACAGAAGGTAAAGAGACAACATAGGCAATGGGCTCCATATCCAAACCATATCCCTGTCAACCAGTTAGAATGCCTGGTAGCTCAAATAATGTGCATTCAATCCTATGCACATGGATGTCTAGTATCAAGGGAGAGTAGGACAATGGTAGAGACTGCAAGATCAAGTCAATCTGAAGCTGAGGGCTCATGACGTAACCATATGCCTCCAACTGAGTCATCAGATAAATCATTCTGAGGCAGTGTTGGTTAACGTCATCTCCCTGCGTTAATCTCATACTGAAAAGTTCTCGGGTTAGTTCAAATCTCATGCCACAGCTGTGTTCTCCAAAGGATTCCCTCAAAGATTAATGATCTCTACGGAATGAGACATATTCTCATAATATCGTCATAGATCATCACTCATCGATGAGAGGATGTATCCCTTAGAGCATGTGTCATCTTGAACCCATGTATCGTATGTGATCTTATCAGTTTCAGAAGCAGTTTCATCAACAGGAGTGAAAGGTTCAAAATCTAGAACATACTATATTCTCTAAAACGGAGAACTACTCTTAAACTCTTGTTGTAACGCCCCGATCTCTCACGAGACCGGAGGCTCTAATAACCATGCTATTCTCAACCCAATACCAAACCCGGTCACAAAATTTTAGGGAAAAACGGACAGAGTTTCCTCTGTACCGCGGACATTTTTCAAACCTGTAAATGCTCAAAATAGCCACAATATACTAAAACAACCTTTTATAATTAAAATTCAAAGGTTCAAGGTCATCCAAGCCAGGAGACAAACAACAGCTCCAAATCACACATGCATGCACCCAACTTAACTTTTCATTAAACCTTTTTAACATGCCATCCTATGATAACATTAGAGCAATTTTAGAAGTTGAAATCAACACCTCTAAACATACACCCCCAAGCATGCAAGAACTAAAAGGAGAATTAAAAGTTATTACAAACCATAATATCTCAAAGCTAACATTACAACCAACAACTTTCAATTTGCAACTACAACAATATACATAGCCTTAAGGCCACAAAATAGATCATGCTATAGCAATACAAGTACACCATGTAACAACAAGAAGGCAAATCCACCTTAGACAACAAACACACAACAACTAGGGCAAAGGCTCAGCCTGAACTTCTTCCTCTTCCACTAGCACCTCAACTAGTTGGGGTTCACCCTCAGCACTTCCTGAAACATGTTTAGCGAGGTATGAGCAATCACAATTGCTCAGTGAGGGATAAGGTCTACCGGGGACGTGCAATGCAGCAGCTTAACACAATTAATACAATAGATAAACAGTGAATAACAATTCTAATACCACATTTTAAAAGGATACAATCGATAGCCCTTATCACTCTAAATCTTCGATCCCCGATCCACGAACCACGATCTCGATCTCGATATGCCGGCATCCCTTACACCAATGGGTACTCTGGATGTACCCGATCCTACGACCCAACACCCCCTGGCAATCTCCGGACCAGGCGAGTGAGGGAATAGCAGACGGAGCTAAGGCAACCAACACTGGCAAGCCCGATGCCGCCCAGCGAGGCCATCGCATCCGCCGCGACAATGAGGTTGCGCAACCACGATGCAATGCAAGAATGATAACAATGACAATATAATCAGGAAACACATTTAAGGACAAAGTAAGTTGTTCTCGCACCAAGTTACAATTTAGCAATAATAAGCATATACCAATTACGCAATTATACTAAACAATATACTCTTTTAGAAAGAAAATAAACTATGATGCACGTAAGGATGCAGGTCCCTCACCTCTACCGAGCTCCAAGATGTAAATTTGAATCACATCATTTCCAGTCACCTTGAACCTATGAGCAAACATTACTTCAATTACTCTTTAACTACAACATTCATTCTAAGTTAGCTAACTTATAACTTCGCTTATTTAGCATATATACAATATCTATTAGAATTTTATTTTTAACAAAACACCACTTTTATATACTTTAACTTAACATATATTCCATATTTTCAATAGTCTACAAGTTAATTAAGAAGATAGTTCAAAAACTTAAATGAGAATGATTCAACCAGCATGCTATAACTAGATATAAATCGAGATAGAATTTAGTTTAACTAAAATAAACACATGAGCCTGCGGTTACTCATACTATTTCTCATTTTACTTTAGTTAATAACTTGTACAAGAAATTAATTCACTCCACATAACAATAAACTAGCCATTAACTCAACTCAAAGAATTTCTCCAAAGGATATATAGATAATAAAGGTTAGGTTACTTTAATGTTCAAATGACACATTCATTCACAATGACACTACCCAGTCTTTTACTACTTTAATGAACTTCTAATTCATATTCTACTTTACTTACAATAGTTAGTAATATCTCTATGAAGATAGCCCAACATTAGCACATAGGAAAAGAAATGCATTTATCAACTAATAGAAAAGTTAACTATCAACCATTTAATAACTAACATACTATTTAGTAAAATAACTATACTTCAAGCTAAGATTCTAACATATCACTAGTAGTATTAACTTAAGTTAATTACATTTAACATATAATAGACAACTATCAACTTACAATTAACCTTACATGTAGTTTCAAAAAGCATTAAACACATTCTTCCACATAGTTTACTTGACATTTCTAAGTGTTCACTAGTTGCACATTGATAACAACAACTAATTCTAACAGTTGAATTGTTTAGCATATATAGAAACATTACCTATGTCTAAAGGTGGTGACCATCACAACTCTACTAGCATTTCTCATTCACAGTCGAATAAAATAGCTTTCAATTTAAATTAACTTTACTAGCAATTAGATTTCAATTACAATTCATGAAAACAACATAACTATAAGAGCCCCATTACGTTATTAATCATCCAAGGACACTACACAATAAGGTCTTGATCGAATACATCCAATTAGAACTGAATTATATCATTACTATAGCAAAATAACAACAAAATTCAGATTCTCGCGTAACAGGGCATTTCTGACACATCTCACCAAAATGATCATAACTTGCTCTAGACAACTCCGATTAATGCACCGTAAAAAGCTGTAGAAACTAGACTCGTAAGGCTTTCTAATGGTATATAATTCAACCCCTAATCCTTCTCCAATTAATACAGTTTTAAGCTCGAAGTTGGCTCAATGCAGTTAGAATAGAAGCAGTTTATACAAGCAAATAAGCAGTTTTACAAAAGGGCATATACAAGATATAATTAGAATTACATCAAAAGTTCCACACCAACTTGAAACTACATTTAAACATTCAAGAAGTCATGCCAAGGTCTTAGAAGCGCGAGACAACCGAAATTGCACCTAAACCCCTTTGTTATTCAAGCTATTTCTCCTCCAAACCAAAGTTAATGATTCAAATTTAAAGGGAAACTCTACCAACCTTCTAACTAACCCTCAAGGAACCCTTTCAACCCTCTAACTCATTCAAACGCCCGCAATAACCTCGAAAGCCCCAAATTCCCTCTTATAGCTTTACACTACACCTACCTCATCCGGGCTTCAAACAAGGATTAGCAAAGCTTCTATAGCACCTAGGTAGCCTAAGGATACCAAAAGTAGAGCCCGAATCCACCCGGATTCGTCTTAACCCCGAAACCCCTTTATTAAAGTCGACTATTTTACGTTTTATGCAATTTTAGAGCAATTCAAGTGTACGGGGCTATTAGACTACCTTCATTAGCACCTAAGGCATCTATTAGGAGTGTTGAATCAGGCTAATTCGAGCAATTACACAAAACCCTAGAAAAAATGTCACTATTCACCTCATGAATTAAACTAACGATTCCAACCGTTTAAAAAGCGAAACAATGGTTCAAATATGTTCTCTAGCACTCATATACAAGGTATAATAGCATAGATAATCAATACAATAGCATTTGAACACATTTTCAACAAATCAAGAAAATAGCAACTATTTTAAAATGCAAAAATAAGCCGTGAAATCCCTCACCAATGCGCATAGGAGCTCCTAGGAGGCTAGTAGACACCCTAAACCACTTGCACCTAGCTTGGCTTGGCTTGGAATGAGGATTTGTTGAGCAAAAAAATCTATTTCTTCTCCTATGCAATTCTCGGATTTGCTACAGTGTTTTCAGCATGCTCTCTTTTTTTGTTTTTGTTTTTTTTTGCTAAGTTATGAGCTAATGTGTGTGTTGTGTGAGTTATATATTAAATGGGGCTAAGTTGCTTGCTTAAATGGTTCACTAAATGCGCTTAGTTAGCTTAAAACGAGCCTAGATAGTAAAATGAATGCTAGCTAATTCATTCCCTAAGTTATGTTACGTAACACTATTCATACAACTACAAAAATCATTTTCTAAACGAGCTCTCCTATCGCCTCTAGCTCAAATGCACATTTTTCCCACTACTCTAACAATTAATATGATTTAATAAAAATGCTAATTCGCTAATAACATGAAGTTAAAAACAGAGTGAATAGTAATTTAAGAAGACAGTTAATAATGCACAGAAGGAAATGCGCAAACAAGGGATGCAACAGTAATTGAATGCATGGCTAAAACTCGGGCGTCACACTTGTACCATTTTTCAAAGTTTGGTTTGGTTAAGTAGTCTGGTTCAAAATGGAAACTATCGGATTTATTAAAGAAGCCATAGCATATAAACTACAGAAAATAAAAGTAACAGATAGTAAGATTGTAGGCTAACAAGAATATAAATATAGCTATAAAATTTATGCAAATCAAATAACTACCACTATTTCCTTTGAATCTCATACTCCCAAAAGAGAAAAGGGTGAATCTAAAAGACTCTAAGTGGGATGACCAATTTCCTATGATATGACATATTTCTCAAACCTTTGTGGCTATGTTGAAATATAAATACCAAAGGTCAACAACTCATTTGTTGTCTATTTCTCTACATAGGCTATGGTCAATTTTAGTCCCTAAATCACTTTGGTCTCAAACCTTTGTGCCTATGTTGATTAAGTGATTTAGTTAGATTATACCCGTCATTACTTAGTTATCTGACAAATCGAATCAGTAACCTCAAACCTTTGTGGCTATGTTGGCCGTCAGATTTTGGAAGATAACCACATCTCTATGTTTCATTCTAGCGTCTTTTAATAAACTTTATTGTGAAACAATTCCTCAAACCTTTGTGGCTACGTTGGAATGTACTCAACTTCAAGTTCTATTAAAACCTAGGATGGCGGAGGACTACGATAAAACTCCTTTTACCGTTTGTTTCAATCTAATATTAGTTTGCACGTCGGGAGTTCTTAAGTTTGATTTTGATCTTATCATATAAACATGCATTCAACATATTATTAGCTAACAATCACAATTATAGCAATAAATAGTATATGAATGCAAAGATGTTTAAATGGTGGATCATGGGCTTGGGTTTGGGCCTCAGAAATAAAACCACCCTAATAAAGATCTTCAACGCCTTGAAATCTTCATTGGGCTTCCAACTCCTTGGATTCTCCATTGGGTCTTCTTGCAAAAGACTCTCTTGAAGAATTACATAATTGTCCTCACTACAATATTCTCTCAAAAGACAATAATAATAAATATGACACTTATGTCTCAATTTACAACCTAACAAAATGACCCTAAAGCCCAAATCCATGATCAAATTCACCATTTCAAAATGCATATACTTATGTATGATCATTCATATCAAACATATAATAATCATCATATAATTTGCTAGCAATGAAGTCTAATTAACTCATCACTATGAATAACCAAACTTTATCCATATAAATTGCATAATCATAAAACACCTTTATTAATGCAAGTCATGTTGACCTAAATACTAATAACACTTTATAGTATGACATGCAAGCTCAAGTCCAAAGATAGAAAGACACAAGTCCATGGCCCAATACACATAATGTGGCCTAATAGGCTAATCTTAACATTAAAACATGAATTTAGGGCCCAATCCCAAATCAATATGTCTTATTGGCCCAAACACATTAATGTAAGCCCAATAGCCCTCTATTAAACATTATATCACCATATATTTCATTTTTAACTTTTTCTCAAATTTAGAAACATCTAACACCACATTAGACCATCTCTAAATTCAAGATAAAATCTAAATGAGCTTTCATTTATGTAAAATTAAATCTTGCCATTCAAACACATATAGACTAGTTGTAATTTGATTATTAAACATTTCAACCATCAAATAGTCCTCTTTCTCAATACACATTTATGTCAACATCATAAAATGTTTAAAACTAACTTTTAAACTTTTCATATTAACAAAATGTCATCAATACTCATATTGACTAAAAGGTTGAGGATTACTTAGCAACTATCTACATCATTTTATGTCTAACATGAAACAAGATTTTCTAATCTATTCCTATGGTAGATTCGGCCAAGGCTACCCAAAAATACCAAACTTGTTCTTTTAACACTTTTGACTTCACATATAGCTAAAAACAACTATTCTAGCAACAACCTTTTAGCTATCATATAAAATAATTCTTCAAATGTCAAATGTTAATCATGCAAATAACAAATCCACTATTTTCCTTTACAAATAATCACATTAAACTAGAAGACACATTATTTTATTTTAGCATGCAAGGTTCAGCCATATAGACTTGTAGATCTACACATGCAACTTGAAAATAATACATATTCTCCATAGATCTACATTAGCAAGATAAAATCCTATCTAGATCTACACAAACTAAACAAAAGATTTTACAAGAACCCCAAGATAACACATATACACCATTCGGCCACACACACACACACACATATATATATATATCCATGTTTTCATAGACATTAAGACCATGGATCTGATACCACTTGTGAGAAACCATGATACAACTTATCATAGACCAAGATCTAGGAAGATTAACATGAATACATTGCCATAGTCGAACCTTATGTTGGCATATTTTAAAAATTTTACAAGCTCAATAGCAAGATTCAACATGTGATCTTCAATCTATGTCCATAAAACTATATATAGATATATAATAGTAACAAGTGTATGTGCTTAAAAGAAAGAGTAGAAGTATTAGGTACACCTCTTGAAGCTTTCGAAAAGACGAGATGCAAGTTTGTTGATGTAGACTTTGAATCCTTCTAACTTGAAGGCTTTAGTAGGTCCACAAGCATCCAAAGCTCACCCAATGTTTGAAGACCTAAGGTGCTAGTAAATCTTCAAACAAAAACTTAATGTGTATGTAACTATGCAAAAAACAAAAGCTTCTCACTCTATCATACAATGGCCGAAAATCACTTGAGAAGAAGAGTTTTTCTCTTTTCTTTTTGCTAGTGTGTGCCGTGTGTGTGTAGGTTGAGAGAGAGAGAGAGATCATCTTCCATATTATCATTATAATATAGCTATTATCATATCTAAAACACCCAATCAAAAAGATAAGTTGAGTGTTAGATTGGATAATCAACTTGTATGTTATTGGATTGTCATCATTACAATCCAATGCATGAAAATTAATCTTCTCTTTCCTACCTTAGTTGGCCGAAAATGAGAGAGTAGGAGAGAGGGTGTGTTGTCATCCATTTGATTAATATAATCTCTATTATATTATCAAATGACATGTAAAAGATAACCAATCAAAAAGGCTCATTTTGAATAGAAGAAAAAGTTACCCCTTTTGCATGTCATTAGATTGCAATCATTTGAATCTAATGGCAAAACCATCATCTTTTCTCTCTTCCTCATGTTGGCCAAAAATAGGTGGGTTTAGGAGAAAGAATTTATCTTGCAAATATATATATATATAATATCTATTCCCATAATAATATTATATATATAAGTAGCCAATCAAAATAGCTTCCTTAGTTGCAAAAAGAAAGAGAAGCCATGCATGACCTTGGATCATTACAATCCAAAAGCTACTTTTCAACTTTCTTTTCTCTCTCTTGACACTTGGCAAAAAACAACTATCATAAAAAACTAATGGCCTAGATTCTTTTGTCTTTATTCGAGACTAAATCTAAACCATCCAATTCAAAATTAATAGACTAGGATTGATGACATGGACAATCCTACACATTCCACTTGCCACATGTCAATGCCCAATCAAATAATTTGCTTTTCAATGTGATGACTAGGATTGATGACGTGGCATTTCACAAAATATATAATCAATACACACACACACACACACACACACACACACACACACACACACACACACATATATATATATATATATATTATTTTCGCCCATTCTAATCTCTATTAGAATAAATATATTGAAACAACTTTTCAATATTTCTAGTTTGTCCCCAAAAGTTTTGGTAATAACAATTTGACCCCAAAACTTTCCAAAATTACCCTTTTGGCCCGAACACTACTATAGATGACTCTTAACACCTTAAAGCCACCAATCACATTATATAAGCTTCCGGTGAACTTATTCATGATACTTATAAGTGTGTGACTTTCTAGATTCATAATTGCATACCGATGAGGGACCGATAGACCTCTTTATCTATTTCGGAAATGTCTCCATCATTTACCGAAATACCCTTATGCTCATGGGTGACACACTAGCAACAAACGTGTCATGAGAATGTACTCGATAATGAAGATGCAGTCTATCCTTCTGTTAAAACGTCCTAATCGGGAAAAGGACCATGAAAAGGTTAAGTCCATATCCGACACTGTGAATAGATCTAAAAAGGTGAAACGAGAGATGACTACTATGGAAAAACCCATTTCCATCAATTCATATTTGCCTTAACCAAGGACTTCCTCGTTTATCTACTGACTTCAGATATCACAGGACATCCTACTCATTCCGGAGGTTTAAAAGATCCTATCTTGACAATTACATGTCAGTCTATATCAAAAGACTAAAATGCGAAAGGGCATAACTCACCTTTACAAAAGGCGGGTATTGTCCAAAAGCAATATTTAGCCCTTGATATAACCGGCAGTCATAATTTTTCAAGTCTGAGGATTAATTTGCACAACTCTTAACTAAATAGTAAACTATGAACCTGGAATCATGTAGTTCACTATTCATTATCACAATCAATGATCTGTACCACTGACGATCACTCATATGTTAATTAGTCCACATCTCATATTGTTCTGACACTTCGCATGCCATCCTTTATCATTAACATCACCATGCTAATCAAAGGTAATTTTATATGATAACCCGTACTCGATTATTCTAGTCCCAGTCGAACAATCTGAAGGGTTATGACTCAGTTCTTAATATTTATAATATCGAAGTAGAACAACAAAGCATTATATACCCTTTTAGAATGTTCTCACTTCTCCGATAAACATTAGGGACACATTCATATCAAAGCGGAGAATATGAACATCCACAAACATCATTATGTATAAAACACATATATTCTTGTTAAAGTCATGATTTGGCCATCTAATCATTAGTATTACGGTATATCCCTAACAAGTATTTCCATGCAATCCATAATATTCCATATATTTAATAAAAATAATTAAATATAAATATTAGAGTATAGAATTAAATAATTAATAATTAATAATTAAATAATTAATAATTAAATATAAATATCAGAGTATAGAATTAAATAATTAAACAATTAATTTAATTATTCTAGCTATAATTTTTAGATAGATTTTGAAGTTTAGTCAAACTCTAAATTTGACCACAAATAAACTTCTAATAATGCAAGAAAACAAAACCCAATAAAATAAACAATCATGGTCTATCCAAGAGCATGGCCTAAGGGCATCCATCCCTCTCATGTATCCCTAAGGACGTGTGCATGGGGTGGGGCATCCCAAAATTATTTTTTTATTTGTTTTTGTTATTATTCTTCCAATTCAAGTAAAACTCTTCTAATTTATCCAAAACAAACTAGATTTTACTTTTTCTTTAATTCAATTTATCTAATTAAAATATCTAAAATGTTCCTGTTATTTCACGATAAACGAAAAAAAAAACATATAACTTTAATTAAATTGAACAAAACATGCAAAAACATGTAATCTACCATCTACTATAGCGACAACTAATTTATACATAATTTTTCTTTGTTTCATAACATGAACATGCACAATTCTTCATATTAAACAAAAACTCTAGCAAACAAAAAAACTTAGGATTTCCACCCAAAATTGTTAAACTACAAAATTTACACATGCATAAATTGTAACATTCATCTCTTAAAGTAGTGTGGCTCTGATACCACTGAAGGAGCATGCTACCTAGATATATTATGGTGTTTAAAAAAAATTTAAATGTAGCGGAAACATACTAACATGGAAATCTAGGTTCAAACCACAAGTTCTAAGAAGATATGTGCCATAGACATTATTTTTATGTGTATAACAAATATGTAAATATCAAATTCAGCAAGTTATAGAATTTAATACCTTGATTCGTTAGCTTTGAAACTTAACAAAAAATACAAAACTTGAAACTCTAACTTGCTTTGAAGATCTACACGTGGAGACTGATGAAGAGGCTCTTGGTCTTCTCCTCTAAGACCTTCCTTCTTGCTCAAATATGATGAATAATTGTGGGATTCTTCATCTTGTATTTTCCTAGCTTCTAAAGTGTAAAAGAAGATAGATAGAGAGAGAGAGAGAGAGAGAGAGAGAGAGAGAGAGAGAGTTTTTTCTTCTTCTTCTTATGCATGTAAGTATATCTTGTGAAAAAGGTGAAGAAGATCTCTATTTATAGATATGGAGAAGGCTTAGAGTAGTTGATAGTTAAAATATGAATTACTTATTTCAGAATCCATTAGGAGTCTCTTCAAACACTCCTATTCATCTTGAACTATAAGTACCCCATAGCATATCAACTACAAAATCTAAAAACTCTTTCATATCTCATATGTGACCTATCTGTTCCTAGTTGGGCTAGACATCTATCTAGGCCTTTCTCTTATTCTTTGTATTATTTTGCTAAATTAATTGTTCACTACTTTCAAAATTGAGCTCAACAATTTCAAATAGGAATTTCTCCTAAATAGGATACTTAGTTGCAATTGGATACTATATTTAGCAACTTCAAAATTCGTAATAAGTAGCTAGGAAACTTTTACAACATCTTAAAGGAAGTATGCTAGAAGAGGGAGAAAGACATGAACAACTTGGCTACTGAAAAGACCAAAATGCCCCTTCTAACTCCATACCACATTTACATTTTTTAACCCTGACTTATTCAACTAAAAATCATAGTTGCACTACATGGTGATTATTGTATTTGTGTTAGCTTGTCATACTAAGAACAACGTTCTTCTTTGATCTACTAAGTAGAATGACCAAAATACCCCTCCATATAGCACTCACAAATAAGAAAGACTTTTCATGTACTATCTCTTCCTTGATTGTAATTTCTCCGTGAAACATCTAAATCCTTTAAGTAACTAACCTACGGATATGGAACACTTGATCTAGGAACGACCATGAAGCCAGATATCCAGTATACTCTTTGAGTATACTACTAAGCTTAGATTTGGATGATCTACTGGATAATCACAAGGGAGTGATTATTCTATCACTCGACAATATAGATTCTATTGACCCTTGATAACCTAAAAGGGAGGGAGGGGGGGGGGGGGGGGTTGGGTGAATTAGGTTGTTTGGCAAGGTTAAACAATTTAAAAATTCTTGATGAGGAAATAATGTCTAGTGAAAGATGATAATACTCTAGAAGTTCTTATAGGCAATTTATCAAACACTTAATGAGCAGACAAGTATATAACACTAGATAAGCAATTAGAACTTCAAAAATAAACTTCAAATAGATAACTCAACAATTATCAAACAATTAATATGAGTAATATCCACATGAAGGTAAATGGCTTGGAAATAAAGAGAGTAGAGTAAGAGAAATCAAACACGATGATTTTCACGTGGTTCATACTCCCGGAGGCCTAGTCCACCACCTAAGGTCTTCCCTTCCCTTAGGATTTAATAACTGTTCACTAAGATGCTTCTTCAAATGTTGGTAAAGCAAAAACCAACTACAATTACTCTTGAGTCCACAAGAGTTACACAAGCTCCTTCAAGTGTAGGTGAAGCTTAACCAATTATCCTCTCTTCCTTTGAGTCGACAAAAGATTACAGTACTTCTTCTCACAATGATTCTCTCAATCTATGTGAAAGAGTATATTACAAAGATTGTGTGATAATATGAATGACAATTGCAACTCCTATTTGAGTTTAATATTACAATTGAAGAATACTTTGAATGCTCAAAGATATGAAAATGATAGCTCAAGATTTCTCAATGAAAATGATATGAAAAGCTCTTTGAAATAGCTTGAAAATATGAAGATAGAAGCTTATAGAGGTGTTTGAGATGGTGAGAGAGCATGGCTTAAAAAGAGGGAAAAATTAGACATAAAACGGATATAATGCAAAAATCCCAGATTTTCCCGTTAAGCCATCCAGTCGCTGAGGCCTTCATCTGGTCGACCGGTTGGGGCAGGTAACGCCCAAAACAAAGCTCTTTGCCAGTCGTTGTGGCCTTCATCCGGTTGACCGGATGAGGCTAGTAACGCTCAGATGCTCTAAATGCTGAAAAAATAATTTTTTGAGCCCTAAAACAATTTGTTTAATGGTAAAGCATTTGGGCACTTTTAAGGGCACTTATACAAAAATGTTTCTAGCATTTTAAACATCTCAAAACATTTTCAAAAACTCTTGAAATGATTTAGAACGATTTTTATACTGCAAGAGTTTGAAATCCAAAAAGTCTGTTTTTCAAGAATGAATTTGCAATGACCTTTTTGGAAATAATTGTTTGAAAGATATTTTGCAAATAAAAAAATATATTTTATGGAAAACCTTTTTGGAAAAATTATGAGCTACATAAATCATACTTAGGCAAACAACATTTTATAAGCGGGTACCCCTTATGTCGCCACGTCTCCTTCCTTGTAACTCCCTTTTTATCGTCGAGTCTTCAACTCCACTTCTTCGAGTTAACAAGTCTTTTTCTTCGGGTCTTCATAACTTGATTCCTCATGAGAGACTTTATTTGACTAAGACAAGACATAGGATTACCTTTTGGGCTTTGATATAATTTCTTATTGGGCTATGATACAATTGTTTGAAGCTAGCTTTTGATCCTTTTGAATGACTTCATTGATGATGTGGGCTTGCTTGAGACATTCTTGTGTTGATGGATTGAATGACTTACCCAATATATAAGAAAGAATACTAAAGCACGATAAAAATGTTTTGTTATTATCAAAATAAAGATTATAAGCTTTTTAGGCCAACAATCTTCCCCTTTTTGATGATGATAAAACATTGAAAATTGAAAGCATGAAATAGTAGAATTTTGGAAATTTTAACTAGATTTGAGGTCTCTCCCTCAATTTGTGCTTGATTGAATCATTGGCTTATATGAAAAGCAAGCTCCCCCTGAATAAGTGCATATCATTATAAAGTAGAATCATATACACAAGTATTTGTATTTTCATGCTAGAGTTCTAGAGTTCAATATTCCTTTTCTCCCCCTATTTGACATCAACAAAATATAGTTCATAGAACATAGAAGAACAAATAGTCATAAGAGGAATTGTAATCAAAAGCAATTGATAGCATTAAAGATCCAAAATACTCAATCAATGTTAAAACAAGATGTAAATGCAAAGGAGTATTTGATGCAAGGAAAACTAGAAAGCAAAAAAAATTGGAGTCTTATAATTCTAGTACTATTAAGCAAAGTGGAATGGTCCAAAGTCTTACCCCATAAGATGTTTTGTTGTGGAAAAGCATCAGTATTGATAACGATTTGAGGTTTGGATGAAGATGATTCTCCCTGCTTGCGCTTCTTTGAGTTAGTCCTTGGTGGTGCGATTGAGAGTTTGTAAGAATTTGACGTTTTTAGAGGAAGATTGTCTTTGAGGAATTTCGTCGAGCACCTTGTAGGCAAGGATTTTGAAAGTTTTTCTTTTGAAGTTTTTGAAGAGTTTGATGATGCAAAGACAAGAATTTGATGATAAAGAAGTGTTGTGAATCAATTAGTGATGAAGAAATAGCAGTTTTGAGGAGTTGAAATATGTGGGATTGAGAGAATTTTGAAAGAATTTGAAGTTGAGAAGGAGTAGTGTTTGAAAAAATAGGCTAAATCCCGTTTTTCATCCAGCGTGATCCGGTCGATAAGTCCTTGATCCGGTCGACCGGATAAGGGTAGTAACGCCCGATAGAGGAGCTTCGACCGGATGAATGTAGTAACGCCCGAATCCCCTATTTTCTAAAAAAATGTAATTTTTTTTTCAAAACTTAAGTGACCCAAAGCATTCCTAGTTCTCTTCTAATAGCACAAAATTGATTTTTATGCAATGGTTTTGTAAAAATGTCAGCTAATTGATGCAGAGAATCAACAAATTCAAGTTCAATATCACCTTTTTGCACATGATCTCTTAGAAAATGATGACGAATTTCAATATGCTTAGTTCTAGAGTGTTGAATTGGATTCTTTGATAGACTTATAGCGCTTGTATTATCACATTTGGTTGGTACACGATCATATTCAAGACCAAAGTCAAGCAAAGTTTGTTTCATGCAAAGAATTTGTGCAACACAACTACCCATAGCTACATACTTGGCTTCTGCTGTTGAAAGAGTTACACTGTGTTGTTTCTTGCTAGACCATGAAACTAAAACATGTCCTAGAAATTGACAACTGCAACTAGTGCTTTTTCTATCAATTTTACAGCCCGTATAATCGGCATCGGAATATCCTAAAAGTTCAAAGGATGTGCCTTTAGGGTAAAGGAGTCCTAAATCAATAGTACCTTTAAGGTATCTAATAATCCTTTTTACAGCATTCAAATGGGATTCATTAGGAAAAGATTGAAAACGAGCACATAAGCATATAGAAAACATAATATCAGGTCTTGAGGCAGTTAAATAGAGAAGGATTCCAATCATACCTCGATATTGTTTTTCATCAACCGATTTACGTTTTTCATCTCTGTCAAGCTTGGTTGAAGTTCCTATAGGAGTGCTCATTTGTTTTGCAATTTCAAGCCCGAACTTCTTAATAAGTTCTTTAATGTACTTGGCTTGATTTATGAAGATCCATTCCTTTGTTTGTTTGATTTGAAGTCCAAGGAAGAAATTTAATTCTCCTATCATGCTCATTTAAAATTCTTTATGCATACATTCAGAAAAATACTTGCAAAGAGATTTGTTAGTAGCACCAAAGATAATATCATCAACATATATTTAAACGAGCAAGATATCTTTAGTTTTTCTTTTTACAAATAATGTAGAGTCTAATTTACCTCTAGAAAAACCATTATCAAGTAGATAATTACTTAATCTATCATACCATGCCCTAGGTGCTTGTATAAGTCCATAAAGAGCTTTTTGAAGTTTGAACACATGACTTGATAGATTTGTATTTTCAAAATCGGGTGGTTATTCAACATAAACTTCTTCTTGAAGATAACCATTTAAGAAAGAAATTTTGACATCCATTTGATAAAGTTTGAAGTTCATAAAACATGCATATGCTAGCAACATTCGAATGGATTCAAGTCGAGCTATCGGTGCAAAGGTTTCTTCACAGTCTATTCCTTCTTCTTGATTATACCCTTGTGCAACCAATCTAGCCTTATTTCTAGTTACATTACCGAATTCATCTAATTTGTTTCAAAAAACCCATTTTGTACCAATAATCAAGTGATTACTAGGTCTTTCAACTAAGGTCCAAACTTGATTTCTTTCCAATTGATTAAGCTCTTCTTGCATAGCAATAATCCAATCATCATCCAATAATGCTTCTTTTATATTCTTAGGTTCTACTTGGGATATAAAAGCAACATGTTCACAAAAAGTATTTAGATTGGAACGAGTTCTTACACCTTGTGATGGATCTCCAAGGATTTGATCATTTGGATGATTTTTGACAAATTTCCAACATCTTGGAAAATCTTGATTTGTTGACAAGTTTTGATCATTTGATGTTGGTTGTTCTTCCTCATTTGGAGTGTAATACCCGAGCTCGGAATGTGAAAATTCTTTGTTTATTATTTTGAAAATTATATTTCCTTAAATTCTTTGTGAATTAATTGTTACTTTCTCGTCGTCGCAACGTGCATTGCATTTAAGGAGCGATAGCTAGATAACGATTTCTAGTTCTTAGCAAATAGTAAAACTAGTATTTAGATGACTTAAATTTTATATTTTAAATGTTGCTAGCTTTAATTGATCTTACCTTAGCTAAAATGGCTTTAAAACGCACAAAATAGGGCCCTTTGACCAAGTTTTTAAGTTGTTGACCTAGCCCTTTGACCCTTTGACCATTTAACACTTAAATAAGCTAAAAACTAAGCAAAATAAAAAAAAAACAGCAGCAAACAGACCAGCCCTGGCCGTGAGTTTCCAAGAGAAAAAAAAAACCTTTCAACTTCCAATCGATCAATCTTCGCGTGAGCTCGTGCGGGGTGATTTCCGAGGCAACTAGCGTTGTTTTTCTAGCGACTAGGAGTACCTGAGGTGAGGGAAGCATGTTATTTGCGCATTTATACGTTGTGTATGTTAACTTTGTCAATTTTGAGATTTATCTGTAGATCGTTATTTAAAGCGATTTGATGCTTCTAGAATGTTCCTTGGCATTTGTAGAACATGTATTTATAGCTTTGTAATATTTTCTGCGGTTAAATGTTGTGATTGCAAATTAAATTGCCAATTGAATAGTTTTTGTGAATAGTAAAACCTTGAAACGTTGAAGTTGCGTTGTTATGCTTTTTGTTGATATAGAAATGTGCTAGGTACGCTAGAATACTAAAATGTGTGGTTTTTTAGGGTGCGTAGTGGGAAAAAAGAGAATTATGCCTTTGGGAAAGTCAGGGTCGTTTAGGTCGACTTTAGCGTTTTCTCGTTTTGCGTGTTGGCATTGCTTCGGGAAGCCATGGAAGCACTTTTGGTGCGATTATGGCGTTGGTTGGGTGTTTGGTTGTTATAGTTGTAGTTCGAACGAGAAAGGGGGAAATCGAGGCTTTGCGCGAGTTCTAAGGTAAAGTAAGGTTTCGGGGTCTTTAGACGTGCCTTATGGTGACCTAGGAGGGTTGGCGAAGTTGGTTTCCAGAACTCGTGGCTCGTTTGGAAATGGTAGCGTTTTGATAGTTGGGGCCGATTTGTGTTTTTGTGTGTTTTCTTGTCTTTATGCCTATAGAATGCTTAGAATTATTTGAAATACTTGTTTGAGTTGTTTTGGATTGAATTGTTTATCAATTGCTGCTATTGCGTGCGAGAGTAGCCTACTTTGTTATTCTCCCACGTGTGGCTTTATCGCTTGTTTATCACCCTGTATCGAGTCTTGCATTGCATAGTGTCTCGCGCGTGAGTGATGGGCCTCTCTGGGTAGCCTTGGGTTGCCAGTGTTGGTTGCTCTAGCTCCGCTGCTATTCCCTTTCTCGCTTGGGTTGCCTCCCAGGGAGATTTGGGTCGTAGGTTGATGGATACTTCCGGGGTATTCCAAACTGGTGTTATAAGGTGGTTTGGGCCGGCGCGTCGTCATCGAATTCGTGTTTGAAAGTTGCTCGTGAAAAGAGTATCGTATCCTTTGAATGAGTGTTTGCAGCTTTAAATACTTGCCTTGCTTTATTGTTGGCTTTGGTTGTATCTTTATATGATTTGTATGTATTGCTTGGCTAATTGCATTGCATACTCCTCTCATCTCCGTCCTTGAGACCAATTGCCCTCGCTGAGCAATAGTTTTTGCTCATTCCTCTCTATACTATGTTTTTACAGGAGTAGTTGAAGCAGACCCTCTCGAGGTAATAGAGGAGGAGGAGCAGGTGGAGGTGTTTCCGTGATAGCACTTCTCTGCTTTGCTGGTGGTTGGTTACCAGTTTTTGTGCGAACCTTGCTTGTTATGTATATTGCGTGGAGGTCGCTTAATTTTGAGGCTTGTAGCCTTGTATATATTTTCTAGTTTAAGGCCTCTATGGTCTTATGTTGTATAAGTTGAAAGAATGTAAAGTTGTAACTTACACTCTTGTGACTAGTAAGAAAATGCATGCTATTGGAATTGATTAGTGGCATAAATACTTGTGTAGTATGCATATCATTTTTGGCTTGGAAAGTTGGATAATAAGAAATGTATGTTTTGAAGAAAGTTGGCTTGTTTTGATTATTATATGGCTTTCGCAAGTGTTATATTGATTTTAGGGTTTTCGGATCGTCCGCGGTACAGAGGAGACTCCGTCCGTGTGTCGGGTCCGAGCTTGGCCTTTTGCGGGGTCGGGTCGGGGCGTGACATGGAGTATCAATTTGATTGCTTGTGGATGTATTACCTTTTTCACTTGTAGGAGTAGGTTGACTTTGTTTTTCAACTTGCTGAACACCTACATCATCATCTTCGTCTTTTCTTGACATAAAAGGGTTAGTTTTATCAAAATTAATATGCATAGATTCCTCGATTACTGAGGTTCTTTTATTGTTAACCCGATATGCCTTGCTTCTAGAGGAATAACCAATAAAAATACCTTCGTCGAATTTTGAGTCAAACTTACCAAGGTGATCTTTATTGTTTAAGACGAAGCATTTATATCCAAAAACTTTAAAATGTGAAATATTTGGAGTACGTCATTTCCATAGTTCATATGGAGTTTTCTTGAGAGAAGGTCTAATTAAAACTCTATTTAGAACATAGCAAGCCATATTAACAGCTTCTCCCCAATAGTATGTAGGCAAGTTGTTTTCTTTCAATATTGTTCTTGCTATTTCTTGTAGAGTTCGGTTTTTCCTTTCAACAACCTCATTTTGTTGATGAGTTCTAGGAGCTGAAAAGTTATGTTCAATGCCATTTTGTTCACATAATTCCACAAAAGATGCATTTATGAATTAAGTGCCTTGATCACTATGAATGCATGAAATGTAGTATCCTTTCTCATTTTGCACTCATTTACAGAATTTTGCAAATTCATTGAAAGCATCACTTTTGAGAGCAAGAAACATGACCCATGTGTATCTAGTATAATCATCAACAATAACAAAAACATATCTACATCCTCCTAGACTTATTACATCCATTGGTCCAAAAAGGTCCATATGAAGTTTTTGTAAAGCTTTTGATGTGGTTACATGACTAATGATTTTGAAAGATGTTTTATGTTGTTTTCCAAATTGACATGTAGCACATACATGATTTTTTTCCAAACTTGGTTTTAGGGAGACCTCTTACAAGATCTTTTTGAGATAGTTTACCAAGTATATCCATGCTAATATGTCCTAACCTTCTATGCCACAACCAAGAATCTTCATTTGTTGTGATTAAACAATTAATATTTTGGCATGATATACTATCGAAGTCAATGATATAAACATTTTCATGTCTATTTGCAACAAACAACACATTTTTCGTTTTATCAAATATGGTGCAACATGATGATTTGAATTCAACAAGATAATCATTATCATATAATTGACTTACACTAAGCAAGTTATGTTGCAATCTTTTCACAAGTAGTACATCATGGATAGATATATTATTTTTATTTTCAATGCTACCTTTACCAATAATTTTACCTTTCTCATTGTTTCCAAAGCTCACATAACCTTTGTAATTTTTTGATAGGCTCATAGAGAAGAGATGGATCACCGGTCATATGTCTTGAACATCCACTATTAATGACCCTATTTCCTTCATACTTCATCCTTAGGGTAACCTATATACAAAGACAAAATTTAGGTCCCCAAGTTCTATTGGGTCCTAGATTGTTAGTATTGATTTTTAGCACATTTAATAATCCATTTTGGTTTGAGCCAAGAAGGAATTTTAGAGTCTCTTCCTACCATATTTTGAAATTTACAATGAGATGTTATATGACCTTGTTTTTCACAATAGATACATGTTTTTTGAAATCCTTTTGATGTTGATGCTTCATTTGTAGAAGATGATGCTTTTACAAAATAACTTTTGAGAGATTTTTGTTTTGAAGAAGATTCATATCCTATTCCACTTTTATCGAAAGCCATTTTTTGTGAGCCAAACTTTTTATCAAGATTTTATTTTCCTTTTGTAAATCTTGCTAGACTTCCATTTAATCCTTGATTTTCTTTTTCAAGCTTTTCCATTTTTGTTTGAAGATTATCATTTTCAAAAAGAAATTTAAGTGCTTTTTCATGAGCACAATTTCGATCTTTTTCAAGCAACTTATTTTTTTCTTTTAAAGAATTATTTTCCTTTTGAAGTTTATTTATCCTGATAATTGAAATTTCAAAACTATCATACATTTTTGAAAATTCATATTGTAATTCTTCAAAGGAGCATTCATTATCAATTAATGAACTAGAAGAGTAATATCCGAAGCTAAAAAAAGAACATACCTTATTATCTTCTTTTGGCATAAGACAAACGATGTTTGCCACTTTTTCATTTTTGCTTTCATCAACGGTTGATGCATCGTCATCAACGTATGTTGCTTTCAAAGCTTTGCCTCCCTTGGTTTTGATTGGTTTTGGACAATTTGCTATTATGTGACCCGTCTTGTCACAATTAAAACATCTTTCTTCTTCTTTTGGTTTGTTTCTTCCTTTGTTCATAAACTTACTGTAAGGAGCTTTGCTTACCTTTTTGAATTTGAGAAATTTCTTAAAGTTCCTTGTAAGAAGAGCTATCTCATCTTCATCTTCTTTGTTTTCTTCTTCTTTATCACTTGAGTAAGCTTTTAATGCAAGAAGTGCAAGTGACTTATTGTTGTTCCTTTTTTCTTCTTCTCGGTCCTTCTTCTTCAACTCATGGCTCATAAGAGATCCCATAAGTTCACTAAGATTGAGAGTTTTGAGGTCTCTAGCTTCCTCAATAGCCGTTACTTTAGCTTCCCATGGCTCGGTTAAGCTTCGGAGAACTTTTCCTACCAATTCTTCGTTAGAATACTCTTTTCCAAGAGATTGAAGAGCATTAACAATATCAGTAAATTTAGAAAATATTTGTTCAATATTTTCATCAAATGACATTTTGAACATTTCATATTTGTGAACAAGCATGTTTATTCTAGTTTCTTTAACTTGGTTAGTTCCCTCATATGTGACTTCTAAATGATCCCAAATTTCTTTAGCACTTTTACATCCAGAAATTTTGTTAAACTCATTTGAATCTAAAGCAAGATATAACATATTCATGGCTTTAAAGTTTCTTTCACAGATTTTGAAGTCATCTTCATCAAAGTCTTTTTCTGGTTTTGGGATGGTAGTAATTTTGTCTCCTTCCTTCTTAGTTATAGCAGGGGTAATTGGTCCATTTAGTATCACTTTCCAAACTCTTATGTCATTTGCTAGAATATAGATTCTCATCCTAGTTTTCCAAAAAGAATAGTTTATTCCATTAAACAATGGTGGTCTAGAAGAAGATTGACCTTCAATTATATGAGACATTGATGAGCTTGCCATAGGGATCCTCTACTAGATGTTAAGCTATATGTAGAGTACTAGCTCTTGATACCACTTGTTGACCCTTGATAACCTAAGAGGGGGGTGAATTAGGTTGTTTGGCAAGGTTAAGCAATTTAAAAATTCTTGAGGCGGAAATAATGTCTAGTGAAAGATGATAATACTCTAGAAGTTCTTGTAGGCAATTTATCAAATACTTAGTGAGCACAAAGTATATAACACTAGATAAGCAATTAGAACTTCAAAAATAAACTCCAAATAGATAACTCAACAATTATCAAACAATTAATATGAGCAATATCCACACGAAGGTAAATGACTTGGAAATAAAGAAAGTAGAGTAAGAGAAATCAAACAAGATGATTTTCAAGTAGTTCACACTCCCAAAGGCCTAGTCCACCACCTAAGGTCTTCCCTTCCCTTAGGGTTTAACAACTCTTCACTAAGATGCTTCTTGAAATGTTGGTCAAGCAAAAACCAACTACAATTACTCTTGAGTTCACAAGAGTTAGACAAGCTCCTTCAAGTGTAGGTGAAGCTTAACCTACTATCCTCTTTTCCTTTGAGCCCATAAAGGATTACAATACTTCTTCTCACAATGATTCTCTCAATCTATGTGAAAGAGTGTATTACAAAGATTGTGTGATAATATGAATGACAATTGCAACTCCTATTTGAGTTTGATATTACAATTGAAGAATACTTTGAATACTCAAAGATATGAAAATGATAGCTCAAGATTTCTCAATGAAAATTATATGAAACGCTCTTTGAAATTGCTTGAAAATATGAAGGTAGAAGCTTAGAGAGGTGTTTGAGATGGTGAGAGAGCATGGCTTAAAAAGAGAGAAAAATTAGACATAAAACGGATATAATGCAAAAATCCCAGATTTTCGCGTTAAGCTATCCGGTCGCTGAGGCCTTCATCCGGTCGACCAGATGGGGCAAGTAACGCCCGAACCAAAGCTCTTTGCCAGTCGTTGTGGCCTTCATCTGGTTGACTGGATGAGGCTAGTAATACCTGGATGCTCTGAATGCTGAAAAAGTGATTTTTTGAGCCCCAAAACAATTTGTTTAATGGTAAAACATTTGGGCACTTTTAAGGGCACTTATACAAAAGTGTTTTCAGCATTTTAAACATCTCAAAACATTTTCAAAAACTCTTGAAACGATTTAGAACGATTTTTATACTGCAAGAGTTTGAAATCCAAAAAGTTTGTTTTTCAAGAATGAATTTGCAGTGACCTTTTTCAAAATATTTGTTCGAAAGATATTTTGCAAATAAAAAAATATATTTTATGAAAAACCTTTTTGGAAAAATTATGAGCTACACAAATCATATTTAGGCAAACAACATTTTATAAGCCGGTACCCCTTATGTTGCCACGTTTCCTTTCTTGTAACTCCATTTTTATCGTTGAGTCTTCAACTCCACTTCTTTGAGTTAACAAGTCTTTTTCTTTGGGTCTTCATAACTTGATTCCTCATGAGAGACTTTATTTGACTAAGACAAGACATAGGATTAGCTTTTGGGCTTTGATATAATTTCTGATTGGGCTATGATACAATTATTTGAAACTAGCTTTAGATCATTTTGAATGATTTCATTGATGATGTGGGCTTGCTTGGGACATTCTTGTGTTGATGGATTGAATGACTTACCCAATATATAAGTAAGAAGACTAAAGCACGATAAAAATGTTTTGTTATTATCAAAATAAAGATTATAAGATTTTTAGGCCAACATATTCTATATTGCATACGCATGTTCTAACTAGTCATACCCATATGCCCAACATACAGAGCTATTGACTTACAACAGAGGTCTCACTCATAGTACATCAAAACACATGAATCTGATTTCGTCAGTTCATCTACATATGCTCAAGATTAAGAGTACTGATCACTTAGTAGCATAAGGTATATGTAGATCTCTATCTTTGATAGTACCTCTTGGAGATATTATACCTAAGTGGTATGTTCAATGTGTGACACACACACACTAGTAAAGCTTAATCCAAAAACCTACCAATGACCAAGGCAGGTCACCCTTTACAAGAGACTAATTCACTATAACCTAGACCATGATAAAGTGCCCAACTCTATTATTCGGTTATGAACTGAATTTAGAACCATGTGTTATTAACTTAGACCTTCTATGCTCGGTCACCATGCACCTAAGTCATACACTATGGATCAAGGACCTTCATACAAGCAATATACACATAAATAAGACAGAGAGAATAAGGAATGAATGCTTTCATTGATAATAACAATTATAATAAGTATTCAATATCATTGAAATGTCATGTGCTAGTAGTCTTTAGGACATACTAATCCTAACAGTTGGCGCATAACATTAGCATCGAAAAGTATGTCGACAGGTTGACGAGATTGGCACTCTCACATGAGCAATCACCTCTGGCACAATGGAGCGTGCAGAGATCAGACGGTATGAGTTTGTTGGTATTTGTCAAAAATAATATACTCATATATACGTCGCCTTAAGAGTTTGTGTTGGCCTTAGGCCTAATGCATGATTTTGATGATAACAAATTGGCTATTTGGTTATATCGAGTGTGGTTGTTCTAATGTGTCTGTATTGCCAAAATTCATACTTGTGACTATTGTGGTTAAATTGTACATATTCATTTGAGTCATATTTGATTGGTGGCATAACTTGAATAGAGAAGATAATGACATTAATTAAATGATGATGCAAGTATAAAGGAAGAAGATGATATATTGGATTTATTAAATGTGATTGTGTTTATGTGTTTACTTGATTTAACTCACACTTAAGGCTCATGAGATTAAGATGTACATATTAACTTGAGCCAAATATAGAAATTGGATGAATGACTTGCATAATGAAGATAATTATATTGATGTAATAAAGAATGCAAGTATAATCAATTTGATTTATCAAAGGTGTTTGTGTTGATATGTTTATATGATTAATCACGCACTTGTTTGCTTATGTATTAAATGTATATCATTAAGAGCCAATTTATACTTGAATGTTTTGGCTTATGTGGATTATAGTGTACTAATAATTTTATGACCAAAATATGCTTGAATGCTTGGTGGAAGAGAATCTTGCAAGAAGAGAAAAGTGAAATTCAAAAAGAAGAAATACAAGATCAAGAAGATACAAATCTTGTCGGCCTTTGAAGAATGCAATGATCAAGCTCAACACAAGCTACACCAATAAAGTCTTGAAGAATTAAAGAATTAAAGTTCTTGAAGATCAAGACTTGAAGTCTTGAAGATGATGTGGTGACATAAGGCGGAGACGTGGTGACATAAGAGGTAGCGGCTTGAATGTTGTCGTCTGCCTTGGATTTGTATTTGTATGGCAAAAGCTCTTGATGATCTTTCAAATGGTTTTAAATATTTTCTAAAAAGATTTTGAGGTCAAATATCTTTTGAAGAATTGTTCTTAAAAAGTTCAAATGATTTATCTTCAAAAGATTGAATCTTCGAGGGGAAAACTTTGTTTTAAACTTTTGAATTCAAAAATCGGTTTTAATCTTTTTACAAGAGTTTTAAAAATGTTTTGAACTGTTAAAAAGGTTGAAAACACTTTAGAAGAAGTGTTTATGAAGTTTGTAAATGTTTTACCTTCAAAAAATTAGATTTCGGGTGAAATTTTACAAAATTGAAAATCTGGCACTATTTGGCATTATTCATCTAGATGAGACCCTCAACCAGATGCCTCAACCTAATCCATGGCATAACTTTGCAAGCCTTCATCCGGATGAGACCCTCGACTGGATACTTGTCACGCCCCGACCGTAGCCCATCCTAGGACAAGGCCAAAACGTGACGTGAACGAGATAAATAACCTATACAATCATCCAATTATAACCTAGACATTTATAAAATCCACAAGTAACTTAAAAAAAAAGGTGCCCAAAACTAATGGCACTTCATCTTCCATTAACCTATTTCATAATTACAAGGCCTAGTAACACCCATCCAGCATGTTACAAATCATCCAAGCCTTCTAGGCCTCAAAAGAATAAGACAATAGTGAGATTGCAATCCAATAGCCCAAAAGAATATTACAGTGATTAAAGTTGTTCACATTAACTTTGTTCCTAACATCCAAAAATTAATCATTACAAGCAAGCAGAGCCGGATCACAACAAGAAGAAATCCGACTCGTCATACAAGTAGGCCTCATCTTCAACTTGAGTCCCTGGTTCAAGCGCAGCCTCTCCTGAAAGATTGTCATGAAAGGTATGAGCTATACTTAGCTCAGCGAGAGTTAACGGTCACGGGTAGTTTTTGCAAACATTTTCACATTTGGAAAACCTTTTCGAAAGATATGTTATGCATAAATTGCAAATAGTACCAGAACTAATAAACAAGTAATAAAACACATAACATCACCCTCCGAGGTCCTCAAGGAACCAAGTGAAAGTAGGTTTACCATTTATTAAAGGATACAATTTTTTTTTGCAGTTGCTAGAGACGGCCGGCCTTGATTCAATCTTTATCGATTTCCTCCAACTTCAAACACTAGGTGATATCCAGATTATCACCGGGGACCATGGTAGTCGAGACCGATTGGTAGCCCGATGCTACCGAGAGAAAATGAACGCCACCATGCCCATAATTGTGGTTGCAACCGCCGCGCCCGCAATTGTTAACATGGTAAGCAAAATATATGTATCAACATGAAAAGGAGGCAACAAAGTAGGTTGCCTCCATCCACATAAGCATGTATTTAATCTTGAACATTTCCCAACATATAAATGTGTAAACAATCATAACATCTTGTATTTAGAATTCTGAGACAATGTGGAACACAAAGAAGGTTGTCTCATCATGCAAGTGTTTAACCAACTAGTGACTCCAATACTCCCGCATTAGCCTAAATTAATCAATTAATTTACCTACTTTCACAAACTCCAATTAACCTAATTTTGGTCTAGAATTAAAGCTTATCGAAATTAGATAGTTCTAGAATCAAAACGGAACTCAATTCGGAGTTGAATTGAATGAGATATAGCCTCCGAAAAAACATTGCGCAAAGTTGTCTGCCATCCGATCGACTGGATCTGAGTTGACTCACCCGGCAGTGACTTTCGGGCAACTGATCCGGTCAACCGGATCTGACTCCGGTCGACCGGATCCCACAGCGAAATGACGAATATTCTATTTTCTTGCTCCAAACTCATACTTTCAAACTTAAATCAAACATACAACTCAATCAAGTCCTAAACATCATTATTCAACAAGTTTGATAGCTCCTCAAAACACAAAATCAAGCACAACTCAAGAACATCACCATATTTTACCAACATTCAACTTAACACCAATGTTGAAGACTCAACTTTTACTTTCTTCTCTTTGCCACCAAATTAAACACACTTAACACATGTGATATATCACCCAACATATATAATACTCTTCAAGATCCACAAAGGCTATAAAATACAAGTCCAAGCTAAAGATGATACCAACACAAAATTTAAAACCCAAGATTGAACATACCCAAATTCAAATTCACCAAGCAAGCTTATGTTCATGTTCCTCATGCTCAATATACATATATATCATATAATCATGAACCATGTAACCCTTACAAAACATTTTGAAAATATCCCTCAACTCACTTGTGCAAGCAAATGATAATTCGAGGTTGTAGGATGCAAGCAAGAGCTCGAAAATCACTAAGAATGGCTTGAACAAGCTTCTTCTCCCCTTCTTCTCCCTTTTTTTCCCTTCCTTGGCTGAATCGTGTGGTGCATGTGTTCCCTGATGTGTGTGTGTGTAATGTTTTTGTGTGTGTATTAGTAGGTTTATGTGTGTTTTGAGTGGAAGAGAATAGTATAAGTTCGGTGATCAAAATATCAAATGGCCAAATGACCACCTTGCCCTCCAACTAAGATATGTATTGTTAGTTTTCCATTTTGGTTGAATTACAACTAATTAGTTATTACTCATGACTTATTAGAGTACAATTAATGCTTACGACACGTAAAACTCCATAATGCATGTAATTGAACATTTTGGCACGTAAAACGATGAATATGCATGTTAAATGATATTAATGCTTATTATTATTGCTATTGCTTATGAAATTATATGAATGCATTATGCATAATATAATTATATATAGATTCTTGTGTTGGGTTTTACATCTTCCCCTCCTTAAAAGAATTGCGTCCTCGCAATTTCTTCTTACGTTACAAATAACTCCGGATATTGCTTCTCTATTTGGTCCCGCAGCTCCCAAGTTGCTACCTCAATCCCATGGTTGTTCCACAATACCTTCACCATAGGAATCATCTTCCTACACAACTCCCGTTCTTGTTCGTCTAAAATTTGCACGGGCCTTTCTTCATAGGAGAGGTTCTCATGAAGTTGTAGCAGTTCTGGCTCCAAAATATGAGAAGCGTCGGGTTGATACTTTCTCAACATCAACACATAGAACACGTCATGTATACTGTAAAGATTTGTTGGTAAACTCAACCGGTATGCCAACTTTCCAATTCTATCCACAATCTCGAACGGTTCTACGTACCTCAGACTCAATTTGCCACCTTTGCCATGCCTAATTAATCATTTCTGAGGAGACAATTTCAAGAACACCTTATCACCCACTTCAAACTCTAAATCTCTCCTTCTTCTATCGGTATAACTTTTTTGCCTACTCCGTGTGGTGAGCATCATTTTTTAGATCAATTGCACATTCTCTATCTTCTCTATCATCTCTGGCAACAATGTAGGATCAATGGCTTTCATCTTACCAACCTCGTTCCAACATAGATGGGATCCACACTTCTTTCTGTACAATGCTTCACAAGGTCCCATGCCAATTGTTGCTTGGTAGCTATTATTGTATGCAAATTTTGCCAATGGCAAATGTTTTTCCCATGTTCCCCTAAAGTCCAATGCACAAGCTCTTAACATGTCCTCCAAAATTTGAATAGTCCTTTCAGACTGTCTGTCTGTTTGAGGATGGTAGGTTGTACTGAAACTCAACTTTGTCCTTAAAGCCTCTTGAGATGTGAACCTCGAATCCCTGTCAGATACTATGCTTGTAGGTACACCATGCAACTTCACAATATTAGCTATATACAAATTAACCCGTTTTTCCAAGCTATCCGTCTTATACAATGCGATGAAATGGGCTATCTTTGTCAATCGATCCACGACTACCCAAACAGTATCACATGCTCGAGGTGACTTTGGTAATTCCATCAAAAAATCCATCGTGACATGCTCCCATTTCCTTTGTAGAATCTCCAAAGGTTGCAAAAGTCCTGCAGGTCTTTGATGTTCAGCCTTAACTCTTTGACACGTCAAATAACGAGACACAAACTCCGCAATCTCTCGTTTCATATTGTTCCACCAATAGTATTGCCTCAAGTCACGATACATCTTCATTCCTCCAGGATGTATTGTATACCTTGTGTTATGAGCTTCTTCGAGTATATTTATTTTCAACTCCAGGTCATTCGGTATACAAACTCAGTTCCGGAATCTCCACAATCCATCTTGCTGTTTGAAATCCGGATTGTCTTCTTTTATCTTTTGAAATTGTGGATCCTGTTGTTGAGCTTCCTTGACTTGAGACAGCAATGCCAATTGAATCATCAAATAGGCATTCACCCCTAACTTCGCCAAACTTGCCGTTCGGCTCAGTGCATCTGCTACTATGTTAGCCTTCCCGGGAACATAGTTAATGGTGCAATTGTAATCCTCCAAGAGTTCCATCCACCTTCTCTGTCGCATATTTAACTCTTTTAGGGAGAACAAGTATTTTAGACTTTGTAGTCGGTGAAAATCTCGAATTTGCTCCCCCATAAATAATGCCTCCATTTCTTCAACGCAAACACTATCACCGCCAACTCTAAGTCATGAGTGGGATAATTCACCTCTTAGGGCTTCAATTTTTTAGAAGCATAAGCGATGACTCGATCATTTTGCATCAAAACATATCCTAGTCCCTCTTTCGAGGCATCATTGTAAATGACAAACCCTTGGCTTCCCTCGGGTAATGCTAAGACAGGGGCGGTTGTCAACCTCTTCTTCAACTCTTGGAAAGTATTCTCATATTTACCATCCCACATGAAGCTCACATTCCTCTGTGTCAATCTTGTAAGGGGTTCTGCAATTTTTGAGAAGTCTTTCACAAACCTCCGGTAATACCCGGCTAACCCAAGGAAGCTTCACACTTCAGTAACATTCTCGGGTTTCTTCCATAACTGTACCACCTCAATCTTGGATGGATCTACTGCTATCCCTGATTAGGAGATTATATGCCCTAAGAAAGCAACCTGTTGAAGCCAAAACTCATATTTACTGAACTTGGCGTACAACTGATGTTCTCGCAACCTCTATAACACTAAATGCAAATGTCTTTCATGCTCCTCCTCCATTTTGGAATATACCAAAATATCATTAATGAATATCACCATAAATTGATCTAAATAAGGTTGGAATACCCTATTCATCAAGTCCATAAAGGCAGCATGAGCATTTGTTAACCCAAACGGCATCACAACAAACTCATAATGTCCGTACCTTGTTCTAAAAGCTGATTTAGGCACGTTTTCTTCCTTGATACGAAGCTGGTAATAACCCTGCCTCAAATCGAACTTCGAGTAAACTCTGGCTCCTTGTAATTGATCAAATAACTCATCTATCAATGGCAATGGATACTTGTTCTTAATAGTCACATGATCAATCCCTGATAATCGATACATAACCTCAAGGTGCCATCCATTTTCTTCACGAACACCACTAGGGCTTCCCAAGGAGATGAACTAGGCTAAACAAACCATTTTTCTAATAATCCTTGCAATTGAATCTTCAGTTCTTGCAATTCAGTCGGGGCCATCCGATATGGTACCTTTGAGATGGGTTGGGTACCTGACAATGCCTCAATTACAAAATCAATCTCCCTCTTTCGTGACAATCCCAGTAGTTCTCCTAGAAACACACCAACATATTCCTTCACCACTGGCACCTTCACAAGCTTAGCCTGATCAATTGGCTTGTTAATCAAATAAGCCAAGTATCCACTGCACCCTTTTCTCATTAATTTCACAACCTTAATTGAGGATACAATAGCATTACCTGAAAAATCACCTCTACCTTTCACCTCAATCGCAGGTTGGCCTGGTACCTAAAACTTCACAATCCTCGTCCGGCAATCCAATTGGGCATAATTGTGAGCTAACCAATCCATTCCCAATATAACATCATATTTTTGAAAAGGAAGTACTATGAGATCAGCCACAAATTCGCGGCCTTTTATTTGAATCTTATACCCTTTATATCCATACTTAGAAATATGTTTGGTGCCCATGGGACTGCTAACTTCTACATGACATGATAAATGTTCTACTTGTAACTTGATACGATGCATACATTGAGGGGTGATAAAGGAATGCGTAGCTCCGGGATCAATAAGCACCTTTATCAATTGTTGTAAAATTAGGAAAGTATCTTCAACTACTGCTGCAGCCTCTGGAATATCCTCTTGATCAACAGAATACACTTGGGCTTGGACCCTCTGCGCTGGTGCATTCCCAACAGCCTAATTTGGTGCACCTCTATTATGTCGCTCCGGATAGTCTCTAGCAAGGTGTTGATCACTTCCGCACCCTAAGCACTTACCCATTTTCTTCCAACACTAGACCTCAACATGCCCCTTTTTGCTACAATAGTTGCACACAATATTTTTGGCAGTAGTAGCACTACGTGAGTAACCACTAGCCAATTGAGTGATTGAGACACTTGGCTGTGGTCGAGTAGGGTTGATCTAGCTTGACTTGAAGCTTGACTCTAGGCTAGATATGATCTCTGTGGTGCCTGTGAAAGCATTGGCCTCTTATTCACCTGACTTTGTCCCCCACGGGTATCCAACTTTATCTTTTCAACTCGTGTTGCAGCTTCTATCATGTCGGCATAAGTAGGAAAACGATGTGCAGCAAGGAAGTCAAGAATCTCAGGCCTTAAACCCTTCACGAAATGCTTAACCCTGTCACCCTCTGTTTGGACCAATGCAGGCATATAATGGGACAACTTGTTGAATCGAGCTTCATATTGAACAACAATCAAACTCCCCTGTCTTATGGTCAAGAATTCTTCCTCCTTCTCTCGGGCCACAACTGAAATATAGTTCCCCTTAACAGATCTCACAAAGTTAGCCCATGTAGCTAGTGTATGCCTTTGCTCCCACCGAGTTTGTTCCGCGCGCCATCAATTCTCAATATCCTCTTCAAACAGGAATACCGCATATGCCACCTTTTTCTCATCCGTATAACCAAGGGCGGCAAAAATCTTCTCTACCTTCGACTGCCAAAATTCCACTCTCTCCTCATCCGGTTCACCATAGAACTTAGGAGGGCTCTATCCTTAAAAATCTTTCAAAGTCCCATCCCCGACTCCTTCATTAGCACCCGCGGTGTTACCATCGGCACTTTCGTTATTATTGTTTCTCACACCACCCGAGGCTTGCTGCTCTATCAGTCTACTCATCTAGTCTATGGCAGTTGCCATCATGTTGAACATCGTAACCCCCGGGTTGGTTTATTTTGCATTTCTGGTTGCTTGTGCTCCAGCGGTACTACGAGTGTTTGGTCCTGCCATCTATATATATATATATATATATATACCACCCACTATTATATGGCATGCATGCATTAAAGGTGACATAAGTTCATGTACCACTAACACTCCTAATATGCACATAACATGATTATATCTAACACATAAGTCTCACATAATCAATAACAACCATCGTACGTAGCACATATAACTCTCACGTGGACACACTAGTTTAATATACATGCTCAAGCAATTAGAGTATCTCCATACTTAGGCCTCTACCCATGGACCATAATTTTAAACCCAGACATTCACTAACCCTAGGCTAGCTCTACATTAACCAAGGCTAGCTCTGATACCACTAAAAGGTGTCACGCCCCAACCTCGACCCATCGCTAGGACAAGACCGGAACGTGACATGAACGGGATAAATAACCTGTACAATCATTCAATCATAACCTAGACATTTATAAAATCCACAAGTAACTTAAAAAAAAGTTGCCCAAAACTAATGGCACTCCATCTTCCATTAATCTATTTCATAATTATAAGGCCTAGTAATACCCATCTAACATGTTACAAATTATCCAAGCCTCCTAGGCCTCAAAAGAATAAGACAATAGTGAGATTACAATCCAACATCCCAAAAGAATATTACAGTCATTAAATTTGTTCACATTAACTTAGTTCTTAACATCCAAAAATTCATCACTACAAGCAAGCAAAGCCGTATCACAACAACCAGAAATCTGACTCGTCACACAAGTAGGCCTCGCCTTCAACTTGAGTCCCTGGCTCAAGCGCTGCCTTTCCTGAAATATTATCATGAAAGGTATGAGCTACACTTAGCTCAGCGTGGGTTAACGGTCACGGGTAGTTTTCGTAAACATTTTCACATTTGGAAAACCTTTTCAAAAGATATGTCATGCATAAATTACAAATCGGTACCAGAACTAATAAACAAGTAATAACACACATAACATTACCATCCAAGGTCCTCAAGGAACCAAGCGAATGTAGGTTTACCATATATTAAAGGATACAGTTTCCCTTGCAGTTGCTGGAGACGGCCGGCCTTGATTCAATCTTCATCCATTTCCCCCAACTCTAAATACTAGGTGATATCCGGATTATCACTGGGGACCATGGTAGTCGAGATAGACTGGTAGCCAGATGCTACCCAGACGAAACAAACGCCACCATGCTCATAATTGTGGTTGCAATCGCTGCGTCCGTAATTGTTAACATGGTAAGCAAAATATATGCATCAACAAGAAAAGAAGACAACAAAGTAGGTTGCCTCCATTCACATAAGCATATATTTAACCTTGAACATATCCCAACATATAAATGTGTAAACAATCATAACATCTTGTATTTAGAATTCCGAGACACAATGTGGAGGTCAACAAAGAAGGTTGTCTCATCATGCAAGTGTTTAACCATGTAGTGACTCCAATACTCCTGCATTATCCGAAGTTAATCAATTAATTTACCTACTTTACCAAAATCCAATTAACCTGATCTTGGTCTAGAATTAAAGCTTATCGAAATTAGATAGTTCTAGAATCAAACGGAACTCAATTCAGAGTTGAATTGAGTAAGATATGGCCTCCGGAAAAACATTGCGTAAAGTTGTCTGCCGTTTGGTCGACTGATCCGGTCGACCGGATCCAACTTGACTCGCCCAGCAGTGACTTCTGGGTGACTGATCCGGTTAACCGGATCTGACCTGAGTCACCCAGCCATAGCCAAAATTGACTGATCATGTCGACTGGATTCGACAGCAAAATGACGACAATTCTAATTTCTTGCTCCAAACTCATACTTTCAACCTTAAATCAAACATACAACTCAATCAAGTCCTAAATATCATTATTCAACAAGTTTGCTAACTCCTCAAAACACAAAATCAAGTACAACTCAAGAACATCACCATCTTTTACAAACATTCAACTTAATACCAATGTTCAAGACTCAACTTTTACTTTCTTCTCTTTGCCACCAAATTAAACACACTTAACACATGTGATACATCACCCAACATATATAATACTCTTCAAGATCCTCAAAGGCAATAAAATACAAGTCCAAGCTAAAGATAACACCAACACAAAATTTTAAACCCTAGATTGAACATACCCAAATTCAAATTCACCAAGCAAGCTTATGTTCATGTTCCTCATGCTCAATATACATATATATCACATAATCATGACCCATGTAACCTTTACAAAACATTTTGAAAATATCCCTTACCTCACTTGTGCAAGCAAATGATAAATTCAAGGTTGTAGGATGCAAGCAAGAGCTCGAAAATGACTAAGAATGGCTTGAGCAAGTTTCTTTTCCCTTTTTCTCCCTTCCTTGGCTGAATCGTGTGGTGCGTCTGTTCCCTGATGTATGTGTGTGTAATATTTTTGTGTGTGTATTAGTGGATTTGTGTGTGTTTTGAGTGGAAGAGAATAGTATAAGTTAGGTGATCAAAATATCAAATGACCAAATGACCACCTTCCCTCCAAGTAAGATATGTATTGTTAGTTTGCCATTTTGGTTGAATTATAACTAATTAGTTAATCCTCATGGCTTATTTGAGTACAATTAATGCCTACAACATGTAAAACTCCATAATGCACGTAATTGAACATTTTGGCACGTAAAACTATAAATATGCACGTTAAATAATATTAATACTTATTATTATTGCTATTGTTTATGAAATGATATGAATGCACTATGCATAATATAATTAAATATAGATTCTCATGCTGGGTTTTACATCCTCCCCTCCTTAAAAGAATTGCGTCCTCACAATTTTTTCTTACCTTGCAAATAATTCCGGATATTGCTTCTCCATTTGGTCCCGCGGCTCCCAGGTTGCTTCCTCAATCCCATGGTTGTTCCACAATACCTTCACTATTGGAATCTTCTTCCTACGCAACTCCCGTTCTTGTTCGTCTAAAATTTGCACGGGTCTTTCTTCATAGGAGAGGTTCTCATGAAGTTGTAGCAGTTCCGGCTCCAAAATATGAGAATGGTCGGGTTGGTACTTTCTCAACATCGAAACATGGAACACATCATGTATACCAAAAATTTTTGTTGGTAAACTCAACCGGTAGGCCAACTTACCAATTCTATCCACAATCTCGAATGGACCTATGTACCTCAAACTCAATTTGCTACCTTCGCCATGCCTAATTAATCTTTTCCGAGGAGACAATTTCAAGAACACCTTATCACCCACTTCAAACTCCAAATCTCTCCTTCGCCTATCGGCATAACTTTTCTGCCTACTCTGTGCGACGAGCATCCTTTTCCAGATCAACTGCACATTATCTTTCTTCTCCATCAACTCCGGCAACAATGTAGGATCAATGACTTTCATCTCACCAACCTCGTTTCAATATAGAGGGGATCTACATTTCCTTCCGTACAACGCTTCATAAGGTGCCAGGCCAATTGTTGCTTGGTAGCTGTTATTGTAAGTAAATTCTGCCAATGGCAAAAGTTTCTCCCATGTTCCCCCCAAGTCCAATGCACAAGCTCTTAACATGTTTTCCAAAATTTGAATAGTCCTTTCGGACTGTCCGTCTTTTTGAGGATGATAGGCTGTACTAAAACTCAACTTTGTCCCTAAAGCCTCTTGAAACTTTTGCCAAAATCGAGATGTGAACCTCAAATCCCTGTTAGATACTATGCTTGCAGGTACACCATACAACTTCACAATATTAGCTATATACAAATTAACCCGTTTCTCCAAGCTATCCGTCTTATACAATGCGATGAAATGGGCTATCTTCGTCAATCGATCCACGACTACCCAAACAGTATCATATGCTTGAGGTGACTTTGGTAATTCCATCACAAAATCCATCGTGACATGCTCCCATTTCCATTGTAGAATCTCCAAAGGTTGCAAAAGTCCTGCAGGTCTTTGATGTTCAACCTTAACTCTTTGACACGTCAAACAACGAGACACAAACTCCGCAATCTCTCGTTTCATATTGTTCCACCAATAGTATTGTCTCAAGTCACGATACATCTTCATTCCTCCAGGATGTATTGTATACCTTGTGTTATGAGCTTTTTCGAGTATCTTTCTTTTCAACTCTGGGTCATTCGGTATACAAACTCGGTTCCCAAATCTCTACAATCCATCTTACTATTTGAAATCCGGATTGTCTTCTTTTATCTTTTGAAATTGTGGATCTTGTTGTTGAGCTTCCTTGACTTGAGATAACAATGCCAATTGAATCATCAAATGGGAATTCACCCCTAACTTTGCCAAGCTTGCCTTTCGGCTTAGTGCATCCGCTACCACGTTAGCCTTCCTGGGCACATAGTTGATGGTGCAATTTTAATCCTCCAAGAGTTCCCTCTACGTTCTCTGTCGCATATTTAACTCTTTTAGGGAGAACAAGTATTTTAGACTTTGTAGTCGGTGAAAATCTCGAATTTGCTCCCCCATAAATAATGCCTCCATTTCTTCAACGCAAACACTATCGCCGCCAACTCTAAGTCATGAGTGGGATAATTCAACTCGTAGGGCTTCAATTTTTGAGAAGCATAAGCGATGACTCGATCATTTTTCCTCAAAACACATCTTATTCCTTCTTTCGAGGCATCACTGTAAATGACAAACCCTTGGCTTCCCTCGGGTAATGCTAAGATAGAGGTGGTTGTCAACCTCTTCTTCAACTCTTGGAAGCTATTCTCACATTTACCATCCCACATAAAGCTCATATTCCTCTGTGTCAATCTTGTAAGGGATCCTGCAATTTTTGAGAAGTCTTTCACAAACCTTTGGTAATACCCGGCTAACCCAAGGAAGCTTCGCACTTCAGTAACATTCTCGGGTTTCTTCCACAATTGTACCGCCTCAATCTTTGATGGATCTACTACTATCCTTAATTGGGAGATTATATGCCCTAAGAAAACAACTTGTTGAAGCCAAAACTCACATTTAGTGAACTTGGCGTACAATTGATGTTCTCGCAACCTCTGCAACACCAAATACAAATGTCTCTCATGCTCCTTCTCCGTCTTGGAATACACCAATATATCATCAATGAATATTACCACAAATTGATCCAAATATGGTTAGAATACCCTTTGTATCATGTCCATAAAGGCAGCAGGAGCATTTGTTAACCCAAACAGCATCACAACAAACTCATAATATCCGTACCTTATTCTAAAAGCTAATTTAAGCACGTCTTCTTCTTTGATATGAAGTTCGTAATAACCTTGCCTCAAATTGAACTTCGAGTAAACTCTGGCTCGTTGTAATTGATCAAATAGCTAATCTATCAATGGCAAGGGATACTTGTTCTTAATAGTCACATGATTCAATCCCCGATAATCGATACATAGCCTCAAGGTGCCATCCTTCTTCTTCACGAACAACACTGGGGCTTCCCAAGGAGATGAACTAGGCTGAACAAACCCTTTTTTCTAATAGTCCTTGCAATTGAATGTTTAATTCTTGCAATTCAGTCGGGGCCATCCGATATGGTGCCTTTGAGATGGGTTGGGTACCTGGCAATACCTTAATTACAAAATCAATCTCCCTCTTTGGTGGCAATCCAAGTAGCTTTCCCGGAAACACATCAACATATTCTTTCACCACCGGCACCTCTACAAGCTTAGCCTGATCAATTGGCTTGTTAATCAAATAAGCCAAGTATCCACTGCACATCTTTCTCATTAATTTCACAGCCTTGATCGAGGACACAATAGCATTACCTGAAAAATCACCTCTACCCTTGACCTCAATTGCAGGTTGGTCTGGTGTCTGAAACTTCACAATCTTCGTCCGGCAATCCAATTGGGCATAATTGTGAGTTAACCTATCCATTCCCAATATAACATCATATTTTTGAAAAGGAAGTACTATGAGATTAGCCACAAATTCCCGGCCTTTTATTTGAATCTTACACCCTTTACATCCATACTTAGAAATATGTTTGGTGCCCATAGGACTACTAACTTCTACATGACATGATAAAGGTCCTACTTGTAACTCGATGCGATGCACACATTGAGGGGTGGTAAAGGACTGGGTCGCTCGGGGATCAATTAACACCTTTATCAATTGTTGTAAAATTTGGAAGGTACCTTCAACTACTGCTGCAGCCTTTGGAATATCCTCTTGATCAACAACATACACTTGGGCTTGAACCCTATGCGCTGGTGCATTCCCAACAGCCTGATTTGGTGCACCTCTATTCCGCCGCTTAGGATAGTCTCTAGCAAGGTGTTGATCACTTCTGCACTCCAAGCACTTACCCATTTTCTTCCAACATTAGACCTCAACATGCCCTTTTTTGCCACAATAGTTGCACACAATATTTTTGGCAGTAGTAGCACAACCTGAAGAACCACTGGCCAATTGAGTGATTGAGATACTTGGCTGTGGTTGAGTAGGGACTGATCTAGCTTGACTTGAAGTTTGACTCTGGGCTAGATATGATCTCTGTGGTGCCTGTGAAAGCATTGGCCTCTTATTCACCTGACTCGGTCCCCCACGGGTATCCAACTTTATCTTTTCAACTCGTGTTGCAGCTTCTATCATGTCGGCATAAGTAGGGAAACGATGTGCAGCAAGGAAGTCATGAATCTCAGGCCTTAAGCCCTTCACGAAATGCTTAACCCTGTCACCCTCTGTCTGGACCAATGCGGCCATATAATGGGATAGCTTGTTGAATCAAGCTTCATATTGAACAACAGTCAAGCTCCCCTGTCTTATGGTCAAGAATTCTTCCTCCTTCTTCTCTCAGGCCATAACTAAAATATAGTTCCTCTTAAAAGATCTCACAAAGTTAGCCCACGTAGCTGGTGTATGCCTTTGCTCCCACTGAGTTTGTTCTGCGCACCACCAATTCTCAGCATCCTCTTCAAACAGGAATGCCGCATGTGCCAACTTTTTCTCAACCGTATAACCAAGGGCGACAAAAATCTTCTCTACCTTCGACAACCAAAATTTTGCTCTCTCCTCATCTGGTTCACCATAGAACTTAGGAGGGCTATATCCTAAGAAATCTTTCAAAGTCCTATCCCCGACTCCTTCATTAGTACCCACGGTGTTACCACTAGCACTTTCGTTATTATTGTTTCTCACACCACCTGAGGCTTGCTGCTCCATCACTATACTCATCCTGTCTATGGCAATTGCCATCATATTGAACATCGCTATCCCTGGGTTGGTTTATTCTGCATTTACAGTTGCTTGTGCTCCAGTGGTACTACGACTGCTTGGTCCTGCCATCTATAGATATATATATATGTACCACCCACTGTTATATGGCATCCATGCATTAAAGGTGACATAAGTTCATGTACCACTAATACTCCTAATATGCACGTAACATGATTATATCTAACACATAAGTCTCACATAATCGATAACAATCATAGCACATAACACATATAATTCTCACGTGGACACATTAGTTTAATATACATGCTCAAGCAATTAGAGTATCTTCACACTTAGGCCTCTACCCACAGACCATAATTCTAAACCTAGACATTCGCAAACACTAGGCTAGCTCTACACTAACTAAGACTAGCTTTGATACAACCTAAAGGTGTCACGCCCCGACCCCGACCCATCGCTAGGACACGGCCGAAACGTGACGTGAACGGGATAAATAACCTGTACAATCATCCAATCATAACCTAGACATTTATAAAATCCACAAGTAACTTTAAAAAAAGGTGCCCAAAAGTAATGGCACTCCATCTTCCATTAACCTATTTCATAATTACAAGTTCTAGCAACACCCATCCAGCATATTACAAATCATCCAAGCCTCCAAGGGCCTCAAAAGAATAAGACAATAATGAGATTACAATCCAACATCCCAAAAGACTATTAAAGTCATTAAAGTTGTTCACATTAACTTAGTTCCTAACATCCAAAAATTCATCATTACAAGCAAGCAGAGCCAGATCACAACAAGCATAAATCCGACTCGTCACACAAGTAAGCCTCGCCTTCAACTTGAGTCCCTGGCTCAAGCGCAGCCTCTTCTAAAAGAATGTCATGAAAGGTATGAGCTATACTTAGCTCAGCGTGGGGTAACAGTCATGGGTAGTTTTCGCAAACATTTTCACATTTGGAAAACCTTTTCGAAAGATATGTCATGCACAAATTACAAATAGGTACCAGAACTAATAAACAAGTAATAACACACATAACATCACCCTCCGAGGTCCTCAAAGAACCAAGTGAAGGTAGGTTTACCATATATTCAAGGATACAGTTTTCCTTGCAGTTGCTGGAGATGGCCGACCTTGATTCAATCTTCATCCATTTTCCCCAACTCCAAACACTAGGTGATATTAGGATTATCACCGGGGACCATGGTAGTCGAGACAGACTGGTAGCCCGATGCTACCCAGAGAAAACAAACGCCACCATGCCCATAATTGTGGTTGCAACCGTTGCGCCCGCAGTTGTTAACATGGTATGCAAAATATATGCATCAACATGAAAAGGACGCAACAAAGTAGGTTACCTCCATCCACATAAGCATGTATTCAACCTTGAACACATCCCAACATATAAATGTGTAAACAATCATAACATCTTGTATTTAGAATTCCGAGACACAATGCGGAGGTCAACAAAGAAGGTTGTTTTATCATGCAAGTGTTTAACCATGTAGTGACTCCAATACTCCTGCATTAGCCTAACTTAATCAATTAATTTACCTACTTTTCCAAACTCCAATTAGCTTTATTTTGTTCTAGAATTAAAGCTTATTGAAAGTAGATATTTCTAGAATCAAACGGAACTCTATTCGGAGTTGAATTGAGTAAGATATGGCCTCCGGAAAAATATTGCGCAAAGCTGATTGCTGTCCAGTCGACTGATCTTGTCGACCGGATCCGACTTGACTCGCCCTGCAGTGACTTCTGGGCTACTGATCCGGTCGACCAGATCTGACCTTAGTCGCCCGACAGTAGCTAAAATTGACTGATCAGGTCGACTAGATCTAACTCCGGTCGACCGAATCCGACATTAAAATGACGAAAATTCTATTTTCTTGCCCCAAACTCATACTTTCAACCTTAAATCAAACATACAACTCAATCAAGTCCTAAACATCATTATTCAACAAGTTTGTTAGCTCCTCAAAACATAAAATCAAGCACAACTCAAGAACATCACCTTCTTTTACCAACATTCAACTTAACACCAATGTTCAAGACTCAACTTTTACTTTCTTCTCTTTGCCACCAAATTAAACACACTTAACACATGTGATACATCACCCAACATATAAAGGCTATAAAATACAAGTCCAAGCTAAAGATAACACCAACACAAAATTTAAAACCCTAGATTGAACATATCCAAATTCAAATTCACCAAGCAAGCTTATGTTCATGTTCCTCATGCTCAGTATACATATATATATCACATAATCATGAACCATGTAACCTTTACAAAACATTTTGAAAATATCCCTCACCTCACTTGTGCAAGCAAATGATAATTCAAGGTTGTAAGATGCAAGTAAGAGCTCGAAAATGACTAAGAATGGCTTGAGCAAGCTTTTTCTCCCCTTCTTCTCCCTTTTTCTCCCTTTCTTCGTTGAATCGTGTGGTGTATGTGTTCCCTGATGTGTGTGTGTGTAGTGTTTTTGTGTGTGTATTAGTGGGTTTATGTGTGTTTTGAGTGGAAGAGAATAATATAATTTAGGTGATCAAAATATCAAATGGCCAAATGACCACCTTGCCCTCCAACTAAGATATGTATTGCTAGTTTTCCATTTTGGTTGAATTACAACTAATTAGTTACTACTCATGACTTATTTGAGTACAATTAATGCCTATGACACGTAAAATTCCATAATGCACGTAATTGAACATTTTGGCATGTAAAACGATGAATATACAAGTTAAATGATATTAATGCTTATTATTATTGCTATTGCTTATGAAATGATATGAATGAACTATGCATAATATAATTATATATAGACTCTTGTGCCGAGTTTTACAATGCCTCGATCATATCATGCTGAATTGAAAAACTACCCATTTTTAACGTTGAAGGCTTGCCAATTTATACCAAATCATAGCCATTTCATCAAAGACCTCTTCCACACATTTTCCCTAGATTATAATCTTATATTGTTGATCCAAAATAACAAGATGCATCAAGCTTGAGTTTACAATGTGCAAATCCTATGAGCATTCAAAAGAGCTTTCAACTGTATTATCTACTCATTGAGGAGTTATAGTTGTGCTTCATTGTAATATCAGTTCTTTGAAATGTATCCACTCATTGGCTTTAGATTAGGATTGAGAGAATCCTTGTAAAGAGATAAGTGTGGAAAATCTTTTGTGGATTCAAAGGGTATATGTTGTAGGTTTGAGGTCTTACCTACTTTTGAAAAGACCTTGGTTAACTCTTGTGGATTCAAGAGTTGTTGTACATGCTCTTGTGGATTCAAGAGTGGAATTGTACATTGGTTTGTGATTCACCAACATTTGAAGAAGCATGAAAGCTCTAGTGGAGTTTGTCGAAATCTTAAGGGAATAAAGACCTTAGGTGGTTGATGTATATTAGTGAACTATCTAAAAATAATGTGTTTGATTTCTCTCTATACCCTATTTACTTTACCTGTTGTGCATATATGTGAATTTATTGAGTATAATCTATCTTTACAAGTTGTGAGTACAAGATGTTTGATAAATGGTCAAAGTAAGCATAGAAATTGAATTCTATAATTTTTAAAGTAGTAATTTGCCTCCATAAACCCCCTACTTAGGCTAATTTGGACTTGCAGTTTTTCAGGAATTAGTTCCAATGACAATATTAAGATAAGACATCTTAATTGTATATGTTACAATTAAAGATTGATATGAGGTCGATATGTATTTTCACGATCCATATAACCTGTGTATAGACATATGTGAAACCTCGATTACTGTGCATATTAAGTTCGAGGATTTAGGTTAGTTACTAAGTGATAATTGAACCAGAATTTGTATAGTGTTTGAGTTGAATAAAGATGTACGCCATTTTTAAAGGAAGTTACACCGTAACACACGTTTCATATTGTGTGTGCTCTAGCAACTATAGAAGAGAGTAGATGAATGAATCACTACTTCATCACTGAGTGAGACATTGAAGCAATAAATGCTTCTTTGAATACCTTTAATGACCTACACTCATATTTTGATGAATCAAGTTTAAAGGTAGCTACTTTGGTATGTCACCTAAAGATCACGTAAGATTCGATCATATGGGACATATCCAGGAAAGCGTTTGACATGACTTAGACGAATATTGAGCGAAAGGAAGACTGTTCGTATCTAGCACTACATGTGTTCATTGGTCGACTAGTTATACAATCTTTGGAATTGAACATAACTACTACATGATTGAGATTTCGAATGTCAAGCATAGCCTAAGAGGGGTTAGGTATACATTGACTGATATGAACTTAATTTGGTCTAGGTGTCACGTCCCGACCCAACCCTATGCTATAGGTCAAGTCTGGACCCGACAAACTGACAGAGTCTCCTCTGTACTGTGGACTAACCAAATACCTACACTCAGAAGATTTTCCACAACATATAACAATATTCAACAATATACACTAATACCTCGATCATATGACATTATATCTCAAGTTCATAAGGAAGTTCTAGTCTTCTTTTTACTTAGACACTATACAAACATGCATTCTTAAGCTAGACAACATAAACTAAAGCAATTGTAAGGACTTATTACATGCCACTACTAAAAGACTTAAACTTTAACTTTAACTTTGCAAACCCCTACCATAAGATGTACTACAAGGCTATTCAAGCCTCAAAATAATTACAAGTACTTAATGATGCGATCGGGTTGTGCGTTAAAATGTGCGCAAAATAACCAAGTTAAAATACCCGCAAGTGCACGGATCTTTGTAGTGTAGTGTGCTTTGAGTGCTGAATCATACCACATGGAAGCTCGCTAGTTTAAGTTAGTGAAGTAGTGTGATAGTGTTAAAGCGCTTAAGTGCCAAATCGCAAGGTAGTTTGAGTAACGTGCGAGAAATGTAAACTAAATTAAACTAACTAAATTATCTAAGTTATACTAAGTATTAGTGGAATACGAGATGTGGTGATCTAGGGGTTTGAACATGTAAATGAGGCAATTAATATAGGTTCGATATCTAGTTTATCTAATTCTGCAAGGGCTTAAGCTACAAGCATACACCCGGTTAAGCTAAAAGGTATATACCTAGTTAATCTACTTAGCTTATTTTAACCAAGTACAACAAGACAAACTAAATTAAGGAATTAACCTTACAGATAGAAACAATGGTACAACCTATAGTTTTATGGAGTCTATGGTACAACCTATAGACTCATGATTAAAACAATTATATGGCACTAAAGTAACGCATTCATAATATTAACTACAATTATAATATTTATGAAGCGAAAGTAAAGCAATTATAACGTCTACTTAAAAGCATTACATATGAAATACTTAATTAAAACAAGCCATACATTGCAATATGAATTGAATAAACTATATCCGAGACCATATATTAAAATACTGTCATTTACAATATTCACCCCTAGATATCAATCTACTCAAACATAAATGAATACGAGTTATGTACATAAAAGAAAGTCAAGAAAGGCTCCCCCATATTGACGAACGCGTATTTTTGATTCCCGAAATTTGAGCAAAGGCCCGACGCAAAATAGCTATTCAGGTGGAGCTAATTTCTCCCAAATAAGAACTATTAGGGATGAGTTTCCCCTGAATAAGAGCTACTTGGGTCAGACTTCCCCCTAAAAGTAGCTATTCGGGCAAAATTTTTCCGAATAAGAACTACCTAGGAGGGACTTCCCCCGTATTTTACTACTACTTAATTAACTAAAACAAAAATTTAAAACTAAATACATTTAACTCGAAATTATATAAAAAATATTGATAATACTCCAAAATTAACTCAAGAATTCTCAAATGGTTGAAGTTCTATTTATAGGCAAAATTCTGAAATAGTTGACTTTTTTTCGTTTGTTGACTTTGACCAGATTGTTGACCGCAACATTTTCGGGCATTTTTTACTATTTTGACCCTCCAAACGATGGAATTTGGCTAAAATCACGCCGTGCATAGGACTAAGTCCTACTTTTTTCTCAGAAGGCAGTTTTTACCCGAAAAACGGATATGATTTGCCAAAAACGGATATGGGTCACTATTTGGGATCATATGGGTCAATGTTCCTAGTCCCATTTTGTAACACCCCGATCCCTCTCGAGACTGGGAGTTCTATCAATCAATCTAATCACAACCCAATTCCAAAACCCGAGCAAAAAATTTAGGGAAAGACGGACGAAGTCTCCCCCGTTTCTAGGAAAAATGCAAACCTGTGACAGCATATAAGTAGACCAGCACCGTGTCCAACCATACAAACACCTCAAGGCCATCCGAGCCTCAGTTCTCAACAATTAAACACAACAATTATATATACATTTCCAAATGCCCAGACTATTCTAACTCTTTTCCTTTGGACAATACAATCATGCATTGAAGTTAACTATACTAATTGGATACATAAACTAGCTTATCATACTACCTCAATTACCTAGTTAAATTTAAATTACATTCCTTTTAACATTAAATACATACAACACATGAAACATACATCTTTGCATCTTTGACAACTCAAGCCACATAGCACGCAAGACAACTCTTCAAGCATGATCTTTCACGTAATCACGAACTTTCCAGCTAGCATGGCATTTCCTGAAATGTGGTGGTCAGGAGTGAGTATACTCAACACGTATACTCAGTGAGGGCGAGACAGATATCAAGGTGGAGAGAAAGAAAGTCGTGCAATGCAAATAAGGCAGTTAAGCAATATAACTAACAAGCAAGCATTCAATATAAACAATCAATACAATAACCAATTAATAAAAGCATTAACACAACCATTCAAAGCTATACCACACTCTGAAGTCTATGGTTCACTCGAGCGAGAAATGTACCGATCATGACTTCGATGACTTTAACGATGACGCGCCGGCTCACCCACCTTATAACTTCCGTTAGAGTACTCCGGACATACTCTGTCAATTCTACGACCCAAAACTCTCTAGGCGGCAACCCAAGCGAGAAAGGGAATAGGACACGGAGCTAGAGCAACCAACACTGGCAACCCGAGGCTACCCAGAGAGGCCCATCACTCACGCGCCTGACACTTATGCAATGCAATATGAGATATATAACGATAATCGAGCAAGGCACTGAAGTGTAGGTTAGTAACAACATGCGATACAATAAGCACACAATAAGCAATTACAATCAATAAAGTAACAAGTACAACACCAACAAACATTATCAACAATTGATATACAAATTCAATCATAATTAACTTTAACAAGCATAACAAGCATTATTAAGCATTCTATAGGCATTATACTGTGAAAACACACAGAATCACAAAATGACCCCAACTTTCAAATCGCTACTACTTTCAAACGAGCCACGAGTTTTGGAAACCGACTTCACCAATCCTCCTAGGTCACCATAAGGCACGTCTAAAGACCCCGAAACCCTACTTAACCCTAGAATTCACGCAAAGCCCCGATTTCCCCCTTTGCTCGTTTAAACTACAACTACCACAACCGATCACCCAACCAATGTCACAATTGCACCAAAAGTACTTCCATGACGTACCTCGACAATGCCATCACGCAAAACAATAAAATGCCAAACTTGACCTACACGACCCCAACTTTCACTAAGCCATTTTCCTCCGTTTTTCCATTACACAATCCAATTAAACCACACATTTAGGCATTCTAGCATATCTAGCACCTTCCTACATCAACATAACGCATAACGGAGCAACTTCATCGAAACAAGGGTTTACTATTCACCATTTACTATTCAATTATCAATTTCAATTTCAATTTCGATATTCAACCATAGGAAATGTTAGAAAGCTATAAATACATGTTCTACAATTGCTAGGGAACATTCTTTAGGCCTCAAAATGATCAAAATAACATTCTACAGATAAAATCTAAAAATTAAAGTTAATACATAAAACATTCAAATGCGCAAATAAACATGAAACTCTCACCTAAGACGCTACTAGACGCTAGGAAAACCATGTTGGAAGCCTCAGACACAACCCCGTGCAAGCTCTCGCGAAGATTTGAAGATTTGAATGTTGAAAATGTTTTTTTTTCCTTACCTTGATGTTTCGGCCTTCTCCTATGTTTTTTTAGCTTTTTTTTTTTGCTATTTTATGCTATTAAAAGATGACAAGCTAGTCAATTGGTCAAAGCCTTGGTCAAAGCTAACTTAACTTGGTCAACTAAGCTTATTTCATGAATTTTAAGGCTAAAACAACTAATACAATTATAATTCTAGTCAACAACAACTAAAACACTAAAATTAAAACACTAAATACTAGTTTTCACTATTTGCTGAGGACTAGAATTCATTTCCTAATTATTGCTCTCGATATGCTATGCACAAAACGACGAAGAACGAATAACACCTAAATATTATGGAATATAAGAAAAATATAATTTTTGAAAAGCAACATAGTTCAAAATTTACTCCGGCTCGGAGCTACTTTTCATTTAATTGAAAACCAAGCATTAAGGTGCAAAATAATAAAACCAGGTAACATAAATATGAAAAGTAGTTGATACTCCGTTAAAATAGTTAACTCAAGTATTATTTAATTACTTCTAAAAGAAATATGAAAATAATGCTACAAATGAATGTTTAACTAAAAATAAACACAAAATTCAATGCTAACATTTAAGATAACACTTAATTAAATGCAATTAAATGCCATTAAATGCATGCCGGGTTCGGGTTATCACATCCTTCCCCCTTTAAAACAATTGCGTCCTCGCAATTCTTCTTCCAATAGAACTCTGCATCCACTGAAATCCAACTCTGACTAATCTTCATCAGCTGCTGAGCCAGTATATTAATCAAGATAACCAATAGGGAAGTTTAAGTAGAAATTCCAAGTAGTAATGCCGAATAAAGGCTCAAATGTAGATACCGCACAAGAATCCCGTTGACACGAATACCGAAGAAGAATAAAATTCCAACCAAAAGCACCGAGATAATACCAATAAAGACTAAAGCAAAGATACTGTAGATAAAATCATATCACATATTAATGATAAGAAGAATACCGAATGAATACCCCATACACGAATCTCTAGTAGAAGTTCAACTATTACTACCCAAAAATTCCCAAGCAAGAAACCAAATAAAGGCTCAAACAAAGGTTCCATCCAGAGGTCCAAAGAAGTACCCCGCTGGTCATGAATTTCATAGAAGAATTCCCTGTTAAGAGTGCTGAAGAAAATACTAAGAAACCCAATCAAATATACTTCAAAAGTTCCAAAGAAGCCTTCCAAATAATAACCCCATAGGACAACCAATTAGATTCCGAGTATCGCTATCAAATGCTGAGAAGAATGTCAAAGGGAATAGCAGAGAAAATATAATGTGCCCAATAAGACAATCAAGTTGAATAACAAATATAGTTTCCCAAATAAACGAAAACCCTAAGGAAAATACCGAGCTGGTGCACAATATACAAAACCAAACTCTGAGGCCTCTTCACTGTTTGCCAAGTGAGAACTTTATACAACTTACCACCAAGAAAGCCCAAAGTATTCCACAGCATACCATAAGCAATATGAGATAATAAGTCTGAACAAGATTCCATGTGTAAGACTTCCAATAAGTGCCATCAAGGAAAGATACTAGTAGAATGCCCACTAAGAATTCTATAAAATGTCATTGAAGAATCTCCAATCAGGGATGCCAGTATCATACCAATAAAGACCAAGACACATATACCATAGATAATACTGTGCAGTAAGTCCGATTGAGATCCCAATATCCAAGTCCACCGAGAAGTGCTAACAGAAGTCTCCAAAGAATACCCATTAAAAAAACCAAAGAATGCCCCAGAGAATAACCAAATAAAACCCCAAGAGAAAGCTACTCTTCACAACTGTTAAACACCGAGGAGGACCTTAGAGATTCGCCAATAACTGAGCTCCAAAGGCAAACACCAACTCCCAAATAAAGGCTAATTAAATGCCATTCATTTCCTGCCAATCTATACACCTTGAAAGGCCAGCTGTGAACCACTTTCTTCAGGGGAGAAAGATGACTTACTTACCATTTCCACGAGACATGTATGAATGCCAAGATATAAGCAAGTTTATAAAACAGTTTATTCAACAAAGTCACTCAAGCACGACAATCAAGTCAAGCACAACATAATCAATTCAAATCACGACATAACCAATTCAAGACATTCTGATACACACATTACAAGCAATACTTCAAGCAAATAACAATTCACAAGGTCGATTCAATAGGTCAATTCAATTCACAACTAGATACTTCACTTCACTTAGCACATAATTAACACATAACACATAACTATATCACATAGGAGCACACATTCAGGTCAAGACACACAATCTCACATACAAGCATACACTTTCAAGACACACTTAACAAGCACATATTCAAGGATCACTACCCACCAGACCGAGGACCTTGTCTTGGCTTATGAGCTAAACAAGCTCTGATACCACCTGTAACACCCCGATCCCTCTCGAGACCGGGAGTTCTATTAATCAATCTAATCACAACTCAATTCCAAACCCGAGCAAAAAATTTAGGGAAAGACGGACGGAGTCTCCCTTGTTTCTAGGAAAAATGCAAACCTGCGACATCATATAAGTGGACCAGCACCGTGTCCAACCATACAAACACCTTAAGGCCATCCGAGCCTCGGTTCTCAATAATTAAACATAGCAATTATATATATATTTCCAAATGCCCAGACTGTAACGACCCGACTCCCCACGTGGAGCCCACGCAGAGTCTCACCGAGCCGTCACTACCCAGGAATTGTCCGCTATTGGCAGTCCCTGGCCCACAGGCACAGGTCCCTCACGGTTTTGTCCTCTCGATAATCTCTTCTCAAAAGGGCCCTGGGCTGATATAAGAGACTAACTCTTATATCCAGCTCTCTCACTTCCAAATCTTTCGATGTGGGATTGTGTTACCACATTCATGTGATAACCCGAACCTGGCATGCATTTAAAGGCATTTAACTGCATTTAATTAAGTGACATCTTAAATGTTAGCATTAGATTTTTGTTTATTTTTAGTTAAACATTTATATGTAGCTTTATTTCATAATTCTTTTAGAAGTAATTAGAATAATACTTGAGCTAATTATTTTAACAGAATATCAACTATTTTTCATATTGATGTCAATCGATTTTGTTTTTCTTACACTTAAATGCTCGGATTTCAATTAAATGAAAAGTAGCTCCGAGCCGGTGTAAATTTTAAACTATGATGCTTTTCAAAAATGATATATTTCTTGAATTCTTTGAGATTTAATTGTTATTCTTCTGCTGACGTAAAGTGCGTAGTATATCGAGAGCGATAATTAGGAAAGGAATTCTAGTCCTCAACAAATAGTGAAAACTAGTATTTAGTGTTTTAATTTTAGTGTTTTAAGTTGTATTTAACTAGAATTGGATTTATGTTACGTGTTTTAGCTTTAAAATGCATGAAATAGGCTAGTTTGACCAACTTAAGTGAGCATTGACCAAGGCTTGACTTTTGACTTGAGTTTCATTTTATTTAAAGCCTAAAATAGCACAAAAAAATAGAGCTGAAACAGAAAGCTAGGGCCGAAAAATGCAAGGAAGAAAAAAAAATTTCAACATCAAATCATCAAATCTTCACGTGAGCTTGCACGGGGTGGTTTCCGAGGCATCGAGCGAGGTTTTCCTAGCGTCTAGGAGCGTCTAAGGTGAGGGTTTCATGTTTATTTGCGCATTTGAAAGTTTTATGTGTTAACTTTAATTTTTGAAATTTATCCGTATATTGTTATTTTAATCATTTTGAGGCTTAAAGAATGTTCCCTAGCAATTGTAGAACATGTATTTATAGCTTTTTAACATTTTCTGCGGTTGAATATCGAAATTGAAATATAAATTGTTAATTGAATAGTAAATAGTGAATAGTAAACCCCTGTTTCTATGAAGTTACTCTGTTATGCGTTCTGTTGACGTAGGAAGGTGCTAGATATGCTAGAATGCCTAAATGTATGATTTAATTGGAATGTGTAATGGAAAAACGGAGAAAAATGGCTTAGTGGAAGTTGGGGTCGTTTAGGTCAAGTTTGGCATTTTATCATTTTGCGTGATAGCATTGTCTCGGGAGGTCATGGAAGTACTTTTGGTGCAGTTGTGACATTGGTTGGGTAATCGGTTGAGGTAGTTGTAGTTCAAACGAGCAAAGAGGAAAATCGGGGCTTCGCGTGAATTCTAGGGTTAATTAGGGTTTCGGGGTCTTTAGACGTGCCTTATGGTGACCTAGGAGGATTAGTGAAGTCGGTTTCCAAAACTCGTGTCTCTTTTGAAAGTAGTAGAGTTTTGAAAGTTGGGGTCGTTTTTGTGATTTTGTGTGTTTTCATAGTATATTGCTTATAGAATGCTTATATTACTTATATAATGCTTATGTTGCCTATAGAATGCTTATAATGCCTATAGAATACTTGTTATTGCTTAATAATGTTAGTTGGTGTTGTTCTTGTTACTTATTTGATTGTAACTGCTTATTAATGCTTGTTAATGCTTATTATGCTTGTTAGAGTTGATTATTGATTGAAATGTTTAACAATTGTTGAATAATGCTTGATATCTCGTTTATCTCCTCTATTCTGTATTGTTGTGCTATCGCTCGTTTATCGCCGTGTATCGAGTCTTGCATTGCATAGTGTCAGGGCGTGAGTGATGGGCCTCTCCGGGTAGCCTCGGGTTGCCGGTGTTGGTTGCCCTAGCTCCGTGTCCTATTCCCTTTTCTTGCTTGGGTTGCCTCCCAGGGAGATTTGGGTCGTAGAATTGATGGATACTTCCGGGGTATTCCAAACTGGTGTTATAAGGTGGTTGCGCGCTTATTGTCATCGTTGTCAACATCAAGCTCGAGATTGATGTATCGCTCGTGAAATGGTATATTGCTCGTATGAGTGAACCATAGCCTTCAGAGTGTGGTATAGCTTTGAATGGTTGTGTTAATGCTTTCAGTAATTGCTTATTGTATTGATTGTTTGCTTTGATTGCTTATTTATCAATTATATTGCTTAACTGTCTTATTTGCATTGCACGACTTTCTTTCTCTCCAATTCGATATCTGTCTCGCCCTCACTGAGTATACGTGTTGTGTATACTCACTCCTCACCACCACATTTCAAGAAATGCCATGTTAGTTGGAAAGTTCGTGATTTTGTGAAAGTTCGTGCTTGAAGAGTTGTCTTGCGTGCTATGTGGCTTGAGTTGTCAAAGTTGTAAAGATGTATGCTTTTATGTATTGTATGTATTTATTGTTAAAAGAAATGTAATCTAAATTAGCTAAATAGTTGAGGTGATTGATAAGTTAGTTATGTATTCAGTAATATAGTTTAACTTCAATGCATGTTTGTTGTGAAACCCCACTTTCCTGCTTATCTCGTTTTACGTGTTATACCTCGTTTTACGTGCATATGATCTGTTTATGTGCTATAGGACCTAGAAAGTTATAATTTTGATGTCAATACTCCTAATACTTGCTAAATGTGCATTCATGAAATTTTCATCAAAAACGGAGTCAGAAATTTTATCGTCGATTTTCAGTGAATAGTATTTTCGAAACACGTCCGCTAAAAATTTGAAACTGGTCTTTTTAACCCTTCTAGACCTAGTCCACGGACTTTAATAGACCTTTGTTTGATGAAAAAGGTTTTAAAATCGGCTTAAGAATTTATTAGGGTTTTTACACCGACTTTTGCGAAAATCGAGTTTTAAGCCGACTCGGGTGAAATTGTTTGATTGTAAAACTTCTTGTCACCTAAAAATAATTTACTTGAGCTAGATTAGGTGTTGAATAAATGTTTTGAACTTTGGTAATCAAGAAAATGTAATTAAAGTCAAGAAAATACAAAAATATCAATTTAAATTAACTTTGACTTTATTAAATTATTGACCTTATAAGCTATTGTCATCAACACACACTCACACAACACAAAAACATCACCACAAACACACACAAGGCTGAGAGAAAGGAGGGAGAAAAAGAAAGAGAAAAACTCAAGCTTTTCAATCAATTTTTCAAAGAAAAACCTAGTTTTTGTCCGTAGAACTTCGCACCGACTTGGATTCTGCTTGTTGGGCACGCATAGCACGCATTCCTAGGCTTATATCGCATCAAAGGTGAGAGAAAAATTCTAGATCTCAAAATGTCATTTTTATACTTTTGCTCATAAATGAAAATTTAACTGTTAGAATTGAAATCTGATGATAGATTATTGCTCCTTGCATGCTAGGGATCGTTATATACTAATACTACGAATTTCTGTCGGATGTAGCATAATTTTTATTTTCCGGGTATTTAATTTTGATTAAAATGTTCAAAGTTGAATTAAATGAGTTGTGTTGATCGAAATCGATTGCCGTCGATTTCTAAATACTTGATAATTACGTGTTAGCGCTGTTGTAATGCCGAATTTTCGATTACATTGTTCGTGTGAAAATCCAAAAAATCCAGCCATGACATCCTAGGGTTTTAGGGTTATCGGGCATGATTTGGAGGTGTTATGGTGGATTTCCGAGAGGGCTAATGTAGTAGGTTGAATGGGTGAGTGATAGGAACTGATTTGGCAATGTTTGGATTAGTAGATTGTAAGTTATGAATTTTAGAAGTTTAGGTTGTCATTCTTTAATTTCCTGAACGATGCCTTTAGATGGTTGGGTAGTGTTTGAGTGTTGAATTGTGAGTTGTTGATGAGTAATTTAGAGTTTAATTATGTATATGATGCATGTCCGGTTAGATGGCCTACTTTGTCATCTAACTAAGTTAATTCATTAATTGATTATTATTGAGTTCGGGAATCGGGCACTTTCGTTGCTGATCTCTCAATTGATTGATTGATTATTATTGAATTCGGGAATCGGGCACTTTCGTTGCTGATCTCCCAATTGATTGATTGATTGATGATTGATGATGATTATGGAGTCTTGGTATGTGTGTGCCACCTCTCGGGCAGCGTCGGGCTGTCGGGTTGATAACAGCATGACTGCCATAGGCTACCCCCAGCTCGCATGACGGAGGTGTCATGGAGGGAGGGGCTAGTGAGGTACCTCGGGTGCGTGAGTAATGGGGAGTTATAAGAAGAACGGTTGAGATCGTGATGGCGTTTGGAGCTACACCAAATAGAGTATCCTTTATTGATTGGTTATATAGCTATGTGATGATAGTATTATTTGTGTTATTGTGTGTTTACTGACTCAAAGGATTATTCCAAGGAGTTTAGTAGACCTTGCTCGAGATCTATCGGATCCTCACTGGGCTTATGTATATAAGCTCACTCTCTATTAATGCATGCTTACAGGTGTTGCAGAGCCGGATTACGGGTACGTGCCTCCTGAAGAGGAGAATGTGGAAAATGTGCTTTACGTGGACGAGTCATATGTTCCTGAGTCTTATCCATGATTTTATGTTGTTTAAATGTCTTGTATATTAGCTTAATAGACTTTTATATGCTTTATGGTTCTTATTGTAATAGATGTTGAAAGATGATGATCCAAATGATGTTAACTTAGTGGCTTTCTTTTGTCTATGGTTAAGCTGTAGATGTGTCTCAACTTATTTTTGAAATGTATGATAAGGTTGAGGTATTGTATGTTATGTTGGAACGGAGGCGTATAACGAGGATGGTTTATTGTATAATATGATTGTGTTGTATGTTGTTGTTTGAATTGAGGAGTTGCTGGATGTATGATGTTTAATGAGGTTGGTTTGGAACCTCGGTGTCCTATTTACTGTCGTTATACTGCCGAAATTCTGTTGCGTCCTGACTGATCGTAGGAGGGGTCGTGTTGAGGCGTGACAGTTTAAGTGGTATCAGAGCGCATGTTAGTTGTTAGCCGGGGTATTCTCGGAATGTGGGTAAAGGTCTTAGCATGAAATATGTATGAAAAGAAAGAAAAGTGAAATATGTATTGGTATGATTAAATGATTAAGTGATTATGTGATTTAAGTGCTTATGTGATTATGTGATCAATTTGCTTGTGTGATTGAAACTTATGTGATCTATGTGTTTTATATGAGTTTGTTGTTTATGTGTTAAAAGTTGTATATAACCTGTTTACGTGCTATAACCTGTGCTAACTCTTTGATTAGTACGATGGCCGGTAGACCGAGGACTCGTGGTAGGCCCGAGATTGTAGATGAGGTTCCTGGTAATGTGGCACAGGGCAGTGATAGGGGTGGTTAGCTTGGCTTGGCTTGGCTTGGAATGAGGATTTGTTGAGCAAAAAAACTCTATTTCTTCTCCTATGCAATTCTCGGATTTGCTACAGTGTTTTCAGCATGCTCTTTTTTTTTTTTTTTTTTTTTGTTTTGCTAAGTTATGAGCTAATGTGTGTGTTGTGTGAGTTATATATTAAATGGGGCTAAGTTGCTTGCTTAAATGGTTCACTAAATGCACTTAGTTAGCTTAAAACGAGCCTAGATAGTAAAATGAATGCTAGCTAATTCATTCCCTAAGTTATGTTACGTAACACTATTCATACAACTACAAAAATCATTTTCTAAACGAGCTCTCCTATCGCCTCTAGCTCAAATGCACATTTTTCCCACTACTCTAACAATTAATATGATTTAATAAAAATGCTAATTCGCTAATAGCATGAAGTTAAAAATGGAGTGAATAGTAATTTAAGAAGACAGTTAATAATGCACAGAAGGAAATGCGCAAACAAGGGATGCAACAGTAATTGAATGCATGGCTAAAACTCGGGCGTCACAGGCTGACAAACCTAGCCTCATACTGTGTGACAGTCATGTTTCCTTGCTCACAAATCCGTCTTCCCACCTTTCCCTAGCCATCTTGGGAATATACTTGTCCCGAAACTCACTCGCAAAATCATCCCACAAATGCGGAACATCCTCACTCCCACCTCAACCTAACAGTGTTCCACCACTGTTCTGCGTCGCCCTCAAACAGGAATGCCGCATAAGCTATCTTTGCCTCGTCAGTGTACCTCAAAGCAGCGTAAATTTTCTCAACACGGTTAATCCATCTCTTGGCTGCCTCGTCATCCGGCTCTCCGAAGAACTTACCCGGCTTGTGCCTCAGGAATTTCTCCAACTGATTATTCTCAGCCCTATGCCCTTGTCCACTAGGATTAGCTTGATTTACCTGGGGATTATTATTCCTCTCCTGCCTCTGCTCATGCAGTACCTGAGTAATCCGGTCAACTGCAGTGGTCATAGTAGCCATAAACTGTTCAGGCATCGGTTGCTGACCCTGTTCTGCTGCCTCTTCATCTGCCCCTTGACCTTGAGTACTACGACGTGGCGGCATAGTAACAACTTACAATAGCTGGCAACATATAAAAGCAATTTATAGACAGAAATATAACACGTAAGATTAGATAACACTCAAGTCAATAACAATCAAACATCCTATCACACAATTCTCATAAGACAAGATTGACATGTCAAGCTAATTCACTTAAACACATAAGCACTCCAAGTTCACTTAGTCATACTATAACACTTTTCACTTAACAATCATACAATAACACTTTATCATTTTAGACCTTTACCCCACAGACCGAGAAACATATCCCGACTCATGCAAGACTATCATGCTCTGATACCACCTAAAGATGTCACACCCCGACCCGACCCCGCAAAAGGCCAAGCCCGGACCCGACACACGGACGGAGTCTCCTCTGTACCATGGACGATCCGATAACCCTACATTCAACATAATATTCACGAAAACCACAATAAACATTTGAAACAAGTCAACTTTCTTTTAGAAAACATACATCTTCTCATTAAACAACTTTGCAAACCAAAAATGTCATGCATACTACACAAGTATTCGTGCCACTGAGCAGTTAAACCATTAGCATGTAGTTCTTACTAGTCTCGTGAGTATATCTTTACAACTTTACAACCTTTAAACTTTTACAACATAAGACCATAGTGGTCTCAAAATAGAAACTACATGCAGGCTACAAGCCTCAAAATGAAGCGTCAACCAAGCAATATACACATCAAGCATGGCCCGCACAAAAGACTGGCAACCAACCACCAGCTAAGCAAAGAAAGTGCCATCAAGGAAACACCTCCACTTGCTCATCCTCCTCAATTACCTCAATAGGATCCACTTCAACTACTCCTGTAAAATATAGTATATAAAGGAATGAGCAAAAACTATTGCTCAGCGAGGGTAATTGGTCTCAAGGACGGAGGTGAGAGGAGAATGCAATGCAAATAGTCAAGTAGATTAGTCAATTATCATATAGAGATACAAGCAAAACCAACAATAAATCAAGACAAGGATTAAGATTATAACCATTCAATTAAAGGATACAATTCACTTTCCACGAGCAACTTTCAATCACGAATCCGATGACGATGCGCCGGCCCAAACACCTTATAACTTCAGTTTGGAATACCCCGGAAGTATCCAATCAATTCTACGACTCAAATCTCCCTGGGAGGCAACCCAAGCAAGAAAGGGAATAGGACACGGAGCTAGGGTAACCAACCCTGGCAACCCGAGGCTACCCAGAGAGGCCCATCACACCGCCCCTGACTCTATGAATGCAATACAATATACAATGCAACAATCGAGCAATCGAACAATAAAGCTACACGTGGGAGAATAACAAAGTAGGTTACTCTCACACGCAATAGCAACAGTTGATAAACATTTCAATCATAATCAACTTTAACAAGCATAATAAGCAATAATAAGCATTCTACGGGCATAACCCTATGAAAACCAACAAAAACACAAAACGACCCCAACTTTCACAACGCTACTACTTCCAAACGAGCCACGAGTTTTGGAAACCGACTTCACCATTCCTCCTAGGTCACCATAAGGCACGTCTAAAGACCACGAAACCCTACTTTACCCTAGAATTCCCGCAAAGCCCCGATTTCCTCCTTTGCTCATTTGAACTACAGCTACCCTAACCAAACACCCAACCAACGCCATAACCATACCAAAAGTGCGTCCATGGCCTCCCGAGACAACGCCATCATGCAAAACGAGGAAACGCTAAACTCGACCGAAATGACCCCAACATGTACCAAGGCATTTTTCTCCATTTTTCCATTACACAACCCAAACAAATCATGCATTTAGGCATTCTAACATACTTAGCATCTTTTCACATCAACAGAACGCAAAATGGAGCAACTTTTACGAAATGGAGATTTACTATTCATAATTTACTATTCCATTCGCATTTTAAATTACAATCGCTATATTTAACCGTAGAAAATGCTAAAAAGCTACAAATACATGTTCTACAATTGACAAGGAACATTCTTCAAGCATCAAAATGGATAAAATAACGATCTATGCAAAATTCCTAAAAATTAAAGTTTATGAATCATATATTCAAATGCGCAAATAAAGATGCTTCCCTCACCTTAGACGCTCCTAGACGCTAGGAAAACCACGCTGGAAGCCTCGGAAACAACCCCGTGCAAGCTCTCGTGAAGTTTTGAAGATTGGAAGTTGAAATTTTTTTTTTCTTTTCCCTCAAAGTTTCGGCCTTCTCCTTTTTATTTTTCAGCTTTCTTTGTTTTATTTTCTTATGTATTATGCTTAATAAGATGACAAGCTAAGTCAACTAGTCAAGGCCTTGGTCAAAGGTTACTTAAGTTGGTCTAATAAGCTTATTTCTTGCATTTTAAGGCTACAACAACTAATACAATTCTAATTCTAGTTAGCAACAACTAAAATATTAAAATTAAAACACTAAATACTAGTTTTCACTATTTGCTGAGGACTAGAAAACGCTCTCTAACTAACACCCTCGAAATGCAATGCACTTTGCGACAATAAAGGAATAACAATTAAATTTCAAAGAATTTAAGAAAAAATATAATTTCAGAAAAAAAATAAATAGGAAAATTTCACATTTCGGGCTCGGGTATTACAAAATCTGTAAGCGGTTAGTGTGTATGACATATAACACATATATTTCACATAGGCACATGATATTCAAAGCACAAAACAACTAAAGCATGTTAGCACATATTGACATATATAAACAAGTACGACACAACTACCTTAAGGTTTTTACCCACTGGCCGAGAGTTGAACCCGGCTTATGCGAACAACGCTCTGATACCATTTTAATATAGGTGTCACACCCAACCCAACCTATAGAGGCTAGACTAGGGTATGACCTAAATCATTATCGTTATTTTACGACTTTAACCGTTTGACAATAATTAATGCTTATTTGTTAGCCTAGAACTCCAAAAGTTTTTCGAAAAACCGACAGCATAACGGTTGTAATTAGGATCTTTGGTTTGACCTATTTTCTAGAACACCTCAAAATTCTGAATCTTTAATTTGCTTACAACTAAAACCCTTGTTTTATCATCAATCGATATGCCCACTAGTTTATCTTGAAAGCTCCATTTGGATTAATAAGCCCTACCATGATAACTACATGCCATTTATTTGTCAAATTCCTATTTATGCAAGTACCTATTATCATTTAGCTTACAAATGAGTACCTTAATGGGTATAGATAGAGCTAACTTAGTTGATTCTTCACTTATTGGTTTAAACAACTAATGATAACTACTATCCATAATGATGAAAGCAAACGACCGAAATAAAAGAGTTCGTCCGGTTTATAGTTAGTAAAAACCAAAATTAGACCCCAAATTACAAGGGGGGTCATTTACAACAACAACCTAAACAGTCTTCAATTTAAACACAATATCCCTAATAACATCCAGGTTCATGAAAAACACGTAATGCACATAGTCACTCCAAAGGTTCATCAACTAGCACATTCTCTTCGGACACCTGTTCCAATTATGCTTCACCTGTAATGACATAAAGAGGGTGAGTCTTTATGAACTTAGCGACGGGGGAACAAGTAACGGGGCCTTTGAAATTCTTTTCCGGTTAACTTGTGACAACTCCTTTGGAAACATGTCATGTAATACAAGTAAGTTCATAACATAGCATAAATATAAATGAACACATTTACTACATCATTTCAAAGGATACATTCCGCTTTTGCTTTCACTTTCGCATTCGCATTCGCATGTAGTGGCCAGCCATGAATATCATACTCCTTATGACTCCCGCATGGGTGTACTCCGGATTGTACACCAAACCTAGGACCCAACTCTACGAGGGTAACAAAGTTCCTAGCGAGAGAGGGAATACGGACCATAGTAGTCACGGGAGCACCGGCAAGCCCTATGCCGCCCGACGTTCGTGAATCACTACCATGCCGAAAGAAAGGTTGCAACCTCGTATGAAATGCACATTTATGCCAATTAACATTTCACAATAGGAGGTCAACAAAGTAGGTTTCCTCCATACATGTATATGATCACATATTGACACGTTGGCATATAAGGCATCGTTAGAAAGTATAATCACTTCATATATCAATTTAAAAGCATTTATACATTTATGGGCAGCCACATAATCGTATACAAAATAAGCCATAGAATAAATTTTAACAATATAACGAATGCATAAGAAGTATACAAATGTGTTATAACATCATATACAAGATCGGGTACACGAATAGTTAACGTATGGCCCCACAATCAATATAATTTATGCATGAAGCTATAATAACTTTTCCAAGCAGTCCACAACTTCAATTAAAACCTCAATTATAAGTTATGTAAAGCATGATTTAACACTTAGAAGACCTAGTTTGCAATTAGGGTTTTAGGTTCATGCTCAGGTGCAAGATTCATCATCTATTAGCTGCAAGGAACACTTAGATCATCATCATACATATCTAACAATTATTGGACAGCCTTGAAACATTGCAAATATCATCATTAAAACCACATGCAAGCCATGAAATCCACCGATACGAACACAAAATCATCAAAAGACATCATATACGTGTTTACCACTATGATTCAACCACATTCAACCCTAAAATCAACATGGAACATTCTCCTAAGCATTTAAAAATTTCCGGGCAGCCTACTACGCAACTCATATAAATCAATTAAAGCCATACAAGTCATAGTGATCACCTCAAACAAGCATTTCAACCAACTAAGGGCTTCAAATACATAACCACATGCAATAATAACCACCAATCTTCCAAGATATCATCAAGAATCAAACAATAACATGCTAAATATTTCGTGGCCAGCCTAATACATATCATAATAACATCAATATACATCATGAAACCAAGGAATTAAATGCCTAACAAGCATAGAATTAATTATATCCTTCATACACATGGCCATATTCAAGATTGACCAACATCCATCCTTAAAATAAACTAAGAACATAAGAATAGTCATCTAAGCGAATCTTTCCAGCCTTAAACAGTCCATGCAATCCAAGTTCTAAGCACTACAAACACATGCAATGGCCCGATTCACATGCAAGACCATATACACATATATATATGCTTATGAACTTTAAAAATATTTAGAAATCAGTTTGAAACCCACACATTGTAACCCTATAGCACATATTTCAGTTACGACCTTCACTAATTGCCCTAACTTTTGTCAGTTATTTACCCAAGTAAATGATCTTGAAATTCAATGAATCATATATCAAATCTAAGCTTTAAGAATGCTTTAACTCTGACCGCAAACCTCATTCAATTTCGAGTTAATATCTGAAAGTTATAACCATTCTCGTGAGACGTCGCAACTAGTCCAGTTATAATAACTATCCAGTACACCCTACGATTTTTGCCCTATTAGGTGGTCTTAACGTTCGAATTAGCTCTAGTGTATTTTTGCAAGATTTGTTCAAAACTGAAAACACTAGCTGCTTACTATGTTTTGTCAATTTTTTAGATCGTTTACTACTTTAAAAGTGCTCAAAATAGTGTGGTCAGTGAGCTGTCCGAGATTCTTCAGTCATGTTTAAACTGATCTTCTTTGCTTCTAAACATGCAAGACTATATCACATATCTACATATGCTTATAAGCTTTAAAAACATTTAAGAAACAGTTTTAACCCTCACCTTAGCAAATCCTAGCTAGAAATGCAAGAACTGCTTATGAAATGGTCTTGAAAGTGTCAAATCTCTTCTCTTCCAAGCTTGGCCGAATGGAACTCTTATTTTTCCTTAAATCCTAGCTTAGTTAGTAGGTGTAGGAGGTGTATATGTGTTCAAAACCAAAAGAAGAAGAAGATGTAGCTTAGGACCTACCTTGGCCGAAAATGGAGAGCTTAGGAGAGTGCTTGACTATTCTTAGTAATTTTCCTTGGCTTATGCAAGATGTTGAGAACCTTAGGGAGTGTTCTTGAGTCTTGAAAGCTTCTTGAAGATGGCTGCCTTTCTAGGTCCAAAAATGGAGAGAAAATGAGAGTTTTAGGTGTGTTAGGTTTTGAGAGGGAGATTTAAAGTGTTGTTTTGTTATTTTGATGTAGTTTGACTTGTTTTTGTGTGGGTGTGTTGCTAGTTCTAAAAATTAGAGCTTGTGTGTATGTTTTAAGTCATGTGTGGGTGTAATATTTTAGATATCTTGTGTCTTGAGATTGTAGTATTTTAGGTATCTAGTGTTTAGTGTAGTGTAGACAAAGTGTGTAAGAATGTTTAGGATTTAGGAAAAGTGGGTAGAAGATGTTGGCTTAGGTGTTTGTGTAGCATTGAAGTTAGAATAGAATATAGGGCATGTTTAGAGGTTTGTGAGGTTTTGTCTTGTAGTGGATTTGAATTAGGATTAGAATAATGTTAGTGGAAGATGTAGGATAGTTTTAATAATATTTTATTGTTAGTGGAGTTTGTAGGATTGGTTTAATAGTATTTAAATATTTAGTGGATTGTGTAGGAGGAATATTCTATTGCCTAGTTCTTTGTGCAGGAATCTACCTAGATTAGTGTGCAGGCACATTTTTTGAGGTCAAGGCACGTACTACGAGACATGTATAGAAATTAATACGGGGCACAAATACCTAGGTAATGCACACAGTCCAATGCTAATATACGTATTCTTAAGTTTGGGCACGTATTACGAGGTAATACACATACTTCAAGACAAATACACGTAATTCGAGATAATACACGTAAATCAAGGTAAGACACTTAAATCTAGGTTAAGGCTCGTACTTCAAGAAAGATGCATATATTCTAATAGGAGTGCACGTAACCCAAGGTCAGTCATATAAATCTAGGTTTAAGGCACGTAAATCGAGGTAAGTGAATGTTGGCTAAGAAAATGCACGTATTCAGGGTTAAAGTACGTATCTCAAGTTAAGTACACGTGAGATAATATCTGACACACTAATCGAGATTAGGGCACACTAATCGAGGTAAAACAAACTATTCGGGGTCGGGCCTCACATCGTCAATCGATAAAATTTGACATTGAAATGATGAAAATCTATTACTTGAGTTTTGTTTCATAAAATTGTGCGTTAAGTGTCTCATGCATAACATATAATATTTAGTTCTTAGCTTTCTTATACAAGCAGCAGATTAATGATCTTATATCTTGAATGGCTCATGGTCATTGATGGTGTTATTCATTAAGATCTTTGCTTTGCAGGTAGTCACCTTGTGAGAATTACAAAGACTTTACGATGAGCTGATTGAAAATTCTAATGCATGCCTATTAGATCGGCATACTACTTCCAGAAAACTCATGAGGTAAAGTCTCCATCCTCAGTTTTCACTTTTGTCTTAGTCATATAACATGTCATCAATTTATCGTTCTTAATTAACTTATGTTTTGTTGGTTAGGTGGTTGTGGTCACATTTAACAAATTCCTTTTACTCACCAGTAAGAGGAGTTTATCTTTATGGAGGAGTTGGTACAAGCAAAACTATGATGATAGACTCGTTTTATAATCAGTTGTAAGTATCACACTTCAATTATATCTCAATAATGACTTGAAAGTTGAACTACGCAGCCAAAGTTATTGATCAGTGATTTTTAATGTTTTCTCACAGGCCTCACAACTGTTGGAAACAAAGAGTACATTTTCTTGACTTCATGTTGGCTGTCCATAGTTACTTTCACGTATAAAATTTGAATTTACTTGCACTTGCAAAAGTATTTCAGAAACGTTTTGCAGAAGTATGTCTCATTGAATTTACACCATTTTCTTAACAACATTCTCTTCATGGTACAAAATATTTGTTGTATGAGACTAATAAAAGATTAAACATCAAATGGTTCTATTGGATTCCTTGGATGACAAAAGCCAATAGACTTGTTTTTATTCAGCATTCGTTTCACAAGTTTGTTCAGTGGTTCATTTTGCTTCATTAAATCAATGGTCTAGATTCTACATATTATAACATAGCTTGAGAAATTCTCTTTCCCTAATATATTCTGCTGCAGTACATAGGACAATTAGAGGTTCTTGATCTGTTATGTATTGTGAATTTTGTTACAAAAACACAATGGCGTAGCAGATCCCCTTGAATTTGTTGCAGATAAGATATTGGAAGAACCAATTTTGTTATGTCTTGATGAGTTCATGATATGTTGGGACTGTTGTTGTAGTTCTCTACCCTGAATTGTTTTTTTTTTTTAAATACAGTTTTTTATATCAATTTGGTTCCATTACACATGAAGCCATCTTGAAATACTCGTAATGTGAAACCCCAGATTTTACATTTGAATAGAATTGCGTGTTTTACCTATTTATGTGTTATATGAGTCAGAATGCGCTAATTCTGTGAATTATATTCCTATTACATGCTATGTGTGCATTCATGAAATTTTCATCAAAATCGGCTTCGAAAATTTTATCGTCAGTTTTTGTGAATAGGGTTTTGAACGCACGTCCGCTAAAATTTTGACATGGGTATTTTTAGGGTTTGAAAACATAGTCCTCAAATATTAGTAGACCCGTGTTTGATCAAAACGGATTTTGAATCGGATTAGGAATTTAAAAAGGTTTTTACATCTTCTTTCGCAAAAATCGAGTTTTTAACCAAGTTGGGTGTAAATGTTCGAATGTCAAACTTGTTGTCAACTAAAAATATACTAATTAAAAATAGTCTAAGTGTTAAATGCATATATGTGAGCAAAAATAGTCTAAAAGACAGTTAAAAGACTAAAAAAACTAAAAAATTAACTAAATGTTCAACTTTGACTTTTTCATATTTTGTTGACTTATGCATATAAAATCTCTACACACATTAAAAACAAAGCAAACACCACAAACATTCACACACATTGCCGTTAGTTCCTTGAGCATTTTGGAGAGTTTTTCATTTTATTTTGCAAAGCAAATTTTGCCTAGAAAACTTGGTTTTTGTCTGAATCTTTTCAAACCGAGCTAGATTCCACTTGTTGGGCACCTATTGCATGCATTCCTAGCTTTGTTTCGGATCAAAGGTGAGAGAAAAATTCTAGATCTCAAAATGCTATTTTGTGTCATTTTCATATAATTGAATTTTTATCAGATGAAATGTTAAACTGTTGTTAGAAATTGCTCAGTGGATGCTAAGGATCGTTTATGTGCGTTTATATAAGTTTTGAACGGTAGTAGCATGTATTTTTATTTTTCAGGAATTAAAGTTGGATTTTGAGTTCATTGTTGAGTAATTGTTGTTGTAGTGGTTGGAATTGGTTGGTGGTGGCTTCTAAAAGTTTGTTAATTATAGGGTAGTAATGTTGTAATGCTGAATTTTTGATTTGGATGTCGTGGTGAAAGTCCAAAAAATTCAGCCTTAGTGCATTGAGGAATCAGGGTTGTTGGGCTTGTTTTGGATGGGTTATGGTTGGTTTTTGAGGGGGCTAATGTAGATGCTTGAGTGGGTGAATGATAGAAAGTGGTTTGGAGGTTATTAGATTAGTAGATTGTAAGTTACGATTGTTGGAAGTTTGTGTAGTCTTTCTTTAAATGTTGAAATATTGTCTTCGGTTGTTTGGGTAGTGTTTGAGTGGTTGAATCTCAGGTTGTTTTTGGTTAGACTCGGGTTTGGTTGTGTTCTTTAATGCATGTAAGTTGGGTGGCCTAGTTTGTCATCTAACTTAGTTGTTGAGTTGTTAATTGATTAATTGATGTTATGTTATTGAAATGATGTTACCTGATTGATTATTGATGATGTCGGGAGATAGGCAACCTACTTTTGTTGTCCTCCTATGATATGAATGTTTATTATTATTGTCATGAGTCTTGATAAGTGTGTGCCACCTCTCGGGCAGCATTAGGCTGTCGGGTTGATAACGGCATGACTATCATAAACTACCCCCAGCTCTCATGGGCAGAGGTACCATAGAGGGAGGGGCTAGATGAGGTACCTCGGGTGCGTGAGTAATGGGTAGTTACAAGAAGATGGTTGAGATCGTGATGGCGTATGGAGCTACACCAACTAGGGTATCCTTTTACAATTGGGTGGTCATTTATGTGTTTGAATTGAAATGTTGATGTTATTGATATTTATTATGTGTTTACTACTCAAACGATGATTTCCAAGGAGTATAGTAAATATTTTTAAAAGATCTATCGAATCCTCACTGGGCTTGTTTTATATAAGCTCACTCTCATTCGTTATATACATACAGGTGTTACTGAACCAGAATACAGGTATGTGCCTCAAGAAGATGAGAATGTGACTTTTGTTGAAGAGTCTTATGTGGCGGAGTCTTTTCCATGAGTTTGTCTTAGCATTTGTAATATTTTGTATTGTATAACTTACTTAAAGTTAAAGACTTATATAATGCTCGTATAGTAGTCTTTCTTTAGAACATGATTAGATTGTTAGACTGGTTTATAATTTATTTTGCAAATGTATGATATAACCTATGTATGATGTAGGAACGGAGGCATATAACTTTTGGATGAATTGTTGAAAGAATGTTTGATATATGGAGATGGTTGCGTTGTATGTTGTTAATTTGGTTGTGGAGTTGTTGTTGATCTTTGGAGTTGGTTGTATGATATTATAAAGGGTTGGTTTAGAGCCCTAATGTACGTGTTACAGTCGTTATACTGCCGAGATTCCGTTGCGTCCTGATTGATCGTAAGGGGGGTTGAGTTGGGGAGTGACATTAAGTGGTATCAGAGCACATTTTTAGCTATCAGCCGGGGTATCCTCGGAATGTAGGTAGTGGTCTAAGCATGCAAGTATGTATTAATTGAAAGAAAAGTGAAACATATGTTAATATGTTTAGGTGATTAATGTACTTATGTGTCTAACTTTCTATGTGACCAATATGCTTTATGTGTTAAGTGAACTAATGTGGTCAATATATTTTATGTGACAACGTGTCTTACGTACTTAATGTGTTGTAGTTAATGTGCTTTTTGTGATTAATGTGTATTATGTGACAACTGTGTTTTATGTGATCAAAGTGCCTTGTGTGAAGTTAGTTGTTCATGTGGTTTTAATTGGTTATAACTAGCTTATGTGAAACAACATGCTTTAGGTGCTCAATGAGTTACGTGATCAACTTGTCTTATGTGAAGTTTGTTGCTTATGTGACTTTAATTGTTTATAACTTGCTTCCGTAATATAACCTGTTTATGTGATACTGGTTTTCTATGTGTTGAATTGTGCGTTATGTGATAATGTTGCAATATATGATAATCATGTAATATGTTGTACTTGTTTTCATGAGATATAATTGTATATATGCTATAACTGTGGGTGACTCTTTTCGGTGAAGTAAAGATAGCTGCAAGAGCATTCGGAACCAGAGGTAGGCTGTGATTTTGAATTATTATTATTCTAGTAGTTTATCAGTGAGATTTTAATTGTTATGTTTATGAATTTTAGTCTCAGCTTAACGGATTGATCATGATGTTCCTTTAGCGAGAATGTTGTTCGAGGAAATAACAATCTATTTTGATTATTAGAGTTATTTTTCTTGCCATGTGTACCTTGTTATTTCTTGGAGATGAGTCATAAGTAGAGGTTCCCTTGAGGTTGTGATCTTGCACTTTTGAAGTCTTCATTTGTGAACCTTGTTTGGTAACTAATGATTTATCTTGTCTAGTGACTGGTTTCTTGGAGTATATAAGCGTCTTTTTTTGGAGAGAGATAAATTATAAGATTTGACTTATTGGCGTTTAAGTGTGTAGGTGGGACACCCCTTTTGTGCTTCCTATTTATATCGGTCTTATTACTCTCTTTTACTCTATTCTTACTTATTTGAGAGAGAGTTACTGTGATAACCCGAACCCGGCATGCATTTAATGGCATTTAATTGCATTTAACTAAGTGTTATCTTAGATGTTGGCATTGAATTTTGTGTTTATTTTTAGTTAAACATCCATTTCTAGCATTATTTCATATTTCTTTTAGAAGTAATTAAATAATACTTGAGTTCATTATTTTAACAGAATAACAACTACTTTCATATTTCTGTTAATCGGTTTTATTTTTCTTGCACCTTAATGCTCGGTTTTCAATTAAATGAAAAGTAGCTCCGAGCCAAAGTAAATTTTTAACCATGATTACTCTTCAAAAAAAAATTATATTTTCTTGAATTCTTTGAGATTTAATTGTTATTCTTTTATTGTCGCAAAGTGCATTGCATTTCGAGAGAAATAGTTAGAGAGTGATTTCTAGTCCTCAGCAAATAGTGAAAACTAGTATTTAGTGTTTTAATTTTAGTGTTTTAAGTTGTATTTAACTGGAATTGGATTTATGTTACTTGTTTTAGCCTTAAAATGCCAAAAATTAAGCTAATTTGACCAACTTAGTTAGCATTGACCAAGAGGCCTTGACCATTTGACTTTGTGTCACCTTATATGCATAATAATAGCACAAAAAAAAAAAAAAAGAAAGCTGAAAACAGAAATGGAAACGGCCGAAAATACATAGAGAAGAAAAAAAAAGATTTCAAGCCAAATCATCAAAGCTTCGCGTGAGCTTGCACGGGGTGGTTTCCAAGGCATCTTACGAGGTTTTCCTAGTGTCTAGGAGCGTCTTAGGTGAGGGTTTCATGTTTATTTGCGCATTTGAATATTTTGTGTATTAACTTTGATTTTTGGATTTTATCTGTATATTGTTATTTTAATCGTTTTGAGGCTTAAAGAATGTTCCCTAGCAATTGTAGAACATGTATTTATAGCTTTTTAACATTTTCTGCAGTTGAATATCGAAATTGAAATATAAATTGTTTAATGAACAGTAAATTATGAATAGTAAACCCCCGTTCGATGAAGTTGCTCCGCTACGTGTTCTGTTGATGTAGGAAGGTGGTAGATATGCCAGAATGCCTAAATGTATGGTTTAATTAGATTGTGTAATGGAAAAAATGGAGAAAAAGGCTTAGTGAAAGTTGGGGTCGTTTCGGTCAAGTTTGGAATTTTCTCGATTTGCGTGAAGGCATTGTCGAGGTACGTCATGGAAGCACTTTTGGTGCAGTTGTGACATTGGTTGGGTAATTGGTTGAGGTAGTTGTAGTTCAAACCAGCAAAGGGGAAAATCGGGGCTTTGTGTGAATTCTAGGGTTAAGTAGGGTTTTGGGGTCTTTAGACGTGCCTTATCACTACCTAGGAGGATTGTTGAAGTCGGTTTCCAAAACTCGTGGCTCGTTTGAAAGTAGTAGCATTTTGAAAGTTGGGGTCATTTTGTGATTTTGTGTGTTTTTATAGTGTAGTGCCTATAGAATGCTAGATATTGCTTGTTAAGCTTGTTACAGTTGATTATGATTGAATTTGTGTATCAATTGTTGTTAATGCTTGTTAGTGTTGTTCTTGATATCTCGTTTATTGCCACTGATTTGTATTGTTGTGCTATCGCTCGTATATTGCTTGTATTGTGTCTTGCATTGCATAGTGTCAGGCGCGTGAGTGATGGGCCTCTCTGGGTAGTCTCGAGCTGCCAGTGTTGGTTGCTCTAGCTCCGTGTCCTATTCCCTTTTCTCGCTTGGGTTGCCTCCCAGGGAGATTTAGGTCGTAGAATTGATGGATACTTCCGGGGTATTCCAAACTGAAGTTATAAGGTGGGTGAGCCGGCGCGTCATTGTTAAAGTCATCGGAATCGTGATCGGTACATTACTCGCTCGAGTGAACCATAGCCTTCAAAGTGTGGTATAGCTTTGATTGGTTGTGTTAATGCTTTCTTTAACTGTTTATTGTATTGTTGTTTATATTGAATGCCTTTTAATTGATTGTATTGCTTAACTGTACCTATTTGCATTGCACGATCTTCTTTCTCTCCACCTCGATATCTGTCTCACCCTCACTGAGTATACGTGTTGTGTATACTCACTCCTCACCACCACATTTCAGGAAATGTCATGTTAGCTGGAAAGTTCGTGATTTCATGAAAGTTCGTGCTTGAAGAGTTGTCTTGCGTGCCTATGTGGCTTGAGTTGTCGAAGTTGTAAAGATGTATGCTTTTATGTATCGTATGTATTTAATGTTAAAAGGGATGTAATTTAAGTTTCATTAGATTATTGAAGTGGTTTGAAAAGTTAGATTATGTATCTAGTTAATGTAGCTTAACTTCAATGCACGTTTGTATTGTCCAAAAGAAAGAGTTAGAAAGGTATGATAGTCTAACTTATGCAATAGGTTGGTATAGTTTAATTGCTAAGCATGAATGTATATTTGCTTGTGATTGCTTGTTGTGAACCAAGGCTCGGATGGCCTTGAGGTGGTTGAATGTTTGGACATGGTATTGGTCCACTTATATGATGTCGCAGGTTTGCTTTTTGCCTAGGAACAGGGGAGACTCCGTCCATTTTTCCTGAAAATTATGCCCGGGTTTGGAATTGGGTTGTGATTAGATTGATAGATAGAACTCCCGGCCTCGTGAGGGATCGGGGTGTTACAGTTACACTTTTCTAGCATATCAATTGTTTCTTGAAAGTTTTGCTTATTAGATTAATGGATCCTATACTCATTTGACATTGTTTCTATTCTTAACATTCATACTTGCTTCTTATAGCAATATCGCTTACTGAAGTTAAGGTTTGAGACTTCTATATTTTATTCTATGTCTTCAGCCACTGGTTTCATTATTTCATTTATCCTATTACTATTCATTTGAAAGTAATTTCTCCTTTGGTGTACCATTTTACTTATTCATATTTCACTTGCTTGATGTACTCCCTACCTAAGTGCATCATTGTCATTCTTGTTGATCCTTGTTAATCCTATTGTTTTATTATTAAATCCTGAGCCATTACTTTGCTTATAATTGCTGATTCAATATACTCAGCACTGTCCTTTCTTATTTATACTTCTTTGGTTATTGCGAGCTGAGATACTCATTATATTGTCACTCATGTTTTCTATTGAATTAATCATCTCTTATTTCTTAATTTCATTTCGCCTCAAGTACAACTTACTTGTTGGTTCCTTGAACAATCATCGAGAATTAAAATGTTTACTTGTTCAGGAATGTTTGTTCAACATACTCAGCACTGTTTTGACCAGTCATCATCCTTTGTTCGTACTTATTTAACTGATAGGTGTTGAGACATTCCATATCCTAGTTATCATGATTTCTTATTAAACTATTAGCCTTTTGATTCTCTAACTTGTTTGACCTCTTGTTTACTTGATTGTTGGCTCGAATATGACTTTCCATATCCTTATTTCCTGGTAAATTTCATAATAGCCATATTCTGACCAATGTCACTTTTGAGATATTCCCTTGATCAGTAATCATTCATGTTATCGTGAATGAGTTTTTAAACCCTCGGGGTGTTCATAGAGCCCTTTTGTGTAGTAGATGATGATTGATAAGTAGTGGTATCATGCTAAGACCTTGGAGTTGCTATTTCTTTCATATGCAACATGATATTAGGTGGGAGTGAATTATGAATTGCAGATTGTTTTGGAACTGTGATAATCATCTTGCAGTCAACAGAGTTTATTTCCTTTGAGGTCTTTGTTTAGGTGTCATCCTAAGAGATAAATGGGAGCTAAGAGAAGTATAGTTAAAGTATAACGATTGAGAACTTAGTTGTCTATCAGTTCGAGAATTGCGCGGACGCAATTGTTTTAAAAGGGGAGAATGTAAAACCCCAGATTTTACATTTGTATATAATTGCGTGTTTTGACCTATTTATGTGTTCTATGAGTTAGAATGCGCTAATTCTGTGATTTATATTCCTATTACATGCTATGTGTGCATTCATGAAATTTTCATCAAAATTGGCATCGAAAATTTTATCGTCGGTTTTTATGAATAGTATTTTGAACGCACATCCGCTAAAATTTTGACATGGGTGTTTTTAGGGTTTGAAAACCTAGTCCTCGAATATTAGTAGACTAGTGTTTGATCAAAACGGATTTTGAATTGGATTAGGAATTTAAAAAGGTTTTTACATATTCTTTCGTAAAAATCGAGTTTTTAATCGAGTCGGGTATAAATTTCGAATGTCAAACTTGTTGTCAACTAAAAATATACTACTTAAAAATAGTCCAAGTGTTAAGTGCATATATGTGAGCAAAAATAGTCTAAAAGACAATTAAAAGACTAAAAAAACTAAAAAATTAACTAAATGTTCAACTTTGACTTTTTCATATTTTGTTGACTTATGCATATAAAATCTCTACACACATTAAAAACAAAGCAAACACCACAAACACATACACACATTTCCGTGAGTTCCTTGAGCATTTTGGAGAGTTTTTCATTTTATTTTACAAAGCAAATTTTGCCTAGAAAACTTAGTTTTTGTCCGAATCTTTTCAAACCGAGCTAGATTCCGCTTGTTGTGCACCTATTGGACGCATTCCTAGCTTTGTTTTGGATCAAAGGTGAGAGAAAAATTCTAGATCTCAAAATACTATTTTGTGTCATTTTCATATAATTGAATTTTTATCGGATGAAATGCTAAACTATTGTTAGATTGTTGCTCAGTAGATGCTAAGGATCGTTTATGTGCGTTTATTTAAGTTTTGAACAGTAGCAGCACGTATTTTTATTTTCCGGGTATTAAAGTTGGATTTTGAGTTCATTGTTGAATAATTGTTGTTGTAGTGGTTGGAATTGGTTGGTGGTGGCTTCTAAAAGTTTGTTTATTATGGGGTAGTAATGTTGTAATGCCGAATTTTTGATTTGGATGCCCTGGTGAAAGTCCGGAAAATTCAGCCTTAGTGCATTGAGGAATTAGGGTTGTTGGGCTTGTTTTGGATGGGTTATGGTTGGTTTTTGAGGGGGCTAATGTAGATGCTTGAGTGGGTGAATGATAGAAAGTGGTTTGAAGGTTATTGAATTAGTAGATTGTAAGTTATGATTGTTGGAAGTTTGTGTAGTCTTTCTTTAAATGTTGAAATATTGTCTTCGATTGTTTGGGAAGTGTTGTTTTTGGTTAGATTCGGGTTTGGTTGTGTGGTTTAATGCATGTAAGTTGGGTGGCCTAGTTTGTCATCTAACTTAGTTGTTGAGTTGTTAATTGATTAATTGATCTTATGTTATTGAAATGATGTTAACAAATTGATTATTGATGATGCCGGGAGATAGGCAACCTACTTTTGTTATCCTCCTGTGATATGAATGTTTATTATTATTATCATGAGTCTTGATAAGTGTGTGCCACCTGTCGGGCAACATTAGGCTGTCGGGTTGATAACGGCATGACTATCATAGACTACCCCCAGCTCGCATGGGCGGAGGTGCCATGGAGGGAGGGGCTAGATGAGATACCTTGGGTGCGTGAGTAATGGGTAGTTACAAGAAGATGGTTGAGATCATGATGGCGTATGGAGCTACACCAACTAGGGTATCCTTTTACACTTGGGTGGTCATTTATGTGTTTGAATTGAAATGTTGATGTTATTGATGTTTATTATGTGTTTACTGCTCAAAGGATGACTTCCAAGGAGTATAGTAAATACTTTTAAAAGATCTATCGAATCATCACTGTGCTTGTTTTATATAAGCTCACTCTTATTCGTTATATGCATACAGGAGTTACTGAACCAGAATACGGGTATGTGCCTCAAGAAGATGAGATTGTGACTTTTGTTGAAGAGTCTTATGTGGCAGAGTCTTTTCCATGAGTTTGTCTTAGCGTTTGTAATATGTTGTATTGTATAACTTACTTAAAGTTAAAGACTTATATAATGCTAGTATAGTAGTCTTTCTTTTGAACATGATTAGATTGCTAGATTGGTTTATAATTTATTTTGCAAATGTATGATATAGCCTATGTACGATGTTGGAACAGAGACATATAACTTTTGGATGAATTGTTGAAAGAATGTTTGATATATGGAGATGGTTGCGTTGTATGTTGTTAATTTGGTTGTGGAGTTGTTGTCGATCTTTGGAGTTGGTTGTATGATGTTATAAAGGGTTGGTTTAGAGCCCTGATGTACGTGTTACAGTTGTTATACTGTCGAGATTCCGTTGCGTCCTGACTGATCGTAAGGGGGTCGAGTTGGGGCGTGACACGTAACCCATAACAAAGCAGCTCAATTTCCTATTCTGTTTTTGGATGATTACTTTTCTTTACGATATTCAACAGGTGCCAGATATTGTTGTTGCATTGATACTGAATCGCTTCTTTAGACACTTATTTAGGAAGGGTGCTGTAAGTCAATAAAGTTTTCCTCATTCTTCTTGCTCTCTTGATACTAATGATTCATGACTAATGGATCAGAGAAGTGACAAAAAAGATGTATTCTTGTGTTGTGGATATTGGATGACTATAGATTCTGGTCGCCACTTCCAACTGTGCTCCAGAAAATCTTTACGAAGGAGATTGCAGAGGGATCTTTTCCTACCATTTGTCTGGATTATAAAGGTAAAAGAATGGATCATTTCGTAATGAGAATGCCCTTTAGGTGATTATTTCCTAATGACTATACTTCGATGTCAGTAAACAACTGAGAGAAAGTCATAATCATTTTCTATGTACACTGAACAGGAAAGGTTGTAATTTATACTCTGGAAATTGTGCGTTCTTGATACTACATTGTCAATAAAGATTTGTTACCTTTGAAATTCATACACAAAGCCTTTTGCTGATGTTTGTATTATTTGAGAGACACTTCTCCCAGAAATTGTCACGCCCTAACCCGACCTATAGTGGCAACACTAGGGTATGACCTAAATCATTATTGTTATTTTATGACCTTCACCTTTTGGCTATGATTAATGCTTATTCGTTGGCCTAGAACTCCAAATGTTTTTTCAGAAAACCGGCAGCATAACGGCTGTATTTAGGACATTTTGTTTGACCTAATTTCTAGAACACCTCAAAAATTCAAATCATTAATTTACTTATGATTAAAACTTTCGTTTTACCATCGATTGATATGCCTACTAGTTTATCTCGAAGGTTCCATTTGAATTAACAAACCTATCATGACAACTACATCCTATTTATTTGTCAAACTCCTATTTATGCAAGTACCTATTATCTTTAGCTTATAATGAGTACCTTGTGAGCGTAAGTAGGGCTAGTTTAGTTAATTTTTCACCTATTGATTCAAATATCTAATGATTAACTACTATCCATAACGATGAAAGCAAATGACCGAAATGAAAGAGTTTGTCCGGTTTATAGTTAATACAAGCCAAAATTAGACACCAAATTACAACGGGGGTTATTTACAGCAACAAAATAAACAGTCTTCAAATAACGCAACATCCCTAACAACATCCATGTTCACGAAAAGCACGTATTGCACATAGTCATTCCAAAAGTTCATCAGCTAGCACATTCTCTTCGAGCATCTGTTCCAAGTCTGCTTCACCTGTAATGACAAAAGAGGGTGAGTCCTTGTGAACTTAGAGATGGGGGAACAAGTGATGAAACTTTTGAAATTCTTTTCCTGTTAATTTGTGAAAACTCCTTTGGAAAATGTGTCATGTAATACAATCAAGAATGTAGGCATAATATAAGAATCAAATTGAACAATAGATACATTTACCAATCATTTCAAGGATACGGTGAGTTTTCGTTCTCAAGATCAATTAGTGAGCATTTGTTCTCTAGATCATTTCCAATAACCATTGTTGTAGCCGTCATCAATCTTCCACTTATCACTCCCAAATAGGTGTACTCAAAAATTGTACACCAAATCCTACAACTCAACTCTTCGAGGGTGGAATGCCAAGCAAGAGAGGGAATTAGACCATGGTAGTCACAGAAGCACCGTCAAGCCCTATGCCGCCCAGCGTTCGTGAAACGCTACCATGCCACAATGAAAGGTTGCAACCTTGAATGCAATGCACAATTATGTCATTTAACATTTCACATTAGGAGGTCAACAAAGTAGGTTGTCTCCGAGCAAGTATATGATCACATTTTGACATATTGGCACGTAAGGCATTATAAGAACATATAATCATTTCATATATCAATTTGAAAGCAATTAAACTTTCACGGGCAGCCAAGTAACACCATACAAAAGAAGTCATATAACTCATTTTAGTTCACATAAAAAGTGTTGAGGACACACGAGCATGCTACGACACTTTATACAAGACCGGGTGCACGAATAGTTAACTTGTCAACATCCAATCATCGAGAAGCATGCTTAGAGCTGTAAAGACATTTCCGGGCAGTCCATTAACATTCCCCAAACATCAATCAAGGCACACATGAATGGTTTAGGACCTGGGAACCTACGTAGCGATTAGGGTATACAAGGACCGTGCTCGGGTGTAAGTCTAGTTCGCTAAGAACCACAAGAAGCACTTAAACCATTTCATACATACTTAGAGATCATTGGACAGCCTATTAACAACTCAATTAAATTCATTTAACCATAGGATAGTCGCCTAGGAAACATGTATGTATAGTAGGGCCTCAGTTTCATGCTTACACATACAATTAAAAAAGTACCCATCATAAAATGAACCTAAGTCATGCATCAAGCCATTTGAGGAATCTTAACCAACCAAAACAGTCCATGCAACTCCTAATTTCCACAAGTCCAAGCATTCAATACCTCAAGATGCAATTACATTATGATTTAAATCAAGTTTCCAAACAAACCCCTACTCCAATAGCCTATCTTTCCTCATTCGGTTAACCAAGAGAATAACCTCCAAATTTAGTGAATCATGTCAAATCGAATCTGAACGCGTGCTTTAAATCTAGGAACAAACCCCGCTGCATTTCGAGTTTGGACATAGGAGTTATGACCAATACCTTGAGACGGTACAAAACTGTCCAGATTTAGACACATTTTGATATTTGCCATTTGCGGGGGTCTTAAACTCAAAATTAGCCTTAGCCTATTTCTGCACAATTTGTTCCAAACGGAAAAATATAGTGAATCACTAAATTTCAAGCAATTTTAACATCATTGGCTAGGCCAAAATCTTTTCATTCTAATCAGACAGAAAGCTGCCAGAAACATTACTTCCTATTTCAAGGTTTCTATCAAGTTTCAAGCCATGCAAGGGTAGATATGCTCATATAAACACATGCACATGACCTACAAGAGTAAATACAGCCATATAAGTGCATGCATGTGATTTTTTGAAACATTTGAAAAGTTTTAACCCTCACCTTAGCAACTTGATAGGTGAAATGCAAGAAATGCTATTGAAAATGCACGAAATGCCCTTTTTCCTTGCCTTGGCCAAATGGTCTTCTTATTTTCCTTAAATTCCTAGTTAAATTAGCTCATGAAGAACATATATATGTATGCTACACGTGAGAAGAAGAAGAGAATCAATGGGGATCACCTTAGGCCGAAAATGAGAGATCATTTGCTTGTTTGAGTGATTTTAGTGCATGCATGTCCTAGGGCCGAGCTTAGGAGAGGCTTCTTGAGAGTTTGCTAGCTAGTTTAAGTATGGAGGGTGTGTGATGAGCCTTGGCCGAGAGAGAGATGAGAGAATGCCATTATTTTTTTGCAAAATTTGTGCTTGTGTATGTGCGTGTAGCTAGGGCCGAAATGGCTAAGTCAAGTGTCTAGGTTGTTTTTTATTTTGTCTATTCTAGGTTGCATTGTGTCTTGTGTTGGTCATAGGAATGTTTAGATAATAGGAAAAGTGCCTAGGATTTAGTAGAGCATGTGTAGGATAGAATATTTTTGTTCAAAGCTTGTCCATATGGCCTTGATATGGCCGGCCATGGCATGCTCAATTTCCTAGCTTTTGAGTTTTATTTATGCTTAATTTATTGTAGATTAAGAGTATTTTATGTTTAGCAGTTTGTGTTGTAAGAGAATGTTGGGTATTTAGGGAATTTAGGTAGAATAGAATATAGGAATGTTTGAGGATGAATTTGGATTATGAATAGAATAGTAGATAGTGGAAAATGTAAGAATAATTTAATGTTAGTTTATTGTTAGTAGAGTTTGTAAGATTTGAATGAGGAATATAATAATGGTTAGTGGATTGTGTAGGATTATTTTATTGTCTAGTGCTTTGTGCAGGAATCTTTATTGATTAACATACATGCACACATTCCTAGGTTTAGGGCACGCACTACGAGGTAAGACATATATTTCTAGATAAATGCACGGATTCCAATATAAATGCACGTAATCCTAGGTGAATGCACAAAAACCAAGGCAAGGCACGTAATTCAATACAATGCACGTAAATCAAGATACGACTTTTATATTTAGGTTAAGACACGTAGTTCAAGGTTAGTAGACACAAATCAAAGTATTGCACGTAAGTCGTGGTCAGGGCACGTATATCTAGGCATCGCACGTATATCGAGGTCATGGCACACAATTCTAGGTCAAGGCACGTATGACGAGACATATACGAAATCCAAATAACATATCTAAGGTATTGCACGTAACCCAATACTAACGTACTTAATCCTAAGTTAAGGCTTGTGCTTCGAGACAAAAGCATACTCTCTAATATAGGTGCATGTAAACCAAGACAGGGCACGTAATGCATGGTTGGTCATATAACTATGGGTCTAAGGCACGCAAATCGAGGTAGGACACGTTATTCGGGGTTGGGCCTCACATCATCCCCTCCTTAAAAGAATTTCATCCCGAAATTCATTCTTACTTGTTGAGGTCATTTAGATGGGTTCTAGCCTTTGATATTTCTACTTCGGGCTGTTGTTTGCTCCGTGATACCCTTTGCCAAAATGACTCACTTCCAAACTTTTTCCAATCGTTAATTCGGTGTGACCCCTACATTCACTGTTTGTCCCCTTTCTATGTTTTTCCTTATTTAAATCTCTATCTTCAAGTCACGAGGCTTCAGAATTTCTCTTAATCTTAACCAAGACTCCTAAGGCGAATAGTTTCAACCTCAAATAAATTTCACTCGCCTCAATCTAAGGTTACGTCATACTTAAGAAGACAGTGGTCCTACTCACTTAGCGACCTAGTCATTCCTTCGAACACTTAATGCCCACCAATATATCTTCAACATTAGTGTTACTAAGCTAGGGTTATAGTCATGTAAGTGATATCAATGCTCCACTAGGTTACCGGCCATACAACAATAATCCTAGGACTATAAATGGGTACCGAAATGATCTAGCTCATAAGATACTTACTATACCAATCCAAGTAGCTTGTTACACGAAATAACTTCAAGGCTGTATTAACATAAGAATTATGACCGCGAGGCATCGTTCAATATAATCTAATAGAACTTCAAAAGTAATCAAATCTGCATCGGTATTCTAACAATATAACTATAACTCCAAAATCATGACTTATGTCATGTCAATCTACCTTTCCCATTCATACCTCAAAAGGAATATCATAATAATACTATGATCCTATGGTGACATACACTAATTTCAAGATGATAAGTCTATATCCGATTTACATAGCATATCAACTAACTTCAAAATTGTTATCACATAGGTCATACATATGTTATGGATCATTTCAACAATACGACCCTATATTCAGGAAAGACTCACCAAGCAAACTAATCCATCTTAAGTCGTTATCTATTGATAGTATCATAGGCTTTCTTATCTCGTAGGTATATTAGATTAGCAAATCTTCTAGTGACTAGTCTCTCGATTAAGGCTTCTATTCACTAACATTCTTTCCCAACTTCGTTAACCTTCACGCTCGTAATCAAGAAGAAAGACCATTGAGATTCGTTAAACACAAACTCTAAGGTTTATTAAGTACTACGAACAAATTGCCATCGAAATTGCATGGGTAAACTAATCATGTTGCACTAGTTCAACTCTTACAGGTAAATTTTATCAGCTTGTGATCCACAATTTATTTCCTAAGCATCGGGTCTTAGCGTTACCCTAGTAGGATTACAACTTAGTAATATTCACCACGTTAGTGTAGTTATCATCTTAAGTCGGCATAACCCTAATTCATCTCTATCTTAGCCACATGAATTCTTACTCTCAACGTTTACGTGTTTGACTAGCTAAGAGCATCAAGACTCATCGACCTTAGGTCCTAGGGTTTACCATGAATCATCATGCATACTCACTATTAGCTATTTAGGATTACTAATCATACCCTAATGACTCCACTTTGCAGCCAGATGCTTTAATCTCATTTCTATGGTTTATATACTTGGTCCATCAGTATTACTTAGGGATATATGTTTCCTAACATCCTCTAGGGTATCCAAATAACGAGTGTGTAGAATGACTTACTTTGCATAATCACAACTAAATCTGAGGGGGCACCAAATTAATACCATGATTTTTAATATCACCAATATCCAACTTAGGACCTTTAGCAACGTTAGTCATCTAATGCATAATTCAATACCTTACACTTCTATTCGACCTAACATTTTAGATGTAGTCTTCCGAACACAAGTTCTAGCTATGTGAATTCCTCGATTCCAACATCCCTATATCTTGTTATACTAAAGAATCATCAACCTTGTTAAACTCAGTCTCCAGAGTTGCCCACATGTCTTGAGGTTATCCATTGTTAAGTCACTTAAATACACTATCCATGCCTTAATAATCTAACCCTTAAAAGTAACTATCGTCAACTTCCACGAATTCATCTCTTAATTTCTAAGTCACGATCTTACCATTTAGTGAACTTGAAACTCGATAGTATACACCATATTAGAATCATCAATGCTTAATTCCAATCAAGTAAGGATTCAATCATATAAATAGTCTATTACACCAATTTAAGATATAAGAATTTGATTCAAAAGCAACTCCTAAGTCAAACTTCCATTATAAGCATATGAATATATATATACTACTCCATATGTCCAATAGTATACTCTTATATCTAAGGAAAATTGTATGTCCTTAACCCTTATACTTGAACCACAATTAGAAGAATGGTTTAACGGAATCAAGAACTTCATAGCTATAAAATTGATAACTTACTCACAGGTATGGGTATTCCAAAGATAAGGAGATAACTTTACCTCAACAATTATACATGTGCTACGCATTTTATATATGCATATCCAATAATACATACGATCCATCGAGTACTTGTGAAGATGCGAGAAATCTCTAACCGAGCCTTTTCATTCTTCCTGCATAAATTTACTTCCCTGAAAGTCCTAATCCTAACTATCTATGTGTATAAACAGTCAGTCATAGTTATATAACATGTACATGCATCAAGGAAGGAGTATAAAAGCATGCATTCATTATTGAGGGCACTAATGTGTTGGTGTGCATGACACATAATACATATGGTCCATAAAGGCACATGATATTCAATGCTCAAAGCAATTAAAACACATTAGCACACATTAACACATATAAACAAGATATCATAATTACCTTAGGGCTTCTACCCACGGTCCGAAATTTGAACCCGACTAATGTGAAAACTACGCTCTAATACCATTCTATATAGGTGTTACGCCCTAACCCGACCAATAGAGGCTAGACTAGGGTATGACCTAAATCATTATTGTTATTTTATGACCTTAACCGTTTGGCTAAGATTAATGCTTATTCGTTGGCCTAGAACTCCAAATGTTTTTCAGAAAACTGGCAGCATAACGGCTGTATTTAGGACCTTTGGTTTGACCTAATTTCTAGAACACCTCAAAAAATAGAATCATTAATTTACTTACGATTAAAACTTTCATTCTACCATCGATTGATATGCCTACTAGTTTATCTCGAAGGTTCCATTTGAATTAACAAACCTATCATGACAACCACATCCCATTTATTTGTCAAACTCCTATTTATGCAAGTACCTATTATCTTTAGCTTATAATGAGTACCTTGTGAGCGTAGGTAGGGCTAGTTTAGTTAATTCTTCACCTATTGGTTCAAATACCTAATGATTAACTACTATCCATAATGATGAAAACAAATGATCGAAATGAAAGAGTTCGTCTGGTTTATAGTTAGTACAAGCCAAAATTAGACACCAAATTACAACGGGGGTCATTTATAATAACAAAATAAACAGTCTTCAAATAACACAACATCTCTAACAACATCCATATTCATGAAAAGCACGTATTGTACATAGTCATTCCAAAGGCTCATCAACTAGCACATTCTCTTCGAGTATATGTTCCAAATCTATTTCACCTGTAATGACAAAAGAAGGTGAGTCCTTATAAACTCAGCGATGGGGGAACAAGTGACGAAACTTTTAAATTTTTTTTCCTGTTAATTTGTGAAAACTCCTTTGGAAAACGTGTCATGTAATACAATCAAGAATGTAGGCATAATATAAGAATCAAATTGAACAATAGATACATTTACCAATAATTTCAAGGATACGGTGAGCTTTCGCTCTCAAGATCAATCGGTGAGCATTTGTTCTCAAGATCATTTCGAATAACAATTGTGAAACCCTACTTTTCTACTTTAACTTGATTTACGTGTTTTTTCTCGTTTTGCGTGCATATGACCTGTTTATGTGCTATTGGGCCTAAAATGTTATAATTTTGATATCAATACTCCTCATACGTGCTAAATGAGGAATGTTTATTGTATAATATGGTTATGATGTATGTTGTTATGTTATTGAGAAGTTGTTTGTTGTATGGTTTATGGTGTTGATGTATGATGTCCTATTGAGGTTGGTTTAGAGCCTCGGTATCCATTTCACTATCGTTATACTGCCAAAATTATGTTGCGTCTTGACTGATTATAGGAGGGGTCGAGTTGGGGCGTGACATTTAAGTGGTATCAGAGCACATGTTAGTTGTTAGCCGGGATATTCTCGGAATGTGAGTAATGGTCTTAGCATGAAAGTATGTATGAAAAGAAAGAAAAGTGAACTATGTATTAAATGATTAAATGATTAAGTGATTATGTGATTTATTGCTTATGTGATTATGTGATCAATTTGTTTATGTGTTTTATATGATTTTGTTGTTTAGGTGTTAATAATTGTTTATAATCTGTTTACGTGCTATAGCTATGCTAACTCTTTGATTAGTAGAATGGTCGGTCGACCGAGAACCAGAGGTAGGCCTGAGATGACTGATGAGACTCCAGGTAATGCAGCACCGGGCCGTGATAGGGATGATGACCGACTAGGGGTAGCTATGGAGAGAATTGCAGAGTTTGTGGCTAGTCAGGCACAGTTATTAGCATAGCAGGCTCATCTACTGAATATTCAGGGTGGTAACCACGGGCGTGGTACCCTGAAGGAGTTCTTAGGATATCATCCACCGAGATTTCAGGGGGAGCCGGATGATAGGAAGGCGGAGGCATGGATTAGCAAGTTGGAGAAGATTTATGATCCACTTGGCTATACTGATGAGCAGAAAGTCTCTTTTGCCGCGTATTTGTTAGATGATGAGGCAGAGGAGTGGTGGCGCACGGTAAGGACTAGCTGGGCGGTACAGGGTATTCTTTATGTTTGGGGTACCTTTCTGATGGCTTTCCGGGCAAAGTATCTCCCGAGGATTGCGAGGGAATGGAGAGAGGCAGAGTTTCTAGCCTTGGTACAGGGAGATGCTATAGTGGATCAATATGAGGCCACATTTACTCGATTGTCCCGGTATGCATCGGAGTATGTGGCAGACGAGGAGCGGAGGACTCGTAGATTCATGCTAGGGTTGAGGCCCGAGATTCAGGATGTGATGGCTCTGAATCGGTATGATATTTTCATTGAGGCTTTTGAGGCAACTTCTAGACTAGAGAAGAGAAAGAGGGATCAGCTTGTGTCTAGTCAGCCCAGTAAGAGGCAGTATCAGCCGCAGTATCAGCAGAGTATGTATAGGCCTCCAGTACAGCAGGTTGGGTTCAGGCCACCAGCACAGCAGGGTTCTTTTAGGCCACAGGGGCAGCAGAGTTATTATCGGCCTCAGTTTCAGCAGGGGTCATATCAGGTTCAGTCCCAGTTTAGGCCAGCCCAGTCTCAGGGTCAGTACAGGCCTAGTTTGGTAAGGCCTCAGCAGCAGCAGGCTAGATCAGCTGTTTCTTCAACTCCTGGTTCTTCTAGGGGCAGTGTTAGTGTATCATCATCGCAGTGTACACACTGCAACCGCACGGGGCATGTGGAGGCCGATTGCAGGGTGAAAGCAGGGACGTGTTTGGGTTGCGGCAGCAATCAGCACAGGGCGAGGGATTGCCTTAGGTATGCAAGGACTGAGGGTCGGACAGCGACTCAAGGTTATTAGGGCCGACCTGCGGCCAGTGCACCTCAGCAGTAGCAGCGGGTTCAGGCTCGGGCCTACGCAATTGACTTAGAGGAGATGCCTGAGGAGACTGCAGTTGTGGAAGGTAACTTCCTTATACTTGATCAACTTGTTAAAGTGTTGATTGATTCTGATGCTACACAATCTTTCATTACTCCTGCTTGTGTGCAACGTGTTAATTTGCAACCTGAAAGATTGCCTTATGTGGTTGAGATTAGTACCTCTTTGACTGATAAGTATGTGACTGGCCTAGTTTGTAAAGATTGTATAATACATGTTAAGGGGCATAATTTTCCTTCGGACCTTATCTTATTTCCTATCTGGGGGTATGATGTTATCTTGGGTATGGATTGGCTTTCTAAGTATGATGCCCAGTTGAACTGTAGAACCAAGGTAGTACAATTTCGTTTGCCAGATCAGCCAGTAGTTGAGGTAGTAGGGAACCGGGGTGCAAAGACGAGTTTTGTTATCTCAGCAACTAAAGCCGTTAAGTTGGTGAGTAAGGGGTGTTCGGGTTATCTAGCTTATTTAATCAACAAGCCATCTGATAAGCTACAGCTAGAGGAAGTCCATATTATTCGGGAATATCCCAATGTATTTCCCGAGGAGTTGCCAGGGTTACCGCCAAAGAGAGATGTGGAGTTTGTGATCAATCTTATTCCCGGTACTCAACCTATTTCTAAATCAGCGTACCGGATGGCACCAGCTGAGTTGAAGGAGTTGAAGACTCAGTTGCAGGAGTTATTGGAGAAGGGATTCATTCAGCAGAGTTCTTCACCTTGGGGAGCTCCTGTTTTATTTGTGAAAAAGAAGGATGGTACCTTGAGATTGTGTATTGATTACCGTGGTTTGAATCAGGTGACCATCAAGAACAAGTATCCTTTGCCACTGATTGACGAGTTGTTCGATCAACTTCAGGGAACCAAAGTCTATTCTAAATTTGATCTGAGGCAGGGGTATTATCAGCTTCGGATTCGCACGGAGGATGTTCCGAAGTCTGCCTTCAGGACTCGGTACGGGCATTATGAGTTTGTTGTTATGCCCTTTGGATTAACTAATGCACCGGCAGCATTCATGGACCTTATGCATCGGGTTTTTCAGCCGTATTTAGACCAGTTCGTGGTAATCTTTATTGATGATATCTTGGTCTATTCTATGTTTGAATCGGAGTACGAGCAACATCTACGGCTTGTATTAGAGAAGCTGCAGGAGCATCAGTTGTTTGCCAAGTTCAACAAATGTGAATTTTGGCTACAACGCATATCTTTTCTTGGCCATGTTATTACACAGAGCGGTATTTCTGTAGATCCCACTAAGATTGAATCGGTGATGTCTTGGAAACAGCCAGAGAATGTTTCTGAGGTCCGTAGCTTTCTTGGCTTGGTGGGTTATTACCGTAGGTTTGTCAAGGACTTCTCGAAGATTGCTGGGCCACTTTCTAAGTTGACTCAGAAACATACTATCTTTAATTGGGATGCGAAGTGTGATAGTGGGTTTCAGGAGTTGAAAAAGAGGTTGACTACTGCTCCAGTACTTGCTCTACCAGAAGGGACTGATAATATGGTTATTTACAGCGATGCATCCAAAGAGGGCTTAGGATGTGTTCTTATGTAGGATGGCCGAGTTATTGCCTATGCTTCCCGGAAGTTGAAGCCTTATGAGGTGAATTATCCAACTCATGATCTTGAGTTGGCAGCAGTTGTCTTCGCACTGAAGAAGTGGCGTCATTATCTGTGGGGCAGTAAGTTCAAAATTTTCACCAATCATAAGAGTTTGAAGTACTTGTTCTCACAGAAGGAGTTGAATATGCGCCAGCGGAAGTGGATGGAGCTTCTTGGAGATTATAATTGTTCTATCAATTATCTGCCTGGCAAGGAAAATGTTGTAGCAGATGCTCTCAGCCGGAAGGCGAGTGTTGCTTGTTTGGCTGTCAAGAAATGGGAGATTCTTGAGGAATTCACTTATTGGAGACCGGAGTTGACTCAGGTTGGGGTGATGTGTTCACATCTCCGTATTCAGCCTTTATTGTTGTCTCAGATCAGGGAAGCTCAGCAACTTGATGTTAAACTTCAGAAGATCAAGGATCAGATCACGAATGATCAGTCTGACTTTAAACTGCATGAGGATGGTATTCTTCGGTTTCGGAACAGGGTTTGTGTTCCCGATGAACCGGGCTTGAGGCGAGGTATTCTGGAGGAAGCTCATAATTCTAAGTACACTATTCATCCTGGTGGAACCAAGATGTATCGGGATTTGAAGCAACATTATTGGTGGAATAATATGAAGAGGGAGGTTGCTCAGTTTGTATCTCGATGCTTGACTTGTCAGAGGGTGAAAGCCGAGCATCAACGACCAGTAGGTTTGCTTCAGCCGTTGGCTATACCAAAGTGGAAATGGGAGCATATTACGATGGACTTCGTCACTGGTTTGCCTAGAACTCCAAGGGGTAATGATGCAGTTTGGGTTGTCGTGGATCATTTGACGAAGACAGCTCATTTTATTGCGATGAGGATGGGAGATGAGGTTACAAAGTTGACGGGTCTTTATTTGGATCAAATTGTTAGACTTCACGGTATTCCATCTAGTATTGTCTCAGATCGAGATCCTCGATTTACTTCTCATTTGTAGGAGAAACTTCAGGAGACCTTGGGTACTCAGTTGAACTTCAGTACCGCGTATCATCCACAGACCGACGGTCAGTCTGAGCGGACTATTCAGATTCTGGAAGATATGCTTAGGGCTTGTGTTCTGGACTTCGGGAAGAACTGGGAGAAACATCTACCACTTGCTGAGTTTGCCTATAACAATAGTTATCAAGCTACTATTGGGATGGCACCTTTCGCAGCTCTTTACGGTCGTAAGTGCCGTTCACCTTTATATTGGGACGAGGTAGGAGAGATGAAGACTATTGATCCGACTATCATGCTAGAGCTTCTAGAAAAGATCAAGCATGTTCAGTTGATCAGGCAGAGAATGCTTACGGCGCAGAGTAGATTCAAGAGTTATGCTGATAAGCGTCGTCAGGATTTGGAGTTTGCAGTCGGAGATCGGGTTTTCTTGAGATTGTCTCCTCGTAAGGGGTTTGTTCGTTTTGGTAAAGGTGGAAAGCTGAGTCCGAGATTTGTTGGGCCGTTTGAGATTACCGGCAGGGTTGGTAAGTTGGCATATCGGTTGGCTTTACCAGAGAACTTCTCTAATGTCCACGATGTATTGCACGTGCCTAATTTGCGGAAATATTTTCCGGATCCTTCTCATATTCTTGAGCCAGAGCTGTTACAACTTCGTGAGAATCTGACTTATGACGAGCATCCAATTCATATTCTTGATCAGATGGAACGAGAGTTGAGGTCGAAGAAGATTCCGATGGTTAAGGTGTTGTGGAAGCATCACGGTATCGAGGAAGCTACTTGGGAGAGACGGGATCAGATGCAGCACCAGTACCCAGATTTGTTCAGTTCATCAAGTAAGAATTTCGAGGGCAAAATTTCTTTAAGGGGGGGAGAATGTGAAACCCTACTTTTCTGCTTTAACTTGATTTACGTGTTTTTTCTCGTTTTGCGTGCATATGACCTGTTTATGTGCTATAGGGCCTAGAATGTTATAATTTTGATATCAATACTCCTAATCCGTGCTAAATGTGCATTCATGAAATTTTCATAAAAAACGGAGTCAGAAATTTTATCGTCGATTTTTAGTGAATAGTATTTTTGAAACACGTTCGCTAAAATTTTGAAACTGGTCTTTTTAACCCTTCTAGACCTAGTCCACGGAATTTAATAGACCTGTGTTTGATGAAAACAATTTTAAAATCGGCTTAAGAATTTATTAGGGTTTTTACACCGACTTTTGCGAAAATCGAGTTTTAAGCCGACTCGGGTGAAATTGTTTGATTGTAAAACTTCTTGTCACCTAAAAATAATTTACTTGAGCTATCTTAGGGGTTGCAATTTTGTTTTGAGCAAGGAGATAGCTAAAATGCATTTAAAAGACAAGAAAATGAATTAAAGGACTAAAATACTACTTTGACTTTGCATTTTATTTATTTGACTAAGCTTTTAATTGCATATAGTCATCAACACACACTCCACACAACACAAAAACACACTCCACACACACACAAAGGGCCGAGAGCCATAGGAGAAAAAAATCCAAAGAGTTTCAAGGTTTTCCAAGCAAAAATTCAAAGAAAAACCTAGTTTTTGTCCGTAGAACTTCATGCCGACTTGGATTCCGCTTGTTGGGCACGCATTGCATGCATTCCTAGGCTTATATCGCATCAAATGTGAGAGAAAAATTCTGAATCTCAAAAGTTGTCTTTTACATTTTTGCATATAAATGAAAATCGAACCGTTATAATTCTAATCTGATGTTAGATTATTGTTCCTTGCATGCTAGGGATCACTTAGCTGTAATACTACGAGTTTTTATCAGTTGTAGCATAATTTTTATTTTTCGAGTATTTAAATTTGATTAAATTGTTCAATGTTGATTTAATTGAGTTGTGTTGATCGGAATCGATTGCCGTCGATTTCTAAATGTTTGATAATTACGTGGTAGCGCCGTTGTAATGCCAAATTTTCGATTATGATGTTTGGGTGAAAATCCGGAAAATTCAGCCTTGAAACCTTAGGGTTTTAGGGTTATCGGGCATGCTTTGGAGGTGTTATGGTGGTTTTCCGAGGGGGCTAATGTAGTTGGTTGAATGGGTGAGTGATAGAAACTGGTTTGGCGTTGTTTGGATTAGTAGAATGTAAGATATGATTATTTGAAGTTAGGTTGTCTTTCTTTAAAATGTTAGATTGAGCCTTAGTTGATTGGGTGTGGGTTGAGTGATTGAATGGTGAGTTGTTGACGGGTAAATTAGGGTTTGATTGTGTGTTTAATGCATGTTCGGTTAGTTGGCCTACTTTGTCATCTAACTTAGTTATATGTTGTTAAATTAGTTATTGATGTTATTATGATGATAATATGATTATTGATGATTATTGATGACTATTGATTGATGATTGATGCCGGGAGATAAACAGTTCTGCTAGACTGTCCTCCTGTGAATGATTGATGTTTATTATTATTGCTGGGTCTCTTTTATGTGTGTGCCACCTCTCGTGCAGCATTGGGCTATTGGGTTGATAACGGCATGACTATCAGAGATTGCCTCCAGCTCGCATGACGGAGGTGTCATGGAGGGCGAGGTTATTGGGGGTACCTCGGGTGCGTGAGTTTATGGGAGTCACAAGAAGGCTGTTATGATCGTGATGGTGTTTGGAGCTACACCAACTAGAGTATCCTTTATTGAATGGTCATATAGTTATGTGATGATATTATTATTGTTGTTATTGTGTGTTTACTGACTCAAAGGATTAATCCAAGGAGTTTAGTAGACCTTGCTCGAGATCTATCGGATCCTCGCTGGGCTTATTTTATATAAGCTCACTCTCTATTATTGCATGCATACAGGTGTACTTTCGCAGGATTACGGGTACGTGCCTCTTGAAGATGAGAATGTGGAAAACATGCCTTACGTGGATGAGTCCTTTGTTCCAGAGTCTTATCCGTGATGTCGTACATGTTTTATTATCTTGTAAATTAACTTAGTAGACTTTTATCTGCTTTGTAGTTTATAATGTATAAGATGTTGATAAGTTAATGAATTAGTTGATGCTGTCTTAGCAGCCTTTCTTTTGTTTATGATTAGGTTGCTAGATTGGCTCAATATGTTTTTGTAATGTATATTAAGGGCTCATGTATTATGTTGGAACGGAGGCATATAACGAGGAATGTTTATTGTATAATATGGTTATGATGTATGTTGTTATGTTATTGAGAAGTTGTTTGTTGTATGGTTTATGGAGTTGATGTATGATGTCCTATTGAGGTTGGTTTAGAGCCTCGGTATCCATTTCACTGTCGTTATACTGCCGAAATTCTGTTGCGTCTTGACTGATTATAGGAGGGGTCGAGTTGGGGCGTGACAACCATTGTTGTAGCCGGCATCAATCTTTTACTTATCACCCCCAAATGGGTGTACTCCAAATTGTACACCAAATCCTGCGACCCAACTCTCCGAGGGTGGAATGCCAAGCGAGAGAGGGAATTGGACCATGGTAGTCACAAGAGCACCAACAAGCCCTATGCCGCCTGGCATTCGTGAAACGGTACCATGCCACAGTGAAAGGTTGCAACCTTGAATGCAATGCACAATTATGCCATTTAACATTTCACATTAGGAGGTCAACAAAGTAGGTTGCCTCAGAGCAAGTAAATGATCACATTTTGACATATTGGCACATAAGGCATTAGAAGAATATATAATCATTTCATATATCAATTGAAAAGCAATTAAACTTTCACGGGCAGCCAAGTAACACCATACAAAACAAGTCATATAACTCATTTTAGTTCACATACCAAGTGTTGAGGACACACGAGCATGCTATGACACTTTATACAAGACCGGGTGCACGAATAGTTAACTTGTCAACATGCAATTATCGAGAATCATGCTTAGAGCTATAAAGACATTTTCGGGAAGTCCATTAACATTTCCCAAACATCAATCAAGGCACACATGAATGGTTTAGGACTTGGGAACCTACGTAGCCATTAGGTTTTACAAGGACCGTGCTCGGGTGTAAGTCTAGTTCACTAAGAACCACAAGAAGCACTTAAACCATTTCATGCATACTTAGAGATCATTGGACAACCTATTAACAACTCAATTAAATACATTTAACCATAGGATAGTCGCCTAGGAAACATGCATGTATAGTAGGCCCTCAATTTCATGCTTTCACATACAATTAAACAAGTACCCATCATAAAATGAACCTAAGTCATGCATCAAGCCATTTGAGGAATATTAACCAACCAAAACAGTCCATGCAACTCCTAATTTCCACAAGTCCAAGCATTCAATACCTCAAGATGCAATTACATTATGATTTAAAGCAAGTTTCCAAACAAACTCCTACTACAATAGCCTATCTTTCCTCATTCGGTTGACCAAGAAAATAACCTCCAAATTCCATGAATCAAATTTCAAGTTGAAGCTGAATGAGTTCTTTAAATCTAGGAACAAACCTCGCTACATTTCGAGTTCAGACATAGGAGTTATGACCAATATCGTGAGACTGCGCAAAACTGTCCAAATTTAGACACATTATGATATTTGCCATTTTTAGCGGTCTTAAACTCAAAATTTGCCTAACATCATTTGCTAGGCCAAAATCATTTCATTCTAATTGGACCGAAAGCTACCAGAAACATAACTTCCTAGTCCAAGGTTTCTATCAAGTTTCATGCCATGCAAGGGTAGATATGCTCATATAAACACATGCACATGAACTTCAAGAGTAAATACAACCATATAAGTGCATGCATGTGAGTTTTTGAAGCATTTGAAAAGATTTAACCCTTACCTTAGCAACTTGATAGGTGAAATGCAAGAAATGCTTTTGAAAACGCACGAAATGCCCTTTTTCCTTGCCTTGGCCGAATGGTCTTCTTATTTTCCTTAAATTCCTAGTTAAATTAGCTCATGAAGAACACATATGTGTATGCTACAAGTGAGAAGAAGAAGAGAATCAATGGGGCTCACCTTAGGCCGAAAATAAGAAATCCTTTGTTTGTTTGAGTGATTTGAGTGCATGCATGTCCTAGGGCCGAGCTTGGGAGAGGCTTCTTGAGAGTTTTCTAGCTAGTTTAAGTGTGAAGGGTGTGTGATGAGCCTTGGCCGAGAGAGAGAGGAGAGAATGCCATTATTGTTTTGCAAAATTTATACTTGTGTGTGTGTGTGTAGCTAGGGCCGAAATGGCTAAGTCAAATGTCTAGGTTGTTTTTTGTTTTGTCTATTCTAGGTTGCATTGTGTCTTGTGTTGGTCATTGGAATGTTTGGTTAATAGGAAAAGTGCCTAGGATTTATTAGAGCATGTATAGGATAGAATATTTTTGTTCAAAGCTTGTCCATATGGCCTTGATATGGCCGGCCATGGCATGCTCAATTTCCTAGCTTTTGAATTTTATTTATGCTTAATTTATTGTAGGTTAAGAGTATTTTATGTTTAGTAGTTTGTGTTGTAAGAGAATGTTGGGTATTTAGGGAATCTAGGTAGAATAGAATATAGGAATATTTGAGGATGAGTTTGAATTATGAATAGAATAGTAGATAGTGGAAAATGTAAGAATAATTTAATGTTATTTTATTGTTAGTGGAATTTGTAGGATTTGAATTAGAAATATAATAATGGTTAGTAGATTGTCTAGGATTATTTTATTGTCTAGTACTCTGTGTAGGAATCTTTATTGATTAGCGTGCAAGCACGCATTCCTAGGTTTATGACACGTACTATGAGATAAGGCACGCACTTCTAGGTAAATGCATGGATTTCAATGTAAATGCACGTAATCCTAGGTGAATGCACATAAACCAATGCAAGGCACGTAATTTAATGCAATGCATGTAAATCAAGGTACGACTCTTATATCTAGGTTAAAACACGTAGTTCAAGGTTTGTGCACATAAATTGAAGTATTGCACGTAAGTTGAGATCAAGGCACGTATATCTAGGTATCACACATAAATCGAGGTCAAGGCACACAATTTTAGGTCAAGGCATGTATGACGAGACACACACGAAAACCAAGGAACATATCTAAGGTATTGTACGTAACCCAATACTAATGTACTTAATCCTAGGTTAAGGCTCGTGCTTCGAGACGAAGGCATACTCTCTAATATAGGTGCACGTAAACCAAGATAGGGCACGTAATCCATGGTCGATCATATAATTATGGGTCTAAGGCACACAAATCGAGATAGGACACGTTATTCGGGGTTGGGCTTCACAGAAACATTAGCATCTGATACTACATGATGACTAACAAGCTTCTTAACTTTCAAATTCTCGATGTATTTTGTCTGGTTTCATGTATTTGGTTTGGCAATCTGAAATTTTTTTTTAAGTAGGAAATATGTGTTTGTCATGCATGAAATTGGTTCCTTAGTGGACTATCGCCAAATGAGTTCAGTACTATATCTAGTTCCCTTATATTTGAAGTCATTTAAAGAAATTCAGTAACAGTTCAAATTTGTAGAGCTTATTACTTGATAGATATGACCACTTATAGCATGTATTTTGTTGGTTTCATTTGTATTATAGGAGTTGCTGGGAGTCTGTTTTATTGGGAAAAATGTTGGAAGCATTCTTAAACAAAAGTTTCAGCAACTTGTTGGGGAACGCAAGGCTACTCACACATAGGTAGAGGTTGCCATGGGAAGGACATTGAGGGTACAATTACATATCAACAATTTCTTGTTAAGTTCCTATGATTTATGAATGTTTACCTGTGATACCCAGAACCTAGCACGTCATTAATTGCATTCATTAAATGGTTAACTTAGATGTAACTTGCTAATTACTTCATTTTTTTTTTCATATTTTCATAAATTCAACTGTTTCTTTTCATGCATTTTATATTTTTTTTTATAAAATACTACATATTGTTAGGGGACTAAAGCCCCTGACTGTGCATGCATTGCATATCAGGATCAATGGGAAAAAATTAACGAAATGTCTAATGAATAGTACCAACGGGATTTTTTTCCAGATTTTTTAGATTTTTGGCATTTTGTTTTGCTAAAATTTAATCACCCAAGTGACCTATTTACCCTTACTAAAATACCCTAATTGCTTGACCCACCCTTTGACCATCTCATGAGAACATTATAAACCAAGAAACAAAAAAAAGGGTCAAAAAAATGGCCAAAAAAGAGTTACGGGCATAGTAACTTCTTCAAAAAAAAAAATTGCTCCTTGCTTCATTCTTGCTTCCATTGCTTTCCAAATTAGTTGTGCTTCATCCTTAGGACCTTAAGACCATTCTTTGATCTTCAAAAAAGGTGAGGGTGCATTTCATTCTTGTTTTAAATTCAATTAAAGTTTGTGTTATTATTTTTATGATCTAATATTGTAGTGAATTAATGCTTGTTCTGTTGCTTCTTATATGCTCTAATGACTTCATAGAATATATTTGGTGGTTTAAAATACTTGTTGAATGCTTGACAATGAAAATGGCACTTGGGGAAGATGATTGAATAGACTTTTGCCATGAAAATGACCTAGAAAATATTTTTGTCTTGGATTTCGAATTCCTCGCTCGTGTAGGTCCTTGGCATGTTAGATTGACATAATGTGGAATAAAATTGAGGTACTCTTTGAGAAAATCATGAAAACGGACCTAATTTAAGTCGGGGCCGAAAAACGGAGTTGTCCGTTTGCTCATTTTTATTTAGGGCTTTGTCTTATTAGGTCATTGAGGCATTTTCCGTGCATTTATGGCGTAGGTTGGGATTTCGGGTGATATAGCTCCTTTGTAAAACCGTAAGAGAAAAATTGGGGTTCTTGGGTAAACGTGGGTGGAACCAGGGTTTCGTAGCTTTTAAGTGGGTCATAAAATGTCCTTGAATAGGGTATGAAGTCGGTTTCGAGTTTGGTTATCATATGAGTTCATAGGCGCATAATTTCTATTGACTTTAAGCATAATAGTTGAAATTGAGAATTAAACTTGTGTTAGCTTGAAATGTCGCACCATATGCTTCCTATATTGATTGTCATTGCATTTCATGGCTATATTGCTTAGTTGAATGATATATAGACTGAACATTGTTAAATGCTTATATGATGTGAACTTGGTTATATCGGTTATAAATGTTAACTATTGTAAGAATATAACCAATTTCTCATAAACGTCTTAACAACAATCAAGTAGAAAGACAACACTACTCTTTATAACAATTCAATATAACACTTACAAGATAATTGTCCCACCGTGCGCTCTCAAGATTAGTGTGATACCCCGAATCTGGCATGTATTCAATAGCATTTAAAGTTCATTTAAATTGCATTTTATTGACCTTTCACCTTCTTTGACCAAACTAGTTTACTTTTCATCTACATTGACCAACTAGGACAAGTTGAAAATTTTTGAAATGTTTAATAAAGGGCAAACTTGGGATTAGAAATAAAAAAATTCAATGTTAAGTTAGTCAAATTTTGGGTCAACTTTGGAATTAAATCTAAACTAATTGGGGAAGAGTTAAGTAGCAAATTATATATGGTTGGAAAGCTCTATGAGTCTAGTTTCTGAGGCTTCAAACCGTTCGTGAATTGGAGTTTTCTAGAAGAAGTTATGGACGTTTTCGTAAGGTCGAGCATAGCTGTTTTGGTTTAGCGGGTTGACCGAAGCTTTGACCATTTGACTTCAACTTGTCATCTTATATATGCATAATACATTACAAAAACAAGCAAAAATCTGGAAAAAAAAATGAAAGGGCCAAAACCATAGGAGAAAAAGAAAAAAAAAGATTTCAACATCAAAACTTCAAATCTTCGCGAGAGCTTGCACGGGGTTGTTTTTGAGGCTTCCAACGTGGTTTTCCTAACATCTAGTAGTGTCTAAGGTGAGGATTTCATCGTTATTTGCGCATTTGAAATTATTATGCCTAAACTTTAATTTTTAGGAATTATGCATAGATCGTTATTTTATTCGTTTTGATACTTGAAGAATGTTCCTTGACAATTGTAGAACATGTATTTGTAGCTTTTTAGCATTTTCTATGGTTAAATATAGCAATTGCAATTTAAAATGTGAATGGAATAGTAAAATGTAAATAGTAAACCCCTGTTTCGTAAAAGTTGCTTCGTTAGGCATTCTGTTGATATGAAAAGATGCTAGATATGTTAGAATGCTTAAATGTATGGTTTAATTGAATTGTGTAATGGAAAAACAGAGAAAAATGGCTTGGTACATGTTGGGGTCGTTCCAGTCGAGTTTGGCATTTTATCGTTTTGCATGAAGGCATTGTCGTAGTATGCCATAGAAGCACTTTTGGTGCAGTTATGACATTGGTTGGGTGATAGGTTGAGGTAGCTGTAGTTCAAACGAGTAAAGGGAGAAATCGGGACTTTGCAAGAATTCTAGGGTAAAGTAGGGTTTCATGGACTTTAGATGTGCCTTTTGGTGTCCTAGGAGGAGTGGTGATGTCGGTTTCTAAAACTCGTAGCTCGTTTGGAAGTAGTAGCATTGAGAAAGTTGGGGTCATTTAGTTTTTAGTTGATTTTTATAATGCTTGCTTATATAATGCTTATTGGGGATTATTATGCTTGTTATACTTGATTATGATTGAATTGTATATCAATTGCTGATAATGCTTGTTAGTGTTGTTCTTGTTATTTTATTGATTGTAAATGCTTATTGTATCGCATGTTGATACTAATATGCACTTCAGTGCCTTGCTCAATTATCGTTATATCCCTCGTATTGCATTGCATTGTGTCAGGTGCGTGAGTGACGGACCTCTCTGGGTAGTCTCGGGCTGCCAGGGTTGGTTGCTCTAACTCCGTGTCCTATTCCCGTTCTCGCTTGGGTTGCCGCCCAAGGAGTTTTGGGTCGTAGAATTGACAGAGTATGTCCGGAGTACTCTAACGGAAGTTATAAGGTGGGTGAGCCAGCGCGTCATCGTTAAAGTCATCGAAATCATGATTGGTACATTACTCGTTCAAGTGAACCGTAGCCTTCAAAGTGTGGTATAGCTCTGAATGGTTGTGTTAATGCTTTCTTTAATTGTACATTGTATTGTCGTTTATATTGAAAGCTTTCTTATTGATTAAATTGCTTAACTGTACCTATTTGCATTGCACGATCTTCTTTCTCTCCACCTCGATATCTGTCTCGCCCTCACTGAGTATACGTGTTGTGTATACTCACTCCTCACCACCACATTTCAGGAAATGCCTTATTAGCTGGAAAGTTCGTGGTTACGTGAAAGATCAAGCTTGAAGAGTTGTCTTGCGTGCTATGTGGCTTGAGTTGTCAAATATGCCAAGATGTATATTTTCATATAATGTATGTGTTTAATGTTAAAAGGAATGTAATTTAAGTTTTACTAGATTTTTGAAGTGGTTTGATAAGCTAGTTTATGTATACAGTTAGTATAGTTTAACTTCAATGCATGTTTGTAATGTCCAAAGGAATAGAGTTAGAATGGTATGATAGTCTATTTTATGCAATAGGTTAGTTTAGTTTAGTTGCCAAGCATGAATGTACTTGTCAAAGATAAGAAGAGATAGGTTAGCATTTAAACTGGAAATGTATATTTACTTGTGTTCGCTTGTTGAGAACCAAGGCTCGGATGGCCTTGAGGTGTTTATATGGTTAGACACGGTGCTGGTCCACTTATATGCTATTACAGGTTTTACATTTTGCCTAGAAACAAGGGAGACTTCGTCCATCTTTCCCTAAAAATTATGCCCAGGTTTGAAATTGGGTTGTGATTAGATTGATTGATAGAACTCCCGGTCTCGAGAGGGATCGGGGTGTTACAGGTGGTATCAGAGCTTGTTTAGCTCATAAGCAGGGATAGGGTCCTCGGTCTGGTGGGTAGTGATCCTTGAATGTGTGCTTGTTAAGTGTGTCTTGAATGTGTATGCTTGCATGTGAGATTGTGTGTCTTGACTTGAATGTATGCACCTATGTGATATAGTTATTTGTTATGTGTTAAATTTTTCTCAAGTGAAGTGAAGTGTCTAGTTGTGTATTGAATTGACCTATTGAATTGGCATCGTGAATCGAATCGACCTCGTGCATTGTTATTTGCTTGATGTATTGCTTGTAATGTGTGTATTGGAATGTCTTGAATTGGCTATGCCATGATTTGAATTGATTATGTTGTGCTTGACTTGATTGTCGTGCTTGAGTGACTTTGTTGAATAAATTGTTTTATAAACTTTCTTGCATAATAGTTTAAGGCACATATGTATAAATGTGATATCTTGACATTCATACATGCCTTGTTGAAATGGTAAGAAAGACTTCTTCCTTCCCCTGAAGAGAAGTGGTTAGTAGCAGGCCCTCCAAGTTATGTGGATTGACGGGAATGAGCAGTATTTGACTAGCCTTTATTTGGTAGTTGGAGTTTGTTTATTGGGATTCCTCTAAGGTTATCTCCTATGCTTAGTATAAATGACTTTCTTTGGAGTTCTACATGATTATTCTTTGGAGCATTTTCTTAATATTTCCTTGTTGGGTATTCATCAAGTATTTCTATATTGGCATTTCGTGGGAGACTTGGTTGGGATTTTAATCAACCTTTGGTGTTCTTTCTGTATTCTTATGGGGAACTTTGATTTGAGTCTACTAACAATGATCAGTTTTGCGTGAAGCGTACTACTTTGGTATTCCTTGTGGACATTTCTCAGTGGACTTGGCAATCGGAATTCTTATCGGACTTACTGCATAATATTATCTACAATATCTCCGCTCTAGTCTTTCTTGATATTTTATCGGCAATCTTGATTGGAATTCTTTAATAGTATATGGTGCACCTGCACGACATTCCCTCTGGAATTTTACCCAATATTCGGTAGCAATATTATTTTGGGAATCTACTTGGTTATTCAGCTTGCTGTTCATTCATGGACTTTTGATAAGTATATATATGTTGGCGTACATTTTGGATTCCCTATTCAGATGCTTCTTGAGCTATATTTTGGAAGACTTCCTTGAAACTTCTGAAATATGATTGACTGGATTTCTTGTCTGGAGTCTTCCTGAGCAGTACTTGGGTTCTCGTTTAGACTTTACTTCAGACTGTTTATTAGTATGTTCTCAGTACTTTTAGTTGGGATTCTATTATGGCATTCATGTCTAGTAATATTTTTATTTGGAGTTCTATTTGGTATTCTCTAGTGCCTTTATTTGGCCTTATTATTTTGGAATTTTCGGGCAGTACTACTCGGGTTTCTTAGATTGGTTTTCTTGGAATGTCCTTATGTAGTGTCTTGCTCAGTAATCGATGAAGATTAGTCAAATTTGTATGTCAGATGATACAGAGTCCTATTGGAAGAAGAATTGCGAGGACGCAATTGTTTTAAGGGGGGAAGGATGTGATACCCCGAACCTGGCATGTATTCAATAGCATTTAAAGTTCATTTAAATTGTATTTTATTGACCTTTCACCTTCTTGGACCAAACTACTTGACTTTTCATCTACATTGACCAACTAGGACAAGGTGAAAATTTTTGAAATGTTTAATTAAGGGCAAACTTGGGATTAGAAATAAAAAAGTGCAATGTTAAGTTAGTCAAATTTTGGGTCAACTTTGTAATTAAATCTGAACCAATTGGGGAAGAGTTAGGTAGCAAATTATGTATGGTTGGAAAGCTCTATGAGTCTAGTTTCTGAGGCTTCAAACCGTTCATGAATTCGAGTTTTCTAGAAGAATCGCGCATAGTTGTTTTGGTTTAGTGGATTGACCAAAGCTTTGACCATTTGACTTCAACTTGTCATCTTATATATGCATAATACATTACAAAAACAAGCAAAAATCTGGAAAAAAAAAGAAAGGGCCAAAACCATAGGAGAAAAAGAAAAAAAAAGATTTCAACATCAAAACTTCAAATCTTCAAGAGACCTTGCACAGGGTTGTTTTCGAGGCTTCCAACATGGTTTTCCTAGCATCTAGTAGCGTCTAAGGTGTGGGTTTCATCGTTATTTGTGCATTTGAAATTATTATGCCTAAACTTTAATTTTTAGGAATTATGCGTAGATCATTATTTTATCTATTTTGATGCTTGAAGAATGTTCCTTGATAATTGTAGAACATGTATTTGTAGCTTTTCAGCATTTTCAACGGTTAAATATAGCAATTGCAATTTAAAATGCGAATGGAATAGTAAAATATGAATAGTAAAATATGAATAGTAAATCCCTGTTTCGTAAAAGTTGCTCCGTTATGCATTCTGTTGATGTGAAAAGATGCTAGATATGTTATAATGCTTAAATGTATGGTTTAATTGAATTGTGTAATGGAAAAACGGAGAAAAATGGCCTGGTACATGTTGGGGTCGTTCCGGTCGAGTTTGGCGTTTTATCATTTTGCGTGAAGGCATTGTCGTAATATGCCATGGAAGCACTTTTGGTGCAGTTATGACTTTGGTAGGGTGATCGGTTGAAGAGTTGTCTTGCGTGCTATGTGGCTTGAGTTGTCAAATATGCCAAGATGTATATTTTCATGTAATGGATGTGTTTAATGTTAAAAGGAATGTAATTTAAGTTTTACTAGATTATTGAAGTGGTTTGATAAACTAGTTTATGTATACAATTAGTATAGTTTAACTTCAATGCATGTTTGTAATGTCCAAAGGAAAAGAGTTAGAATGGTATGATAGTCTATTTTATGCAATTAGTTTAGTTTAGTTGCCAAGCATGAATGTACTTGTCAAAGATAAGAAGAGATAGATTAGCATTTAAACTGGAAATGTATATTTACTTGTGTTCGCTTGTTGAGAACCAAGGCTCGGATGGCCTTGAGGTGTTTATATGGTTAGACACGGTGATGGTCCACTTATATGCTATTACAGGTTTTACATTTTGCCTAGAAACAAGGGAGACTTCGTCCATCTTTCCCTAAAAATTATGCCCGGGTTTGGAATTGGGTTGTGATTAGATTGATTGATAGAACTCCCGGTCTCGAGAGGGATCGGGGTGTTACAGGTGGTATCAGAGCTTGTTTAGCTCATAAGCAGGGATAGGGTCCTCGGTCTGGTGGGTAGTGATCCTTGAATGTGTGCTTGTTAAGTGTGTCTTGAATGTGTATGCTTGCATGTGAGATTGTGTGTCTTGACTTGAATGTATGCACCTATGTGATATAGTTATTTGTTATGTGTTAAATGTTTCTCAAGTGAAGTGAAGTGTCTAGTTGTGTATTGAATTGACCTATTGAATTGGCATCGTGAATCGAATCGACCTCGTGAATTGTTATTTGCTTGATGTATTGCTTGTAATGTGTGTATTGGAATGTCTTGAATTGGCTATGCCGTGATTTGAATTGATTATGTTGTGCTTGACTTGATTGTCGTGCTTGAGTGACTTTGTTGAATAAATTGTTTTATAAACTTTCTTGCATAATAGTTTAAGGCACATATGTATAAATGTGATATCTTGACATTCATACATGCCCTGTTGAAATGGTAAGAAAGACTTCTTCCTTCCCCTGAAGAGAAGTGGTTAGTAGCAGGCCCTCCAAGTTATGTGGATTGACGGGAATGAGCAGTATTTGACTAGCCTTTATTTGGTAGTTGGAGTTTGTTTATTGGGATTCCTCTAAGGTTATCTCCTATGCTTAGTATAAATGACTTTCTTTGGAGTTCTACATGATTATTCTTTGGAGCATTTTCTTAATATTTCCTTGTTGGGTATTCATCAGGTATTTCTATATTGGCATTTCGTGGGAGACTTGGTTGGGATTTTAATCAACCTTTGGTGTTCTTTCTGTATTGTTATGGGGAACTTTGATTTGAGTCTACTAACAATGATCAGTTTTGCGTGAAGCGTACTACTTTGGTATTCCTTGTGGACATTTCTCAGTGACTTGGCAATCGGAATTCTTATCGGACTTACTGCATAATATTATCTACAATATCTCCGCTCTAGTCTTTCTTGATATTTTATCGGCAATCGTGATTGGAATTCTTTAATAGTATATGGTGCACCTGCACGACATTCCCTCTGGAATTTTACCCAATATTCGGTAGCAATATTATTTTGGGAATCTACTTGGTTATTCAGCTTGCTGTTCATTCATGGACTTTTGATAAGTATATATATGTTGGCGTACATTTTGGATTCCCTATTCAGATGCTTCTTGAGCTATATTTTGGAAGACTTCCTTGAAACTTCTGAAATATGATTGACTGGATTTCTTGTCTGGAGTCTTCCTGAGCAGTACTTGGGTTCTCGTTTAGACTTTACTTCAGACTGTTTATTGGTATGTTCTCAGTACTTTTAGTTGGGATTCTATTATGGCATTCATGTCTAGTAATATTTTTATTTGGAGTTCTATTTGGTATTCTCTAGTGCCTTTATTTGGCCTTATTATTTTGAAATTTTCGGGCAGTACTACTCGGGTTTCTTAGATTGGTTTTATTGGAATGTCCTTATGTAGTGTCTTGCTCAGTAATCGATGAAGATTAGTGAAATTTGTATGTCAGATGATACATAGTCCTATTGGAAGAAGAATTGCGAGGACGCAATTGTTTTAAGGGGGGAAGGATGTGATACCCCGAACCTGGCATGTATTCAATAGCATTTAAAGTTCATTTAAATTGTATTTTATTGACCTTTCACCTTCTTGGACCAAACTAGTTGACTTTTCATCTACATTGACCAACTAGGACAAGGTGGGAATTTTTGAAATGTTTAATAAAGGGCAAACTTGGGATTAGAAATAAAAAAATGTAATGTTAAGTTAGTCAAATTTTGGGTCAACTTTGGAATTAAATATGAACCAATTGGGGAAGAGTTAGGTAGCAAATTATGTATGGTTGGAAAGCTCTATGAGTCTAGTTTCTGAGGCTTCAAACCGTTCACGAATTGGAGTTTTCTAGAAGAATCGCGCATAGTTGTTTTGGTTTCATGGATTGACCGAAGCTTTGACCATTTGACTTCAACTTGTCATCTTATATATGCATAATACATTACAAAAACAAGCAAAAATCTGGAAAAAAAAAGAAAGGGCCAAAACCATAGGAGAAAAAGAAAAAAAAAGATTTCAACATCAAAACTTCAAATCTTCAAGAGACCTTGCACAGGGTTGTTTCCAAGGCTTCCAACGTGGTTTTTCTAGCATCTAGTAGCGTCTAAGGTGAGGGTTTCATCGTTATTTGCGCATTTGAAATTATTATGCCTAAACTTTAATTTTTAGGAATTATACCTAGATCATTATTTTATCCGTTTTGATGCTTGAAGAATGTTCCTTGATAATTGTAGAACCTGTATTTGTAGCTTTTCAACATTTTCTACGGTTAAATATAGCAATTGCAATTTAAAATGCGAATGGAATAGTAAAATGTGAATAGTAAATCCCTGTTTCATAAAAGTTGCTCCGTTATGCATTCTGTTTATGTGAAAAGATGCTAGATATGTTAGAATGCTTAAATGTATGGTTTAATTGAATTGTGTAATGGAAAAACAGAGAAAAATGGCTTGGTACATGTTGGGGTCGTTCCGGTCGAGTTTGGCGTTTTATCGTTTTGCGTGAAGGCATTGTCGTAGTATGCCATGGAAGCACTTTTGGTGCAGTTATGACATTGGTAGGGTGATCAGTTGAGGTAGCTGTAGTTCAAACGAGCAAAGGGGAAAATCGGGGCTTCGCGAGAATTCTAGGGTAAAGTAGGGTTTCATGGACTTTAGACGTGCCTTATGGTGTCTTAGGAGGAGTGGTGATATCGGTTTCCAAAACTCGTAGCTCGTTTGGAAGTAGTAGCATTGAGAAGCGGTCATTTAGTGTTTTAGTTGATTTTTATAATGCTTGCTTATATAATGCTTATTGTGGATTATTATGCTTGTTATACTTGATTATGATTGAATTGTATATCAATTGCTGATAATGCTTGTTAGTGTTGTTCTTGTTGTTTTATTGATTGTAAATGCTTATTGTATCGCATGTTGATACTAATCTGCACTTCAGAACCTTGCTCGATTATCGTTATATCCCTCGTATTGCATTGCATTGTGTCAGGCGCGTGAGTGACGGGCCTCTCTGGGTAGTCTCGGGCTGCCAGGGTTGGTTGCTCTAGCTCCGTATCCAATTCCCGTTCTCGCTTAGGTTGCCGCCCAGTGAGTTTTGTGTCGTAGAATTGACAGAGTATGTCCGGAGTACTCTAACGGAAGTTATAAGGTGGGTAAACCGGCGCGTCAACGTTAAAGTCATCGTAATCATGATTGGTACATTACTCGTTCGAGTGAACCGTAGCCTTCAAAGTGTGGTATAGCTTTGAATGGTTGTGTTAATGCTTTCTTTAATTGTACATTGTATTGTCATTTATATTGAAAACTTTCTTATTGATAAAATTGCTTAACTATACCTATTTGCATTGCACGATCTTCTTTCTCTCCACCTCGATATCTGTCTCGACCTCACTGAGTATACGTGTTGTGTATACTTACTCCTCACCACCACATTTCAAGAAATGCCTTGTTAGCTGGAAAGTTCGTGGTTACGTGAAAGATCATGCTTGAAGAGTTGTCTTGCGTGCTATGTGGCTTAAGTTGTCAAAGATGAAAAGATGTATATTTTCATGTAATGGATGTGTTTAATGTTAAAAGGAATGTAATTTAAGTTTTACTAGATTATTGAAGTGGTTTGATAAGCTAGTTTATGTATACAATTAGTATAGTTTAACTTCAATGCATGTTTGTAATGTCCAAAGGAAAAGAGTTAGAATGGTATGATAGTCTATTTTATGCAATTAGTTTAGTTTAGTTGCCAAGCATGAATGTACTTGTCAAAGATAAGAAGAGATAGATTAGCATTTAAACTGGAAATGTATATTTACTTGTGTTCGTTTGTTGAGAACCAAGGCTCGGATGGCCTTGAGGTGTTTATATGGTTAGACACGGTACTGGTCCACTTATATGCTATTACAGGTTTTACATTTTGCCTAGAAACAAGGGAGACTTCGTCCATCTTTCCATAAAAATTATGCCCAGGTTTGGAATTGGGTTGTGATTAGATTGATTGATAGAACTCCCGGTCTCAAGAGGGATCGGGGTGTTATAGGTGGTATCAGAGCTTGTTTAGCTCATAAGCCGGGATAGGGTCCTCGGTCTGGTGGGTAGTGATCCTTGAATGTGTGCTTGTTAAGTGTGTCTTGAATGTGTATGCTTGCATGTGAGATTGTGTGTCTTGACTTGAATGTATGCACCTATGTGATATAGTTATTTGTTATGTGTTAAATGTTTCTCAAGTGAAGTGAAGTGTCTAGTTGTGTATTGAATTGACCTATTGAATTGGCATCGTGAATCGAATCGACCTCGTGAATTGTTATTTGCTTGATGTATTGCTTGTAATGTGTGTATTGGAATGTCTTGAATTGGCTATGCCGTGATTTGAATTGATTATGTTGTGCTTGACTTGATTGTCGTGCTTGAGTGACTTTGTTGAATAAATTGTTTTATAAACTTTCTTGCATAATAGTTTAAGGCACATATGTATAAATGTGTTATTTTGACATTCATACATGCCCTGTTGAAATGGTAAGAAAGACTTCTTCCTTCCCCTGAAGAGAAGTGGTTAGTAGCAGGCCCTCCAAATTATGTCGATTGACGGGAATGAGCAGTATTTGACTAGCCTTTATTTGGTAGTTGGAGTTTGTTTATTGGGATTCCTCTAAGGTTATCTCCTATGCTTAGTATAAATGACTTTCTTTGGAGTTCTACATGATTATTCTTTGGAGCATTTTCTTAATATTTCCTTGTTGGGTATTCATCAGGTATTTCTATATTGGCATTTCGTGGGAGACTTGGTTGGGATTTTAATCAACCTTTGGTGTTCTTTCTGTATTCTTATGGGGAACTTTGATTTGAGTCTACTAACAATGATCAATTTTGTGTGAAGCGTACTACTTTGGTATTTCTTGTGGACATTTCTCAGTGGACTTGGCAATCGGAATTCTTATCGGACTTACTGCATAATATTATCTACAATATCTCTGCTCTAGTCTTTCTTGATATTTTATCGGCAATCGTGATTGGAATTCTTTAATAGTATATGGTGCACCTGCACGACATTCCCTCTGGAATTTTACCCAATATTCGGTAGCAATATTATTTTGGGAATCTACTTGGTTATTCAGCTTGTTGTTCATTCATGGACTTTTGATAAGTATATATATGTTGGTGTACATTTTGGATTCCCTATTCAGATGCTTCTTGAGCTATATTTTGGAAGACTTCCTTGAAACTTCTGAAATATGATTGACTGGATTTCTTGTCTGGAGTCTTCCTGAGCAGTACTTGGGTTCTCGTTTAGACTTTACTTCAAACTGTTTATTGGTATGTTCTCAGTACTTTTAGTTGGGATTCTATTATGGCATTCATGTCTAGTAAGATTTTTATTTGGAGTTCTATTTGGTATTCTCTAGTGCCTTTATTTGGCCTTATTATTTTGGAATTTTCGGGTAGTACTACTCAGGTTTCTTAGATTGGTTTTCTTGGGATGTCCTTATGTAGTGTCTTGCTCAGCAATCGATGAAGATTAGTCAAATTTGTATGTCAGATGATATAGAGTCCTATTGGAAGAAGAATTGCGAGGACGTAATTATTTTAAGGGGGGAAGGATGTGATACCCCGAACCTGGCATGTATTCAATAGCATTTAAAGTTCATTTAAATTGCATTTTATTGACCTTTCACCTTCTTTGATCAAACTAGTTGACTTTTCATCTACATTGACCAACTAGGACAAGGTGAAAATTTTTGAAATGTTTAATAAAGGGCAAACTTGGGATTAGAAATAAAAAAATGCAATGTTAAGTTAGTCAAATTTTGGGTCAACTTTGGAATTAAATATGAACCAATTGGGGAAGAGTTAGGTAGCAAATTATATATGGTTGGAAAGCTCTATGAGTCTAGTTTCTGAGGCTTCAAACCGTTCATGAATTGGAGTTTTCTAGAAGAAGTTATGGCCGTTTTCGTAAGGTCGCGTATAGCTGTTTTGGTTTAGCGGATTGACCGAAGCTTTGACCATTTGACTTCAACTTGTCATCTTATATATTCATAATACATTACAAAAACAAGCAAAAATTTTGGAAAAAAAAAAAAGAAAGGGCCAAAACCATAGGAGAAAAAGAAAAAAAAAGATTTCAACATCAAAACTTCAAATCTTCCCGAGAGCTTGCACGGGGTTGTTTTCGAGGCTTCCAACGTGGTTTTCCTAGCATCTAGTAGCGTCTAAGGTGAGGGTTTCATCGTTATTTGCGCATTTGAAATTATTATGCCTAAACTTTAATTTTTAGGAATTATACCTAGATCATTATTTTATCCGTTTTGATGCTTGAAGAATGTTCCTTGATAATTGTAGAACCTGTATTTGTAGCTTTTCAACATTTTCTACGTATAAATATAGCAATTGCAATTTAAAATGCGAATGGAATAGTAAAATGTGAATAGTAAATCCCTGTTTCGTAAAAGTTGCTCCGTTATGCATTCTGTTTATGTGAAAAGATGCTAGATATGTTAGAATGCTTAAATGTATGGTTTAATTGAATTGTGTAATGGAAAAACGGAGAAAAATGGCTTGGTACATGTTGGGGTCGTTCCGGTCGAGTTTGGCATTTTATCGTTTTGCGTGAAGGCATTGTCGTAGTATGCCATGGAAGCACTTTTGGTGCAGTTATGACATTGGTTGGGTGATCGGTTGAGGTAGCTGTAGTTCAAACGAGCAAAGGGAAAAATCGGGGCTTTGCGAGAATTCTAGGGTAAAGTAGGGTTTCGTGGACTTTAGACGTGCCTTATGGTGTCTTAGGAGGAGTGGTGATGTCGGTTTCCAAAACTCGTAGCTTGTTTGGAAGTAGTAGCATTGAGAAAGTTGGGGTCATTTAGTGTTTTAGTTGATTTTTATAATGCTTGCTTATATAATGCTTATTGTGGATTATTATGCTTGTTATACTTGATTATGATTGAATTATATATCAATTGCTGATAATGCTTGTTAGTGTTGTTCTTGTTATTTTATTGATTGTAAATGCTTATTGTATCGCATGTTGATACTAATCTACACTTCAGTTCTTTGCTCGATCATCGTTATATCCCTCGTATTGTATTGCATCGTGTCAGGCGCGTGAGTGACGGGCCTCTCTGGGTAGTCTCGGGCAGCCAAGGTTGGTTGCTCTAGCTCCGTGTCCTATTCCCGTTCTCGCTTGGGTTGCCACCCAGGGAGTTTTGGGTCGTAGAATTGATGGATACTTCCGGGGTATTCCAAACTGAAGTTATAAGGTGGGTGAGCCTGTCACGCCCCGACCCAACCCCCCAACAAAAGGTTAAGTCCGGACACGACACACGGACAGAGTCTCCCCTGTACTTTGGACATTTGAAAACCTGTAAACTTGCAAATAAGGTAACTACAAAGTAAACAAACTTTTCATGGCTATTTATAAAGATTCAAGGCCATCCGAGCCTTGAAGTAAACAACAATTCCAAAACCACACAAGCATGCAAGAACTTTGTTTACCACATAGTCTAGTAGCCATGACATTCTAGGATATCAATAAAACATAATTAAAAGATAAAACATTTCTACCATAAGCCATTCACTCCCAAGCATGCAAGGAAATAAAAGCAGGAATAAAAGTTATTACAAGACATGGCTTCCAATTCGACACCACAATCTACTATCCTTCAACTTTACACCACAAGCATATACATAGCCCTTAGGCCACAAAATAGGACATAAGATAAACAGTTGAGCCTTCCACATAGCAGCAAGAATTTAAACCACCTCAAGCTATCAGGCACTGCAACTAAGGTAAAGGATCAGTCTGAACTTCCTCTTCCTCAACTAACTCAACAAGCTGGGGATCACCCTCAGCGTCTCCTGAAACATATATCGAGGTATGAGCAACCACTGTTGCCCAGTGAGGGATATAGTCCCGGGCGTGCAATGCAACAGATAATACAATTATACAACAATAACACTTAGACAATTAAAGAAACAATGATAACTTAAATAACCACACATTTAAAAGGATACATTTCACACAGTCCCCTATACACCAATCTTCACTGGTCTTCATTCACGATCCACGAACCACGAGCACGATCACGATAAGCTGGCAAAATCCCCAAACACTCCAGTGGGTGTACTCCAGATGTACCCCGATAATCCTACGACCCAACATCCCCTGGCAATCTCGGGACTAAGCGAATGAGGGACTAGGGCACGGAGTTTGAATATCCACAAGCAAGCCTTCTGCCGCCCAGCCGATATTCAACACATCCGCCCCTGACACTATGGTTGCGCAACCACTATGCAATGCACTTAACAATGGCAAGTTAATAGCAATAATATAAGAATTAACACATAGGAGGATCAACAAAGTAGGTTGACCTTGATGCAATTAGATTAGAACAATTATATAAGCAAATATGCAGTTTTACAAAGAGACATATGCAAGATAAGCATAGAATCATACCAAAAGCTCCAAATCAATTTGAAACCACATATAAACACTCAAGAAGTCATGCCATGGGTTTAGAAGTGTGAGTCAACCGAAATTGCACCTAAACCCCTTTATTTTTCAAACTATTTCTCTTCCAAACCAAAGTTAATGATTTCATTTTCGAGGGAAACTCTCCCAATCTTCTAACTAACCCTCAAGGTACCCTCTCAACCCTCTAACTCATTCAAACGCCCGCGATTACCCCGAAAGTCCCAAATTCCCTCTTATGGCTGTAAACTACACATACCTTATTCGGGCTTCGAACAAAGGTATCAAAGCTTCTATAGCACCTAGGTAGCCTAAGAATACTAGAAGTGAAGCTCGAATCCACCCGGATTCGCATTAACCCCGAAAGCCCTTTGTTAAAGTCGACTATTTTACGTTTTAAGCGATTCTAGAGCAATATAAGTGTACGGGGCTATTAGACTACCTTCATTAACACCTAAGGCCTCTATTAGGAGTGTTGAATCAAGCCAATTCGAGCAATTACACAAAACCCTCGATAAAATGTCACTATTCACCTCATGAATTAAACTAGCGCTTCTAACCGTTTAAAATGCGAAACGATGGCTCAAATATGTTCTATAGCATTCATATACAAGGTATAATAGCATAGGAAATCAATACAATAGCATTTGAATACATTTTCAACAAATCAAGAAAACATCAACTATTTAGAAATGCGAAAATAAGCCGTGAAATCCCTCACCAATACGCGTAGGGGCACCTAGGAAGCTTGCAAACACCCTACACTAGTTGCTCAAGGCTTGGCTTGGCTTGGATTGATGATGAATAATTTCTCCCAAGGAGCAAGAAGGGCTGTCGGGTTCAGCATAGTGTTTTCAGCTTTTTATTTTCTTTTTCTCTTTGCTATGTTATGAGCTAATGTTGATATATAAGGTATATGGTTTGGTGGGGTCAAGTTTGGGTGTTTAAGTGGTCAATTATAATGCGCGTAGTAAGCTTAAAACGAGTCTAAAGTGAAACATGTGTGCTAGGTAATTAAATCTCTAAGTTAGTTACGTAACACTATTCATTCAACTACAAAAATCATTTTCTAAACGAGCTCTCCTAACGCCTCTAGCTCAATTACACATTTTTCCCACTACTTTAACAATTAATATGATTTAATAAAAATGCTAATTAACTAATAGAATGCAATTTAAAAACGGAGTGAATAGTAACTTAAGAAGACAGTTAATAAGGCATAGAAAGAGATGCACAAACAAAGGATGCAACAGTAATTAAATGCATGGCTAAATCTCGGGCGTCACATCCTCTCCCCCTTAAACTAATTGCATCCACGCAATTCTTACATGATTCGGCAAATAACTCTGGATACCGTTCCCGCATCTGATCCTCTCTCTACCACGTCGCATCCTCTACTCCGTGATGATCCCACAGAACTTTAACCATCGGAATGCTTTTAGTCCTCAGCTCCTGAACTTTCTGATCAACAATTCGAAGAGGTTTCTCTGTGTAGGTCAAAGTTTCATTGATCTCTAGTGGTTTCGGCTCAAGTATGTGAGAGGGATCTGGCTTATACTTCCGAAGTATAGAAACATGGAATACATCATGAATTCTGCCCAGACTGGGAGGTAAAGCTAGACGGTAAGCCAATTCACCAACAGTTTCAGTTATCTCAAATGGTCCCACATATCGAGGGTTGAGTTTACCTCCTTTACCATGCCGAATCAAACCCTTGCGAGGAAAAATTTTCAGAAACACTCGATCCCCTACAGCAAATTTCAGATCACGACGGCGTCTATCTGCATAACTCTTTTGTCGGCTCTATGCTGTAAGCATTCTTTTTCTGATAAGCTGCACATGATCAATCATTTTGTTCATTTCAGGTAAGAGAGTAGGGTCGACCGTCTTCATTTCACCAACATCATCCCAGTAGAGAGGAGACCGGCATTTACGCCCACAAAGTGCCTCATAAGGTGCCATACCAATAGTAGCTTGATAACTATTGTTATAGGTAAACTTTGCGAGTGGCAAATACTTCTCCCAACTCTTACCGAAGTCCAAAATACAAGCCCGCAACATATCCTCGAGGATTAAGATAGTTCTCTCGGATTGACCATATGTCTGAGGATGATAAGCTGTACTGAAATTCAAAGTCGTGCCCAAAGCTTTCTAAATCTTCTGCCAGAACTGAGATGTGAATCTGGGATCTCTATCTGACACAATACTATTTGGAATTCCATGAAGTCGGACAACATTCTCAATATACAACTCTACCAGTTTATCAAGAGAATCAGACTTCTTTTTAGCAATAAAGTGAGAAGTCTTGGTCAATCTATCCACAATAACCCAAACTGAGTCATTACCCTTCGAAGACCTCGGTAAATCTGATACGAAATCCATGGTAATATGATCCCATTTCCAAACAGGAATAGCCAAAGGCTGCAACAACCCTGCAGGTCTCTGATGTTCTGCTTTAACTTTCTGACAAGTAAGACATCGAGCAACATAGTTAGCAATCTCTCTCTTCATATTATTCCACCAGAAATTTTGCTTCAAATCTTTATACATTTTAGTACTGCCTCGATGGATAGTATATCTAGAACTGTGTGCCTCAACAAGAATATCCTTCTTCAGAGTTAGATCATTCGGAATACATATTCTACCTTTGAATTTGAGAATACCATCGTCGTGCAGTTTTAAATCCGACTCTCCCCCTTTAGAATTCTCTAAGACTTTTAACAATTGAAGATCAGCCTGTTGAGCTTCCCGAATCCTGGATAATAATAGAGATTGAATCTGCAAACTTGCGAATTGAATACCAGAATTTGAAGTACTAGGCTTCCATAAGCATAATTCTTCCATGAATTTCCAATTCTTGATAATCAAGCTAGCAACAGTAGCCTTTCGGCTCAAAGCATCAGCAACAATATTGGCCTTACCCAGAAGATAGTTAATAGTACAGTTATAGTCCTCAAGTAATTCCAGCCAACGCCTCTGCCTCATGTTCAATTCTTTTTGTGAAAATAGATATTTCAAGCTCTTATGATCTGTAAAGATTTCAAACTTGTTGCCCCAGAGATAATGACGCCATTTCTTTAATGCAAGAATGATAGCTGCAAGCTTAAGATCATGAGTCAGATAGTTAAGTTCATAAGGCTTCAGTTTCGTGGAAGCATAAGCAATAACCCTGCCATTCTGCATCAATACACAACCCAGACCTTCCTTCGAAGCATCACTATAGATCACCAGATTATCATAACCCTCAGGTAAAGCAAGAATAGGAGCTGTAGTCAATCTCTTCTTCAATTCCTGGAAGCTGGCCTCGCATTTATCATTCCAGTCAAATACTGTTTTCTTCTGAGTAAGTTGAGTTAAAGGCCCTGCAATCTTAGAGAAATCCTTGACAAACCTCCGATAATACCCAGCTAAACCAAGGAAGCTACGAATTTCTGTAACAGTTTCAGGTCGTTTCCAAGATAACACCACTTCAATCTTCGCTGGATCAACAGAAATACCATCCTGCGAGATAATATGGCCAAGAAAAGCAACTTGCTTAAGCCAGAATTCACATTTGCTAAACTTTGCAAATAACTGATGCTCCTGAAGAGTCTGCAACACAATTCTGAGATGTTGTTCATGTTCCGCCTCAGATTTAGAATAGACAAGAATATCATCAATGAATATGACCACAAATTGGTCCAGATAAGGACGGAATACCCTCTGCATTAAGTCCATGAATGCGGCAGGAGCATTAGTAAGACCAAACGGCAAGACAACAAACTCATAATGGCCATATCGAGTTCTAAAAGCAGTTTTAGGAACATCATCTTTCTCAATCCTCAGCTGATAATAGCCCTGCCTCAGATCAAATTTATTGAATACCCTGGCGCCTTGCAACTGATCAAATAACTCTTCAATTAAAGGCAAAGGATATTTATTTTTGATAGTTACCTGATTAAGACCCCGATAATCAATGCATAAGCGAAGATATCTGTCTTTCTTTTTAACAAATAGGACTGGCGCACCCCAAGGTGAAGAACTCGGCTGAATGAATCCCTTCTCAAGTAAGCCTTGCAATTGAACTTTCAATTCCTGCAATTCGGGTGGAGCCATTCTATACGGAGTCCTAGAGATAGGTGAAGTCCCCGGTAGTAAGTCAATCATGAACTCTATCTCTCTATTAGGCGGTAACCCAGGTAATTCCTCAAAAAAGACCCCCGAAAACTCTCTCACGATAGGTACATCATTCAATTTCAATTGATCCCCAGGTTGATTAATCAAATATGAAAGATAAGCCTCACAACCCTTGCTCAATAATTTAGATGCCCTAATAGAAGAAATAATAGGAGTTCCCGTAGATTTTCTACTACCAACTATTTTAAGTACAGGCTGGTCAGGCATTTCTAGATACACAATCTTCTTTCTACAATCAAGCTGGGCATAATATTTACTTAACCAGTCCATCCCCAAAATAATTTCAAAGTCATTGAAGGGTAGGATAATCAAATCAGCAGGAAAAACACGACCCTCAATAAAAATACTACATGCTCTGCAAATAGATCTAGTAACAAACTTCGGTCCCATAGGCGTATAAACCACAATCTCATGCAACAGTTTATCATGTTTCAGTTTAGCATTTTGTGCACAAGTAGGAGTAATAAAAGAATGCGAAGCCCAGGAATCAATTAAAACCTTAACTGATTGATCATTAAGAAGAAAAATACCTTCTACCACAGCGGTTGTATCCGAAAGCTCCTCAGTATCCGAAGTAAATACACGGGCCTGACCTCGTGGTGGTGGTGCTACAGCTGGTGCCCTGGTCTGAGAGTTCTGAGCTGACGTCTGACCCCTAGGGTTCTTAAATTTCTGACAGTCCTTAACCCTGTACTGATCACTGCCACAACCTGTACACTTGTTATGTTTCTTCCAACAAACATCCTCAGTGTGGCCCTGACGCTGACAGAAGCTGCACTGCTGGTGACGTCTTAGAGCAATGCCTCCCGAAGGAGCTCTGTAAGTAGAGGTAGCTGAACTACCCTGCTGCGAACGGGATACTGCTGGACGGAATTGACTATGTGTCTGACTCTGAACTGGTCGTGTTTGAGTCTGAGTAGGCCCTGTATAATTCTGAGTCTGCCTCGGCTGTGAACTCTGCCCAACTGATATAGCCTGTCCCTGGTACCCTTGACTCTGAGACTGAAACCATTTACTCGATTGACTGGTCTCGGCAAACACATCGGCCTTGCGTTTCTCATATCTCGAGGCGGCTCGGACTACTGCAGCATAGTTAGGAAAATCATTTGCAGACAAATTCAGCATAATATCCTTCCTCAAACCCAGGATGAACCTCTGGATCTTTATGTCCTCCGGCTGTATCAAAGCTGGTGTGTAACGGGAAAGCCGGGTAAAAGTAGCCTCGTATTGATCTACTGTTATACTCCCTTGTTTCAAGTTTATGAACTCTGATTGACGCCTCTCGCGGGCAACCACCGATATGTACTTGTCTCATAATTCTCGGACAAAGTCGGCCCATGAATGATGAACCCCCTCGGCTTCCCATTTCTCACTGACGGTATGCCACCAATCTTCAGCATCACCCTCGAGAAGGAAAGTGGCATAAGTAATCTTCTTGTCATCATGGCACTCGAGTATTGCTGCCACTCTTTCAAACTTCCTCAGCCACATCTCAGCCTTCATATCGTCTGGTTCTCCAAAGAAAGTATAGGCCCCATGATGAATAAACCGGTCATACAGATTACCCCCGGTAGGGCCACTACCTCCGGCTCTTGTAGCCTGATTACCTCCAACAACCCCTGGCTGACCCTGTTGTGTCACAAACTGGGCGATAGTGTTCATAGTAGTGGCCATCGTGGCCAAGATCTGTGCAGTGCTCGGTTCTTGAACATGCGGTGCATTTTCTGCCACATCAGCTTCTTGCCCATGAACCCCCTCTGGTTCTCCACCAACATTTTGATTCTCAGTACGACGGCGGGGCCCCATCTCGAATAGCTAGAATGCAAAGTGTTATGACAAGTATACATATGTATATATGCAATTTATAAGTAAACACATAAAGAAAAGTCCAAATAGATTCACATAAAGTCAAGTACATAGAAGTTCTAATAAATATTCCACATTCTTGAAGTACACATAAGTCATTAGATCATACTTGACATTCTAGACTCTTGATATTCTATTTCCATGCTAGCATGTTCATTCCTAATTCAAATTTCACTTAGGCAAATCAAAATCAAAGACTCATGCATTCACAAGGTCACATAACAAATCTCTACCCACAGTCCGAGAAATTTAACCCAGCTTCATGCAATCTATAGCTCTAATACCACTTAAATGTCACGCCCTGACCCAACCCCCAAACTAAAGGTTAAGTCCGGACCCGACACATGGACAGAGTCTCCCCTGTACCATGGACATTTGAAAACCTGTAAACTTGCAAATAAGGTAACTACAAAGTAAACAAACTTTTCATGGCTATTTATAAAAATTCAAGGCCATCCGAGCCTTGAAGTAAACAACAATTCCAAAACCACACAAGCATGCAAGAACTTTGTTTACCACATAGTCTAGTAGCCATGACATTCTAGGATATCAATAAAACATAATTAAAAGATAAAACATTTATACCATAAGCCATTTACTCCCAAGCATGCAAGGAAATAAAAGCAGGAATAAAAGTTATTACAAGACATGGCTTCCAATTCGACACCACAATCTACTATCCTTCAACTTTACACCACAAGCATATACATAGCCCTTAGGCCACAAAATAGGACATAAGATAAACAGTTGAGCCTTCCACATAGCAGCAAGAATTTAAACCACCTCAAGCTATCAGGCACTACAACTAAGGTAAAGGATCAGTCTGAACTTCCTCTTACTCAACTAACTCAACAAGCTGGGGATCACCCTCAGCGTCTCCTGAAACATAGGTATGAGCAACCCCTGTTGCCCAGTGAGGGATATAGTCCCGGGTGTGCAATGCAACAGATAATACCATTATACAACAATAACACTTAGACAATTAAAGAAACAATGATAACTTAAATAACCACACATTTAAAAGGATATATTTCATACAGTCCCCTATACACCAATCTTCACTGGTCTTCATTCACGATCCACGAACCACGAGCACGATCACGATAAGCTGGCAAAATCCCCAAACACTCCAGTGGGTGTACTCCGGATGTACCCCGATAATCCTATGACCCAACATCCCCTAGAAATCTCTGGACCAGGCGAATGAGGGACTAGGGCACGGAGTTTGAATATCCACTGGCAAGCCCTCTGTCGCCCAGTCGATATTCAACACATCCGCCCTTGACACTATGGTTGCGCAACCACTATGCAAAGCACTTAACAATGGCAAGTTAATAGCAATAATATAAGCATTAACACATAGGAGGATCAACAAAGTAGGTTGACCTCGATGCAATTAGATTAAAACAATTATATAAGCAAATATGCAGTTTTACAAAGAGACATATGCAAGATAAGCATAGAATCATACCAAAAGCTCCAAATCAATTTGAAACCACATATAAACACTCAAGAAGTCATGCCATGGGTTTAGAAGTGTGAGTCAACCGAAATTGCACCTAAACCCCTTTATTTTTCAAACTATTTCTCTTCCAAACCAAAGTTAATGATTTCATTTTCGAGGGAAACTCTTCCAACCTTCTAACTAACCCTCAAGGTACCCTCTCAACCCTCTAACTCATTCAAACGCCCGTGATTACCCCGAAAGTCCCAAATTCCCTCTTATGGCTGTAAACTACACGTACCTTATTCGGGCTTCGAACAAAGGTTATCAAAGCTTCTATAGCACCTAGGTAGCCTAAGAATACTAGAAGTGAAGCTCAAATCCACCCGGATTCGCATTAACCCCGAAAGCCCTTTGTTAAAGTCGACTATTTTACGTTTTAAGCGATTCTAGAGCAATATAAGTGTACAGGGCTATTAGACTACCTTCATTAACACCTAAGGCCTCTATTAGGAGTGTTGAATCAAGCCAATTCGAGCAATTACACAAAACCCTCGATAAAATGTCACTATTCACCTCATGAATTAAACTAGCGCTTCTAACCGTTTAAAATATGAAACGATGGCTGAAATATGTTCTATAGCATTCATATACAAGGTATAATAGCATAGGAAATCAATACAATAGCATTTGAACACATTTTCAACAAATCAAGAAAACATCAACTATTTAGAAATGCGAAAATAAGTCGTGAAATCCCTCACCAATACGCGTAGGGGCACCTAGGAAGCTTGGAAACACCCTACACTAGTTGATCAAGGCTTGGCTTGGCTTGGATTGATGATTTGATGATGAAAAATTTCTCCCAAGGAGCAAGAAGGGCTGTCGGGTTCAGCACAGTGTTTTCAGCTTTTTATTTTTTTTTCTCTTTGCTATGTTATGAGCTAATGTTGATATTAAGGTATATGGTTGGGTGGGGTCAATTTTGGGTGTTTAAGTGGTCAATTATAATGCGCGTAGTAAGCTTAAAACGAGTCTAAAGTGAAACATGTGTGCTAGGTAATTAAATCTCTAAGTTAGTTACGTAATACTATTCATTCAACTACAAAAATCATTTTCTAAACGAGCTCTCCTAACGCCTCTAGCTCAATTGCACATTTTTTCCACTACTTTAACAATTGATATGATTTAATAAAAATGCTAATTAACTAATAGAATGCAGTTTAAAAATGGAGTGAATAGTAACTTAAGAAGACAGTTAATAAGGCATAGAAAGAGATGCACAAACAAAGGATGCAACAGTAATTAAATGCATGGCTAAATCTCGGGCATCACAGAGTCGGCGCGTCATCGTTAAAGTCATCGAAATCATGATTGGTACATTACTCGTTCGAGTGAACCGTAGCCTTCAAAGTGTATTATAGCTTTGAATGGTTGTGTTAACGCTTTCTTTAATTGTACATTGTATTGTCGTTTATATTGAAAACTTTCTTATTGATTAAATTGCTTAACTGTACCTATTTGCATTGCACGATCTTCTTTCTCTCCACCTTGATATATGTCTCGCCTTCACTAAGTATACGTGTTGTGTATACTCACTCCTCACCACCACATTTCATGAAATGCCTTGTTAGCTGGAAAGTTCATGGTTACGTGAAAGATCATGCTTGAAGAGTTGTCTTGCATGCTATGTGGCTTGAGTTGTCAAAGATGCAAAGATGTATATTTTCATGTAATGTATGTGTTTAATGTTAAAAGGAATGTAATTTAAGTTTTACTAGATTATTGAAGTGGTTTGATAAGCCAGTTTATGTATACAGTTCGTATAGTTTAACTTCAATGCATGTTTGTAATGTCCAAAGGAAAAGAGTTAGAATGGTATGATAGTCTATTTTATGCAATAAGTTAGTTTAGTTTAGTTGCCAAGCATGAATGAACTTGTCAAAGATAAGAAGAGATAGGTTAGCATTTAAACTGGAAATGTATATTTACTTGTGTGCGCTTGTTGAGAACCAAGGCTCGAATGGCCTTGAGGTGTTTATATGGTTGGACACAGTGCTGGTCCACTTATATGCTATTACAGGTTTTACATTTTGCCTAGAAACAAGGGAGACTCCGTCCGTCTTTCCTTAAAAATTATGCCCGGATTTGGAATTGGGTTGTGATTAGATTGATTAATAGAACTCCCGGTCTCGAGAAGGATCGGGGTGTTACAGGTGGTATCAAAGCTTGTTTAACTCATAAGCCGGGATAGGGTCCTCGGTCTGGTGGGTAGTGATCCTTGAATGTGTGCTTGTTAAGTGTGTCTTGAAAGTGTATGCTTGCATGTGAGATTGTGTGTCTTGACTTGAATGTATGCACCTATATGATATAGTTATGTGTTATGTGTTAAATGTTTCTCAAGTGAAGTGAAGTGTCTAGTTGTGTATTGAATTGACCTATTGAATTGGGATCGTGAATCAAATCGACCTCGTGAATTGTTATTTGCTTGAAGTATTGCTTGTAATGTGTGTATTGGAATGTCTTGAAGTGGCTATGCCGTGATTTGAATTGATTATGTTGTGCTTGACTTGATTGTCGTGCTTGAGTGACTTTGTTGAATAAACTGTTTTATAAACTTGCTTGCATAATAGTTTAAGGCACATATGTATAAATGTGATATCTTGGCATTCATACATGTCCTGTTGAAATGGTAAGAAAGACTTCTTCCTTACCCTGAAGAGAAGTGGTTAGTAGCAGGCCCTCCAAGTTATGTGGATTGACGGGAATGAGCAGTATTTGACTAGCCTTTATTTGGTAGTTGGAGTTTGTTTATTGGGATTCCTCCACGGTTATCTCATTTGCTTAGTATAAATGACTTTCTTTGGAGTTCTACAAGATTATTCTTTGGAGCATTTTCTTAATATTTCCTTGTTGGGTATTCATCAGGTATTTCTATATTGGCATTTCGTGGGAGACTTGGTTGGGATTTTAATCAACCTTTGGTGTTCTTTCTGTATTATTATAAGGAACTTTTATTTGAGTCTACTTACAATGATCAGTTTTGCATGAAGCGTACTACTTTGGTATTCCTTGTGGACATTTCTCAGTGGACTTGGCAATCGGAATTCTTATCAGACTTACTGCATAATATTATCTACAATATCTCTGCTCTAGTCTTTCTTGATATTTTGTCGGCAATCGTGATTAGAATTCTTTAATAGTATATGGTGCACCTGCACGACATTCCCTTTGGAATTTTACCCAATATTCGATAGCAATATTATTTTGGGAATCTACTTGGTTATTCTGCTTGATGTTCATTCATGGACTTTTGATAAGTATATATATGTTGGTGTACATTTTGGATTCCCTATTCAGATGCTTCTTGAGCTATATTTTGGAAGACTTCCTTGAAACTTCTGAAATATGATTGACTGGATTTCTTGTCTGGAGTCTTCCTGAGCAGTACTTGGGTTCTCGTTTAGACTTTACTTCAGACTGTTTATTGGTATGTTCTCAGTATTTTTAGTTGGGATTCTATTATGGCATTCATGTCTAGTAAGATTTTTATTTGGAGTTCTATTTGGTATTCTATAGTGCCTTTATTTGGCCTTATTATTTTGGAATTTTCGGGCAGTACTACTCGGGTTTCTTAGATTGGTTTTCTTGGAATGTCCTTATGTAGTGTCTTGCTCAGCAATCGATGAAGATTAGTCAAATTTGTATGTCAAATGATATAGAGTCCTATTGGAAGAAGAATTGCGAGGATGCAATTATTTTAAAGGGGGAAGGATGTGATACCCCGAACCTGGCATGTATTCAATAGCATTTAAAGTTCATTTAAATTGCATTTTATTGACCTTTCACCTTCTTTGACCAAACTAGTTGACTTTTCATCTACATTGACCAACTAGGACAAGGTGGAAATTTTTGAAATGTTTAATAAAGGGCAAACTTGGGATTAGAAATAAAAAAATTAAATGTTAAGTTAGTCAAATTTTGGGTCAACTTTGGAATTAAATCTGAACCAATTGGGGAAGAGTTAGGTAGCAAATTATGTATGGTTGGAAAGCTCTATGTGTCTAGTTTCTGAGGCTTCAAACCGTGCATGAATTGGAGTTTTCTAGAAGAAGTTATGGCCGTTTTTGTAAGGTCGCGCCTAGCTGTTTTGGTTTAGTGGATTGACCGAAGCTTTGACCATTTGACTTCAACTTGTCATGTTATATATGCATAATACATTACAAAAACAAGCAAAAATCTGGAAAAAAAAAAGAAAGGGCCAAAACCATAGTAGAAAAAGAAAAAAAAATGATTTCAACATCAAAACTTCAAATCTTCGCGAGAGCTTGCACGGGGTTGTTTCCGAGGCTTCCAACGTGGTTTTCCTAGCATCTAGTAGCGTCTAAGGTAAGGGTTTCATCGTTATTTGCGCATTTGAAATTATTATGCCCAAACTTTAATTTTTAGGAATTATGCGTAGATCGTTATTTTATCCGTTTTGATGCTTGAAGAATGTTCCTTGACAATTGTAGAACATGTATTTGTAGCTTTTTAACATTTTCTACGGTTAAATATAGCAATTGCAATTTAAAATGCGAATGGAATAGTAAAATGTGAATAGTAAATTCCTGTTTCATAAAAGTTGCTCCGTTATACGTTCTGTTGATGTGAAAAGATGCTAGATATGTTAGAATTCTTAAATGTATGGTTTAACTTAATTGTGTAATGGAAAAGCGGAGAAAAATGGCTTGGTACATGTTGGGGTCGTTCCGGTCGAGTTTGGCATTTTATCATTTTGCGTGAAAGCATTGTCGTAGTATGCCATGGAAGCACTTTTGGTGCAGTTATGACATTGGTTGGGTGATCGGTTGAGGTAGCTGTAGTTCAAATGAGCAAAGGGAAAAATCGGGGCTTTGCGAGAATTCTAGGGTAAAATAGGGTTTCGTGGACTTTAGACGTGCCTTATGGTGTCTTAGGAGGAGTGGTGATGTCGGTTTCCAAAACTCGTAGCTCGTTTGGAAGTAGTAGCATTGAGAAAGTTGGGGTCATTTAGTGTTTTAGTTGATTTTTATAATGCTTGCTTATATAATGCTTATTGTGGATTATTATGCTTGTTATACTTGATTATGATTGAATTGTATATCAATTGCTGATAATGCTTGTTAGTATTGTTTTTGTTATTTTATTGATTGTAAATGCTTATTGTATCGCATGTTGATACTAATCTGCACTTCAGTTCCTTGCTCGATTATCGTTATATCCCTCGTATTGCATTGCATTGTGTCATGCGCGTGAGTGACGGGCCTCTCTGGGTAGTCTCGGGCTGCCATGGTTGGTTGCTCTAGCTCCGTGTCCTATTCCCGTTCTCGCTTGGGTTGCCACCCAGGGAGTTTTGGGTCGTAGAATTGGCAGAGTATGTCCGGAGTACTTTAACGGATGTTATAAGGTGGGTGAGCCGGCGCGTCATCGTTAAAGTCATCGAAATCATGATTGGTACATTACTCGTTCAAGTGAACCGTAGCCTTCAAAGTGTGGTATAGCTTTGAATGGTCGTGTTAATGCTTTCTTTAATTGTACATTGTATTGTCGTTTATATTGAAAACTTTCTTATTGATTAAATTGCTTAACTGTACCTATTTACATTGCACGATCTTCTTTCTCTCCACCTCGATATATGTCTCACCCTCACTGAGTATAAGTGTTGTGTATACTCACTCATCACCACCACTTTTCAGGAAATGCCTTGTTAGCTGGAAAGTTCGTGGTTACGTGAAAGATCATGCTTGAAAAGTTGTCTTGCGTGCTATGTGGCTTGAGTTGTCAAAAATGCAAAGATGTATATTTTCATGTAATATATGTTTTTAATGTTAAAAGGAATGTAATTTAAGTTTTACTAGATTATTGAAGTGGTTTGATAAGCTAGTTTATGTATACAGTTAGTATAGTTTAACTTCAATGCATGTTTGTAATGTCCAAAGGAAAAGAGTTAGAATGGTATGATAGTCTATTTTATGCAATAAGTTAGTTTAGTTTAGTTGCCAAGCATGATGTACTTGTCAAAGATAAGAAGAGATAGGTTAGCATTTAAACTGGAAATGTATATTTACTTGTTTAAACTGGAAATGTATATTTACTTGTGTTCGCTTGTTGAGAACCAAGGCTCGGATGGCCTTGAGGTGTTTATATGGTTGGACACGGTACTGCTATTACAGGTTTTACATTTTGCCTAGAAACAAGGGAGACTCCGTCCGTCTTTCCCTAAAATTTATGCCCGGGTTTGGAATTGGGTTGTGATTAGATTGATTAATAGAACTCCCGGTCTCGAGAGGGATCGGGGTGTTACAATTAGAGCTTCAATGGCTTCTAGACTTACAATAAGATACAAGAAAGAAAGACTAACTTAGGATTGTGTTTGGAGTTGTGTTGTGAATGAGTATGATGAACTAATGCATGCCTATTTATAGAATTTAGCTAGCCCGCCATAGGAGACTTCCTATCAAACATTTTCATCTTAGTTGGCTTTACCAACTATGTTCAAAGTATTGACCACCCATATTTATCACATGGGTGGCTACAATTGACCACATGGGTGGCCAGCATCCAAGTCAACTTCTAGGAAGTTTCCTTTGGTCAAATTGGCTAACTTTAGCAATGCATCATCCCGACGTCATCTTAGATAATTCTAAATTCCCAAACTTTTTTCTTGTAGCCATCGCGGTCTCTTTTGACCTCATCGACGTGTTAGTCAGAATCATTAATTTATGCTACCACATAAATTAACGATACTTATTATAGGTGGGCATTAACATATACCAACACCCCCTCAATGTTCACCTCATGTTGACTAAGCTATTGGGCCAACACCCAATTTTTGAAGATACTTGCTCAACTGGACGCTCCCTAACGCTTTGGTGAAGATATCTGCACAATTATCTTCTGTAGGGCAGTACTCCATGTAGATTTCACCTTCCTCGATCAGTTCCCTCACATAGTGATACTGAATCTCTATGTGTTTTGTTCTAGCATGAAATACCAGATTCTTTGACATGGCTATACAACTCTGACTGTCACATTTCAACATTGTTGCTTCCTCTAATGGAATGGCAATATCAGTCATAATGCATCGTAGCCAAATAGCTTCACAGGATACGACACAAGCAGCCTTGTATTCTGCCTCCGTTGATGAAAGTGCAACGGTGGGTTGCTTCTTACTAGACCATGAGATGATTCCACCACCGAATGTGAATACGTAACATGTAACAGATTTTCTTGAGTCAATATCACCAGCCCAGTTTGAGTCACAGTACCCAGATAAAGTGTCTCCAGACTTGTATGATATCCCATACTCCAACGTGCCTTTGAGATATTTGAGGATTCGCATCCCTGCTTGCCAGTGACTTTGTCTCGGTTTATTTGAAAAACGACTAAGAACTCCCACAGTATAACTAATATTAGGTCTTGTGTTACAAAGGAAGATTAAACTTCCCACCAACCTTCTGTAGAGCTTGTTATCAACGTGTTCTGAAGGATCGTCAATTGATAACTTTGTATTCACTTCCATCGGGGTGACAACTGGTTTGCACTCGGACATACCAAATGCAGTTAGAAGCTCACGAACATATCGTTGCTACGAGATGAAGATAGTATGAGGTTTTTGCCATACCTCGATTCCCAAGCAATAATGAAGAAGACCAAGATTTGTCATTTCAAATTCTTGACTCAACGATTCTTGCGCCTTCCAAATATTATCTTCATGGTCACCAGTGATTACAAGATCATCCACATATAGGACTACAATTACCTTTTTTCCTTGTTCACTTAGAACATACAAGTTGGCCTCTGATTTGCTTCTACAGAAACCATGCTGCAAGAAGAAAGAGTCTATACGTTTGTACCAAGCACGTGGTGCTTGCTTTAACCCATATAAAGCCTTTTTCAATTTGCAGACTTTTTCTTTTTCACCTGGTATTTGGAAGCCAGGGGGTTTTGCAACGTAGACTTTTTCTTCAAGTTGCCCATTAAGAAAAGCTGACTTGACATCCATTTGATGTACAATCCATTCATAATGCGTGGCAGCTACAACAACTAGCCTGATTGTTGACATTTTTGCTGTTGGAGCTAAGGTTTCATATACATCAAAACCTTCGACTTGCAAAAATCCTTGTGCTACAAGGCGTGCCTTGTATTTTTCAAGACTTCCATCTGCCTTGTACTTCACTTTCCAGATCCATTTGGTGCCGATAATTTTTCTATTCGGTGGCTTTTCAACGATCTCCCAAGTATCATTTTTCATGATACTATCATACTCGGCTTGCATAGCTGCTCTCCAATTTGGATCTGACATGGCTTCCTCAACAATTACTAGTTCTTTTACCGTCTTGATGATTTGAGTCATCAAAGCCATGTTTACTAACTATTGTCCTGATTGATTTTGCTCTTCTATTCTCTCTGACCTTCTTAGCCCATCAGGACGTGGACTATCATCAGCAACTCCTGGATTTCTTTCGTCAAAGAGCTGTTGAAACCATTTCGGTTGTGGCTTTCTTGTGGGTACAACAGGTTGGTCTTCAGTCTCTTTATCATTAGAGACTTCTTCGTTGTTCAACGGTCGTTGTTCAGGCACTTGGTGGATTACTTCATCGGTTGATGACGAAATGGCAGGACCGCTATCTTCCATTGAGTGTGGTCGCTCATTAAATACCACATCTTGGCTTATGATCACCTTCTTGGCCTTTACATCATAGAGTATGTATGCTTTAGACTCTTCACTATATCCCAAGAAAATGCCCTTCTTGCTTTTGTCATCCAATTTCTTTCGATTTTCATTTGGAATGTGTACAAAATACTCACACCCAAATTTTTTTAAATGAGACACAGAAGGTTTCGTACTATAATAAGCCTCATTAGAAGTCTTATCGTTGAGTGCCCTAGTTGAGCACCAATTGAGGATGTATACCGCTGTGTTGACTGCTTCAGCCCAGAATGTGTCAGGTAGGCCAGCACCTTTCAACATGCATCAAGCCATTTCTACAATTGTTCGATTTCTTCGTTCCACAACTCCATTTTGTTGTGGTGTGTATAGAGCAGTCAATTAGCGCTTAATCCCAAGCTTGTTGCAGTAGTTGGTGAATCCTGTAGAACAAAATTCCCCCCCACGATCGGTACGAAGTTTCTTCAACTGAGTTGTGTTCTCATTTGTCATAAGTTTGTGCCACACTTTAAACTTTTCAAGAGCATCATCCTTGTCCCAAAGGAAGTACACCCACATCTTCCTACTATAATCGTTGACTAACAGCATAAAGTAGGAAGATCCTCCCAACGCCATGGTAGTCATTTTTCCGCAGAGGTCAGCATGTACCAACTCTAGAGGAGCCTTTGATCCGTTATGACTCTCTTTGGGAAATGACTGTCTATGTTGCTTGCCCAGCATACAAGCTTCACATGCTCCTTCAATTTCTTTAATTGAAGGCAAGTCGGCCACCATCTTCTTCTTTTGCATTTCCTTTAACACAAGATAGGAAATGTGCCCGAACCTGTCATACCAAAGTTGACTTTTTTTGGCATCCACGACAACAGAAAGAGAGCTGATTTCGTAAAGGTTATTTTTGCGAATATCTTTACTTATGATATTTTGATCCTTGTCAAGAATCAAAGCTTCGGTCTTCTTGAACCGTACTTCTAGATCATTATCTGTAATAGCAGCTACAGATAGCAAATTTCTAGTGATCTAGGGTACAAAGAGTATGTTGGACAGCTTCTTGCTTCCTCCATCTTTAGACACGAGCGAGATGGTTCCAGTGCCCTTAACGGGACACCTAGCATTATTCCCGACGATAACATTCATTGGTTCTTGTAGAGGTTTTATGGAGTCATATAACTCCTTCTTGCTGGTCATGTGTCAGGAAGCTCCACTATCTAACACCTATGCACTTGTTTGATGTACATGTGCGCTAGTACACGTTTTCTCCGATACATCTGTTACAGTAAACAGATGCACTTCTATTTCAGCCGTATTGGCAGATTCTTTATTTCTCCAATTTGGCTTTAGAGTTTCGTTCTTCTCGTCATGGATTCGTTTCTTGCAATCTTTGACAACATGGTCTTTCTTATTGCAGTAGTAGCATGATCCAGAGAACGTCTTCTTCTTTCATTTCTTCATTTCTTCTTGGCTACTCCTTGCTTTGGCTACAAAGGCAGAGTCAAGTTGATTTTCTCTGCTTTTTAGCCTCATCTCTTCCTCCATCAACATGGCAGTGAATTCTTCAAACGTCAAAGAAGGAATGCGAACTTGTGTATTGAGTGATGTGACAAGGCCATCAAATTTTGGAGGTAACACTCTAATGCACCTTCGAGCTAGTTCCTCGGTTGATTTGGCAATACCAACTGCAGCCATTTGATCATGTAGGTTTTTTATCCTACTGATAAATGATTCAGTTGCTTCATTTTCACTTAATCTCTCAGCAGCTAATTGATTCTCCAAGTTCTAAATGCGAGTCTGATTCCTTGTTTCATACTGATTTCTCAGTATGTTCCAAGCTTCAGTTGCCTTGGTTGTATGTTGAATTAGAGTAAGGACGGAATCCTGAACACTTGTTACAATTGCACAAAGTGCATCAGCATTTCGCCTCCTCCATTCTTTGACAAGCTGAGGATCTGGAGGTGTGACCTTTTTTGTGTCATCTTCAGCACGGACTGCAACTGGTTCTGCATCTGTGCCTAACACTGTATCAAGGAGTTCGTAGGAGTCCAGAACTGTAGTGATTTTAAACTTCCACAAAAGATAGTTCGTGCCATCAAACTTTCTTTCTGTGAAGGTAAGGGGACGGATACGAATTGTCGGTACTAAACTGGAACTAGAACTGGTAGAAAAAGAACTAGCACCTTGAGTAGTTATAGTTGTTGAGCTTTACTAGACAAGATTGTTGTTAAGAGCCCTTTAAGCTCTTGATACCATGTAAGAATATAACCAATTTCCTAGAAACGTCTTAACAACAATCAAGTAGAAAGACAACACTACTCTTTATAACAATTCAATATAACACTTACAAGGTAATTGTCCCACTGTGCGCTCTCAAGATTAGAGCTTCAATGGCTTCTAGACTTACAAGAAGAATACAAGAAAGAAAACTAACTTATGTAACGCCCCGATCCCTCACGAGACCGGAGGCTCTAATAACCATACTATTCTCAACCCAATGCCAAACCCGGTCACAAAATTTTAGGGAAAACGGACAGAGTTTCCCCTGTATTGTGGACTTTCTGAAAACCTGTAAACACTCAATAAAGCCACAACATAACAAGACATTCATTTATAACTAAAGATCTTAGCTTTAAGGTCATCCGAGCCTTAAGACATACAAACGGTTTAGATACACACAAGCATGCATTCATAACTTAACTTCTTTACAAAACCGCTTATCATGTCACTCCATGATAGCATTGAACATTCTTAGAAATTAAAGCCAACCATACACCCGTTCATTCACACCCAAGCATGCAACGTAGCTAGAAGCAAAAGCAAAAGTTATTACATGCCACAATTCCATAACACTTACTACATCCACTTAGCTTTCAAACTTGCAACTACTCAAATATATATACATAAGCCCTTAGGCTCCCAAATAAAACATAAAGTAGAACAAGTAAGGTCTTCCACAGTTTAACAGGCAATCACTCAAACCTCAAGTAATAGCACACAGCAATCAGGTCAACTCCTCCAACTGCACCACCTGAAACATGTTTAGCGAGGTATGAGCAATCACAATTGCCCAGTGAGGGATAAGGTCTACCGGGGATGTGCAATGCAGCGGTTAGTACAAATAAAGCATTTTACAACCATAGAACAATTGAAACAACAAGTTACCACACATTAAAAGGATACGATACACTTTGACTTCTATAACGTCCCGGCTAAGCGAATACCCCGAAGGGCAGAGGCACACCAGCGACGCCACGAACTGAAATCACGATGTAATAATGACACTGTTATCGATAAGCCGGCATCCCCTTATAACTCCAAAATGGGTGTACTCCGGATGTACCCCGAAATCCTACGACCCAACTCTCCCTGGGCGGCATCCCAAGCGAGAGAGGGACTGGGTAACCATGGTAGCCGAGGTATACCGGCAAGCCCGATGCCGCCCAGTTTCCACGACACTACCATGCCCAAATGGTTGCGCAACCACGATGCAATGCACTCAAAATGATAACAATAGAATACATCAACAAACACATGATTAAGGGACAACAAAGTAAGTTGCCCTCACACACAATATATAGACAATAAGTGCACATAATCTAAGTACAAGTAAATAAACTATTATGCACATAAGGATGAAGTCTCCCTCACCTGGAATTAAGCCAAGCATGCTAAAAGAATAGCTCAGATTTACTTCAACTCCCCGAATTAGCTCAAGTATGCAACCCTAGGGTGTTCATATAAGTTTAGCAATTAACTATATCAATTCCAACTCAACTCTTACTTAACTCAACCTTACAACATTAGAAGCTAGATTTATAATCACTTATTCACACAAGTTCATAACCCACACACAATTAAGATACAATGTTCACCTTATCATATCATTAGAGAACATAAGATATATTAGAAGCATCAAATACCATTAAGTTAAGATCATAAGTTATAAATTCCAATTACTTTTAATTACAATAATCAATAATCATATAACTAGATGAGTTATCCTTATAGTCCTACTCACTTAGCATGCAATGTTTATTAGAGTTTGATCTTAACAAAGTACAAGAAGTATAAACATTATAACAAGATATAAGCATTAAATATGAAAATAACTATACCAACACAAAGGGATCAATGACCGATGATCACGAAACTTCACGAAATGCTCACAAATGCCATATAACAACATGTAAAGGCAAGATATACAAGCACCAAAGCTAATTCAAAGGCTAAGCTTGAAACCCCGAGTTTCCCTTTTGTTTTCCTAAGTCATTTAACTCCAAACCGAGGCTAAGGCTCAAGATTCACCAAATAATTATTCTAATCTTCTAGTTACACATTATGGCACACTTAGAACCCTTGAAATCATTCATTAACCCGAATTAGCCACAAAAGCCCTGATTACCCCTTTGTGCGTTTGTACTACAAGTATCTTAATCAAAGCTCAACTAAGAGTTAGAAAAGCACATTTAGTCCCTACTTACCCTAAGAACACCAAATATATCAACCAAATTCACCCGGATTTATGTTTGACCCAAAACCCCTTTGTAACACAAGTCATTTTTCTTCCAAACACAAGTTAATGTTCTAGATAAGCGAGCGGGCTATTCCATACTTTTAATTATCCCTTATGGCACCCCTAGGACCCTAGAAACTACCCAATTACCCGCGTTTAGCACAAAAGCCCCATTTTCACTCTTTTGACTTTGTACTACACGTACCTCATCCGGGACTCAAATGGAGGCTAGCAAAGCTTAATTAGGTCCTAAATAGCCTAGGATTACTAAATGTGGAGGCCAATTCAACCCAGATTCGCGATAACCCCGAAACCCCTTTCTAAAAGTCGGCTATTTCATTCTTTCACTAGGTTACGGGCAATTAAACCCTACAAGGCCTTCACACTACTTTCATTAACATCTAAAGCACCTATTAGAACCATTAATTCAAGCTACAAGGTCTGATTTCGCAAATCCCTAATTTTCCCGTCACTATTCATGCCCTACGATCAACAAGCGATTTCAATCGTTTAAACTATGAAACAATAGCATAAATTAGGTCTCTACTACTTATACACAACATACATAAGCATATTTAAGCATTGCATGATCATAATATAGCAAATCAATAAATTCAAGAAAGTTGACATATATTTCAAATGCAAAAATAATATGCAAAACCGTCACCTAACGCGCGTAGGAGTTCCTAGAAGGCTTGCACACACCCTAAACTACTTGCTCCTTGCTTGGCTTGGCTTGGCTTGAAGATTTGATTAGCAAAATCTTCTCATTCTCCTCCTATGCTATTCTCGGATTTGCTACAGTAAAATCTGCATCTTTCTTTTTTTTTATTTGCTAAGTTATGAGCTAATTGCTTTATGGTGAGTATATATGATAGGTAGGGTCAAGTTAGGTGTTTAGTGGTCCACTAAAAATGAGCGTTGGTAGCTTAAAAACGAGCCTAAAGTGTAAAGTATAAGCTAACTAATTAAAACACTAAGTTAGTTACGTAACACTATTCATTGAACCACGAAAATCATTTTCTAAACGAGTGCTCCTATCGCTCCTAGCTCAATTGCACAATTTTCACATTCCTTTAACAATTAATATGATTTAATAAAAATGCTAATTCACTAATATAATGCAGTTTAAAAATTGAATGAATAGTGACCAAGAAAGACAACAGGTAAAGCACATAATTTAATGCACAATTAATGGATGCAACATTTAAAAATGTGTACGGTAGAATCTCGGGCGTCACATCCTCTCCCCCTTAAACAAATTGCGTCCACGCAATTCTTCTTCACAAGGGAACTCCACAACAACTGAAAACCAACTCCGATTACTCGTCATCAATTGCTAAGCAAGAATACCATATACGAACTCTCGTGGGAGCTCATTAAGAAATCCCAGTAGTATTGCCTGCGAACCTCACGTAATAAGGCCAAATAAAGGCTCCAATAGAGATGCTACTTCGAAATCCAAATAGGAATCCCGCTGGCACGAATACTATAGAAGAATAGAATCCAAACTAACAGTGGCGAGAAAATACCAATAAGAATTTAGAGTACAAATACCGAAGATAATTCCATATAATAAGGCTGATTAGAATCCCAAACTAAGTCTTCCGAGTAATGCCAGCAAAAAAAATACTAGAAGAATACTCAATAAGAAAACCGAGAGAATGGTCATATAGAAATCCCAAAGGAAGCCATTCATTTCTGACTACTAAGCGTAGAAGAATGCCTTGGAAGAAATCCCAATAACTGAGCTCCGCTTATAACATTCTCATTCCCGCTAATCCACACAACTTGGAGGGCTTGTTGCTAATCACTTCTCTTCAGGGGGAGGAAGAAGTCTTTCTTACCATTTCAACGGGACATGTATGAATGCCAAGATATCACATTTACACATATATGTTTTAAACTATTATGCAAACATGTTTATATAAGAGTTTATGAAACAGTGTAATCATCAAAGTCATTCAAGCATGACAATCAAGTCCATCATAACACAACTCAATCAAAGACTTTCAAATGCACACATTACAAGTAACAGTTCAAGCAATTAACAATTCACGAGGTCAAATTGATGCATAACCAGCCACTTTACTTCACTTAGCACACACTTAGCACGTAACACATAATTATATCACATAGGTGCACACATTCAATACAAGACATACAATCACACATGCAGGCATACACTTTCAAGACACACACTTAACAAGCACACACGCAAGGGTTACTACCCGACAGGCCGAGGACCCTGTCCCGGCTTAGAGCTAACTAAGCTCTAATACCACCTGTAACGCCCCGATCCCTCACGAGACCGGAGGCTCTAATAACCATACTATTCTCAACCCAATGCCAAACCCGGTCACAAAATTTTAGGGAAAACGGACAGAGTTTCCCCTGTATTGTGGACTTTCTGAAAACCTGTAAACACTCAATAAAGCCACAACATAACAAGACATTCATTTATAACTAAAGATCTTAGCTTTAAGGTCATCCGAGCCTTAAGACATACAAACGGTTTAGATACACACAAGAATACATTCATAACTTAAGTTCTTTAAAAAACCGCTTATCATGTCACTCCATGATAGCATTGAACATTCTTAGAAATTAAAGCCAACCATACACCCGTTCATTCACACCCAAGCATGCAACGTAGCTAGAAGCAGAAGCAAAAGTTATTACATGCCACAATTCCATAACACTTACTACATCCACTTAGCTTTCAAACTTGCAACTACTCAAATATATATACATAAGCCCTTAGGCTCCCAAATAAAACATAAAGTAGAACAAGTAAGGTCTTCCACAGTTTAACAGGCAATCACTCAAACCTCAAGTAATAGCACACAGCAATCAGGTCAACTCCTCCAACTGCACCACCTGAAACATGTTTAGCGAGGTATGAGCAATCACAATTGCCCAGTGAGGGATAAGGTCTACCGGGGATGTGCAATGCAGCGGTTAGTACAAATAAAGCATTTTACAACCAAAGAACAATTGAAACAACAAGTTACCACACATTAAAAGGATACGATACACTTTGACTTCTATAACGTCCCGGCTAAGCGAATACCCCGAAGGGCAGAGGCACACCAGCGACGCCACGAACTGAAATCACGATGTAATAATGACACTGTTATCGATAAGCCGGCATCCCCTTATAACTCCAAAATGGGTGTACTCCGGATGTACCCCGAAATCCTACAACCCAACTCTCCCTGGGCGGCATCCCAAGCGAGAGAGGGACTGGGTAACCATGGTAGCCGAGGTATACCGGCAAGCCCGATGCCGCCCGGTTTCCACGACACTACCATGCCCAAATGGTTGCGCAACCACGATGCAATGCACTCAAAATGATAACAATAGAATACATCAACAAACACATGATTAAGGGACAACAAAGTAAGTTGCCCTCACACACAATATATAGACAATAAGTGCACATAATCTAAGTACAAGTAAATAAACTATTATGCACATAAGGATGAAGTCTCCCTCACCTGGAATTAAGCCAAGCATGCTAAAAGAATAGCTCAGATTTACTTCAACTCCCCGAATTAGCTCAAGTATGCAACCCTAGGGTGTTCATATAAGTTTAGCAATTAACTATATTAATTCCAACTCAACTCTTACTTAACTCAACCTTACAACATTAGAAGCTAGATTTATAATCACTTATTCACACAAGTTCATAACCCACACACAATTAAGATACAATGTTCACCTTATCATATCATTAGAGAACATAAGATATATTAGAAGCATCAAATACCATTAAGTTAAGATCATAAGTTATAAATTCCAATTACTTTTAATTACAATAATCAATAATCATATAACTCGATGAGTTATCCTTATAGTCCTACTCACTTAGCATGCAATGTTTATTAGAGTTTGATCTTAACAAAGTACAAGAAGTATAAACATTATAACAAGATATAAGCATTAAATATGAAAATAACTATACCAACACAAAGGGATCAATGACCGATGATCACGAAACTTCACGAAATGCTCACAAATGCCATATAACAACATGTAAAGGCAAGATATACAAGCACCAAAGCTAATTCAAAGGCTAAGCTTGAAACCCCGAGTTTCCCTTTTGTTTTCCTAAGTCATTTAACTCCAAACCGAGGCTAAGGCTCAAGATTCACCAAATAATTATTCTAATCTTCTAGTTACACATTATGGCACACTTAGAACCCTTGAAATCATTCATTAACCCGAATTAGCCACAAAAGCCCCGATTACCCCTTTGTGCGTTTGTACTACAAGTATCTTAATCAAAGCTCAACTAAGAGTTAGAAAAGCACATTTAGTCCCTACTTACCCTAAGAACACCAAATATATCAACCAAATTCACCCGGATTTATGTTTGACCCAAAACCCCTTTGTAACACAAGTCATTTTTCTTCCAAACACAAGTTAATGTTCTAGATAAGCGAGCGGGATATTCCATACTTTTAATTATCCCTTATGGCACCCCTAGGACCCTAGAAACTACCCAATTACCCGCATTTAGCACAAAAGCCCCATTTTCACTCTTTTGACTTTGTACTACACGTACCTCATCCGGGACTCAAATGGAGGCTAGCAAAGCTTAATTAGGTCCTAAATAGCCTAGGATTACTAAATGTGGAGGCCAATTCAACCCGGATTCGCGATAACCCCGAAACCCCTTTCTAAAAGTCGGCTATTTCATTCTTTCACTAGGTTACGGGCAATTAAACCCTACAAGGCCTTCACACTACTTTCATTAACATCTAAAGCACCTATTAGAACCATTAATTCAAGCTACAAGGTCTGATTTCGCAAATCCCTAATTTTCCCGTCACTATTCATGCCCTACGATCAACAAGCGATTTCAATCGTTTAAACTATGAAACAATAGCATAAATTAGGTCTCTACTACTTATACACAACATACATAAGCATATTTAAGCATTGCATGATCATAATATAGCAAATCAATAAATTCAAGAAAGTTGACATATATTTCAAATGCAAAAATAATATGCAAAACCCTCACCTAACGCGCGTAGGAGCTCCTAGAAGGCTTGCACACACCCTAAACTACTTGCTCCTTGCTTGGCTTGGCTTGGCTTGAAGATTTGATGAGCAAAATCTTCTCATTCTCCTCCTATGCTATTCTCGGATTTGCTACAGTAAAATCTGCATCTTTCTTTTTTTTTTTTGCTAAGTTATGAGCTAATTGCTTTATGGTGAGTATATATGATAGGTAGGGTCAAGTTAGGTGTTTAGTGGTCCACTAAAAATGAGCGTTGGTAGCTTAAAAACGAGCCTAAAGTGTAAAGTATAAGCTAACTAATTAAAACACTAAGTTAGTTACGTAACACTATTCATTGAACCACGAAAATCATTTTCTAAACGAGTGCTCCTATCGCTCCTAGCTCAATTGCACAATTTTCACATTCCTTTAACAATTAATATGATTTAATAAAAATGCTAATTCACTAATATAATGCAGTTTAAAAATTGAATGAATAGTGACCAAGAAAGACAACAGGTAAAGCACATAATTTAATGCACAATTAATGGATGCAACATTTAAAAATGTGTACGGTAGAATCTCGGGCGTCACAACTTAGGATTGTGTTTGGAGTTGTGTTGTGAATGAATATGATGAACTAATGCATGCCTATTTATAGAATTCAGCTAGCCCGCCATAGGAGACTTCCTATCAAACATTTTCCATCTTGGTTGGCTTTACCAACCATGTTCAAAGTATTGACCACCCATATTTATCACATGGGTGGCTACAATTGACCACATAGGTGGCTAGCATCCAAGTCAACTTCTAGGAAGTTTCCTTTGGTCAAATTGGCTAACTTTAGCAATGCATCATCCCGACGTCAACTATGTGAATCCTCGTGATAAATATATATTCTATTGCATGATAGGATTGATCCATTGAGCTGTTTCTCGTATCTTGGAGCTCCGTAAAGGTAAGGGAGTTGCATCTTATTTGCATTTCTCTATTGTTTATTGAATATGTTAAATAGTTTTCATGCTATTAATGTGATTTAGCGTATTCTAACAAGATTTACCAGTTTTATAGTTAGTAGAATGAGTCTAATGATTAATGCTCATTATTTCGCTTCTATTGCTGCCAATTGTTTAATGTGTGAGAACAACCTCTTTTGTTGTACCTCGATTATGTGTTTATCGGTTTACCTTGTTATATTGCTTTTATTAATGTTTTTCGTGTCATCGAAATAATGGTTGCGCAACCTTACTGTCGAGGCGGATGTGATGGGCCTCTCTGGTCGGTAGTGGGATTGCCAGGGTTGGTTTCTCTAGCTCCGTACCCTATTCCATCACTCGCTTGGTTCGGATATTGCCAGGGGGTGTTGGGTCGTAGGTATCGGGTACATCCAGAGTACCCATTGGTGTAAGAGATACCGGCATATCGAGACTGGGTTCGTGATTTGTGGATCGAGGCTCGTGAATCATAGATTTGGAGTGATAAGGGTTATCGATCGTATCCTTTTAAAGTATGGTATTAGAATTGTTATTCATTGTTTATTTATTGTGTTAATTGTGTTAAATTGCTGCATTGCACGAACCACGGTATACTGTTCCCATTTTTCCCTCCCTCACTGAGTATACATTATTTGTATACTCACTCCTCATCATGAATCTTTCAGGTTATAGCCAAAGGAAGTATAATTCGAGATCACGTGATAGTTCGTGCTTGAAGAGTAGTCTTACGTGTTATGTGGCTTGAGCTGTAAAAGTTGTAAAGTTTTACTTTCATGAATTGTATATACTCAATTTAGGAGAGAAATGTGTTTAAGCTTAACCAGGTCATAGAGTTCTTTGATAACCTAGTTTATGTAATAGCTTAATGAGGTTTGAGTTCAATACATGTATGGAGTTGTTGTATGTTTGGACACGGTACTGGTCCATTTATATGTTGTGTGCAGGTAAACTGTTTGTCCTATAAACAGGGGAAACTCTGTCCGTTTTTTTAAATTTTGTGACCGGATTGGAATTGGGTTGTGAATAGATTGTTTAATAGAATTCCTGGTCTCGTGAGGGGTCGGGGTGTTACATTACCTACTCCATGATTTCTCAGGTTCTATTAGCTACTAATGGATGTGCATAATTTTTTATAAGGGAAGTAAAGCATTTGCGGCCTATGCAGCTGTAGTCCTAAGGGATGCTATCAACTCAGCTCACTTAAGCTTCAACACAGTTGAAGATCACAACTCACAAACAGACTGCAAAGGCATTTAAGCACATGTGACAAAGTGTAAGCTAGCTCAGTGTTAGATAGTTGTAGTTAGTTAGGTTAGTTAGTATGGTTAATCTACATCTGTGACAGTTAGGCAACTATAAGCTAGTTGAGATACATAATTGATGTAACTGACATAGTGCTAGCATCTATTATAAATAAATGACACTGCAGCACATTGATGCAATCAGAATCATTCAATACAATTGAAGAAACTTGAATCAATGATCGAGTCTCTCTTCTTTCTCTCTTCTCTTCTTCATCTTCTTTCAGTTTCTATGAGCTTTCTTGTTTCTTGTCATGGTATCAAAAGCTTCTAAAGATATCATTGTCTTCTTGGGCCAAATTTACCAATAGTTTGTGAATCATGTTTTTTTTTCTCAACAATGGCTTCCGCAACAGCTTCAACATCTTTCGTTGTAATCTTATCTACCTCAGATTCAACAGAAGAGCTCCCACCAAGGTTAAAATTGTTCATCAACAATCTCAACTCCTTGGTTCAAGTCAATTTGGATAACAACAATTTCATGGTCTGGAAAGTACAACTTCAGGCTATACTCAAAGCCAATCGATTTCTAGACCATGTCAATGGCAAAAATCCATGTCCACAACCTGTTCTCACCAACTCTGATGGCAGTTCCTACCCCAACCCTACCTATTTGTATTGGACTCTTGTTGATGATCATCTCCAGCCATGCCTGTATGCTTCGATTAGCCAAACAATTTTACCTAAGTTCTCCATCTGGGCACTGCTCCTGAGATTTGGTCTGCCTTGGATGAAAGGTTCAACTCTCTTTCAAGATCACAAGTCAACCAGCTCAAATTGAAGTTGAATACAGTTAGCAAAAACTCACAGTCATTGCAGTCCTACTTGGATGAAGTCAAGACTATCATAGATAATCATGCTGCAATTGGTGAGCCATTAAAGAAAAAGATTTGGTACTTTTCATTGTGAAAGACCTACCAATAGAATATGAATCTCTCAGGTCCTCTATTAGAGTTCAAAAATGATATCTCTCTATGACAAAACTCACTAGCCTTCTTCTTTATGAGGATCTTCACTTTCACATGGTTATCAAACTTCTTGTTTCAGATTCTTCCTCCAACACTCTACCCACTGCCCTAAATACACAGAAAATGACCTATCAAAAAAACTCCTAAAAAGGCAGAGGTAACAGTTCAAATAGAGGAAAGGGTAGAGAAGACAACCGAGGATGAGGTAATTCATCTAGATGAGTTACACTCAAAACAACACTCAGAACTTTCAAAGTGAGGCCTCTACCTACTACCAAATTTGTGGCAAACCCAACCATGTTGCCCTTGACTGTTAGCATAGGTTTGATGGCACCAACTATGTCAGTACTAAGTCTCCTCCCAAAAGAGCTATGACTGCTCAGTACAACAACTTATTCAATGCTCCTTCTGATCAATCATGGTTTCTTGACTTAGGGGCCAATACTCATGTCACGGGAGATCTCTCACAACTACAATACTATAAAGCATACAATGGCAATGATGCAGTGACTAAGAGCAATGGTAATCAGCTAAACATAGCAAACAGTGGTTTAGGTATGCTCCATACTCATTTTGCCTCATTTTCCTTATTTAATGTCCTGCATGTTCCTAATATCTCTACAAATCTACTATCGGTCTATTTCCTAGCCAAAGATAACAATGCATCTTTGTTGTTTAATTCCAAGGAGGTGCTAATCTTAGACAATCCTACCCACAAAATCAAGTTTAGGGGCCTCTATAGGATTGGGCTCTATCCCTTGCCCTCTGCAGTCCTATCTTCATCACATTCTCAAGCTCTCAATTGTTTTACATCATCCACTGCCTTGTCTAATGGAGAATTATGGCACTACAGATTAAGTCATCCGTCAAAGCATGTTATGCAGCATATGTCTAGAGTTTTTTCTGTATCTTCTTTACCTAGTCATACTGTATGTGAAGCCTGTTCAAAAGCAAAATCACATAAACTATCATTTTTACTTTTTACTACTGTAACAACAACTTGATTTCAGTTAATACACTCAGATGTTTGGGGTCTTTCCCCTGTTGAATCCTTTATGCATTTCAAGTATTATATTGTTTTTATAGATGATTACTCTAGATTTTCTTGGCTATATCCCTTAAAACAAAAATCGGGCGCCTATATAGCCTTCTTAAGTTTCACTGCAATGATTTCAACTCAATTTAATGCCAAGATTAAATTATTCATAATAGATAATGGCTCTGAATATATTAACAAACAATTTGGCACTTATCTGCAATCACTAGGCATACTCTACCACACTTTTTGCCCATATACGCCTGACTAAAATGGTAAGGTAGAGAGGAAACATCTCCACCTACATGAAATTGTAATTGCACTGCTACATCAAGCACACCTACCCTACCCCTATTGGCTAGACGTACTTGCTACAGCCAATTACCTCACCAATAGACTTCTAAAGGCAATTCTACAATACAAAACCCCTTATGAGTGCATGTACTCTACACCATCTAAATATGAACTACTTAAAGCCTTTGGATGCTTTTGTTTTCCTTGGCTGAGACCATATGTCAAATACGAACTTCAGCAAAGATTTACCCATTCTGTCTTCTTGGGATATTGCAATAATACCAAAGGATATAGGTGTCTAGTTTTAGAGATATGCCCTAATGCTATATAGTTAGATGACCTATATAGGGCATTTTGATGTAAATCTGAAGGGCATGATTATTGGATGTTCATATTCTCCGTTCAATTATATGAATATGCCCTTAATGTTTTTCTGAGAAGAAATATATTCTTAAAGTGTTAAGAATTCGACTGCATATTTCTTCGACATGATAAACATTCAAAAGCATTCATAGTCCTTAGATTATTTGACCAGGACAAGAATAATCAAGTACAGACTATCATATGTAGTTACCTTTGATTAACATAGAAATGCTAATGATAAATGGTAGCGAACGTTGAGCTACAATGGCATAGGGATACGATTAACTCACATATGAATGATCGTTGGTTGAACAGTTCATTGAATGTGACCAGAATGACGAAACAACATGACTTTGGATTAATAGTTTGTCATTCGTTGCAAATTCTGTAAATTAATCATTTGACTTGAGAAATTACGATTGTCGACTATATCAGGGGCAAAATCTTGCGTTTGGACAATGTTCGCCTTCTTTGAGGGTGCGATACGACCTCTTGCAGTTTGGTCTTGTGATATAGAGACCGACAGGTAATTGTCAAGATAGGATCTGTTAAACTTCGACAGTGAGGCGATGTCCTATGCGATCTAGTGTTGATCGTCTGAAATGAGAAATCCTCGACCGGGGTAGTTGAACGATGGAAAGGTATTTTTCCATAGATGTCATCTCTTATTCCACCAAATTAGATCAATGCATAGAATCATATAGCGGACTTAATCATTTCATGAACCCCACAACGATCGGGATATTTTAACAGAAGGATCGAACTGCACGCTAATTTGCGACTATAAATAGGTTGTTGGAATTGGACTTCATTAATGTACATGTTGTCATGATACGTTCATTGCTAGCACGTCACTCATGAACATGAAGGTATTTCAAAAAATGACGAAGACATTTTCGGAATCGATCCTTTATCGTTGTACGGTCATAAACCTAGAAAGTCATACACTTAGTGTATCATGAATAAATCATTTTTGAGCTTGGTATTGAGTTGGAAATATGTTAAAGTGTTAACGGTATGATTTTGGACATTAATGGTTAAGTAGGCCAAAATCATAATTTTCAAAAATTTTGGGGCCAAAGCATAAATACTAAAAAGTATTGGGGCTTGAGTGCAAATAGATTAATGGGTCAATCTTCAATTAATTATTCTAAAAGGGTTTAAAAGTAATTATTGGTTGTCTTCACTAGAAGACGAAAAACAAGTTGCACAAAAGGACAAACACTAAAAGACAAAACACAAAAGGACAAAAGACAACTTGCACAAAAGGACAAACAACAAGTTGCAAGAGAAAATTGTCCAAAATAACCCCCCTTGGCCGACCATGCATAAGATTAGGACATTTGGCTTCTTGATTTGGTTAGATCATGACACTTGGCATTTGATGAGCATGTTTATGCATCTAAAAATAGAAGACAAGTCATTCATTCTTCTTTGCAACTTATGGCCAAAATTCTCATATTTTAGAAGCAAAAAGTTCTCTATTTTCTCTTGGTAATTTCGGCCAAGGCTAGTTGAGATAGGAAACGTTGTGCTTTTAATTCTCAACTCATGTATGCTTAAGCTCTTGGACTTAACTAAGCTAGCACTACTATTCGTTAGTTGTCCTTTGCTTTTGGATACTCGTGGACTGACTAGGACCTTTGCACGTGCGAAGGAGCTTTGCCTGAGTCAAGATCTTCTTCAAGTGTCTACATCCGAGTTCTCCACACGAGGTATTCTTATATTTCATTCTAAATACATATGTATATAGTTGTATATACTTTTTTGTATTTTTCTTTTGTTCTATGTTACAGATTTACTCTTGGGTTTATGTAAATACAAACTTGTTTACATGCAAATTTTTATTGTTATTATTTTCATTGCACTTGTATGTTTTTGTTATTTACATATCTCGAGACGATCCCGTTGTGCTCCCACTTTTGAAGCTGATGCCTTTTGCGCCTTCATTATGAAGTTGATGCCTTTTGCACCTTCATTATGAAGCTGACGCCTTTTGCACCTTCATTATGATGTTGACGCCCTTTATGCGCCTTCAAGTAGTATCAGAGCCATGGTTTTGAAAGTCCGTAATATGTATATTATATCTAATCTTTTAATGTTTATTGACATGTTTATGTGAAATATATGAGTTGATTCCATCCCGCATGGAAAGATCGACTTTGATTATAGCAAGCCAAAAGTTTTCTATGATCGGGCCTGATGATCCCTTTATATGGAGATCTCGGTTTACATGTCATATCGAGACTATATGGCTTGTGAACTCGGTTGGTCTTGGAATGCTTGGTTGGTGTTAGAGTCAATTCTATTTCATGCATGTTGTCAAAACATTAATAGAATATTAGATGGACTTTGTTTATCTTTTGTATATGATGCGTTAAGATTTTTATTGGTTGTTTTTCATTTAGCTTTGCTTATCTATGTGATAAGTTTAATCTAGCTACATGATGCATAAATGGTGAACTTGATCATAGACTTAGTGGATACCCGGTTTGTAATTGAGACATAAGTCTCATTTTATTTTTCTTGCTTTTGAGAGAACTTTATAGTGAGGACTATATGTAAAATCTCAAGAAGACATGCAAGGAGGCAACTGGATGAATCCAAAGGAGTTGGAGATCTTGAAGACATAGTGATGTGTTTTAAGATAGTTTTTCCTTTTTATTCCAAAGTCCATGATCCACCATTTATACATGTTGCATTCATTATATACTGTGTTTGTTCATGTATACATGATGAGATCTATTACAAAACTCCTAAATGTGCAAATTAATATTAGATCTGTTGTCATCCGCCATCCTAGGACTTAATGAACCCAAATTGATCATATTCGGTCTTACCCAAAGGTTGAGGGACATGATTCATAATAAGTTTAATTAAGTCACTAGTAGAACATAGTGATGTGGTTGTCTTCCAAAATCTAACGGCCAATTATAGCCACAAAGGCTTGAGGTTATTGATTCAATTTGTCGGATAACTATGAGATGGCGGGTGGGATCTAACTGAATCATTTAGTCAATTATAACCACAAAGGTTTGAGACCAAATGATTTAGGGACTGGATTTGACCACAACCTATTTTGTGAAATAGACAACAAAGTGTTGTTGACTCTTAATATTTATATTCCAATTATAACTACAAAGGTTTGAGGGATACAGATTGTTATTCTAATGAATTCATATTTCTTGTTATGGGAGTATGAGATTCGATAAAGATAGTGGAAGATACTATTTTTGTAAAAACCATACTTAAATAGTTATACATTTTTACATCAACTAGCAGTCTTCCTTTCTGTACTAATTATTTATGCAGTACTTTTATAATGCCTTCTATTTCAATCCCATTGTCTATATCCTTGATAAAAATGCTTTAATCAGACCAAACTTTCCCGTTGGTTTCGCAATCTTAAAATTGTTTTGGGATTGGAAAATATTGAATATGTTCGGGATAAGGCCCCTCCTGCTACCCTTCCTGAAACTGCAACTGAAGAAGAGCAAGAAACATATCAGCTCTGGGTTGAACATGACTTGAGAACAAAGACTTACATTCTTGTTTCAATGTCAAATGAACTGCAAAAGCAACATGAGAATATGTCTGATGCTGCTAGCATGATTCTGAACTTGAAATAGCTGTAGGGCGAGTAAAGTGATATTGCAAGGTATAAACTGTCAAAGGAGTTATTAAGAGCTAGATTGGAAGAAAGTGTTTATGTCAGCAAGTATGTTATCAAGATGATTAATCTGATTACTCAACTTGAGATGTATGAGTTTGACATGGACTGTAAGCTGTATACAGACCTTATTCTACAGTCCCTCCCACATTCCTTCGTAAGTTCATTGTGAACTTTCAAATGAACAAACTCTTTGCTTCTTTGCCCGTGCTAACCAATATGTTGACTACTGTGCAGTCACAGTTCAAGGGAAAGGGCAAGGAGACTGTCCTCGTTGCTGCCTCTTCTTCTTTTGGGTATAGACCCAAGAATAGAAGAAGGAGGAAGAACAACAAGAAGAAGAACAATGCTCCTAAGCCCACAGGGGGTGTTAAGAAAAAGGAAATCGTCCCTAAAGGGCAGTGTTATCATTGCAAGGTTGATGGCCATTGGAGAAGAAATTGTCCCCTGTACCTTCAAGAGTTGAAAGAGAAATAGGTTGCTGCCACTACGCGGGTACAACTTCTTTTAAATCTGTGAATGAAACTAATTTTTCAATTAGTCCAGCTTCTATGTCTTGAATTTTAGATTCTGGTTCTACAATACATGTTTGAATGTCCTTATAGAGTCTAAATGATAGGCTAACGCTTCGGAAGCGTGAGATTGTCCTGAAGGTTGGTAATGGAGCAAGTGTTGTAGCCCATGCCAAAGGAAATGTTGAAGCTTGTCTGCCTGCTGGTCATGTTTTGCGTCTTTCAAATGTGTTGTTTGTTCCAAATACTGTTAGGAATATTGTTTCTATTCTTAAGCTTATTTGTGAAAATTATGAATTTTCTTTTATGAACAAGGGATGTAATATTTATTACCATAATGAATATATCAGCTCAGCTACTTTGTTGAACAGACTTTATCATTTGAATCTTGATGAATGCATGCTTGTAACTTCAACTTCCACTTCAAAACAAACAAAAGATATTCAAATTAATGTGAAACAGTTGTGGCACTTGAGACTTGGACATATTAACGAGAAAAGATTAACATGGATGGCTCAAAATGAACTTATCGATTCATTGAGATGTGAACCCAGGCCTACATGTGAGTCTTGTATTCTTGGGAAAATGACCAAGTCATCATTTGTTAGAAAAAGAACAAGAGCCACTGAATTGTTAGCATTAATACATAGTGATGTATGCGGACCCTTTAGAGAAATGGCTTGCGGTGGTTATATTTACTTCATAACCTTCAACGATGACTATTCTCGGTATGGTTATGTGTACTTAATGAAGTACAAATCTAAGGCTTTCGAAAAATTCAAGGAATTTAAAGCTGAAGTAGAAAACCAAACGGGAAAAAGTATTAAAACCTTGCGATCTGATCGTGGAGGTGAATACTTAAGTACCGAATTTCTTGAATATCTTAAACAAGTTGGAATAATTTCACAGACTACTCCACCTGCTACACCACAATTAAATGGAGTATCTGAACGTAGGAATTGTACATTAATGGATATGGTACGATCTATGATCAATTACACAGATCTTCCAATTTCATTGTGGGGGTATGCACTTCTTACGGCTATTTATTTGTTGAATAGGGCTCCAACTAAAGTTGTTCCTACTACACCGTATGAGATGTGGTTTGGTAGGAAACCAAGTCTTAATCACATTAGGATTTGGGGACGTCCCGCTTATGTTAAGAAACTTAAGACGGATAAGTTGGAAGCAAGATCTGACAAAGGAAGATTTGTGGGATATCCTAAGGAGTCTAGAGGATATTATTTCTATTTTCCCAATGATCAAAGGATATTGATTAGCCGAGATGTCTTCTTTCTTGAAAAAAGAGTTTGTTCAAAAAGCAGGCAGTAGGAGAAAAACAAGAATTGAAGAAGAGTCTTCTGAACCACAAAATGATCAAAGTCATGATCCCGAAACTCAACAAGATCCAGAACCAGTCATCACTCAAGGACCTCGTAGATCTAGTAGAGTATCCCGTCCTCCATAGAGATATGGTTATCTTCTTAAGGAAACACAAGAGTTGTTTGTGGTTGGGGATAAAGATCATTTGGATTATCCTACTGATTATGAGGAAGTAATACATGATATTGATTCTGAGAAATAGAGGCTGGCTATGGAAATAGAGATAGAGTCCATGTATTCGAATGATGTTTGGACCTTAGTTGACTGACCTGAAAGTATTGTACCTATAGGTTGTAAATGGGTCTTCAAAAGGAAACTTGGAATAGATGGAAATGTGGAAACTTATAAAGCAAGGCTGGTTGCGAAAGGTTTTCGTCAAAAACAAGGTGTTGATTATAACAAACCTTTTCACCAGTTGCCATGCTTAAGTCCATATGCATCATGCTTGCTATTGCCGCACACTATGATTATGAGATCTGGCAATGGATGTTAAAACTGCGTTCCTGAATGGCTATCTTGAGGAAGATATCTATATGGAACAGCCTGAAGGTTTTAAATCCAACAAAGATCAAGTGTGTAAGCTTAAAATATCAATATATGGTCTAAAGCAAGCCTCTCGTTCTTGGTACATCAGATTTAATTATGTGATCAAAGAGATTGGTTTCATTAGAAATGATGATAAACCTTGTGTATACAAGAAGATCAATGGGAGCATGACCACTTTTCTGATTCTGTATGTTGATGATATTTTAATAATGGGAAATGATGTTGGACAGAAATGTCCACTAAAATTTGGTTGAATAGCAAGTTCTCCATGAAAGATCTGGGAGAAGCCTCTTATATCTTAGGGATTCGTGTCTATAGAAATAGAACGAAAAGATTGATTGGCTTGTCTCAAAGTCTGTACATAGAGCGAGTATTGAAGATATTCAATATGGAGAGTTCTAAGAAAGGTCTTATGCATATCCGGCATAGAATACATCTTTCCAAGAAAATGTCTCCCAAATCCGAGGATGAAAGGCAACGTATGGAGCGTGTACCTTATGCTTCGGTTGTTGGCAGTCTTATGTATGCCATGCTATGTACAAGGCCTGATATTACGTATGTTATAAGCCTTGTGAGCAGATATCAGTCCGATCCAAGAGAAGAACACTGGATAGCAGTGAAGTATATCCTTAAGTACTTGTGAAGGACTAAGGACCTTGCACTGATTTATGGAGAAGGAGAACTCCGGATAGATGAGTACACAGATTCAGATTTTCAATCTGATACGGATGATAGAAAGTCTACATCCAGATGTGTGTTTGTTTGTAATGGAAGAGTAATAAGTTGGAAAAGTTCCAAACAGCCAATTACTGCAGACTCTACTATAGAAGTCGAGTACATTGATGCATCTAATGCAACAAAGGAAGCTATTTGGATGAGAAAGTTCTTGTTAAAGCTAGAAGTGGTTCCTTCCACCGAGTTGCCGATAATGCTGTATTGCGACAACAATGGAGCTATTGCACAAGCTAAGGAACCTAGATCTCATCAGAAATCCAAACACATTGAAAGGCGTTTCCATATTATTCGAGAGATAGTTGCTCAAAAAGATACAAGTCTGTAGAAAGTTTCTACATTAGAGAATGTAGCTGACCCACTTACTAAGCCCATGAGTCAATTGCAGTTTGAACGTCATCTTGAAAAGATGGAGATGCGATACCATGTAGATATGCGCTGAAGGCTATATTCTATAGCATTAGTACAAGTGGGAGATTGTTAGAGATATGCCCTAATGCTATATAGTTAGATGACCTATATAAGGCATTTTTTATGTAAATCTGAATGACATGATTATTGGATGTTCATATTCTCCGTTCAATTATATGAATATGTCCTTAATGTTTTTCAGAGAAGAAGTATATTCTTAAAGTGTTGAGAATCGACTGCATATCTCTTCGACATGATAAACATTCAAAAGCATTCATAGTCCTTAGATTATTCGACCAGGACTAGAATAATCAAGTACGGACTATCATATGTAGTTACCTTTGAATAACATAGAGATTTTAACGATAAAGGGTAGCGAGCGTTGAGCTACAACGAAAGAAAGATGCGATTAACTCACATATGAATGATCGTTGGTTGAACGGTTCATTGAATGTGACCAGAATGACGAAACTACATGACTTTGGATTAATAGTTTGTCATTCGTGGCAAATTGTGCAAATTAATCCTTTGACTTGAGAAATTACGGCTGCCGGCTATATCAGGGGCTAAATCTTGCGTTTGGACAATGCTCGTCTTCGTTGAGGGTGAGATACGGCCTCTTGCAGTTTAGTCTTGTGATATAGAGACCGACAAATAATTGTCAAGATAGGATCTGTTAACCTCCGACAGTGAGGCAATGTCCTATGCGATCTAGTGTCGGTCGTCTAAAATGAGAAATCCTCGGCCGGGGTAGTTGAACGATGGAAATGTGTTTTTCCATAGATGTCATCTCTCATTCCACCAAATCAGATCTATGCATAGAATCGTATAGCGGACTTAATCATTTCATGGTCCCCACAACGATCGGGACATTTTAACAGAAGGATCGGATTGCATGCTAATTTGCGACTATAAATAGGTTCGTTGGAATTGGACTTCATTACTTTACATGTTGTCATGATACGTTCGTTGCTAGCACGTCACTCATGAACATGCTGGTATTTCAGAAAATGATGGAGATATTTTCAGAATTGATCCTTTATCGTTGTACGGTCATGAACCTATAAAGTCACACACTTAGGATATCATGAATAAAGCATTTTTGAGCTTGGTATTGAGTTGGAAATACGTTAAAGTGTTAACGGTATGATTTTGGACATTAATGGTAAAGTGGGCCAAAATCATAATTTTTGAAAGTTTTGGGGTCAAAGCATAAATACTAAAAAGTATTGGGGCTTGAGTGCAAATAGATTGAGGGGTTAATCTCCAATTAATTATTCTAAAAGGGTTTAGAAGTAATTATTGGTTGTCTTCACTAGAAGACGAAAAACAAGTTGCACAAAAAGACAAACACTAAAAGACAAAACACAAAACGATAAAAGACAACTTGTACAAAAGGATAAACCACAAGTTGCAAGAGAAAATTGTCCAAAATACCCCCCCTTGGCCGACCATGCATAGGATTAGGACACTTGACTTCTTGATTTGGTTAGATCATGACACTTGGCATTTGATGAGCATGTTCATGCATCTATAAATAGAAGATAAGTCCTTCATTCTTTTTTGCACCTTATGGCCGAAATTCTCACATTTTAGAAGCAAAAAGTTCTCTATTTTCTCTTGGTAATTTCGGCCAAGGCTAGTTGAGATAGGAAATGTTTTGCTTTTAATTCTCAACTCATGTATGCTTAAGCTCTTGGACTTAACTAAGATAGCACTACTATTAGTTAGTTGTCCTTTGCTTTTGAATACCCGTGGACCAACTAGGACCTTTGCACGTGCGAATGAGCTTTGCCTGAGTCAAGATCTTCTTCAAGTGTCTACATCCGAGTTCTCCACACGAGGTATTCTTATATTTCATTTTAAATACATATGTTTATAGTTGTATATACTTTTATGTATTTTCCTTTTGTACTATGTTACGGATTTACTCTTGGGCTTATGTAAATACAAACTTGTTTACATGCAAATTTTTATTGTTATTATTTCTGATGCACTTGCATATTTTTGTTATTTACATATCTCAAGATGATCCTGTTGTGCTCCCGCTTTTGAAGCTAACGCCTTTTGCGCCTTCATTGTGAAGTTGACGCCGTTTATGCGCCTTCATCTAGACTTAAAGTCAACACAAAATCTTAATCTCTAGGCATGTTAACTTTGTAGAGCATGTGTTTCCATTCTGATCTACAGTACCACTGTGAAGCCTCGCATTCATTTATACTTTTATTTATAAGAGTTCATGAGCATTTAACGTGCATTCCTATTTTCTTATTTGCATTCTAGAGTTTCTAAGTGCATTTACATGGTTTTATAAACATTTATATCGTTTTATGTGCACTTGCATTGTTTAATGTGCATTTAAATTCAATTACGTGTCTTTGAGTAATTTAGGTAACATAGATAATAATTAAATAATATTGCATCACACTAGCAACCAATTAGTTAGAAACTAGCTAGAATGGCAAACTAGAAGATGAGCTTTTAATTGGAGGGCTTTTTGGTCATTAACCTTGAAGGCAAAATATCTTACCTAATATAACACACACACTACACTCTACACACACACACAAAAATGAAACACACACACACACACACTCTAAACTACATGGTTGAGAGAAAAAAAAAAGAGAAAGAAAAGAGAAAAGGGAAGAAGAAAGAAGGAAAAGAGGAAAAAGAAGATCTTCCAGCTATTTTTGAGCATTTCTTTTGTATCCTCAAGCTTATTCAAGCATGTATTTTGCATCTCTTGCTTCCAAATCCAAGATCAAAGGTGTAGGATTCTTTCAAAAGCTTTCTTAAATCTCATTCAAGATTATTTGATGCACATTTAGTGATAATCTTGCTTATAGTGCTCATTTACAAACTTGTTGTGAAAATTGGGTACTTTTGTGTGTTGTGGAACTAGGGTTTTGCCTAAATTGTATTGGATGGTCTTGAGAAGTTATTTGATGAGTTAGATGTTATTTTTGTGTGTGTTGGAATGTATATAACTTGCATGCGAGGTTGGGAATAGAAGCCAAACACATTAGGACTTAGATGGTGTTCTTGGTATTTTTGGTGTTTTTGGTGTTCTTGGAGCAATTGAGGATTCTTGAGAGTTTTTGGGTGTTATAAACATGTTTTTGGGTTGTTATGTTGTTTAACAAGCTTCTTTGAGTGCACAATATGCTTAGTTGTTGATCCAAGCAAAAGCAAAAAGTTAAAATAGCAAAAGAAGTAAGAAAATGTGTGTTTTGTGCTACAGGATCCGGTCGACCGGATCTTACTCCAGTCGACCGAATCAGTTGTCCAGATATCACTAGTCAATATCTGGTCGAGTGGACCCGGTCGACTGGAGTTGATTGGATCAGTCGACTGGATGGTTTTCAGCTTTGTGCAATGTTTTTCGAAAGGGCATATCTTAGTCAATTCAACTTCGAATTGAGTTCCATTTGATTCTAGGACTATATACTTTCAATAAAATTTAATTCTATACTAAAATCAGATTATTTGGAGTTTTGGTAGAGTAGGAAACTCAACTGTTTAAGTTAGGCTAATGTAGAAATGTTGAAGTTGTTTCATAGTTTCACTCGTGTTTGTATTTTGTTGCCGTTTGAGTAATCTATTGATGACTTTTCACTATCTTATGATACTTGGCAAAGGCACTATAAATGCTTTATATGCAAGATTAATATATGTTTGCTTTATATGCCATTGATTAATCATTTATTACCGCAGGAGGTTTACATGCTTTCTTGCCATGTCATTGATAATTGCAAATACATTTGAATTGTGTATGCATGGCGGTTGCAACCATTTTTGATTGAGGTAGTGACGAGACCTCCAGGCAGCGATGGGCTTGCCGGTATATCTCGACCCTCAAAGTACTTATTCTTTCTCTTACTAAGACCTATTGATCCTTCTACGGGTCGGGACATCCTCCTACAGGTTGGCATTTGATCCTTCCACGGGTCGGGATCCAACGGTATCTTGGTAGATGAAGGTTACATGATTGAAATTGCACATTTTGTTATGATCTATATCTCGCCTACCAAAGTATTCATTCATTCTCTTCTAAGACCCATTGATCCTCCTACGGGTCGGGATATCCTCCTATGAGTCGGGAATTGATCCTCTACGGGTCAGGATTTGATCATCCAACGGGTCGGGATCCAATGGTATCTTGGTAGATAAATATTACATGATAGAAATTGCATGTATTTGTTATGATCATTTACGCGTTCTTATGTGCATGACATGTTTATTAAACTTTTTACGAAAAGATAAAACCTTTGTGAAAACTCCCTTCCCCTTTATCCCTCATTGAGCAAGTTGTAGCTCACCCTTTTCTCTACCATTACAGGTTGTTTGGGGCTAAAGCTTGAGAATAGTTGCTCGTGTTGGTTAACCTTTTGTTGTAATAGAATGAGCTAGGCATGTGATTTATTTGTTGTAATGTATTAATCTTGTGGACACCTAACAATATAACTAACTTGATACATTACTCTTTCGATGCCTAGTTGTAGTAGTTGGACCTATGTGAAGTAACTTAATGAATCCATGTCTTGTAAATTTGAACTTGGTAGTTGTAATATTATCTATTAGTGATGAAGTTTGTATAATGTGTGTTACTAGAATTGACGTAATACATAGTTTGATGTTTTGATTTATGGTAGTAGTGCTCGGGCTATTGTTTTATGCCTTAACAGATTTAGGCGGAGTAATCTTCATAGGCCCGTGGTATCACGACCCCAAAATGCTTGAGGATTCGTAAGCTTAAATTTGTATCCCTTGTCATTATTATGGTATTAGAGACCAATTTAGCAATTAAGAAAAAAGGGATCGTGACAACCACAACAAGCTCTAAGTCAAGACACTAACTCTACAGCCTATCCTCTACTCTTTAACTACTAGAAAACTATAATGTCTGAGTCTCTTACCATGTCTTCCTCAGCACCTCCTAACTCTGATCCCTTACTCACTCAGCTACTTGAACCTACCACTGCACATAGTGTTCCCATTAACACTATTGAACAATCTAGTTTGGAGCATCAACTCCCACAACTAACTGAGACTGATTCAATCTTAGAACATCCCAACAATTCTTCTACAACTAACTCTACTACACCTCTTGTTCTACCTTCTCATCATATGATTACTAGGTTAAAAATAGGTTATCTCAAACCTAAAATCTTCTTATACAATACCCTCATTCAAAATCCTCCAAGCATAACCCTCAAGCTTCAAAGAAGCCTCAAAGTATAATTGTTGGCAGAATGCTATGTTAGAAGAGTACAATGCATTGCTCAAACAGCACACTTGGGATTTAGTTCTTCTACCATTATCTAGAATGCCAATTGGATGCAAATAAGTGTATAAAATCAAAAGAAATGCAGAGGGCACAGTGGCAAGGTATAAAGCAAGGCTTGTAACAAAGGGCTTTCACCAAGAATATGGTATTGACTATTGTGAAACTTTCAGTCCTGTAGTTAAGTCCCAGACTATAAGGCTTATTTTGTCCCCAGCATTGCAAAAATTATGGACAATCAAGTAACTGGATGTATCAAATGCCTCCCTACATGGTATTTTGACTAAGGAGGTATATATGGTACAACCTCAGGGATTTGTTGATCCTAAAAAACCTGAGCAAGTTTGCAGACTAAGGAAATCATTGTATGGCCTAAAGCTACAAGGGCTTGGTACCATCTACTCTCTTACTTCCTAGTTCAACAGGGATTCAAATGTAGTAAAGTTGATACCTCTTTGTTTGTTAAGCATACCTCTCAAACAACTACCATAGTACTCATCTATGTAGATGATATTCTTATCATTGGCAGTTGCATAACATCTATTGCTACATTAATCAGTTCCATGAGTACACAATTTGCAATGAAGGACTTATGTCTTCTCTCATATTTTTTGGGAATAGAGGTCACTAAGTCAGGTTCTTCTATCATCCTACATCAATCTAAATATGTTGCTGAACTATTAACAAAAGCAGGAATGGCAAAATGCAAGTCATGCCTCAATCTATATACAATAATACCAGCCATCTGTAACAACCTAGACCCAGCATATAACACATTATACATTATTGCATATAAATTCGTACCAGTTTAAGTATTATATGTGTATATGTGTATTTTAGCATTTAGATTTATATATTAGGTTTTTTTCTACTTTTCTTATTTTCTTTAAAGGGGCACTAATATTTATTAAATTTAAATAAAAATGTTTTAACTTTTATTTTGTCATTTATAACATATGGGATTGCTCTTAGTACCTAATAGATTATTTTCATCATTTTAAAATGAGCCTTAAGCCCGAGATAAAAAAAAGTAAAGTATTTTATTTTGAAAATTTCTTATTTTTTATGTTATTTTATATATATATATATATATATATATATATATATATATATATATGGGCATACATTCATAATTTTTATTTGTATAGCACATTAGGAAAGTGGGTACAAAAGTTATTTTGCGTCTCTCATAAATAGTAAAACTAGACAACACTATTGGGTTTTTATGTTTGGCTTTGCTTTAGGCTATATTTATACAACCTATACAATATTTTTCTTATGCAAAGCCCAAGCCCAACCCAACTCATTAATACAATATACATATATACACATGTATACATAAAATAGATGAAAAATAGCACAAAAATATAGCTAAAACCACCCCTACCCGTCGGTTCTTCAAGGAAGAAAAGGAAAAGCTATTTTGCTAGGGTTCACAAATTGCTTCAATCCAAGCTTGGAATCAAGAGTCTTGAGCCATCCAAACCTTCTCCTAGCATATTCAAGTTGATTTGGTAAGGGATTTGCATAATAATTTCATTTATTAGTTGTATGTTGAATATGTAAGAGATGGCATATGCTATAAATGATATGTTTAATGTATAATCTTGACTTAAATGATTATTATGGAGCTAGTATAACATACTTTGATGGTTATTGCTCTTGTTAAATTAAAGAATGATCATGGCATATTGAAAAAGTTAAAATTGGGCATTATTCACATAGACCCTTTAAATTATGACTCAATTCTTTGTTTAATGATTGATATAGGATCTAGGGATGCTAAAAAGGTTATATGTTGAAGTTTATCGAGTTTTGTTGACGTCGTATTTTTATGCTATTTTTGTGATTTTAAAAGGGAGTTAATGTAATTAAGGCCTATATGCTTAATCTAATACCTATAATTGGTGCCATAAATGTTATAGGGTCTAGATTGAAGCTTAAAAGGATTAGACATTGGTCAAACCTAGAGCTACTAGCTTGAACACTAAAGGGATCGTGTATAGGATTGTTGTTCGGGTGTGTTTAAATGCTTTGGTTAGTGTTAATCATGTTAGATAGTGTCTAAAATACAATTATGGTATGAATTCAGGGGTGGTTTGGGTGGTTGTAGTGTAAAGCAACTAGAGGGCTTTTGGGGCTTTTGATGTAGTTGAGTTAAAAGTGGGTTTTTGTGACAACCCGAACCCGTCATATAGAGAATAATACATGTTTGCATTTAATTAGGTTTTATTTTGAATGCTAGCATAAAATTATTTGTTTATTGTACAACCCAAGCTCGAACATGAAAATTTTTATGTTTCCTTTTCTAAATTTTATATTTTTCCCTTAATAGTTTCTATTTTAGATGCATACATCCATTGAGTTTGCATGCATAGCATATCGGGAGCAACGGGAAAAAATTCGTAAGAGAGCGCAATGAATAGTCAAAATTTTCCAGCATTTTTAATTTTGTTTCCACTTAAAATTCTTGACCCATTTTGGATAAAAACTTGGTCCATTGACATTTTAACATGACCTAAACCCATACCCATTGACCTATGACCCACCTAGCTACTATTATAACCCAACTAAAAAGCAACCAAAATTAGCTAATTTGATTCTTATGATGATTGTGTGATGATTAAGTGTTGTTGCCAGCTTACTTGGATGATTCTTTGATTTAGTTGTGGTTGTTGTTGAAAATAAGAAAGAAGAATGTTAATGCATGTGATGTGTTTGATACAAGTTCTAAATGAAGCATAGAAGTGTTTTCCATGCTATAATAAAACATTGAACTAGTTTGATGTAAGGAATTAGCTAGAAGGTGAAATAGAGCAAGCAATTGCAAATTCAAAATAGTGCACTGCCCTTGTCTTTCGAAACTCTTTTGACAAAGAAAACGTGCTCTAAAATTTACAAAATTTACACAGCAGCTAGATTAGGCAATTTAGAACAAATGTTAATTTTTTAGAGCTAAGGCTAATTCTAACGTTTTAGGCCTCCGATTTAGCCATTTCCAAAATGTGTCCTAAAAATCGCTGCTACTGGATAGTTTGTGCAGTTGCATGGGAAATGTCATAACTTGCTGATTTTAAACTGGAATTAAGCTCTGTTTAATTCTAAAATCAACTAAACTCGAAGAGCTACATTTATATGTAAAAACCAGAGAATTTGGAGTTCAATAGCATAGGTAATGAATTTGATAAATTTTGGGTTCTGTTAGAAGTTTTGAAAATGGGCATGTTTTCATGAAGATCTACTTGCTATGTGTTGTATTCCATATCTATCTTGTATATTAGAGTTCATAAGTGAGTGAGAGCATTCTTTTGATAGTTTAGAAGTTTTTATGTTTATTTTCATGTTAGATCAAGGATTAGTTAATAATGTATATATTGAAAACCAAGTGTTTGAGTTTATGCTTGAATGAAGTGTTTTATGGTAGAAGTTTGACAATGTTCTAGTTAAGTGTTTTAAGTGTTCTACTTGTATTAACTTAGTAATTCTAGCATGTTAAATGTCTAGTTAGTCTATGTGATTTAGAACCCAATGCATGCTAAATGGAATACTCGAGAATGAATGTAAAGTTAACTTAGATGGTTAGATTGTTATTAAATGTCATAGTTAAAGAGTATTTAAAGTTATATGCATGTTGTTGACCAACAATTTAAGATGTTTGCAAACCATGATATAAGGTAAAGAATGTTTTCCAACATGTTAGTGAGATGATGTAAAGTAGTTAAGTTTGATGTGTTAGTTAACTACAATCAAATCTAAATTACTCTTAATTATGAATTCTATTTGAATTGCAAGTTTATGGTGCAAGAAAATATAGAATGACTTTGCTGAAATTTGCAGTTTTTGGGCGTTTAGGGGCTGACCATGTCACGCCCCAACTCGACTCCACCTACGATCAGTCAGGACGCAACGGAATTTCGACAGTATAACGATAGTAATTAGGACACCGAGGTTCTAAACCAACCTCTTTAGAACATCATACATCAAACTCCATAAACAATCCCAACAATCATCTCCTCAATTAAGTTAACAACATACAACACATCCATATTATACAATAATCATTCTTCAACATTCCAATCATAGTTATACGCCTCCGTTCCAACTTAATACATAGGCTATACATACATTTCAAAATAGATTATACAAAACATTATTTTACAACAACTAAGATAATCTCATGGCAATAACTCATGCACATAAGACTCATCCACATACGACACATTTCTCTCTTCAGGAGGCACATACCCGTAGTCAAAATCAGTAACACCTGCATGCATGCAATAATAGAGAGTGAGCTTATATAAAATAAGCCCAACGAGGATCCGATAGATCTCGAGCAAGGTCTACTAAACTCCTTGGAATAATCCTTTGAGTCAGTAAACACACAATAACATCAATAATACTATCATCACATAACTATATGACCATTCAATAAAGGATACTCTCTCTAGTTGGTGTAGCTCCAAACGCCATCACGATCTCAACCATTCTTCTTGTAACTCCCTATTACTCATGCACCCGGGGTACCCCCAATAACCTCGCCCTCCATGACACCTCCGTCATGCGAGCTGGAGGCAATCTCTGATAGTCATGCCGTTATCAACCCGACAGCCCGATGCTGCCCGAGAGGTGGCACACACATACCAGAGACCCAGCAATAATAATAAACATCAATCATTCACAGGAGGACAGTCTAGCAGAACTGTTTATCTCCCGGCATCAATCATCAATCAATAATCATCAATCATCATCAATAAACATATTATCATCATCAATAATCATATTATCATCATAATAACATCAATAAACAATTTAACAACAAATAACTAAGTTAGATGACAAAGTAGGCCATCCAACCGAACATGCATTAAACACACAATCAAACCCTAGTTTACCCATCAACAACTCACAATTCAATCACTCAAACCACACCCGATCAACTAAGGCTCAATTCAATAATTTAAAGAAAGATAACCTAAACTTCAAATAATCATATCTTACATTCTACTAATCCAAACAACCCCAAATCAGTTTCAAACACTCACTCATTCGATCAACTAAATTAGCCCTCTCGGAAACCAACCAAGACACCTCAAAATCAAGTCCAACAACCCTAAAACCCCAAGGCACCTAGGCTGAAATTTTTGGATTTTCACCCAAACATCATAATTGAAAATTCGGCATTACAACGGCGCTACCACGTAATTAACAAACTTTTAGAAATCGACGGCAATCGATTCCGATCAATACAATTCAAAATAATCAACATTAACCAAATTAATCAACTTTAAATACCCAAAAAATAATAATTATGCTACAACTGATAAAAACTCGTAGGATTACATATAAATGATCTCTAGCATGCAAGGAGCAATAATCTAACATCAGATTAGAATTCTAACGGTTCAATTTTCATTTATACACAAAAATGCAAAAGACAACTTTTGAGATCTAGAATTTCTCTCTCACCTTTGATGTGTTTTGATGCAAGAAATGTGTAGAATGGATGCCAAACAAGTGAAATCAAGCTTTGAATCACTCAATTCGGCTTTGAAATACAAAATCTATGAGGAAAATACTTTGAAAATGCCTTCATCTTTCTCCTCCAAGGAGCCACGGTTTGTGTGTGTTTTTGGTGGTGTTTTGCTTTGTTTTTAATGTGTGTTGATAATATATTAAGCAAAGGTCAAATAAATAAAAGAAAGTCAAAGTGAAAACTAATTATTTTTAGTGTTTTCTTGACTTTAAATGCATTTTCTTGATCACCAATGTTCAAAACAATTATTCAACACCCAAGCTAGCTCAAGTAGGTTATTTTTAGGTGACAAGAAGTTTTACAATCAAACACTTTCACCCGAGTCGGCTTAAAACTCGATTTTCGCAAAAGTCGGTGTAAAAATCCTAATAAATTCTTAAGCCGATTTTAAAACCGTTTTAATCAAATACAGGTCTATTAAAGTCCGTGGACTAGGTCTAGAAGGGTTAAAAAGACCAGTTTCAAAATTTTAGCGGACGTGTTTCGAAAACACTATTCACTAAAAATCGATGATAAAATTTATGATCCCGTTTTTTATGAAAATTTCATGAATCCACATTTAGCACGTATTAGGAGTATTGACATTAAAATTATAACATTCTAGGTCATATAGCACATAAACAGGTCAAATGCACACAAAACGAGATAAAACACGTAAATCGAGTTAAAACAGAAAAATGGGGTTTCACAGACCAAGTTGGGCAGCTTTATGCCATCCTTAAATTGGTCATTTTAGGCGATAATATGGTTTAATAATTTGTATTTAGGTAGGGAAAAATGTTGTTAGTTGAAGAGGCATGTTGGTTTGGCTTGGAGATATGTTTTAGTGGTTATTTTGAGTCTATTTGACTAGTTTAAGTGCACTTGTGTACTCTTATGTGTTGTGTGAATTGAATATGCTTTATGGTTGTTCAAATTGCTAATGTTTATATACCTATCGAATTGTGGGTTTAATCAGAGAATATTTAACGTGTTGAATAATGTAGTGAATGTAATGCATGCTAAATAAAGAAATGTATTTGATAGTTATGATAGTTCAATGGAATCAAATGAAAATTAATAAGTTAATGGAATTATAAACTAGCTTTAGTTGAGAATGAATGTATAACTTCTTATATAGATAGTTGATTGTATTATGTAGTGTAATGGAAGGCGTTGGTGCATTGGTAGAATATAGAAATGGTTCTTAAATAAATTCTTATAGGTTTGGTTTTCCAAGGTGAGGAAGTTGCATCTTATTTTCATTTCTCTATTATATATTGAATATGTTAAATAGTTTTCATGCTATTAATGTGATTTAGCGTAATCTAACAAGATTTGTCAGTTTTATAGTTAGTAGAATGAGTTTAATGGTTAATGTTCGTTATTTTGCTTCTATTGTTGTCAACTGGTTAATGTGTAAGGACAACCTCTCTTGTTGTTCCTCGATTATGTGTTTATCGGCTTACCTTATTATATTGCTTTTATTAATGCTTCTTATGTCATCGAAATAATGGTTGTGCAACCTTATCATCGGGGCTGATGCGATGGGCCTCTCTGGGCGGCAGCGGGCTTGCTAGGGTTGGTTGCTTTAGCTCCGTACCCTATTTCCCCACTCGCCTGGTCTAGAGATTGCCAAGAGGTGTTGGGTCGTAGGTATCGAGTACATCCGGAGTACCCATTGGTGTAAGGGATGCCGGCATATCATGACTATGTTCGTGGTTTGTGGATCGAGGCTCGTGAATCAAAGATTTGGAGTGATAAGGGTTATCGATCGTATCCTTTTAAAGTATGATATTAGAAATGTTATTCATTGTTTATTTATTGTGTTAATTGTGTTAAATTGCTGCATTACACGAACCCCGGTATACTGTTCCCATTTCCCCCTCCCTCACTGAGTATACATTATTTGTATACTCACTCCTCATCATGAATCTTTCAGGTTATAGTCAAAGGAAGTGTAGTTCGTGATCACGTGATAGTTCGTGCTTGAAGAGTTGCCTTATGTGTTATGTGGCTTGAGTTGTAAAAGTTGTAAAGTTTAGTTTTAATGAATTGTATATACTCAATGTAGAAGAGAAATGTAATTAAACTTGACCAGGTCATAGAGTGCTTTAATAACCTAGTTTATATAATAGCTTAATGAGGTTTGAGTTCAATGCATGTATGGAGTTGTTGTATGTTTGGACACGGTACTAGCCCATTTATATGTTGTGTGTAGGTAAACTATTTATCCTATAAATAGGGGAAACTCCGTCCGTTTCTTCTCGTATTCATGACTTGGGTTTTGGATCAGGTTGTGTTTAGTGGGTATATAGAGCTCCTGTTTCCATGAGGGAATGGGGCGTTATAGGTGGTATCAGAGCTTAGTTAGCTCATAAGCCGGGACAGGGTCCTCGGTTTGGCGGTTAGTAACCCTTGGTTGTGTGCTTGTTAAGTGTGTTTTGAAAATGTGTGCCTATATGTAAGATTGTGTGTCTTGACTTAAATGTGTGCACCTATGTGATATAGTTATGTGTTATGTGCTAAATGTGTGCTAAGTGAAGTGGAGAGGCTAGTTGTGCATTGAATTGACCTTGTGAATTGAATCGACCTCGTGAATTTTTAATTACTTGAATTGTTGCTTATAATGTGTGTATTTGAATGTCTTGGATTGAGTTGTGTTATGATTGATTTGGTTGTCGTACTTGAATGACTTTGATGATTAAACTGTTTTATAAACTCTTTTATAAACATGCTTGCATAATAGTTTAAAGCATATATGTGTAAATGTGATATCTTGGCATTTATACATGTCTCGTTGAAATAGTAAGAAAGACTTCTTCTTCCCCCTGAAGAGAAGTGATTAGTAGCAGGCTCTTTAAGTTATGTGAATTAGCGAGAATGAGAAGCATTTGATCATCCCTTTATTAGGAGTTGGTGTTTATAGTTGGAGCTTGGTTATTAGGATTTCCTCTAAGACATTCTTGTATGCTCAGCAGTCCTAGATGAATGGCTTTCTTTGGGGTTTCTGTATGACTGTTCTTTGAAGCATTCCCTTGGTATTTTCTTATTGGGCATTCTTCTAATATTTCTTTATTGGTGCTTCTTGTTGTACAAAATTCTCACTCAGCAAACAGTGATGGGGCCTCGATGGTTGGTTTTATATATGATGCATCCGCTTGAGATTCTCATTTAGTTCTCATCCGGCCGGGATTCTACATTTGGTATTCTACTTGACTATCTTATTAGATGCATGGTATTTTCTTTGGTATTCTCTTTGACATCTCATTCGAGCTTTTATTTAGCCTTATTACTTGGGAATTCTCTGGCAGTTCTATTGAGGTTCTTACTTGGGTTTTTCCTACGGGCATTCTTATTCAGTGGTCTTGCTCGACAATCGATGAAGAGTAACCGGAATTGGACTTCAGATGATGCTGAGTTCTCTTTGAAGAAGAATTGCGAGGAAGCAATTGTTTTAAGGGGGGAAGGATGTGATAACCCGAACCCGTCATATAGAGAATAATATATGTTTGCATTTAATTAGGTTTTATTTTGAATGCTAGCATAAAATTATATGTTTATTGTACAATCCTAGCTCGAACATGAAAATTTTCTGTTTCCTTTTCTAAATTTCATATTTTTCCCTTAATATTTGCTATTTTAGATGCATACATCCATTGAGTTTGCATGCATAGCATATCGGGAGCAACGGAAAAAAATTCGTAAGCGAGCGCAATGAATAGTAAAAAATTTTCAGCATTTTCAATTTTGTTTCCACTTAAAATTCTTGACCCATTTTGCATAAAAACTTGGTTCATTTACATTTTAACATGACCCAAACCCATACCCATTGACCCAAGACCCACCTAGCTACTCTTATAACCCATCTAAAAAGCAACCAAAATAAAAATAAACACAAGACACACAAAACACACAACACACACATCGGTCTCTACACACACACACTCAAATTTCTGCACACACACACTCATGGCTGAAAATAGGAAAGAAGAAGGAGAAAAAGGAAGGAAAAGGGTGAAAAATCTCATCTTAATGCCTCTAGCTTGCATTTCTACTTGTGTTTGGTAAGGAGTTATATCTTTGGTGTATTTCTTGGGTTTTTTTTTATAAAAATGTTAAGTGATGTAAATGTTATAATAAGATGATATATACTTTGATTTAGCTAGCTAATTTGATTCTTATGATGATTGTGTGATGATAAAGTGTTGTTGCTAGCTTACTTGGAGGATTCTTTGATTTAGTTGTTGTTGTTGTTGAAAATAAGAAAGAAGAATGTTAATGCATGTGATGTGTTTGATACAAGTTCTAAATGACACATAGAAGTATTTTCCATGCTATTCTAAAGCTTTGAACTAGTTTGATGTAAGGAATTAGCTAGAAGGTGAAATAGAGCAAGCAATTGCAAATTCAAAATAGTGCACTGCCCATGTCTTTCGAAGCTCTTTTGACATAGGAAACGTGCTCGAAAATTTACAAAATTCACATAGCATCTAGATTAGGCAGTTTAGAACAAATGTCGATTTTTAGAGCTAAGGCTAATTCTAACGTTTTAGGCCTCCGATTTAGCCATTTCCAAAATGTGTCCTAAAAATCGCTGCTACTGGATAGTTTGTACAGTTGCACGGGAAAGGTCATAACTTGCTGATTTTAAAATGGAATTAAGCTCTGTTTGATTCTAAAATCAACTACACTCGAAGAGCTACATTTATATGTAAAAACCAGAGAATTTGGAGTTCAACAACATAGGTAATGAATTTGAAAAATTTAGGGTTCTGTTAGAAGTTTTGAAAATGGGCATGTTTTCATGAAGATCTACTTGCTATGTGTTGTATTCCATATCTATCTTGTATATTAGAGTTCATAAGTGACTAAGAGAATTATTTTAATAGTTTAGAACTTTTTATGGTTATTTTCATGTTAGATCAAGGATTAGTTAATAATTTATGTATTGAAAACCAAGTGTTTGAGTTTATGCTTGAATAAAATGTTTTATGGTAGAAGTTTGAAAATGTTCTAGTTAAGTGTTTTAAGTGTTCTACATGTATTAACTTATTAATTCTAGCATGTTAAATGTCTAGTTAGTCTATGTGATTTAGAACCCCATGCATGCTAAGTGGAATACTCGAGAATGAATGTAAAGTTAACTTAGATGGTTAGATTGTTATTAAATGCCATAGTTAAAGAGTATTTAAAGTTATATGCATGTTGTTGACCAACAATTTAAGATGTTTGCAAACCGTGATATAAGGTAAAGAATGTTTTCTAACATGTTAGTGAGATGATGTAAAGTAGTTAAGTTTGATGTGTTAGTTAACTACAATCAAATCTAAATTACTCTTAATTATGAATTCTATTTGAATTGCAAGTTTATGGTGCAAGAAAATATAGAATGACTTTGCTGAAATTTGCAGTTTTTGGGCATTTAGGGGCTGACCAAGTTGGGCAGTTTTATGCCATCCTTAAATTGGTCATTTTAGGCTATAATATGGTTTAATAACTTGTATTTAGGTAGGGAAAAATGTTGTTAGTTGAAGAGGCATGTTGGTTTGGCTTGGAGATATGTTTTAGTGGTTATTTTGAGTCTATTTGACTAGTTTAAGTGCACTTGTGTACTCTTATGTGTTGTGTGAATTGAATATGCTTTATTGTTGTTCAAATTGCTAATGTTTATATACCTATCGAATTGTGGGTTTAATCAGAGAATATTTAACGTGTTGCATAAAGTAGTGAATGTAATGCGTGCTAAATAAATAAATGTATTTGATAGTTATGATAGTTCAATGGAATCAAATGGAAATTAATAAGTTAATGGAATTATAAACTAGCTTTAGTTGAGAATGAATGTATAACTTCTTGTATAGATTGTTGATTGTATTATGTAGTGGATGGAAGGAGTTGGTGCATTCGGAGAATATGGAAAGGGTTCTTAACTAAATTCTTATAGGTTTGGCTTTCCAAGGTGAGAAAGTTGCATCTTATTTGCATTTCTCTATTGTATATTGAATATGTTAAATAGTTTTCATGCTATTAATGTGATTCAGCATATTCTAACAAGATTTGTCAGTTTTATAGTTAGTAGAATGAGTTTAATGGTTAATGCTCGTTATTTTGCTTCTATTGTTGTCAACTGGTTAATGTGTGAAGACAATCTTTTTTGTTGTTCCTCGATTATGTGTTTATCGGCTTACATTATTATATTGTTTTTATTAATGCTTCTTGTGTCATCGAAATAATGGTTGCGCAACCTTATCATCGGGGCGGATGCAATGGGCCTTTCTAGGCGGCAGCGGGCTTGCCAGGGTTGGTTGCTCTAGCTCCGTACCCTATTCCCTCACTCGCCTGGTCCGGAGATTGTCAAGGGGTGTTGGGTCATAGGTATCAGGTACATCCGGAGTACCCATTGGTGTAAAGGATGCCGGCATATCGAGATTGTGTTCGTGGTTCGTGAATCGAGGCTCGTGAAACGAAGATTTGGAGTGATAAGGGTTATCAATCGTATCCTTTTAAAGTATGGTATTAGAATTGTTATTCATTGTTTATTTATTTTGTTAATTGTGTTAAATTGCTGCATTGCACGAACCCTGGTATATTGTTCCCGTTTCCCCCTCCCTCACTGAGTATACATTATTTGTATACTCATTCCTCATCATGAATCTTTCAGGTTATAGTCAAAGGAAATGTAGTTCGTGATCACGTGATAGTTCGTGCTTGAAGAGTGGCCTTACGTGTTATGTGGCTTGAGCTGTAAAAGTTGTAAAGTTTTACTTTCATGAATTGAATATACTCAATGTAGGAGAGAAATGTAATTAAGCTCGACCAGGTCATAGAGTGCTTTAATAACCAAATTTATGTAATAGCTTAATGATGTTTGAGTTCAATGCATGTATGGAGTTGTTGTATGTTTGGACACGATACTGGTCCATTTATATGTTATGTGCAGGTAAACTGTTTGTCCTATAAATAGGCAAAACTCCGTCCGTTTCTCCTCGCATTCGTGACTTGGGTTTTGGATCGGGTTGTGTTTAGTGGGTATATAGAGCTCCTGTTTTCGTGAGGGAATGGGGCGTTACTGTTTTCATGGCTTATAATGGTGTCATAAAGAGTCCTTGGAAAGATGGAATGGTGGGATTGTGATTTGCATGAGTTTTTCTTTGTACGTGTTTGTATTGGACTAAAGGGACTAGGTTATGGAAATGGAACTAATTGTTAGTAATTGTCTTATAATTGATTAATTAAGTGTTTTTATGCATTTGTATAGCATATGTACCCTAGTAGTGAAGTTTTGTTAATTGAGTTGCTTGGTTGCTTTGCTAGAATATGAGTGTATCTTGTTTACATTGTTAAGTTGCTTATTGATTGTTACTATATGCTAAGGCAACCTACTTTGTTGTCCCTCAATTATGTGTTTATCGGCTTAGCTTGTATATATTGCTACGTGCTTAAGTGTCCTATTGTGTTCTTTATGTAAGTATTTATATGTGCAAAAACTAAGTGCTATACGGGGAAAAGTGCCTTGGGGCCACCTCTTGATCCCTTAGGAGCCACCTCTAGTGTCATGTACATATCTTGCTATCTCACATCTTTCGTCATCGTTACTGTGGTTGTGCAACCATTCAGCACGGATGTGGTGGTCACCATTGGGTGGCAACGGGCTTGCCAATGGTTGTTCACCCTCCGTAGCTATTCCCTCTCTCTTTAGGGATACCGCCTTGGGAGATGTAACACCCCAACTCGACCCCCCTTACGATCAGTCAGAACGCAATGAAATTTCGGCAATATAACAACTGTAACATGGACATCAGGGGCTCTAAACCAACCCTTTATAACTTCATACAACCAACTCCAAATTTCAACAACTCCTCAATCATTTCAACAACATACAACACATCAATCACCATATATTTAAACAACCATACAACATCCCAACCATATGTTATATGCCTCTGTTCTAACAACAAACGATAAGCTATACCATACACATGCATAATATATATATAAAGCTAGTCTAGTAACCTATTCAAGTTCCAAAAGTAAGACAACTAAGCTACCATAATACTTTCACTATCCTTAAATCATCTTATACAAAATAACTTCAAAGTAAATACAATCCAACTAGTTCCAATATACAATATAGCAAAAAGAGGACTTCAGCTCAGACATCATGGATAAGACTCTGGCACATAAGACTTCTCCACAGAAGGCACATACTCAGCTTCCTGAGGCACGTACCCGTAATTCGGTTCAGTAACACCTGATTGCAGATAACGAATGAGAGTGAACTTATATAAAACAAGCCCAGTGAGAAATTCTATAGATCTTTTCAGAAAACATTAATTCCTACCACTTTGGACATCACCCTATGAACCATAACACATATTAATATTCATTAACATCAACATTTCAATTTAAACACATAAATGACCACCTAATTGTGAAAGGATACTCTAGTTGGTGTAGCTCCATACACCATCACGATCTCAACCAACTTCTTGTAACTCCCCATTACTCACACACGCGAGGTACCTCAACTAGCCCCTCCCTACATGGCACCTCCGCCCATACGGGCTGGGGGTAGTCCATGATAGTCATGTCGTTTTCAACTCAACAACCTGATACTGCCCGAGAGGTGCCACACACTATCAAGACTCATGACAATAATATTAAACATTCATATCACAGGAAGACAACAAAAGTAGGTTGCCTATCTCCCGGCTCATCAATAATCAATCAGTTAAAATCATTTCAATAACATAACATCAATTAATCAAATAAACAACTAACAACTAAGTTAGATGACAAAGTAAGCCACCCAACTTAACATGCATTAAACCACACAACCAAACCCGAATTTAACCAACAACAACCCAAGAATCAATCACTCAAACACCACCCAAACACCCAAAGGCAACATTTCAACATTTAAAGAAAGACTACACAAACTTATAAAAGTCATAACTTACAATCTACTAATCCAATAACCTCCAAACCACTTTCTATCACACAACCACACATACAGCTACATTAACCCCACTAAAGACCAACCAAAAGCCATCCAAAACAAGTCCAACAACCCTAATTTTGGCAATGTACAAGGCTGAATTTTTTGGACTTTTGCTATGACATCCTAATCAAAAATTCGGCATTACAACATTACTACCCCATAATTAACTAACTTTTAGAAGCAACAACCAATCAATTCCAACTACTACAACAACAATTATTCAAGAAACAAGCCAAATTATCAATTAAATACCCCAAAAATAAAAATACATGTTATAACCGTTAAAATTGCTATAAACTCACAAAGTTAGTCTACAACTCCTAACTAGCAATAATCCAAAGACAATTTAACAAAACAACAACTAAATATTCAATATTAAAAATTTGAGATAAGCTTTAAAATTATAATATAGTTTTTCTCTCACCTTTGATGCAAAGTAATGGTAGAAATGTGTAGAATAGGTGCCCAATAAGCAATTTCAAGCTTCGAATTGAAGCAAACGGACTTGAATTGAAGTTTTTCGTTTGAAAAATGCTTTGAAAACCTTGAAAATATTTTTCCTTCTTTCCCCCAATTCTCACGGCTGCAATGTGTGTGTAAATGTGGTGTTTTGCTTTGTTTTAATGTGTGTAGTCATCTTATAAGCCAAGTCAAAGCTTGACAACTTGGTCAAATGCAAAATAAATTGAGTTTTAATTAAAAAGACAAGTTTAACCTCCTATTTCAATGCATTTTTCATTTGTGCCATGCTAGGATTATTAAAGATGACAAATGATTTATATTTAATTTATACTAGGTCAATGAAAGTCAACGCAAGAATCGATTTGAGCAAAAATCATTATTTTAGCTTAAAAACGTACTTTTTTGCCCTTAAAGTCTATTTAAATTTCTAATCAGTTTTAGAAATAATTTTTATTCAAATACGGGTCTATTAATAATGGAGGACTAGTTTTTAAAACGTTTAAAAGACCTGTTTCAAAAATTTTCCGGACGTGTGCTCAAATGGTCATCAAAAGGCACTAAAATGAAATTTTCTCCAAAATTATTTATGGAAATTTTATGAATGCACAAATTTCATGTAACAGGAGTAGTATTTACAAAAAACCTAGTTTGGTCAAAGATTATAAAAAGTCAAAGTTAAAGAAAACCAAAAAGTCAACATTTATAAAGGTCAAAGATGATAAAAGTCGACATTTTTCAAAAAGTCAAAGATGATAAAAGTCAACATTTTCCAAAAAATAAAAGTAGATGAAAGTCAACATTTTTCAAAAGTCAAGGTAGACGAAAAGTCAACGCAAGAGTGGGTTTTAGCAAAGTCAAAGCTAGAAGTTTTGGTGAACGTTGGCAATTTTAGTTGTTTTAGCCAAAAATAGTAATATTTATACTATCTAACTTATATACTATTTTTAGTAGACTATTTTTTGGGACAACATTTATTCATAAGCATTTAATTACATATAGTCTAGTTATACTGCACAATTTTACAAAAGAAAATGAAAAGTCACATTATTTGTTTTTCAAATGTCTTTTAAATGCACATTTAATCCAAGATCAATTAATAACTCACATATAAACATATATACTAATTCTAATAGCATTTAAACGAGTGAAAACACGTAATTGCAAATAGGGAAAATTCTGGGGTCTCATATTCTCCCCCTCTTAAAAGAATTGCGTCCGCGCAATTCTTGCTTGATCCTCGGAGTAACTCAGGCGCGGTTGACTCAAACATGCGAAATGAAAGACCGAATACCAAATTCCAAATACCAACTAAGAACACCAAGTAGGAACACCGAATAAGATCATTGAATAAGAATCCCCGAACAAGAAGCTTGAATAGGAACGCTGAATAAAAACACCGACTAGGACTTCCGAATAAGAATCCCAAATAAATTATCGAAGAAGAACGCCAAACATAGATCCCGTAATAGAGCACCAATCAAGAATACCAACTGAGAACTTTGAACAAGATCACCGTTGGAGAATACTGAATAATAATCATGAAATAAGAACTTTGCATAACACCATATAAGAATTCCACATAAGAATACCGATAGAAAATACCAAAGAAGAATTCCAATGAAGTATACCGAATAAAAATCTTCATATAGAAATCTCGAAAAAAGAATGCCGAATAAGATTACCGTTTGCCCCAAAAGAATCCAAATAAGAATTCCAAATGGAATACCAGATACCGAAAGTCATATACCGAATAAGGCCACCAAGCAAGAATTCCAAATGAAGATACCGAAGAAAAAGCCAAAGGCCGATCATTAAATACCAAACTCTGAGCATTTAGTACCACCTACTGATCACCATAACCATTGATCTACTGTTCCTTCATTTGTTAATCCACTTTTAGGGAGATCCGCTACTAGCCGACTCTTTTAGGGGAAGGGATTACTTACCATTTTACAAGTAATGCATGTACACAGTTAATAACATATAAAGTAAACTGTTCATAACACACATAACACTTTTAGTTCAATTTGCTCATTCTACTAAGCTAGTAACTATGCTAGAGTTCAGTAATACCTAATCATATTTGCAAGATATCTAGCACAATTTAAAATGTAATCTATAGAAGATAGATTCACACGTTGTTACTAATATCTAAAGCACGTACCTAGAAAATCAATGTACTAAGGACTAAGTAATGTCACATAAATGTACTAAGTACACAATCTTCACATAGGCAAATTGAGCACATACCACACAGTGGTCACATAAAACACATTGAGCACGTAAGACAACAGTTATTCACATAAAGCACATTGACCACATTTAATTCACTTAACACATAAAGCATATTGATCACTTAGAAAGTTAGTCACATAAACAAATTAATCACACAAACATATTAACATGTAATTCAAATTTCACTTAGTACATACATTCATGTTAAGACCTCTACCCACATTCCGAGGATACCCCGGCTAACAGCTAATCAAGCTCTGATACCACTTAATGTAACGCCCCAACTTAACCCCCCTTACGATCAGTCAGGACGCAATGGAATTTTGGCAATATAACAACTGTAACATGGACATCAGGGCTCTAAACTAACCTTTTATAACTTCATACAACCAACTCCAAATTTCAACAACAACTCCTCAATCATTTCAACAACATACAACACATCCAATCACCATATATTTAAACAACCATACAACATCCCAACCATAGGTTATATGCCTCCGTTCCAACAACAAACCATAAGCTATACCATACACATGCATAATATATATATAAAGCTAGTCTAGCAACCTATTCAAGCTCTAAAAGTAAGACAACTAAGCTAGCATAATACTTTCACTATCCTTAAATCATCTGATACAACATAACTTCAAAATAAATACAATCCAACTAGTTCTAATATACAATATAGCAAAAAGAGGACTTCAGCTCAGACATCATGGATAAGACTCTGGCATATAAGACTTCTCCACAGAAGGCACATACTCAGCTTCCTAAGGCATATACCTGTAATCCGGTTCTGTAACACCTGATTACAGATAACGAATAAGAGTAAGCTTATATAAAACAAGCCCCTGATGAATTCTATAGATCTTTTCAGAAAACATTAATTCTTACCACTTTGGACATCACCCTATGAACCATAACACACATTAATCTTCATTAACATCAACATTTCAATTTAAACACATAAATGACCACCCAATTGTGAAAGGATACTCTAGTTGGTGTAGCTCCATACGCCATCACGATCTCTACCAACTTCTTGTAACTCCCAATTACTCACACACCGGAGGCACCTCAACTAGCCCCTCCCTCCATGGCACCTCCGCCCATGCGAGCTGGGGGTAGTCCATGATAGTCATGCCGTTTTCAACTCGACAACCTGATACTGCCCGAGAGGTGCCACACACTATCAAGACTCATGACAATAATATTAAACATTCATATCACAGGAAGACAACAAAAGTAGGTTGCCTATCTCCCGGCTCATCAATAATCAATCAGTTAAAATCATTTCAATAACATAACATCAATTAATCAAATAAACAACTAACAACTAAGTTAGATGACAAAGTAAGCCACCCAACTTAACATGCATTAAACCATGCAACCAAACCCGAATTTAACCAATAACAACCCAAGAATCAATCACTCAAACACCACCCAAACACCCAAAGGCAACATTTCAACATTTAAAGAAAGACTACACAAACTTATAAAAGTCATAACTTACAATCTACTAATCCAATAACCTCCAAACCACTTTCTATCACACAACCACACATGCAACTACATTAACCCTACTAAAGACCAACCAAAAGCCATCCAAAACAAGCCCAAAAACTCTAATTTTGGCAATGCACAAGGCTGATTTTTTTGCACTTTTGCTAGGATATCCTAATCAAAAATTCGGCATTACAACATTACTACCCATCAATTAACAAACTTTTAGAAGCAACAACCAATCAATTCTAACTACTACAACAACAATTATTCAAGAAACAAGCCAAATTATCAATTAAATACCCCAAAAATAAAAATATAAGTTACAACCGTTTAAAATTGCTATAAACTCACAAAGTTAGTCTACAACTCCTAACTAGCAATAATCTAAAGACAATTTAACAAAACAACAACTAAATATTCAATATTAAAAATTTGACATAAGCTTTAAAATTATAATATAGTTTTTCTCTCACCTTTGATGCAAACTAATGGCAGAAATGTGTAGAATAGGTGCCCAACAAAAATTTCAAGCTTCAAACGGAAGAAAACAGACTTGAATTGAAGTTTTTCGTTTGAAAAATGCTTTGAAAACCTTGAAAATATTTTTTCTTCTTTCCCCCAATTCTCACGGCTGCAATGTGTGCGTAGATGTGGTGTTTTTCTTTGTTTTAATGTGTGTAGTCATCTTATAAGCCAAGTCAAAGCTTGACAACTTGGTCAAATGCAAAATAAATTGAGTTTTAATTAAAAAGACAAGTTTAACCTCCTATTTCAATGCATTTTTCATTTGTGCCATGCTAGGATTATTAAAGATGACAAATGATTTATATTTAATTTATACTAGGCCAACGACAGTCAACACAAGAATCGTTTTGAGCAAAAATCACTGTTTTAACTTAAAATGTACTTTTTTGCCCCCAAAGTCTATTTAAATTCCTAATCAGTTTCAGAAATAATTTTTATTCAAATACAGGTCTATTAATAATGGATGACTAGTTTTTAAAACGTTTAAAAGACTTGTTTCAAAATTTTACCTGACGTGTGCTCAAATGCTCATCAAAAGGCACTAAAATGAAATTTTCCCCAAAATTATTTATGAAAATTTTATGAATGCACAAATTTCATGTACAGGAGTAGTATTTGCAATAAACCTAGTTTGGTCAAAGATTATAAAAAGTTAAAGTCAAAGAAGACCAAAAGTCAACATTTGCAAAAGTCAAAGATGATAGAAGTCAACATTTTCAAAAAGTCAAAGATGATAAAAGTCAACATTTTCCAAAAAGTAAAAGTAGATAAAAGTCAACATTTTTCAAAAGTCAAGGTAGATGAAAAGTCAACTCAAGAGTGGGTTTTAACAAAGTCAAAGCTAGAAGTTTTGGTCAACGTTGGCAATTTTAATTGTTTTAGCCAAAAATAGTAATATTTATACTATCTAACTTATATACTAATTTTAGTAGACTATTTTTGGGGATAACATTTATTTATAAGCATTTAATTACATATAGTCTAGTTATACTACCCAATTTTATAAAAAAAAAATGAAAAGTCACATTATTTATTTTTCAAATGTCTTTTAAATGTACATTTAATCCAAGATCATTTAATAACTCACATATAAACATATATACTAATTCTAATAGCATTTAAACGGGGAAAAACACGTAATTGCAAATAGGGAAAATTCCGGGGTCTCACAAGAGAGTTGGGTCGTAGGATTAATGGGGTATACATCCGGAGTGCTCCGTTTGGTGTATAGGGATGCCCTTTTTTGGACTTCTTGTTATCAATATCATTACTATTATCTATTGAGTTCGTGGCTCATGGTTCGTGGTTTGTGGTTCGTGGTTCGTGGTTCAAGCTCGTGGTCAATATTGTATCCTTTTATTAAGTAACTCTCACTTGGTCCCTAAGTCCTTAGAGAGTTATCATTTCTTGTGTTCTTTTATACGTGTTATCTAACTTGTATATTTGAGTTATGCATTGTATTGATATTGTTTTCTTAAGACTACTTATTGTATTTGTTCTGTTATGGTTGTTTGCCTTCTTTAATGAGTAATAGTTAATTGCTTATTATATATTGTCTAGCATAACTAAATTAGTTTATTTTGTTGGTTGTATACTTGATCTATATGCATTGCACGAAGGGTTTTCAAAACTCCCCAGATACATGTTTACCCTCCCTCACTGAGCAACATTGTTTGCCTACTCCCTTTTTCTAACCATTTCAGGTGAGTCAAGTTTGGTTCCTTCAAAGATTGAGAAAGAGAAGGTTCAGAAGTCTTCTTGAGTGGATGTTTAGCTTTAGTTGTTTGTTATATGTGAATTTACGTAAAGTAATTGAATAGCTTGGTTTGTAATCCATTTTGGGATCATAGAGGTCTTGTATGTAATTGTATTTGGTTTGGTGGATTGTATTAAAGTCTTGTATGGTTAAGTAGTTAGTGGTTGGCATGTAATAACTTCTAATGTCTTAATTTATTGCCTGGTTTGGCTTACAAGCTCGTATGAGATTAAGTTAAGGTGGGTTGATGACTTAATACCTAAGAAAGTTAAATAGAGAATGTTAGAGTGATATGATAATCGGAATTATAATAATTGGATTTTAGTAGCTAACGAAAATGCATGCTTGAATGCTTTATTTTGTCTTAATAGAAAGATGCAGATGGCCTTAGAGACTTGGGGAGGTTATGTTTAATGGAAGTTGTGGTTGTACATGAATGTTGTGTATTGTGGTTGTGGTTATTTCTTCTGAGTGCAGGAATAAGGTTAGTCCTGGAAATAAGGAAAACTCCGTCTATTTTTTCTCGTTCTTCGTGACCTCAGGATTTGGATCGGGGCACTAGTCTCATGATAGATTGAGGCGTTACACCACCTCCACTACTGCTCAAGCACTATGTGCCACTCCAACAGAGTTTAGGAGCTTAATAGGAGCATTGCAGTACCTAACTGTAACAAGACTTGACATCCAATATGCAGTGAATCAGGTATGCCAGCATATGCATACACCAACTCAAGCTAATTATGCTTCTCTGAAAATGATTCTTAGGTACATTCTGGGAACAATACATCATGGACTCTCATTCACTTCAGGACCACTTATAATTCATGTGACGCCCGAGACCTAGTGCATGCATATTATTTCACCTATTTGCATATAATTTTGTGTTTATTAAAGTATTAATGTGTGACTATTTGATTACTTGATAGTTTGCATTTATTTGTTTGATTACCTTTACATGTTTTTGAGAAATAAGTAAACTAAGATAGTTAACCTATATATGTATAAATAACCTATTATTTTGTCAAACAAATTATGTGGAATTGTTTCTTGCATATAGTAGACTTATCTACATTAATTAAAATGAGCCCTGAGCCCTGAGCCCGGGATGAAAATTAAAGTATTTTATTTTATAAAATCCATCTTTTTTTCCTTAATATACACTTATTTTTTGGCATACTTTCATAAATTTTAGGTGCATAGCATATCGGGAAGGTGGGTAGGAAAATTGATAAACATCACAAGTGAATAGTAACCAACTGGTTTACATTTTTGGGCTTCTTGCATTCTAGTTTTGTTTTAGACCAAAACTAACAAACTTGACCCATATTTCCTAAACTAACCTAACCCAAGCCCAAGCCTAATAACCCAAACCCATCTACCTATATATCTATCCTACACACATATATTACATAAGAGCAAAGCACAAAAACAAGAGAAAAAGGCAAGCAAAATTCAGCCAAGCAAAGAAAGAAAGGAAAAGCAAAGAAAAATTCTAGGGTTTCTCCAATTGATCCATTCCAAGCCTTCTTGAGTTGATTTCTAGCTTTCCAAATCTTCTTCCTAGCCTATTCACCTTATAAAGGTAAGGGTTTTTGAAAAAATTACATTTTAGTTTCATATTTTGATTATGGCAAATATTGTATATGCTATATATGCTTGATATAAACCTTATTGATGCTATATATTGTGTCTATAGGAGTAGTATAACACACTTTTAAGGTTGTTGCATGTAGTTATGTTGTGTATGTATAAATTGAATTTAACAAAGTTAATGTAGGGCACTATTCACATAGACCCTTAAATTCTTGCTCCAATCTAATGCTAGATATATGCTCTAGGGATGCTAAAAGTATTATTCGATAGAATTTATCAAGTTTCGTTAACGTCGGAAATTATGGCCCTTTGTATGTGTATGAAGGAATTGGTGTAATTAGGACTTAGATGCTTGGTTTAATGATTGGGGTAGTCTTATATATGCTAGATAGTAGTTATGATGTGGTTATGGCATAGAATTAGTGATCGGATTTAGTAGCTGTAGTTCAAAGTATATATAGGGCTTTTGGGACTTTTGTGATTGTTGCTGTGACACCCGAGAATTTCACCCTAAATTTATTATAATCGTTGCATACTTATGTGCGCATTTCTACGTGCATCATTTTTCTTGTTTAATTGTTTTTGTTGTAGGTTACTATTCATAATATTTTCGACTGTTTCGAAAGCTTGATTTTAAATTTTTCCTAGGTCACTCGACATTTAAAAGGAATCAAGAAATTTTCGTTTTGAACTTTCGAGCTTAGGAGTGTGCGTTTGGAAAATGTTTTTCGTGACTTTTGAATAGTGTTACGTAAGAATAGTAACATTTGCAACTAAAAATAATTGAATTGCATTTTGGCCTAGTTTGACTAAGTTTTTAATGAAATTTGACCTAATTATTAACATATAAACTTATAAGAAATAAGCAAAAACAACTCATAACATATTAGCTCATAAAAACAATTGCAAAAATTCCTTCCTTGTCCTCCATTTGGCCGTCCACTTCAAGAGAGGAAAAGAGAGAATTTTGCTTCAACATCCATGCACTTGAGCTCTTAGATTGATCTTGGGAGGATTTTTGAGCAACTTAGGACCTTCAACAAAGCTTCTACATCTTCAAAATTGTGAGGGAGTCTTATTTGTTTGAGTTTAAAGTTTGTATGCATATGTTCAATTTTGTTGAATTGTCAATTATAGCTATATATCTTGTTATGAATGCTTCCTATGAGTTATTTAAAGTCTCTAGAGCTAACTTTTGTGGTGTGATAACAAATTTAACGGTTGAATGTTGAGATTGATGAAAGGGGTGATGAATAGTGCCTAAAACTAGGGCTTTGAGAAAATTGGATAATTTGCTTGAATTGATGCCTCAATTAGGTGCTCTAGACCCTAGGGAAGGTAATTGAAAAGCCACGTTAGGTTGAATCACCCGAATTTGAACTTTAGTGCATAAATCGCTTACTTTAAAAAGGGGGTTTTGCACGTTAGGCAATCCGGGCAAATTTGGGCATCGATTTGGGTATCCTTGAGCTAAGGAAGCACCTTTGGTGCTTTCGTTTCACGAAATTGGGGTTCGGTTAGTATGGCTATAGTTCAAACCCGTTCGGGGCCTTCCCGAACTTTTGCTTCAAAAATGAGTTTTAGTGACTTTAAAGGGTACCTTTGAGCTTAATTAGGAATATAGAAAGACTAGGGTTTGATTGGGAATCTCGAACTATGCTTAGGAGAAAGAAACCTCGGTTAAAGAAAGGGGGAAAAGTAGTTTTTAGCCTTTTTAGTTGCAATTGGAACTTGTTGTGTGTTAGTAATGCTTTGCACTAAATATTTAGGATCTATTTAAGTTATTTGAGTAGATTATTGGGATTAATGGTGTTGATTGCTTCTTTTGGCATCTATTAGTTAATATCTTGCATATATGAACTTTTATCGTGCATATATATGAGGGCGGCCTACTTTGTCGTCCCTCTTACGTGTTATGTGATATTATTGATTGCTTGTGACTTGTAATGGGTTGCGCAACCTTTATCGGACATGGTAGCGTCGAGAAACACGGGCGGCATCGGGCTTGCCGTGCTCCCTCGACTACCATGGTGCCTATTCCCTTCTCGCTGAGGCATACTCCACTACCCCAGAGGCGTGGTTCACCTGCTGGGCATGGACCTACCTCGGGAGAATGGGTCGTAGGATCGGGATACATCCGGAGTATCCCAATTGTGGTGTTTGGGGTTTGCCGGCATATTCGTGATACTCGTGGATCGTGGCTCGTGGATGAAGTCTTGGAAATGGAACCGTATCCTTTTTAAAGTGATTAATAGTTTGATTTATTGTCTTGATATTTTATGTGGCTTGTATATGTGTACTTGTGTTGCATATCATATTGCACGTTTACATGCTGCATCACCTCCCTCGCTGGGCAACTTTGTTGCTCACTCCTCATTTGAAATGTTTCAGGAGAAGCTGAGGTGAATCCTCAGCTGTTAGAAGTAGGAGAAGAAGAAGAAGTTCCAGTAGATCAGAATCAGTGATCTTGTGTGCTGATGTGGATTTTATGTGCTTCTTGCGTGGAGTTCTTGTTATTAATGTATTTTGAGACTTTGGAGTCTTGTATATATATGTCTAGTAGATGTGTATTAGAATGTTAAAGAAAGTGTTGGATTGTAATAATGAAGTCTAGACTTTAAATTCCCTTGCATGCTTGGAGTGTTGTTAATCTTCATATGGAACTTAGAACTTTATTGTATTTATTCACTTATGACTAAACCAACTTATCTCGCATGCTTGTGTGCTTTAGTAGAATATTGTTGCTCCAAGGCTCGGATGGCCTTGTGATTTTGTTTTGACCTTGGAGTTATTGTTGATAAGTTGTTGCTTTTAGTTCAGATGTCTTGAATGAGTGTTTACAGGTATCAGTTTTGTCCTTGGTATAGAGGAGACTCTGTCCAAGTGACGGGTCCGAGCCTGACTATTAACGTGGGGTTGGGTTCGGGACGTTACACCTTAAGTGGTATCAGAGCTACTAGAATGCTTGAAGCCGGGTTAAATTCCTTGGCATGTGGGTAGAGGTCTATATGTTGAAATGAATTATGTGAATATGTAAGTGTTTAGTTGTTTAAGTACTTAGATATAAGACATGCTAGCATGAAAAGAAATGATAAAACTTAATATGATAAGAATATGAAAAGTTAGTATTGAATGTTGTTAAGTGTTTTATGTGTTCTTATGTGAGTAAAATGTTTGAAAACAATGTGTAAATTATCTTGCATAGTTTATTTGCCTATTATAATATGATGTTCTTCTAGCATTGTGATGAGGAGACGGGGTAGACCACAGGGTGAGCCGGAGGAGGCACCTAGACAGAATGTACCGGGGCAGGATGCTGGGGCAGCCGGGAATGTACAGCAGGGTCAGGAGCCGAGCACTGCCCAGATTTTAGCTACTATGGCTACTGCGATGAATACCATAGCACAGTTTGTGGTTCAGCAGGGTACAGCAGGTACCGGCAGAGGTAATCAGACTGCCAGAGTAGAGGGCAGTGGTACTGCAAGAGGTAACTTATTTGATAAATTCCTGCATCACGGAGCCTATAGTTTTTATGGTGAGCCTGATGATATGAAAGCAGAGTTGTGGCTGAGCAAATTCGAGAAAGTTGCTGCGATACTTGAGTGTGACGATGAAAGAAAGATCACCTGTGCTGCATTTTTAATGGAGGGTGATGCCGAGGCTTGGTGGCGCACTATTAGAGAAAAATGGGATGCTGAGAGGGTTCAGCACGTATGGGCTGATTTTGTTCGTGAGTTTCGAGATAAATATGTATCGGTTGTAGCCCGTGAGAGGCATCAGGATGAGTTTATAGCTTTGAAACAGGGGAACATGACTGTAGACCAGTATGAGGCTACCTTTACGAGACTATCTCGATATGTGCCAGCTTTAGTTCAGCCGGAAGATGTGAAAATCCAGAGATTTATTACAGGGTTGAGAAGTGACATCATGCTTAACTTGTCTTCGCAAGATTATCCGAACTATGCTGCAGTAGTTCGGGCTGCATCGAGGTATGAGAAACGTAAGGCAGATGTGTTAGCTCAGTCTAGTCAATCAAGCAAACGTCAGTTTCAGTCTCAGAGTCAGGGTTATCAGAGGCAGTATCAGCATCCTGTTCAGACTCAGCAGCCTAGACAGACTCAGAGCTATCCAGGACCAGTTCAGGTACAGTCACAGCCGAGACCAGCTCAGAGCCAGCCTCAGGGACAGTCACAGACCCGACCAGTGACTGCTAGATCTCAGCAGGGTAGTTCTGCCACATCTACTTATAGGGCCCCTACGGGAGGAACTGCTGCTAGGAAGAATCTCCAGTGTACTCATTGCAGCCGTAAGGGTCACACAGAGGCTGAGTGTTGGAGGAAACTGGGTCGTTGCATAGGTTGTGGCAGTGATCAACACAGAGTTAGAGATTGTCCCAAGTTTAGAGGTGGTCAGGGTCAGACTTCAGGCCAGGGTGCCCAGACTAGAGCTTCAGGAGCAGCTACCGTACCGCGAGGTCAGGCACGGGTATTTGCACTTGATCAGGAGGAGCTTCCAGAGACGACAGTGGTGGTGGAAGGTACTTTTCTTATTAATAATCAGCCGGTAGTAGTTTTGATTGACACCGGGGCTACACATTCATTCATTACACCTGCATGTGCACAGTCTGCTACATTAAAAGTTGATAAACTGCCGTATGTGATTGAAGTAGGTAATCCTATGGGTACCAAATTTGTTACGGAGTCTGTGTGTAAAGATTGTAAAATTTGTATTGAGGGTTGCATGTATCCTATTGATTTGATTATCATGCCATTTCGGGATTTTGAAGTTATCTTGGGGATGGATTGGTTGGGGCGATATTATGCATGTTTGGACTGTAGGAGGAAAGTTTTGACCTTAGAAGTACCTAACCAACCTGTTATTAAAGTAACTGGGAGTCGAAAGTCTACTGGGACTCGTATTATATCATCCATTAAAGCTACTAAAATGTTGAGTAAAGGCTATGATGCATATTTAGCTTATTTAATTAATCAGCCTGGAGATAAATTGAAATTGAATGAAGTACCTATTATAAAAGAATTTCCGGGGGTTTTCCCTGAAGAGTTGCCTGGGTTACCACCTGATAGGGAGATTGAATTTGTGATTGACCTGTTGCCGGGAACTAGTCCTATTTCGAGAACCCCGTATAGAATGTCTCCCCCTGAGTTACAAGAATTGAAAATTCAGCTTCAGGGTTTGCTTGAGAAAGGTTTTATTCAGCCTAGTTCGTCACCGTGGGGTGCTCCCGTGTTATTTGTGAAAAAGAAAGACGGTACTCTGCGTTTGTGTATAGATTATCGGGGTCTGAATCAGGTAACGGTGAAAAACAAATATCATTTGCCTTTAATTGAGGAGTTGTTTGATCAGCTACAGGGTGCTGTTGTGTTTTCGAAATTTGATTTGAGGCAGGGTTATTATCAGTTGAGGATCAGGAAAGAGGATGTACCTAAGACTGCATTTAGAACCAGGTATGGCCATTATGAGTTTGTTGTGTTACCATTCGGGTTGACAAATGCTCCAGCCGCTTTTATGGATTTGATGCAGAGAGTATTTCGACCCTATCTTGATCAATTTGTGGTGATTTTTATTGATGACATATTAGTATACTCTAAGTCTGAGTCAGAGCATGAAGAGCATTTGAGAATTGTACTTAAAACCCTGCAAGAACACAAGTTGTTTGCCAAATTTAGCAAATGCGAATTCTGGTTGAAACAGGTTGCCTTTTTAGGTCATATCATTTCCCAGGAGGGAATATCTGTTGATCCTGCTAAAATTGATGTAGTTATGTCGTGGAAGAGACCTGAAACTGTCACGGAAGTCCGTAGTTTCTTGGGATTAGCGGGCTATTATAGGCGATTTGTTAAAGATTTTTCAAAGATTGCAGGGCCTTTGACTACTTTAACTCAGAAGAAAACTGTGTTTAATTGGGATGATAAATGTGAAGCTAGTTTCCAGGAGTTGAAAAAGCGACTTACCACTGCACCTATCCTTGCCTTGCCTGAGGGAACTGAGAACTTGGTGATTTATAGTGACGCTTCGAAAGAAGGGTTAGGTTGTGTTTTGATGCAAAATGGTAAAGTCATAGCATATGCCTCTAGGAAATTGAAACCATATGAACTCAATTATCCTACACATGATTTGGAGCTTGCAGCTGTTGTCTTTGCTTTGAAGAAATGGCGGCATTATTTGTGGGGCAACAAATTTGAAATATTTACTGACCATAAAAGCTTGAAATATTTGTTTTCTCAAAAAGATTTGAATATGAGGCAAAGACGTTGGCTAGAATTGTTAAATGATTATAACTGTACCATTAGCTATTTGCCGGGAAAAGCTAATACTGTTGCAGATGCACTGAGCCGGAAAGCTTCTGTGTCTAGTTTGATAATCAAGGATTGGGAGATTGTGGAAGAACTGTGTTTATGGAAACCGAAAGCTTCTAGATCAGGTATTCAATTTGCTAGTTTACAAATCAAATCTTTATTGCTTTCTAGAATCAGAGAAGCGCAACAATCAGATTCTCAGCCGTTGAAGCTTTTAGAGAAGTCAAAAGGGGGAGAGTCCGACTTTAAGATGCATGATGATGGACTTCTCAGGTACAGGAATAGAATTTGCATTCCTAGTAATTCGACTGTGAAAGATGAGATTCTTGCTGAGGCTCATGCTTCTAAATATACAATTCATCCTGGAAGCACAAAAATGTATAGAGATTTGAAACAGAATTTCTGGTGGAACAACATGAAGAGGGAGATAGCTGAGTATGTAGCTAAATGTTTGACTTGTCAGAAAGTTAAGGCAGAGCATCAGAGGCCAGCAGGATTGTTGCAGCCGTTGGAGATTCCGGTCTGGAAATGGGATCAGGTTACTATGGATCTTGTGTCGGATTTACCGAGGTCACCACGAGATAATGATTCGGTGTGGGTTGTAGTTGACATGTCACGCCCCGACCCAACCCCCAAGCTAAAGGTTAAGTCCGGACCCGACATACGGACAGAGTCTCCCCGGTACCGTGGACATTCTAAAAACCTGTAAACGCTTAAACAAGGTCCCAATAACACATACAAGCTTTTCTTAATTATACAATAAAGCTATAGGGCCATCCAAGCCTTATAGTACACAATATCTCCAAAACACACAAGCATGCGAGAACTGGTTGTCTGCATAGTCTTATAATCATAACATTCTAGGAAATCAATAAAACAACTTAAGGGATGAAGCATTCTACATCAACTATCCACTCCCAAGCATGCAAGGAAATAAGGCGAGAAATAAAAGTTATTACAGTTCATAGACTTTCAAAGCCATAACCCAACCAACTAATCTTCAACTTATACAACAAGCATATACATAGCCCTTGGGCTACAAAATAGTACATAAAGTAATCAGATGAGTCTTCCACATAACAGCAAAATCATTAACCACCTCAAGTTATCAGACACAGCAACTAAGGTAAAGGCTCGATCTGAACTTCTTCTTCCTCAACTAAATCAACAAGCTGGGGATCACCCTCAGCGTCTCCTGAAACAGATATCGAGGTATGAGCAACCACTGTTGCCCAGTGAGGGATATAGTCCCGGGGCGTGCAATGCAACAGATAATACAATTACACAACAATAACACTTTAACAATTTAAGAAACAAGGATAACTTAAATAACCACACAATTAAAAGGATACATTTCAACAATCCCCTATACACCAATCTTCACTGGTCTTCAATCACGATCCACGAACCACGAGCACGATCACGATAAGCCGGCATAACCCCAATCACTCCAGTGGGTGTACTCCAGATGTACCCCGAATCCTACGACCCAACATCCCCTGGCAATCTCCGGACTAGGCGAATGAGGGAATAGGGCACGGAGTTTGAATATCCACCGGCAAGCCTTCTGCCGCCCAGCCGATATTCAACACATCCGCCCCGACACTATGGTTGCGCAACCACTATGCAATGCACTCAACGATGGAAAGTTTAAAACAATAATTTAAGCATTAACACATATGAGGATCAACAAAGTAGGTTGACCTCGTTGCAATTAGGATAGAAGCAAAGATAGAAGCTAATAAGCAGTTTACAAATGAACTTATACCATATAAGCATAGAATCATTCCAAAAGCTCCAAATCAATTTAAAATCATATATAAACACTTAAGAAGTCCTGACATGGGTTTAGAAGTGTGAGACAACTTAAATTGCACCTAAACCCCTTTGTTTTTCGAACTATTTCTCTTCTAAACCAAAGTTAATGATTTCATTTTCAAAGGAAACTCTCCCAACCTTCTAACTAACCCCCAAGGTACCCTCTCAACCCTCGAACTCAATCAAATGCCCGCGTTTACCCCGAAAGCCCCAATTTCCCTCTTTTGGTTTTAAACCACACCTACATTGTCCGGGCTTCAAACAAGGGATATCAAGGCATCTATAGCACATAGGTAGCCTAAGGATACTAGAATTGAAGCCCGAATCCACCCGGATTCGCATTAACCCCGAAAGCCCCAACTTAAAGTCGGCTATTCTCCATTTTTAGGTGATTTAAGGGCAATGCAAGTGTACGGGGCTATTTAATTATCTTCACTAGTACCTAAGGCATCAATTAGAAGCATTAATTCAAGCCAATTCGAGCAATTACACAAAACCCTAGAAAAAAAACGTCACTATTTATCCTAAAAATCAAACTAACGATTCTAACCGTTTAAATTGCGAAACGACGGATCAAAAGTGTTCTCTAGCATTCATATAGATAGTATATTAGCATAGATAACAATTACAATGGCATATAATCATATTTTCAACAAATCAATAAATGAGCAACTATTTAAAAATGCAAAAACAAGTCGTGAAATCCCTCACCACTACGCGTAGGAGCACCTAGGAACCTTGCAAACACCCTACACTAGTTGCTAAAGGCTTGGCTTGGCTTGAATTGAAGAGTTGAAGATAGAAAAATGCTCCCAAGTGCAAGGAGGGGCTGTCGGGTTTGGGGCTGCTGTTTCAGCTTTTTTTTTTTTTTTTTTTTGCATTTTATGAGTTTAAGTGATATATTAAGGGGTTGAGTTGAGGTGGGGTCAATTTGGTGCTTAATTGATCTAATAAAATGTGCGTAGTAAGTTTTAAAACGAGCTTAGATGGCAAAATATATGCTAGCTAATTAATTACCTAAGTTAGTTACGTAACACTATTCACTTGACTTCTAAAATTATTTTCTAAACGAGCCCTCCTAACGCCTTTAGCTCAATTGCACATTTTTCCCACTACTTTTACAATTAATATGATTTAATAAAAATGCTAATTAATTAATAGAAGACAGTTTAGAAATGGAATGAATAGTAACCCAAGAAGGCAGTCAATAATGCACAGAAGGAAATGCGTAAACACAGATGCAACAGTAATTAAATGCATGGCTAATTCTCAGGCGTCACATCCTCTCCCCCATAAACTAATTGCGTCCACGCAATTCTTACATGATTCGGCGAATAACTCTGGATACCGATCCCGCATCTGATCCTCTCTTTCCGACGTCGCATCCTCTACTCTGTGATGATCCCACAGAACTTTACCCATCGGAATGCTTTTAGTCCTCAACTCCTGAACTTTTTGATCAACAATTCGAAGAGGTTTCTCGGTGTAGGTCAAAGTTTCACTGATCTCTAGCGGTTCCGGCTCAAGTATGTGGGAGGGATCTGGCTGATACTTCCGAAGCATGGAAACATGGAATACGTCATGAATTCTGCCCAGACTGGGAGGTAAAGCTAGACGGTAAGCCAAATCACCAACAGTTTCAGTTATCTCAAATGGTCCCACATATCGAGGACTGAGTTTACCTCCTTTACCATGCCGAATCAAACCCTTGCGAGGAGAAATTTTCAGAAATACCCGGTCCCCCACAGCAAATTTCAGATCACGACGTCGTTTATCTGCATAACTCTTCTGCCGGCTCTGTGCTGTAAGCATTCTTTTTCTGATAAGCTGCACCTGATCAATCATTTTGTTCATTTCAGGTAAGAGAGTAGGGTCGATAGTCTTCATCTCACCAACATCATCCCAGTAGAGAGGAGACCGACATTTACGCCCATACAGTGCCTCATAAGGTGCCATACCAATAGTAGCTTGATAACTATTGTTGTAGGCGAACTCTGCTAGTGGCAAATATTTCTCCCAACTTTTACCGAAGTCCAGAATGCAAGCCCGCAACATATCCTCAAGGATCAAGATAGTTCTCTCGGATTGACCATTTGTCTGAGGATGATAAGCTGTACTGAAATTCAAATTCGTGCCCAAAGCTTTCTGAATCTTCTGCCAGAACTGAGATGTGAATCTGGGATCTCTATCTGATACGATACTTTTTGGAATTCCATGTAGTCGGACAACATTCTCAATATACAACTCTACCAGTTTATCAAGAGAATCAGACTTCTTTTTAGCAATAAAATGAGAAGTCTTGGTCAGTCTATCCACAATAACCCAGACTGAGTCGTTACCCCTCGAAGACCTCGGTAAATCGGATACGAAATCCATAGTAATATGATCCCATTTCCAAACAGGAATAGCCAAAGGCTGCAACAACCCTGCAGGTCTCTGATGTTCTGCTTTAACTTTCTGACAAGTAAGACATCGGGCAACATAGTCAGCAATTTCTCTCTTCATATTATTCCACCAGAAGTTCTGCTTCAAATCTTTATACATTTTCGTACTGCCTGGATGGATAGTATATCTGGAACTGTGTACCTCAGCAAGAATATCCTTCTTCAGGGTTGGATCATTCGGAATAGAGATTCTACCCTTGAATTTAAGAATACCATCGTCGTGCAGTTTGAAATCCGACTCTCCCCCTTTAGAATTCTCTAAGACTTTCAACAATTGAAGATCAGCCTGTTGAGCTTCCCGAATCCTGGATAACAACAGAGATTGAATCTGCAAACTTGCAAATTGAATACTAGAATTTGAAGTACTAGGCTTCCATAAGCACAATTCTTCCATGAATTCCCAATTCTTGATAATCAAGCTGCCAACAGTAGCCTTTCGGCTCAAAGCATCCCCAACAATATTGGCCTTACCTGGAAGATAGTTAATAGTGCAGTTATAGTCCTCAAGTAATTCCAGCCAACGCCTCTGCCTCATGTTCAACTCTTTCTGGGAAAACAGATATTTCAAGCTCTTATGATCTGTAAAGATTTCAAATTTGTTGCCCCAGAGATAATGACGCCACTTCTTTAATGCTAGAATGATAGCTGCAAGCTCAAGATCATGAGTCGGATAGTTGAGTTCATAAGGCTTTAGTTTCCTGGAAGCATAAGCAATAACCCTGCCATTCTGCATCAATACACAACCCAGACCTTCCTTCGAAGCATCACTATAGATCATCAAATTATCATAACCCTCAGGTAAAGCAAGAATAGGAGCTGTAGTCAATCTCTTCTTTAATTCCTGGAAGCTGGCCTCACATTTATCATTCCAGTCAAATACTGTTTTCTTCTGAGTAAGCTGAGTTAAAGGCCCTGCAATCTTAGAGAAATCCTTTACAAACCTCCGATAATACCCCGCTAAACCAAGGAAGCTACGAATTTCCGTGACAGTTTCAGGTCGTTTCCAAGATAACACAACTTCAATCTTCGCTGGATCAACAGAAATACCATCCTGCGAGATAATATGGCCAAGAAAAGCAATTTGCTTAAGCCAGAATTCACATTTGCTAAACTTTGCAAATAACCGATGCTCCTGAAGTGTCTGTAACACAATTCTGAGATGCTGTTCATGTTCCGCCTCAGATTTAGAATAAACAAGGATATCATCAATAAATATGACTACAAATTGATCCAGATAAGGACGGAATACCCTCTGCATTAAATCCATGAATACGGCGGGAGCATTAGTAAGACCAAACGGCAAGACAACAAACTCATAATGGCCATATCGAGTTCTGAAGGCAGTTTTAGGAACATCATCTTTCTTAATCCTCAGCTGATAATAACCCTGCCTCAGATCAAATTTAGAGAATACACTGGCGCCTTGCAACTGATCAAACAACTCTTCGATTAAAGGCAAAGGATATTTATTTTTGATGGTTACCTGATTAAGACCCCGATAATCGATGCATAGGCGAAGAGATCCGTCTTTCTTTTTAACGAAGAGAACTGGCGCACCCCACGGTGAAGAACTCGGCTGAATGAATCCCTTCTCAAGCAAGCCCTGCAATTGAACTTTCAATTCCTGCAACTCAGGTGGAGCCATTCTGTACGGAGTCCTAGAGACAGGGGAAGTCCCCGGCAACAAATCAATCATGAACTCTATCTCTCTATCAGGCGGTAACCCAGGTAATTCCTCAGGAAAGACCCCCGGAAACTCTCTCACGGTAGGTACATCATTCAATTTCAATTGATCCCCAGGTTGATTAATCAAATAAGCAAGATAAGCCTCACAACCCTTACTCAATAATTTAGATGCCCTAATAGAAGAAATAATAGGAGTTCCCGTAGATTTTCTACTACCAACTATTTTAAGTACAGGCTGGTCAGGCATCTCTAGATACACAATCTTCTTTCTACAATCAAGCTGGGCATAATATTTACTTAACCAGTCCATCCCCAATATAATTTCAAAGTCATTGAAGGGTAGGATAATCAAATCAGCAGGAAAAACACGACCTTCAATAAATATACTACATGCTTTGCAAATAGACCTAGTAACAAACTTCGGACCCATAGGAGTATAGACCACAATCTCATGCAACAGTTTATCATGTTTCAATTTAGCATTTTGTGCACAAGTAGGAGTAATAAAAGAATGCGAAGCCCCGGAATCAATTAAAACCTTAACTGATTGATCATTAAGAAGAAAAATTCCTTCTACCACAGCGGTAGTGTCCGGAAGCTCCTCGGCATCCAAAGCAAATACACGGGCCTGGCCTCGTGGTGGTGGTGCTGCAGCTGGGGCCCTGGTCTGAGAGTTCTGAGCTGATGTCTGACCCCTAGGGTTCTTAAATTTCTGACAGTCTTTAACCCTGTGCTGATCACTGCCGCAACCTGTACATTTGTTATGTTTCTTCCAACAAACATCCTCAGTGTGACCCTGACGCTGACAGAAGCTGCACTGCTGGTGACGTCTTGCAACAGTGCCTCCCGAAGGAGCTCTGTAAGTAGAGGTAGCTGAACTACCCTGCTGCGAACGGGAAACTGCTAGACGGAACTGACTCTGAGTCTGACTCTGAACTGGTCGTGCCTGAGTCTGAGTAGGCCCTGTGTAACTCTGAGTCTGCCTCGGCTGCGAACTCTGCCCAACTGATACAGCCTGCCCCTGGTACCCCTGACTCTGAGACTGAAACCGTTTACTCGATTGACTGGTCTCGGCTAACACATCGGCTTTCCGTTTCTCATATCTCGAGGCAGCTCGGACTACTGCAGCATAGTTAGGAAAATCATTTGAAGACAAGTTCAGCATAATATCTCTCCTCAAACCCATGATGAACCTCTGAATCTTCATGTCCTCCGGCTGAATTAAAGCTGGTGCATAACGGGAAAGTCGGGTAAAAGTAGCCTCGTATTGATCTACCGTCATACTTCCCTGCCTCAAGTTTATGAACTCAGTTTGTCGCCTCTCGCGGGCAACTACCGATATATACTTGTCTCGAAATTCTCAGACAAAGTCGGCCCACGAATGATGACCTCCCTCAGCTCCCCATTTCTCACTGATGGTATTCCACCAATCTTCAGCATCACCCTCGAGAAGGAAAGTAGCATAAGTAATCTTCCTGTCATCATGGCACTCTAGTATCGCTGCCACTCTCTCGAACTTCCTTAGCCACATCTCAGCTTTCATATCGTCCGGCTCCCCAAAGAAAGTATAGGCCCCATGATGTATAAACCGATCATACAGATTCCCTCCGATAGGACCACTACCTCCGGCTCTCGCAGCCTGATTACCTGCAACGACCCCTGGTTGACCCTGTTGTGTAACAAACTGGGCGATAGTGTTCATAGCTGTGGCCATCGTGGCCAAGATCTGTGCAGTGCTCGGTTCTTGAACCTGCGGTGCATTTTCGGCCACCTCAGCTTCTTGCCCCTGAACCCCCTCGGGTTCTCCACCAACATTCGGATTATCAGCACGACGGCGAGGCCCCATCACGAATAGCTAGAATGCAAAGTGTTATGACAGGTATATATATATGTATATATGCAATTTATAAGTAAACACATAAAGAAGAGTCCAATTAGATTCACATAAAGTCAAGTGCATAGAAGTTCAAATAAATATTCCACATTCTTGAAGTAAACATAAATCACTAGATCATACTTGACATTCTAAACTCTTGATATTCTATTTCCATGCTAACATGTTCATTCTTTATTCAAATTTCACTTAGGTCAATCAAAATCAAGGACTCATGTATTCACAAAGTCACATAACAAGTCTCTACCCACAGACCGAGAAATTTAACCCGGCTTCATGCAATCTATAGCTCTGATAGCACTAAATGTCACGCCCCGACCCAACCCCCAAGCTAAAGGTTAAGTCCGGACCCGACACACGGACAGAGTCTCCCCTGTACCGTGGACATTCTAAAAACCTGTAAACGCTTAAACAAGGTCCCAATAACACATACAAGCTTTTCTTAATTATACAATAAAGCTATAGGGCCATCTGAGCCTTATAGTACACAATATCTCCAAAACACACAAGCATGCGAGAACTGGTTGTCTGCATAGTCTTATAATCATAACATTCTAGGAAATCAATAAAACAACTTAAGGGATGAAGCATTCTACATCAACTATCCACTCCCAAGCATGCAAGGAAATAAGGCGAGAAATAAAAGTTATTACAGTTCATAGACTTTCAAAGCCATAACCCAACCAACTAATCTTCAACTTATACAACAAGCATATACATAGCCCTTGGGCTACAAAATAGTACATAAAGTAATCAGATGAGTCTTCCACATAACAGCAAAATCATTAACCACCTCAAGTTATCAGACACAGCAACTAAGGTAAAGGCTCGATCTGAACTTCTTCTTCCTCAACTAAATCAACAAGCTGGGGATCACCCTCAGCACTTTCTGAAACATATATCGAGGTATGAGCAACCACTGTTGCTGTGAAACCCCACTTTTCTGCTTATCTCGTTTTACGTGCTTTACCTCGTTTTGCGTGCATATGACCTGTTTATGTGCTATAGGACCTAGAAAGTTATAATTTTGATGTCAATACTCCTAATACGTGCTAAATGTGCATTCATGAAATTTTCATCAAAAACGGAGTCAGAAATTTTATCGTCGATTTTCAATGAATAGTGTTTTCGAAACACGTCCGCTATAATTTTGAAACTGGTCTTTTTAACCCTTCTAGACCTAGTCCACGGACTTTAATAGACCTGTGTTTGATGAAAACGGTTTTAAAATCGGCTTAAGAATTTATTAGGGTTTTTTTCACCGACTTTTGCAAAAATCGAGTTTTAAGCCGACTCGGGTGAAATTGTTGGATTGTAAAACTTCTTGTCACCTAAAAATAACTCACTTGGGATATCTTGTGTGTTGCACAATTATTTTTAACTTGGTGAGCAATAAAATGCAATTAAAGTCATTAAAAACACAAAAATACCTATTAAAACTAACTTTGACTTTGCATTTTTTTAATTGACCAAGCTTTTTATTATATAATGTCATCAACACACACTCACACAACACAAAACACACTCCAAAAACACACACAAAACCGTGGCTCCTTGGAGGAGAAAGATAAAGGCATTTTCAAAGCATTTTTCTCACAGATTTTGCGTTTCAAAGCCGAATTGAGTGATTCAAAGCTTGAAATTGATTGTTTGGCATCCATTATACACATTTCTTGCATCAAAACACATCAAAGGTGAGAGAAAAATTCTAGATCTCAAAATGTCATTTTTGTGTTTTTGCGTATAAATGAAGATTGAACCGTTAGAATTGAAATCTGATGTTAGATTATTGCTCCTTGCATGCTAGGGATCATTATATACTAATACTACGAGTTTCTGTCGGGTATAGCATAATTTTTATTTTCCGGGTATTTAATTTTGATTAAAATGTTCAAAGTTGATTTAATTGAGTTGCGTTGCTCGAAATCGATTGCCGTCGATTTCTAAATACTTGATAATTACGTGTTAGCGCTGTTGTAATGCCGAATTTTCGATTACATTGTTTGTGTGAAAATCCGGAAAATCCAGCCATGACGTCATAGGGTTTTAGGGTTATCGGGCATGGTTCGGAGGTGTTATGGTGGATTTCCGAGAGGGCTAATGTAGTAGGTTGAATGGGTGAGTGATAGGAACTGATTTGGCAATGTTTGGATTAGTAGATTGTAAGTTATGAATTTTAGAAGTTTAGGTTGTCATTCTTTAATTTCTTGAACGATGCCTTAGATGGTTGGGTAGTGTTCGAGTGATGAATGGTGAGTTGTTGTTGAGTAATTTAGAGTTTAATTATGTATATTATGCATGTTCGGTTAGATGGCCTACTTTGTCATCTAACTTAGTTATTTGTTGTTTAATTGATTATTGATGTTATTGATGATGATGATATGATTATTGATGATGATAAAATGATAATGATTGATTATTATTGAATGCGGGAATCGGGAACTCTTGTTGCTGATCTCCCAATTGATTGATTGATTTATGCTTGCATGATGATTGATGAATATGGAGCCTTGGTATGTGTGTGCCACCTCTCGGGCAGCGTCGGGCTGTCGGGTTGAAACCGGCATGACTGCCATAGGCTACCCCCAGCTCGCATGACGGAGATGTCATGGAGGGAAGGGGATAGTGAGGTACCTCGGGTGCGTGAGTAATGGGGAGTTATAAGAAGAACGGTTGAGATCGTGATGGCGTTTGGAGCTACACCAAATAGAGTATCCTTCATTGAATGGTCATATAGTTATGTGATGATAGCTTTATTTATGTTATTATGTTGTTGTGTGTTTACTTGCTCAAAGGACTAAATCCAAGGAGCGTAGTGAATACTGTCGAGATCTATCGAATCCTCACTGGGCTTATGTATATAAGCTCACTCTCTATTAATGCATGCTTACAGGTGTTGCAGAGCCGGATTACGGGTATGTGCCTCCTGAAGAGGAGAATGTGGAAAATGTGCTTTACGTGGACGAGTCATATGTTCCCGAGTCTTATCCATGATTATATGTTGTTTAATGTCATGTATATTAGCTTAACAGACTTTTATATGCTTTGTGGTTCTTATTGTAATAGATGTTGGAAGATGATGATCCAAATGGTGTTAACTTAGTGGCTTTCTTTTGTTTATGGTTAAGTTGTAAATGTGTCTCAACTTATTTTTGAAATGTATGATAAGGTTGAGGTATTGTATGTTATGTTGGAACGGAGGCGTATAACGAGGATGGTTTATTGTATAATATGATTGTGTTGTATGTTGTTGTTTGAATTAAGGAGTTGCTGGATGTATGATGTTTAATGAGGTTGGTTTGGAACCTCGGTGTCCTATTTACTGTCGTTATACTGCCGAAATTCCGTTGCGTCCTGACTGATCATAGGAGGGGTCGTGTTGGGGCGTGACAGTTTAAGTGGTATCAGAGCGCATGTTAGCTGTCAGCCGGGGTATCCTCGGAATGTGGGTAGTGGTCTAAGCATGCAAGTATGTATTAAGTGAAAGAAAAGTGAAACATATGTTAATATGTTTATGTGATTAATTTACTTATGTGTCTAACTTTCTATGTGACCAGTATGCCTTGTGTGTTAAGTGAACTAATGTGGTCAATATGTTTTATGTGATAACGTGCTATACGTACTCAATGTGTTGTAATTAATGTGCATTATGTGATTAATGTGTATTATGTGACAATTGTGTTTTATGTGATTTTGTGCCTTGTGTGAAGTTAGTTGTTTATGTGCTTTTAATTGTTTATAACTAGCTTATGTGAAACAACGTGCTTTAAGTGCTCAATGTACTTTAAGTGACCAATGTGAGTTACGTGATCAACTTGTCTTATGTGAAGTTTGTTGCTTATGTGACTTTAATTGTTTATAACTTACTTCTGTGATATAACCTGTTTATGTGATGTTGGCTTCTTATATGTTGAATTGTGTGTCATGTGATAATGTTGCATTGTATGATAATTGCGCATTACGTTATACTTGTCTTTCATATGATATAGTTGCATACATGTTTTAACTCGTGAGTGACCTTTTAATGTCTAGGGTGACTGTAGGAGCTCTCGGAAATAGAGATAGGCCATGATTTTGAATTATTATTATTCTAGAAGTTTATCAGTTAGATTTTAATTGTTATGCTTATGGATTTTAGTTTCGGTTTAGTGGATTGATCTTGATGTTCCTTTAGCGAGAATGAAGTTGTTCGAGGAAATAGCAACGTATCTTGATGATTATAATTACTTTTGTTGCCATGTTTAACTTGTTATTACTTGGAGATGAATCATAAGTTGAGGTTTTTGTGAGGTTGTGATTAGACACTTTTGGAGTCTCAACTCAGATTATACTTTCTTGAGGTTATTTTAGAATGAATTTATTTGAGGAATTAGTGATGTATATTTGTGAATGGAATGAAGTGTGGTATAACATGTGAATATTTCTACTATTTGAGATTGCTATATTATTAATGGGTATTTTGGAGTTTTGATCTTTAAACCTTGGAAACAATTGGAGTGATTCCTGACTAAAGTTACTTTATTCGAAGATGCAATTGTTCGGAGATAGAATTATTTGAGGAAATAAGAATGCATTTTGGTGACTGAACATTTACTTACCTACATCAAGCTTTTGAGTTCTAGGTGGTATGACTCTCTAAATTGTTGATTGGAGATTCTCTTGTGTTATAGTGGGTTAATATGAATCTGTATTGTGTTATCAGATTTTGGAGTCTTCATTAGTGAATCATGTTGGGTAATCGGTGATTTATCTTGTTTAGTGATTGGTCTGGTACGGAATATATAAATTTTGGAGTGATTTATCTTGTTTGGTGATTGTTATGACTCCTTAGGATTATCTAGATCTCCTTAGTGTCTTGTTTTGGAGGAAGATAGATTGTAGGATTTGACTTGTTGGTGTTTAAGTGTGTAGGTGGGACACCCTTCTTGTACTCTATAATTCTATCGGTCTTATTATTATCTTTTACTCTATTCTCACTTATTTGAGAGAAAGTTACACTTTTCTAGCCTATCAATTGTTTCTTGAAAGTTTTGCTTATTGGATTAATGGATCCTATACTCATTTGACATTGTTTCTATTCTTAACATTAATATTTGCTTCTTATAGCAATGTCACTTATTGGAGTTAAGGTTTGAGACTTCTATATTTCATTCTATATCTCCAACCATTGGTTTCAATATTTCATTTCATTCTATTACTATTCATTTGGAAGTAATTTCACATTTGTTATACCATTTTACTTATTCAATTTCACTTGTTTGATGTACTCTTTACCTAAGTACATCATTGTTATTCTTGTTGATCTTTGTTAATCCTATTATTTTATTATTAAATCCTGAGCCATTACTTTTCTTGTAATTGCTCACTCAAAGTACTCGGCACTGTCCTATTGTTATCATTTCTTCTTCGTACTTCTTTGGTATTGCGTGCTGAGATACTTTTGCCACTCATGTTTTCTATTGAATTAATCATCTCTTATTTTATAATTTCATTTCACCTCAAGTACAACTTACTTGTTGGTTCCTTGAACAATCATCGATAATTGAAATGTCTACTTGTTCAAGAATTTTGTTCAACATACTCAGCACTGTTTTGACTCGTCATCATCCTTTGTTCGTGCTTATTTAGCTGATAGGTGCTGAGACATTCCATATCTTAGTTATCATGCTTCCTTATTAAACTATTAGCCCCTTGACTCTCTAACCTGTTTGACATCTTGTTCACTTGATTGTTGGCTCGAATATGACTTTCCATATTCTTATTTCCTTGTAAATTTCATAAGAGCCATATTCTGACAAATGTCACTTTTGAGATATGTCCTTGATCAATAATCATTCATATTATCGTGAATGAGTTTTTAAACCCTCAGGGTGTTCATAGAGCTCTTTTGTGTAGTAGGAGATGATTGATAATTAGTGGTGTCACGCTAAGACTTGGAGTTGCAATTTCTTTCATATGCAATAAGATATTAGGTAGGAGAGAATTATGAATTGGAGATTGTCTTGGAATTATGATCATCAACTTGCAGTCAACAGAGGTTGTTCTTTTGAGGTCTTTGGTTAGGTATCATCCTAAGAGATAAATGGGAACTAAGAGAAGTATTATTAAGTGTAACGATTGAGGATTTAACTGTCTGTCAGTTCGAGAATTGCGCGGACGCAATTGTTTTAAGGAGGGGAGAATGTGAAACCCCACTTTTCTGCTTATCTCGTTTTACGTGCTTTGTCTCGTTTTGCGTGCATATGACCTGTTTATGTGCTATAGGACCTAGAAAGTTATAATTTTGATGTCAATACTCCTAATACGTGCTAAATGTGCATTCATGAAATTTTCATCAAAAACGGAGTCAGAAATTTTATCGTCGATTTTCAATGAATAGTGTTTTCGAAACACGTCCGCTATAATTTTGAAACTGGTCTTTTTAACCCTTCTAGACCTAGTCCACGGACTTTAATAGACCTGTGTTTGATGAAAACGGTTTTAAAATCGGCTTAAGAATTTATTAGGGTTTTTTCACCGACTTTTGCAAAAATCGAGTTTTAAGCCGACTCGGGTGAAATTGTTGGATTGTAAAACTTCTTGTCACCTAAAAATAACTCACTTGAGATATCTTGGGGGTTGCATAATTATTTTTAACTTGGTGAGCAATAAAATGCAATTAAAGTCATTAAAAACACAAAAATACCTATTAAAACTAACTTTGACTTTGCATTTTTTTAATTGACCAAGCTTTTTATTATATAATGTCATCAACACACACTCACACAACACAAAACACACTCCAAAAACACACACAAAACCGTGGCTCCTTGGAGGAGAAAGATAAAGGCATTTTCAAAGCATTTTTCTCACAGATTTTGCGTTTCAAAGCCGAATTGAGTGATTCAAAGCTTGAAATTGATTGTTTGGCATCCATTATACACATTTCTTGCATCAAAACATATCAAAGGTGAGAAAAAAATTCTAGATCTCAAAATGTCATTTTTGTGTTTTTGCGTATAAATGAAGATTGAACCGTTAGAATTGAAATCTGATGTTAGATTATTGCTCCTTGCATGCTAGGGATCATTATATACTAATACTACGAGTTTCTGTCGGGTATAGCATAATTTTTATTTTCCGGGTATTTAATTTTGATTAAAATGTTCAAAGTTGATTTAATTGAGTTGCGTTGCTCGAAATCGATTGCCGTCGATTTCTAAATACTTGATAATTACGTGTTAGCGCTGTTGTAATGCCGAATTTTCGATTACATTGTTTGTGTGAAAATCCGGAAAATCCAGCCATGACGTCATAGGGTTTTAGGGTTATCGGGCATGGTTCGGAGGTGTTATGGTGGATTTCCGAGAGGGCTAATGTAGTAGGTTGAATGGGTGAGTGATAGGAACTGATTTGGCAATGTTTGGATTAGTAGATTGTAAGTTATGAATTTTAGAAGTTTAGGTTGTCATTCTTTAATTTCTTGAACGATGCCTTAGATGGTTGGGTAGTGTTCGAGTGATGAATGGTGAGTTGTTGTTGAGTAATTTAGAGTTTAATTATGTATATTATGCATGTTCGGTTAGATGGCCTACTTTGTCATCTAACTTAGTTATTTGTTGTTTAATTGATTATTGATGTTATTGATGATGATGATATGATTATTGATGATGATAAAATGATAATGATTGATTATTATTGAATGCGGGAATCGGGCACTCTTGTTGCTGATCTCCCAATTGATTGATTGATTTATGCTTGCATGATGATTGATGAATATGGAGCCTTGGTATGTGTGTGCCACCTCTCGGGCAGCGTCGGGCTGTCGGGTTGAAACCGGCATGACTGCCATAGGCTACCCCCAGCTCGCATGACGGAGATGTCATGGAGGGAAGGGGATAGTGAGGTACCTCGGGTGCGTGAGTAATGGGGAGTTATAAGAAGAACGGTTGAGATCGTGATGGCGTTTGGAGCTACACCAAATAGAGTATCCTTCATTGAATGGTCATATAGTTATGTGATGATAGCTTTATTTATGTTATTATGTTGTTGTGTGTTTACTTGCTCAAAGGACTAAATCCAAGGAGCGTAGTGAATACTGTCGAGATCTATCGAATCCTCACTGGGCTTATGTATATAAGCTCACTCTCTATTAATGCATGCTTACAGGTGTTGCAGAGCCGGATTACGGGTATGTGCCTCCTGAAGAGGAGAATGTGGAAAATGTGCTTTACGTGGACGAGTCATATGTTCCCGAGTCTTATCCATGATTATATGTTGTTTAATGTCATGTATATTAGCTTAACAGACTTTTATATGCTTTGTGGTTCTTATTGTAATAGATGTTGGAAGATGATGATCCAAATGGTGTTAACTTAGTGGCTTTCTTTTGTTTATGGTTAAGTTGTAAATGTGTCTCAACTTATTTTTGAAATGTATGATAAGGTTGAGGTATTGTATGTTATGTTGGAACGGAGGCGTATAACGAGGATGGTTTATTGTATAATATGATTGTGTTGTATGTTGTTGTTTGAATTAAGGAGTTGCTGGATGTATGATGTTTAATGAGGTTGGTTTGGAACCTCGGTGTCCTATTTACTGTCGTTATACTGCCGAAATTCCGTTGCGTCCTGACTGATCATAGGAGGGGTCGTGTTGGGGCGTGACAGTTGCCCAGTGAGGGATATAGTCTCCCGGGGCGTGCAATGCAACAGATAATACAATTACACAACAATAACACTTTAACAATTTAAGAAACAAGGATAACTTAAATAACCACACAATTAAAAGGATACATTTCAACAATCCCCTATACACCAATCTTCACTGGTCTTCAATCACGATCCACGAACCACGAGCACGATCACGATAAGTCGGCATAACCCCAATCACTCTAGTGGGTGTACTCCGGATGTACCCCGAATCCTACGACCCAACATCCCCTGGCAATCTCCGGACCAGGCGAATGAGGGAATAGGGCACGGAGTTTGAATATCCACCGGCAAGCCCTTTGCCGCCCAGCCGATATTCAACACATCCGCCCCGACACTATGGTTGCGCAACCACTATGCAATGCACTCAACGATGGCAAGTTTAAAAAAATAATTTAAGCATTAAGACATATGAGGATCAACAAAGTAGGTTGACCTCGTTGCAATTAGGATAGAAGCAAAGATAGAAGCTAATAAGCAGTTTACAAATGAACTTATACCATATAAGCATAGAATCATTCCAAAAGCTCCAAATCAATTTAAAATCATATATAAACACTTAAGAAGTCCTGACATGGGTTTAGAAGTGTGAGACAACTTAAATTGCACCTAAACCCCTTTGTTTTTCGAACTATTTCTCTTCTAAACCAAAGTTAATGATTTCATTTTCAAAGGAAACTCTCCCAACCTTCTAACTAACCCCCAAGGTACCCTCTCAACCCTCAAACTCAATCAAATGCCCGCGTTTACCCCGAAAGCCCCAGTTTCCCTCTTTTGGTTTTAAACCACACCTACATTGTCCGGGCTTTAAACAAGGGATATCAAGGCATCTATAGCACCTAGGTAGCCTAAGGATACTAGAATTGAAGCCCGAATCTACCCGGATTCGCATTAACCCCGAAAGCCCCAACTTAAAGTCGGCTATTCTCCATTTTTAGGCGATTTAAGGGCAATGCAAGTGTACGGGGCTATTTAATTATCTTCACTAGTACCTAAGGCATCAATTAGAAGCATTAATTCAAGCCAATTCGAGCAATTACACAAAACCCTAGAAAAAATGTCACTATTCACCCTAAAAATCAAACTAACGATTCTAACCGTTTAAATTGCGAAACGACGGTTCAAAAGTGTTCTCTAGCATTCATATAGATAGTATATTAGCATAGATAACAATTATAATGGCATATAATCATATTTTCAACAAATCAATAAATGAGCAACTATTTAAAAATGCAAAAACAAGTCGTGAAATCCCTCACCACTACGCGTAGGAGCACCTAGGAACCTTGCAAACACCCTACACTAGTTGCTCAAGGCTTGGCTTGGCTTGAATTGAAGAGTTGAAGATGGAAAAATGCTCCCAAGTGCAAGGAGGGGCTGTCGGGTTTGGGGCTGCTGTTTCAGCTTTTTTTTTTTTTTTTTTTTGCATTTTATGAGTTTAAGTGATATATTAAGGGGTTGAGTTGAGGTGGGGTCAATTTGGTGCTTAATTGATCTAATAAAATGTGCGTAGTAAGTTTTAAAACGAGCTTAGATGGCAAAATATATGCTAGCTAATTAATTACCTAAGTTAGTTACGTAACACTATTCACTTGACTTCTAAAATTATTTTCTAAACGAGCCCTCCTAACGCCTTTAGCTCAATTGCACATTTTTCCCACTACTTTTACAATTAATATGATTTAATAAAAATGCTAATTAATTAATAGAAGACAGTTTAGAAATGGAATGAATAGTAACCCAAGAAGGCAGTCAATAATGCACAGAAGGAAATGCGTAAACACATATGCAACAGTAATTAAATGCATGGCTAATTCTCGGGCGTCACATGACAGGTTGACGAAGAGTTCGCATTTTATTGCTACAAAGAACACAGATTCTCTCGATAAATTGGCTGAGCTTTATGTTGAAAATATTGTGAGACTGCATGGAGTTCCATCCCAGATAGTGTCAGACAGGGGTCCCAGGTTTACATCACAGTTATGGCAGAAACTACAAAAGGCTTTGGGGACTAACTTGAGTTTTAGTACTGCTTATCACCCGCAGACGGATGGCCAGTCAGAGAGGACTATCAGGATACTGGAAGATATGTTGAGAGCCTGTGTTCTGGATTTTGGCAAGAATTGGGAAAAATATCTGCCTTTAGTAGAGTTTGCTTATAATAACAGTTATCAGGCCACTATTGGCATGGCACCCTACGAGGCACTTTATGGGCGAAAATGTCGGTCTCCGTTGTATTGGGATGAGGTAGGTGAGATGAAATCAGTTGATCCCGCTATTCTTCCGGAGATGATTAAAATGGTGGATAATGTGAGACTTATAAAGAAGAGGATGCTTACAGCTCAGAGTCGACAGAAGAATTATGCTGATAGACGTCGACGGGACTTAGTATTTTCTAAGGGTGATCATGTTTTCTTGAAAGTTTCTCCGCGAAAAGGATTGATTCGGCACGGCAAAGGAGGTAAACTTAGTCCTAGATACGTGGGACCATTTGAGATCACTGAGAAAGTTGGGGATTTAGCTTACAGATTGGCCTTACCTCCGAGTTTGGGTCGGATTCATGATGTTTTTCATGTGTCACTGCTGAGAAAGTATAATCCTGATCCGTCGCATATCATTGAACCGGAGCCGTTGGAGATTGATGAGTCCTTAGCTTATGTTGAGAAACCTCTTCGAGTGGTTGACCGAAAGATTCAGGAACTTAGGACTAAAAATATTCCTATGGTAAAAGTTCTCTGGGATCATCATGGGGTTGAGGATGCCACTTGGGAGCGAGAAGATCAGATCAGAGAGAAGTATCCGGAGCTCTTTGCCGAATCATGTAAGAATTGCGAGGACGCAATTAGTTTAAGGGGGAGAGGGTGTGACACCCGATGTGACGCCCGAGATTTTGCCATGCATTTAATTACTGTTGCATCCCTTGTTTGTGCATTTACTTCTATGCCTTATTAATTGACTTTGTGACTACTATTCACTCCGTTTTTTTAAAATGCTTTCTATTAGTTAATTACAATTTTTATTAAATCATATTAATTGTAAAAGTAGTGGGAAAAATGTGCTTTTGAGCTTAAGGCGTTAGGAAGGCTCGTTTAGAAAATGACTTTAGTAGTTGAGTGAATAGTGTTACGTAACTAACTTAGGTAATTAATTAGCTAGCATATATTTCACCACCTTAGGCTCGTTTCTAAGCTTTCAACGCACATTTTAGAAGCCATTTAAATGTCCAACTAGACCCCACCTTTTATAAAACCAAAACATATCACACTTAGCTCATATATCACACAAAAACAAAAAAATTCAGCTTATGAACAGTGCCATACCCGACAGCCTTCCTTGTGCATTTGGAGGAGATTTTTGCTCATCAAATCATCAATTCAAGCCAAGCCAAGCCTCGAGCAACTAGTGTAGGGTGTTTGCAAGGTTCCTAGGTGCTCCTACGCGTAGTGGTGAGGGATTTCATGGCTTATTTTCGCATTTTAAAATAATTGCTATTTTCTTGATTTGTTAGAAATGATGTTTAATGCTATTGCAAGGCTCAAATAAGCTTATATATGTTGTGTACACATAGTAGAGACCACTTTTATGCTATTGTTTCATGAATTAAACGGTAGAAATCGATAGTTTGATTCTTAGGGTGAATAGTGACGTTTTTTTTTTAGGGTTTTGTGTAATTGTTCGAATTGGCTTGAATTAATGCTTCTAATTGATGCCTTAGGTGCTAGTGAAGATAGTTAAATAACCCCGTGTACTTGCATTGCCTTAAAATTGCCTAAAAATGGAAAATAGCCGACTTTAAGTTGGGGCTTTTGGTGTTAATGCGAATCCGGGTGGATTCGGGCTTCAATTCTAGTATCCTTAGGCTACCTAGGTGCTATAGATGCCTTGATATCCCTTGTTTGAAGCCCGGACAATGTAGGTGTGGTTTATAGCCAAAAGAGGAAAATTGGGGCTTTCGGGGTAAACGCGGGCATTTGATTGAGTTCGAGGGTTGAAAGGGTACCTTGGGGGTTAGTTAGAAGGTTGGGAGAGTTTCTTTTGAAAATGAAATCATTAACTTGGGTTTGGAAGAGAAATAGTATGTAAAATAAAGGGGTTTCAGTGCAATCCCGTTTTTCTCACATTCCTAAACCCACGGCATGACTTCATGAGTGTTTATATGTGATATTAAGTTGGTTTGGAGCTTTTGGTGTGATTCTATGCTTATATGGTATAAGTTCATTTGTAAACTGCTTATTAGCTTCTATCCTTGCTTCTATCCTAATTGTATCGAGGTCAACCTACTTTGTTGATCCTCATATGTGTTAATGCTTATATTATTGTTGTTAACTTGCCATCGTTGAGTGCATTGCATAGTTGGTTGCGCAACCATAGTGTCGGGGCGGATGTGTTGAATATCGGCTGGGCGGCAGAGGGCTTGCCGGTGGATATTCAAACTCCGTACCCTATTCCCTCATTCGCCTGGTCCGGAGATTGCCAGGGGATGTTGGGTCGTAGGATTCGGGGTACATCCGGAGTACACCCACTGGAGTGATTGGGGTTATGCCGGCTTATCGTGATCGTGCTCGTGGTTCGTGGATCGTGATTGAAGACCAGTGAAGATTGGTGTATAGGGGATTGTTGAAATGTATCCTTTTAATTGTGTGGTTATTTAAGTTTTCATTGATTCTTAAATTGTTAAAGTGTTATTGTTGTGTAATTGTGTTATCTGTTGCATTGCACGCCCCGGGACTATATCCCTCACTGGGCAACAGTGGTTGCTCATACCTCGATATCTGTTTCAGGAGACGCTGAGGGTGATCCCCAGCTTGTTGATTTAGTTGAGGAAGAAGAAGTTCAGACCGAGCCCTTACCTTAGTTGCTGTGTCTGATAACTTAAGGTGGTTAATGTTTTTGATGCTTTGTGGAAGACTCCTCTGATTACTTTATGTACTATTTTGTAGCCCAAGGGCTTTGTACATGCTTGTTGTATAAGTCGAAGATTAGATGGCTGGGTTGTAACTTTGAAAGTCTATGATCTGTAATAACTTTTATTCTTGCCTTATTTCCTTGCATGCTTGTGAGTGGATGGTTAATGTAGAATGCTCTACTCTTTAAGTTGTTATATTGATTTCCTAGAATGTAATGATTATAAGTCTATGCTGATAACCAGTTCTTGCATGCTTGTGTGTTTTGGAGATATTGTGTACTATAAGGCTCGGATGGCCTTATAGCTTTATTGTTTAATTAAATTAAGCTTGTATGTGTTGTAGAGACCTTGTATAAGTGTTTACAGGTTTTTAGAATGTCCACGGTACAGAGGAGACTCTGTCCGTGTGTCGGGTCCGGACTTAACCTTTAGCTTGGGGGTTGGGTCGGGGCGTGACATTTAAGTGGTATCAGAGCTATAGATTGCATGAATCCGGGTTAAATTTCTCGGTCTGTGGGTAGACCCTTGTTATGTGACTTTGTGAATACATGAGCCTTTGATTTTGATTGACCTAAGTGAACTTTGAATAAGGAATGTACATGCTAGCATGGAATTAGAATATCAAGAGTCTAGAATGTCAAGTATGATCTAGTGATTTATGTTTACTTCAAGAATGTGGAATATTTATTTGAATTCCTATGTACTTGACTTTATGTGAATCTAATTGGACTTTTCTTTATGTGTTTACTTATAAATTGCATATATACATATATACCTGTCATAACACTTTGCATTCTAGCTATTTGCGATGGGGCCTCGCCGTCGTGCTGATAATCCGAATGTTGGTGGAGAACCCGAGGGGGTACAAGGGCAAGAAGCTGAGGTAGCCGAAAATGCACCGCAGGTTCAAGAGCCGAGCACTGCACAGATCTTGGCCACGATGGCCACAGCTATGAACACTATTGCCCAGTTTGTTACACAACAGGGTCAACCAGGGGTCGTTGCAGGTAATCAGGCTGCGAGAGCCGGAGGTAGTGGCCCTACCGGAGGGAATCTGTATGATCGGTTTATACATCATGGGGCCTATACTTTCTTTGGGGAGCCGGACGATATGAAAGCTGAAATGTGGCTAAGAAAGTTCGAGAGAGTGGCAGCGATATTGGAGTGCCATGATGACAGGAAGATTACTTATGCTACTTTCCTTCTCGAGGGTGATGCTGAAGATTGGTGGAATACCATCAGTGAGAAATGGGTAGCTGAGGGAGGTCATCATTCGTGGGCCGACTTTGTCCGAGAATTTCGAGACAAGTATATATCGGTAGTTGCCCGCGAGAGGCGACAGACTGAGTTCATAAACTTGAGGCAGGGAAGTATGACGGTAGATCAATACGAGGCTACTTTTACCCGGCTTTCCCGTTATGCACCAGCTTTAATTCAGCCGGAAGACATGAAGATTCAGAGGTTCATTATGGGTTTGAGGAGAGATATTATGCTGAACTTGTCTTCAAATGATTTTCCTAACTATGCTGCAGTAGTCCGAGCTGCCTCGAGATATGAGAAACGGAAAGCCGATGTATTAGCCGAGACCAGTCAATCGAGTAAACGGTTTCAGTCTCAGAGTCAAGGGTACCAGGGGCAGGCTGTATCAGTTGGTCAGAGTTCGCAGCCGAGACAAACTCAGAGTTACACAGGGCCTACTCAGACTCAGGCACGACCAGTTCAGAGCCAGACTCAGAGTCAGTTCCGTCCAGCGGTTTCCCGTTCGCAGCAGGGTAGTTCAGCTACCTCTACTTACAGAGCTCCTTCGGGAGGCACTGTTGCAAGACGTCACCAGCAGTGCAGCTTCTGTCAGCGCCAGGGCCACACTGAGGATGTTTGTTGGAAGAAACATAACAAATGTACAGGTTGCGGCAGTGATCAGCACAGGGTTAAAGACTGTCAGAAATTTAAGAACCCTAGGGGACAGACATCAGCTCAGAACTCTCAGACCAGGGCCCCAGCTGCAGCACCACCACCACGAGGCCAGGCCCGTGTGTTTGCTTTGGATGCCGAGGAGCTTCCGGATACTACCGCTGTGGTAGAAGGTATTTTTCTTCTTAATGATCAATCAGTTAAGGTTTTAATTGATTCCGGGGCTTCGCATTCTTTTATCACTCCTACTTGTGCACAAAATGCTAAATTGAAACATGATAAACTGTTGCATGAGATTGTGGTTTATACTCCTATGGGTCCGAAGTTTGTTACTAGGTCTATTTGCAGAGCATGTAGTATATTTATTGAAGGTCGTGTTTTTCCTGCTGATTTGATTATCTTACCCTTCAATGACTTTGAGATTATATTGGGGATGGACTGGTTAAGTAAATATTATGCCCAGCTTGATTGTAGAAAGAAGATTGTGTATCTAGAGATGCCTGACCAGCCTGTACTTAAAATAGTTGGTAGTAGAAAATCTACGGGAACTCCTATTATTTCTTCTATTAGGGCATCTAAATTATTAAGCAAGGGTTGTGAGGCTTATCTTGCTTATTTGATTAATCAACCTGGGGATCAACTGAAATTGACTGATGTACCTATCGTGAGGGAGTTTCCGGGGGTCTTTCCTGAGGAATTACCTGGGTTACCGCCTGATAGAGAGATAGAGTTCATGATTGATTTATTGCCGGGGACTTCACCTATCTCTAGGACTCCGTACAGAATGGCCCCACCTGAGTTGCAGGAATTGAAAGTTCAATTGCAGGGCTTGCTTGAGAAGGGATTCATTCAGCCGAGTTCTTCACCGTGGGGTGCGCCAGTTCTCTTCGTTAAAAAGAAAGACGGATCTCTTCGCCTATGCATCGATTACCGGGGTCTTAATCAGGTAACCGTCAAAAATAAATATCCTTTGCCTTTAATCGAAGAGTTGTTTGATCAGTTGCAAGGCGCCAGGGTATTCTCTAAATTTGATCTGAGGCAGGGTTATTATCAGCTGAGGATTAAGAAAGATGATGTTCCTAAAACTGCCTTCAGAACTCGATATGGCCATTATGAGTTTGTTGTCTTGCCGTTTGGTCTTACTAATGCTCCCGCCGCATTCATGGATTTAATGCAGAGGGTATTCCGTCCTTATCTGGATCAATTTGTAGTCATATTTATTGATGATATCCTTGTTTATTCTAAATCTGAGGCGGAACATGAACAACATCTCAGAATTGTGTTGCAAACTCTTCAGGAGCATCGGTTATTTGCAAAGTTTAGCAAGTGGGAATTCTGGCTTAAGCAAGTTGCTTTTCTTGGCCATATTATCTCGCAGGATGGTATTTCTGTTGATCCAGCGAAGATTGAAGTTGTGTTATCTTGGAAACGACCTGAAACTGTCACGGAAATTCGTAGCTTCCTTGGTTTAGCTGGGTATTATCGGAGGTTTGTAAAGGATTTCTCTAAGATTGCAGGGCCTTTAACTCAACTTACTCAGAAGAAAACAGTATTTGACTGGAATGATAAATGTGAGGCCAGCTTCCAGGAATTGAAGAAGAGATTGACTACAGCTCCTATTCTTGCTTTACCTGAGGGTTATGATAATCTGGTGATCTACAGTGATGCTTCGAAGGAAGGTCTGGGTTGTGTATTGATGCAGAATGGCAGGGTTATTGCTTATGCTTCCAGGAAACTAAAGCCTTATGAACTCAGCTATCCGACTCATGATCTTGAGCTTGCAGCTATCATTCTAGCATTAAAGAAATGGCGTCATTATCTCTGGGGCAACAAATTTGAAATCTTTACAGACCATAAGAGCTTGAAATATCTGTTTTCCCAGAAGGAGTTGAACATGAGGCAGAGGCGTTGGCTGGAATTACTTGAGGACTATAACTGCACTATTAACTATCTTCCAGGTAAGGCCAATATTGTTGCTGATGCTTTGAGCCGAAAGGCTACTGTTGCTAGCTTGATTATCAAGAATTGGGAATTCATGGAAGAATTGTGCTTATGGAAGCCTAGTACTTCAAATTCTGGTATTCAATTTGCAAGTTTGCAGATTCAATCTCTGTTGTTATCCAGGATTCGAGAAGCTCAACAGGCTGATCTTCAATTGTTGAAGGTCTTAGAGAATTCAAAAGGGGGAGAGTCGGATTTCAAACTGCACGACGATGGTATTCTCAAATTCAAAGGTAGAATCTGTATTCCGAATGATCCAACTCTGAAGAAGGATATTCTTGCTGAGGCACACAGTTCCAGATATACTATCCATCCAGGCAGTACGAAAATGTATAAAGATTTGAAGCAGAATTTCTGGTGGAATAATATGAAGAGAGAAATTGCTGACTATGTTGCCCGATGTCTTACCTGTCAGAAAGTTAAAGCAGAACATCAGAGACCTGCAGGGTTGTTGCAACCTTTGGCTATTCCTGTTTGGAAATGGGATCATATTACTATGGACTTCGTATCCGATTTACCGAGGTCTTCGAGGGGTAACGACTCAGTCTGGGTTATTGTGGATAGACTGACCAAGACTTCTCATTTTATTGCTAAAAAGAAGTCTGATTCTCTTGATAAACTGGTAGAGTTGTATATTGAGAATGTTGTCCGACTACATGGAATTCCAAAGAGTATCGTGTCGGATAGAGATCCCAGATTCACATCTCAGTTCTGGCAGAAGATTCAGAAAGCTTTGGGCACGAATTTGAATTTCAGTACAGCTTATCATCCTCACACAGATGGTCAATCCGAGAGAACTATCTTGATCCTTGAGGATATGTTGCGGGCTTGTATTCTGGACTTCGGTAAAAGTTGGGAGAAATATTTGCCACTAGCAGAGTTCGCCTACAACAATAGTTATCAAGCTACTATTGGTATGGCACCTTATGAGGCACTGTATGGGCATAAATGTCGGTCTCCTCTCTATTGGGATGATGTGGGTGAGATGAAGACTATCGACCCTACTCTTTTACCTGAAATGAACAAGATGATTGATCAGGTGCAGCTTATCAGAAAAAGAATGCTTACAGCACAGAGTCGGCAAAAGAGTTATGCAGATAGACGACGTCGTGATCTGAAATTTACTGTAGGGGATCGAGTATTTCTGAAAATTTCTCCTCGCAAGGGTTTGATTCGGCATGGTAAAGGAGGTAAACTCAGTCCTCGATATGTGGGACCATTTGAGATAACTGAAACTGTTGGTGATTTGGCCTACCGTCTAGCTTTACCTCCCAGTCTGGGCAGAATTCATGACGTATTTCATGTTTCCATGCTTCGGAAGTATCAGCCAGATCCCTCTCACATACTTGAGCCGGAACCGCTAGAGATCAGTGAAACTTTGACCTACACCGAGAAACCTCTTCGAATTGTTGATCAGAAAGTTCAGGAGCTGAGGACTAAAAGCATTCCGATGGTTAAAGTTCTGTGGGATCACCACGGAGTAGAGGATGCGACATGGGAAAGAGAGGATCAGATGCGGGATCGGTATCCAGAGTTATTCGCCGAAACATGTAAGAATTGCGTGGGCGCAATTAGTTTAAGGGGGAGAGGATGTGACGCCCGAGATTTTGCCATGCATTTAATTACTGTTGCATCCCTTGTTTGTGCATTTACTTCTATGCCTTATTAATTGACTTTGTGACTACTATTCACTCCGTTTTTTTAAAATGCTTTCTATTAGTTAATTAGCATTTTTATTAAATCATATTAATTGTAAAAGTAGTGGGAAAAATGTGCTTTTGAGCTTAAGGCGTTAGGAAGGCTCGTTTAGAAAATGACTTTAGTAGTTGAGTGAATAGTGTTACGTAACTAACTTAGGTAATTAATTAGCTAGCATATATTTCACCACCTTAGGCTCGTTTCTAAGCTTTCAACGCACATTTTAGAAGCCATTTAAATGTCCAACTAGACCCCACCTTTTATAAAACCAAAACATATCACACTTAGCTCATATATCACACAAAAACAAAAAAATTCAGCTTATGAACAGTGCCATACCCGACAGCCTTCCTTGTGCATTTGGAGGAGATTTTTGCTCATCAAATCATCAATTCAAGCCAAGCCAAGCCTCGAGCAACTAGTGTAGGGTGTTTGCAAGGTTCCTAGGTGCTCCTACGCGTAGTGGTGAGGGATTTCATGGCTTATTTTCGCATTTTAAAATAATTGCTATTTTCTTGATTTGTTAGAAATGATGTTTAATGCTATTGCAAGGCTCAAATAAGCTTATATATGTTGTGTACACATAGTAGAGACCACTTTTATGCTATTGTTTCATGAATTAAACGGTAGAAATCGATAGTTTGATTCTTAGGGTGAATAGTGACGTTTTTTTTTTAGGGTTTTGTGTAATTGTTCGAATTGGCTTGAATTAATGCTTCTAATTGATGCCTTAGGTGCTAGTGAAGATAGTTAAATAACCCCGTGTACTTGCATTGCCTTAAAATTGCCTAAAAATGGAAAATAGCCGACTTTAAGTTGGGGCTTTTGGTGTTAATGCGAATCCGGGTGGATTCGGGCTTCAATTCTAGTATCCTTAGGCTACCTAGGTGCTATAGATGCCTTGATATCCCTTGTTTGAAGCCCGGACAATGTAGGTGTGGTTTATAGCCAAAAGAGGAAAATTGGGGCTTTCGGGGTAAACGCGGGCATTTGATTGAGTTCGAGGGTTGAAAGGGTACCTTGGGGGTTAGTTAGAAGGTTGGGAGAGTTTCTTTTGAAAATGAAATCATTAACTTGGGTTTGGAAGAGAAATAGTATGTAAAATAAAGGTGTTTCAGTGCAATGCCGTTTTTCTCACATTCCTAAACCCACGGCATGACTTCATGAGTGTTTATATGTGATATTAAGTTGGTTTGGAGCTTTTGGTGTGATTCTATGCTTATATGGTATAAGTTCATTTGTAAACTGCTTATTAGCTTCTATCCTTGCTTCTATCCTAATTGTATCGAGGTCAACCTACTTTGTTGATCCTCATATGTGTTAATGCTTATATTATTGTTGTTAACTTGCCATCGTTGAGTGCATTGCATAGTTGGTTGCGCAACCATAGTGTCGGGGCGGATGTGTTGAATATCGGCTGGGCGGCAGAGGGCTTGCCGGTGGATATTCAAACTCCGTACCCTATTCCCTCATTCGCCTGGTCCGGAGATTGCCAGGGGATGTTGGGTCGTAGGATTCGGGGTACATCCGGAGTACACCCACTGGAGTGATTGGGGTTATGCCGGCTTATCGTGATCGTGCTCGTGGTTCGTGGATCGTGATTGAAGACCAGTGAAGATTGGTGTATAGGGGATTGTTGAAATGTATCCTTTTAATTGTGTGGTTATTTAAGTTTTCATTGATTCTTAAATTGTTAAAGTGTTATTGTTGTGTAATTGTGTTATCTGTTGCATTGCACGCCCCGGGACTATATCCCTCACTGGGCAACAGTGGTTGCTCATACCTCGATATCTGTTTCAGGAGACGCTGAGGGTGATCCCCAGCTTGTTGATTTAGTTGAGGAAGAAGAAGTTCAGACCGAGCCCTTACCTTAGTTGCTGTGTCTGATAACTTAAGGTGGTTAATGTTTTTGATGCTTTGTGGAAGACTCCTCTGATTACTTTATGTACTATTTTGTAGCCCAAGGGCTTTGTACATGCTTGTTGTATAAGTCGAAGATTAGATGGCTGGGTTGTAACTTTGAAAGTCTATGATCTGTAATAACTTTTATTCTTGCCTTATTTCCTTGCATGCTTGTGAGTGGATGGTTAATGTAGAATGCTCTACTCTTTAAGTTGTTATATTGATTTCCTAGAATGTAATGATTATAAGTCTATGCTGATAACCAGTTCTTGCATGCTTGTGTGTTTTGGAGATATTGTGTACTATAAGGCTCGGATGGCCTTATAGCTTTATTGTTTAATTAAATTAAGCTTGTATGTGTTGTAGAGACCTTGTATAAGTGTTTACAGGTTTTTAGAATGTCCACGGTACAGAGGAGACTCTGTCCGTGTGTCGGGTCCGGACTTAACCTTTAGCTTGGGGGTTGGGTCGGGGCGTGACACCCGAGAATTTCACCCTAAATTTATTATAATCGTTGCATACTTATGTGCGCATTTCTACGTGCATCATTTTTCTTGTTTAATTGTTTTTGTTGTAGGTTACTATTCATAATATTTTTGACTGTTTCGAAAGCTTGATTTTAAATTTTTCCTAGGTCACTCGACATTTAAAAGGAATCAAAATTTTCGTTTTGAACTTTCGAGCTTAGGAGTGTGCGTTTGGAAAATGTTTTTCGTGACTTTTGAATAGTGTTATGTAAGAATAGTAACATTTGCAACTAAAAATAATTGAATTGCATTTTGGCCTAGTTTGACTAAGTTTTTAATGAAATTTGACCTAATTATTAACATATAAACTTATAAGAAATAAGCAAAAACAACTCATAACATATTAGCTCATAAAAACAATTGCAAAAATTCCTTCCTTGTCCTCCATTTGGCCGTCCACTTCAAGAGAGGAAAAGAGAGAATTTTGCTTCAACATCCATGCACTTGAGCTCTTAGATTGATCTTGGGAGGATTTTTGAGCAACTTAGGACCTTCAACAAAGCTTCTACATCTTCAAAATTGTGAGGGAGTCTTATTTGTTTGAGTTTAAAGTTTGTATGCATATGTTCAATTTTGTTGAATTGTCAATTATAGCTATATATCTTGTTATGAATGCTTCCTATGAGTTATTTAAAGTCTCTAGAGCTAACTTTTGTGGTGTGATAACAAATTTAACGGTTGAATGTTGAGATTGATCAAAGAGGTGATGAATAGTGCCTAAAACTAGGGTTTTGAGAAAATTGGATAATTTGCTTGAATTGATGCCTCAATTAGGTGCTCTAGACCCTAGGGAAGGTAATTGAAAAGCCACGTTAGGTTGAATCACCCGAATTTGAACTTTAGTGCATAAATCGCTTACTTTAAAAAGGGGGTTTTGCACGTTAGGCAATCCGGGCAAATTTGGGCATCGATTTGGGTATCCTTGAGCTAAGGAAGCACCTTTGGTGCTTTCGTTTCGCGAAATTGGGGTTCGGTTAGTATGGCTATAGTTCAAACCCGTTCGGGGCCTTCCCGAACTTTTGCTTCAAAAATGAGTTTTAGTGACTTTAAAGGGTACCTTTGAGCTTAATTAGGAATATAGAAAGACTAGGGTTTGATTGGGAATCTCGAACTATGCTTAGGAGAAAGAAACCTCGGTTAAAGAAAGGGGGAAAAGTAGTTTTTAGCCTTTTTAGTTGCAATTGGAACTTGTTGTGTGTTAGTAATGCTTTGCACTAAATATTTAGGATCTATTTAAGTTATTTGAGTAGATTATTGGGATTAATGGTGTTGATTGCTTCTTTTGGCATCTATTAGTTAATATCTTGCATATATGAACTTTTATCGTGCATATATATGAGGGCGGCCTACTTTGTCGTCCCTCTTACGTGTTATGTGATATTATTGATTGCTTGTGACTTGTAATGGGTTGCGCAACCTTTATCGGACATGGTAGCGTCGAGAAACACGGGCGGCATCGGGCTTGCCGTGCTCCCTCGACTACCATGGTACCTATTCCCTTCTCGCTGAGGCATACTCCACTACCCCAGAGGCGTGGTTCACCTGCTGGGCATGGACCTACCTCGGGAGAATGGGTCGTAGGATCGGGATACATCCGGAGTATCCCAATTGTGGTGTTTGGGGTTTGCCGGCATATTCGTGATACTCGTGGATCGTGGCTCGTGGATGAAGTCTTGGAAATGGAACCGTATCCTTTTTAAAGTGATTAATAGTTTGATTTATTGTCTTGATATTTTATGTGGCTTGTATATGTGTACTTGTGTTGCATATCATATTGCACGTTTACATGCTGCATCACCTCCCTCGCTGGGCAACTTTGTTGCTCACTCCTCATTTGAAATGTTTCAGGAGAAGCTGAGGTGAATCCCCAGCTGTTAGAAGTAGGAGAAGAAGAAGAAGTTCAAGTAGATCAGAATCAGTGATCTTGTGTGCTGAGGTGGATTTTATGTGCTTCTTGCGTGGAGTTCTTGTTATTAATGTATTTTGAGACTTTGGAGTCTTGTATATATATGTCTAGTAGATGTGTATTAGAATGTTAAAGAAAGTGTTGGATTGTAATAATGAAGTCTAGACTTTAAATTCCCTTGCATGCTTGGAGTGTTGTTAATCTTCATATGGAACTTAGAACTTTATTGTATTTATTCACTTATGACTAAACCAACTTATCTCGCATGCTTGTGTGCTTTAGTAGAATATTGTTGCTCCAAGGCTCGGATGGCCTTGTGATTTTGTTTTGACCTTGGAGTTATTGTTGATAAGTTGTTGCTTTTAGTTCAGATGTCTTGAATGAGTGTTTACATGTATCAGTTTTATCCTTGGTACAGAGGAGACTATGTCCGAGTGACGGGTCCGAGCCTGACTATTAAAGTGGGGTTGGGTTCGGGGCGTTACAGTTGCAGTTAAAAGTGAGTTTTCTTGGCTTAAAAGGGGGTCATAAAGTATCCTTTTGAAGATTGAATAGATAGATTGTGGTTTGTTTGGCTTTGGTAGGGTGTCGTAGTACAAATGGTCAAAGGGGTTAGTTTATAGGAATTTGGACTAGATGGTAGTAATTGACCCTTAATGGTTTAGTTAAATATTTAAACATATTTGTTTAGTGAGTTTCGAGTATTCTAGTGTTTAAGTACATAAGTAGTTAAGCTAATGATATTCTAGTAGGCTTGCATTCTAAGGAGATTGTATTGCTAGTTGAGTAGGTAGTTGCGTATTGAACTGTCATAGCTTAGTTAAATTGAAGTTCTATGTGTATTGATGGTTTTAAATTCCGTTGTTGCATTCTCAGTTGAGATATTGCTTATGTAGATTAAGCACTATGTGTTCAAAGTTTGTTATCTAGCTTATTTTTTTGGTTTATTAAGCTTTATAATGATTGTTTTGGGGCCATAGTTAGTCTAAAAGACATTTTACTATGCGTTGAACTCGAATAAAGTGGTGTGTTAATTGAGTCAAATGTAAAGATTATGAAATGAGTTAGTTAGTTAGTTGTGAAATGTTATAACTAATGAATATTTAAAGTTATATATGTTCAAATGATCTTGAATCAAGAATGTTGCAAGGATGATTAGTTGTGTGAGACCCCATACCAAGCCAGTATAGAGCCCCTATGCATTTTATAACATTTCATATAATTTAGCATCATTTAATATGCATTTATATCAATTAATGTATATTTACATCATTTAACATGCATTTGTCTCGATTTACGTGCATTGCATTGGTTAACGTGCATTTGGGTAATTAATATAGCGTAACTGGTAATTATAACCTATCTAGTTCAATAGTTAGTTAGAGTAACTAAACTAGAACTAAAACAATTAGAATTAACACTAGGATGGCAAACTAATAAAACACAATCTAGTTGGAGGGCACTCTCGTCATTAGGCAATTTAGATTTTATCACTCAACACACATTACACCATATACACACACAAAAACACTACAACACACAAACACACTCCAATACACGCTCACCTACACAACTCAACATACACACACACACATCAGACAACAAACACACCCACACGATATACACACAACACACACTCAAATTTTCAACCATAGAAATGAGAGAAAGAAGAAAGAAAGAGAAAGAGAAGGAAGAGGGAAGATCATCTTCAAGCTTCCAAGCACCATTTCTTACATTCAGTCACAAAGCTAAGGTGAGGGTTTAAACTGATTTCTAAAATGTTTTGAAGTTCATGAGCATGTATGTATATGTGGTTACTTAGTCTTGCATGCTTAGAAGCCAAGAACACATGTTTGGACATTTCTGGAAAATCCCGGGTAGCTATTGACCTTTCTGTTTGGAGAATGTTTAAGATAATAAACGATCTCAAAAAAGGCTAAAATTTGGAAGGTCACTAGATGTTTTAGTTTGGAACAAATCTTTTAGAAATAGGCTAAGGATAATTTTGAATTTAAGACCCCCAAAAATGGAAAAAATCATAGGTCATTCTAGATAGGTACTAGTGCTGGACAGTTTTTGTGCAATCTTACGGAAATAGTCATAACTTTTAGATCTTAAGTCGAAATTGAGTGAAATTTATGGCCAGAGTTAAAGAATTCATAGATCTTCGATTCAATATATGATTCACTAAATTCCAAGATTATTTGATAGGGTAACTGAATGAAGAAATGCAGGTCATCTTATGAAAAACTATGTTGGTGATTATTAGTAACTTTGTTTTGAAGCATATTATGTGTTTATATTACGTAGATCGGGACCATATGATTGAAATAAGAACTGGACAGAGATTTAAGTGGTTGATTTTGTATGTTTTAAGTAGATTTTATGAATAAATGTTAATAGATCTTGAATAGGAACTTGATTATGAAGCTCTATACAACTTGTATGCCTTGTAGTTGCCTATTTCATGTTTTAGATTGGTTTGTTTGATGATTTCTAAGGATATAGAAGGCTATCCAGATTTGTTATGATATAGATATGTATGATTTGAGATGATATTGAGGTTACATGTTGATTAATCTTCTAGTTAGAGAAGTATATAAAGCCCTTGTTGATTATTCACTTAAGTGGTGTTGATTGATGAATTTACATGGCTTGATTGGTGGATTTACTCGACCGAATTTTTGACAGATTTGTGCAGTGATTTTTCGGAGGCCATATCTCACTCAATTCAAATCCTAATTGAGTTTTGTTTGATTCAAGAGTTATCTACATTCGATAAGTTTCGATTCTATACCAAAATCCAATTAACTGGAGTTTAGGAACATAGGAAAATTTACCTCCTAAGTTAGGCTAATGCAGAAGGATCGGATTTGCTTGGTGTATCTAGTGTATAAAGGTAGGTGTTGTTGTTTAAGTAGCCAACTTGCAAGTTCTCGTTATTATGTACAAATACTAAATGACCTTGTAATCAAAATGTTTATATGAATATTTATAGTACTATTGGCAATCGCAAATGCATTTGAATCGGTTAAGTGTGTTGGTTGCAACCATTAATGAATGCGGTAGCAGCGAGACCTCCGGGCAGCAACGGGCTCGCTGGTAAATCTCGCCTACCGAGGTAGTAATGAGACCTCTAATCAGAGGTAGGGCTTACTGGTATATCTCACCTACCAAATGTTATCGTCCCTTCTCTTTCAAGACTCATTGATCTTCCTATGGGTCGGGACCCAATGATATCTTGGAAGAGCTAGGTTGTTAATGTTACTAAAGCTTGATTGTATATCTTGTAACCATTATTAATAGAGGAAATGACGGGACCTCTGGGTTTGCCGGTATATCTCGACCCTCTCATTGTTGATTGAAGGCTTGTGTTAAGGATATTTTCCGCGGATAGGTGCATGACATGATTTATCAAACTGATTATGAAAAGATAAAACCTTTGTGAAAACCCTTCCTTGTTTTCCTTCTCACTGAGCTATACACGAGGATCTAGCTCACCCCTCTTTCTAACAGTTTCAGGTGATGATTAGCCCGAGCAAGTTCCCATGTGGTTACCAGCTATATTGATGTGTTGTGATGGATTTCTGCCCTAGTTGGCCTACGTGCTTGCTCGTGGAGTTTTAGCTTATTGTTGTAATGAGTTATTTTTGTAAATTGATCAAGTATTATGTTGTAATATTATTTTGGTAGATTAGATGCCTAGTTAAGACTGAACACTATTCTCTCGAGACCTAGGTTCGGAAATGTTGAACAGGTGGATTCAGGTCTTGTGAATTTATAACATACGTTATAATCCTGTAAGGCCGACGTTTTTGGGGAAAATATTGGAGGTATTTCGATAACTTCTCATGGTAATTTAATGGATGTACATGTTATTAAATTATTATTCACAGGTTTTAAACCTATTAAGTTGCTAATCTCAGGAATAAGAATTACGAACGTCATATTACAGCCTTAGCCTAGCGATGGGTCAGGGTCGAGGCATGACAAGTTGAATGTTAGTTGAGTTCGAGAGATGACTGTCTTATGAATGTATGCGACTACTTGCTAACTTTTGAATTGGGAATGTTGTGACTTAGTTAATAAAGGTTATTTGCAAAGTTGCTAACTATGCTATAACTAATGTAGCTTGTATGTACCATGGGATCTTTAGTAGAACTCGGGCTCGGTTATGAGGTTGGCTTTTCTCTTGCATATTTAGCCTAATCCAAGGTGAGGGATTCATTTTACTTGGCATTTTAATTAATTTATTGCTTTGTATATAATGAATATCGTGTGCGGTTAATGTGTGTTTGAGCTATTTTGTTAGGTTGGAATATGTGTAAAGTTATATTGATTATAATTGCTTATGTGCGAGGACAACCTCTTTTGTTGTCCTCATTGCATGCTTATCCTTTTATATACTTATCGAATTGTGTGATTATAATCGTTATCGATATCATGGTTGCGCAACCATTTGGGCATGGTAATGTCAGGGAAGCTGGGCAGCATTGGGCTTACCGGTATACCTCGGCTACCACCCACTGGAGTGATTGGGGGTTATGCCGGCTTATCGTTATCGTTATCATTATTATATTGGGTTTATGCCCGTGGTTCATGGATCGTGGTTCGTGCTCGTGGACAACATGGTATCCTTATTGTGTAACTCTCGCTTGGGCCCTAAGTCCTTGGAGAGTTACCTAATATCTTTTTTACTATGTGTGTACCTCTCGCTTAGGCCCTAAGTTCTTGGAGAGCTACATTTGATTGTATTCTTCTTTATATAAGTGTTTATTAGTTCGTAATATTGAATGAGTCATTATATTGATGTGGTATCTCTGTGACTATATTGTTTCCTTGTTATTAAATGTATATGATCGTCTTGAACGTTATGATGTGTTGCCACTGAGTTCTTAATTTGCTACTTTGTCTATAGCTTTCTAAAATATGTTTCTTAGCTTCGTTGTTTGAAGTGAGTATTTTATGTTGTTATTTGATTCTATGACCTATATGTATTGCATGAAAACATTTTTGAAAATCTTCCCGTTTAGTTCCCTCCCTCACTGAGAATACATGTATTTGTATGCTTACCCCTCATTTCTAACAATTTTACAAGCAAGGCAAAGTTGTTTCCAAGAAGTAGAAGAGCAGGTTGAGGACTACTTTATTTGTTCGTAGTGGAAGTTGATTGTCTTACGTGCTGTCATTTGAGTTGGATGATCTCTATATAAATTATGTGCATAGTTATGTTTTCTTTTGAGGCCTGCGTGCCTTGTATAAGTTGGTTGTTATAAGGAATGTAATAACCTAAAGATTTGTATGACTTGATAGATAGTAGTGGGCTTGTAATAACCTAAAGTTTTACTTAGTTGCCTAGTTGGCTTGCATACTTGTAAGGTGTTAAATGGAAGATAGTTTAGTGACTAAGTAACATGATATCAACAACGAGGGTTGCCCGACTCCCGACACTTGACTCTTTACATTCCTAGAGATCAGCAATGAAAGTGCCCGATTCCCGACATTCAACAATTAACATTCAATTAACAATGTAATGCCCCGGATTAACTCGAGCGCACTACTAAGAAGGTAATGTCTGCTTTGGCTACACCCTGGATTAAAACGAGCGTGCTCCTCATAGTGTTGTCCCTTCCCAAGTGGAACCCCATACTGGAAAAGGTACCTCAACATTCAACCATCAATTAACAATATTTCAACAATCAATTAAACAACATTTAAACAATCAACAACTATACCATTCTGAAACAATTAAGCTAGATGACAAAGTAGGTCATCCAACTCAACATGCATTTGAACACATATTCAACCCCGATCCCAATCAACAACAATCCAAGACTCAACTACCCAAACAACCCAAGATAATATTTCAACATTTTAAAGAAAGACTACACAAACTTCTAAAAATCATAACTTGCAATCTAGAAATCCAATAACCTCCAAACCACTTTCTATCACTCAACCACACATGCAACTACATTAATCCCATCAAAACCCAACCAAAAGCCATCCAAAACAAGCACAACAACCCTACTTTTGGCAATACACTTGGCTGAAATTTTTGGACTTTTGCCATGACATCCAAACCAAAAATTCGGCATTATAACATTACTACTCAATAATTAACAAAATTTTAGAAGTGACAACAATTATTCAACAATGAACCAATAAACCAATTTTAATACTCAAAAAAATAGAAATACACGTTACAACCATTCAAAATGGCTATAAACTCATCAAGTTGATCCTTATCAACTACTTAGCAATAATCTATAAGCAATTTAACAAAACAATAACTATACATGCATTAAATAAAATTTGACATAAACTTTAATTTCTAGATCTATTTTTTTCTCTCACCTTTGATGCCAAATGATGTTAGAAATGTGTGCAATGGGTTCCTAACAAGTGAAATCAAGTTTTGAATGACTCAATTCGGCTTTGAAATGCAAAATCTATGAGAAAAATACTTTGAAAACCTTGAAAATGTTCTTCATCTTTCTCCTCCAAGGAGCCACGGTTTTGTGTATTTTTGTGGTGTTTTGGCTGATATTTTAGTATATATTAAGTTAAGTAAAAAGTCAATGCAAAAAGAATTGGTCAAAGTTGTCAAAAATTGGATTTTTAATGACTAAAGTCTAAATTAGTCTTTGTTTTTTAATTCTAATTGAAATTTTACCTTAGTAAAGTATTTAAGATGATGCAATATTTATTTAAAATATATACTTGGTCAACAAAAGTCAACGCAAGAATCGGATTTAGCAGAAATCACTATTTGGCTCAAAAATGCTACTTTTTCGCCTGAAAAGTGTATTTTAAATTCCTAATCTGTTTCAGAAATAATATATAGTAAATCACCGGTCTTTTAATAATGGAGGACTAGTTTTTAAAAAGTTTAAAAAACTAGTTTCAAAAATTTAGCGAAGGGTCTTCAAATGTCATTTAACGGCACTTTAAATGAAATTTTCTTCAAAAATGTTCATGAAAATTTTATGAATGCACATATATCATGTAACAGGAGTAGTATTTAAATAAACCTAGTTTGGTCAAATAATATAAAAATTCAAAGTCAAAGGAGACCAAAAAGTCAACATTTACTAAAAGTCAACATTTTCTAAAAGTCAAAGTTAATAAAAGTCAACATTTTTCAAAAAGTCAAAGTAAATGAAAGACAACATTTTTCAAAAGTCAAGGTAGATGAAAAGTCAACGCAATAATCGGTTTTAATAAAGTCAAAGCTAGAAGAAGTCTTGGTCAAAGTTGATAACTTAAGCTATTTTAGTTGTTTTTGCCAAAAATAGTAATATTAATATTGTGGTAACCCCATCCCACATCGGAAGGAGAAACGCTGGGACTACTGGATATAAGGGATGTCCTGGACTATCCGTGCATGCACGTTTTCCTGGTAGTGGCTGGGAGGTAACAAATCCGTGAGGGGTATGGGCCCCAAAACGGACAATACGCGGATAGTGCATTTCTGGGCCTGCTCGCCATGGCCTCGGTGCTCGCTTGGGCCTAAATCCCAAGGGGTATCTTGTAGGCGTGGGAGTTGGGTTCGGGGCATTACAAATACTATCCAACTTAAATACTATTTTTAGGGACAACATTTATTCATAAGCATTTAATTACATATAGTCTAGTTATACTATACAATTTTACAAAAAAAAAAATGAAAAGTCATATTATTTGTTTTTCAAATGTCTTTTAAATGCACGTTTAATCCAAGATCATTTAATAACTCACATATAAACATATATACTAATTCTAATAGCATTTAAACAGGTGAAAACACGTAATTGCAAATAGGGAAAATTCTAGGGTCTTACAAAAACTCTGTCCGTTTTTTCTCATTTTTTGTGACCTTGGGTTTTGGATCGGGGCTCCGATCTCGTGAGGGATCGGGGTGTTACACTTCAAGGATTTTTTGACTCAGATTGGGCCTCAAATCCAGGAGATAGAGGATCAGTGATAGGTTATTGCATACATCTTGGTCTTAATCTACTGTCTTGGTGCTCCAAGAAGCAACCCATTGTTACTAGGTCTTCTATTGAGGATGAATACAGAGCAATGGCCTATGCAGCTGCTGAACTATAACGCCTGAGCCTGAGAGCATGCATATGTGTTAGCCTAAGGGCGTAACTCTCTTATTTTGAGGATAACTAAATCTTAAACCAAGAACTATCTATTGACTAATCATGCTTGTATAAGTTTTATATGTTTAAGATTAGTCATAGAATGGGAGATGGTTGTATGTGAAGAAATGCAACTTTAGTCAAATTCTTGAAGCTATAAAGAAGTTGCATCCATGAAAAAGATATGAAGTCTTGAAAAGCTAGAGAAGTAAAGATTTCTTTCAAGAATCAAGACTTGAAGATTCAAAAGAAGAAGAAGGATTTTTAAGAGGAGACATGGCGTCAAAAGGGGTACCGGAAAAAAATGTGTCGAATGACTTTGAATTACTTGATAAAGCTCAAAACGTTTATTTTCTTTGAAAAATATTTTTTGAAGTTAAAATAGCAAAAATCCTTTTCTATTGCTTAAAATGAGTTTTTGAAAAGCTTGGTCAAAGAAATATTAAGTATGTTTTTAGCACTCAAAAAAGAGTTTTGAAAAAAGGTTTCAAAGGTGTTGCTTGGCTTACAAAAACATGAAAAGCCGGATGAGCAATGCCAGGCAACTAACTCGACCGGCTTGCCGCCCGACTACTCACCCGACTACTCAACCGGCCTTTCCAGTGATTGCTCAAGCATTATCGATCGAGTAAGCCAAGCGAGTAACTCGACCGACTACTCAACCCGCTTTTGAAAAAAAAGTCGTTAAAGATCTGTTGGAAATGGTTTCTATATGTTCTAACATGCCCCATTTGCTGAAACCACCGCTTCTAAGTTCAAGCAATTTCTCTATAGCTTTCATACCTTAAAAACACATTTGCTTGAACATTATTATTGAGCTTTAACTTGCAAATCAATTGAGTATTCAAGAGCATTGAATTGTATTCATCTACTCTTAAAAGAGAATTTGTTGTACTCATCTTTCCTTTACTCTTGTTGTGAGATATACACTACTATAGCTTTAAGATAATCATTGTATAAGGAGTGTTTTATATCTTCTTTGTGGATTCAAAGAAGTGAAGAGGCTTGTACAAACTCTTGTGGAATCAAGAGGCATTGTAGTATTGGTTTGTGCTTCACCAACTTGTGAATAAGCATTACTAGTGGAGCTAGTAAAGCCTAAGGGGAGGAAGACCTTGGGTGGTAGAGTAGATTAGCGAACCACCTAAAAATCGATGGATTCATCTTTCTCTCTCTTCTCTCTTTATCTTTTTTTATTTGTGCATACATAGTGTTTGATAAATTATCACACAGAATTTGCATATCCGAAAAAGTGGTATTATTGCCTCATCTAATTCACACCCCCTCTCTCTTAGGATATCTTGGGATAATAATTGGTATCTAGAGCTAGGGCTTTACATATAACTTAACATCTAGTAAAGTTAAGATCATGGCAAATAGTACTACATCTCCCTACATGGAAGGATATTGAACTAATAGACCTCCATTTTTCACAGGTACAAAGTTTGTATATTGGAAGAACAAAATGGAAACCTACATTCAATCAGTTGATTACTCTAATTGGAGGATTGTAGAAGAAGGTCCTCTTGTTCCTATCAAAGTCACGGAGATTGTAAACCAAGATGGTAGCAAGTTCAAGAAGAAGACTCCAAAAACCAAAGATGAATTTGATGATAGTGATTTAGCTATGTTGACCAAGAACTCTAGAGCAAAAAACATACTTTATTGTGCTCTAAATGAAACGGAGTATAGCCGAGTGAGTCAATGTGCATCGGCTCATGAAATATGGGAGCTTCTTGAGCTATCCTATCAAGGAACAACTCAAGTCAAATATACAAAAATCAGTCTCTACATTCATGAGTATGAACTATTTCAGATGAAGACTGGAGAATCACTAAATGAGATGCATCAAAGGTTTGCAAAATTCGTCAACAACCTTAGTGCTCTTGGCAAGTCCAATCCAAATGAAGAACTCAATAGGAAGTGATGTGACTACATTTGCAGCACTCAAACCATGGTATTTGTACTGCATTTGCATCTTAACTCTGGAATAAATGCAACACTTTGATACTTTCAATGCAATGTAGGAAAATACTGAAAAGTGAAGAATCAGGCCCGAAATGATCCAAATTACAAGTCAAGAAGTAAGAATGGGAAAGCATGAGAAGCGGTTGAAGAATGAAGCTCATAGAAAAGAAACTTGGCTGAAACTAGTAAGAAATCGGACTCGGAACATTGACCCAGATGATCTCAAATAGTGACCCATGTCCGTTTTTGGCAAATCATATCAGTTTTTCGGGTAGAAACAACATTCTGAGCACAACGCAGGTCCTGCGCGCGGCATGATTTTAGCCAAATTCCATCGTTTGGAGGGTCAAAACAGTGAAAAACCCCCAAAAATGCTGCGGTCAACAATATGGTCAAAGTCAACAAACGAAAAAAAGTCAACTATTTCAGAATTTTTGCCTATAAATAGAGCTTCAACCCTTTGAGAATTATGTAGTTAATTTTGGAGTATTATCAATATTTTTGATATAATTCCGAGTTAATTCTAGTTAGTTTTAATTTTAGTTTTAGTTAATTAAGTAGTAGTAGAATACGGGGGAAGTCCTGCCTAGGTAGCTCTTATTCGGGGAAATCTTGCCCGAATAGCTACTTTTAGGGGGAAGTCCGACCCAAGTTGTTATTATTCGGGGGAGGTTCTGCCCGAATAGCTTTTAATAGGAAAGCTCTTATTCGGGAGAAACTTATCTCTAATAGTTCTTATTCGAGGGAAATTAGCTCCGCCCGAATAGATATTTTGCGTCGGACCTCTGCTCAAATTTCGGGAATCAGAAATACGCGTTCGTCAATATGGGGGAGCCTTTCTTGACTCTCTTTTATTTACATAACTTGTATTCATTTATGTCTGAGTAGATTGATATCTAGGGGTGAATATTGTAAATGATCGTATTTTAATATATGGTCTCGGATATAGTTTATTCAATTCATATTGCAATGTATGACTTGTTTTAATTAAGTATTTCATACGTAATGCTTTTAAGTAGACGTTATGATTGCTTTACTTTCGCTTCATAAATATTATACTTGTAGTTAATATTATGAATGCATTACTTTAGTGTCATATAATTGTTTTAATCGTGAGTCTATAGGTTGTACCATAGACTCCATGAAACTATAGGTTGTACCATAGTTTCTATCTGTAAGGTTAATTCCTTAGTTTAATTTGCCTTGTTGTACTTGGTTAAAATAAGCTAAGTAGATTAACTAGGTCTATAGCTTTTAGCTTAACCGGGTGTATGCTTGTAGCTTAAACCCTTGCAGAATTAGATAAACTAGATATCGAGCCTATATTAATTGCCTCATTTACATGTTCAAACCCCTAGATCACCACCTCTCGTATTCCACTAATACTTAGTATAACTTAGATAATTTAGTTAGTTTAATTTAGTTTACATTTCTCGCACGTTACTCAAACCTACCTTGCGATTTGTCACTTAAGCGCTTTAACACTTTCACACTACTTCACTAACTTAAACTAGCGAGCTTCCCTGTGGTACGATTCCGCACTCAGAGCACACTACACTACAAAGATCCGTGCACTTGCGGGTATTTTAACTTGGTTATTTTGCACACATTTTAACGCACAACCCGATCGCATCAAGTTTTTGGCGCCGTTGCCGGGGAAGCACGGTATAGTTTAGTTTTTTATAAAAGTATTTGTGAACTTGTTTAAGTGTTTATTTTATCCGTTTTATTTAAAAATAAAAAAATAAATAAATAAATAAATAAATAAATAAATAAAATAATAAAATAATAAATATATTTTTTTTAAAAAAAAAATTTTATTTTTTTTTTTTTTTTTATTTTTTTTAAAAAAAATTATTTTTATTTTTATTTTTATTTTTATTTTTTAAAAAAATATTTTTATTTTTTATTTTAAAAAAAATTAATTAAAATTTTTTTTAAAAAAAAAAATTTAAAATTTTAGGAATTTTGATTAATTGGAAGATGAGTCATTTTAATGATTAATCTAATAAATTACCTTTTATCTATTACTGCTTGTAAAGTATATTAATAGTTTTTAATCTTGTAATTTTATTTCGTATTTAAAGTTTATAAGTCGTTGTATGCACGGGCGTCGTTCTTTGGATCCAGAACTTGCCCCGTTTGATCCTGAGCTCGAGAAAAATTTGCGTAGGAAGTTAAAATTCCCAATGGCAGATCAAGAAGTAAATATCCCGCCTCTTCCTATAGCTCAGCCTGTTAATCAACCTGTGAACCAACCGATGACTTTACGTCAACATTTTTCACCAGGTGATTTTGACCCTGAATTTGCCATAGCCCCACCGGCTCTTGGCAATATAAATTTTGAGCTCAAAACAAGGACTATTTCAATGCTTCCTTCCTTCTATGGAAAAAGCAATGAAAATCCTCACGCTCATATCGTGCAATTCATTGAAGCATGCACAATGCTTCACATTCCTAATGTGAGCTGTGAAAATATTCACATGCGTCCGTTTCCCTTTTCATTGAAAGATAAAGCCAAACAATGGCTAAATCATCTAGACACAGGAGTGATCACTTCTTGGGGAGAACTTATTCGGAAATTTTTACATAGGTTCTTCCCAATGGCTAAGACTACTACTCTGCGAACAGGCATCATGACATTCGCACAGTTAGACTTAGAGCCATTTCATGAATCGTGGGAAAATTTTAACGATCTTAAGAATCAGTGTCCTTATCATGGGTTTGATCGTCCCAAACTCTTGCATTATTTCTTCAAAGGTCTTACCCCTCATAATAAGATGATAGTTAATGCAATGAGCAATGGAGGTTTCTATAACCTCACAGCGGACGAAGCTTGGAGAAGAATAGAAAATATTGCTGAAGACTCTCTCCAAAACACTGCTGATGACAGAGAGAGTAAGAGTACCCAAAATCCCCAAAAGAGGGCATTGTTTGAAGTTAACTCTAGTTCTAATTCCCAATTGACTGACAAAGTAGATGCCCTAGCTCATCAACTAGAAAAATTCATCTCTCTAGGGTCTTCTTCTTCCTCAGCTCCTCAGATCACGGAAGTTTGTACCGTATGTTCTGCAATAGATCACTCTACTCTAGACTGTCCAATCGGTTCACAATTTCCTGAATTCATGCAAGAACAAATCTGTGCCGCCCAAGGATATACAAGGAATTACAATCCGTATTCTAACACGTATAATCCAGGCTGGCGAGACAATCCCGCATTTTCGTGGCGACAAGGGAATCAAGATACTCAGTTTCCTCAACATCAATATCAAAAAAGACAAGGAAACTATGAGCCTCATCAACAAAGTCAGCAAGGAAATGTTGACAATCGATTCCCTCAACAGCAATATCAGAGGCCACAAAATAATAACCCTCCTGGTTACTATCCAGTCCAACAGGACAATCCGTTCAGAACACAACGGAAAAATGTCCCTACTCTTCCTCCTGCACAGTCATCATCTGATGACAAATTTGACAAACTTATGCAAATGTTCCAAGTTCAGCAACAATCTATTGCTAAACTTGAAGGACAAATCAGGCAAATGGCCCAAACTTTAAGTAGGAGAGACGAGGGTAAGCTTCCATCTCAGACCGTGGTAAATCCATGAGGACAGTGTAGTACTGTCCAAACTAAGACAGTGCAAGAACAGGCCAAGGCTGTAGTTACCCTTAGGAGTGGGAAAACCATTTATAACCAAGTTAGAGTAAAGGTTAGGGATGTTCCAGAAGAAATTGAGGAATTAGAGGAATCTGAGATTGAGGTTTTAAGCAAAGATGTTAAAGATTGCCGTAGGAATAAAAACCTAACGGTGGAGCCTATAGTTGAACCATCCTCACGAGCACCTTTTCCCACAGCTCTGTCCCGTCCAAAGCCGACTGATGATCCTAAACAACTCAAGGTCTTAGAGCATCTGAAAGATATTAAGATCAATTTGCCATTAGTTGAAGTAATACAACAGATTCCAGCCTATGCCAAATTTCTAAAGGATTTATGTGTGAAAAAGAGACGGACCAACTCCATTCCTAAGAAGGTCCGTCTTACTGAAAAGGTTAGCAATATCTGCACTAGAGGACTGCCTCAGAAGTGCAGTGACCCAGGAGCTTTCACCATTCCATGCTTAATTAATGACCAACGCATAGAAAGCGCCTTGCTAGACTTAGGATCTAGTGTTAACCTCATCCCTCACACAGTCTACCAAATGTTAGGTCTTGGAGTGTTAACACCGACTAATGTGACCCTCCAATTGGCAGATAGATCTGAGCGACGACCTCGAGGTGTTGTGGAAGATGTGATCATTAGAGTAGGAGAATTCTTATTCCCAGTGGACTTCATTGTGTTAGATATGGACTTAGGCCCTGATAACAAAAATACCACTCCCGTTTTACTAGGCAGACCATTCCTAGCAACAGCTGATGCTGTTATCTATTGTAGGACGGGTATGATAGAACTAACATTTGGGAACATAAGAACTAAGCTAAGGGTTGCTGATGCAGCCAACAAATTGAATCAAGATGAGGAAGAAGAATGCTTCCATGTTGATACCATTGACTCATGTATAGATGAGTTTGCCCAATTGATTCTAACTCCTAATCAAGAAATAGCTGAGTTAGAACGACTTTTGTATGAATGCGACATTTCTACTGAAATTGTCGCCTCTGCTTCCATTATTGTTGATCCAAATAAGGACGATCAAGTAACAACTTATTTCCCTGAAGTTTCAGAATGTCCCACAATTGAGTCCCTACCAGTTTTGGAACTCAAAACCTTGCCCCAACATCTTAAGTATGCCTACTTAGGACCTGATGAGACTCTTCCAGTCATCATTGCCTCGGATTTGACTCCCGAGCATGAAGACAAACTGTTAAAAGTCCTAAGTACCCATAAACAGGCGATAGGTTGGATGATTTCTGACTTGAAAGGCATTGATCCCTCTGTGTGTATGCACAAAATTCATCTCGAGGAAGGAGTTACTCCTTCTCGAGAATTTCAGAGAAGACTAAACCCAAAGATGGGTGATGTCGTCCACAAGGAGATCATTAAGTTGCTTGATGCGGGTATTATATACCCAATTTCTGATAGTCCATGAGTAAGTCCGGTTCAAGTAGTACCGAAGAAATCTGGGATTACTGTGGTTCCAAATGATAAAGGTGAGCTAATTTCTACACGCACCACAACAGGGTGGCGTGTATGCATTGACTATAGAAAGCTCAATTCCAAAACAAGGAAAGACCACTTCCCTTTACCCTTTCTTGACCAAGTCCTAGATAGAATAGCCAGACAAGGCTACTACTGCTTTCTGGATGGGTATTCGGGATATAACCAAATCCCAGTCTTTCCTGAAGATCAGGAAAAGACTACATTCACATGCCCTTATGGGACCTTTGCGTTCCGACGCATGCCTTTCGGTCTTTGCAATGCTCCTGCGACGTTTCAAAGATGTGTGATGGCTCTTTTCTCAGACATGATCGAAAAGTTCATGGAAGTCTTTATGGATGACTTCTCAGTATTTGGAACTACCTTCGACGAGTGCCTCATACACCTTTCTCTAGTGTTAGACCGATGCGTTGAAACAAATTTGGTTCTAAGTTGGGAAAATAGCCACTTTATGGTTAGGCAATGTATAGTTCTGGGTCATGTTGTTACACATGATGGAATCCATGTGGACCCAGCCAAAGTCGAGCTAATAGAAAAGCTGCCCGCACCCAAGACGGTGCGTGATATCCGATCATTCCTTGGTCACGCTGGTTTTTATCGACGTTTCATCAAGGATTTCAGCCATATAGCCCGACCACTTTCTAGTCTTCTAGCAAATGATACTAAGTTCAAATTTGATGACAAGTGCTCAGAAGCTTTTGAGAAACTTAAATCCTTACTATCCTCTGCTCCTATCATCCAACCTCCTGACTACAGTCTCCCCTTTGAGATAATGTGCGATGCATCAGACTATGCAGTGGGAGCTGTATTAGGACAGCGTAGGGATAAACTACCTACCGTGATATATTATGCCAGCAAAACCTTGGACGATGCACAAAAGAACTATTCAACCACTGAACAGGAATTGCTGGCTGTAGTCTTCTCATTGGACAAATTCAGATCTTACATCCTAGGATCCAAAGTAATAGTATACACGGACCACGCAGCTTTGCGGTATTTACTGACCAAAAAGGATACAAAGCCCCGTCTAATCCGTTGGCTATTACTCCTTCAAGAGTTTGACCTTGAGATCAAGGACAAGAAAGGAAGCGAGAATTCTGTCGCCGATCATCTATCACGTCTTATACGTGATTCTCCTATTGACTATTTGCCTTTCAAAGACACGTTCCCTGATGATCAACTTTTTGCCATCTCACATAAGACCCCGTGGTATGCCCACTTTGTCAATTATTTGGCTGCCCAATAATTTCAAACTCACTGGGGTAAAAGAGAAAAGGAACGGTTCAAGGCACAAGTCAAGTACTTTATTTGGGAAGATCCCTATCTTTTCAAGATTTGTGCCGATCAGGTCATTAGGAGATGTGTACCTGAGGAAGAATTTGACAGTATACTCCAATTCTGCCACTCTGAAGCATGTGGTGGACATTTTGGAGGAAAAAGGACGGCTACCAAAATCCTTCAAAGTTGGTTCTTCTGGCCCATTCTTTTCAAAGATGCCCAGCAAATGTGTAAAAATTGCCCACAATGTCAAAAAGCTGGCTCTATCTCAAGAAGGGACATGATGCCCCTTACACCTATCCTCATTTGTGAAATATTCGATGTGTGGGGTATAGACGTTATGGGTCCCTTCCCTCCTTCCTCAGGCTATTCTTATATTCTTGTTGGTGTGGACTATGTGTCCAAGTGGGTAGAAGCAGTGGCAACGCGAACCAATGACCACAAAGTTGTGGTCAAGTTCATTAAAGAGAATATCTTTTCTCAATTTGGGGTGCCACGTGTGCTTATAAGTGACGGAGGACAGCATTTCCGTCACAGGACACTAGAAGCCTTATTGAGAAAATACTCTGTCCACCATAAGATAGCAACGCCTTACCACCCACAAACAAGTGGGCAAGTAGAGGTATCAAATAGGGAGATTAAGTCAATTTTTCAGAAAACGGTTAGGCCCGATCGCAAAGATTGGTCAAGTCGTCTGCATGACGCATTATGGGCCTACCGTACTGCTTTCAAAACTCCCATCGGTATGTCCCCGTATAGATTAGTATACGGTAAAGCTTGCCACATTCCTGTTGAATTAGAGCATAAAGCCTATTGGGCTATTAAGGCCCTGAACTTTGACTTACAACAGGAAGGTGAAGGTAGGAAGTTGGCGTTGAGTGAACTGGAAGAGCTTCGTTTTGAAGCTTATGAGAATGCCAAGCTCTACAAAGAGAGAATGAAGAGGATTCATGATAGATCTATTTTAAGAAAAACTTTCTCTCCTTCTGATAAAGTTTGGTTGTTTAACTCCAAATTGAAGTTCTTCCCAGGAAAGTTAAGAACAAGATGGGATGGTCCTTATGAAGTGGTTAAAGTATATCCTTCTGGAGTTATCTTAATTAAAAATCTCACAGATGGGCATGTCATCACAGTCAATGGACAAAGATTGAAACATGCATTCAATCCAAATATGGTTCCTCATGAAGTTGAATCTGTAGAACTTCAGAACCTTGTAGGCATTCCATAAATGAGATTCTGCCAAGCTAAAGGCATTACAACTCAGCACAACCGTCTGGCTGAAGACGTTAAACTTAGTGCTACTAGGAGGCAACCTAGTTTCTTAAAATGCTTATATGTGTTTATTTTCCTTTGTCTGTGTGATTTTATGATTTCTTTAGTCCTCTGTATTTACTTTGTTTATGTATTTATAGATAACTCTTGAACCCCAGAAAAAAGGTTAAATGGTCTGGGTAGTTAAATTATTTGCTTAATATATTAGTTATTTTCCGTGACCATATTTCTTTGTGATTTATCCCCTATATATTTGTTTGACTATTTTTATTTTTAGTATAGCTAACTTTTATTTTTGCTGTGTTGATGATAATTTGTAAAATGATGTGTCTACTAATCTTTAATTGCAGAATGATACATCTTTTGGCAAAAGTTAGTAGAAAGGCTTTGACATCAACATAAAAATGCTTTACATCAGGTAATATCTTTCCTTACTACATTTCCCTTTGTACCTGATCACCATGCGCTGTAAAGTAAACAAACCATAGGTTTGGGGATGTAGCATTTGTCATTATATTCTTTCTTGCATATTACACTTTCACTGTCTTACATTGTTATTTGCTTGAGGACAAGCAAAGTTTCGGTGTGGGGGTGCGTATATTTCATGAAAATCTTTTTCAAAATATGCAAGAAATACACCATTTGTGTTCATGAGAAAGAGTATTTGCTATCTTACTTATTTAAAGAAAGATGATTTAGATGATTTGAGAACTTTTATTGTTAGCTATGTATTGTGAAAAACTCTGAGGAAACTCTGTAAGAAAAACTTTAGGGTATTATATTCATGAGTAAACCTAGTTGTTCTTCTTTTCTTCAATTGATAGTTATGTGATTATGAAAGGACTGAAATAAGATTACCGTTTGTTATAAGAACTTCTTGTGATTGAAACCTAAACCCTTATGCCATGTCTGTACAGTATGTTATGTTATTATGTGTGTATGTACACTTTGAAAAAAAAAAAAAAAAAAAAAAACAAAGAAAACAATAATAAAAAAAAAAAAAAAAAAAAAGTTGGACCTACCTTTACAGTTGAAAAAACTTTTTGGTGTAAATATGTTTTAAATCTCTAAGCACTACTATCCTAGCCATTGTAATTTGGGATATGTGCTATAGTGTAAGGTTTCGAGCCTGGATATCTCGGGTGATTAAGGCACGTAGGGGTCCCTTTGAAACCTGGCAACCTCAGTCATAATGGCGGGGGATTGTTGGCCTTAAAGCCCGCTATATGGGATATTCAGAAAGCAAAGGAAACTGAACACTATATAGAGGTATTATTAGTTGTACTTTTATATTTCTGGCAAATGTTAAAGGGTTAAGGCATGATCAAGAGTTTGATTACAAATGTAGGTAAGAATATCAAGGTCCAATCTGTTTGCATAACTTGAAAGTTGAAAATTGTATGAACTTAATATGCTTAGTTTACTTCTAAATATGTACCCCGAAGCAATCAATAGTCGATTTCCAATAAGAGTACTTATTTGAGAAAAATTTGCAAAAGGTTCTCTTATCATGTTTATCATTAATTGCTGAATAGGTTTAAGATAGTAGATTGTATTTCTCATGATTTATTTTCGGAATGTGTTTGACAAAAATTTAGGATAGATTTTTGCATCTGTTTTTGACTTGTAAAAATTATGCAAAAATTCACTTTCACATCTGTTTTAAAGACAGTCTTGCTTGAGGACAAGCAATGTTTAGGTTTGGGGATGTTGATGTGACTACATTTGCAGCACTCAAACCATGGTATTTGTACTGCATTTGCATCTTAACTCTGGAATAAATGCAACACTTTGATACTTTCAATGCAATGTAGGAAAATACTGAAAAGTGAAGAATCAGGCCCGAAATGATCCAAATTGCAAGTCAAGAAGTAAGAATGGGAAAGCATGAGAAGCGGTTGAAGAATGAAGCTCATAGAAAAGAAACTTGGCTGAAACTAGCAAGAAATCGGACTCGGAACATTGACCCAGATGATCTCAAATAGTGACCCATGTCCGTTTTTGGCAAATCATATCAGTTTTTCGGGTAGAAACAGCATTCTGAGCACAACGCAAGACTGCGCGCGGCGTGATTTTAGCCAAATTCCATCGTTTGGAGGGTCAAAACAGTGAAAAAGGCCCAAAAATGCTGCGGTCAACAATATGGTCAAAGTCAACAAACGAAAAAAAGTCAACTATTTCAGAATTTTTGCCTATAAATAGAGCTTCAACCCTTTGAGAATTATGTAGTTAATTTTGGAGTATTATCAATATTTTTGATATAATTCCGAGTTAATTCTAGTTAGTTTTAATTTTAGTTTTAGTTAATTAAGTAGTAGTAGAATACGGGGGAAGTCCTGCCTAGGTAGCTCTTATTCGGGGAAATTTTGCCCGAATAGCTACTTTTAGGGGGAAGTCCGACCCAAGTTGTTATTATTCGGGGGAGGTTCTGCCCGAATAGCTTTTAATAGGAAAGCTCTTATTCGGGAAAAACGCATCTCTAATAGTTCTTATTCGGGAAAATTTGCTCTGCCCGAATAGCTTATTTGCGTCGGACCTCTGCTCAAATTTCGGAAATCAGAAATACGCGTTCGCCAATATGGGGGAGCCTTTCTTGACTCTCTTTTATTTACATAATATTCATTTATGTCTGAGTAGATTGATATCTAGGGGTGAATATTGTAAATGATAGTATTTTAATATATGGTCTCGAATTTAGCCTATTCAATTCATATTGCAATGTATGACTTTTTTTAATTCAGTATTCATACGTAATGCTTTTAAGTAGACGTTATGATTGCTTTACTTTCGCTTCATAAATATTATACTTGTAGTTAATATTATGAATGCATTACTTTAGTGTCATATAATTGTTTTAATCGTGAGTCTATAGGTTGTACCATAGACTCCATGAAACTATAGGTTGTACCATAGTTTCTATCTGTAAGGTTAATTCCTTAGTTTAATTTGCCTTGTTGTACTTGGTTAAAATAAGCTAAGTAGATTAACTAGGTCTATAGCTTTTAGCTTAACCGGGTGTATGCTTGTAGCTTAAACCCTTGCAGAATTAGATAAACTAGATATCGAGCCTATATTAATTGCCTCATTTACATGTTCAAACCCCTAGATCACCACCTCTCGTATTCCACTAATACTTAGTATAACTTAGATAATTTAGTTAGTTTAATTTAGTTTACATTTCTCGCACGTTACTCAAACCTACCTTGCGATTTGTCACTTAAGCGCTTTAACACTTTCACACTACTTCACTAACTTAAACTAGCGAGCTTCCCTGTGGTACGATTCCGCACTCAGAGCACACTACACTACAAAGATCCGTGCACTTGCGGGTATTTTAACTTGGTTATTTTGCACACATTTTAACGCACAACCCGATCGCATCAGGAAGATTCTCCTTGCACTACCAAAAGAGTACAAGCCAAAGGTAACTTCAATTTGAGAGTCAACAAATCTCTCAAAATTGAAAGTGCATTAGCTCATTTGCAACCTTGAAACCGAAGAACTAGTTCTAAATCAAGAGAGATTAAGAGATGAAGAGGAAAAGAAAGCAAAGAAGACACTTTATCTCCTTGCATCAAAAACTCATTCAATTGATGAAGATGATAGTGAAAATGAAGATGATGAAATGGATCTACTTGCAAAGAATTTCAAGAAGTTCTCTAAATACAAAAAGATTAGAAGAGGAACTTCTTCAAACAACAATCCAAGGTGGAAAGGCAAACTAAAGGAAGAATCAAAGTGCTACAATTGCAACAAACCGGGACAATTCAAAGAAAATTGTCCAAAGTTAATCAAGTCAAAAGGAAGAAAAGCCATGAAGGCAAGTTGCATTGAGCATGATGTTTCAATAGACAGAGAAAGTGGAAAGGAAGAAGAAGTAGCCAACATTGTTTGTCTTATGACAAAGGATGATGAAGAGGTATATTCATCTTCTAGTTCTACTTATAGTTCTCATAGCTCATTACATGATGATGAATGCTCATTTGAGGAATTACAAAACGAGTTTTCTAAAATGCATGACAACTTCTCAATTGTTCTCTTGACAATTAAAGAACTTCAAAAAGAAAGAAATGATTTGAAAAGTGAGAATGAAATGCTTGAAGAAGATCTTTGGTCATCTCACAAGAAAGCACTTGAAATTTATTCTTTGAAAGAAAAACTTGAAGAAAAGGTTATTGTCTTAGAAAAACAAGTTCAAGATTTGAATATGAGCTTAGCAAAGTTTACAAAAGGAAAAGAGACTTTGGATAAAATGCTTGGTTCTAAAAAAATGGCATTTGACAAAAGTGGATTGGTTATGAACCATTCACAAAACAAAAAAAATTCAAAAACTACTTTGTCAAAGCATCTACCTTCTCAAATGAGTCTTCAACATCAAAAGGCTCTAAAAATCATGCACATATTGTGACAGAAATGGTCATATTGCATCACATTGCAAATTTAGAAACATGGTCGGTAGAGATGCAAGAATACCTTCTTGGCTTAAGCCCAAATGGGTTGTTAGATGTGTTAGGGCTTGACACTAACACATAAGGACCCAACAAAAACTTGGGGACCTAAAAAGGACATGTGTATATCTTTATCTTTTTTTAGGTTGCTTTAAGGATCAAGTATAAAAGTAGTTGGGTTGTTGATAGTGGATGCTCAAGACACATGACCGGAAATTCATCTCTATTCTATGAGCTCAACAAGAAAATCAAAGGAAAAGTGAGCTATGGAAATAATGGGAAAGGTAAAATTATTGGAAGGGGTAGCATTGGTGATGAACATTTATTATCTATCCACAATGTGCTACTTGTGAAAGGTTTGCAACATAATTTGCTTAGTGTTAGTCAATTATGTGATAATGGATTTAGAGTTGAATTTAAAGTTTCGTGTTGTATTGTTATGACAATTTGGATAAGGTGTTATTTATTGCAAATATACATGAAAATGTATACACTATTAATTTTGAAGGTCTTTCATGCCAAAACGTTGATTGTTTAATAACTATGAATGAGGACTCTTGGTTGTGGCATAGAAGATTAAGACATGCAAGCATGGATTTACTTTCTAAACTTTCTAGAAAAGAGTTTGTAAAAGGACTTCCAAAAGCTAAATTTGAAAAAGATCATTTGTGTGATGCATGTCAATTTGGAAAACAGCATAAGACATCTTTTAAACCCATAAACATAGTTACTACATCTAAAGCATTACAAAAACTTCATATGGACCTTTTTTAACCAATGGATGTGGCTAGTTTAGGAGGATCAAGATATGTTTATGTTATTATAGATGACTATACTAGGTATAGTTGGGTTATATTTTTGTCCCACAAAAATCAAGCCTTCAATAAATTTGTAAACTTATGCAAAAAAGGTGAAAATGAGAAAGGCTATTGTATAACTTGCATTCATAGTGATCAAGGCATGGAATTATAAATTCATCATTTGTGGATTTTTGTGAACAACATGGCATTGAGCATAATTTTTCAGCTCCTAGAACTCCTCAACAAAATGGGGTAATTGAGAGGAAGAATCGAACACTATAAGAAATGGCAAGAACTATGTTAAAAGGAAACAACTTGCCTACATACTTTTGGGGTGAAGCCGTTAATACGGCTTGCTATGTGCTTAATAGAGTCTTAATTAGACCCTTTCTTAAAAAGACCCCTTATGAATTGTGGAAAGGATGAATACCAAATGTTGCACATTTTAGAGTGTTTGGTTATAAATGCTTTATTTTAAATACCAAAGACCATCTTGGAAATTTTGATGCCAAATCCGATGAAGGATTATTTATTGGTTACTCAAATAGGAGTAAGGCATATAGAATATATAACAAAAGAACTCTTGTTGTTGAAGAGTCAATGCATGTGAATTTTGATGAAGCTAATCCCTTTGTGTCGAGAAAGGATGATGATGATGTAGGTATTCAACAAGTTGAAACTCAAAATCAACCTATCGCTTCAATACAAGCAAATGAAGCATCATCAAGTAATCCAAAGAATTCATCAAATGAAGGAAATCAACAAACATCAAATGCAAGGGATCAACCAAATAAGGAAGATCAACCAATGTCAAATGACCAACCTATTTCAACCAATCAAGACTTACCAAGGTGTTGGAAGTTTGTGAAAGATCATCCAAATGATCAAATTCTTGGTGATCCTTCCAAAGGTGTAAGAACTCGCTCTAACTTGAATACCTTTTGTGAACACACTGCATTTCTTTCCCAAATCGAGCCTAAAAATGTGAAAGAAGCCTTATTACATGATGATTGGATAATGGCTATGCAAGAAGAGCTTAATCAATTTGAAAGAAACAAAGTTTGGAAACTTGTTAAAAGGCCAAAGGAATATCCCATAATTGGTACTCAATGGGTGTTTAGAAATAAACTAGATGAATCCAGAATAGTTACTAGAAATAAGGCAAGGTTAGTAGCTCAAGGCTATAATCAAGAAGAAGAAATAGATTATGATGAAACATTTGGACCCGTGGCTAGATTAGAATCTATTCGCATGCTTCTAGATTTTGCATGTTTTATGAACTTCAAATTATTTCAAATGGATGTCAAAAGTGCATTTTTAAATGGTTTTCTTCAAGAAGAAATATATGTGGAACAACCTCCTGAATTTGAGGATTTAAATTCACCTAATCATGTCTTCAAACTTGAAAAAGCCCTTTATGGATTAAAACAAGCTTCTAGGGCTTGGTATGATAGATTAAGTGGATACTTTCTTGAAAATGGATTTACTAGAGGTAAATTAGATTCAACTTTATTTGTCAAAAGAAAAGGTGAAGATATTTTACTTGTGCAAATATATGTTGATGATATTGTCTTTGGTGCTGCTAATGAATCACTTTGTAAGTATTTCTCAAAGTGTATGCACAAAGAGTTTGAGATGAGCATGATGGGAGAATTGAATTTCTTTCTTGGACTTCAAATCAAGCAAACGAATGAGGGAATTTTCATTAATCAATCCAAGTACAAAACGGAACTCATCAAAAAATTTGGGCTTGAGACTACTAAAGAAATGAGCATACCAATGGGCACATCAACCAAGCTAGACAAAGATGAAAAAGGTAAATCAGTTGATAAAAAGAAGTATCGAGGTATGATCAAAACTCTTTTGTATTTAACTGCCTCTAGACCCGATATTATGTTTGTTGTGTGCTTATGTGCTTGGTTTCAATCTGATCCTAAAGAATCACATCTAAATGCAGTAAAAAGAATTATTAGGTATCTTAAAGGCACAATTGACTTAGGACTTTGGTATCCAAAAGGTATATCTTTTCAACTGATAGGTTATTCTAATGCCGACTATGCAGGATGTAAAGTTGATAGAAAAAGCACTAATGGCAGTTGTCAATTTCTTGGTCAATCATTAATCTCATGGTCTAGTAAAAACCAAAATAGTGTTGTCTTATCCACAACCGAGGCTGGGTATGTATCCATCGGAAATTATATGGCTCAAATTCTATGGATGAAACAAAACTTGCTTGACTATGGACTTGAATATGATCATGTACCCATTAGATGTGATAACACAAGTTCTATTAATCTACTAAAAATCCAACCCAATACTTTAGGACTAAGCACATCGAAATTAGACATCATTTCATACGTGATCGTGTGCAAAAAGGTGATATTGTGCTTGAATTTATTGATACACTACATCAATTAGCTGATATTTTTACCAAACCATTGCATGAAAATCAATTTTATGAAATTAGAAGAGAGTTGGCATGCAAAATCTTGATTGAACAAGCAAAAAATGTATTTTTCCCAAGCCGGATGAGTAAATCCGGTTGAGTGACTAAACCATTACTCGACTGACCCGACTGTGCGATTTTAGCCGGAATTTCTAGGGTTTTAAGCTTAAATTTCTCTCTCTTCCTCATAATTTTTCCACCCCAAAACCCTCAAAACACAAATTTCTCTCAAACCCTATCAATTTTTCACCGATTAAACTCAAAATTGATTCGTTAAAACTCTTGCCCACTGTATTTTATCTCAAAAAATCACTTCTTTAAAAAAAAATCACCATGGTTGATACAAGATCAAGAGGGCAAAGGCAAACCAAGAGGGGAAGAACAAGTGCTCCACCTCCACCATCTCAAGGTCCTCCTCCACCACCTCCTTCAAAGCCAGGTCAAGCTTCAATCTATAAGAAAACTATTATACCTGGAAAAATTGTTGCGGATAGTAGCTTTATTAGAACTGATATTGTGGAGATACTAGAATATCAAGGGTGGAATGATTTTATGCATGTGCAATGTGATGTGTATGATGATATGGTAAAAGAATTTTATGCCACTTTGTATCAAGATGCGGGAAATACTTTAGTTGGTGAAGTAGGTGGTCAATCAATTGAGATAACTACCGATGTGTTACATGAAATCTTTCATATTTCGGTAGTGGGGAAAAGGGCTTTCTATGCTCAGGGTTGGCCTACTATGACTGGAACTGAAAGAACTGAATTGTGTAATATGATATATCAAGGACTTGATCAAGTATACTATGATATTACTCCAGATAATAAAAAGGTAACGAGTAGAAATTACTTTCTACAACTCTTGGAAAATGATTTAATTATGTAGAGAGTCACAAATGATGGGCGGATCAATAATTATGATGAATACATTATGTACTTTCTTCAAACTCATCAACGTATCAATTTATCTAAGTTAATAATGGATCACATGTGGCATACCACTTCACAAAGTAAAAGTGTTCCGTATGGCATGTTGAAATGTGTGTTAAGTTGGGTGGCCTACTTTGTCATCTAACTTGGTTGTCTTAATTGTTTAGTTAATGTTATGTTGATTGAAGTATTGATTGATTGATGATTGTTGTTGTACCGGGGAACAACCTACTTTGTTGTTTCTCAGAATATGAAATGTTTATTATTATTGTCATGAGTCATGATAGTGTATGCCACCTCTTGAGCAGCTTCGGGCTGTCGGGTTGATAACGGCATGACTATTATATACTATCCCCAGCTCACATGGGCGGAGATGCCATGGAGGGAGGGGCTAGATGAGGTACCTCCGGAATGTATAAATGGGTGTATAGGGTTGATTGAGTTCGTGATGGCATATGAAGCTACATCAACTAGTGTATCATTTCTTAATTGAATGGTTATTCATGTTGCTTGAATTGAAATGTTGATGTTAATGAAGTTTATTATATGTTATTGTTCATAGGATGATTTCTCAAGTGGTAAAGTAAATGTTTTCAAAACATCTTTCGAACCCTCGCTGAGCTTTGTTATGTATAAGCTCACCCTCTTTGCTAGCTTTCAAGTGTTCCAGTTTTAGGGTACGTGGAATATGTGCCGACGGATAATGTGGTCAAGCCCGGAGTTTGAATGTTTGCTTGGATGTTTCAAGTGTTGTTTTGAATTTGTAGCATGTTATAATGTTTAAGCTTTGAAGTTTGTAATGTAAAAGATGCTATAAAATAGAAAAAAGTATAATACTAGTTTAGTTGTCTTACTTTTGAATATGAATAGATTGTTAGACTGGTTTTATGTTTGTTGTGCATATGTACAGTATAACTTGTGGTACGTTGTTGAAACGGAAGCATATAACCCATGGTTAGGATGATGTATGGTTGTATAATGAATGGTTTTGGATGTGTTGTATGTTAATGAATGGTTGTTGAAGTTGTTGTTAAAGTTTTAGTTGGTTGTGTGATGTTATTAAGGATTGGTTTAGAGTCATTTTGTTCATATTATAGACGTTATATTACTGAAAATCCGTTGCGTCTTGACTGATCGTAAGTGGGATCGAGTTGGGGCGTGATACCTCCTCTCCCTCTATAGCTAAGAGCTAGGAGTCTATCTCGGCACCTCCTGAAACATGTTTAACGAGGTATGAGCAACCACAATTGCTCAGTGAGGGATATAGTCTACCAAGGTGTGCAATGCAACAGTTAATACAAGTAAAAGATATAAACAACTAAGAACAATTAAGTAATAAGTTACCACACATTAAAAGGATACGATCAATGTCCCTTATCATTCCAACCCTCAAACCACGAACCACGATCCACGAACCTTGAACCACGAACCACGAACCACAATATATCGGTATCCCAAACACCAATGGGTACTCCGGATGTACCCAATCCTACAACCCAACACCCCTGGCATACTCCATACCAAGCGAGTGAGAGACTAGGGTACGGGGCTAAGGAAACTAATACTAGCAAACCCGATGCCGCCCAGCGAGGTCCATCACACCCGACTCGAACACTGTGGTTGCGCATCCATCGAAACAATATCACATAATACAACAATATAGCAATATAACAATAAAAGCTATTAAACACATAAATGAGGGACAACAAAGTAGGTTGCCCTCAAACATGAATTTCAATATAAAAGCAATTCAATAAGCATTATAATAACAAGATCAACAAGTTTACTCGCCATTCTCAACATTAAACATAACTTAAGCACATAACCCCTTTGTCCACAAGTACGATTTAGGTTCTAAATGAAACACGAAGCAATATCTACTCAATCCAACTATCACACATCTCTAATAACACCAAAAGACACCTATCCAAGCCTTAAAAACTCGCTTTTAACACAGAAGCTCGGGAAGGCCCTAAGGGTGCATTGAACTATAGCTACCCAATCCGCCCCGCAATTCAACGCAACGAAAGCACCAACAGTGCTTCCATGCCTAGAAGAACCCCAAATTAACTTCAAATTTCACCCGGATTTACTTTTCATTCAAAACCCCATTCTAAAATTAGCTATTTTCGTGTTTTAACTAAGTTCCGAGCAATTTAACTACACGTGGCCAATAACCTATCTTTATTAACATCTATAACACCTAATTAAAGCAAGAAATTATACATTAAGTCATAATTTTGCAAACCCTAGAAAATGCAGTATTCATTGTCTTCATCAAAGAGCCCTTTGCAAAATTTTCATAACCAAGCCATTAGAACACACCAATCAAGTCTCTATAGCTTGTAAACAACATACTATAGCAAATCTAAGCATTACACAAGCAAATAAATGAAAATCTAAGAAATTCGAAAATGGGCAAAAACATGAAACAAGCAAAGTTATGCATTTTCCCTCACCAAAACCATGCAAATAGGCTAGGAGAAAGCTTAGAATGCTCCGAAATTGCTCCAAACACAAGCTAGAGAGATCAAAATGCAAGCTTTGAGGAGTTTTTCTTCTTCTTTTCCTTCTTGTTGCTTCTCGAGTTTAGGGGGTAAAATGGGTATTTCTGCTTTTGTTTTTTGAGCTATTATGTTATGTATGTAATATATTGTATAAGTATATAATATATATTGTGTATGTGTGTTTGTTGACAACAAAAATGAGCCAAAATAACTTGTGTAATCAATTAAACTATAGCCCAAAGTAAATAACTTCACTAGCCCACTAAAAGCCCATGTTTTACTATTCACTCGAACCGCTAAAACATTTTCTAAATGAACCCTCCTAACACGAAATGCTCACATTCTCATTTTTCTAATTCCTCAATTAAGTGATATTGTCATGCCCCGACCCAACCCCCAAACTAAAGGTTAAGTCCGGACCTGACACACGGACAGAGTCTCCCCTGTACCGTGGACGTTTGTAAACCTGTAAACTTGCAAATAAGGTAACTACAAAGTAAACAAACTTTTCATGGCTATTTAAAAAGATTCAAGGCCATCCCAGCCTTGAAGTAAACAACAATTCCAAAACCACACAGGCATGCAAGAACTTTGTTTACCACATAGTCTAGTAGCCATGACATTCTAGGATATCAATAAAACATAATTAAAAGATAAAACATTTCTACCATAAGCCATTCACTCCCAAGCATGCAAGGAAATAAAAGCAGTAATAAAAGTTATTACAAGACATGGCTTCCAATTCTACACCACAATCTACTATCCTTCAACTTTACACAACAAGCATATACATAGCCCTTAGGCCACAAAATAGGACATAAGATAATTGGTTGAGCCTTCCACATAGCAGCAAGAAATTAAACCACCTCAAGCAATCAAGCACAGCAACTAAGGTAAAGGATCAGTCTGAACTTCCTCCTCCTCAACTAACTCAACAAGCTGGGGATCACCCTCAGCGTCTCCTGAAACATATATCGAGGTATGAGCAACCACTGTTGCCTAGTGAGGGATATAGTCCCGGGGCGTGCAATGCAACAGATAAAACAATTATACAACAATAACACTTAGACAATTAAAGAAACAATGATAACTCAAATAACCACATATTTAAAGGATACATTTCACAAACCCCTATACACCAATCTTCACTGGTCTTCATTCACGATCCACGAACCACGAGCACAATCACGATAAGCCGGCATAATCCCCAAACACTCCAGTGGGTGTACTCCTGATGTACCCCGATAATCCTATGACCCAACATCCCCTGGCAATCTTCGGACCAGGCGAATGAGGGACTAGGGCACGGAGTTTGAATATCCACGGGCAAGCCCTCTGCCGCCCAACCGATATTTAACACATACGCCCCTGACACTATGGTTGTGCAACCACTATGCAATGCACTTAACAATGGCAAGTTAATAACAATAATATAAGCATTAACACATAGGAGGATCAACAAAGTAGGTTGACCTCGATGCAATCAGAATAGAACAATTATATAAGTAAATGTGCAGTTTTACAAAGAGACATAAGCAAGATAAGTATAGAATCATACCAAAAGCTCCACATCAACTTGAAACCACATACAAACACTCAAGAAGTCATACCATGGGTTTAGAAGTGTGAATCAACCGAAATTGCACCTAAACCCCTTTATTTTTCAAACTATTTCTCTTCCAAACCAAAGTTAATGATTCTATTTTCAAGGAAAACTCTCCCAACCTTCTAACTAACCTTCAAGGTAGCCTCTCAACCCTCCAACTCATTCAAACGCCCGCGATTACCCCGAAAGCCCCAAATTCCCTCTTATGGCTTTAAACTACACATACCTTATCCGGACTTCAAACAAGGGTTATCAAAGCTTCTATAGCACCTAGGTAGCCTAAGGATACTAGAAGTGAAGTCCGAATCCACCCGGATTTGCATTTACCCCGAAAGCCCTTTGTTAAAGTCGACTATTTAACGTTTTATGCGATTTTAGGACAAAGCAAGTGCACGGGGCTATTAGACTACCTTCACTAGCACCTAATGCATCTATTAGAAGCATTGAATCAAGTTAAAATGCGCAATTTCACAAAACCCTAGAATTCCCGTCACTATTCACCCTAAAAATCAAACTAACGATTCGAATCGTTTAAAAAGCGAAACGATGGCTCAAATGTGTTCCCTAGCATTCATATACATGGTATAATAGCATAGATAATCAATACAATAGCATTTGAACACATTTTCAACAAATCAAGAAAATAGCAACTATTTAGAAATGCGAAAATAATCTGTGAAATCCCTCACCAATGCGCGTAGGAGCACGTAGGAAGCTTGCAAACACCCTACACTAGTTGCTCAAGGCTTGGAGTGGCTTGAAATGAAGGATTGAAGAGCAATTTTTCCTCCTAAAGCTGCTGCAATGTTTCGGCCCTGCTACAGTGCCAATTCAACTTCTATTTTTTTTCTTGTTTGCTATATGAGCTAAAGTGTGTGTTGTGTTGGCTTTATAAAAGGTGTGGTCTAGTTTGGGTGTTTAAGTGGCTTCTAAAATGCGCGTTGAAAGCTTAATTACGAGCCTAAAGTGTAAGGTATAAGCTAACTAATTAAATCTCTAAGTTATGTTACGTAACACTATTCATTGAACTACTAAAATCATTTTCTAAACGAGCTCTCCTATCGCCTCTAGCTCAATTGCACATTTTTCCCACTACTTTAACAATTAATATGATTTGATAAAAATGCTAATTCGTTAATAGTATGAAGTTTAAAAACGGAGTGAATAGTAATTTAAGAAGGCAGTTAATAAGGCATAGAAAGAGATGCGCATACAAGGGATGCAACAGTAATTAAATGCATGGCTAAATCTCGGGCATCACATCCTCTCCCCCTTAAACTAATTGCGTCCATGCAATTCTTACATGATTCGGCGAATAACTCTGGATACCGTTCCCGCATCTGATCTTCTCTCTCCCACGTCGCATCCTCTACTCCGTGATGATCCCACAGAACTTTAACCATCGGAATGCTTTTAGTCCTCAGCTCCTGAACTTTCTGATCAATAATCTGAAGAGGTTTCTCTGTGTTGGTCAAAGTTTCACTGATCTCTAGCAGTTCTGGCTCAAGTATGTGAGAGGGATCTGGCTGATACTTCCGAAGCATAGAAACATGGAATACATCATGAATTCTGCCCAGACTGGGAGGTCAAGCTAGACGGTAAGCCAATTCACCAACAGTTTCAGTTATCTCAAATGGTCCCACATATCGAGGGCTGAGTTTACCTCCTTTAGCATGCTGAATCAAACCCTTGCGAGGAGAAATTTTCAGAAACACTCGATCCCCTACAGCAAATTTCAGATCACGACAGCGTCTATCTGCATAACTCTTTTGTCGGCTCTGTGCTGTAAGCATTCTTTTTCTGATAAGTTGCACATGATCAATCATTTTGTTCATTTCAGGTAAGAGAGTAGGGTCGACCGTCTTCATTTCACCAACATCATCCCAGTAGAGAGGAGACCGGCATTTACGCCCATACAGTGCCTCATAAGGTGCCATACCAATAGTAGCTTGATAACTATTGTTGTAGGCGAACTCTGCGAGTGGCAAATACTTCTCCCAACTCTTACCGAAGTCCAGAATACAAGCTCGTAGCATATCCTCGAGGATTAAGATAGTTCTCTCGGATTGACCATTTGTCTGAGGATGATAAGCTGTACTGAAATTCAAAGTCGTGCCCAAAGCTTTCTGAATCTTCTGCCAGAATTGATATGTGAATCTGGGATCTCTATCTGACACAATACTCTTTGGAATTCCATGAAGTCGGACAACATTCTCAATATACAACTCTACCAATTTATCAAGAGAATCAGACTTCTTTTTAGCAATAAAGTGAGAAGTCTTGGTCAGTCTATCCACAATAACCCAAACTGAGTTGTTACCCTTCGAAGACCTCGGTAAATCTGATACGAAATCCATGGTAATATGATCCCATTTCCAAACAGGAATAGCCAAAGGCTGCAACAACCCTGCAGGTCTCTGATGTTCTGCTTTAACTTTCTAACAAGTAAGACATCGAGCAACATAGTCAGTAATTTCTCTCTTCATATTATTCCACCAGAAATTCTGCTTCAAATCTTTATACATTTTAGTACTGCCTGGATGGATAGTATATCTAGAACTGTGTGCCTCAGCAAGAATATCCTTCTTCAAAGTTGGATCATTCGGAATACAGATTCTACCTTTGAATTTGAGAATACCATCGTCGTGCAATTTGAAATCCGACTCTCCCCCTTTAGAATTCTCTAAGACTTTCAACAATTGAAGATCAGCCTGTTGAGCTTCCCGAATCCTGGATAATAATAGAGATTGAATCTGCAAACTTGCAAATTGAATACCAGAATTTGAAGTACTAGGCTTCCATAAGCATAATTCTTCCATGAATTCCCAATTCTTGATAATCAAGCTAGCAACAGTAGCCTTTCGGCTCAAAGCATCAGCAACAATATTGGCCTTACCTGGAAGATAGTTAATAGTGCAGTTATAGTCCTCAAGTAATTCTAGCCAACGCCTCTGCCTCATGTTCAACTCTTTCTGTGAAAATAGATATTTCAAACTCTTATGATCTGTAAAGATTTCAAACTTGTTGCCCCAGAGATAATGACGCCATTTCTTTAATGCAAGAATGATAGTTGCAAGCTCAAGATCATGAGTCGGATAGTTGAGTTCATAAGGCTTCAGTTTCCTGGAAGCATAAGCAATAACCCTGCCATTCTGCATCAATACACAACCCAGACCTTCCTTCGAAACATCACTATAGATCACTAGATTATCATAACCCTCAGGTAAAGCAAGAATAGGAGCTGTAGTCAATCTCTTCTTTAATTCCTGGAAGCTGGCCTCGCATTTATCATTCCAGTCAAATACTGTTTTCTTCTGAGTAAGTTGAGTTAAAGGCCCTGCAATCTTAGAGAAATCCTTGACAAAGCTCTGATAATACCCAGCTAAACCAAGGAAGCTACGAATATCTGTTACAGTTTCAGGTCGTTTCCAAGATAACACCACTTCAATCTTCGCTGGATCAACAAAAATACCATCCTGCGAGATAATATGGCCAAGAAAAGCAACTTGCTTAAGCCAGAATTCACATTTGCTGAACTTTGCAAACAACTGATGCTCCTGAAGAGTCTGCAACACAATTCTGAGATGTTGTTCATGTTCCGCCTCAGATTTAGAATAGACAAGAATATCATCAATGAATATGACCACAAATTGGTCCAGATAAGGACGGAATACCCTCTGCATTAAGTCCATGAATGCGGCGGGAGCATTAGTAAGACCAAACGGCAAGACAACAAACTCATAATGGCCATATCGAGTTCTGAAAGCAGTTTTAGGAACATCATCTTTCTTAATCCTCAGCTGATAATAGCCCTGCCTCAGATCAAATTTAGAGAATACCCTGGCGCCTTGCAACTGATCAAATAACTCTTCAATTAAAGGCAAAGGATATTTATTTTTGATGGTTACCTGATTAAGACCCCGATAATCAATGCATAGGCGAAGAGATCCGTCTTTCTTTTTAACAAATAAGACTGGCGCACCCCAAGGCGAAGAACTCGGCTGAATGAATCCCTTCTCAAGCAAGCCCTGCAATTGAACTTTCAATTCCTGCAATTCGGGTGGAGCCATTCTATACGGAGTCCTAGAGATAGGTGAAGTCCCCGGCAATAAATCAATCATGAACTCTATCTCTCTATCAGGCGGTAACCCAGGTAATTCCTCCGGAAAGACCCCCGGAAACTCCCTCACGATAGGTACATCATTCAATTTCAATTGGTCCACAGGTTGATTAATCAAATAAGCAAGATAAGCCTCACAACCCTTGCTCAATAATTTAGATGCCCTAATAGAAGAAATAATAGGAGTTCCCGTACATTTTCTACTACCAACTATTTTAAGTACAGGCTGGTCAGGCATTTCTAGATACACAATCTTCTTTCTACAATCAAGCTGGGCATAATATTTACTTAACCAGTCCATCCCCAACATAATTTCAAAGTCATTGAAGGGTAGGATAATCAAATCAGCAGGGAAAACACGACCCTCAATAAATATACTACATGCTCTGCAAATAGATCTAGTAACAAACTTCGGACCCATAGGAGTATAAACCACAATCTCATGCAACAGTTTATCATGTTTCAGTTTAGCATTTTGTGAACAAGTAGGAGTAATAAAAGAATGTGAAGCCCCGGAATCAATTAAAACCTTAACTGATTGATCATGAAGAAGAAAAATACCTTCTACCACAGCGGTAGTATCCGGAAGCTCCTCAGCATCCAAAGCAAATACACGGGCCTGACCTCGTGGTAGTGGTGCTGCAGCTAGTGCCCTGGTCTGAGTGTTCTGAGCTGACGTCTGACCCCTAGGGTTCTTAAATTTCTGACAGTCCTTAACCCTATGCTGATCACTACCACATCCTGTACACTTGTTCTGTTTCTCCCAACAAACATCCTTAGTGTGGCCCTGGCGCTGACAGAAGCTGCACTGCTGGTGACGTCTTGCAACAGTGCCTCCCGAAAGAGCTCTATAAGTAGAGGTAGCTGAACTACCCTACTGCGAACGGGAAACTACTGGACGGAATTAACTCTGAGTCTGACTTTGAACTGGTCGAGACTGAGTCTGAGTAGGCCCTGTATAACTCTGAGTCTGCCTCGGCTGTGTACTCTGCCTAACTGATATAGCCTGCCCCTGGTACCCTTGACTCTAAGACTGAAACCGTTTACTAGATTGACTGGTCTCGGCTAACACATCAGCCTTGCATTTCTCATATCTTGAGGCGGCTCGGACTACTGCAGCATAATTAGGAAAATCATTTGCAGACAAATTCAGCATAATATCCCTCCTCAAACCCAGGATGAACCTCTGGATCTTCATGTCCTCCGGTTGAATCAAAGCTGGCGCATAACGGGAAAGCCGGGTAAAAGTAGCCTCATATTAATCTACTGTCATACTCCCCTGTTTCAAGTTTATGAACTCTGATTGACGCCTCTCGCGGGCAACTACCGATATGTACTTGCCTCGAAATTCTCGGACAAAGTCAGCCCACGAATGATGAACCCCCTCGGTTTCCCATTTCTCACTAACGGTACGCCACCAATCTTCAGCATCACCCTCTAGAAGGAAAGTGGCATAAGTAATCTTCCTGTCATCATGGCACTCGAGTATTGCTACCACTCTTTCAAACTTCCTCAACCACATCTCAGCCTTCATATCGTCCGGTTCTCCAAAGAAAGTATAGGCCCCATGATGAATAAACCGGTCATACAGATTACCCCCGGTAGGGCCACTACCTCCGGCTCTCGCAGCCTGATTACCTCCAACGACCCCTGTCTGACCCCGCTGTGTCACAAACTGGGCAATGGTGTTCATAGCAGTGGCCATCGTGGCCAAGATCTGTGCAGTGCTCGGTTCTTGAACCTGCGGCGCATTTTCTGCCACATCAGCTTCTTGCCCATGAACCCCCTCTGGTTCTCCACCAACATTCTGATTCTCAGTACGACGGCGGGGCCCCATCTCGAATAGCTAGAATGCAAAGTGTTATGACAGGTATACATATGTATATATGCAATTTATAAGTAAACACATAAAGAAAAGTCCAAATAGATTCACATAAAGTCAAGTACATAGAAGTTCAAATAAATATTCCACATTCTTGAAGTACACATAAGTCATTAGTTCATACTTGACATTCTAGACTCTTGATATTTTATTTCCATGCTAGCATGTTCATTCCTAATTCAAATTTCACTTAGGCAAATCAAAATCAAAGACTCATGCATTCACAAGGTCACATAACAAATCTCTACCCACAGTCCGAGAAATTTAACCCAGCTTTATGCAATTTATAGCTCTGATACGACTTAAATGTCACGCCCCGACCCAACCCCCAAACTAAAGGTTAAGTCCGGACCTGACACACGGACATAGTCTCCCCTGTACCGTGGACGTTTGTAAACCTATAAACTTGCAAATAAGGTAACTACAAAGTAAACAAACTTTTCATGGCTATTTAAAAAGATTCAAGGCCATCCGAGCCTTGAAGTAAACAACAATTCCAAAACCACACAAGCATGCAAGAACTTTGTTTACCACATAGTCTAGTAGCCATGACATTCTAGGATATCAATAAAACATAATTAAAAGATAAAACATTTCTACCATAAGCCATTCACTCCCAAGCATGCAAGGAAATAAAAGCAGTAATAAAAGTTATTACAAGACATGGCTTCCAATTCTACACCACAATCTACTATCCTTCAACTTTACACAACAAGCATATACATAGCCCTTAGGCCACAAAATAGGACATAAGATAATTGGTTGAGCCTTCCACATAGCAGCAAGAAATTAAACCACCTCAAGCAATCAGGCACAACAACTAAGGTAAAGGATCAGTCTGAACTTCCTCCTCCTCAACTAACTCAACAAGCTGGGGATCACCCTCAGCGTCTCCTGAAACATATATCGAGGTATGAGCAACCACTGTTGCCCAGTGAGGGATATAGTCCCGGGGCGTGCAATGCAACAGATAAAACAATTATACAACAATAACACTTAGACAATTAAAGAAACAATGATAACTCAAATAATCACATATTTAAAGGATACATTTCACAAACCCCTATACACCAATCTTCACTGGTCTTCATTCACGATCCACGAACCACGAGCACGATCACGATAAGCCGGCATAATCCCCAAACACTCCAGTGGGTGTACTCCGGATGTACCCCGATAATCCTATGACCCAACATCCCCTGGCAATCTCCGGACCAGGCGAATGAGGGACTAGGGCACGGAGTTTGAATATCCACCGGCAAGCCCTCTGCCGCCCAACCGATATTCAACACATCCGCCCCTGACGCTATGGTTGCGCAACCACTATGCAATGCACTTAACAATGGCAAGTTAATAACAATAATATAAGCCTTAACACATAGGAGGATCAACAAAGTAGGTTGACCTCGATGCAATCAGAATATAACAATTATATAAGTAAATGTGTAGTTTTACAAAGAGACATAAGCAAGATAAGTATAGAATCATACCAAAAGCTCCAAATCAACTTGAAACCACATCCAAACACTCAAGAAGTCATGCCATGGGTTTAGAAGTGTGAATCAACCGAAATTGCACCTAAACCCCTTTATTTTTCAAACTATTTCTCTTCCAAACCAAAGTTAATGATTCCATTTTCAAGGGAAACTCTCCCAACCTTCTAACTAACCCTCAAGGTAGCCTCTCAACCCTCCAACTCATTCAAACGCCCGCGATTACCCTGAAAGCCCCAAATTCCCTCTTATGGCTTTAAACTACACATACCTTATCCGAACTTCAAACAAGGGTTATCAAAGCTTCTATAGCACCTAGGTAGCCTAAGGATACTAAAAGTGAAGTCCGAATCCACTCGGATTTGCATTAACCCCGAAAGCCCTTTGTTAAGTCGACTATTTTACGTTTTATGCGATTTTAGGACAATGCAAGTGCACGGGGCTATTAGACTACCTTCACTAGCACCTAATGCATCTATTAGAAGCATTGAATCAAGTTAAAACGCGCGATTTCACAAAACCCTAGAATTCCCGTCACTATTCACCCTAAAAATCAAACTAACGATTCTAACCGTTTAAAAAGCGAAACGATGGCTCAATTGTGTTCCCTAGCATTCATATACATGGTATAATAGCATAGATAATCAATACAATAGCATTTGAACACATTTTCAACAAATCAAGAAAATAGCAACTATTTAGAAATGCGAAAATAAGCCGTGAAATCCTTCACCAATGCGCGTAGGAGCACCTAGGAAGCTTGCAAACACCCTACACTAGTTTCTCAAGGCTTGGAGTGGCTTGAAATGAAGGATTGAAGAGCAATTTTTCCTCCTAGAGCTGCTGCAATGTTTCGGCCCTGCTATAGTGCCAATTCAGCTTCTATTTTTTTTTTGTTTGCTATATGAGCTAAAGTGTGTGTTGTGTTGGCTTTATAAAAGGTGGGGTCTAGTTTGGGTGTTTAAGTGGCTTCTAAAATGCGCGTTGAAAGCTTAATTACGAGCCTAAAGTGTAAGGTATAAGCTAACTAATTAAATCTCTAAGTTATGTTACGTAACACTATTCATTGAACTATTAAAATCATTTTATAAACGAGCTCTCCTATTGCCTCTAGCTCAATTGCACATTTTTCCCACTACTTTAACAATTAATATGATTTGATAAAAATGCTAATTCGTTAATAGTATGAAGTTTAAAAATAGAGTGAATAGTAATTTAAGAAGGCAGTTAATAAGGCATAGAAAGAGATGCGCATACAAGGGATGCAACAGTAATTAAATGCATGGCTAAATCTCGGGTGTCACATATATAATATAGGAAAAATGTTAATTCAGAGAAATTACATAGTAAAAGTTTACGTTTTATAGTAGCTATTAGCAAAAATAAATAAATGCACATTACAATGCACAAATAGTGAATGCAACAGTTAATGGGAAACGTGATAGTAGTCTCGGGCGTCACATATGATGCTATGAAGGCTGACCCTGAAGACCCAACTTTGCAACAACTTTTGCGTCAGTCAGTAGAAAGTGCACAAAGAGAATAAAATATTTGTCGCGGTATTGGTACAAGTTTGGGTGTTCGTGGTGATTCTGGATCTAATGTGCCTCCATCTGCTTCTACTGATACTATGTTTGACACATATAGGATTATTGCGGCTATGGCTGATATGAGGACCAATTTAGAATGTTTCTTAAATTGAAAAATTAACAATTGGGGTAAATCTCTTAGAAAGTAACTGAATCTCCAGCATAAAACTGTGCAGAAAGATATGGAGATGGTTCGCATTCACGTGAGCAACCTGAATTCGTGGGCTGATGGATATACTCACTGGATTCAGGAGCATGGCGGAAAACCTCCCATAATCCCAAACGGATGATGAGGATGGTTAGGAGGACGAGGCTGATGAGGGGGAGGATTGATGTTTGAGGGAGGAAAGGATTCATGTTTTTTCATTGCCATAATTCCTTTAAAAACTTTCTTACATTGTTTTGTTCATGGTTTTTTCAAAACAAAACTAACTTAGCTTTGTAGTCCTTAGCATGACTGTGGAATTTGACCTTCAATTGCATTTAGCTTATCTTTTGTTGCTATTTATATCATTACTTTCCCTGTGATAGTTATCATTACGCTATATATGCTATTTACTGTAGTTGGTTATGATGCTCTTTGTGCAAACTTGGTGAAAAATGGAGCTAGTCTTCTCCCGGTCTATTCATGTCGTTTGATGATGTCAAAAAGGAGGAGAAGATATGTTATGATAGTATGGATGATGATATGAGTGAAATATTGAAATGTGTGAATGCTGATATATGCATATATGTGTTGAGAAGTATTGGGATATATGTTGATTTGAAAATATGCATTGAGTGAGGGGGAGTCTTGCTTAAAGGAAAGCAAATTCTTGATATGCATTAAGTAAGGGGGAGCCTTTCGTTTGTATTCATGCTTACATTGCTTATGCCTTGTTCTTCATTCCCTATGTGTAATATTTGTGTAAGATTTTGTCATTATCAAAAAGGGGGAGATTGTTAGCCTAAGGGTGTAACTCTCTTATTTTGATAATAACTAAATCTTAAACCAAGAACTATCTATTGACTAATCATGCTTGTATAAGTTTTATATGTTTAAGATTATTCATAGAATGGGAAATGGTTGTTCATGAAGAAATACAACTCTAGTCAAATTCTACAAGCTATGAAGAAGTTGCATCCATGAAAAAGATATGAAGTCTTGAAAAGCTAGAGAAGTAAAGATTTCTTTCAAGAATCAAGACTTTAAGATTCAAAAGAAGAAGAAGGAGTTATAAGAGGAGACGTGGCATCATAAGGGGTACTGGCAAAATATGTGTCGAACGACTTTGAATTACTTGATAAAGCTCAAAACGTTTCTTTTCTTTGAAAAAGCTTTTTTGAAGTTAAAATTGCAAAAATCATTTTCTATTGCTTAAAATGAGTTTTTGAAAAGCTTGGTCAAAGAAATATTGAGTATGTTTTCAGCACTCAAAAAGGAGTTTTGAAAAAAGGTTGCAAAAACAGGGCAAGCCGAATGAGCAATGTCGGGCGAGTAACTCGACCGGCTTGTCGCCCGGCTACTCAACTGGCATTTCCAGTGATTACTCAAGCAATGCCGGTCAAGTAAGTCGGGCGAGTTACTCGACCGACTACTCAACCGGCTTTTGAAAAAAGAGTCGTTAAAGATCTATTGGAAATCTAACTTCAAGCAATCGCTTTATAACTTTCATATCTTAAAAACACGTTTGCTTGAACATTATTATTGAGCTTTAACTTGCAAATTAATTGAGTATTCAAGAGCATTGAATTGTATTCATCTACTCTTAAAGAGAGTTTATTGTACTCATCTTTCATTTACTCTTGTAGTGAGATATACACTACTATAGCTTTGAGAGAATCATTGTATAGGGAGTGTTTTATATCTTCTTTGTGGATTCAAAGAAGTGAAGAGGCTTGTACAAACTCTTGTTGAATCAAGATATATTATAGTGTTGGTTTGTGCTTCACCAACTTGTGAAAAAGCATTACTAATGGAGCTAGTGAAAGCCCAAGGGGAAGAAGACCTTAGGTGGTGGAGCAGATTAGCGAACAACCTAAAAATCAACGGATTCGTCTCTCTCTCCTCTCTCCTTATCTCTTTTTATTTGTGCATACATAGTGTTTGATAAATTGTCACATAGAATTTGCATATCCGAAAAAGTAGTATTATTGCCTCCTTATCCTAAGTCACCCACACCCCCCTTCCCACTCCCCCTCCCCCTTCCCCGCTCTTAGGATATCTTGGGATAACAATATGTCTTATATTTGCATATATTTTGTGTATTTATTTGCTTAGATATTTACTTGTATTCATATGTGCAAATATGGGCTTATATGCTTTTACGTGTCATTACGTGCTTAAGTAATTTTTATTAGCAAAATTGTGAATTTATTTATTTTAGAAAATGATAAAGGTACATTTATATTATTTTCATAAAGACTTTTAATAAAAATTGCATTTAGAGTGTTTTTAATTAACTTGAGTCCGGACTAAAAATTTTATTATTTTATTTTTCTGATTTTGCATTTTTTTCATATTACGTGACATATATCTAGCATATGTTCATTAGAATTATGTACGTAACATGTCGAGTACGTGAGTTATAAAATGTTTTGTGTCCTGAATGAATAGTGAAAACAATGTTGCATTTTCGGCTTTTATTTGGTTTTACTTGCATTATTTCCCTAAGCCAACCCAATACCTACTTATAATATATATACATATATACTACATACACATATTATATAACATAAAAACAAAAGAAAAGAGCAAAAAAAACCACCCCCAACTCGTCGGCCAACAAGGAGAAGATTGAGAATTTTTCTAGGGTTTTGCTATTTTTATTCTTCCAAGCTTGTTTGAGTAGATTTGAGCCATCACAAAGCTTTCTCCTAGCTCCTACAACTTGATTTTGGTGAGAGATTCTTTTTAAAATGGCATTAAAGCTTGTATATTGATTATGTAAATTGTTGTTATGTTATAATTGTTGTATTTAATGCTTAATTTTTCCTTGAATGATGTTTATATAGTTAGTAGAATACTCGTTGAGAGTTGATACACTTGTTTAACTAAAAAATTTGTATATGGCTTATTAAAGAAGAAGATGAACAGTGTTTTCATCAAGTTTTATGATTTTTAGTTTCAATATGTGTTTTAATACTTGTAGTAGGTGTCCTAAGTGTCCTAATGCCTAGATTAATGCTTAAATTTTCTATAATATGGTTACAATTTAGTTAGAATTGATTGAACATAAAGGGGTGATTATAGTTTATGGCTTATTTACTAAGTTTAATTCTTGAATTTTGTGCCATAATTGCTCTTAAGGCTAGATTAGGGCTTAAAGTAGTTAAAATGAACTAAATTGCAATTTGTGTATGGCCGCACCAAAGGGGCCGTGTGTGTGTATTGGCCGTGTATGTGTGTGTGTATGTGTTGATTGAAGTGTGATTGTGGTTAATCAATGGTTAAGAATTGTCTAGTGAACACTTGAAGTAGTCTTGTTGTTAAATGCCTTGGTTAGTTACTAGAAAGTTAAAAGCTAGTTAAAGAATATATTTGAGTATATTTTATTGTCTATCTTGACTGTTAAAGTTTAGGAGCAAGTATTGGATTAGTAAGAAGGCATATATATGTGAAGGCTAGCTATTGAATACATGTGTTGTCTTTGCATTATTTGATTTCCTTGAGTTTATAGTACTTGTTGAATGCATGATAAATGTGAATGTTTCGGGAATCAACCTACTTTGTTGATTACCCTTATTTGACTTACTACTTGTTTTTTTTATGCATGAATGAGGCGTGATGCACATGCGAATATGTGTTATGTGCTATATGTGCTTGTATGAATGCATTATTGTGAAGTGTCACGAAGGGTTGCAACCTTTAAACCAGACACGGTAGTTTGTGTCGCACTGGGTGGCGTCGCGCTTGCCAAGCGATGACACGGCTACCGAGGTTCTAATCCCTTTCTCACATGGACGGAGCGTTCCATGGGGTCTGGGTCATAGGTTTGATGTACTTCCGGGGTACATCCGGTGATTGGGGGCAGAGTACGTGTTTGGTAAATGGGTGTCAGCATCAACAGAACAAGTGTATCCTTTTTTAAATATGTTTACTTTATTAATGAGTATCATTTATGAATGTTTACTTCTCTTGCATTATTTAAGTATTGCTTATTTATTGCCTTGGACGTGCATGGCATGATTTCAAAAAGTTATAATGAGTTTTCAAAACTCCCTGCATTTTCCTTCCTCACTGAGCTAGATGATGGTTAGCTCACCCTCTTTTCCAACCTTTCAAGTGAACCAGACTTAGCCTATGTGGGGTACGTGCCTAATGACAATGTGGACAATCCCGAGGCTTGATTGCTTGTTGTGATGTTTATATGTAAATATGCTAAATAGTTTACTTTATAGTTTGAGGACTTGTTGTAAAAGGAAATGTATTTTGTAACGCCCCTATCCCTCATGAGACCGGAGGCTCTAATAACCATGCTATTTTCAACCCAATACCAAACCCGGTCACAAAAATTTAGGAAAAAATGGACGGAGTTTTCCCTGTACTATGGACATTCTGAAAACCTGTAAACAATCAAATAAAACCACGAAGCAAAAGAAACAACATCTGTAGTTGAAATTCAAACTTCAAGGCCATCCGAGCCTTAAGCAACACAAGACAATATAAATACACACAAGCATGCAACAATAGTCTTAAAATCTTTGTCTTCATTCGCTTATCATACCATTCTATGTTAGCAATTAAACATTCTCATAAATTAATGCCAACCATACATCCGTTCATTCACACCCAAGCATGCAACGTAGCTAGAAGCATAATCATAAGTTATTACATGCCACAATTCCATAACACTTGCTACATCCACTTAGCTTTCAAACTTACAACTACTCAAATATATATACATAAGCCCTTAGGCTCCTAAATAGAATAGATAGTAGAACAAGTAAGGTCTTCCACAGTTTAGCAGACAATCACTCAAATCTCAAGTAATAGCACACAGCAATCAGGTCAATTCCTCCAACTGCATCACCTGAAACATGTTTAGCGAGGTGAGAGCAATCACAATTGCCCAGTGAGGGATAAGGTCTATCGGGGACGTGCAATGCAGCAGTTAGTACAAATAAAGCATTTTACAACCAAAGAACAATTAAAATAACAAGTTACCACACATTAAAAAGGATACGATAGACTTTGACTTCTGTAACGTCCCGGCTAAGCGAATACCCCGAAAGGCAGAGGCACACTAGCGACGCCACGAACTGAAATCTCGATGTAATAATGACACTAATATCGATAAGCCGGCATCCCCTTATAACTCCAAAATGGGTGTACTCCGGATGTACCCCGAAATCCTACGACCCAACTCTCCCTGGGCGGCATCCCAAGCGAGAGAGGGACTGGGCAACCATGGTAGCTGAGGTGGACTGAAAAGCCCGATGCCGCCCGGTTTCCCCGACACTACCATGCCCGAATGGTTGCGCAACCACGATGCAATGCACTCAAAATGATAACAATAGTATAAATCAATACACACATGGTTGAGGGACAACAAAGTAGGTTGCCCTCACACACAATATATAGACAATAAGTGCACATAATCTAAGTACAAGTAAATAAACTATTATGCACATAAGGATGAAGTCTCCCTCACCTCTACCAAGCTCCAAAATGCAAGATTAGATTCAAATCACAATCAATCACCTTGAACATAAAGTTAAACATTGTTTCAATCACTCTTTAACTACAACATTCATTAATTGACCAACTAGGTTAGCTAACTCATAGTTTACTTAATTAACATACAGCCAAGTAATCATTCAAGTAATATAATATACAAACGATATAACTAACAAGCAATAAAATCATGATATAAGCATGTTCCACAATCATTTAAAAGAGCATTTTAAGCATAGATAACCATATTTAATTCCATAATAGTACTATCAATTTATAAAGTCATTAATCCATACTTATTCTCATTATAATTAACTCAATATAAAACTCAAAAAAAACACTTAGAACTATGGCAATACAATTACTATAAACAAGAATTCACTTAGAATCTTCAATTCGGAAAGCAATTATGCAAATTACAAAGGACCATATTCAAGATTCACATAAAACTATACCAAAAGCTCCAAAACATCTTGAAACCACATTTAAACACATATGGAAACATGCCAAGGTCTTAGATGCGAGTAATAAACGAATTTACCCTTAAACCCCTTTGTTTTTCATCCGTTTTCCTTCCAAACTCATATCAATGATTCAAATTCAAGGGAAAGCTATACCAATCTTCTAATTAACCCTTATGGTACCCTTACAACCCGTAAATACGTTCAATTACCTGCAATTAGCCCAAAAGCCCCAATTTTCCTCTTATAGCTTTGAACTACACCTACCTTAACCGGGCTTCAAACAAGAGTTACCAAAGGTTCTATAGCACCTAGGTAGCCTAAGAACACTAAAAGTGAAGCACGAATCCACCCGGATTAGCATTAACCCCGAAACCCCTTTTAAAAAGTCGGCTAATTCACGTTTTATTCAAGTTTCGAGCAATTTGAGTGCACGGGGCTATTAGACTATCCTCATTAGCACCTAAGGCATCTATTAGAGGCATTAAATTAAGCTAATAAGCACAATTACACAAAACCCTAGAAATCTCATCACTATTCACCCCTACGAATCAATCATTGATTTCTACCGTTTAAAATGTGAAACAATAGTATAAATGTGGTCTCTACTACACGTATACAACATATATAAGCTTATTTGAGCATTGCAATAGCATTAGACAACATTTCTAACAAATCAAGAAAATAGCAACATTTCTAAAATGCACAAATAAGCATGAAAAACCCTCACCAATGCGCGTAAGAACTCTCGGGAGGCTAGCAAACACCTTAAACTACTTGCTCCTTGCTTGGCTTGGCTTGGCTTGAAGATTTGATAAGCAAAATCATCTCATTCTCCTCCTATGTTGATTTTCGGATTTGCTACAGTAATTTCTGCATCTTCTCTTTTTTTTTTTTTTGTTTGCTTAGTTATGACTTGTTTGTGTTTGGTTGATTATATATTAGGGTGGGGCCTATTTGGGTGAGTGTATGGTCTAATAAAATGAGCCTAGTTAACTTAAAAACGAGTCTATGATTGCAATTTTGTGCTAGCTAACTAAAACATATTGTTCATACGTAACACTATTCACTAGTTCATTAAACTATTTTCTAAATGAAGGTTCCTATCGCTCCTAGCTCAAATGCATATTTTTCTCATTCCTAAAATAATTAATATGATTTAATAAAAATGCTAATTCATTAATATAATGCAGTTGAAAAATGGAATGAATAGTAACTAAGAAAGACAACAAGTAAAGCACAAAATTAAATGCGCAATTAATGGATGCAACAGTTAAAAATGTGTATGGTAGAATCTCAGGCGTCACATATTTAGTCCTATTTTGTAATCATGTATATATTACTAGCCTTATTGGCTTATTATGAACTCTTATTTATAAAATGTTGTTATGTAGTGAGATGGGCGGCAAGGTACTAGAATGTATATGAATGGTTAAAATATAATGTGCTTGGGATTATATGTTATTGTGGAAAGTTTCTGCATGCAGGTTTATATTCGAGCTAGTGTCTAGTTACAGACGGTACCATGCCGAAATTCCGTCGCGTCTCGACTTAGATCCTAAGAGGGGACGAGTTGGGGCGTTACATGAACTAAAGTGGATAACTTATCTACTTCAAGACCTGGCTATTCCAGTTACCATTTCAACAATGTGGTATGATAACATGTCAACTCTAGCATTAACATCCAATCTTGTATTCCATGGTCGCACAAAACATATGGAGCTCGACTACCACTTTGTTCGGGAGTAGGTCGTAGCTCAAACACTTAAAGTGAAGCATCTTCCTACAAAGGAACAGGTGGCCGATCTCTTTACCAAGCCACTTTAAGTAGCACAGGTTCAGTATCTAAAGAGCAAGCTTCCCTTAGAAGTCAAGCATTTGTGGCCTATGCAACTGCAGTCCTAAGGGATGCTCTCAACTCAGCTCACTTAAGCGTCAAAACAGTTGAAGATCACAACTCACAAACAGACTGCAGAAGCATTTCAGCACATGTGACGAAGTGTAAACTAGCAGTTAGTTAGGTTTGTTAGTATGGTTAATCTACAGCTGTGACAGTTAGGCAACTAGAACCTAGTTGAGATACAGTAACTGATGTAACTGACATAGTGCTAGCAGCTATTATAAATAAATGTCACTGCAGCACATTGATGCAATCAGAATCATTCAATACAATTCACATTGATGCAATCAGAATCATTCAATACAATTCAAGAAACCCGAATCAATGATCGAGTCTCTCTTCTTTCTCTCTTCTCTTCTTCATCTTCTTTCAGTTTCTATGAGCTTTTTTTTCTTGTCAATTTTACATTTGATGACCTCTTCAACAAACCTGTTGGAGCAGCATATTATTTTGCACTATTCAGTGAGTCTTTTCCAGCCTTTCACTATAACTTGAGTCATAAGAAACCTAACCAAAGTCGATTGAAACTTAGCAAATACCTTATAGTAGTCGATTCTTTTTATGAGTGTAATAGTTAATGTACATGGTTGAAAACTAAAATTCTTATGCATCGAGTCCATTTATATTTAGGAACATCATACTACATCATCAAAAAGCACCTTGTATGGGCTAAAAAGAACTTAATAACACAGGGTAATAGACTAGAGGATTTAATTTTGATCTGAAATGGTCGACATCTCATTATCTTGTTGTACTTCAATTACATATCATCTCTCCTTAGCATTCGTGTATAAGACTCGTCTTAATACTTATCTTTGTATGAATTTAGTATGTGACTCTGCAGCAGCTTTTTAGATAAATTAAGGAATACTTAACGTCATGAGAAGAGTTTTTGTAGTTTAATGGTTACATCACTCCATTTAGTGCCTTTAATCGGACTTCTTCATGAACTCAATGTTAGTTACAACCTTTTTCATAATTTCTACCGGTGTTCAGGTGAAAAAGTAGCTAATATAGATTTACAATTATTAGATCTAAATCACTAATGCAATCAAGTAAATATCTCGACAAAAGAATGGATCGAATTGAATTGCAAATTGAAAAGATTTGCAATGTGTACAAGAGGGAAAAGTTCAAATATTCATTAGTTGAAAGGTTCAGAAGAGCTTGTCCGAGTCATAAATTGAGCTTCTTATGTTTTTTTTCTTTACGAGAGGTAAAATTCACAGAGATGATACAAATAACAAATATGAATCTTATAAATAATAGAGATTGATATATCTTAATATTGAAGTTCCCACAAGTATGCAGAATAATTGTTGCTACTCAGCGTTTAATAGTGTGCAGGAACTTAATGCTTATCAATATCTCCAACAGTGAATGATTTTATTTTCCTCTCCTAGAACTTTTAATATTGAAGAGTAAGTTTCCTAATAGAGATACTATGTAACATTCAACATCTTCAATAACATTTACCAGAGAACTTCCACACTCTGGCCTTGGAAGGTGTGCCCATTTTTGGAGTCAACAATAAGCCTGCAGCATACCGGTTTGTTATCCTAATTGACGTTAGTATGCTTCCTGTTACAATTTTATTCCATCTACCTATAGTGTTTATGCCTGTTTAGGGGCTAAAGCAAGAGATCAAGAATTTAACGTTTTCTTTTGATCAAATTAGTGCATATCAGCGGCAGGATTTTTATTTGGTGGGGGTCAAAAGAACATGATTTCACAATTATATACGAATAACTTTTTTCTTTGTGGGGACTTTTCTCACCTCTTAATGCATCCACTGGTGGCACATACATTCTTCACCTCTTTGGATGATCCAGGTGATCATATGCTCTTTATTTTTAAGAAGACAAGAAGGGAATTGATACTCTTTTTAACTTCATTGCTTGATAGGTAATGTATGACAATAAAGCTAGACTCTTATACACAACTGACGGTTCTCCTTCTAAACTTTTTGAAAGGATTGTAACAATCTCCCGGGCAAAGGAAGAGCTGGAAAGAACCTCCTCAATATCAAGGGAAAATGATGATTTTGACCTTTGCATCGACGATAACTTGTGGTTTGCAAAACGTCATACGATTAGCAGGTTTTTTGCTCCACCTAAAAGTTATATACATGTATAAACTATTTTAAGAAAATTGTTGATTTAAGATGTTAGCATTGTGAGATGATAATTTTTAGGTTCTATTTTTCTTTTCTCGCCAATGTTGAAAATTGGGTCTAGCACATAAATGCAAAGGAAACACAAAACTTTTTAACGTGATTCAAACTTAGCCTACATCTACAGACGCCCAACATTTTTGTTACAACTACATAGCTTGAATTGCTTTGGGTTACTTGGGGTGTGCTTGATATAAAGCTACTAAAGCCTATTTACACTAGTACATAGGAATACAAATATACACTCTATTTAATATGAATCTAGGAATACTAAAAAACACAAGCTAGATACATGTCTAGATTCATCACACTTTAATATTCAAATGCATCCTCAATTAATCTTCATTTATTCCACCTTGAAATGGAAAATTCTTTAAATTTCCTTATTCATTTCTCGAATAACCAAAGAGTCATCTTTGATGTGGTTTGCATTCTCCAACACCCCCTTCAAACCAAAACCATTTTCACTCCAAGTAGTACTCTTAATTTCTTGAATGCTTAAGCATTTCATAATGTTTCAACTTCTTCATCAAAATAACCTCCGTGGCTGATCCTCTTCTTTTCAGCCTTGCTTGATTGCTCCAGCGCGGCAGCTCTCTACTGAATGCATCACAGAAATAATATTTAATAATGAGCTTCAGCTCTCTCATCTTTCCGGTGAGCAATGCACCATCTCTCTTGACACAAACACCTCTTGCTTCTAACGTCCACTTTTCGACAATCTTTTGCTTATTTTCGTCAACCTTCTTTTGATGTTGCAACATCATGACTACAAACCGACAATCTTGTTTGGCCTTCTTCAGCTATAGTTGGAATTGTTTGTATCTCTATGTTGGAAATGATGTAAAATTTACTAGAAATGATTTAGGATGGAAATGATGTAAAATTTACTAGAAACGATTTAGGATTCATAAAACCTCATACAAAAATTACAAGACTTTTCAAAGTTCGAGTATATCATAAAATATAGGTTGCTGCCTTTACAAAGCGTAGTTTTTCTCACTCTTCATGTGATACCCCGAACCCGGCATGCATTTAATATCATTTAATTACATTTAAATTACGTGTTTAATTTAGTTAAGTTATTTAGTTTTGCATTATTTTCATATTTCTTTTAAAAGTATTCAAATAATACTTACATTAATTATTTTAAATGAAAATTATTTTTATTATTTATATTACTCGATTTTATTTTCTTGCATTTAATTAGTCGGTTTTCAACTAAGTGAGAAAAGTAGCTCCGAGCCGGAGTGAATTTTAAACTACTCTACTTTTCAAATATTATATTTTATAACATTCCTTATCATTTTTATAGCAATCGACCATTGATCGTTCGATCGTAGCGCATTGAAAATGAAAGTTAGAGAAATATTTTTCGGACTCAGTGAATAGTATTTCTAGTTTAATTTAGCTAGTTTTTTGTTGGTTTTCATTAAATTGCATTTCTTAATTTGAATTAGACTAAATGCCAACTAAATAAGATAATTTGACCATTTTTCACTTGAATTTGACCAAGCCTTTAGCCTTTGACCATTTTGCCCCTTAGTTGTCATCTTTTATAAAACAAAGGAAAAATACAAAATAAAACAAGCCAAAAAAGACCACCATGCCCGAAACTTCATAGAACAAAAAAAAAAGATTTTTGATTTCAATTTTCTTCCACAATCTTGCGTAGAATTGAACGGGGATAGTGGCTAGGGTTCTTGCGGGTCTTCCTCTTCAATCTTTGTGAGGGTTTTCACGTTTTTGTGCATTTTTATTGAAATTTGATTTATGTTTCAAATTTTTAGATTTGATATATATTGCATAATAATGCCTATAATTGCTTGAAATGGCCTCGTTAGGATTCGTAGAGCACTGCTTGTTAGTTATTTAGTGATTTTTACGGGTAGAATTGTTTTTTCTTTGTTTGGCTAGGTGCCATTAATGATAGAAAGGTTAAATACGCAATAAAAATGAATTACCCTTTGTGAAAAGTGAGAATTGGGTATTGAAACGTAAAGAAGTCGTTTGACCAAGTGTTGATCGTGCTCGAATTGAGCTAGGGGTTTGGCTTGTGAGGGCATGAAAGTACTTTCGGCGCTGTTGTGGCGTTGATTGGATGTCCGGTTAGTATAGTTGTAGTTCAAATGCGCTAGGTGGATTTTTGAGCTTCAGTTGGGAAAGTGAAGTTTCATGCCATAGAAACGTGCTTTGTAGTGCCTAGGTAAGGCTAATGAAGACGGTTTCCCAATCTCGTATATTGTTTGTTCGTAATTGCCTTTGGAAGTTAGACATTGAATAGTATTATTCGTTGTTTTTCTTGTTTGAACTACTATTGCTTATTTAATTGTTGTTCTTGTTGCTATTAATGATTATAATGCTTGAATGCCATGTATTACTACTAATCTACGTTGTGGTGCCTTCACTCAGTTATCGTTATGTTCCTCATATTGCATTGTATAGTGGTAGGCGCGTGGGTTATGTGCCTCTCTGGGCAGTCTCTGGCTGCCAGGGCTGTGTTGTTCTAGCGATGATGTTGCGTGTTATCGTGTCCTATTCCCATTCTCGCTAGGGATGCCGCCCTATGAGATTTGGGTCGTAGATGTGTTGGGGTACATCCGGAGTATACCCAAACGAAGTTATAAGGTGGTTGCACGCTTATCATGATCGTTGTTAACATCAAGCTCGAGATTGATGTATCGCTTGTGGAATAAAATCGCTTGGTATATAGCTTGTGTGAGTGAACTAGAACCTTCAAAGTGTGCTATAGCTTTGGTTAGTTATGTTAATGATTTCCTTGATTGTTTCATTTATTGATTTTAATGTGTATATTGATTGTATGTTTTTATTGGTTATACTGCCTAACTGTTCTTATTTGTATTGCACGACCATCTTCTCTCTTCACCTCAATATCTGTTTCCTCATTGACTGAGTATACGTGTTTTGTATACTCACTCCTCACCACCACATTTCAAGTATTGCAGTGCTAGCAAAAATGTTTGTGCTTGTGGTGACTGTTCTTGCTTGGGAGTCAATGAGTTATGTGGCGTGGGTTGTAAAGTTGTTTCTTTTGAGTTGTATGTGTTCAGTGTATATAGGAATGTAATTTAAGTTTAATTAGATAATTGGAGTAGTATGATAACTTATTTTATGTAATAGGTTAGTTTAGTTAAATTCAGAGCATGAATGTGGTTGTTTGAAGTAAAATAGTTAGGATAGTCGTGGAACTTGTGAATGTATATTTGTTAAGAACCAAGGCTCGAATGGCCTTGAGGAGTTATGAATGTTTGGACACAGTACTGGTCCATTTATATTCCGTATGCAGGTAAATTGTTGCCCTATAAATAGGGAAAACTCTGTCCGTTTCCCTAAATTTTGGGCCCGGGTTTGGAATTGGGTTGTGAATAGATTGTTTAATAGAATTTCCGGTCTCGTGAGGGATCGGGGTGTTACACTTCACTCTTCTTACTTTTTCTTTCTTTTCTTTCACATATTTTTACTTTTCAACAACTCAATCCTTTTGCATTTGTATGCGACCCTGAACTCTGATACTACTTGTTGTAAATTGGATCTGGCACACAAATGTAAAGGAAATACAAAACTTTTTAATGTGGTTCAAACTTAGCCTACATCCACGGATATCCAACATCTTTTTTACGATTACATAGCTTAAATTGCTTTGGGGCTACTTGGGGTGTGCTTAATATAAAACCTCTAAAACCTATTTATACTAGTAGATTTGAATAAAAATAGACACTATATTTCATATAAATCTAGGAATACTAAAAGACACAAGTTAGATACATGTCTACATTCATCACACTTTAATATTCAAATGCATCCTCAATTAATCTTCATTTACTCCACTTTGAAATGCCAAATTCATTGAATTTCCTTATTCATTTATCGAAGAACCAAAGAGTCATCTTGGACGTGGTTTGCATTCTCCAACACCCCCTTCAAACCAAAACTATTTTCACGCCAAGTAATGCCCTTAATTTTTTGAATGCTTCAGCATTTCATAATGTTTCGACTTCTCCGTCAAAATGACCTCCATGGTTGATCCTCTTCTTTTCAGTCATGTTTGATTGCTCTAGTGTGACAACTATCTGCTCAATGCATCATGGAAATAATCTTTAATAACGACCTTCAGCTCTCTCGTCTTTCTGGCGAGCATTCCACTATCTCTCTTGATGCAAGCACCTTTTGCTTCTAACGTCCTCTTTTCGGCAATCTTTTGTTCAAGCAACGGAATACACCTTTTTGGCAATCGTCTTTTGATGTTGCGACATCTTGACTACAAACAAACAATCTTTTTTGGCCTTCTTGAGCTTCAACTGGAACTATTTGTGTGAGGCCCGACCTCGATTTATGTGCGTTACCTTGATTCATGTGCCCTAACCTTGAACTGTGTGCTATAACTTAGAAATAAGAGTCGTACATTGATTTACGTGCATTGCATTGAATTACATGCCCTACACTGGTTTATGTGCATTCACTTAGGATTGCGTGCATTTATATTGAAATCCATAAATTTACCTCGTAGTGCATACCCTAGACCTAGGAATGTGTGCCTGCATGCTAATCAATAAAGATTCTTACACAAAGAACTAGACAATAAAGTAATCCTACAAACTCCACTAGCAATATTTTAATCCTAAGTCAATCCACTAAAAGACAAAAGCTCACCAAGCCCTAAACATTCTTTATTCTCACCCAAAATCCATGCACACTAAAACCCATAATCACAAAATATTATAATGCACCATTATACAAAAAGATAACATAAAAATGCTCCATTTTAAGCATGCTTTGGCCGGCCATGACATTTACCATTTAGACAAGCTTTGCATAATTATTTTATATCCTACACATGCTTTACTATATCCTAGGCTCTTGTCATGTTACCAAAACATTCCTATGACAACACAAAACACAAAAACTATTCCTACACACTACACAAACTTCACTTTCTCGGCCTACTCACCCAACACACCACCACAATTCAAAATACACTAGATGACACAAAAAAATTCAGATTTTTGGCACTTTTGGCCAATACACACATGAAAACATTCACACAATACTTCAAACTCTCATTTTTCTCTCAACTCTATCTCCCTCTCTCACCATTTTTTGTTCTAGCTCTCTCTTGAGCTTCCAAGGCTCAAGCTCACTCCCTAGAACACTCAAAGTCTCGGCCATAGAAAGCAAGCCAAGTAAGAACACTCAAATCCCTAAAAAAGCTCGCTATTTCGGCCTAAGGTAAGTTTCATGGTTCATCTTCTTCCTCTTTTTGTTTTGAGCACATGCACACCTTCTACACTTGCTAACTAGGCTAGGATTTAAGGAAAAACAAGCTACCATTCGACCAAGCTAGGAGTGGGAAGGATTTGGCACCTCCAAGGCTCAAAAACAAGGATTTCGTGCATTTTTGCTAAGTCTTCAAAGAGGCAAGGGTTAAATCATTTTAAATGCTTTCAAAACTCACATGCATGCTCTTATATGGCTGTATTTACTCTTCAAGTTCATGTTCATGTGTGTATATGAGCATAACTACTCTTGCATGGCTTGGCAATTGCTAGAAACCTTGAGACTAGAAGTGACGTTTTTTTGGCAGTTCTCTGTCCGTGTAGAACGAAATGTTTTTGGCCTAGCAAACAATGTTAAAAATGCATGAAATTTGGTGAGTTAGTATATTTGTCAGTTTGGAACACATATTGAAGAAATAGGCTAAGGCTAATTCTGAGTTTAAAACCCGAAAAAATGGAACATATCGAAATGTGTATAAAACTAGATAGTTTTGCGTAGTCTCACGGTTTTGGTCATAACTTCTAAGTCCGAACTCAAAATGCAGCAAGATTTGTTCCTAGATTTAAAGCACTTGTTAAGCTTAGATTTGAATTTGATTCACTAAATTTAGAGGTTATTTTCTTGGTTAAACAAATGAGAAAAAATAGACTATTGCAGTGGGGTTTTGCTTGGTAATATGCTTTAAATCATATTGTAATCTTACTTTGAGGTATTGAATGTTTGGACTTGTGGAAGTTAGAAGTTTTATGGGCTGTTTTGGTTGGTTGAGGTTGCTTTAACTAGTTGGTGCATGGCTTAGGTTCATTACATGACAAATTCTTGCTTAATCGTATGTGTAAGCACGAAATTGAGGCCCTATTGCTTATGAACGCTTGCAAAGTGATTATCCTATGGTTAAATGAACTTAACTGAGTATTCAATAGGCTGTCCAATAATCTCTAAGCATGCATGAAATGGTTTAAGTGATTCTTGTGGTTTGTAGCAAATTAAACCAACACCCGAGCACGGTCCTTGTAAACCCTAATGGCCACGTAGACTCCCAAGTCATAAACCACTCTTGTGTGACTTATAATTGATGTTGAGGAATGTTAATGGGCTGCCCAGAATTGTATTTATAGCTCTAAGCATGATTCTCAATGATTGCATGTTGATAAGTTAACTATTCTTGCACCCGGTCTTGTGTAAAGTGTCGTAGCATGCTCGTATGATCTCAACACTTGATATGTGAACCAAAATGAGTTATATGACTTGTTTGTAAGGTATTACTTGGCTGCCCGTTAAATGTTCATATGCTTCTAAGTGTTTTACAAAGTGAATTTACATGTCAAAGCATGCCTCGTATGTTTACTTGTCAATATGTGATCTTATACTTGCTCGGAGGCAAGCTACTTTGTTCACCTCCTAATGTAAAATGTTAAATGACATGATTGTGCATTGTATACAAGGTTGCAACCTTTCATTTTGGCCTGGTAGCGTTCGCGTCACTCCGGGCAGCATCGGGCTTACCGGTGTATTGGCGTGACTACCATGGTCCAATTCTCTCTCTCGCTTAGGGGCTAGACTTCCTCGGAGAGTTGGGTCGTAGGTTTGGTGTACAATCCGGAGTACACCCATTGGGAGTGATAAGTGGTTGATGGATGCCAGCTACAACATTGGTCATTGGAAATGAACTTGAGAGCAAAAGCTCACCGTATCCTTGAAATGATTGGTAATTGTATCTATTGTTCAATTGATTCTTATTCTTTGCTTACTTTCTTATTTGTATTACGTGACATGTTTTCAAAAAGGGGTTTTCATAAGATTAACCGAAAAAGGATTTCAAAACATTGTCACTTGTTCCCCCTTACTGAGTTCATAAGGACTCACCATCTTTTATCATTACAGGTGAAGCAGAATTGGAACAGGTACCTGAGAAGAATGTGTTTGTCGATGATTCCTTGGAGTAATTATGTGCCTTATGTGCCTTGCCTAAATGTGGTTGCTTTATGGACGTTATGTTTGTTTTGAAGACTACTTCTGATGTTGTTGTAAATGACCCCCATTGTAATTTGGGGTCTAATTTTGGCTTGTACTGATTATAACCGGACAAACTCTTTATTTGGTTGTTTGCTATCACTATCTTAATTAGTAGTTATCGTAGGCGTTTAAACCACTAGGTGAAGAATCAAATAAGTTAACTCTATCTAATCTTGCCCAGGTACTCCCTCGTAGGCTAAAGGATAACAGGTACTTGCATAATAGGAATTGACAAATAAACGGGACATAGTTATCATGTTAGACTTATTAACCAAATGGGACCTTCAAGACAAATTAGTAGGCATATCGGTTGATGAAAAAATAGGAATGATAGTGGCATCAAAATAAAGATTTGGAATTTTTGAGGTGTTCTAAAAATTAGGTCAAACCAAAGATCCTAACTACAGCCGTTATGCTGCTGATTTTTTCAAAAACTTTTGGAGTTCTAGGCCAATGTTAAGCGATAATTGTAACAAACGGCTAAGTCGAAAATTAGCATAAATGAATTAGGTCATACCCTAGCCTAGCCTCTAAAGGTTGGGTCGGGGCGTGGCACCTTATTAGAATAGTATTAGAGCTTAGTTTGCTAACTAGGCATAAGCCGGGTTTAACTCTCGTTCAGTGGGTAGAAGCTTTTAAGTAGATTGTGTCTATACTTTTTTTCTATATGCTTATGTGATTAACGTGTCTTAACTGTTTTGAGAATTTTATGCCTACGAGAAATTGTATGTTGCATACCCCGTACTTTAATTTCTTATCTTATCGTATCCCAATAAATTGTGCATAATAATTTGTGCCTATAAATGGATGGTCCTAGTACCCGCAATACCAATAGGGACGATGAACCTCAAGAAGCCGGAGATGCTCATCAAACTAATCCCGGCATGGCTATGTTTAACATGATGGCGAGTGCTATGGATCAAATGTCACGAGTGATGGAACGGCAAGAAGCACGTGAAACAGCAAATAATAACAACAACAACGGAGCTGGTGGTAACAACAACAGGAATGGTGGTAACAACGGGAGGAATAGTAGAATGCGGGAGTTCCTTGATTTTCACCCATCCAAGTTCTACAGGGAAGCTAATGATGAAAAGGCAGAGGCTTGGTTGTTTGAGATTGAAATGATTTATAGGTCACTTGACTATACTGACGAAGAAAAGATTGAGTTTGCTGTGTTTTTGTTACATGGGGATGCTGAGCATTGGTGGCACACTGTGGAAGCACTTTGGAAAACTAATCATACACCTCGCTTGTGGAGTAATTTTGTTAAGGCTTTCAAGGAGAAATATATACTTGCAGTTTCAAGACAGAGGCGGATTGAAGAGTTTATGACCTTGAGCTAGGGTAACATGACAGTGGCTTAGTATGAGGCTCGCTTCGACAAACTGTCCTGCTATGCACAATATATGGTCAGTACCCTTTAGGCGAAGATGTGGAAATTTATGAATGGGTTGAGACTAGAAATTCAAGATCACTTGGCTTCACATGACGTTACTACATATTCTGCTCTCCTTGCTGCTGCTTCCTGAGTTAAGAAAAGAAAGCTTGATAGAGACAGTTCGAGTCAGCCGAACAAGAAACCCTACTAGCCTCAAGGACAACAGAGGAATTTTCAGACTTAGAGTCGCAATCAGGGCCAGATCCATAACAGACCAGTCAACAACCATGGCCCGTCAAAATCACCATCAGCCTCTTCCACCCGTGGTTCCACAGGTAGTTCACCCGCTACTCAGGCTATCACCTGTTCTTATTATAACAAGAAGGGTCACACTGAGGCCCAGTGCTGGAAGAAGTTGGGACAATGCGTGCGATGTGGCAGTTATCAACATCGGGCTAGGGATTGCCCCAAATAGCAGAGGGATCAGAATCAGAATAAACCAGCCGATAGAGGCAAGACTTCAATTCCTATAGTTCCGGCCCGAGCTTATGCTATTGAGTGCGAGAAGCTTCCTGAGGAGACTTCTATTGTTGAAGGTATATTCTTGATACTGAATCAACTTGTTAGGGTACTATTTGATCCAGGTGCTACTCATTCATTTATTACTTCCTTATGTGTACAACGTGTGAAATTACGAGTTGAACGTTTGCCTTACGAAGTAGAAGTTAGTACTCTGATGGGTTCTAAACTTATTACTAGCTTAGCTTGTAAAGCATGTAAAATTCAAATTAAGGATCGGGAATTCTCGGTCGATCTTATAGTGTTACCCTTTCGAGACTATGAAGTCATCTTAGGGATGGACTGGTTGGCAAAACATCATGCTCAACTGGATTGCCGGACGAAGATTGTAACATTCCAGATACCTGGCCAACCAACCTTGGAGGTAATGGGTCGAAGGGATTTCACCGGGAGTTCTATCATTTCATCCACGAAAGTAGTAAAATTCATGAGAAAAGGGTGTAGCAGATACTTAGGTTACCTCATCAATAAGCCATCGGACAAAGCAAAGTTGGAGGAGATGCCAGTGATTAAAAAATATGCCGATGTGTTTCTAGAAGAATTGCCGGGTTTACCTCCGAAACAAGAGATCGAGTTTGTAATAGAATTATTGCCGGGTACACAGCCGATATCTAAAGCTCCCTATCATATGGCACCAGCCGAGCTACAAGAATTGAAGGACTAGTTGCAGGGATTGTTGAAGAAAGGGTTTGTTCAACCGAGTTCTTCTCCTTGGGGTATACCAATTCTATTTGTAAAGAAGAAGGACGGAACGTTGAGGTTATGCATCAATTACAGAGGATTAAACCAAGTGACTGTCAAGAATAAATACCCACTTCCACTGATTGACGAGTTGTTTGACCAACTTCAAGGAGCTAAAGTGTATTCGAAACTCGATTTGAGACAAAGGTATTATCAGGCGCGGATTAAAAAGGAGGATGTTCCCAAATCGGCCTTCAAGATGAGATATGGGCACTATGAGTTTGTGGTAATGCCATTCGGGCTAACTAATGCCCCTGTAACTTTTATGGACTTAATGCACAGGGTGTTCCAACCCTACTTAGACCAATTTGTGGTGATCTTTATTGATGACATTTTGGTATACTCAAAGTCCGAGGTCAAGCATGAACAACATCTGCGATTGGTATTGCAGAAACTTCGGGAGCATCAATTATATGCAAAGTTTAGCAAATGCGAATTTTGGTTGCGGCAGATTGCATTCTTGGGGCACATCATATCCCAAGAAGGAATAGCAGTAGACCCAGCAAAGATAGAAGCAGTGATGTCTTGGAAGAAGCCGAAAAATGTTACGGAGGTTCGGAGTTTTCTTGGTTTAGCCAGCTATTATTGAAGGTTCGTGAAGGATTTCTCAAAGATTGTCGGACCACTTACAAAGCTCACTCAGAAAAAACAAAGTTCATATGGGATGACAAGTGTGAGAACAGCTTTCAAGAGTTGAAGACAAGATTGACTACTGCGTCTGTTCTTGTATTACCAGAAGGAAATCAAGGCTTTGTAATCTATAACGATGCTTCTAAGGAAGGACTGTGTTGTGTATTGATGCAGAATGGTAGAGTGATTGCATATGCCTCTAGGAAACCAAAGCCGTACGAATTGAATTATCCGACGCATGATTTGGAACTAGCGGCTATTGTGTTTGCATTAAAGAAATGGAGGCACTATTTATGGGGTAACAAGTTTGAAGTGTTTACGGATCACAAGAGGTTGAAGTACTTGTTCTCACAGAAAGAGTTGAACATGAGGCAAAGACGGTTGATAGAGCTCTTGGATGATTATAACTGCACAATCAATTATGTACTCGGTAAAGCAAATGTGGTAGCAGATGCTTTAAGTCAGAAGGCGAGCATGGAAAAATTGGAGGTTAAGGTATGGGAAATGTTAAAAGAAGCATTTTTGTGGAAGCTAAAATTGACTCAAAAAGGGGTACTATTTGCTACTACACAAGTTCAATCGACCTTGTTGTTTGAGATACGAGAGGCCTAACAGAAGGATCAACAGTTCCAGAAGATTAAGGAAGCCAACACAGATTACAAGTTTCATGATGATGGTATTTGGAGGTTCAAGAGTTGAATTTGTGTCCCTAATGACCCAGAGTTGAAAAAAAAGGTTCTTGAAGAAGCCCATAACTCAAGATACACTATTCACCCCGACGGAACAAAGATGTACCGGGATTTGAAGTAACACTATTGGTGAAATAACATGAAAAGGGAGATTGCAGAGTTTGTGGCACTGTGTTTGACTTGTCAGAGGGTCAAGGCAGAACATCAACGATCGGCAAGTTTACCTCAGCTGTTGGAAATTCCCCAATGGAAATAGGAACACATAACTATGGACTGTCATGGACTTGCCTAGGTCACAAAAGGGTCATGATGTCGTTTGGGTCATAGTGGATAGATTGACTAAGACCGCACACTTCATACCGATGAACAAAGAGGATAGTCCTGAGAAACTAGGAGATATATATGTAGCGGACACTGTAAGGCTACATGTGATGCTTGTAAGTATTGTGTCGGATAGGGATCCTCGTTTTACTTCCCGATTTTGGAAGAGATTACAAGAAGCTTTGGGGACGAATTTGAGTTTCAGTACAGCTTATCACCCTAAGACGGACGGACAATCTGAGAGAACTATTCAAATTTTGGAGGATATGTTGAGGGCGTGTGTTCTAGACTTCGGAAAAGGTTGGGAGAAGTATCTGCCTCTAGCAGAGTTCACTTATAATAACAGCTATCAGGCCATTATCGGGATGGCCCCATATGAGGCATTTTATGGACGTAAGTGTCGATCCCCAATATACTGAGATGAAGTAGGTGAGACGAAGACTTTTGACCCAACCCTTCTACCATAACTTATGAAGACTATTGAAAATGTCCACCTCATCCGGAAACAGATGCTTACAGCCTAAAGCAGGTAGAAAAGTTATGCCGACTGACAGAGACGGAATTTGGAATTTAAGGTCAACGACAAAGTGTTCTTGAACTTATCACCTCGGAGGGGATTGATTAAACATGGTAAGGGTGGAAAGTTGAGCCCGAGATTTGTAGGGCCATTTGAGATACTTGAAAAGGTTGGAAAATTGGCATATCACCTGGAACTACCCCAAAAACTCTCCAATATTCATGATGTCTTCCATGTCTCAATGCTACGGAAGTATCACCCTGATTCATCGCACATCTTGGAGCCAGAGCCGTTGTAGCTTTGGGAGAACTTATCTTATGAAGAGAAGCCTATTCGGATCCTAGATGAACAAGAACGGGAGTTGCGAAACAAGTCAATACCGATGCTGAAAGTGTTGTGGGATCACCATGGAGTTGAAGAAGCAATGTGGGAAAGGCGAGACCAAATGGAGCAACAGTATTCGACATTATTCCAAAGGTAACATTGAATTTTGGGATGAAATTCTTTTAAGGAGGGAAGGATGTGAGGCCTGACCTCGATTTATGTGCATTACCTCGATTCGTGTGCCCTAACCTTGAACTGCATGCCATAATCTAGAAATAAGAATTGTACCTTGATTTACGTGTATTGCATTGAATTACATGCTCTATACTGGTTTACGTGCATTCACTTAGGGTTGCGTGCATTTATATTGGAATATGTGCATTTACCTCGTAGTACGTGTCCTAAACCTAGGAATGTGTGTCTACAGGCTAATCAATAAAGATTCCTACACAAAGCACTAAACAATAAAGTAATCCTACAAACTCCACTACCAATATTTTAATCCTAAGTCAATCCACTAAAAGACAAAACCTCACCAAGCCCTAAACATTCTTTATTCTCACCCAAAACCCATGCACACTAAAACCCATAATCAAAAAATATTATAATGCACCATTATACAAAAAGACAACACAAAAATGCTCCATTTTAAACATGCTTTGGCCGGCCATGACAAGGCCATTTAGACAAGCTTTGTGTCACGCCCCAACTCGACCCTACCTACAATCAGTCAGGACGCAACGGAATTTCCGCAGCATAACGACAGTAAATAGATTTCCGAGGTTCTAAACCAACCTCATTAATAACATTAAACATCCAATTCCATAACCATACAAACAACAACTCCTCAACAGCATAACAACATACAACATAACCGTAATATACAATAATCAGTCTTCGTTATTTGCCTCCGTTCCAACATAACATACAATACCTCAACCTTATCATACATTTCAAAAATAAGTTGAGACACATCTACAACTTAACCATAGACAAAAGAAAGCCACTAAGTTAACATCATTTGGATCATTATCTTTTCAACATCTATTACAATAAGAACCATAAAACATATAAAAGTCTATTAAGCTAATATACATGACATTAAACAACATAGAATCATGGATAAGACTCAGGAACATATGACTCGTCCACGTAAGGCACATTTTCTTCCTCAGGAGGCACGTACCCGTAATCCGGCTCTACAACACTTGTAAGCATGCAATAATAGAGAGTGAGCTTATATACATAAGCCCAGTGAGGATCCGATAGATATCGAGCAAGGTCTACTAAACTCCTTGGAATAATCCTTTGAGTCAGTAAACACACAATAACACAAATAATACTATCATCACATAACTATATAACCAATCAATAAAGGATACTCTATTTGGTGTAGCTCCAAATGCCATCACGATCTCAACCGTTCTTCTTATAACTCCCCATTACTCACGCACCCGAGGTACCTCACTAGCCCCTCCCTCCATGACACCTCTGTCATGTGAGTTGGGGGTAGCCTATGGCAGTCATGCCGTTATCAACCCGACAGCCCAACGCTGCCCGAGAGGTGGCACACACATACCAAGACTCCATAATAATCATCAATCATCAATCAATCAATCAATTGGGAGATCAGCAACGAAAGTGCCCGATTCCCGAACTCAATAATAATCAATCAATAATCTGGGAGATCAGCAACAAAAGTGCCCGATTCCCGAACTCAATAATAATCAATCAATAACTTAGTTAGATGACAAAGTAGGCCATCTAACCGGACATGCATTATATACACAATTAAACTCTAAATTACTCATCAACAACTCACCATTCAACACTCAAACACAACCCAATCATCTAAAGGCATCGTTCAAGAAATTAAAGAATGACAACCTAAACTTCTAAAATTCATAACTTACAATCTACAAATCCAAACATTGCCAAATCAGTTTCTATCACTCACCCATTCAACCTACTATATTAGCCCTCTCGGAAATCCACTATAACACCTCCAAATCATGCCCGATAACCCTAAAATCCTAGGATGTCATGGCTGGATTTTCCGGATTTTCACACGAACAATGTAATCGAAAATTCGGCATTACAACAGCGCTAACACGTAATTATCAAGTATTTAGAAATCGACGGCAATCGATTTCGATCAACACAACTCATTTAATTCATCTTTGAACATTTTAATCAAAATTAAATACCCGAAAAATAAAAATTATGCTACATCCGACAGAAATTCGTAGTATTGCATCAAAATGATCCCTAGCATGCAAGGAGCAATAATCTATCATCAGATTTCAATTCTAACGGTTAAATTTTCATTTATGAGCAAAAGTATAAAAATGACATTTTGAGATCCATAATTTTTCTCTCACCTTTGATGCGATATAAGCCTAGGAATGCGTGCTATGCGTGCCCAACAAGCAGAATCCAAGTCGGTGCGAAGTTCTACGGACAAAAACCAAGTTTTTCTTTGAAAAATTGATTGAAAAGCTTGAGTTTTTCTCTTTCTTTTTCTCCCTCAACCTCTCGGCCCTTTGTGTGTGTGTGGAGTGTGTTTTGTGCTTTGCCTAGTGTGTGTTGATGACAATATATAATTAAAAGCTTAGTCAATTAAAAAAAAATGCAAAGTCAAAGTAGTTTAAGTTAGTATTTTTGTGTTTTCTTGACTTTAATTGCATTTTCTTGATTACCAAAGTTCAAAACAATTATTCAACACCCAATCTAGCTCAAGTAAATTATTTTTAGGTGACAAGAAGTTTTACAATCAAACAATTTCACCCGAGTCGGCTTAAAACTCGATTTTCGCAAAAGTCGGTGTAAAAACCCTAATAAATTCTTAAGCCGATTTTAAAACCGTTTTCATCAAACACAGGTCTATTAAAGTCCGTGGACTAGGTCTAGAAGGGTTAAAAAGACCAGTTTCAAAATTTTAGCGGACGTGTTTTGAAAATACTATTCACTAAAAATCGACGATAAAATTTCTGATCCCGTTTTTGATGAAAAATTCATGAATGCACATTTAGCACGTATTAGGAGTATTGACATCAAAATTATAACTTTCTAGGTCCTATAGCACATAAACAGATCATATACATGCAAAATGAGGTATAGCACGTAAAACGAGATAAGTAGGAAAGTGGGGTTTCACATTCTCCCCCCTTATAGAAATTTCGTCCTTGAAATTCTTACTTGATGTACGGAATAGATCTGGGTATTGCTGCTGCATCTGATCTCGTCTCTCCCACGTAGCTTCCTCAATACCGTGATGCTTCCACAACACCTTAACCATCGGAATCCTCTTCGACCTCAACTCTCGGTCCATCTGATCTAGAATACGAATCGGACGCTCGTCATAAGTCAAATGCTCTCGAAGCTGTAACGGCTCTGGCTCAAGAATATGAGAAGGATCCGGATTATATTTCCGCAAATTAGACACGTGAAATACATAGTGGACATTAGAGAAGTTCTCCGGTAAAGCCAACCGATATGCCAACTTACCAACCCTGCCAGTAATCTCAAACGGCCCAACAAATCTCGGACTCAGCTTTCCACCTTTACCATAACGAGCAAACCCTTTACGAGGAGACAATTTCAAGAAAACCCGATCTCCAACTGCAAACTCTAAGTCCCGACGACGCTTATCAGCATAACTCTTGAATCTACTCTGCGCCGTAAGCATTCTCTGCCTGATCAACTGAACATTCTCAATCTTCTCAAGAAGTTCTGGCATAATAGTCGGATCAACAGTCTTCATATGTTCTACCTCGTCCCAATATAAAGGTGAACGACACTTATGACCGTAAAGAGCTGCGAAAGGCGCCATCCCAATAGTAGCTTGATAACTATTGTTATAGGCAAACTCGGCAAGTGGTAGATGTTTCTCCCAGTTCTTCCCGAAGTCCAGAACACAAGCCCTAAGCATATCTTCCAGAATCTGAATAGTCCGCTCAGACTGACCGTCGGTCTGTGGATGATACGCGGTACTGAAGTTCAACTGAGTACCCAAAGTCTCCTGAAGTTTCTCCCACAAACGAGAAGTAAATCGAGGATCTCGATCGGAGACAATACTAGACGGAATACCGTGAAGTCTAACAATCTGATCCAGATAGAGATCCGTCAGCTTTGTAACCTCATCTCCCATCCTCATTGCAATAAAATGAGCTGTCTTCGTCAAACGATCCACGACAACCCAAACTGCATCATTACCCCTCGGTGATCTAGGCAACCCAGTGACGAAGTCCATCGTAATATGCTCCCATTTCCACTCTGGTATAGCCAACGGCTGAAGCAAACCTGCAGGTCGTTGATGCTCGGCTTTCACTCTCTGACAAGTCAAACATCTAGACACAAACAGAGCAACCTCCCTCTTCATGTTGTTCCACCAGTAATGTTGCTTCAAATCCCGATACATCTTGGTTCCACTGGGGTGAATAGTATATTTAGAATTATGAGCTTCCTCCAGAATACCTCGCCTCAAGCCCGGTTCATCGGGAACACAAACCCTGTTCCGAAACCGAAGAATACCGTCCTCATGCAGTTTGAAGTCAGACTGATCACCCGTGATCTGATCCTTGATCTTCTGCAGTTTAACATCAAGTTGCTGAGCTTCCCTGATCTAAGACAATAATAAAGGCTGAATACGGAGATGTGAACACATCACCCCAACCTGAGTCAACTCTGGTCTCCAATAACTAAACTCCTCAAGAACCTCCCACTTCTTGACAGCCAAACAAGAAATATTAGCCTTCCGGCTGAGAGCATCTGCTACAACATTTGCTTTTCCAGGCAGATAATTGATAGAACAATTATAATCTCCAAGAAGCTCCATCCACCTCCGCTGGCGCATATTCAACTCCTTCTGTGAGAACAAGTACTTCAGACTCTTATGATCAGTGAAAATTTCAAACTTACTTCCCCACAGATAATGACGCCACTTCTTGAGTGCAAAGACAACTGCTGCCAACTCAAGATCATGAGTCGGATAATTTTCTTCATAAGGCTTCAACTTTCGAGAAGCATAGGAAATAACTCGGCCATCCTGCATAAGAACACATCCCAAGCCCTCCTTGGATGCATCGCTGTAAATGACCATATTATCGGTCCCCTCTGGTAGAGCAAGTACTGGAGCGGTAGTTAACCTCTTTTTCAACTCCTGAAATTCACTCTCACACTTCTCATCCCAATTAAAGATAGTCCATTTCTGAGTCAACTTAGATAGTGGCCCCGCAATCTTCAAGAAGTCCTTGACAAACCTACGGTAATAACCCGCCAAGCCAAGAAAGCTACGGACATCAGAAACACTCTCTGGCCGCTTCCAAGACATCACTGATTCAATCTTAGTGGGATCTACAGAAATACCGCTCTGCGTAATAACATGGCCAAGAAAAGAAATCCGTTGCAGCCAAAATTCACATTTGCTGAACTTGGCAAACAACTGATGCTCCTGCAACTTCTCCAATACAAGCCGTAGATGTTGCTCGTGCTCCGATTCAGATTTAGAATAGACCAAGATATCATCAATAAAAATCACCACGAACTGGTCCAAGTACGGCTGAAAGACTTGATGCATCAAATCCATGAATGCTGCCGGTGCATTAGTCAAACCAAAGGGCATAACAACAAACTCATAATGCCCATACCAAGTCCTGAAGGCAGACTTCGGAACATCCTCCGTGCGAATCCGAAGCTGATAATACCCCTGCCTCAAATCAAATTTAGAATAGACTTTGGCTCCCTGAAGTTGATCAAACAACTCATCAATCAGTGGCAAATGATATTTATTCTTGATGGTCACCTGATTCAAACCACGGTAATCAATACACAATCTCAAAGTACCATCCTTCTTCTTCACAAATAAAACAGGAGCTCCCCAAGGTGAAGAACTCTGCTGAATAAATCCTTTCTTCAATAACTCCTTCAACTCAGCTGGTGCCATCCGGTACGCCGATTTAGAAATAGGTTGAGTACCAGGAACAAGATTAATCACAAACTCTATATCCCTTTATGGCGGCAATCCTGGCAACTCCTCGGGAAATACATTAGGATATTCCCGGATAATAGGGACTTCCTCAAGCTGTAGCTTATCAGATGGCTTGTTGATCAAATAAGCTAGATAACCCGAACACCCCTTACTCACCAACTTAACGGCTTTAGTTGCTGAGATAACAAAACTCGTCTTAGCACCCCGGTTACCCGCTACCTCTACTACTGGCTGATCCGGCAAGCGAAACTGTACTACCTTGGTTCTACAGTTCAACTGGGCATCATACTTAGAAAGCCAATCCATACCCAGAATAACATCATACCCCCGGATAGGAAATAAAATAAGGTCCGAAGGAAAATTATGCCCCTTAACATGTATTATACAATCCTTACATACTAAGCCAGTAACATACTTATCAGTCAAAGAGGTACTAATCTCAACCACATAAGGCAATCTTTCATGTTGCAATTTAACACGTTGCACACAAGCAGGAGTAATGAAAGAATGCGTAGCACCAGAATCAATCAACACTTTAACAAGTTGATCAAGTATAAGGAAGTTACCTTCCACCACTGCAGTCTCCTCAGACATCTCCTCCATATCAACTGCATAAGCCCGAGCCTGAACCCGCTGCTGCTGTGGTACACTGCCTGTAGGCCTACCCTGGTAACCCTGAGTCGCTGCTCGGCCCTCAGTCCTCGCATATCTAGGGCAATCCTTCGCCCTATGCTACCATAACCCAAACATGTCCCTGCCTTTACCCTGCAGTCGGACTCCACATGCCCTGGGCGCTTGCAGTAATTACACTGCGATGATGTGGCACTAACACTGCCCCTAGAAGAACCAGAAGCTGAAGAAGCAGCTGATACAGCCTGCTGCTGAGGTCTCACCACACTTGGCCTGTACTGACCCTGAGATTTGGGCTGGCCTATACTGAGTCTGAACCTGATATGGCCTCTGCTGAAACTGAGGCCGATAGTAACTCTGTTGACCCTGTGGCCTATAAGAACCCTGCTGGGCTGGTGGCCTGTAGACAACCTGCTGTACTGGAGGCCTATATATAACCTGCTGGCCCTGTGGCTGATACGGCCTCTTACTAGGCTGACTGGAGACAATCTGATCCCCTGTACCAAAGACAAGAACTCAGCCTCTGTGAAACCCCATTTTTCTGCTTTAACTTGATTTACGTGCTTTGTCTCGTTTTACGTGCATATGACCTGTTTATGTGCTATAGGGCCTAGAATGTTATAATTTTGATGTCAATACTCCTAATACGTGCTAAATGTGCATTCATGAAATTTTCATCAAAAACGGAGTCAGAAATTTTATCGTCGATTTTCAGTGAATAGTGTTTTCGAAACACGTCCGCTATAATTTTGAAACTGGTCTTTTTAAACCTTCTAAACCTAGTCCACGGACTTTAATAGACCTGTGTTTGATGAAAACGGTTTTAAAATCGGCTTAAGAATTTATTAGGGTTTTTACACCGACTTTTGCGAAAATCGAGTTTTAAGCCGACTCGGGTGAAATTATTAGATTGTAAAACTTCTTGTCACCTAAAAATAATCCACTTGAGATATCTTGGGGGTGGCATAATTATTTTTAACTTGGTGAGCACTAAAATGCAATTAAAGTCATTAAAAACACAAAAAATACCTATTAAAACTAACTTTGACTTTGCATTTTTTTAATTGACCAAGCTTTTAAATACTCCTTGTCATCAACACACACTCACACAACACAAAACACACTCCACAAACACACACATTGCCGTGAGAAAGAGGGAGAAAAAGAGAAGAGAAAAACTCAAGCTTTTCAATCAATTTTTCAAAGAAAAACCTAGTTTTTGTCCGTAGAACTTCGCACCGACTTGGATTCTGCTTGTTGGGCACGCATAGCACGCATTCCTAGGCTTATATCGCATCTAAGGTGAGAGAAAAATTCTAGATCTCAAAATGTCATTTTTGTGTTTTTGCGTATAAATGAAGATTGAACCGTTAGAATTGTAATCTGATGTTAGATTATTGCTCCTTGCATGCTAGGGATCATTATATACTAATACTACGAGTTTCTGTCGGATATAGCATAATTTTTATTTTCCGGGTATTTAATTTTGATTAAAATGTTCAAAGTTGATTTAATTGAGTTGCGTTGCTCGAAATCGATTGCCGTCGATTTCTAAATACTTGATAATTACGTGTTAGCGCTGTTGTAATGCCGAATTTTCGATTACATTGTTTGTGTGAAAATCCAAAAAATCCAGCCATGACATCCTAGGATTTTAGGGTTATCGGGCATGATTTAGAGGTGTTATGGTGGATTTCCGAGGGGGCTAATGTAGTAGGTTGAATGGGTGAGTGATAGGAACTGATTTGGCAATGTTTGGATTAGTAGATTGTAAGTTATGAATTTTAGAAGTTTAGGTTGTCATTCTTTAATTTCTTGAACGATGCCTTAGATGGTTGGGTAGTGTTCGAGTGATGAATGGTGAGTCGTTGTTGAGTAATTTAGGGTTTAATTATGTATATTATGTATGTCCGGTTAGATGGCCTACTTTGTCATCTAACTACGTTGTTTGTTGTTTAATTTAATATTGATGTTATATTGATGTTATTGATTGATTATTATTGAATGCGGGAATCGGGCACTCTTGTTGCTGATCTCCCAATTGATTGATTGATTGATGTGTGATTGATGAATATGGAGTCTTGGTATGTGTGTGCCACCTCTCGGGCAGCGTCGGGCTGTCGGGTTGATAACGGCATGACTGCCATAGGCTACCCCCAGCTCGCATGACGGAGGTGTCATGGAGGGAGGGGCTAGTGAGGTACCTCGGGTGCGTGAGTAATGGGGAGTTATAAGAAGAACGGTTGAGATCATGATGGCGTTTGGAGCTACACCAAATAGAGTATCCTTATTGATTGGTTATATAGTTATGTGATGATAGCATTATTTATGTTGTTGTGTGTTTTGATAGCATTATTTATGTTGTTGTGTGTTTACTTGCTCAAAGGACTAAATCCAAGGAGCGTAGTGAATACTGTCGAGATCTATCGGATCCTCACTGGGCTTATGTATATAAGCTCACTCTCTATTATTGCATGCATACAGGTGTACTATCGCAGGATTACGGGTACGTGCCTCCTGAAGAGGAAAATGTGCCTTACGTGGACGAGTCATATGTTCCTAAGTCTTATCCATGATTATATGTTGTTTAATGTCATGTATATTAGCTTAATAGACTTTTATATGATTTGTGATTCTTATTGTAATAGATGTTGAGAGATGATGATCCAAACGATGTTAACTTAGTGGCTTTCTTTTGTTTATGATTAGGTTGCTAGATTGGCTAAATATATTTTTGTATTGTATATTAAGGGTTAATGTATTATGTTGGAACGGAGGCGCATAACTATGAATGAGTTGATGAAAGAATGTTTAATGTATGAAATGGTTGCGTTGTATGTTGTTAATTTGATTGTGGAGTTGGTTGGTGATTTGTGGAGTTTGATGTATGTTGTTATTAAGGGTTGGTTTAGAGCCCTGATGTTCATGTTAATGTCGTTATGCTGCCGAAATTCCGTTGCGTCCTGACTGATTGTAAGAGGGGTCGAGTTGGGGCGTGACAGTTTAAGTGGTATCAGAGCGCATATTAGCTGTCAGCCGGGGTATCCTCGGAATGTGGGTAGTGGTCTAAGCATGCAAGTTTGTATTAAGTGAAAGAAAAGTGAAACATATGTTAATATGTTTATGTGATTAATTTACTTATGTGTCTAACTTTCTGTGTGACCAATATGCCTTGTGTGTTAAGTGAACTAATGTGGTCAATATGTTTTATGTGATAACGTGTTATACGTACTCAATGTGTTGTAATTAATGTGCATTATGTGATTAATGTGTATTATGTGACAATTGTGTTTTATGTGATTTTGTGCCTTGTGTGAAGTTAGTTATTTATGTGCTTTTAATTGTTTATAACTAGCTTATGTGAAACAACGTGCTTTAGGTGCTCAATGTACTTTAAGTGACCAATATGAGTTACGTGATCAACTTGTCTTATGTGAAGTTTGTTGCTTATGTGACTTTAATTGTTTATAACTTACTTATGTGATATAACCTGTTTATGTGATGTTGGCTTCTTATATGCTGAATTGTGTGTTATGTGATAATGTTAAATTATATGATAATCATGCATTACGTTGTACCTGTTTTCATGTGATGTAATTGTATATATTCTATAACTGTGGGTGATTCTTTTAGGTGAAGTAAGGATGACTTCAAGAGTTTTCGGAAATAGTGGTAGGCCATGATTTTGAATTATTATTATTCTAGTAGTTTATCAGTTAGATTTTAATTGTTATATTTATGGATTTTAGTTTCGGCTTAGTGGATTGATCTTGATGTTTCTTTAGCGAGAAAGAAGTTGTTCGAGGAAAATAGCAATGTATCTTGATGATTATAATCACTTTTGTTGCCATGTTTAACTTGTTATTACTTGGAGATGAATCATAAGTTGAGGTTTTTGTGAGGTTGTGATTAGACACTTTTGGAGTCTCAACTCAGATTATACTTTCTTGAGGTTAATTTAGAATGAATTTATTTGAGGAATTAGTGATGTATATTTGTGAATGGAATGAAGTGTGGTATAACATGTGAATATTTCTACTATTTGAGATTGCTATATTATTAATGGATATTTTGGAGTTTTGATCGTTAAACCTTGGAGACAATTGGAGTGATTCCTGACTAAAGTTACTTTATTCGAAGATGCAATTGTTGGGAGATAGAATAATTTTGAGGAAATAAGAATGCATTTTGGTGACTGAATATTTACTTGCCTACATCAAGCTTTTGAGTTCTAGGTGGTATGATTTTCTAAATTGTTGATTGAGGATTCACTAGTGTTATAATGGGTTAGTATGAATCTGTATTGTGTTATCAGATTTTGGAGTCCTAATTAGTTAATCTTGTTGGGTAATCGGTGATTTATCTTGTTTAGTGATTGGTCTGGTATGGAATGTAAAATTTTGGAGTGATTTATCTTGTTTGGTGATTGTTATGACTCCTTAGGTTCTCTAGGTCTCCTTAGTGTCTTGATTTGGAGGAAGATAGATTATAGGATTTGACTTGTTGGTGTTCAAATGTGTAGGTGGGATACCCTTCTTGTGCTTCATAATTCTATCAGTCTTATTATTATCTTTTACTGTTTTCTCACGTATTAGAGTGAGAGTTACACTTTTCCACGCTATCAATTGTTTCTTGAAAGTTTTGTTTATTGGCTTAGTGGATTCTATACTCATTTGACATTGTTTCCATTCTTAACATTCATATTTGCTTCTTATAGCAATGTCGCTTATTGGAGTTAAGGTTTGAGACTTCTATATTTCATTCTATATCTCTAGCCATTCGTTTCAATATTTCATTTCATCCTATTACTATTCATTTGAAAGTAATTTTTCCTTTGGTATACCATTTTACTTATTCGAATTTCACTTGCTTGATGTACTCCCTACCTAAGTACATCATTGTCATTCTTGTTGATCCTTGTTAATCCTATTGTTTCATTATTAAATCTTGAGTCATTACTTTGCTTGTAATTGCTCATTCAATATACTCAGCACTGTCCTTTCTTATTTATACTTCTTTGGTATTGTGTGCTGAGATACTCTTGCCACTCATGTTTTCTATTGAATTAATCATCTCTTATCTCTTAATTTCATTTCACCTCAAGTACAACTTACTTAGTGGTTCCTTGAACAATCATCGAGAATTGAAATATCTACTTGTTCAAGAATTTTTGTTCAACATACTCAGCACTGTTTTGACTCGTCATCATCCTTTGTTCGTACTTATTTAACTGATAGGTGCTGAGACATTCCTTATCTTAGTTATCACGCTTTCTTATTAAACTATTAACCTCTTGATTCTCTAAACCGTTTGACCTCCTGTTCACTTGATTGTTGGCTCGAATATGATTTTTCATATTCGTATTTCCTTGTAAATTTCATAAGAGCCATATTCTGACAAATGTCATTTTTGAGATATTTCCTTGATCAGTAATCATTCATGTTATCGTGATTGAGTTTTTAAACCCTCGGGGTGTTCATAGAGCTCTTTTGTGTAGTAGGGGATGATTGATAAGTAGTGGTCTCATGCTAAGACTTTGGAGTTGCGATTTCTTTCATATGCAATATGATATTAGGTAGGAGAGAATTATGAATTGGAGATTGTCTTGGAACTATGATCATCAACTTGCAGTCAACAGAGGTTGTTCTTTTGAGGTCTTTGGTTAGGTGTCATCCTAAGAGATAAATGGGAACTAAGAGAAGTATTATTAAGTGTAACGATTGAGGATTTAATTGTCTATCAGTTCGAGAATTGCGCGGACGCAATTGTTTTAAGGAGGGGAGAATGTGAAACCCCATTTTTCTGCTTTAACTTGATTTACGTGCTTTGTCTCGTTTTGCGTGCATATGACCTGTTTATGTGCTATAGGGCCTAGAATGTTATAATTTTGATGTCAATACTCCTAATACGTGCTAAATGTGCATTCATGAAATTTTCATCAAAAACGGAGTCAGAAATTTTATCGTCGATTTTTAGTGAATAGTGTTTTCGAAACACGTCCGCTATAATTTTGAAACTGGTCTTTTTAAACCTTCTAAACCTAGTCCACGGACTTTAATAGACCTGTGTTTGATGAAAACGGTTTTAAAATCGGCTTAAGAATTTATTAGGGTTTTTACACCGACTTTTGCGAAAATCGAGTTTTAAGCCGACTCGGGTGAAATTATTGGATTGTAAAACTTCTTGTCACCTAAAAATAATCCACTTGAGATATCTTGGGGGTGGCATAATTATTTTTAACTTGGTGAGCACTAAAATGCAATTAAAGTCATTAAAAACACAAAAATACCTATTTAAACTAACTTTGACTTTGCATTTTTTTAATTGACCAAGCTTTTAAATACTCCTTGTCATCAACACACACTCACACAACACAAAACACACTCCACAAACACACACATTGCCGTGAGAAAGAGGGAGAAAAAGAGAAGAGAAAAACTCAAGCTTTTCAATCAATTTTTCAAAGAAAAACCTAGTTTTTGTCCGTAGAACTTCGCACCGACTTGGATTCTGCTTGTTGGGCACGCATAGCACGCATTCCTAGGCTTATATCGCATCTAAGGTGAGAGAAAAATTCTAGATCTCAAAATGTCATTTTTGTGTTTTTGCGTATAAATGAAGATTTAACCGTTAGAATTGTAATCTGATGTTAGATTATTGCTCCTTGCATGCTAGGGATCATTATATACTAATACTACGAATTTCTGTCGGATATAGCATAATTTTTATTTTCCGGGTATTTAATTTTGATTAAAATGTTCAAAGTTGATTTAATTGAGTTGCGTTGCTCGAAATCGATTGCCGTCGATTTCTAAATACTTGATAATTACGTGTTAGCGCTGTTGTAATGCCGAATTTTCGATTACATTGTTTGTGTGAAAATCCGGAAAATCCAGCCATGACATCCTAGGATTTTAGGGTTATCGGGCATGATTTAGAGGTGTTATGGTGGATTTCCGAGAGGGCTAATGTAGTAGGTTGAATGGGTGAGTGATAGGAACTAATTTGGCAATGTTTGGATTAGTAGATTGTAAGTTATGAATTTTAGAAGTTTAGGTTGTCATTCTTTAATTTCTTGAACGATGCCTTAGATGGTTGGGTAGTGTTCGAGTGATGAATGGTGAGTCGTTGTTGAGTAATTTAGGGTTTAATTATGTATATTATGCATGTCCGGTTAGATGGCCTACTTTGTCATCTAACTACGTTGTTTGTTGTTTAATTTAATATTGATGTTATATTGATGTTATTGATTGATTATTATTGAATGCGGGAATCGGGCACTCTTGTTGCTGATCTCCCAATTGATTGATTGATTGATGCGTGATTGATGAATATGGAGTCTTGGTATGTGTGTGCCACCTCTTGGGCAGCGTCGGGCTGTCGGGTTGATAACGGCATGACTGCCATAGGCTACCCCCAGCTCGCATGACGAAGGTGGCATGAAGGGAGGGGCTAGTGAGGTACCTCGGGTGCGTGAGTAATGGGGAGTTATAAGAAGAACGGTTGAGATCGTGATGGCGTTTGGAGCTACACCAAATAGAGTATCCTTATTGATTGGTTATATAGTTATGTGATGATAGCATTATTTATGTTGTTGTGTGTTTTGATAGCATTATTTATGTTGTTGTGTGTTTACTTGCTCAAAGGACTAAATCCAAGGAGCGTAGTGAATACTGTCGAGATCTATCGGATCCTCACTGGGCTTATGTATATAAGCTCACTCTCTATTATTGCATGCATACAGGTGTACTATCGCAGGATTACGGGTACGTGCCTCCTGAAGAGGAAAATGTGCCTTACGTGGACGAGTCATATGTTCCTAAGTCTTATCCATGATTATATGTTGTTTAATGTCATGTATATTAGCTTAATAGACTTTTATATGATTTGTGATTCTTATTGTAATAGATGTTGAGAGATGATGATCCAAACGATGTTAACTTAGTGGCTTTCTTTTGTTTATGATTAGGTTGCTAGATTGGCTAAATATATTTTTGTATTGTATATTAAGGGTTAATGTATTATGTTGGAACGGAGGCGCATAACTATGAATGAGTTGATGAAAGAATGTTTAATGTATGAAATGGTTGCGTTGTATGTTGTTAATTTGATTGTGGAGTTGGTTGGTGATTTGTGGAGTTTGATGTATGTTGTTATTAAGGGTTGGTTTAGAGCCCTGATGTTCATGTTAATGTCGTTATGCTGCCGAAATTCCGTTGCGTCCTGACTGATTGTAAGAGGGGTCGAGTTGGGGCGTGAATGCCTCTCTCCTCTCCCGTGCAACCCTCAGGACATACTTATCCCTAAAAGCAGTTAGAAAGGTATCCCAAACATACGGAACACCCCGGGTCTCCCAACTGGCTCTCACAGTGCGCCACCATTCCTCTGCCTCATCATCAAGCAAATAGACAGCACAAGTCACCTTCCTCTCATCAGTGTACTCGAGAGAATCAAAAATTTTCTCTAACTTGCTAATCCACGACTCGGCCTTCCTATCATCAGGCTCTCCCTGAAATCTAGGAGGATAGTACCCCAGAAACTCCTTCATAGTACCTCAACCGTGATTACCTCCCTGTACACTCTGTATTTGAGCCTGCAACGCCTGAGTCTGAACAGCCTAACCTGCTAACAACTGGGCCTGCCCTGCCATCAAATCTGCAATCCGATCCATTGCTGCCCCTAACCTGCCATCACCCCTATCACTGCCTTGTGCCACATTACCAGGAACCACATAATCACATAAGCACTTAAATCACATAATCACTTAATCATTTAATCATACCAATACATATTTCACTTTTCTTTCTTTTCATACATATTTCATGCTAAGACCTTTACCCACATTCCGAGAATACCCCGGCTGACAACTAACATGCGCTCTGATACCACTTAAATGTCATGCCCCAACTCGACCCCACCTACAATCAGTCAGGACGCAACGGAATTTCCGCAGCATAACGACAGTAAATAGATTTCCGAGGTTCTAAACCAACCTCATTAATAACATTAAACATCCAATTCCATAACCATACAAACAACAACTCCTCAATAGCATAACAACATACAACATAACCGTAATATACAATAATCAGTCTTCGTTATCTGCCTCCGTTCCAACATAAGATACAAGACCTCAACCTTATCATACATTTCAAAAATAAGTTGAGACACATCTACAACTTAACCATAGACAAAAGAAAGCCACTAAGTTAACATCATTTGGATCATTATCTTTTCAACATCTATTACAATAAGAACCATAAAACATATAAAAGTCTATTAAGCTAATATACATGACATTAAACAACATAGAATCATGGATAAGACTCAGGAACATATGACTCGTCCACGTAAGGCACATTTTCTTCCTCAAGAGGCATGTACCCGTAATCCGGCTCTGCAACACCTGTAAGCATGCAATAATAGAGAGTGAGCTTATATACATAAGCCCAGTGAGGATCCGATAGATCTCGAGCAAGGTCTACTAAACTCCTTGGAATAATCCTTTGAGTCAGTAAACACACAATAACACAAATAATACTATCATCACATAACTATATAACCAATCAATAAAGGATACTCTATTTGGTGTAGCTCCAAATGCCATCACGATCTCAACCGTTCTTCTTATAACTCCCCATTACTCACGCACCCGAGGTACCTCACTAGCCCCTCCCTCCATGACACCTCCGTCATGCGAGCTGGGGGTAGCCTATGGCAGTCATGCCGTTATCAACCCGACAGCCGAACGCTACCCGAGAGGTGGCACACACATACCAAGACTCCATAATCATCATCAATCATCAATCAATCAATCAATTGGGAGATCAGCAACGAAAGTGCCCGATTCCCGAACTCAATAATAATCAATCAATAATCTGGGAGATCAGCAACAAAAGTGCCCGATTCCCGAACTCAATAATAATCAATCAATAACTTAGTTAGATGACAAAGTAGGCCATCTAACCGGACATGCATTATATACACAATTAAACTCTAAATTACTCATCAACAACTCACCATTCAACACTCAAACACAACCCAATCATCTAAAGGCATCGTTCAAGAAATTAAAGAATGACAACCTAAACTTCTAAAATTCATAACTTACAATCTACAAATCCAAACATTGCCAAATCAGTTTCTATCACTCACCCATTCAACCTACTACATTAGCCCTCTCGGAAATCCACTATAACACCTCCAAATCATGCCCGATAACCCTAAAATCCTAGGATGTCATGGCTGGATTTTTCGGATTTTCACACGAACAATGTAATCAAAAATTCGGCATTACAACAGCGCTAACACGTAATTATCAAGTATTTAGAAATCGACGGCAATCGATTTCGATCAACACAACTCATTTAATTCATCTTTGAACATTTTAATCAAAATTAAATACCCGAAAAATAAAAATTATGCTACATCCGACAGAAATTCGTAGTATTGCATCAAAATGATCCCTAGCATGCAAGGAGCAATAATCTATCATCAGATTTCAATTCTAACGGTTAAATTTTCATTTATGAGCAAAAGTATAAAAATGACATTTTGAGATCCAGAATTTTTCTCTCACCTTTGATGCGATATAAGCCTAGGAATGCGTGCTATGCGTGCCCAACAAGCAGAATCCAAGTCGGTGTGAAGTTCTACGGACAAAAACCAAGTTTTTCTTTGAAAAATTGATTGAAAAGCTTGAGTTTTTCTCTTTCTTTTTCTCCCTCAACCTCTCGGCCCTTTGTGTGTGTGTGGAGTGTGTTTTGTGCTTTGCCTAGTGTGTGTTGATGACAATATATAATTAAAAGCTTAGTCAATTAAAAAAAAATGCAAAGTCAAAGTAGTTTAAGTTAGTATTTTTGTGTTTTCTTGACTTTAATTGCATTTTCTTGATTACCAAAGTTCAAAACAATTATTCAACACCCAATCTAGCTCAAGTAAATTATTTTTAGGTGACAAGAAGTTTTACAATCAAACAATTTCACTCGAGTCGGCTTAAAACTCGATTTTCGCAAAAGTCGGTGTAAAAACCCTAATAAATTCTTAAGCCGATTTTAAAACTATTTTCATCAAACACAGGTCTATTAAAGTCCGTGGACTAGGTCTAGAAGGGTTAAAAAGACCAGTTTCAAAATTTTAGCGGACGTGTTTCGAAAATACTATTCACTAAAAATCGACGATAAAATTTATGATCCCGTTTTTGATGAAAATTTCATGAATGCACATTTAGCACGTATTAGGAGTATTGACATCAAAATTATAACTTTCTAGGTCCTATAGCACATAAACAGATCATATGCACGCAAAACGAGGTATAGCACGTAAAACGAGATAAGCAGGAAAGTGGGGTTTCACACTTTGCACAATTATTTTATATCCTACACATTCTTTACTATATCCTAGGCACTTTTCATGTTACCAAAACATTCATATGACAACACAAAACACAAAAACTATTCCTACACACTACCCAAACTTCACTTTCTTGGCCTACTCACCCAACACACCACCACAATTCAAAATACACTAGATGACACAAAAAAATTCAGATTTTTGGCACTCTTGGCCGACACACACATGAAAACATTCACACAACACTTCAAACTATAATTTTCCTCTCAACTCTCTGTCCCTCTCTCACCATTTTTGGTTCTAGATCTCTCTTGAGCTTTCAAGGCTCAAGTGCACTCCATAGAACACTCAAAGTGTCAGCCATAGCAAGCAAGCCAAGCAAGAACACTCAAATCCCTCAAAAAGCTCACTATTTCGGCCTAAGGTAAGTTTCATGGTTCATCTTCTTCCTCTTTTGGTTTTGAGCACATGCACACCTTCTACACTTGCTAACTAGGCTAGGATTTAAGGAAAAAACAAGCTACCATTCGACCAAGCTAGGAGTAGGAAGGATTTGGCACCCCCAAGGCTAAAAAACAAGGATTTCATACATTTTTGTTAAGTCTTCAAAGAAGTGAGGGTTAAATCTTTTTAAATGCTTTCAAAACACACATGCATGCTCTTATATGGCTGTATTTACTCTTTAATTTCATGTTCATGTGTGTATATAAGCATATCTACTCTTGCATGGCTTGGAAATTGATAGAAACCTTGAGACTAGAAGTGATGTTTTTCTGGCAGCTCTCTGTCCGTGTAGAACGAAATGTTTTTGGCCTAGCAAAAGTTGTTAAAAATGCATGAAATTTGGTGAGTCACTATAGTTTTCCTTTGTGAACACATCTTACAGAAATAGGCTAAGGCTAATTCAGAGTTTAAAACCCGCAAAAATGGCAAATATCGAAATATGTATAAAACTGGACAGTTTTGCGTAGTCTCACGGTTTTGGTCATAACTTCTAAGTCCGAACTCAAAATGCAGCGAGGTTTGTTCCTAGATTTAAAGAACTTGTTGAGATTCAATTTGAAATTTGATTCACTGAATTTAGAGGTTATTTGATTGGTTAAACGAATGAGGAAATACAGACTATTGCAGTGGGGTTTTGCTTGGTAATATGCTTTAAATCATATTGTAATCTTACTTTGAGGTATTGAATGTTTGGACTTGTGGAAATTAGAAGTTGTATGGGCTATTTTGGTTGGTTGAGGTTGCTTTAATTATTTGATGCATGGCTTAAGTTCATTACATGACGAATTCTTGCTTAATCGTATATGTAAGCATGAAATGGTTTAAGTGATTCTTGTGGTTTGTAGCAAATTAAACCAACACCCGAGCACGATCTTTGTAAACCCTAATGGCCACGTAGACTCCCAAGTCATAAACCACTCTTGTGTGACTTATAATTGATGTTGAGGAATGTTAACGGGCTGCCCGGAATTGTATTTATAGCTCTAAGCATGATTCTCAATGATTGCATGTTGATAAGTTAACTATTCTTGCACCCGGTCTTGTGTAAAGTGTCATAGCATGCTCGTATGATCTCAACACTTGATAAGTGAACCAAAATGAGTTATATGACTTGTTTGTAAGGTATTACTTGGCTGCCCATTAAATGTTCATATGCTTCTAAGTGTTTTACAAAGTGAATTTACATGTCAAAGCATGCCTCGTATGTTTATTTGTCAATATGTGATCTTATACTTGCTCGGAGGCAACCTACTTTGTTGACCTCCTAATGTAAAATGTTAAATGGCATGATTGTGCATTGTATACAAGGTTGCAACCTTTCATTTTGGCATAGTAGCGTTCGCGTCACTCCGGGCAGCATCGGGCTTGCCGGTGTATTGGCGTGACTACCATGGTCCAATTCCCTCTCTCGCTTAGGGGCTAGACTTCCTCGGAGAGTTGGGTCATAGGTTTGGTGTACAATCCAGAGTATACCCATTGGGAGTGATAAGTGGATGATTGAAGTCGGCCGCAACATTTGTTATCAGAAATGAACTTGAGAGCAAAAGCTCACCGTATCCTTGAAATGATTGGTAATTGTATCTATCGTTCAATTGATTCTTATTATATGCTTACTTTCTTATTTGTATTGTGTGACATGTTTTCAAAATGGGGTTTTCATAAGATTAACCGGAAAATGATTTCAAAACATTGTCACTTGTTCCCCCCTCGTTGAGTTTATAAGGACTCGCCCTCTTTTATCATCATAGGTGAAGTAGGTTTGGAACAGGTACCCGAGGAGAATGTGTCTGTCGATGATTCCTTAGAGTGATTACATGTTTTATGTGCCTTGTTGTTTTATGGACGTTATGTTTGTTTTGAAGACTACTTCTGATGTTGTTATAAATGACCCCCGTTGTAATTTGGGGTCTAATGTTGGCTTGTACTGATTATAACCGGACAAACTCTTTATTTGGTTATTTGCTATCATTATCTTAATTAGTAGTTATCGTAGGCATTTAAACCACTAGGCGAGTAATCAAATAAGTTAATTCTATCTAATCTTACCCAGGTACTCCCTCGTAGGCTAAAGGATAACAAGTACTTGCATAATAGGAATTGACATATAAACAGGACATAGTTATCATGTTAGGCTTATTAACCAAATGGGACCTTCAAGACAAATTAGTAGGCATATCGGTTGATGACAAAATAGAAATGATAGTGGCATCAAATTAAAGATTTGGAATTTTTGAGGTGTTCTAGAAATTAGGTCAAACTAAAAGTCCTAAATACAACTGTTATGCTGCTGGTTTTTTGAAAAACTTTTGGAGTTCTAGGCCAACGTTAAGCGATAATCGTAACAAATGGCTAAGTCAAAAATTAGCGTAAATGAATTAGGTCATACCTTAGTCTAGCCTCTATAGGTTGGGTCGGGGCATAACTGTAACACCCCGATCCCTCTCGAGACCGGGAGTTCTATCAATCGATCTAATCACAACCCAAATCCAAACCCGGGCAAAATTTTCAGGGAAAACGGACGGAGTCTCCCCTGTTTCTAGGCGAAATGTAAAACCTGTAATAGCATATAAATGGACCAACACCGAGTCCAACCATACAAACACCTCAAGGCCATCCGAGCCTTGGTTCTCAACAATTAAACTCAGCAAGTATACATACATTTTCAATTTAAAAGCTAACCTATCTCTTTTCATTTTTGACAAGTACACTAAAACTAGACAATTAAACCATACTAAGCTACTACATAAAATAAACTATCATGCCATTCTAATTCTTTTCCTTTGGACATTACAAACATACATTTGAAGTTAAGTTATAATAACTAGATATATAATCTAACTTATCAAACTACTTCAACAATCTAATAAAACTTAAATTACATACTTTTGACATTAAAATACATACAACATATGAACGCATATATCTTCACAACTTCGACACTCAAGCCACATAGGCACGCAAGACAACTCTTCAGGCAACGAACTTTCACGAAATCACGAACTTTCCAGCTAACATGACATTTCTTGAAATGTGGTGGTGAGGAGTGAGTATACACAACACGTATACTCAGTGAGGGTGAGACAGATATCGAATTGGAGAGAAAGAAAGTCGTGCAGTGCAAATAAGACAGTTAAGCAATATAACTGATAAATAAGCAATCAAGACAAACAATCAATACAATAGGCAATTACTGAAAGCATTAACACAACCATTCAAAGCTATACCACACTCTGAAGGCTATGGTTCACTCATACGAGCAATTTACCATTTCACGAGCGATACATCAATCTCGAGCTTGATGTTGACAACGATGACAATAAGCGCGCATCCACCTTATAACACCAGTTTGGAATACCTCGGAAGTATCCATCAATTCTACGACCCAAAACTCCCTGGGAGGCAACCCAAGCGAGAAGAGGGAATAGCTACGGAGCTAGAGCAACCAACACTGGCAACCCGAGGCTACCCAGAGAGGCCCATCACTCACGTGCGAGACACTATGCAATGCAAGACTCGATACAAGGAGATAAACGAGCGATATCAAGCATTCTTAACAATTGATAAACATTTCAATCAATAATCAACTTTAACAAGCGTAATAAGCATTAACAAGCATTTGCAATCAAACAAGTAACAAGAACAACACCAACTAACATTATCAAGCATTAACAAGTATTCTATAGGCATTATAAACATTCTATAAGCAATATACTATGAAAACACACAAAATTCCAAAAATGTCCCCAACTTTCAAAATGCTACTACTTTCAAACGAGCCACAAGCTTTGGAAACCGACTTCACCAATCCTCCTAGGTCACCATAAGGCACGTCTAAAGACCTCGAAACCCTACTTTACCCTAGAATTCACGCAAAGTTCCGATTTCCTCCTTTGCTCGTTTGAACTACAACTATACTAACCAAACACCCAACCAATGCCATAATCGCACCAAAAGTGCTTCCATGGCCTCCCGAAACAATGCCATCACGTAAAACGAGAAAATGCTAAACTCGACCTAAACGACCCCGACTTTCACCAAGGCATTTTTCTCATTTTTTTTCATTACGCAACCTAAACAAACCATGCATTTAGACATTCTAGCATACCTAGCACCTTTTCACATCAACAGAAAGCATAACAGCGCAACTTCATCAAAACGGGGGTTTACTATTCATTATTTGCTATTCATTACACAATTTATATTTCAAATTCGATATTCAACCGCAGAAAATGTTAAAAAGCTATAAATACACGTTCTACAATTGCTAGGAAACATTCTTTAAGCAATGAAACGGACAAAATAACAACCTACGGTTAAATCACAAAAATTAAAGTTTATGTTCAATATTTTTAAATGCGCAAATAACGATGAAACCCTCACCTTAGACGCTCCTAGACGCTAGGAAAACCTCGTAGAGTGCCTCGGAAACCACCCCGTGCAAGCTCACGCAAAGATTTGGTGATTTGTAGTTGAAATTTTCTTCTTTCTTTTTCTCCTTCTTTTCCTCATGGTTTCAAGCCTTTTTCTCTGTTTTTTTTCGTGTGCATTCTGCTTATTTAGGAAAAAATGACAAGAAGTCAAAGGTCAAAAAAATTCGGTCAACCCGCTAAACCAAAACAGCTATGCGCGACCTTACGAAAACAGCCATAACTTCTTCTAGAAAACTCCAATTCACGAACGGTTTGAAGCCTCAGAAACTAGACTCATAGAGCTTTCCAACCATATATAATTTGCTACCTAACTCTTCCCCAATTGGTTCAGATTTAATTCCAAAGTTGACCCAAATTTTGACTAACTTAACATTGCATTTTTTTATTTCTAATCCCAAGTTTGCCCTTTATTAAACATTTCAAAAGTTCCCACCTTGTCCTAGTTGGTCAATGTAGATGAAAAGTCAACTAGTTTGGTCAAAGAAGGTAAAAGGTCAATAAAATGCAATTTAAATGAACTTTAAATGCTATTGAATACATGCCAGGTTCGGGGTATCACAATAACAGTTTGTATCTCCATGTTGGAAATAATGTAAAATTTATTGGAAGCGATTTAAGATTTATGAATCCTCACGCGAAAATTACAAGACTTTTCAAAGTTCGAGTATATTGCAAAATATAGGTTGCTGCCTTTACAAAAAGTAGTTTTTCTCACTCTTCACTTTTCTCACTTTTTCTTTCTTTTCTTTCACTTGTTTTCACTTTTCAACAACTCAATTCTTTTGCATTTTTATGCAACCACGAGCTCTGATACCACTTTTTATAAATTGGATCTAGCAAACAAATGCAAAGTAAACATAAAAGTTTTTAACGTTGTTTAGACTTAGCATACATCCACGGATGCCCAACATTTTTCTTACTAGTACATAGCTTGAATTGTTTTGGGGCTACTTGGGGTGTGCTTGATACAAAACCACTAACGCTTTGTTTGACCTAGTTGTAAAATTTTAGTTTTTGAGTTGTAGAGCTTTTAAAGTAGTACTTTGATTAGAAGTGTTGTTGAACAAAAGTCGTTGACTGTTTGGTTAGTGTTAGGCAACATTGAGCTTTTAAAAATTTTGAGGGTAATATCGGATTTAAAAAATATGGAGTATATTTGAGAAAAAAAAAAAGAACAATAGCTTCCCACATTATGCCAAACAGATTCGCAAAACCCTTTTTTGAAAAGCTCCAAATTCTCATTTTTTAATTTTTTTCAGCTTTAACTTTTACCTAAAAGCACTTTCAAAAATAGGGCCAAAAAAGTTATTTCAGCTTCAAAACTCATACAAAGCGCTTTTGATTGTCTAAAAGTTAGGCCAAACAGAACCTAAAACCTATTTATACTAGTAGATAGGAATACAAATTGATACTCCATTGAGAAAATATCACATAACCCCCCTGTGATTTGTGAAATTATCACCCTACCCCCCTGTGTTCCTAAAACTTCAAGAATGCCCCCTGTGTTATTAGAAAGTCATCACACTACCCTCTTCATGTCTTTTTTAAGTTATTAAATGTCAGTTTTGCCCTTTTATAATACATTTTTTTTTCTTTTTTTCTTTCATTTTTAATTATTTATAACTAAATAAAAAATAAAAAAAATATTCATCTTCCCCACACCCTCCCCACCGTATCCCCCCCTCCCACCCCACTCCCCATCCCCCCACACCACCCCCCCTCCCCCTCCTACCCCCTGATGCTATGTCGAAGTAGCAGATCTCACTGCTGCTCCAACGGAGCAGCCAAGCTGCTGCTCCGACAGAGCAGCAGAGGGGAGTAGGGGTAGGGGTGGTGTGGGGGGTGGGCGTAGGAGTGGTGGGTGGTGGGAGTAGGGGGGTGGGTAAGTTTAATATTTTTTTTATTTTTTGATTTAGTTATAAATAATTTAAAATGAAAGAAAAGAAAAAAAAAATATATATGTATTAGAAAATGGCAAAACTGACATTTAATAGCTTAAAAAAGACATGAAAGGGGTAGTGTGATGACTTTCTAATAACACATGGGACATTCTTTAAGTTTTAAGAACACATGGGGGTAGGGTAATAGTTTTACATATCACATGGGGGTTATGTGATATTTTTCCTACTCCATTTAATATGAATCTAGAAATACTAAAATACACAAGTTAAATACATGTCTAAATTCATCACACTTCAATATTCAAATGCATCTTCAATTAATCTTCATTTATTCCACTTTGAAAGGCCAAATACTTTGAATTTCCTTATTCATTTCCCAAAAAACCAAAGAGTCATATTGAGTTTGGTTTGCATTCTTCGACAGTCTATTCACTGCATCATAGCGGTAGTGTCTCAAGTACTATTAAAAGAGAAAGGTCAACTGTTTTTGTGATGATCAGGATATAAAAGACATTGTCTTTTCTTTCTTCCACTAATTAAACATAGTCATGCTTTGTCTATAGCACTTATGATGTTTCTCCATAGCATTCTTATATTAGGCAATAGAAAACTTCATATATTTCTTTGTGTGTTTAATTATACTGCTTGACGAGGGAGTACTTGAGCTAAAGACATCGTAACCGGGTCACTACCCAACCTGAAATGCCTGACCCAACTCGCACTTGACCTGAGTGAGCCCCAACGGTTATGCTAGCCGTCCAGATGGGACATAAAGTAAGGCACGCAGCTCAGACCAGCAGATAACAGCTTAATCCGCTAGGTAATAGCTTTGTCCACTAGATATCCGATGCGGGCACCCGGTGGCGTGTCGGGCAGGATTACATATTAATTGCTGCTCGAATCCAAGATTAGTATAAATAGAGCTCTTCCCTGCATTTATGAAGGTAACTCATGCATTGATTACTCTTAACTACCACTATCCAGCTCGAACAAACAAATCATTCTCGCACCCGAGAGAAAAACTCGGGTTATCACCCTATCTTTTCCTTTCCTTTCCTTGTGCATGTCAGGATCCCAACATGAAGACTTGAGCTCGGGCAAGTAGAAGCTATCCGATCATATCTGTTAGATTTCTACCCTCAATAGTTTGGCACCATCTGTGGGGACGCTAGGTCGAACATAGTCCTACTAATTCTACCACCCACTGAGAAATGACTATGGTACAAACCAAGAGCCACAGTGTGCCAGTAGAGGATTCATCCACCTCGGGCGAAGGCCTCGAGACTACCTGAGTACCTAGCTAAAACCCAACCCAAACCGATGTTGGTACGAGCCAACGTATACACTTAGCCTCACAAACTACCCAGCCCGAAGATGATGACGTCCCTGCCAATATGGCCCTGGAGATAAAGTTGATGTTCCAGATGTTTAAAGAACTAAAGGATCAAGTAATGCGGTTAGGGGCGGGCACACCAGTACAACCTGTTGCGCTTCCCCAGCTAGAGCGGCCCTAGTTTTGAATCCCATCTTTAGGACGGGCCCGGGCCCAAGCCCAGAATGAGGACGAGGGTTCTCCAGAACCAATGGCCCAGCCAAAAGAAATCAGGAACCGGAGGATCGCCCCGATCGACCTTGAGCAGGCAAAAATCGTGGCCAGCATAGCCAAGGTCATAAACCTACTTGGTGTCGGTCCTCTATCTCTCGAGGTCCTAGCTACGCCCCTCCCTGCGGGTAATCGGATGCCACACTTGGAAATGTATAATGGGGACAACAACCCTACCAACCATTTGCTAAATTTTGATCATCATATGACCCTACAAGTTATGACTGATCGGATGAAGACGAAGGCGTTCCCGACCACCTTGGTTGGCAACGCATTGGACTGGTTCCAAAAACTTCATCCCGGCTTGATTGAGAGTTTCCATCAAATGGCCGAGGCGTTCTTATCCCGCTTTGCCAGAAACCGACGTGCCACCCGCCATACCTCATCATTGTTGATGGTGAAACAACAGAAGGGAGATAGTTTAAGGACCTATACTACCCGATTCAACAAAGAGTCTCTCAAGATCCCCAACCTGGAGGAATCCGTGGCCTTGATGGCCTATCAAAGTGGGCTCAGGTCAAGGCCTCTCGCATACTCCTTGGCTATCAACCCGGTAGACACCGTTGTGGAGCTGATGGTGAGGATGGAGGGATACATCCACTTTGAGGAGATCCACTAGGCAAATAGGGATGATGACAAGGAGAAAGAGGTCGGGAAGAAAGAGGAGACGTCCTCAAGGGCTCCACCCGGGAACAAAGTACAGGCCGACAGAGACAAGCAGCCCTAGCAACAACAAAAGCCAGGCCCGAGATTCACCATGTTTACCCGCCTCAACACCCCAAGGGAATAGATACTAATGGAGATTCAACACTAGAATCACCTGCCGCTGGCACCCAAAATGTGAGGCCGACCCAAGAAGTACAATAAAACTAAGTATTGTCGTTACCATATGGATTATGGGTACACCACTGACGAGTGCAGAGACTTAAAGCAAGAGATCAAGGCTTTGATAGCTCGAGGTCACCTCAGAAGGTACATCGACCAACAGCCACCCAGAAATCCCGACCAGGGAGGAGGCAGGGAAAGAGAAAGAAGTCCTCCTAGACGTTACGCCGGGGCTAGGCACTTGGCCGTGGTTGAAACAATTACAGGAGGGCTCACATCGGGTGAAGAAACATTGGCAGGTCGAAAAGACTATGTTCGTGCTAGGCAGGAGTATGGGTCGGCACCAGGTTTAGTTGGGGGTTTGGTATGAAACCCTAGATTTTACCTTTGCATAAAGTTGCGTGTATTGACCTGTTTATGAGTTATATGAGTTAGAATGCACTAATTTTGTGATTTAATTCCTATTACATGCTATGTGTGCATTTATGAAATTTTTATCAAAATCGGCATCAAAAATTTTATCGTCGGTTTTTGTGAATAGTATTTTGAACTCACGTCCGCTAAAATTTTAACACAGGTGTTTTTATGGTTTGAAAACCTAGTCCTCTGTTATTAATAGACCCATGTTTGATAAAAATTGATTCTGAAACGAAATAGGAATTTAAATAAACTTTTCGAGCGAAAAGTAGCGTTTTTGAGCTAAATAGTAATTTCTACTAAACCCAATTCTTGCATTGACTTTCGTTGACCTAGTATATATTAATATGAATGTATTTATATATGGTATTAAATTATTTTAGATTAATTGTTCCTTCAAAAGACATTTGAAAACAAATAATATGACTTTTCATCTTCTTTTGCAAAAATTGAGTTTTATACCCTAGTTGTTTGTATATGTATGCATATAAAATTTGTTGTCACCTAAATTTAGTTTACTAAATATAGTAAATATAGTATTTCTACTTGTTTGAGCAAAAATATTCTAAAAGACAATTAAAAGACTAAAAATACAATTAAAAGACTAAGTAAATCAACTTTGACTTTTATTATTTTGTTGACTTGAGCTTATATCATCAACACACATTGAAAACAACACAAAACACCTCCAAAAATACCTAGATGGCCGAAAATGCCAAGGGAAGCAAAGAGAAGCCATTTTTGTTCAAGTTTTCAAGTAATATCTTCATAGATTTTGCAATTCAAGTCCAAATCACTTCATTCAAAGCTTGATTTTTCTTGTTGGGCATCCATTCTACCTATTTCTAACCTTAGTTTACATCAAAGGTGAGAGAAAAATTCTAGATCTCAAAATGCTATTTTGTGTCATTTTCATATAACTATATTTCTATCTGATGAAATGATGAATTTCCTTTAGATTATTGCTCAGTAGTTGCCAAGGATCATTTATATGTGCTTATAGCTGTTTTGAACGGTAGTAGCATGTATCTCTATTTTTCGGGTATTAAAGTTGAGTTTTTGGTTTATTGTTGATTAATTGTTGTTGTAGTAGTTGGAGTTGATTGGTTGTTGCTTCTAAAAGATTGTTAATTTTAGGGTAGTAATGTTGTAATGTCGAATTTTTTATTTAGATGTTGTAGCAAAATTCCAGAAATTTCAGCCAAGTGCGTTGTCAAAATTAGGGTTGTTGGGCTTGTTTTGGATGGCTTTTGGTTGGTTTCTGATAGGGTAAATGTAGATGCTTGTGTAGTTGAGCGATAGGAAGTGGTTTGGAGGTTATTGGATTAGTAGAATGTAAGTTATGAATTTTAGAAGTTTGTGTAGTCTTTCTTTAAAATGTTGAAATATTGTCTTTGGGTGTTTGGGTGGTGTTTGAGTGGTTGATTCTTGTGATGTTGTTGGTTAGATTCGGGTTTGGATGTGTGGTTTAATGCATGTAAGTTGGGTGGCCTACTTTGTCATCTAACTTAGTTGTTTAGTTGTTAATTGATTAATTGATGTTATGTTATTGAAATGTTGTTAACTGATTGATGATTGATGATGTCGGGAGATAGGCAACCTACTTTTGTTGTCCTCCCGTGATATGAATGATTATTATTATTGTCATGAGTCTTGATAAGTGTGTGCCACCTCTCGGGCAGCATTAGGCTGTCGGGTTGACAACGGCATGACTATCATAGACTACCCCCAGCTCGCATGGGCGGAGATGGCATGGAGGAAGGGGCTAGATGAGGTACCTCAGGTGTATGTTATGGGAGTTATAAGAAGATGGCTGAGATAGTGATGGCGTATGGAGCTACACCAACTAGAGTATCATTTCTCAATTGAATGGTTGTTTATATGGTTTGAGATGAAATGTTGATGTTAATGATGTTTAATGTGTGTTTACTGCTCAAGGGATGATTTCCAAGGGGTATAGTAAATGCTTTTAAAAGATTTATCGAATCCTCACTGGGCTTGTTTTATATAAGCTCACTTTCATTCGTTTTCTGCATTCAGGTGTTATTGAGCCAGACTTTGTGTACGTTCCTCAGGAAGCTGAGTATGTGCCTTATGTGGACGAGTCTTATGTGCCGGAGTCTTTTCCATTAGTTTGTCTTAGCGTTTGTAATATATTGTATTGTATAACTTACTTAAAGTTAAAGACTTATGTAATGCTAGTTTAGTAGTCTTTCTTTTGAATATGATTAGGTTGCTAGACTGGTTTATAATCTATTTTGCAAATATATGTTATGGCCTATGGATTGACATTGGAACGGAGGCGTATAACTTATGAATGAACTATTGAATAGTTGTTTAATATATGGAAATGGTTGTGGAGTTGTTGTTCTTTGGAGTTTTGTGTATGAAGTTATAAAGGGTTGGTTTAGAGCCCTGATGTTCAAATTACAGTCGTTATACTGCCAAAATTCCATTGCATCCTGACTGATTGTAAGTGGGGTCGAGTTGGGACGTGACACTTGGAGAGAATTACATTTTCTTCGGACGACCTTGAAGGTGTAATATTGCCCCATAATAACCCCTTGGTCATCAGGGCCGAGATTGCTAACATTACCGTGAGGAGATTAACGGTGGACACGGGAAGCTCGGCGGAAGTCATCTTCTTGAAGGCTTTCGAGTAGATGGGGTTGGACCGAAGTCGGTTGCAGCTGTTGAAGGGAACACTTGCTTGGTTCACCGGGCACAGCCACAAAACTGAAGGGGTTATCAACCTCCCTTTGACCCTCCGAGATGGACCTAGAGGAGCTTCAATGTAGGCCAAATTCATCGTCATGGATTGCAACTCGGCCTATAACGATAGTCTAAGGCGGGTTGCCTTAAACCATTTCAAGGCGGTCCCTTCCACATATCATCATACCTTGAAGTTCTTGACTTCGAAGGGAATCGCTACAATCAGGGGGGCCCAGCTTTCAGCTGGGGAATGTTATGAGAGCTTTCTTTGACCAAAATATCAAACAGGTTGAGGTCCCGACTTGACTGAAGAAAGAAAGGATACAAAGAGAGGGAGCCCGGTTGAAGAGCTGTAGGAGATAAAGCTTTCTGAGGAAAACAAGAAAGCCAAAATCAGTAGTAAGCTCTTGAAAGATCTCAAAAAAGGTATAAGCCAGTTCGTCCTTGAAAATGAACACATCTTTGCTTGGTCTGCTACTGACATGACAAGAATTGATCCATCTGTGATCGAGCACCATTTAAATGCCAAGCCCAATTACCATCCGATAAAGCAGAAATGCAGGGACTTTCATTATGACAAACAAAAGATCATTGCTAAAGAGGTCGATAAATTGATGGACGCCGAACACATACGGGAAATCCTATACCCGACTTGGTTATCTAATGTGGTGTTAGTCTTTAAGACCTCGGGAAAGTGGAGATTGTGCATTGACTTTACCGACCTCAACAAATCTTGCTCGAAAGATTGCTTTCCTCTGCCTTGGATCAACCAGTTGGTTGACGCCACCTCGGGGTTCAAGTTACTATCTTTCATGGATGCCTTCAAAGGCTATAACCAGATAAAGATAGCACCCAGGGACAAGGAGAATACAACCTTCGTCACCGATCAGGGGCTCTACCACTACGAGGTCATGTCCTTTGGCCTTAAGAATGTTGGAGCCATCTATACCTGGATGGTAAGTAAAGTTTTTAAAAACTAGATCGAGCGTAACATGAAGATTTATATGGATAACATACTGGTCAAGAGCAAGAGCGCAGAAAACCATGTGACCGACTTGGCTCAGGCCTTCGCCGTGATAAGGCAGTTCGGAATAAAATTGAATCTCGAGAAATGCGCATTCAGAGTCAAGGTGGGAAAATTCTTAGGTTTCGTGGTCACGACACGGGGAATAGAATCTAATTCGGAAAAAATTCAGGCGATACTGGATTTTTCACCGCCGACCAGCATGAACGATGTTCAAGTGCTTACTGACAAGATAACAGCCTTAAGCAGATTCATGTCCAAGTAAGCTAATAAGTGTGCTCTTTTGTTTAAAATCTTGATGAGCCCCAAGAACATTGAATGGATGGAGGAATGTCAGAGCACCTTCAATGAGTTGAAAAAGTACTTAGCTTCACTACCCCTGCTCTCCCAACCTGAGGAGGGGGAGGAACTGGTATTGTATCTAGCTTGTTCGGGAACGACAGTGGCAGCTGCACTAGTTCGGGCGGAAGGTAGAGATTAGAAGCTAGTTTACTATGTCAGCAAAACCCTTCACGGGGCTGAGGCGAGATACTCCACATTGGAAAAACTCGCATTTGCACTCGTAACCGCGGCCAAAAAACTCAAACCTTACTTTGATGCTCATACAATCAGAGTCATAACGGATGCCCCACTTAAGAATATCATGCACAAGCCAGAAGCCTCGGATAGGTTACTTAAATGGGCAGTTGAGCTGAGTCAATTCGACATCGCTTACCAATCAAGAACAGCCATAAAAGTCCAAGCAATAGCAGACTTCGTTGTCGAAAGCATAGGCATGACCCGGAAGAGTTGTGGAAGGTCTTCATAGATGGAGCATCAGGAAGGTCAGGAAGTGGAGCTGGGGTAGTAATATTAGATCCAATGGGTCACGAGCACCAGTACTCCCTCAAGTTCACTTTCCTAACCTCTAACAATGAGGCTGAGTATGAGGCGGTGATCGTGGGGTTAAAAGTGGTAGCCCAGCTTAGAGCGCAGACCCTAGAAATGTACATTGACTCTCAATTGGTCGCAAGCCAAGTATCCAGAGAGTTTGAAGGCAAAGACGCCTCCATGATCGCCTACCTCAACAGGGTTAGGGATCTGATCTTGGGTTTTAAGAGGTTCTCGATACAACAGATTCCGAGGGAAGAGAACGTGAAGGTCGATGCTTTATTAAAGTTAGCTGCAGGAGAAAACCGACCTGCTTTGGTCCACGTAGAAGAAATTTATGAGCCTAGCATTCAGTTAGGAAACCAGGAAGTTGCAAAGCTAACCGTTAGTCCAGATTAGACTCGGCCAATCGTGGACTACGTGGAGGGCGGTATAGTCCCGGAGGACAAGAAAAAAGCTCAGAAAATTAAAAAATAGGCCTCGAGGTTTGTTATAATTACGGGTCAGCTTTACAAAAGAGCCTACACTTGGCCTCTCTTAAAGTGCGTAGGACCCGAGGAGGGGAACTACATACTTAGAGAAATCCACGAAGGAATATGTGGAAATCACTTGGGCGGCAAAACCCTTGCGAGAAAGGCATTAAGGCAAGGCTACTTCTGGCCGACCTTAGAGCAGAATGTCTAATACTATGTGAAGAAATATGATATCTGCCATAGATTTACCAAGGTACAGAGGAAACCCGCGGTGGACCTGATGTTAATTTTGAGCCCGTGGCCGTTCTACCAGTAGGGGCTGGACATCATTGGCCCATTACCAAATAGTCACAGATAGAAGAAACATGTTTTTGTAGCCGTTGATTACTTCACCAAATGGCCCGAGGCTGAGGGTGTGGCAAGAATAATCGAGAAGGCAACTTGGGACTTCGTATGGAAGAACATCATTTGCCAATTTGGGGTGCCCAAGGTCATAGTCACTAACCATGGCAAACAATTCGACAACATATACTTTCGAGAAAAATGTGCTGAAATCGTTATTGACCTTAGATTCTCATTTGTTGCTCATCCTCAAAGTAATGGTCAAGTCGAGAGAACTAATCAAATTATTTTGCAGGGCTTGAAAATGAAGCTAGAGGAGGGAAAGAACCATTGGGCAACAATCCTTCCTGAGGTGTTATAGGCTCAACGCACTACTATCAGCTCGGCGATAGAAAAATTGCCCTTCGAACTGACCTTCGGTACTCAAGCAATGCTCCCAGTGGTGATCGGGTCTCCCACCAGTAGGACTCTCCACCTTGATCCAGAAATAAATGGAGTATAAATCCAAGAAGAATTAGATTTGGTGGAAGAGTTACGTGCCAAAGCTCAAATCAAAATGCTAGCTAGAAAAGCCGCCATGGAGCGAGCCTTTGCCAAGCAAGTCAAGCCTAAAACTATTAAGGTCGGAGACTTGGTCCTACAGAGGTCAATCTTTTATCACGCTCAGGAGGCAAGCTCTCCCCACCTTAGGAAGGGCTGTACGAAGTCGTAAAAGAAGTCTGACCTGAAACCTTTTACCTTCGCGACAAGTACAAAAAACAACTGAAAAATGCCTGGCATGCAGAGCATCTAAAGCATTATTTTGTGTAAGGCCCTCGAGCTGAAAATACTATTTTGTAAAGCTCCGAGCTCAAGTACGATTGTGAAGCCTTGCACGGAATTCTATGTGCATTTATATCATTTACTGTGCTTATAAACTATTTAATGTGCATATTATATCGTCGAAGATGTATTTATATCGATTTACGTGCATTTGAATGGTCTAACGTACATTTATATCCTTTTGCGTGACCTTGCCTCATTTCACGTGCATTTAGATATTTTAAATATTGAAGACATTAGTAAAGTTATATTAAAGTCAATAGCTAACTAAATTAGTTAAGTTACAACTAGAGGGCAAACTAGAAGATTTTAATTAGTTAGAGGGGCAAGTTAGTAAATGTCCCTTGTTAGATATTTCCCACCTACTCCAATTAAAACAAAAACACTTACACACCACACAAAACATACACACACACTCAGCACATACTACACACACACACATACCTCACGGTTGAGAGGAAAAGAGGAAGAGAAAGAGAAGAGAAAAGAAGAAAGAAGAAGAAGAAAAGGGAAGAAGAAAGCAGTTCAAGCTATTTCTAGGCACTTTCAAGCTATTTTCTACCATCTATAAGCTTTATTTTGCATTTGTTGCTCCATTTGAGGTGAGGGATTTATTTTCAAATGTTTTCTAAGGAAGCATGAAGCATGTTTAAGAGTTTTATACTTTATTGAGAATGATCTTGGAGTAGATATGTTTACTATGCAAATTTGAGTTTGAGTTGAAGTTCTATGGCTTTTAGAGCATGTTGTAGATTTTTATCTTGCTAGATGTTACTTTTGTATACTTGTAAGATGTTGTGCTTGAGTTTGGTGTTCGACTTGTGGTAAGAGAAAAGTTAATTGAAGTTAGAAGGAGTACGCTTGAGAATGGTACTCATGCGAAAGGGAAATGACATAATATGTGCACTATCTTGTTATTTGGAAAATATCTTGAACTTGATACATATGATTGTGTTGGAATTGGTGGGTTGAGTAACTTGTATGGGTTCATAAAAGTGATTTGTAGATTGGGTAATTGGTGTAGAACTGGAAAGGAAATGCATTCGTGTTGTTTTTGTCATTTTGGGCATTTTCTGCAGCTCCCGATCGATCAAGGATGAGGCCCGATCGATAGAACACTGTTCATGCCAAACTTGTCTTCTGCCCGATCGATCAGCTGCCTTCTCCGATCGATCAGACAAGATGTCCGATCGATCAGCCACTTTTCCCAGTCAATCGGACAGAACACTGATTTTGTTTCCGTGCCACCTGATCGATTGGGAATCTTCTCCGATCGATCGGGAAGTCTCTTTTTTGAAATATTTGCTTGAGTTAATTGGTTTTATGTGATCGTATGATGTCTATCACTTGGCCAACTTGCAAATTCTAGTTATTATATACTAATACTAATGGAGCTTACATGCAAGATATTAGGTGTATTACATGTCCATATGAGTACATGATAAATGCTTGATCGTTTACGTGATGCGAAATATGGAAGGTACTTGAATATGCTTGTGAGTCTGATCTCTTGCTTGTCAATATGGTGAATGCTACATATATACCTCCATACTTGATCTTGTTGCAAAAGTGTTTATGTGGAATACATTAAAGTCCACAACCATCCTTGTTGAAGATGTTTACATGAAGAGAAATATGAAATGCACGGGAATATACTTGGCATATACTTGAATACTCAAATATGCTAGTCTTATGTTAAAATGTTCATGATTATATTCTATCAAGCCAGCTATAATTTTCAACCACTTTCGCTGGGGACATTGCTACACTAGGATGATAACCTCGCTAGAATCTTTGTTACATAGGGAGAGTTGGGTCATAGTGTGATAACTCGAACCCGGCATGCATTTAATAGCACTTGACTGCATTTGATTAAATGTTTAATTAGTTAAATCAACCAATTTGCACTATATTAATATTTCTCTTGGAAGCATTTAGTAGTTGTGTATTGAATAATTAAAAGACTATTGCCTATTTCTAATAATTATAGTAATTGAAATTTTTTTCTTGTGATTAATTAAGTGTTATCTTAAATGTTAGTGTTTAATTGTATTTGACTACGTGTTATATTAACTTTCATTTATATCTTAATATTGACTTCATAATTCTTTAAAATGTTCTAGAAATGGTTAAATTAATTAATTTAGATGAATATTGATTACCTTGATTGCTGTGATTATTTTTAATAATCAGTTTTGGTTGTCTTGCATTAAAATCACTCGATTTTCAAATAAAAGATGAAAGTAACTCCGTGCCGGAGTAAAATTTAAACTATGATGCTTTCCAAAAATGATATATTTTTTAGATTCTTTGAGATTTAATTGTCACTTCTTTGTTGCCGCAAAGTGCATAGCATATAGAGAGCGATAGGTAGAGAACGGTTTCTAGTCCTCAGCAAATAGTGAAACTAGTATTTAGATGACTTAAATTTTATATTTTAATTGTTGTTAGCTACAATTAATATTTCATTAGTTGTTTTAGCTTTAAAATGCATAAAATAAGCTAGTTTGACCAACTTAAGTGAGCTTTGACCAAGGGGCTTGACCATTTTGACCTTGTGCCCTTTTTAAAGCCTAACATAGCACAAAATAAATAAATAAAAAATAGAGCTTAACAGAACCAGCTAGGGCCGAAAATGAGGGAGAAGAAAAAAAGAAAAATTCAACTTCAATTCTTCGATTATTCGCGTGAGCTTGCACGGGGTGGTTTCCGAGGCATCCTACGAGGTTTTCCTAGCGTCTAGGAGCGTCTAAGGTGAGGGTTTCATGTTTATTTGCGCATTTGAAAGTTTTATGCTTTAACTTTAATTTTTGAGTTTTATCCGTAGAATGTTATTTTGATCATTTTGAGGCTTATAGAATATTCTCTAGCAATCGTAGAACATGTATTTATAGCTTTTTAACATTTTCTGCGGTTGAATATTGAAATTGAAATATAATTTGTTAGTTGAATAGTAAAACATGAATAGTAAACCCTTGAAACGATAAAGTTACGCTGTTATGCTGTCTGTTGATGTAGAAATGTGCTAGGTATGCTAGAATGCCTAAATGTGTGGTTTAATTGGAATGTGTAATGGAAAAACGGAGAAAAACGGCTTAGTGAAAGTCGGGGTCGTTTAGGTTGAGTTTAGCGTTTTCTCGTTTTGCGTGATGGCATTGTTTCGGGAGGCCATGGAAGCACTTTTGGTGCGATTATGGCGTTGGTTGGATGTTTGGTTAGTATAGTTGTAGTTCAAACGAGCAAAGGGAGAAATCGGGGCTTTGCGCGAATTCTAGGGTAAAGTAGGGTTTCGGGGTCCTTAGACGTGCCTTATGGTGACCTAGGATGATTGGCGAAGACGGTTTCCAGAACTCGTGGCTCGTTTGGAAATGGTAGTGTTTTGATAGTTGGGGCCGATTTGTGATTTTGCTTGTTATCTTGATATTATGCCTATAGAATACTTAGGGTTGCTTGATATACTTGTTTAATTGGTGTTATTGTTGCTTATTATTGCTTGTTATGCTTGAAAAGTTAGTTGAATGCTAGTATTGATTGTGATTGCTTGTTATCTCGTTTGTTATCACTAGTTTGTATTGTTGTGCTATCGCTCGTTTATTGCTTTGTATCGAGTCTTGCATTGCATAGTGTCTCGCGCGTGAGTGATGGGCCTCTCTGGGTAGCCTCGGGTTGCCAGTGTTGGTTGCTCTAGCTCCGCTGCTATTCCCTTTTCTCGCTTGGGTTGCCTCCTAGGGAGATTTGGGTCGTAGAATTGATGGATACTTCCGGGGTATTCCAAACTGGTGTTATAAGGTGGATGCGCGCTTATTGTCATCATTGTCAACATCAAGCTTGAGATTGATGTATCGCTCGTGAAATGGTATATTGCTCGTATGAGTGAACCATAGCCTTCAGAGTGTGGTATAGCTTTGAATGGTTGTGTTAATGCTTTCAGTAATTCCTTATTGTATTGATTGTTTGTCTTGATTGCTTATTTATCAGTTATATTGCTTAACTGTCTTATTTGCATTGCATGACTTTCTTTCTCTCCAACTCGATATCTTTCTCGCCCTCACGAGTATACGTGTTGTGTATACTCACTCCTCACCACCACATTTCAGGAAATGTCATATTAGCTGGAAAGTTCGTGATTTTGTGAAAGTCCGTGCTTGAAGAGTTGTCTTGCGGGCCTATGTGACTCGAGTTGTCAAGGTTGTAAAGATGTATGCTTTTATGTATTATATGTATTTAATGTTAAAAGGGATGTAATTTAAGTTTCATTAGATTATGTATTTAGTTAATGTAGCTTAACTTCAATGTATATTTGTAATGACAAAGGAAAAGAGATAGAAAGATATGATAGTCTAGCTTATGAAATAGGTTGGTGTAGTTTAATTGCTAAGCTTGAATGTATATTTACTTGTGATTTTCTTGTTGTGAACCAAGGCTCGGATGGCCTTGAGGTGGTTGAATGTTTGGACATGGTATTGGTCCACTTATATGCTGTCGCAGGTTTTTACATTTCGCCTAGAAACAGGGGAGACTCCGTCCGTTTTCCCTGAAAATTTATGCCCGGGTTTGGTTTGGGTTGTGATTAGATTGATTGATAGAACTCCCGGTCTCGAGAGGGATCGGGGTGTTACACATAATTATCTCGCTAGAGACATTGCTACCCCGAGAGTATATATATATACTCGCTGGAATCTTTGCTACCCTAGGAGGATTGATTGGTACTTATCTCACTTGGGACATTGCTACCCCAGGAGGATGCTTCTCGCCGGGAACCTAGATACCTCATGAGAACTTCCTTGCTGGAATCGATACTACCCTGGGAGAATCTTGTTATAATCTTTTGTAAACTCTGGAGTACTCACGTGAAAGGTATAAGTCACTTCAAAGAAGCGATTATATCCTTTTATTATAAGGTTTCTTACTCTCGCTTAGTCCCTATAGGTCCTCGGAGAGTAGAGTTGGTATTATTATCATGTTGAAATTGTTATCTTAATTCATGTTATATGTGACGTTCTTTTTGAGTATTCAAGATCATGTAGTACATACTTGTGAATTATAATTGTACGTGCATGGCATAGTTTTATAAAAAGGTTTTCTAGAAAGGCATAACTATTTACGAAAACCCATCCCGACTCCTTCCTTACTGAGCTTTGGTGTCAGTTAAGCTTACCCTCTTTTCAACAATTTCAGGTGATGAAGATTCGAGCCAATATTTCAAGTATGGAAAAAGCTCTTGTGTGATTGCCCTCTTGTTATTCTAGCAAATATTATATGTACATAAGCTACTTGATATATTACTTTAACTTGTGAGTGCTTGACTTTGTATTTAACCTGTTGTTTAACTTTTTTGAGGCTTAGATATGATAGTTAAATCTCATGATGTACTTTGGGGATCTAGAACTTGTAATTATATTTCTGATGATTGTAATCTTAATCCCTAGTGGTGAAGTTTGTATAATTCATTTTATTAGACCTAATTCTATGTATAGGTGATGTAATAGTTATGTTAACAACTTGGTTTTTGCAACTGGGAGATAAACTTGAACTTCATAGATATATGGTTTCATGGTCCTTAGAGCTCAGGCTAGTACCTTGTGCCTTAGCGGACCTAAGAGGAGTGATCTTTTTAAGCTCGTGGCATCACGGTCCTAGAACACTTGAGGATTCGTAAGCTTAAATTTTAATTCCTTGTTATTATTATGGTATCAGAGACCCTTTTAGTACTTGAGGAAAGGGGGTCATGACAGGTGGTATCAGAGCTTAGCTAGTTAGCTAGGCGCAAGCTGGGTTTAGAACCTATGGTTAGTTGGTAAAGGTTTTAAGGTAGAATTGGTGATAATGATGTGTTTATGTAAGGTGAATAGATAACTTTAGTTAGAGTTAGAGACTATGAACCATGAGAGCATTATAACTGAAGGATGAAGTTGAAGATTGTGAATTCTTAGGTAAGAATTTGGCCATAGTGTCATTTGGAACATAGGAATTGCCTTAGTTACATGAATTAAAGTAAGGTTTGAGTTGGTGGCTCGGTTTTAATACTTGGTGCTTATGTAAACGTATCTACTTACGTGTTACGTGTAGCTTGCCTGATATGCCTTACTTGTTATATGTGAACCTTTGTATTCAATGTGTTATGTGAATCATATGTGTTTAAACATGCTATAGATGTTCTGTGCCTACATACAATACACGTGCTAGGTATAGTTATAATATATGTATAATAAGAGCATTGATAGGGCACATACCCATGTCTCATACAATGCATGTACATTATATAACCATAAGTGGTATCGCTCATCTATACCCATAGATGGCGGGGCCTAGCACTCGCAGCAGCACTAGGATTCGACGAACAGAGAATATTGATCAAGCTGATTTTGGAAGAGAAATGTTTGATATGCTGGTAATTGTTGTGGATAGAATGAGCCAGATTCTAGAGAATCAAGTGACCGGAGTAGGTACAGGAAACAACAATAACACATTGAAGGATTTCTTGAGCTATGGATCTCCCAAGTTCCTTGGTGAACCCAATGATGATAAAACCGAAGCTTGGTTGGCTAAAGTTGAAAAGATATATGCTGGTCTTGATTACAATGATGAAAGAAATATGGTTTTTGCAGTGTTCCTGTTACAAGAAAATGCAGAACAATGATGGAGAACAGAAAAGCTTCGTTGGGAGCGTGATGGCATACCCGTCACTTGGGCTAACTTCATCAAATCTTTCAAGGAGAATTACATTACAGAAGTAGCCTGAGAGAAGAAATAAGAAGAATTTCTTACTTTGAAGCAAGATGGGATATATGTGGTTCAATATGAAGCTCGTTTTAACAGGCTCTCTCATTACTTCCCCGAGTTGGTCCAGACGGAAAAGAGGAGAATTAAACAATTTGTGCGAGGACTAAGGCCTGAGATCCAAGATTTCCTGGCTTCACATCGCTTCTCTTCATATGGTTAAATGTTAGATTCAGCGGCTCGCACTGAGAAGAGGTAACTTAAGACCCGAGGCGGGCCAAGTCAAGTCAACAAAAGGTTGTCCTTATCTCAGACACTACAAAAACCTTATTTGGTCCAGAGTCAAGGACAGAGTCAAGAGCCACCAGCTGCTACCAGAACTCAGCTTAGTGGCGTTACTGCCCGGTCAACTCGAGGATCAACTGGGAATAAAGCTAGAAAGTCATATGTGCTTATTGTAATCGGAAGGGGCACATAGAGGATCAATGTTGGAGAAAGTCTGGCAGGTGCATTGGGTGTGGACATGACCAACATCGGGCTAAGGGATGTCCTAAGTGGCAGGGTAAAGGTGTACAACGACGGCTTATAGGAAATGTTCCAACTCCAAGAACTTAGACCGAGTCTATGCAGTGAATAATAGGAACTCCCTGAGACAACAACCATAGTTGGAGGTAGATTCTTATTTGATGGTATTTTCATTGATTTTTTAACTTGGGAAAAATTTATTTGGTTCAGTATTCAATAATTATAGTCATCTTCTGCATGGAATTCTTCTTTGGGATTCTCGCTCGGTATTCTTATATATTATTTGGTATTTTACTTTGGGATTCTTAATGGGTATCTTCCTTCGGTATTCTTCAGTGGTATTCGTATCCGAGACTCGTAATTAGTATCTTCAATAAGTATTCTTATTTCAGGAATTCTTATCTTGTATTCGATACTCTTTGTTGGTATTTTCTTTTGGCATTCGGTATTCGGTACTTTTACTTGGGATTTTCTTTTAGCATTTCTACTTAGCATTTGTCTTCAGCATTCCGTATGTGAATCTGGTGTTGCTATTCTTGGTATGGGTATTCGTGGTTCGATAGTTAGTATGCTACCCTCGTGGTTAGAGTTGTCGCAATTCAATGAGGGATCGACTTCAATGGAATGAATTGCGAGGGCACAATTCTATTAAGGGGATGAGGATATGATGTGACGCTCGGCTCCTAATGCATGCATTTATCATTCATGTGCATTTATGTGTGCAACTATTTGCTTAAATGCCTAATTTTCCTATAAAATACTATTAAATGTTTATTTGCTCTCTATGTGTTAATATTTGTTAAATTGCTTTTAAATATCAAAATTTTGAGTTTATTTACTTTAGTAAATAATAAATGAGCATTCAAATTATTTTCATCATAGATTTTTTAGTAAAACTTGCATTTAAAGGGTTTTCTATTAAATTGAGCCCGAACTAAAATTTTTATTATCTTATTTTCCAGATTTCATATTTTTTTATTATTACTTAACTTATAATTATCCTACGTTCACAAAAATTATATTCATTGCATATGTGACAAGTGATTTGCAAAAATATCTTGATATTATATGAATAATAAAACTATGTATTATTTTGGGCTTAAAGAAGTTTTCTTGCATTTATTCTAATACACCTAAGCTCAAATATCCAACTCATCAACCCATATAATCATCCTACACATATATATACTAAACAAAACACAAAGAATACAAAGAACACAAAAAAATGATCAAATAAGCCAAAAAATACCAAAAATCAGCCAAAAACCCCTATTATGGGAACAGTGTTTTTCTTGCCAATTTTGCTCAATTTGATCTTCCAAGGTTGTTCCAAGGATTCCAAACCATCAAAACACTTCATCTTTGCTTGTTCTACGTGATTGTGGTTAGGGATTTAGCATTTTTGTGCATTTTTAATGTTTATGCCATAACTTTGAATTTCTAGATTTGTCAATATTAGCCAATGAAATGCTCAAATATGATCATAAATGTTGTCTACATGCTATAGAGATGTGTTTTTGTTGGTTTTATGGTTTGGTTTTAGAACTTTAGCAAAGGGTAAGTTGGAGAAGATGATGAATAGTGTCATTTTAGGGTTTTGTTAAAAAGTTGCTTATTAGATTGATTTCTTGCTTCCTATAGATGCTAGAGATGTTAATAAACATAGAAAAGTAGTTGAATGGACTTAGTTTACTTAAACCTTGGTTAAATACAAATTTAGCTTATGTAACAAAGGGGTTTCGGGGTAAAAGCGAATCCGGGTTGATTTGATCGGTATATCTAGTGTTCTTAGGGTATATAGGTGTTAAATGTGCTTTTCTAACGCTTGTTTGGGTATCGATTAAGGTATGTGTAGTTCAAATGCATAAAGGAAAAAATCGGTGTTTTGTAAAAAACGAGGGCTATCGGGTGGACTTAAGGGTTTAAAGGGTGTCATAATGTGAGGGTTGGAGGATAGAATAGTTCGTTTGTGAATTAGGAACCTTGTCTTCCGGTTAGAAGCTAAATAGTATGCTTAAATTTTTAGCACTTACATTGCCTTGTAGTGGTTTATAGTATGCTTAAATGTAGTCCTAAGGTTTATGTGAGTTTTTGGCAAAATTCCGTGAAAGATTATGATTTTTATCTCTTTATGCCCAATCGGTTATTTTAATGTTATTACTTGTAATTCATTGATTTCTAAGGGTGACCTACTTTATTGTTCCTCATTTATTATTTTGCTTTATATCGCTTCATATTATTGTGATATTGTCATTGTCATTAAGTGTATTGCATAGTGGTTGCGCAATCATAGTGTCAAGGGTGGATGTATTGGATATCGGTTGGGCGGCAACGGGCTTGCCAGTGGATATTCGATCTCCGTGCTCGAGTCCCTCACTCGCCTGGTCCGGTGATTATAAAGGGGTGTTGGGTCGTAGGATTTTCGGGGTACATCCGGAGTACACCCACTAGAGTGTTTGAGGTTTATGCCAGCACATTGATTGAGGTTCGTGGATCGAGGTTCGAGGTTCGTGGATCGAGGTTCGAGGTTCGTGGTTCGAGGTTCGAGGTTCGTGGTTCGTGATTGAAGATCAAGTGAATTTTGGAGTGTTTGGGGTTAAAGTGAATCGTATCCTTTTAGTGTTCATTGTCTCTTATTTGTCATATTTATCGTTTAATGGTTTTACTTGTACATAACTGTTGCATTGCACGAATCCCCTTATAAATGCTTCCCGTATACTATTCCCCTCCCTCACTGAGTATACATTATTTGTATACTCACTCCTCATCATGAATCTTTCAGGTTATAGCCAAAGGAAGTGAAGTTCATGTTTTATGATAGTTCGTGCTTGAAAGAATGCATAACGTGTTATGTAGCATGGATTGTAAAATGCTGGAAAGATGTTCTTTTGATGAGGTGTATGTATTCAAAGTATAAGTAATGTAATTCAAGTTAATTAGATCATTAGTGTAGTTCGATTTCATAGCTCATGTAATATGATAGTGTAGTTTATAGTCAATGCATGTATGTAGTTACTTTAAGGAACAATAGGTTAGTCTTTGTATTCAGAAATGTACATTTGATTGTGAACTTTTGTTGTGAACCAAGGCTCGGATAGCCTTGAGGAGTTATTGAATGTTTGGACACGGTACTACTCCATTTATATGTTGTGTTCAGGTAAACTGTTTGCCTTATAAATAGGGGAAACTCTGTCTGTTTTCCCTAAATTTTTTGACCGGATTGGAATTGGGTTGAGAATAGCATGGTTATTAGAGCCTTCGGTCTCGTGAGGAATCAGGGCATTACATATGAAGCCCTGCACAGAATTCTATGCGCAGTTATATCATTTACTGTGGATAGTTACAACTAAAGGGCAAACTAGTAGAATTTTATTAGTTAGATAGGAAGTTAATAAATGGCCCTTGTTAGATATTTCCCACCTACCCCAATTAAAACAAAAACACTTACACACCACACAAAACACAAACACACTCAGCACTTACTACACAAACACACCTCACAGTTGAGAGGAAAAGAGAGAGGAAGATAGGAGGCAAGAAGAAAGAAGAAGAAGAAGAGGGAAGAAGAAAGAAGTTCAAGCTATTTCTAGGCACTTTCAAGCTATTTTCTACCATCTATAAGCTTTATTTTGCATTTGTTGCTCCATTTGAGGTGAGGGATTTATTTTCAAACGTTTTCTAAGGAAGCATGAAGCATGTTTAACAGTTTTATACTTTATTGAGAATGATATTGGAGTAGATATGTTTATTATGCAAATTTGAGTTTGAGTTGAAGTTCTATGGCTTTTAGAGCATGTTGTAGATTTTTATCTCGCTAGATGTTACTTTTGTATACTTGTAAGATGTTGTGCTTGAGTTTGGTGTTTGACTTGTGATAACAGAAGAGTTAATTGAAGTTAGAAGGAGTACACTTGAGAATGGTACTCATAGGAAAGGGAAATGGCATAATGTGTGTACTATCTTGTTATTTGGAAAATATCTTGAACTTGATACATATGATTGTGTTGGAATTGGTGGCTTGAGTAGTTGTACGAGTTCATAAGAGTCATTTGGAGATTGGGTAATTGGGATAGAACTTGAAAAGAAAGGCATTTGTGTTGTTTTTGTCATTTTCGGCATTTTTTTTAGCTCCCGATCGATTAGGGATGAGGCCTGATTGATCGGGTACTATTCATGCCAAACTTGTCTTCTGCCCGATCGATCAACTACCTTCTCCGATTGATCAGACAGGATGTCCGATCAATCAGTCACTTTTCCCGATCAATCGGACAGAACACTGATTTTGTTTTCGTGCCACCTGATCGATCGGGAATCTTCTCCGATCGATCGTGAAGTCTCTTTTTCAAAATATTTGCTTGAGTTAATTGGTTTTATGTGGTCGTATGATGTCTATCACTTGACCAACTTGCAAATTCTAGTTATTATGTACTAATACTAAATAAGCTTACATGCAAGATATTAGGCGTATTACATGTCCATATGAGTACATGATAAATTCTTGATCGTTTATGTGATGCGAAATATGGAAGGTACTTGAATATGCTTGTGAGTCTGATCTCTTGCTTGTCAATATGGTGAATGCTACATATATACCTCCATACTTGATCTTGTTGCAAAAGTGTTTATGTGGAATACATTAAAGTCCACAACCATCCTTGTTGAAGATGTTTACATGAAGAGAAATATGAAATGCACGGGAATATACTTGGCATATACTTGAATACTCAAATATGCTAGTCTTATGTTAAAATGTTCATGATTATATTCTATCAAGCCAGCTATAATTTTCAACCACTTTCGCTAGGGACATTGCTACACGGGGATGATAACCTCGCTAGAATCTTTGTTACCCAGGGAGAGTTGGGTCATAGTTATCTCGCTAGGGATATTGCTACCTCGGGAGTATATATATATAGTCGCTGGAATCTTTGCTACCCTAGGAGGATTGATTGGTGCTTATCTCGCTAGGGACACTGCTACCCCATGAGGATGCTTCTCGCCTGGAACCCAGCTACCCCAGGAGAACTTCCTTGCTGGAATCGGTGCTACCCTAGGAGAATCTTGTTATAATCTTGTGTAAACTCCGGAGTACTCACGTGAAAGGTATAAGGTTGGTCACTTCAAGGAAGCGATTATATCCTTCTCATTATAAGGTTTCCTACTCTCTCTTGGTCCCTATAGGTCCTCGAAGAGTAGAGTTAGTACTATTATGTTATATGTGACGTTCTTATTGAGTATTCAAGATCATGTAGTACTTACTTGTGAATTATAATTGTACGTGCATGACATAGTTTTATAAAAAGGGTTTTTAAAAAGGCATAACTGCTTACGAAAACCCATCATGACTCCTCCCTTACTGAGCTTTGGTGTCGGTTAAGCTCACCCTCTTTTCAACAATTTCAGGTGATGAAGATCTGAACCAATATTTCAAGTATGGAAAAAGCTCTTGTGTGATGGTCCTCTTGTTGTTCTAGCAAATGTTATATGTACATCAGCTACTTGATGTATTACTTTAACTTGTGAGCACTTGACTTTGTATTTAACTTGTTGCTTAACTCTTTTGAGGCTTAGATATGATATGTAAATCTCATGATGTACTTTGGGGATCTAGAACTTGTAATATATTTCTAATGATTTTAATCTTAATCCCTAGTGGTGAAGTTTGTATAATTCATTTTATTAGACCTAATTCTATCCATAGGTGATGTAATAATTATGTTAACAACTTGGTCTTTGCAACTGGGAGATAAACTTGAACTTCATGGATGTATAGTGTGACGCCCGGGTTTTAGCCATGCATTTAATTACTGTTGCATCCCTTGTTTGCGCATTTATTTCTGTGCCTTACTAACTGACTTTTATGACTACTATTCACTCCATTTTTAAACTGCCTCCTATTAGTTAATTAGCATTTTTATTAAATCATATTAATTGTAAAAGTAGTGGGAAAAATGTGCATTTGAGCTAAAGGCGTTAGGAGGGCTCGTTTAGAAAATGATTTCTGTAGTTGGGTGAATAGTGTTACGTAACATAACTTAGAGATTTAATTATCTAGCACCCATGTGTCATCCTAAGCTCGTTTTAGAGTTAGCAACGCGCATTATAATAGATCACTTAAGCACCCAAATGACCCTACCTCAACTAGCCCTTTTATATATCACCTAAACTCATAAAATGCAAAAGAAAAAAAAAATTGAAAGTTGAAAACAGCAGCCCAAACCCGACAGCCCCTCTTTGCACTTGGGAGAATTTTTTTCATCTTCAACTCTTCAATTCAAGCCAAGCCAAGCCTTGAGCAACTAGTGTAGGGTGTTTGCAAGGTTCCTAGGTGCTCCTACGCGTAGTGGTGAGGGATTTCACGACTTGTTTTTGCATTTTTAAATAGTTGCTCATTTATTGATTTGTTGAAAATATGATTATATGCCATTGTAATTGTTATCTATGCTAATATACCATCTATATGAATGCTAGAGAACACATTTGAACCGTCGTTTCGCAATTTAAACGGTTAGAATCGTTAGTTTGATTTTTAGGGTGAATAGTGACGTTTTTTCTAGGGTTTTGTGGAATTGCTCGAATTAGCTTGAATTAATGCTTCTAATAGATGCCTTAGGTACTAGTGAAGATAACCAAATAGCCCCGTGCACTTGCATTGCCCTTAAATCGCCTAAAAATGGAAAATAGCCGACTTTAACTTGGGGCTTTTGGGGTTAATGCGAATCCGGGTGGATTCGGGCTTCAATTCTAGTATCCTTAGGCTACCTAGGTGCTATAGATGCCTTGATATCCCTTGTTTGAAGCCCGGACAATGTACGCGTAGTTTAAAGCCATAAGAGGGAATTTGGGGCTTTCGGGGTAAACGCGGGCATTTGAATGAGTTAGAGGGTTGAGAGGGTACCTTGAGGGTTAGTTAGAAGGTTGGGAGAGTTTCCTTGGAAAATGAAATCATTAACTTGGGTTTGGAAGAGAAATAGTATGTAAAATAAAGGGGTTTAAGTGCAATTTCGTTTGTCTCACATTTCTAAACCCACGGCATGACTTCTTGAGTGTTTATATGTGATATTAAGTTGGTTTGGAGCTTTTGGTATAATCCTATGCTTATTTTGTATATGTTCATTTGTAAACTGCTTATTAGCTTCTATATTTGCTTCTATCCTAAATGCATCGAGGTCAACCTACTTTGTTGATCCTCATATGTGTTAATGCTTATATTATTGCTATTAACTTGCCATCGTTAAGTGCATTGCATAGTGGTTGCGCAACCATAGTGTCAGGGGCGGATGTGTTGAATATCGGCTGGGCGGCAGAGGGCTTGTTGGTGGATATTCAAACTCCGTGCCCTAGTCCCTCATTCGCCTGGTCCGGAGATTGCCAGGGGATGTTGGGTCGTAGGATTCGGGGTACATCCGAAGTACACCCACTGGAGTGATTGGGGTTATGCCGGCTCATCGTGATCGTGCTCGTGGTTCGTGGATCGTGATTGAAGACCAGTGAAGATTGGTGTATAGGGGATTGAGTGAAACGTATCCTTTTTAATGTGTGGTTATTTAAGTTATCGTTGTTTCTTTAATTGTCTAAGTGTCAATGTTGTATAATTGTATTATATGTTGCATTGCACGCCCCGGGACTATATCCCTCACTGGGCAACAGTGGTTGCTCATACCTCGATATCTGTTTCAGGAGACGCTGAGGGTGATCCCCAGCTTGTTGAATTAGTTGAGGAAGAAGAAGTTCAGATTGAGCCTCTACCTTAGTTGCCGTGCTTGATAGCTTGAGGTGGTTAATGAATTTGCTGCTATGTGGAAAGTTCAACTAATTGTTTTATGTACTATTTTGTGGCCTAAGGGCTATGTATATGTTTGTTGCGCAAGTTGAAGGATAGTAGATTGTGGTGTAGAATCGGAAGCCATGTCTTGTAATAACTTTTATTCTTGTCTTATTTCCTTGCATGCTTGGGAGTGGACGGTTAATGTGGAATGCTTTATCCTTTAAGTTGTTTTATTGATTTCCTAGAATATCATGATTATAAAACCATGCTGACAACAAGTTCTCGTATGCTTGTGTGTTTTGGAGCTATTGTGTACCATAAGGCTCGGATGGCCTTAGAACTTTGTTGTTTATTTAGGAAAAGCTTGTATTGTATTGTTGGGACTTTGTTTTTGTGTTTACAGGTTTTTAGAATGTCCACGGTACAGGGGAGACTCTGTCCGTGTGTCGGGTCTGGACTTAACCTTTAGCTTGGGGGTTGGGTCGGGGCGTGACATATAGTTTCATGGTCCTTAGAGCTCGGGCTAGTACCTTGTGCCTTAGCGGACCTAAGAGGAGTGATCTTCTTAAGCTCGTGACATTACAATCCCAAAACGCTTGAGGATTCGTAAGCTTAAATTTTAATTCCTTGTCATTATTATGGTATCAGAGACCGTTTTAGTATTTAAGGAAAGGGGTTCGTGACAACACTTGATGTGCTAAAATGTTTAATACAATTCTTATTTCTGTATAAAAGTGTTGATCTGTCTCGGGTCTATGGTCTTCCAGCTCTAACAAACTAGACTAATGTTTAAAAAGTGGCCACGCTTAGTCTCGGATTAGGCAGGTAGGTTGATACCGTGCCTAATAACTATACAGTTGGTTCAAATTTATCGATCTAAGGATACAAGTACACTTTTCGATTAAAGCCAAGATAACCAGCTCGGATTAATAATTCCATTTCGGTTTCATTCAACATGGTTTGATTCATTTACCAGCGCCGATTGACGAGTTCAGCTCGGTTAAATTGGCACAATGATTTATTAAGTTAATTCTGTAATGTCAATTAATTTGAACTTAATTGAATCAAAGTTCCTAAGAGGGTGCAGACCCCAAAACATAATCGAGCATGACTCGGTAAATGTGTAAGTTCTTAAAAGCAAAAAAGAAATGGATGATAAACAATCGTTTCATTAATTGATTACAACGGGGGCCATCTCGAACATATTCCAAAAAAAAAACCAACAAAGTACTTATCTAAGGCACGGGAGTCACAGAGGTAGCACTATCGCCCGCAGTTTGACCTTCAATATTAAGGGACTTGTCCCCAACCTCTTCCATCCCCTTGTTGATATAATTCATTACCCTGTGGCCCTCAAGTTTCAAGTCGGCAGGGAGGCCAGGGATTTCCTAAAACTCTGGGGGAGGAGCCTACATTATCTCCAAAAATTCAGTCTTGGAGGGAAGAAAGAAAGCCTTTGCTCGCTCATGAGTGGTGAGATGGCCAAGGAAGAATTATTCTAGCTCGGCAAACTTGATCATCGCCTCGCCTTCCTTCATCAACCAGTCCGCGCCCACGTCGCCGAACTTGAAGGCTTCTATCGTTTTTTTCCCTATTAAGCCCGACCTTCTCTGTGAGTTCTCGGAGACTTGTCACGGCTTTGTGTTTCTCTTTCTTGAGCCGCGTTACATCAATGCTGGCCTCAGTCCTCTGGGACTTCTCCTGCTTGAGCTTTTGGTCCTTGGTTCTTAGCTCATTCTTAAAACGGGTGATTTCGTCGTCGTCTTTCTTATATCTCATACGGGCTTCCTCCTTTTGTGTCTCCAGTTCGGCCTGGGCATCGTTGTACATGTGCTCCAACTCGGTACAACGAGCCTACACCTTGGTAATGAGGCCGGGGATAGAAAGGGCGTGGGACTCGATCTGCAAGAGGGCGACAATTAGACAAGTTTCAAACTGAAAGTTAATTAAGGTATCAAAAGTAGCCACTTACCGTTGCTATGTCGAGCTGAAGCTCGAAGACAAGTTGGCCCACAAAGACTTAAGACAGCTTCGAGTCGCATTCGAAAAAGGCAGAGGAGTCCACGACCTGATCTTTCTTGGATCGGACCACCTCGGCCGCCTTGCCCTTGCCCATCTCTTCAGCGCGGGGCCTCTTCTTCGGATTTACTCGATGCTCGGTGATGGCCACACCAGATGACCTTTTCTTGGAAGGGGAGTCTAATACCTTACTCTTTTTCAAAGAGACCTTCGTCCTGTCCTCAGTCTCATGGCTGCTGGGCCTCTTCTTGGATCCCTTGGGAGCTTGAGATGCCCCCGGTACCAAGGCCTCTCCGTTGGCCTCGGCCTTCTTCCTCTTGAGATATGCGATCTCTCCAACGGTCAGCATTTTTGAGAATTAAAAGAAAGAAGGTTAATAAAATCAAATCTCGGGAACCAAGTCAGAGAACACGAGTTAGGGAGGTCGGATTTGATCCCAGGACTGACCCTCTACTTGATCATCTTCCTCTTCATCACCCGATTCAGGGAGTAATCCGGGTGGTCCTTAGTTAGGTCGGGCATTTGGGCAAACAACATAGATTTTCAAATCTTGTCCTACTTAAGGACATTGTCGATATCAATCAACTGATTCAGCCCTGGCTTGAGTTCCTCAGCGTCATTGATTTTTGAATCAAATAGCTTGGGCGGGTCATTGAGTCTTTTCTTCAAAGATAGGGTCCATTTGCTCCTACACCCCGTGGCGACCGAGGACTCTACCCCGTAGTACTTGTTGCGCCAACCTTTGTTGGAGGAGTGCCTTTTGGTAAAAAGGGCCAGGTCTTTCCTGGCTGCGAAATGGAACCACCCTGCTAGCTTGGGATTGGCCTTACAAACAAAAAAGTGCCTAAATAGGGTGAAAGTCGGCTCCACTCCTACCTGTCGATAGTACACATAAAACGCCACGATTATGGCCCAGCTATTTGGCGCCATCTGACCCAGGCTAAGCTCAAAGTAGTCCAGGATGGTAGTGATGAAGCTGAGAAGAGGTAATTGGATCACGTCGAAGGTTAAGTCGTAGATGGTGCAGTGGTCGGCTGGTAGATTGCAAGCATGGTTGAACCGACCTGGAACCTTAAGTCTATATGTCCAATCAACTGACCAATTCCTCAGTCTATCATTCGCTAGAGATTTAGTGGTATGGCATTCGTATCGGCAACAGGAGAATAGTTGTTGGATCTTCTTTCCTCGACCAGAAGAGCCACTAGCTGTATGGGAACGGGGATGCGGAGCTGCTCTTACAGGCTCGACATCAATCACTTTGACCTTGAAAGACTCAACTATGAATTTGTGAGGCAGCTCGAGGCCCTCCAGTTGGTTGAGAGGCGAGCTATCCCTGGATTCGCCTAACTCATTTAGACTAGATAAAGGATCCACTTCAGTTTTCTCTTGCACCTTCTTGACCTCTATGATCTTACACTCACCATCGTTCTCTGCCCGAGCTTGTCGAGGTCCCGACTCCTCCTCTTGGGAAATGCTTAAGTCACTATCGTTTGGCCCCCGCTTTAACGATGATGCAGAGCTCGAAGGATCCTCCTCTTCTCCCCCATACGACCTGATCTCCATCTCCTAGGAATCTTCGGACTCCAGCCTCCCCATTTATGAACAGGTATATGAAATGAAATATGCGAAAATATCTAAAGGGAGTCGGGACGTACCTAATGGATGTCTAGGTTAGGTTGACTAAACTTGTAGGACTGAGCTGTAGATTCTCCAAGCTCACTGATCTCCGAGCTTCTAGTTCGCCTAGCTAAACTCTCTGAGCTTGAATACCTTCGGGCTCTTGAAAGCTTGGGTGCTAAAGGGGAATGAATCTTGAAACATTGGAACCCTATTTATGGCACAAAGTGTTACCGTCTCAAGAATGCCAAACGTCGCATCCTATTAGAGTTAAGGCATGACGTGTCGGTCTCTTAGGAGCAGCACCCACGTGACGTGGCATCTATCCCTAGTCGGTCACCTCTAGCTCGGGCATACACACTACCTGGCTAGATCCCCCTTCAGATCTCTAGACTTGGAAGGGGGAGAATTGATGAGGGAGTACCTGAGTTGAGGACATTATAACCGGGTCACTACCCGACCTGTAATGCCTGACCCGATCCGCACTTGACCCGAGTGAGCCCCAATGGCTATGCCAACCGTCCAAATAGGACATAAAGTATGGCACGCAACTCGAACCAACAGATAACGGCTTTATCCACTGGGTAACAGCTTTGTCCACTAGATATCCAGCACGGGCAGCCGATGACGTGTCGGGCAGCATTACGCATTAATTGCTGCCCGAATCCGATATTAGTATAAATAGAGTTCTTCCCCGCATTTATGAAGGTAACTCGCGCATTGATTACTCCCAACTACCACTACCCAACTTGGACAAACTAATCATTCTTGCACCCGAGGAGAAAACTTGGGTCATCACCCCGTCTTTTCCATCCATTTCCTTGTGCAGGTTAGGATCCCAACATGAAGACTTGAGCTCAGGCAGCCAGGAGCTATCCGATCACAACTGTTAGATTTCAACCCTTAACACTAATGGTGCACATTAGTTGTTCATCTTATGAGTCATCTTTACTATATAATAAAAGAATATGCAGGGTTAAAAGTGTCCACACAAGCATATTTATCGCTCATCCAATGCATAAAGGTATTGTATTACGTGCTAAACTTTATGCACATCTTATATATTATGACCATAATATCCTTGGACAAAATTGTCCAAGCATATATGTTTGTAGGTCATTATCGCTATAAATTACTTGTACCATGTGCCAGTAACTTTGTACGTTTTATTCTAGGACCATAATGCCCTTTAGTGGAATCTGACATGTTGTGACAACCTTTATCTGATGATAAAGTTACCGGTTTAACCCTTTTACAAAAATGTTCAAAGTGTATTAATAAGGCTATTATAGTCTTTTCGTGACCTTTTCTTCTACCATCTTCCAAAATGTACTGACACTGTCTTTTCATTTCTTTTTCTTCATCTTCACTCTTCAGCCTGCAAACTCTCTCTCTTCATTATTCTTGAGCTTCTACCAACTCGCTTTTCTTCTTCTTCTTCAACTTCTATCACTACCACCGTCACTAGGGCATCGGCCGACGCAATCATAGACACCAACAACGATCACTATTTTTCTTCAAACCTAAGAGGCTCACCATCTGGAAACTTCCAACGATGAAGCTGTCGATTTCTTGATTTATGTACTGACAGCATTGCAAATCTTTAAAGCTCCAAGAAGATTCTTTTTTTTTTACCTGCTTTATCTTCACCTTTTGGTACTTTTTTTTCGACCTTATGATTTGTTTCCTTTTCTTCTTCTTTTTTTCATCTTACTCTTCTCTTATGATACTTATAAATTTATGTGTAATTACATGTTTATGTTATGGATCTGTGTAGATCTAATGAATTTTATCATTTGTTTTTCAGATTATTAAAGCTAAAATTGCAGCGCAGTACGAAGCAATCAAATCGCGAGATGCTAATGTGCATATGGTGCCAACTCATGCTGGTGAGTTTACAATTTGTAGCTTATTGAATCCCTAGCTTTCTTTGCAAGCACAAGAATTGAAAGATTATTAATTATTAATTATTAATTATTAAAATTAAAGATGTCTATTTAAGTATAAGAATGCTAATTTACTTCAATTTTATTTGTTATGTTTATGATTTTAGCTTCCGGTTCAAAGGAAAAATAAAATTTTGTTAATTTATTATAAAAGTGCAAAATTTATTTCAATTTTATTTGTTAAATATCTGATTTTATGTTTTGGCCTTTTCTTATCTTCACACGTTTCTCTCTCACAAACACACGATAATGTCTCTAGAATTTTCCTCAATCTGTTTCTCTCTTTTCTCTTCTACATACACAAACTCACATTTTTACTATATTTGAATCCAAATCTCCGCACGTGTCACAACACACGGTATCACCCTCTTCTCACTTGTTGTTGTTGTTCTTCTTCTTCTTCTAGCTTTTCATCTGTTTTTTGTTTTATCAAGGTGTGGTTTTGGTTTTGGTGTTAACAAAGAAGTTTTAGCTTTTTAAAAGAAGAATTGTGTCTTTTTTTCATTTTCTTTTTTGTTTTCGAATTTTAGTTTTTTGTTGGTGATTATGCAAAAAATTATACACTGTCATAACCAAGTTGTTGCACATCTTCCAACCTTCTTGTTCGTATATGCTTCCTCAATTTGAGTGTGAACCCAGATGGGATATTGCTTTTGTCTCTGCAAAACAGTGAAAGAGTACACAAAATTATGGATTATTCCTCCTTTCCTTTCTCCTACTTCACACCCTTTCTTTCGATTCAAAATAATTGTTTCTTAAATATAGCTTTTATGTTGTTTGGGGCTTTCTTTTTATATATTAATAGGTACTAAGGTTGTGGATGCAAGATATTTTTGGGTATGTAAGAAACACTGAGTTTTTTTTGTTTGTATTCTTGATTTGTTTGATGTATACATTGTTTTCTATTTTTTTCAAAATTTTTGAAATTCTGGATGCAATATCTTCTTTTGCATGTAAGAAAAAATGTGTCTTTTTTGTTGTTTTTGAATTTAAGTTTTTTGTTGGTGATTTGTTTTGTGAACACAGGTTGGTGTCAGGTGTGAAGAAGTATATCAACGCTGAAAAGTAAAAGGTTTGTGTTCAGTGAATTGTTTCTTTACCTTTTTTCGGATTTGAATGTTTTGTTGCATTAAATGTAATAGTTCATAGTTGTATGTGTAAACCTAAATTCCATTTGATATTCTATGGTTTACTTTGTAGCACTTGGCAGCAAATTAATTGCTTGATTAGGTTTACATTGTTCTGTTGAATTCTTACATTATGTGCATTTTAATTGCTTATGGTATTTTGTGGTCGCAGACTTGAATCATGAGTTGTCATATGCTGTTAACGGTCACCATAGACAATGCCTCTGCTGATAATTTTCTTTATGCTTAGAATGATAAAAGTGATTATGACTGGTATTGCAAATGTTTCTAATCAGTGATACTTCTTAATTTTGCAATCATTTTTGTGATTGACGTGTTTCTCTATTCGTAAATAGAACGGAACATGCCATTTAGTGATATTGCATTTGATACTCAAGAGATATTTTAGTAGGTTTGTGTTCAAGAATTTGCTAATACATCGAAGCTAGCAGACACTGGCTATTGATCTTGCCCTTCACAAATTGTTGATCCATCATCTATAAGTTTATCCCATAGGTCTTTTATCTTCATCTCAAAGGAATTATTTCTCAGGAAAAAAAAATTTCCATCCTAAAGCAATTGAGACATTAATATAATAGTCTATCCATTTCAGATGTTCTCACACTATATTATAGTTTTTCTTTTCTATAATATCGTTCTTATTTAGTATTAAAGAAGCATAAGCAAAAACATTTTCGAATGGATTTTCACTATGAAGGATTTACTTATCTTTCTGAAGAAAGAGGCCTGAGTTATGACCAGAACTTAAGGCCTAGAATACCACTGTTAAAATACTCTTCAATCCACAACTCTTTGTCTGCCCAGAAATGGCAGGTTCTGTCTTCTTTGACTCTTTTGAAAGCTAATGTGAGACCTAAGATGTTCTTAGCCACACATCAAAATGCAGTTGGAAAAGTGGAATATGTTATTGCAGGAAAATTATGCTTTGAATTGATGTTTGTTCTTTTAGACTTCAAGAAGTATACCCATTACAGTAATTTAAAAAAATAAGGTTAGATGATATGTTATTTAGGCCTATGTTTGAGTAAAAAGATTGTAGTTTGATAAGGTTTAGATGCAAGATAAACAAAAACATGTCTCTCTCTGTCGTGACGGAGTAAATTTGCATTCTTTTTTCAAACTTCTCAAATAAGTGGAAATCAATCTTTTCTAGAAAAAGGCAGAATAGAATAGAATAGAATAATAAAGATTACGTTGGATTGACACGAGATGATAGAAAACACTTTACTTAACTCTTAGTTGTTGTTTCATAATAATTGAGTGCTGAATTTTGCCAATGCAATTCGACGAATTTAGAGCAGTTTATCAACCAACTGCCACTCCTGCATTGCAATATATATTTTAAGCTGGTTATTGATAATTCATACATCTATAGTGAAGAATCTTAGATCAATGTTTGACTGCAAGATCTATTTCAGGACGACAAGATGATGGAGTGTAGTAGGCAGTTTGATGAGTCACAATTAAATTTTGCAGCTCATAACTTTTTAGGATCCACCTGATGCATTAGCCTTTTCATTTTGGTTGCCCTGACTATGTTGTTGTTAGTCCATAAAGCTTTCTTCTTTCTTTTTTGATGACAATAAAAAGATAGAATTTTTTTTTTTTTTGATAAGTGGAAACATAGAAACTATTAGTCCATGTATTAGTCATGGTTAACATAATGTGATTGAGAGCAGATGTAGATAAGAAAATTAAGAGAAAGAAAGAGATGGTTATCAAGATAAAAAATGTGACGTGGTCTTCTTTGATCTGATTTCCTTCTGTTTGTGTTTGTGTTTGTATAAGTGTCTTTTACTGTTCTTTTTTCGTTGGGCGTGAGAATTTTTAGGATGTAATCCATTGAAATATATGCAGGTTCTGTGATAATGCTTGAAGTTTCATATTTTCAACAAATTTTTATGTATTCATTGAAAATCAATGATGAAATTAGTTATTGATGTTCATTCTTTCCAATTTTATATTTTAAGACCGACTCTTTCTGGACGTCTCTGAAACTTTATTGTACGATTATTTTATAATGCCCCTAGGGTATTGAAATGTATGGATGGGAGAATTGCGCAGAAGTTGCAGAACACCTTGGAACAAAGAGTAAGTCGCAATGTATCAAACACTATAGAATCATTTATATGAACTCTCCGTGCTTTCCTCTTTCAGTACAAACATTTCGTTAGAACTACTTGGATTTCAGTTTATAACAGATGATCTTATGGTGTAAATTTCATAACTACCCTAAAATCTAATCTTCGAGGTCATCTAAACATTTTCTGTTTAATATTTCTCTGTTTGTTGATTCATGATGCTCTTATATTCTGTATTTGACACTTAAGAGTTTGATGGCTTTACTTCTACTTGATGTGGAAAGTTGGTTTCATGATCTTCATTGTATTCTGGCAAATATTATACTTTGCACGATCTAAAGAACATTTTCCACTGAGAACATCATTCCCATATGTTCAAGATTTTTTAAACATTTAGTGTTATGTATTACTTTATCATACTTTTTCGCAAGCTAATGTGAATCCAATTTGTCATTTTCTTTCCAGTTCTTCTGATCTTCAGATAGAAAGCAGCAAAGGCTAGCATTTATACTTCTATAATCAATACATTGTGAATTCCATTTGTACAATTTATTTGGCTAAAGCAGAAAAAGCTATCATGCGCAAAATTGGTTGTTAACCTAGATCATTGAGGATGATTGATCTCATAAATTAGTCATGGTAGGCATGAGGAAAATTGAGAGGGGGTGTTTTATATGTATTTTGTTGATACTATATTAACTTTTTACTTCTCTGCATTTATTAATTTTTAATATAAATAATTTTATTTTTAATATTTTTTTAATATACATTAGGTTTAGCTTGTGCATATGCACGGGTCAGCCCTAACTAGTAGATGTAGATAAGTGGAACCAATTAAACTCGTGGAGGTCCAATATTAATTGTTGCTCCATATATGACCATTTGCAAAAAGTAAATCTACCTACCTACCCCCTTAACCGAGATGATGAGAGCGGAATACTTGAAACAGCATGGAGAGAAGCAACACTCGCACAAGTAAGCAACTGGTCATCATTGATGGATGATGATAAAGTCTCAGTTGGACAAATGAGACATCTTCAATGAAGCAATCTCCATGATATTAGCAGGAGATGCAGTAATTAATTAAGTAAAAACTCTCATTGACATTGTTGTTGTTGTTGTTAAACTATATACAAAGACATATTGACAATCACGTAAGTGTTATATATATGTGAATACTACTACTAGTTGTGCAGTTGAGCAATATAATGTCAAACGTAAATAATTCATAAAGAGGAAAAAATTGAAACTCCCCATAAAATTATAATTGAGTGAGAGTTGGTGCGGTAAAACAAGTGGCTCGACAAGTGGGACAAGAGGAGTGGGAAACAAACCATTTCTGGATGCAGTGAACATGGAAGCCATGTTTACACTTATCCAAAACCCTTATTTTATCTCCCTTAACAAATTCTGACAAGCAAATTATGCACTCAGCTTCTGTCCCAGCTAGATTCAGCTTCATCTCTGCGGAAAACATCATTGTATGAACTACTACTTCTATATCATCTGCTGCGGCCTCCTTTTGTTGTTGTGCTGCAGCAGCTTCTACGTCGACGTCGACGTCGACGTCTACGTCCTGCTCACGACGACCATGATGATTTCGGCGGCGTAGGATATACCTTATGGCAGCATTGAAAGCCAATGCACATAATAGAGCACAAAAGAGTATAATAATAATCAAAGCTGTGTTTATTTTGAAATCTTTGGAGTTGGAGTATGGCCACCATGGACAGGTATGGACATCGCATTTTGCTGATATTCTTGGTGGTGGTGCAGATGAAGCTGCTGCTGGTTCTACAGATGAAGCTGGTCTCATTTTTTTTTTCTTTTTTTGTTTCTACGTACAATGCATTGCTTCGCAATAGAGCAGCAGGACACAATTGCACTGGCTTTTAAGCAAGTCTCTTTTCCAAACAGATTTACGAGGGTGACCCACCATAGATGACATGACGTTTTATTTATCATATTGCTAATTACTTGCCACTTTTTTTTGTGGACTATGTGTTCTTTCCTCTTCTTGGTTAGCTGCTTTCATTCTAAGATCCACGCATGAGTGAAGCCAAGCCAAGGCCTTGTTTCGGTACGGTTCTGGAACATACCAGAACCATTTATCATCTTACTTAATTAATGTGATGCTCAATTTTCAAGGATATATTAGTTGTTTCAAATAATAAATAAAAATAATTAATAATCTCCTTCTGTTAATGTTAAGGTAGAATTTTGGATAGCTATCTTGATTGGGCTCCCCTCGTGTAATTTATCTGGCAAATAAGAGATAAGTCACTTATAAAGTTATGAATTATTTTAAAACAAGAAAGGAATAGAATGTTTAAGCTCGAGATGAGATATTTATGGGTCCTCCGACATGAGTTATTCATACTTACCAATGTCGTAACTTTTTGATCGTGATGCTGATTAAATCTTTGTCTCTTAATTGCACTTAAATTTTGAGTGGCTTAATTATGAAATTTTAGTTTTGAAATTGTATAACTTTTTGTATTAGAACTTTAGTAAGAAATGCTGTTAAACAAAAGTCTTGTTAACTATTTAGCTTATGTTGGATAATGTTAAGTTTTTAAAAAAATTAAGATTAATATTAAATTTTAAAAAATATGAAGGGGTATTTAAAAAATAAAAAAAAATAACTTCCCTTATTATGTAAAAACATATTCATAAAAAACCTATTTGAAAAGCTCTAATTTAGAGCTCCTTATTTTTCAATTTTTTTCACTTTCAATTTTTACCTAAAATCATTTTAAAAAATGAATCAAATAGTATAGCCTCAATTTTTTAGAGCTCCTTATTTTTTAATTTTTTCTACTTTCAATTTTTATCTAAAATTATTTTAAAAAATAAATCAAATAGTATAACCTCAAATTTTTAACTCATAAAAAATAATTTTAAATATCAAATAATTAAGTCAAATAGAACTTTAATCTCTCTTGCCCTTTCTCTGTGGAGCTCTTCTCAAGTTATTTGCTAGGAATTCATGCTGAGTTGACCTGCAGGGCTCTCTTTTCAACTGTCATATCGATCTAGTTTATTGGGTGATTTATGCCACCTCAATTAACTTTTTAGATATATTACTCTTTAATACGGTATTAATGTCTAGATAACAAAACATTTTGGATTCAAATTTTGAGGATTACAATTTGGTTTTCATTCGGTGGTTTTACGTAGCTGGAGAAACAAAATATAAGGACGGAAGGGGGCACAGCCTCAAAGAGACGTGGCTAGGCATTGGGTGAGTGGAGGCCCGGTACGATTAATGAAGGAATACGTGGCATGGAGTGGCAAAGCTCTGGATGCATGAAGACTTGGGACCCACTAGAGTTTTCAATGCATTTTGCGAAGCTCTCATTCATGGTTAGACTTGTCAGTATAGGGGAACATAGAAATCAAGACCCAAAATAATGCACTCAGTTGCCCTCTAAGAAGGGTAACCCAGTCTGCGAGAAGAGCATCTATCAAAAATTGACAACTCCATTTAAGGTTTGGCAATCCGACAACTAAATGCGTTAGGTGAAAGATGAGGATAGTAGGATGTCGACCCTTACAAGTTGGCACTAATGACTTGTTGGTTGCAAATCCAAAATGGTTTAAATTGTCAAACAATTAATATCCCAATGTAAAATTAGCAAATTGTTTAAAATAAATGAATTATATAAAATTTTGTATAATTTATTTACAAATTTAATTTTTTAGGTTTGGAAATACCATTTTAAAATATTAAAAATCCAGGATTTGTACTCAAGGCTTACCCAAATCCTTACTCAATAGGTAAAATTTACAAATCTACGTTTTTTAAGTTAGTTCATTTCTTTTGGGAACAAAATTACTCTTTAGATTTTTCTTTAAACTTAAGTTTAACTTTGATTCAAATACAAAGATAAAAAATAAAATATATTTCAAACAATCTCCCTCACCATTCTTCTTCCAATAAAACATGAAAAAAATAATTAATCAACAAGTTTGGTATCAACACTCCATGCTAGTGCTTGTTAGATAGTTCAAAAGTTCTTGTTTATCATTCCTAAAATATTACTAATTCCAATAGAATAAAGAAGGGGTATTTTAGTAAAATGTAATTTTGAATTCCAATTCCATATGTGTTGCAAATTACTATTCCAAACAAGGGAATTCATTTATAAATACAAATCCTCATGAAATTTATTTACAAATCAAATGAATTCTACAGTACAAGTGCTTCCAAACACTAAGTAGAAGATGAACTTCTTTTCTTTCTTCTTTTTGCTTAAAACTTTTGCAGATTAGACTTGCTATGCAAAAACAACTCTTATCAGACGTATTATGTACCTTAAGGTGTGATTGATATCTTAGAATGAGTTGAAAAGAACGGCGTTCTCAGTTCTATTCCAATTTTTATGCTTGGTATGAAGCAATGAATTTGACAATTTCATTCTCTTGAATATTTTGGGATTATCTATTCTAAACAAAACACATGGTAATAGTTTATTCCCATATTCAGAGAAATGAATCCATTTGTCAAATATCAAAACGCTCTTTCAAACATAACATGTATATAATAGAGGAAGCATAATCCTTGTAAGTATTATTATTATTACTACTACTAACAAAATTATTATTATTATTATTATTATTATTATTATTATTATTATTATTATTATTATTATTATTATTATCATTGTTATCACTATTATTATTATATTATTGTGATTTTAAAAAAGTTGTTTCCAGTGCTGCTTTGGTATACTGACTACTAAACATTGGTTTAGAATCAATATTATTGGAGATATATCCGTCAAACTAATCATTCGGTGAACAATGATAAGGGATATCATGTATTTAACAATTTATGTATATAAAGTTTTAATGTAATGAAAAGTATCATTTGACATTTCATTATCATTTTATATACAATGTAATTACTTTTCATAAGAGTTATGAAGTAAATTGTCACGACCCCAAATTCGCAAGGAAAAACTCGAGATCATGATGCCACGAGCCTTAAAAAATTGTTCCTCCTAAACCCGTAAGTCTCGATAATTCAAGTGCGAAAAACTAAAATTCATAAGGATTTGTCGCCAAAGCAGCTAAAACCTTAATTAATCAAAATAACAATTCCAAGTATTTAATACAAGAGCACAAAAATCCACCTATAATACTATTTCATAATAATAAAGTTATTCCCAAAATATCACACGATCACGAGATTCGATTACATATGGTGACTTCTAAACCTATATAGCCCTGATAGTTCTCTAACCCTAGCCTCTGCGAGAATACAAGAAAATCATAGAATGAGCAAAATAATGCTCAGTAAGTAGAATTCACCCCAAAGAAAATTGAGGTTCAATGATCAATGAAATTAGAGGCCAATGATTTGTTTTTTGTCGGAAGGGATAATCTATATCATATCAACCAACACAATAAGAAAAAGTGGTTTTAGCGACGGTCCGACTCCAATTCGTCACCAAATTGGCGACGAAAATTTTTGTTGGCAAGAACTGTGACAAATTAGAGACATAATGGAGACGACATAGCTAAGTCGTCTTCAAACCATCTCCAAATAGCAACTATTTTGAGACAACATTATAATCCGTCTTCAAAAGTGACCAGTTGACGACTACTCGGAGATGATATAGATATACCATCTCCAATTGGTGACGGCATGGAGACCACTTATTGATGTCGTCTCCAAACCATCTCCAATTTGTGACGATGTAGATAAGTCATTTCTAAACCGTCTCCAAAGGAGACGAATTAGCGACTACATAGCTAAGTCATTCGCAATTTGGCTTGAGTTCTAAATACAAAATATTCATCGCCGATTGTGCTAATAACCAGTATCTTTGGATCATCTTGACCTCTGTATACACCATATTTAATTTCGTCATTACATAAAACATAGAATATATGCAGTTCAAATATACATTGATATTTATTATTTTGGATTAAGCAGACAAAATAATTATTTTGAATAAATTTTTAACAAATTTAAGTTGCTACAAAACAACTAACATAGAGTATTTAACGTAATGCAAAATATAAACAAGTAGTTCTTTCCAAAAAAGAGGGAATTCCAATAAAAATATTTTATTATAAAAGTTAATGCATATCAAACATTTACTGAATATTACAGTCATAATTAAGGATTACATCTGATCCTAACGAAATACATCAACACAAGTACTTAATACCTAATAATGTACATCATCACAAGTACATAACGAGCGGACAAAATACATCATCACAATTACATAATAGCATTATCTAGTTTAATAACAAAGATGAACTAATGCCTTGACCTCCAAGATGATGTTCTTAATAGAAATATTAGGGAAAAAAATTGGATAAATAAATCTTCAACATTTGAGATTCAACAAGTTGACCTAGTTGGGCTACATAAATATAATCGTCGTCTTTTGGCGGAGCATTTAAATCAAGCTGGGATTTCACGGCTTTGCTCGAATCTTGATAATTGTTTATTGTTGTGTTCTCTTTATCTTTACTAAGTTGAAGAGAATGTGAATAGTGTTGTTCTTTCTTACTTGTGGTTGAAACAAATAAGATGAAAGCTAAAACTGAGGATTGAAGATGGTATGTCAAATGCAGTTTCGAGTTCTTTATATAGACACCAAGTCATTGAAAAAAATTTCGACGGCTTGGAGACGGTCTGTTGACAACTCTTTTTTCTTCCAATTTTAAGCTATGGACTAATGGTCCGCTGCCACGTGGCTGCGTACCATTGGTCTGTAGATGTGTCCAATCAGAATGAACATGGCATGCACGCTACATCTATTCAATTTCAGATCACGCCAATCCCTTAAAAAGGGGGACCTGGCAGTCCATTGGTCCTCCACCACGTGGTAGCGGACCATTGGACATATACATTAGTTGTCTTCAATTTTATACTCAAGGGAAAACCCGAACCAAGCAACTTTGCTCCATGGGCACAACAACAGTGTAGGTGCACGCTATCTAGATATAGCTAAGGTTTTAAAAATTTATAACGTAACGAAAACATAATAGCATGCCCATCTAGGATCAAACCACGGAATTCTAAGAATAACAATTACATAAACATAACTATAATGTGAATTGTAATTGTATAAAAATTAAAATTCAGCAAGCAGTAGAATTTGTTACTTGAATTCGTTAGCTTAAGTATTTAATGAAAAACACTAAATTCAACTTTCAACTTGCTCTTAGAAGATCTAAGATCTACAAGCTTTGGAGATGAAAAACACCTATTGATCTTCTCTTCTATGACCTTCCTCCTTGCTCAAAGATGCCTTAAAGAATTGTGGGATTCTTCCTTCATTCCTAGCTTTTAACGTTGAAGATGCAGAAAAAGAGATTCTCTTCATTCTTCAATCTCACGTGCAATATGTGTTTAAGGAGAGGTAGATGTGATCCCTTTATATAGATGTGAAAAAGCTATAGTAGTTAATCCAAGTTGAAATAGGAGTTAGCTGTTTCAGAATCCAAGTAAGAAACTCTTAAAACACTCCTATACACATTAAACCATTAGTTGTTCACTGCATAACAACTATACATACTATAACTCATCTACACCACCTCTACAACTCATCTCCACTACCTCTTAGTCATTTAACCATTTTAATATCTTATCCAAGACTAAATAGTAAAACCCACTAACTTATGTCTTGCTTTGACTTTGTTTGACCATAACTAATGCATTATATCTTCAAAACAAAGCCAAAAATGCACACAAAAATGTCATTTTAGCCGTGAGCTTGGAGAGAAGAGGAATAGTGTATTTTAGGGTTTTTTGTGCAAAATTGAAGCAAAATGAGAAGATCAAAGGCCATTCCAATCAATTTTGAGCTCGTATTAGCGTCATCTAGCATCCTAGTACCTTATTCTAGCTTTATTTTCTAGAAGAGGTAAGGGGCTTTGCTAAACCAAGAGTTTAAAGTTAGAGCATTTTCAATATATGTGTATGTATATGCTTTTTATTGATATTAATGCACGTGATTCTTGCTAAATAGGCCCTAGAGAACAATTTGCTTGAATATTAGTTTGATTAAACCATAGCTTGTTGTAGTTGATTATATGTGTTGATTAAACCATAGCTTGTTGTAGTTGATTAAACATTCCTTATAACAACTAACATATACAAGGCACACAGGCCTCAAAAGAAAACATAACCATATGCATAATTTACATAGGGATCATCCAACTCAAACGACAGCACGTAAGACCATCAACTTCTGCTACAAACAAATAAAATAGTCCTCAACCCTCTCTTCTACCTCATGGAAACAAGCTCTTCCTTGCCTAAAAAATTGTTAGAAAGGAGGGGTGAGCATACAAATACGTGTATACTCAGTGAGGGAGGGAATAAATGGGAAGATTTTCAAAAATGTTTTCGTGCAATGCAAATAAGTCACATAATCAATTAACAACATAAAATACTCACTTCAAACAACGAAGCTACTACATATTTTAGAAAACTATAGACTAAGTAGCAAGTTAAGAACTCAATGGCAACTCAACATAACGTTCAAGACAATCATATACACTTAATAACAAGGAAGCAACTTAGTCACAGAGATACCACATCAATATAATAACTCAATCAATATTACGAACTAATAAACACTTATATAAAGAAGAATATAATCAAATGTAGCTCTCCAAGGACTTAGGGCCCAAGCGAGAGGTACACACATAGTAAAAAGGATATCAGGTAACTCTCCAAGGACTTAGGGCCTAAGCGAGAGTTACACAATAAGGATACCATGTTGTCCACGAGCACGAACCACGAACCACGAACAAAAACCTGATATAATAAGGATAACGATAATGATAAGCTGGCATAACCCCAATCACTCCATTGGGTAGTAGCCGAGGTATACCGGTAAGCCCAATGCCGCCCGGCTTCCCTGACACTACCATGCCCAAATGGTTGCACAACCACAATATCAATAACAATTATAATCACACAATTCGATAAGTATATAAAGCGATAAGCACACAATGAGGACAACAAAAGAGGTTGTCCTTGCACAAGTAATTATAATCAATATTACCTTACACCTATTCTAACCTAATAAAATAGCTTAAACACACATTAACTACATAATATTCATTATATTATAAAGCAATAGATCAATTAAAATGCCAAGTGAAATGAATCCCTAACCTCTAGAAAGCCAAGAACCTCTCCAAATCACCTCTAGAGCACCACTTCCTTTCACTTACCACTACATAAAACAATCAACTATTTACATAAGAAATTAAGCATGCAATTCAATTCACGATAGCAATCAATAAACATTTAACACAATCTCGAATCAAAGGCATTTAACTATTCTTATTTTTCCAAGATAGCAATCTACCTAGTCACTACTACTTTAGCTCATAACTCCAATCAATACCAAGTTCTAGTAATCACACTTTGCTAACAATCAATACAGGCTAATGATTCATTTAAAAGTAACATTTACACCTATGCAATTAAATTCATAACTCCAATCTACACTATCACCAAAACCACTCATTTAAACACTCCAAGGATCCCGTTAGTTCAATCCAAACCAAGCATGGCCATTATCACTCAAAAGTTAACCTAATAGCCTTTAACATAAACTTAATCATCTCCAATCAAAATGTACCCTAACTCTATTCGAAGTCATATAATCACTCAATTCAATCACTTCTACTCCTCCGATTAGATAAACATTCTCCTCAAGTTCACTTAGATACCCAACTAGCCATGTCCAATGCTATTATTAACAATGAATTCAACTTTCCTCCAACTAGCCCTTTATACTTTTTAACAATTATACAAGCTATCTATCAACGAAGACACATCCCGAGCCTACTAATCACTTCATAACTACCAACTAAGCTCTCTGAAGCACTCACACACTCACACACTCATACGGCCCAAAGTGCTCCAAAAGGCTCTTTGTACTCAATCAATTCTCCACAAGTTCAAATCACATTCTAGCAATTCCAAGCATTAATCTTGTCATTCTAACACTTATGGCACCCACTACAAGCATCGAATCAAGCATTAAATCTTAATTCAACAAAACACAATTCATTTAGCCAACTTTCTCAAGCTATTAACTCCATTTGAGATACGAGACTTGCAAACAAACTTCACCGTTCATGTCCAGACACTTTATGACGCGTCTAAAGCACACGAAACCACACTTTAACTCACTTATACCGCAAAACCCCGATTTTCGCCTTTGTCCATTTGAACTACAACTACCCAAACCGATCATCAATTTAACACCATAATTGCATTTTAAACACTTCCACACATTATAAACACTAACCATTTCACTCAAACATACCTGGTTGACCAAATTACGCAAAACTCCTTTATAAACCAAGCCAATTTAGCTCATCTACTCAAGTTCCATTCAATCCAAACACATTTAATCATCAACCTAGGTTCATTAGGACCCATAGCACCCTTAGATATCATCAATTCAAGCTCATAAAACAAAATTAACCAAAAACCCCAAAAATTACTATTCATTATCTTCTCAAACTATCATTCTCTATTTTTAGCCATTAACCTTGCTAAAAACTTATAGAATAATGTTCTACTAACTTAATAGAAGTCAATTTAAGCATAGAAATGCATGTACAAGCAATATAGCATCAAATCTTAAAATTAAAGTTTGTAGGCAAAACATTCAAATGCAAAAATAGAGACAAAACCCTCACCTATGCAAGATGTAGAAGCTTGAAGAAGACTCTAGGATAGCTCAAACACCTCTTAATGCAAGCTCAAGGGATCAAACATGAAGATTTGTGAAAATTTTTCTTTTTCTTTCTTTTTCCTACCTTAGTCGAATTTGGCCTATGTTTTTTGGTGGTTTTGTTTTGTTTTATGTATGTATATATGTGTATGTAGTGTTTTATGGGTTGGGTCATAGGTTTGAGTTTGGTTAGAGAAAATGGGTCAAAGTTGGTTATTTTGGCTAAAAATGTCTCTTGAATGTCACTATTTATGCAAGTACAAAATATTTTTATAACTCACACACCTGATATGCTATGCATGAAATTCAATTTTTCTCATGCTTGCTAAATGTCAAGTATTATGAGAAAAATTTAAAATCAAGAAAATAAAATAGTCAAAAACGTAAGTGAATAGTAACCTACCTTAAAATGCCATAAACTTAATATAAACACTTTATTAAGCACATAATCATATGCAAACAGGTGTTATGCACTATCTACTAAGTCCGGGGCATCACACTCTCCCCTCATTCAAACAATTGCATCCTTGCAATTCCTTATTCATAAAAAAATTCGATATCGGTCTGCCACATTTCTAGCCCAGGTCTTCCACTTGAAGTACCAAGTAATAGACCTCGAATTTTAACTCTGATCATCCATAGTTGATTGTGAAGTGATAACTCAATACAAGAATACTAATTAGAAATCCTAATAAGAAGTCCAAAACCATGCCAACAAGAAATCCCAAGTGAAGACGCCAAATAAAGGCTCCGAGTAAGAATACCACTCTAGAGGCCTGAATAAGAATCCCTTCCGAATATGAATACCATGTATAAGAATTCCCAATATAATTATCACATAAGTAGTCTAGAGAAGTAACTCAAATATGAATACCAGAGACAATACCGAATATTATTGAATAAGAACTCCCAACTAGAATTCCGAAAGAGAATACCAAAGAAAATACCCAAAGAGAATCCCAAACTTGCTCCTCGAAGCACTTCTTGTTGATAAATGATATAAACCACAGTTGGCTCTACTGGTCCACATCATCAAGAGCTCACTTTTGGCTATCTTTATATGGGAGAGTTTACTTACCAATTCAAGGGTAATGTATGCATGCAGTGGAAAGCATATTAAGTATATACATTAACAAATATATTACACAAAGGCACTAATAGTCACATAGGCGCACATTTGATCACATAGTTACACATATTACACATTCTTTATATTTCACATAAACAAATCACATAGAACCACATTTTCATTCAAGCAACACAACAATCTCACATGCAAGCACACCACAACTCAAACCATATTTGACATACATGCACTCGGGGCTCACTACCTAATAGATCAAGGACCCTGTCTGGGCTGTGAGCTAACTATGCTCTGATACCACTTGTAACACCTCGATCCCTCACGAGACCGGAGATCCAATCCAAAACCCAAGGTCACGAAAAATGAGAAAAAACAGACAGAGTTTCCCCGATTTCTAGGCCTATCCACAACCTGCACTCAGAAGAATTAGCCACAAAACAATATACCAACAACCTTAAACAACCACAACCTCTATTAACTTGACTTTCCCAAAACTCTAAGGCCATCCGAGCCTTGCTACTATGACAAAATATAACATACAGGCATGCATTACATTAGTTGTTGAAATTCTAATATCATGTTTTCGATTATTATACCACACTAATCTTTTTTTATTTAATTTTCTTAGATATTAAGTTACCAACCGACCTTCATATAAGCCATACAAGCATGCAAGCCAATTAGACAATAAAGTAATTCATTAGAGTTATTACAAACCAACTACATTTATCAAATCGTACAACACCTAACTTCATATTATATTCCTTATAACAACCAATATATATAAGGTACACATGCCTCAAAAGAAAACATAACCATACGCATAATTTACATAGGGATCATCCAACTCAAATGACAGCGCGTAAGACCATCAACTTCTACTACGAACAAATAAAGTAGTCTTGAACCCACTCATCTATCTCATGGAAACAAACTCTGCCTTCCCTGAAAAATTATTAGAAAGGAGAGGTGAGCATACAAATACATGTATACTCAGTGAAGGAGGGAATAAACGGGAAGATTTTTAAAAATATTTTCGTGCAATACAAATAAGTCTTAGAATCAATTAACAACATAAAATAGTCACTACAAACAACAAAGCTAAGTAACATATTTTAGAAAACTATAAACTAAGTAGCAAGTTAAGAACTCAATGGCTACTCAACATAACGTTCAAGACAATCATATACAGTTAATAACAAGGAAGCAACTTAGTCACAGAGATACCACATCAATATAATAACTCAATCAATATTACGAACTAATAAACACTAATATAAAGAAGAATATGATCAAATGTAGTTATTCAAGGACTTAGGACCCAAGAGAGAGGTACACACATAGTAAAAATGATATCAGGTAACTCTCCAAGGACTTAGGGCCAAAGCGAGAGTTACACAATAAGGATACCATGTTGTCCACGAGCACGAACCATAAACCACGAACAGAAACCTGATATAATAAGGATAACGATAACTGTGAAACCCCACTTTTCTATCTTATCTCGTTTTGCGTGCTTTATCTCGTTCGGCGTGAATTAACCTGTCTATGTGTTATGTGACTTAGAATGTGGTAATTTTGGTATCAATACTCCTAGAACATGCTAAATGTGCATTCATGAAATTTTCATAAAAAACGGAGTCAAAAATTTTATCGTCAATTTTTAGTGAATAGTATTTTCGAAACACGTCCGCTAAAATTTTGAAACTGGTCTTTTTAACCCTTCTAGACCTAGTCCATGGACTTTAAGAGACCTGTGTTTGATTAAAACGGTTTTAAAATCGTCTTAGAAATTTATTAGGATTTTTACACCGACTTTTACAAAAATCGAGTTTTAAGCCGACTCGGATGAAATTGTGTCACGCCCCAACTCGACCCCTCTTACAATCAGTCAGGACGCAACGGAATTTCGGCAGCATAACGACAGTAACATGAACATCAGGGCTCTAAACCAACCCTTAATGACAACATACATCAAACTCCACAAATCACCAACCAACTCCACAATCAAATCAACAACATACAACACAACTATTTCATACATTAAACATTCTTTCATCAACTCATTCATAGTTATGCGCCTCCATTCCAACAGAATACATTAACCCTTAATATACAATACAAAAACATATTGAGCCAATCTAGCAACCTAATCATAAACAAAAGAGAAGCTACTAAGACAACATCAACTAATTCATTAACTTATCAACATCTTATACATTATAAACTATAAAGCAGATAAAAGTCTACTAAGTTAATTTACAAGATAATAAAACATGTACGACATCATGGATAAGACTCTGGAACATAGGACTCACCCACGTAAGACACGTTTTCCACATTCTCCTCTTCAGGAGGCACGTACACGTAATTCTGTAAAAGTACACCTGTATGCATGCAATAATAGAGAGTGAGCTTATATAAATAAGCCCAGTGAGGATCCGATAGATCTCGAGCAAGGTCTACTAAACTCCTTGGAATAATCCTTTGAGTCAGTAAACACACAATAACATCAATAATACTATTATCACATAACTATATGACCATTCAATAAAGGATACTCTCTCTAGTTGGTGTAGCTCCAAACGCCATCACGATCTCAACCATTCTTCTTATAACTCCCCATTACTCACGCACCCAGGGTACCCTCAATAACCTCTCCCTCCATGACACCTCCGTCATGCGAGCTGGAGGCAGTCTCTGATAGTCATGCCGTTATCAACCCGACAGCCCGATGCTGCCCGAGAGGTGGCACACACATACCAGAGACTCAGCAATAAATATAAACATCAATCATCAATATTCCGAGAGATCAGCAACGAAAGTGCCCAATTCCCGTACTCAATAATCAATCAATAATCATCAATCATCATATTATCATCATCAATAATCATATTAATAATCAATTTAACAACAATTAACTAAGTTAGATGACAAAGTAGGCCATCCAACCGGACATGCATTAAACACACAATCAAACCCTAGTTTACCCATCAACAACTCACAATTCGATCACTCAAACCACACCCGATCAACTAAGGCTCAATTCAATAATTTAAAGAAAGATAACCTAAACTTCAAATAATCATATCTTACATTCTACTAATCCAAACAACCCCAAATCAGTTTCAAACACTCACCCATTCAACCAACTACATTATCCCTCTCGGAAATCCACCATAACACCTCCAAATCATGCCCGATAACCCTAAAACCCTAGGATATCTTGGCTGGATTTTCTGGACTTTCACACGAACAATGTAATCAAAAATTCGACATTACAACAGCGCTAACACGTAATTATCAAGTATTTAGAAATCGACGGCAATCGATTTCGATCATCACAACTCAATTAATTCAACATTGAACAATTTAATCAAAATTTAATACCCAAAAAATAAAAATTATGCTACATCCGACAGAAACTCGTAGTATTACCACTAAACGATCCCTAGCATGCAAGGAGCAATAATCTAACATCAGATTACAATTCTAACGGTTCAATCTTCATTTATACGCAAAAATGCAAAAGACAAGTTTTGAGATCTAGAATTTTTCTCTCACCTTTGATGTGTTTTGATGCAAGAAATGTGTAGAATGGATGCCAAACAATCAATTTCAAGCTTTGAATCACTCAATTCGGCTTTGAAACGCAAAATCTGTGAGAAAAATGCTTTGAAAATGCCTTTATCTTTCTCCTCCAAGGAGCCACGGTTTTGTGTGTGTTTTTGGTGGTGTTTTGCTTTGTTTTTAATGTGTGTTGATCATATATTAAGCAAAGGTCAAATAAATAAAAGAAAGGCAAAGTGGAGACTAATTATTTTTAGTGTTTGCTTGACTTTAACTGCATTTTATTGATCACCAAAGTTCAAAACAATTATTCAACACCCAAGATAGCTCAAGTAAATTATTTTTAGGTGACAAGAAGTTTTACAATCAAACAATTTCACCCGAGTCGGCTTAAAACTCGATTTTCGCAAAAGTCGGTGTAAAAACCCTAATAAATTCTTAAGCTAATTTTAAAACCGTTTTAATCAAACACAGGTCTATTAAAGTCCGTGGTCTAGGTATAGAAGGTTTGAAAAGACCAGTTTCAAACTTTTAGCGGACGTGTTTCGAAAATACTATTCACTAAAAATCGACGATAAAATTTCTGATCCCGTTTTTGATAAAAATTTCATGAATGCACATTTAGCACGTATTAGGAGTATTGACATCAAAATTATAACATTCTAGGTCATATAGCACATAAATAGGTCAAATGCACGCAAAACGAGATAAAACACGTAAATCGAGTTAAAGCAGAAAAGTGGAGTTTCACAAATTGTTTGATTGTAAAACTTCTTGTCACCTAAAAATAACCTACTTGAGCTATCATAGGAGTTGCATATTTTTTTTGAGCAAAGAAATAACTAAAATGCATTTAAAAGACTAGAAAATGAATTAAAGGACTAAAACAACTAACTTTGACTTTGCATTTTAATTGTTGACTTGCCTTATATATGCTAAATAACTAAAAATAGCTCACAAAAATAAGCTCAAAACACCACAAACACACACACACATGGCCAAAACTCTCAAGGCCATTTTTGCTTAGTTTTGTTCAATTTTTCTCTTATAAATTGCAATCCAAGGCCAAAACTCTTGAACCAAAGTTTGTTCTTGCTTGTTGGGCATGCATTGCACGCATTCCTAGGCTAATATTGCATCAAAGGTGAGAGAAAAATTCTAGATCTCAAAACTCATATTTTGTGTTTTTGCGTAGAATTGAATATTGAACCGTTAGAATGTTAATCTGATGTTAGATTATTGCTCCATGCATGCTAGGGATCATTTATATGTAATCTTGCGAGATTTGAACGGTTGTAGCATAATTATTATTTTTCGGGTATTTAAAGTTGATTAATTTGCTAAATGTTGATTATTTTGAGTTGTGTTGATCGGAATCGATTGTCGTCGATTTCTAAAAGTTTGATAATTACGTGGTAGCGCCGTTGTAATGCCGAATTTTTGATTGTGATGTCCGTGCCAAAATTCAAAATTTTCAGCCATGACACACTAGGGTTTTAGGGTTGTTGGGCATGATTTGGATGTGTTTTGGTTGGCTTCTGAGGGGACTAATGTAGTTGATTGAATGGGTGATTGTTTGAAACTGGTTTGGAGTTGTTTGGATTAGTAGAATGTAAGATATGATTATTTGAAGTTTAGGTTGTCTTTCTTTAAATTGTTGAATTGAGCTTTAGTTGATCGGGTGTGGTTTGAGTAATTGAATTGTGAGTTGATGATGGGTAAACTAGGGTTTGATTGTGTGTTTAATGCATGTTCGGTTAGATGGCCTACTTTGTCATCTAACTTCGTTATTTGTTGTTAAATTGGTTATTGATGTTATTATGATGATAATAGGATTATTGATGATTACTGATTGATGATTGATGCCGGGAGGTAGGCAGTTCTGCTAGACTGTCCTCCTGTGAATGATTGATGTTTATTATTATTGCTGAGTCTTTGGTATGTGTGTGCCACTTCTCGGGCAGCATCGGGCTGTCGGGTTGATAACGGCATGACTACCAGAGACTACCTCCAGCTCGCATGACGGAGGTGTCATGGAGAGCGAGGCTAGTGGGGTACCTCGGGTGCGTGAGTTTATGGGAGTCACAAGAAGGTTGTTGTGATCGTGATGGTGTTTGGAGCTACACCAACTAGTGTATCCTTTATTGAATGGTCATTATAGTTATGTGATGATAGTATTATTGATGTTATTGTGTGTTTACTTGCTCAAAGGATTATTTCCAAGGAGCTTAGTAAACCTTTCTCGAGATCTATCGGATCCTCACTGGGCTTGTTTTATATAAGCTCACTATCTATTATTGCATGCCTACAGGTATACTTTTGTAGGATTACGGGTACGTGCCTCCTGAAGAGGAAAATGTGTCTTACGTGGATGAGTCTTATGTTCCGGAGTCTTATCCTTGATGTTGTACTATTTTATTATCTTGTAAATTAACTTAGTAGACTTTTATATGCTTTGTAGTTCATAATGTAAAAGCTGTTGAAAAGTTAATGAGTTAGTTGATGCTGTCTTAGTAGCCTTTCTTTTGTTTATGATTAGGTTGCTAGATTGGCTCAATATGTTTTTGTAATGTATATTAAGGGTTCATGTATTATGTTGGAACGGAGGCATATAACGAGGAATGTTTATTGTATAATACGGTTATGATGTATGTTTTTATGTTATTGAGGAGTTGTTTGTTGTATGGTTTATGGAATTGATGTATGATGCCCTATTAAGGTTGGTTTAGAGCATCAGTATCCTATTCACTATCGTTATACTGCCAAAATTCCGTTGCGTTCTAACTGATTATAGAAGGGGTCGAGTTGGGGCGTGACATTTAAGTGGTATCAGAGCGCATGTTAGTTGTCAGCTGGGATATTCTCGGAATGTGGGTAAGGGTCTTAGCATGAAAGTATGTATGAAAAGAAAGAAAAGTGATCTATGTATTAATATGATTAAATGATTAAGTGATTATGTGATTTAGTGCTTATGTGATTATGTGATCAATTAGTTTATGTGTTTTATATGACTTTGTTGTTTATGTGCTAATAGTTGTTCATAACCTGTTTACGTGCTATAACCTGTGCTAACTCTTTGATTAGTAGAATGACGGGCAGACTGAGAACCAGAGGTAGGCCTGAGATGACTGATGAGACTCCTGGTAATGCGGCACCAGGCCGTGATAAGGGTGATGACCATTTGGGGGCAGCTATAGAGAGGATTGCTGAGTTAGTGGCCGGACAGGCTCAGTTGATAGCAGGGCAGGCTACCCAGACTCAGGCTTGGCAGGCTCAGTTGTTGAATGTGCAGGGTGGAAACCACAGGCGTAGTACCCTGATAGAGTTCTTAGGGTATCATCCACCTAGATTTCAGGGGGAACCCGATGATAGGAAGGCTGAGACGTGCATTAGCAAGTTGGAGAAGATTTATGATCCTCTTGATTATACCGATGAGTAGAAAGTCTCTTTTGCCGTGTACTTGCTAGATGATGAGGCAGAAGAATGGTGGCGCACAGTGAGAACTAGCTGGCCGACTTAGGGTATTCCGTATGTTTAGGGTACCTTTCTGATGGCTTTCCGGGCAAAGTATGTCTTGAGGATCGCAAGGGAACGGAGAGAGGTAGAGTTTCTAGCCTTAGTGCAGGGAGATGCTTCAGTGGCTCAGTATGAGGCCACCTTTACTCGATTGTCCCGTTATGCACCGGCAGCATTCATGGATCTTATGCATCGGGTTTTTCAGCCGTATTTAGACCAGCTCGTGGTAATCTTTATTGATAATATCTTGGCCTATTCTAAATCTGAATCGGAGCACGAGCAACATCTACAGCTTGTCTTACAGAAGCTGCAGGAGCATCAGTTGTTTGCCAAGTTCAGCAAATGTGAATTTTGGCTGCAACGCATATCTTTTCTTGGCCATGTTATTACACAGTGCAGTATTTCTGTAGATCCCACTAAGGTTGAAGTGGTGATGTCTTGGAAACGGCCAGAGAATGTTTTTGAAGTCTGTAGCTTTCTTGGCTTGGCGGGTTATTATCATAGGTTTGTAAAGGACTTCTCGAAGATTGCTGGGCCACTTTCTAAGTTGACTCAGAAACAGACTATCTTTGCTTAGGATGAGAAGTGTGAGAGTGGGTTTCAGGAGTTGAAAAAGAGGTTGACTACTGCTCCAGTACTTGCTCTACCAGAGGGGACCGATAATATGGTTATTTACAGCGATGCATCCAAGGAGGGCTTAGGATATGTTCTTATGCAGGATGGCCAAGTTATTGCCTATGCGTCCAGGAAGTTGAAGCCTTATGAGGTGAATTATCCGACTCATGATCTTGAGTTGGCAGCAGTTGTCTTCGCACTAAAGAAGTGGCGTCATTATCTGTGGGGCAGTAAGTTCGAGATTTTCACTGATCACAAGAGTCTGAAGTACTTGTTCTCACAGAAGGAGTTGAATATGCGCCAACGGAGGTGGATGGAGCTTCTTGGAGATTATAATTGTTCTATCAATTATCTGCCTGGCAAGGCAAATGTTGTAGCAGATGCTCTCAGCCGGAAGGCGAGTGTTGCTTATTTGGCTGTCAATAAATGGGAGGTTCTTGAGGAATTCACTTATTGGAGACCAGAATTGACTCAGGTTGGGGTGATGTGTTCACATCTCCGTATTCAACCTTTATTGTTGTCTCAGATCAGGGAAGCTCAGCAACTAGATGTTAAACTTTAGAAGATCAAGGATCAGATTACAGATGATCAGTCTGACTTTAAACTGCATGAGGATGGTATTCTTCAGTTTCGGAACAGGGTTTGTGTTCCCCATGAACCGGGCTTGAGGCAAGGTATTCTGGAGGAAGCTCATAATTCTAAGTACACTATTCATCCCAGTGGAAACAAGATGTATCAGGATTTGAAGCAATATTATTGGTGGAATAACATGAAGAGGGAGGTTGCTCAGTTTGTATCTAGATGTTTGACTTGTCAGCGGGTGAAAGCCGAGCATCAACGACCTGCAGGTTGCTTCAGCCGTTGGCTATACCAGAGTGGAAATGGGAGCATATTCGATGGATTTTGTCACTGGTTTGCCTAGAACTCCGAGGGGTAATGATACAGTTGGGTTGTCGTGGATCGTTTGATGAAGACAGCTCATTTTATTTCAATGAGGATGGGAGATGAGGTTACAAAGTTGACGGATCTTTATTTGGATCAGATTGTTAGACTTCACGGGATTCCATCTAGTCTTGTCTCAGATCGAGATTCTCGATTTACTTCTCGTTTGTGGAAGAAACTTCAGGAGACTTTGGGTACTCAGTTGAACTTCAGTACAGCGTATCATCCACAGACCGACGGTCAGTCTGAGCAGACTATTCAGATTCTGGAAGATATGCTTAGAGCTTGTGTTCTGGACTTCGGGAAGAACTGGGAGAAACATCTACCACTTACCGAGTTTGCCTATAACAATAGTTATCAAGCTACTATTGGGATGGCACATTTCGCAGCTATTTACGGTCGTAAGTGCCGTTCACCTTTATATTGGGACGAGGTAGGAGAGATGAATACTATTGATCCGACTATCATGTCAGAGCTTCTTGAGAAGATTGAGAATGTTCAGTTGATCAAGCAGAGAATGCTTACGGCGCAGAGTAGATTCAAGAGTTATGCTGATAAGCGTCATCGGGTTTTCTTGAGATTGTCTCCTCGTAAGGGGTTGGCTCGTTATGGTAAAGGTGGAAAGCTGAGTCCGAGATTTTTTGGGCCGTTTGAGATTACCGGCAAGGTTGGTAAGTTGGCATATCGGTTGGCTTTACCGGAGAACTTCTCTAATGTCCACGATGTATTTCACGTGTCTAATTTGCTGAAATATAATCCGGATCCTTCTCATATTCTTGGGCCAGAGCCGTTACAGCTTCATGAGAATCTGACTTATGACGAGCATCCGATTCGTATTCTTGATTAGATGGAACGAGAGTTAAGGTCGAAGAAGATTCCGATGGTTAAGGTGTTATGGAAGCATCACGACATTGAGGAAGCTACCTGGGAGAGACAAGATCAGATACAGCAGTAGTACCCAGATATGTTCAGTACAACAAGAATTTCGGGGGCGAAATTTCTTTAAGGGGGGGAGAATGTGAAACCCCACTTTTCTATCTTATCTCATTTTGCGTGGCTTTATCTCATTTTGCGTGAATTAACCTATCTATGTGCTATGTGAGTTAGAATGTGGTAATTTTGGTATCAATACTCCTAGAACATGCTAAATGTGCATTCATGAAATTTTCATAAAAAACAGAGTCAGAAATTTTATCATCGATTTTTAGTGAATAGTGTTTTCGAAACACGTCCGCTAAAATTTTGAAACTGGTCTTTTTAACCCTTCTAGACCTAGTCCATGGACTTTAATAGACCTGTGTTTGATTAAAACGGTTTTAAAATCGGTTTAGGAATTTATTAGGGTTTTTACACTGACTTTTACAAAAATCGAGTTTTAAGCCGACTCGGGTAAAATTGTTTGATTGTAAAACTTCTTGTCACCTAAAAATAACCTACTTGAGCTATCATAGGAGTTGCATATTTGTTTTGAGCAAAGAAATAACTAAAATGCATTTAAAAGACTAGAAAATGAATTAAAGGACTAAAATAACTAACTTTGACTTTGCATTTTAATTGTTGACTTGCCTTATATATGCTAAATAACTAAAAATAGCTCACAAAAATAAGCTCAAAACACCACAAACACACACACACATGGCCGAAACTCTCAAGGCCATTTTTGCTTAGTTTTGTTCAATTTTTCTCTTATAAATTGCAATCCAAGGCCAAAACTCTTGAACCAAAGTTTGTTCTTGCTTGTTGGGCACATATTGCATGCATTCCTAGGCTTATATCGCATCAAAGGTGAGAGAAAAATTCTAGATCTCAAAACTCAAATTTTGTATTTTTGCGTAGAATTGAATATCGAACCGCAAGAATGTTAATCTGATGTTAGATTATTGCTCCATGCATGCTAGGGATCATTTATATGTAATCTTGCGAGATTTGAACGGCTGTAGCATAATTATTATTTTTCGGGTATTTAAAGTTGATTAATTTGCTAAATGTTGATTATTTTGAGTTGTGTTGATCGGAATCGATTGCCGTCGATTTCTAAAAGTTTGATAATTACGTGGTAGCGCCGTTGTAATACCGAATTTTCGATTCTAATGTCCGTGCCAAAATCCGGAAATTTAAGCCATGACACACTAGGGTTTTAGGGTTGTTGGGCATGATTTGGATGTGTTTTGGTTGATTTTCGAGGGGGCTAATGTAGTTGATTGAATGGGTGAGTGTTTGAAACTGGCTTGGAGTTGTTTGGATTAGTAGAATGTAAGATATGATTATTTGAAGTTTAGGTTGTCTTTCTTTAAATTGTTGAATTGAGCCTTAGTTAATCGGGTGTGGTTTAAGTGATTGAATTGTGAGTTGATGATGGGTAAACTAGGGTTTGATTGTGTGTTTAATACATGTTCGGTTAGATGGCCTACTTTGTCATCTAACTTCGTTATTTGTTGTTAAATTGGTTATTGATGTTATTATGATGATAATATGATTATTGATGATTATTGATTGATGATTGATGCCGGGAGGTAGGCAGTTCTGCTAGACTGTCCTCATGTGAATGATTGATGTTTATTATTATTGCTGAGTCTTTGGTATGTGTGTGCTACCTCTCGGGCAGCATCGGGCTGTCGGGTTGATAACGGCATGACTACCAGAGACTACCCCAGCTCGCATGACGGAGGTGTCATGGAGGGCGAGGCTAGTGGGGTACCTCGGGTGTGTGAGTTTATGGGAGTCACAAGAAGGCTGTTGTGATCGTGATGGTGTTTGGAGCTACACCAACTAGTGTATCCTTTATTGAATGGTCATTATAGTTATGTGATGATAGTATTATTGATGTTATTGTGTTTACTTGCTCAAAGGATTATTTCCAAGGAGCTTAGTAAACCATGCTTGAGATCTATCGGATCCTCACTGGGCTTATTTTATATAAGCTCACTTTCTATTATTGCATGCCTACAGGTGTACTTTCGCAGGATTACGGGTACATGCCTCCTGAAGAGGAAAATGTGTCTTACATGGATGAGTCTTATGTTCCGGAGTCTTATCCTTGATGTTGTACTGTTTTATTATCTTGTAAATTAACTTAGTAGACTTTTATATGTTTTGTAGTTCATAATGTAAAAGCTGTTGAAAAGTTAATGAATTAGTTGATGCTGTCTTAGTATTCTTTCTTTTGTTTATGATTAGGTTGTTAGATTGGCTCAATATGTTTTTGTAATGTATATTAAGGGTTCATGTATTATGTTGGAACGGAGGCATATAACGAGGAATGTTTATTGTATAATGCAGTTATGATGTATGTTGTTATGTTATTGAGGAGTTGTTTGTTGTATGGTTTATCGAGTTGATGTATGATGTCCTATTGAGGTTGGTTTAGAGCATCGGTATCCTATTCACTGTCGTTAGACTGCCAAAATTTCGTTGTGTCCTGACTGATTATAGGAGGGGTTGAGTTGGGCTGTGACAATAACGATATGCCGGCATAACCCCAATCACTCTAATGGGTGGTAGCCGAGGTATAACGGCAAACCTGATGCCGCCCAGCTTCCCCGATACTACCATGGCCAAATGATTGCGCAACCACAATATCGATAACAATTATAATCACACAATTCGATAAGTATATAAAGCGATAAGCACACAATAAGGACAACAAAAGAGGTTGTCCATGCTTAAGCAATTATAATCAATATAACCTTACACCTATTCTAACCCAATAAAATAGCTCAAACACACATTAACCACACAATATTCATTATATTACAAGGCAATAGATCATTTAAAATGCCAAGTGAAATGAATCCCTCACCTCTAGAAAGCCAAGAACCTCTCCAAATCACCTCTAGAGCACCACTTCATTTCACTTACCACTACATAAAACAATCAATTATTTACATAAGAAATTAAGCATGCAATTCAATTCACGATAGCAATCAATAAACATTTAACACATTCTCAAATCAAAGGCACTTAACTATTCTTATTTTTCAAAGATAGCAATCTACCTAGCCACTACTACTTTAGCTCATAACTCCTATCAATACCAAGTTCTAGTAATCACACTTTGCTAACAATCAATACCAGCTCAATGGTTCAATTAAAAGTAATATTTACACCTAGGTAATTAAACTCATAACTCCAATCTAAACTATCACCAAAACCACTCATTTAAACACTCCAAGGATCCCATTAGTTCAATCCATACCAAGCATGGCCATTATCACTCAAAAGTTAACCTAATAGCCTTTAACATAAACTTAATAATCTCCAATCAAAATGTACTCTAACTTTATTCGAAGTCATATGATCACTCAATTCAATCACTTATACTCCTTCGATTAGATAAACATTCTCCTCAAGTTCACTTAGATACCCAACTAACCATGTCCAATGCTATTATTAACAATCAATTCAACTTTCCTCCAACTAGCCCTTTACACTTTTTAACAATTATACAAGCTATCTATCATCAAAGACACATCCCGAGCCTACTAATCACTTCATAACCACCAACCAAGCTATTCGAAGCACTCACATACTTGCACGACCCAAAGTGCTCCAAAAGGCTCTTTGTACTCAATCAACTCTCCACAAGTTCAAATCTCATTCTAGCAATTCCAAGCATTAATCTAGTCATTCTAACACTTATGGCACCCACTACAAGCATCGAATCAAGTATTAAACCTTAATTCAGCAAAATACTATTCATTTGGCCAACTTTCTCAAGCTATTCACTCCATTTGAGATACAAGACTTGCAAACCAACTTCACCGTTCACGTCCAGACATTTTATGACGCGTCTAAACCACACGAAACCACACTTTAACTCATTTCTACCTCAAAACCCCTATTTGTACCTTTGTTCGTTTGAACTACAACTACCCAAACCGATTATCAATTTAACGCCATAATTGCATTTTAAGCACTTCTACACATTATAAACACTAACCATATCACTCAAAAATATCCGGTTGACCAAATTATTCAAAGCCCCTTTATAAACCAAGCCAATTTAGCTCATCTACTCAAGTTTCATTCAATCCAAACACATTTAATCACCAACCTAGGTTCACTAGCATCCATAGTACCCTTAGATATCATCAATTCAAGCTCATAATACAAATATAACTGAAAACCCCCAAAAATTACTATTCATTGTCTTCTCCAACTATCATTCTCCATTTTTAGCCATCAACCTTGCTAAAAAATCATAGAATAATGTTCGACTAACTTAATAGAAGTCAATTTAAGCATAGAAATGCATGTACAAGCAATATAGCATCAAATCTTAAAATTAAAGTTTGTAGGCAAAACATTTAAATGCAAAAATAGAGTTGAAACCCTCACCTATACAAGATGTAGAAGCTTGAAGAAGACTTTTGGATAGCTCAAACACCTCCTAATGCAAGCTCAACGGATCAAACTTGAAGATTTGTGAAAAAAATTCTTTTTTTTACCTTGGCCGATTTTGGCCTATGCTTTTTGGTGGTTTTGTTTTGTTTTATGTATATATATATATGTGTCTGTAGTGTTATATTGGTTGGGTAATAGGTTTGGGTTTGATTAGAGAAAATGGGTCAAAGTTGGTTATTTTGGTTAAATATGTCTCTTGAATGTCACTATTCATGCGAGTACAAAATATTTTTATAACTCATACACCCGATATGCTATGTACGAAATTATATTTTTTTCATGCCTCCTAAATGTCAAGTATTATGGAAAAAATTTAGAATCAAGAAAATGAAATAGTAAAAAATGTAAGTGAATAGTAACCTTCCTTAAAATGCCATAAAATTAACATAAATACTTTATTAAGCACATAATCATATGTAAACAGGTTTCATACACTATCTGCTAAGTCCGGGACATCACAGTATGGCTTTGATTGGTTATGAAAAGTGTGCTAAATGCTTGAGTTTTGTGTTTATTAAAAGTAGTTAGGATGTTGATTTAAATTCCTTATTGTTGAATGTGTTACTAAGGCTTGTAATGGTGTCAATGTAGTTAGATTATGTGAAGGGAAAATGTATATGTTAAGTGTGGTTTAAGTGCTTGGTTGCTTGGTTAATTGAATGCGAACTGAATATGAAATGTTAATGTGTTCGGGAAATAACCTATTTTGTTGTTTTCCCTAAATGTTGTGAATACGTGATATGTGTTAAATACAAATGCTATTCAAATATGAATGTGAAGCGTAAGGTTGTAACCTTTAAACTAGATGCGGTAGTTTGTGTTGCACTGGGCCGCATCGAGTTTGCCAGACGATGACACGACTACTGATGCTCTAATCCCTATCACGAATGAATAGAGTGTTTCATGCGGGTATGGGTCATAGGTTTGGTGTATATCCGGAGTACATCTGGCGCATGGGCAGGGTTCGTGATGGTGCATGGGGAACGTCATTAGCAGAACGAGCGTATACTTACTATGTGTTTATTTACTTTGCAACACTCGCACCCTTTATACTTGTTCCATTTGATGTTCGTGGAATTTTTTCAAATGGAGTTTTTGAAGTTAAAGGGCTTTTCAAAACCTTCCCTTACTCCCCCCTCACTGAGTTTGTGAAAACTCACCCCCGTTTGCTAACATTCCAGGAGAGCCCGATGTGGAATATGTTGAGTACGTGCTAACCTATTTTGAGCCTAAGGCTTAGTTGCTAGATTGGTTGATGTCTATGTCACTTTGGATATTATTGTTGTGTTGTAAATATTATGGAGACCTATTGGATATATGTAAATTATGCTAAGCGTAAGATATTTACTGTAAAGTCTGTAGATTGTAATGTAATTCATAAGTCTATTTTGTTATGTCTTAGTGGCTAGGTTTATGAAGTATTTTGCGGCATGTACATTTGTAATTATGTTAAAGTAGTTGTGACAGATGGCTTATACTTTGGTAGTATGTTGGAAGGTCTATGGTTGTAAATTTGGCTTACTTGTGGATTATATGAGTTGTTGTGCAGGTTTTATTTATTTTTGGGGTCATGTTTTAAGCGTTATAATACCGAAATTCCGTCGCATCCCAACTTGCTTTTAGGTGGGGTCGAGCTGGGGCGTGACAAGTCTTAGATGCATAAGTAATAGCTAGGAAACTTTAATAACATCTTAAAGGAAGTATTCTACAAGAGGGACAAAAAAGAGATAGATATCTCGGCTACTGAGAATACAAAAAATGCCCTTGCTAACCTCATAGTACATTTAGGTTTTTCAACCTTGACTTATTCTACTAAAAAGTCATGGCTGTACTCCAAGATGAATACTATTGTCCACCAAAGCTCGTCATACTATGTATGACCTTTTGCTTCGACCTACTAAGTTAAATGACCAAAGTACCCCTCCATGTGACGTAATCAAGAAATACTTTACTGTACTATCTGTTCCTTGATTGCATCTCCTTCTTGAGACATCTAAATCCTTTGAGTAACTATCCTTCGGATATAGAACACTTGATCTATGGAGTGACCTTTAAACCAGATATCCTAATATACCCTTTTGATATACTATGACACCCCATATTTTGCTTTATCTCGATTTGCGTGTTTTACTTGATTTTGTGTGAATTGACCTGTTTATGTGCTATATGACTTAGAATGTGCTAAATATGTGATTAATACTCCTAATACATGCTAAGTGTGCATTCATGAAATTTTTATAAAAAAAAGGAATCAGAAATTTTATCGTCGGTTTTGGTGAATAGTATTTTTGAACACCTGTCCGCTAAAATTTTTACAGGGGTGTTTTAAACATTTTAAAACCTAGTTCTCGGGTATTAATAGACCCGTGTTTGATTAAAACGGATTTGGAATCGATTTTAGAATTTTAAAGGTTTTTACACTTTCTTTTGCAAGAAAACGAGTTTTAAGCCGACTCGGGTGAAACTGTTTTAATGTAACACTCTTTGTCACCTAAAATATATTGTCTAGAATTAATTTAGTTGTCAATTTAATAGTTGAGCAAGAAATAGTCATTAAATGAATTAAAAGACTAAAAATAGAATTAAAAGACTAAATAAAACTAATTGACTTTCTTTTAAATTGTTGACCTTTACTTAATATGCATCAACACACACTTGCACAACACAAAAACATACTCATTTTACACCTACATGGCCGAGAGCCATTAAAGAGAAAAGCCAAGGTTTTCTTCAAGTTTTCAAAGGCAAATTTTCATTAGAAGTTGCAATTAAAGGCCAATTTCCATCAACCAAAGCTTGATTCCACCTCTTGAGCATCCATTGAGTATCTTTGTACCTTCAAAACACATCAAAGGTGGAGAAAAATTCTAGATCTCAAAAGCTATTTTTTATGTTTTTGCATATAATTGAATATTGAACTGTTAGAATGTTAATTTGAAGTTATATTATTGCTCAGTGCATGCTAAGGATCGATTATATGTATTCTTATAAGATTTGAACCGTTGTAGCATAAATTTTTATTTTTGGGTATTTAAAGTTGATAGTTTGGCCAATTGTTGAATATTTTGAGTTGTAATGGTTGGAATCGATTACCGTCGATTTCTAAAAATTTTTTAATGACGTAGTAGCGCTGTTATAATTCCGAATTTTCGATTTCGATGTTGGTATGAAAGTCTGGAAATTTCAGCCTTGACGCATTGAGGTTTTAGGGTTATTGGGCTTAATTTTAATGTGTTTTGGTTGGTTTCCGAGAGGGCTAATGTAGTTGTTCGAATGGGTGAGTGATAGAAACTGATTTGGAGTTGTTTGGATTAGTAGAATGTAAGATATGATTATTTGAAGTTTAGGTTGTCTTTCTTTAAAATGTTGAGTGATGCCTTTAGATGATTGGGTGGCGTTGGAGTGATTGAATTGTGAGTTGTTAATGGTTAAACTAGGGTTTGATTGTGTGTTAAATGCATGTTAAGTTGGATGGCCTACTCTGTCATCTAACTTAGTTGTTGGTGGTTTAATTGATTATTTGATGTTATATTGATGAAAAGATGATTATTGATTGATTATTGATGAACCAGGAGATAGTCAACGGAAAAGGTTGTCCTCATGTGATGTGATGTTTATTATTATTGCTGAGTCTTGGTATGTGTGTGTCACCTCTCGGGCAGCGTCAGGCTGTCGAGTTGATAACGGCATGACTACTAGAGGCTACCCCCAGCTTGCATGACGGAGGTGTCATAGAGGGAGGGGCTAGTGAGGTACCTCGGGTGCATGAGTAATAGGGAGTTATAAGAAGAACGCTTGAGATCGTGATGGCATTTGGAGCTACACCAACTAGAGTATCCTTTATTGATTGGTCATTATAGTTATGTGTTTATATTGTTATTGATGTTTTATTGTGTGTTTACTGCTCAAAGGATCATTTCCATGGAGTATAGTAAATACTGTTAGAAATCTATCGGATCCTCACTGAGCTTGTTTTATATCAGCTCACTCTCTATTATTGCATGCTTACAGGTGTCTTTGAGCAAGATTACGGGTACGTGTCTCAAGAAGAGGATAATGTGCCGTATGTGGACGAGTCCTATGTGCCAGAGTCTTGTCCTTGATGCTTGAGATGTTGTATACTCTATTATCTTGTATATTAAACTAGTTGTCTTTTATTTACTTTGTAGTTTATGATGTATAAGTTGTAGTAAAGATAATGAACTAAATGATGCTAACTTAGTAGTCTTCCTTTTGTTATGATTAGGTTGCTAGGTCGGTTCAATCTATTTTGTATTGTATATTAAAGTTAAGGTATTATGTTGGAACGGAGGCGTATAACTAAGAATGATTATTGTATAATATGGTTATGTTATATGTTGTAAACTTAATTGAGGAGTTGTTTATTGAATGGTTGAGGAGTTTGGTTGTATGGTATTCTGAGAGGTTGGTTTAGAGCCTCGATGTTTTAATTACTGTCATTATACTACCGAAATTTTGTTGCGTCCTGACTGATCGTAGGTGGGGTCGAGTTGGGGCGTGACATTTAAGTGGTATCAAAGCACATGTTAGCTGTCAGCCGGGGTATTCTCGGAATGTGGGTAATGGTCTTAGCATGAAAGTATGTATGAAATGAACGAAAAGTGAACTATGTGTTAATATGATTAAATGATTATGTGATTATGTGATTATGTTATTTAGTGCTTATGTGATTATGTAATCAATTTGTTTATGTGATTGACACTTAAGTGATTTATGTGTTTATGTGAATTGTTGTTTATTTGCTAATAATTGTCTATAGCCTGTTTACATGCTATAACCTGTGCTAACTCTTTGATTAGTAGAATGACTAGTAGACTGAGAACGAGAGGTAGGCCCGAAGCAGTTGATGAGGTTCCGGGTAATGAGGCACCGGGCCGAGAAATGGGTGATGATCATTTCAGTGCAGCTATGGATAGGATAGCTGAGGTTATGGCCAGTCAGGAATAGTTGCTAGCAGGGCAGGCTACCCAAGTTCAGACTTTGCAGGCACGGTTACTGAACATATAGGGTGGATCCCACGGGCGTGGTACACTGAAGGAGTTCTTGGGGTACTATCCACCGAGGTTTCAGGGGGAACCAGATGATCGGAAAGCCGAGGCATGGATTAGTAAAGTGGAGAAAATATTTGACCCTATGGATTATACTAATGAAAGAAAGGTCACCTTTGCCGTTTATTTGTTTGATGATGAGGCAGAGGAGTGGTGGCGCATGGTGAAATCTAGTTGGGAGACCCAAGGTATTCCGTATGTTTGGGATACCTTTTTGAGAGCTTTCCGGGCGAAATATGTCCCGAGGATTGCACGGGAGAGGAGAGAGGCCGAGTTTCTGTCCTTAGTTCAGGGAGATGCTTCAGTGGCACAATATGAGGCTACTTTTACTAGGTTGTCCCGGTATGCACCGGAGTTTGTGGCTGACGAGGAGCGCAAGACTCGTAGGTTTGTGTTGGGTTTGAGGCCCGAGATTCAGGATGCGATGGCCCTGAATCAGTATGATATACTTACTGAGGCCTTTGATGCAGCTTCTAGGTTAGAGAAGAAAAATGGGGAACATATTGTATCTAGTCAACCTAGCAAGAGGCCCTTTCAGCCGCAGGGTCAGCAGGGCATGTATAGACCTTCGGTACAGCAGGGTGGTTATAGGCCTGCAGTACAGCAGAGTTCTTTCAGACCACAGAGTCAGCAGAGTTATTACCGGCCACAGTTTTAGCAGGGGTCATATCAGGTTCAGTCTCAGTTTAGGCCGGCCTAGTCTCAGGGTCATTATAGGCCTAGTGTTGTGAGACCTCAGCAGCAGGCTGGTACAACTGCTTCTTCAGCTTCTGGTTCTTCCAGGGGCAGTGTCAGTGCATCATCACCGCAGTGTACTTACTGCAAGCGCCAAAGCCATGTGGAGGCCGACTGCAGGGTAAAGATAGGGACGTGTTTGGGTTGCGGCAACAATCGGCATAGGGCGAGGGATTGCCCTAGATATCTGAGGACTGAGAGTCGGGTAGCGACCCAGGGTTATCAGGGTTCTACCTACTGGTGGTGTACCTCAGTAGCAGCGGGTTCAGGCTCGGGCCTACGCAGTTGACTTGGAGGAGATGCCTGAGGAGACTATAGTTGTGGAAGGTAACTTCCTTATACTTGATCAACTTGTTAAAGTGTTGATTGATTCTGGTGCTATGCAATCTTTCATTACTCCTGCTTGCGTGCAACGTGTTAATGTGCAACCTAAAAGATTGCCTTATGTGGTTGAGATTGGTACCTCTTTGACTGATAAGTATGTGACTGGCTTAGTATGTAAGGATTGTGAAATACATGTTAAGGGGTATAATTTTCCTTTGGACCTTATCTTATTTCCTATCCGAGGGTACGATGTTATCTTGGGTATGGATTGGCTTTCTAAGTATGATGCCCAGTTGAACTGTAGAACAAAAGTAGTACAGTTTCGTTGCCAGATCAGCCAGTAGTTGAGATAGTAGGGAACTGGGGTGCTAAGACGAGTTTTGTTATCTCAACAACTAAAGCCGTTAAGTTGGTGAGTAAGGGGTGTTCGGGTTATCTAGCTTATTTGATCAACAAGCCATCTGATAAGCTATAGCTGAAGGAAGTACCTATTATTCGGGAATATCCCAATGTATAACCCGAGGAGTTGCCAAGGTTACCGCCAGAGAGAGATGTGGAGTTTATGATCAATCTTATTCTCGATACTCAACCTATTTCTAAATCAGCATACCAGATGGCACCAACTGAGTTGAAAGAGCTAAAAACTCAGTTGCAGGAGTTAATAGAGAAGGGTTTCATTTAGTAGAGTTCTTCACCGTGGGGAGCACCTGTGTTATTTGTGAAGAAAAAAGATGGTACCTTGAGATTATGCATTGACTATCATGGTTTGAATCAAGTGACCATCAAGAATAAGTATCATTTGCCATTGATTGACGAGTTGTTTGATCAACTTCAGGGAGCCAAAGTCTACTCTAAGTTTAACTTGAGGCAGGGGTATTATCAGCTTCGGATTCGCACGGAAGACGTTCCGAAGTCTGCCTTCAGGACTCGGTATGGGCATTATGAGTTTGTGGTTATGCCCTTTGCATTAACTAATGCACCGGCAACATTTATGGATCTTATGATCGGGTTTTTCAGCCGTACTTGGACCAGTTTGTGGTGATCTTTATTGATGATATATTGGTTAATTCTAGGTCTGAATCGGAGTACGAGCAACATCTACGGTTTGTCTTACAGAAGCTGCAGGAGCATCAGTTGTTTGCGAAGTTCAGCAAATGTGAATTTTGGCTACAACGCATATCTTTTCTTGGCCATGTTATCACACAGAGCGGTATTTCTGTATATCCCACTAAGATTGAAACGGTGATGTCTTGGAAACGGCCAGAGAATGTTTCGGAGGTTCGTAGCTTTCTTGGCTTGGCGGGTTATTACCGTAGGTTTGTGAAAGACTTTTCTAAGATTGCCAGGCCACTTTCTAAGTTAACTCAGAAACAGACTAGCTTTGTTTAGGATGAGAAATGTGAGAGTGGGTTTCAGGAGTTGAAAAAGAGATTGACTATCGCTCCAGTACTTGCTCTACCAAAGGGGACTAATAATATGGTTATCTACAGTGATGCATCCAAGGAGGGCTTGGGATGTGTACTTATGCAGAATGGTCGGGTTATTGCCTATGCTTCTAGGAAGTTGAAACCATATGAGATGAACTATCTGACTCATGATCTTGAGTTGGCAGTTGTTGTTTTCTCACTAAAAAAGTGGCGTCATTATCTGTGGGGCAGTAAGTTCGAGATTTTCACTAATCATAAGAGTCTTAAGTATTTATTCTCACAGAAGGAGTTGAATATGCGTCAGCGAAGGTGGATGGAACTTCTTGGAGATTATAATTGTTCTACCAGTTATCTGCCTGGGAAGGCAAATATTGTAGCAGATGCTCTTAGCCGTAAGGCGAGTGTTTCTTGTTTGGCTGTCAAGAAGTGGTAGGTTCTTCAGGAATTCACTTATTGGAGACCAGAGTTAACTCAGGTTAGGGTGATATGTTCACATCTCCGTATTCAGCCTTTATTGTTGTCTCAGATCAGAGAAGCTCAGCAACTTGATGTTAAACTTCAGAAGATCAAGGATCAGATCACCGATGATCAGTCTGACTTCAAATTACTTGAGGATGGTATTCTTCGGTTTTGGAGTAGGGTTTATGTTCCCGATGAACCGGGCTTGAGGCGAGGTATTTTGGAGGAGGTTCATAATTCTAAGTACACCATTCATCCTGGTAGAAACAAGATGTATCGGGACTTGAAGCAACATTATTGGTGGAATAATATGAAGATGGAAGTTGCTCAGTTCATATCTAGATGTTTGACTTGTCAGCGAGTGAAAGCCGAGCATCAACAACCTACAGGTTTGCTTCAGCCGTTGGCTATACCACAATGGAAATGGGAGCATATTACAATGGACTTCGTCACTGGGTTACCTAGAACATCGAGAGGTAATGATGCAGTTTGGATTGTCGTGGATCATTTGACGAAGACAGCTCACTTTATTTCGATGCAGATGGGAGATGAAGTTGCAAAGTTGATAGATCTTTATTTGGATCAGATTGTCAGACTTCATGAGATTCCATCTAGTATTGTCTCGGATCGAGATCCTCGATTTACTTCTCGTTTGTGGGAGAAACTTCAGGAGACTTTGGGTACTCAGCTTAATTTCAGTACAACGTATCATCCACAGACCGACGGTCAGTCTGAGAGGACTATTCAGATTCTGGAAGATATGCTCAGGGCTTATGTTCTGGACTTCGGGAAGAACTAGGAGAAACATCTACCACTTGCCGAGTTTGCCTAATAGTTATCAAGCAACTATTGGGATGGCACCTTTTGCAGCTCTTTACAGCCGTAAGTGTCATTCACCTTTGTATTGGGATGAAGTAGGGGAGATGAGGACTATTGATCCGACTATTATGCCAGAGCTTCTAGAGAAAATTGAGAATGTTCAGTTGATCAGGCAAAGAATGCTTGTGGCGCAGAGTAGATTCAAGAGTTATGCTGATAAGCGTCGTCGGGATTTGGAATTTTCAGTCGGGGATCGGGTTTTCTTGAGACTGTCACCTCGTAAGGAGTTTGCTTGTTATGGTAAAGGTGGTAAGCTGAGTTCGAGGTTTGTAGGGCCGTTTGAGATTACTGGTAGAGTTGGCAAGTTGGCATATCTGTTGGCTTTACCGGAGAATTTCTCTAATATTCATGATGTCTTTCACGTGTCGAATTTGCGGAAGTATAATCTGGATCCTTCTTATATTCTAGAGCCATAGCCGTTACAGCTTCGTGATAATTTGACTTATGATGAGAAGCCGATTCGCATTCTTGATAAGATGGAACGGGAACTGAGATCGAAGAAGATTCCGATGGTCAAAGTATTGTGGAAGCATCACGGTATTAAGGAGCCTACTTGGGAGAGGCGAGATTAGATGCAGCAGCAGTACCCAGATCTTTTCCGTTCAACAAGTAAGAATTTCGGGGACGAAATTTCTTTAAAGGGGGAAAAATGTGAGAATCCATATTTTGCTTTATCTCGATTTGCGTGTTTTATCTCGTTTTGTGTGAATTGACCTGTTTATGTGCTATATGACTTAGAATGTGCAAAATATGTGATTAATACTCCTAATACATGCTAAGTGTGCATTCATGAAATTTTCATAAAAAACGGAATCAGAAATTTTATCGTCGGTTTTGATGAATAGTGTTTTGGAACACCTGTTCGCTAAAATTTTTACAGGGGTGTTTTAAACATTTTAAAACCTAGTCCTCGGGTATTAATAGACCGGTGTTTGATTAAAACAGATTTGGAATCAATTTTGAAATTTTAAAGGTTTTTACACTTTCTTTTGCAAGAAAACGAGTTTTAAACCGATTCGAGTGAAACTATTTTAATGTAACACTCATTGTCACCTAAAATATATTGTCTAGAATTAATTTAGTTGTCAATTTAATAGTTGAGCAAGAAATAGTCATTAAAGGAATTAAAAGACTAAAAATAGAATTAAAAGACTAAATAAAACTAATTAACTTTCTTTTAAATTGTTGACCTTTACTTAATATGCATCAACACACACTTGTACAACACAAAAACATACTCATTTTACACCTACATGGCCGAGAACCATTAAAGAGAAAAGCCAAGGTTTTCTTCAAGTTTTCAAAGGCAAATTTTCATTAGAAGTTGCAATTAAAGGCCAATTTCCATCAACCAAAGCTTGATTCCACCTCTTGAGCATCCATTGAGTATCTTTGTACCTTCAAAACACATCAAAGGTGGAGAAAAATTCTAGATCTCAAAAGCTATTTTTTATGTTTTTGCATATAATTGAATATTGAACTGTTAGAATGTTAATTTGAAGTTATATTATTGCTCAGTGCATGCTAAGGATCGATTATATGTATTCTTATAAGATTTGAACCGTTGTAGCATAAATTTTTATTTTCGAGTATTTAAAGTTGATAGTTTGGCCAATTGTTGAATATTTTGAGTTGTAATGGTTGGAATCGATTACCGTCGATTTCTAAAAAAATTTTAATTACGTGGTAGCGCTGTTATAATTCCGAATTTTCGATTTCGATGTTGGTATGAAAGTCTGGAAATTTCAGCCTTGACGCATTGAGGTTTTAGGGTTATTGGGCTTAATTTTGATGTGTTTTGGTTGGTTTCCAAGAAGGCTAATGTAGTTGTTCGAATGGGTGAGTGATAGAAACAGATTTGGAGTTGTTTGGATTAGTAGAATGTAAGATATGATTATTTGAAGTTTAGGTTGTCTTTCTTTAAAATGTTGAGTTATGCCTTTAGATGATTGGGTGGTGTTTGAGTAATTGAATTGTGAGTTGTTAATGGTTAAACTAGGGTTTGATTGTGTGTTTAATGCATGTTAAGTTGGATGGCCTACTTTGTCATCTAACTTAGTTGTTGGTGGTTTAATTGATTATTTGATGTTATATTGATGAAAAGATGATTATTGATTGATTATTGATGAACCGGGAGATAGTCAACAGAAAAGGTTGTCTTCATGTGATGTGATGTTTATTATTATTGCTGAGTCTTGGTATGTGTGTGCTACCTCTCGGGCAGCGTCGGGTTGATAACGGCATGACTACCAGAGGCTATCCCCAGCTTGCATGACGGAGGTGTCATGGAGGGAAGGGCTAGTGAGGTACCTCGGGTGCGTGAGTAATGGGGAGTTATAAGAAGAACGGTTGAAATCGTGATGGCGTTTGGAGCTACACCAACTAAAGTATCCTTTATTGATTGGTCATTATAGTTATTTGTTTATATTGTTATTGATGTTTCATTGTGTGTTTACTGCTCAAAGGATCATTTCCAAGAAGTATAGTAAATACTGTTAGAGATCTATCGGATCCTCACTGAGCTTGTTTTATATAAGCTCACTCTCTATTATTGCATGCTTACAGGTGTCTTTGAGCAAGATTACGGGTACGTGCCTCCAGAAGAGGATAATGTGTTGTATGTGGACGAGTCCTATGTGCCAGAGTCTTGTCCTTGATGCTTGAGATGTTGTATACTCTATTATCTTGTATATTAAACTAGTTGTCTTTTATTTACTTTGTAGTTTATGATGTATAAGTTGTAGTAAAGATGATGAACTAAATGATGCTAACTTAGTAGTCTTCCTTTTGTTATGATTAGGTTGCTAGGTCGGTTCAATCTATTTTGTATTGTATATTAAAGTTAATGTATTATGTTGGAATGGAGGCGTATAACTAAGAATGATTATTGTATAATATGGTTATGTTGTATGTTGTAAACTTAATTGATGAGTTGTTTGTTGAATTGTTGAGGAGTTTGGTTGTATGGTATTCTGAGAGGTTGGTTTAGAGCCTCGGTGTCTTAATTACTGTCGTTATACTGTCAAAATTCCATTGCGTCCTGACTGATCGTAGGTGGGGTCGAGTTGGGGCATGACATATACCACTAAGTTTAGATATAGATGATCTACCGGATAATTACAAAGGAGCTATTATTTCGTCACTTGACGACATAGAGATTATTGTATACGCACGTGTTTCTAGATTTTGTTCATAACCAAATAATAGTTAGAACCTATGGTGGTTGAGGAAAAACTTATTTCTTATACCTACAAATTGGGGTTACAACATCTATGACCAACTCTGATAATAAAATATGGATATTTTGGGATCACCAACTAAGCTACTACATATTAAGTAATCATACCCAGTGTATGACACTGGATGTGTCGGTTCCCTGGCTTCCTATTAAGATGGTTTTGTCTTTTATATATGCCAAAACCGATAGATTTGAAAGGCAAGACTTATGGAATGAACCAAAAACCATTTCTGCAAATAGAGTAGAACCTTAGATGGTAGGAGGGGATTTCAATACTATTTTAACAATTGATGAGAGCATAAATGGTTCCTTACCTAATAGGGGATCTATAAAAGACTTTAACAATTGTCTAACAGATTGTGGTTTATGTGATGCTGGATTCGAAGGACAACCTTTTACTTGGGAAATGAGTGGGATGATGCAAAGACTTGATAGAATATGCATCAATAGTGAATGGGCTATTAAGTTTGACCAAATGAAGATCTCTCATTTAGCTAATGTGGGATCTGACCATTGTCAACTCTTTACCATATGCTCTCCTACAACAAATAAAAGACCTAGCTCATTTAGGTTCATTAATGCATGTACAAAGCACCAGGGATTTTTGCAACTGGTTAGCAATAGTTGGCAAGAGGATATTAAAGGGAGAGGGTTATTAAAATTTTGGCTGAAACAACAAAGATGGAAAAAAACTCTAAAAAATTGGAATAAGTTCCAGTTTGGGGACATATTCCAAAGAGTTAAAGAGGTTGAACTAGAAGCTTAGAATATGGAAGAACAGTATATGGTTTGCCCCAATCCTGTGAATAAAGACAAGTGGCAACAGGCTACTGTTAATCTGAATCATGCTCTTGCTATTGAAGAAAATTTTTGGCAACAAAAGGCTGGAGTGAAATAGGTCCGTGAAGGGGACATAAACACTAAATTCTTCCAAATGATGGTGAGAAAAAAGAGAATAAAAAGCAAATCTGGCAAATTGAAAATGAAAATGGTGACTCTCTTGATCAAATTCAGGACATTAAAGACAGTGCCAGTAAATTATTCTCTAGTTTGCTAACAAAAAAGACTAATAGGAAATTTTCACGGACTTGGGACTGAAGGATCATTTATGTTTAAAGCTATGAACATCATCTAGCTAAGAATCAAGCGGAAGCATAATATGAAGTTCAAAAATTATGTAATTCAAAGCATAATGTTCATATGAAACTCTAATCTTGATATCATGTGATTAACATATGAAAAACATATATATAACAAATATATATATTGACAAGAGATAGAAGAAGAAGATACATCTTGAAGACAACTCATAGACGGCATGAATCTGAAATTTTCCTCACTTGATGGAAGACACCACCTCTTGAAAGCACAAGAGCTCTAGTCGGCCCACACGAGCAAAGAATGGCTTCTCTATTTTCATGGTTGTTTTGTGCTAGATTTACCATGGAAGATTTATGAGCTTGTTTATGAAGAATAGAACAAAACCATTTCCTTCTTCTTCCTTGTTCTTGGCTACGGTTTTATGAAGAAGAAGAGAAGACAGCGTTTTCTCATTTGCTTCATTTTTCAACCATGTCTTATTTTTTCTCTTTGAAAAGTTGAAGAAGATTTTTCTTCTTATCTTTCTTGTTGAAATCATCCATGGAGGGCATGCAAAAAAACAAAAAGAAGACAACTCCTTCATCTCTTTGTGTAGTCTCCAACGTGTATTTGCAAGACACAAGACGCAAAGTCTTTGTCTTTTTTACTCTTGCTTTTACTAAAAAGACTCAAGACATAAAGCAAAAATACAAAAGACTCAAGAACTATTCTTTGTCTTCTTTTTCTTCTTGCTTTGACCGACCAAGACTTTTTGAAAAGAACAAACAAAAATGCTTTGTCTTCTCTTGCTAGTCTTGACCGTAAAAGACCATACAAACACATATACATTTGTCTTGCTTTTGCCTTCTCAAGACAAGTTAGCTCATTTAACTATTAAACTAAGCCTTCAATTGTTGACTTTCTTGGAAGATAAAGAATATACATATTGTCACGCCCCAACTCGACCCCACCTACGATCAGTCAGGACGCAACGGAATTTCGGCGGCATAACGACAGTAAACAGATTTCCGAGGTTCTATACTAACCTCATTAAACAACATACAACCAGTAATTCCTCAATATAAACAACAACATACAACACAACCATATTATACAATAAAACATCCTCGTTATACGCCTCCGTTCCAACATGACATACAATACCTCAACTTTATCATACATTTCAAAAGTAAGTTGAGACACAACTACAATTTAACCATAGACAAAAGAAAGCCACTAAATTAACATCATTTGCTTCATCATCTTTTCAATATCTATTACATTAAGAACCGTAAACCATATAAAGTCTATTAAACTAATAAACAAGACATTTAACAACATAAAGTCATGGATAAGACTCGGGAACATATGACTCATCCACAAAAGGCACATTTTCCACATTCTCCTCTTCAGGAGGCACGTACCCGAAATCTTGCGAAAGTACACCTGAAACATGCATTAATAGAGAGTGAGCTTATATACATAAGCCCAGTGAGGATCCGATAGATCTCGACAGTATTCACTACGCTCCTTGGATTTAGTCCTTTGAGCAAGTAAACACACAACAACAATAATAACATAAATAAAGCTATCATCACATAACTATATGACCATTCAATAAGGATACTCTATTTGGTGTAGCTCCAAACGCCATCACGATCTCAACCGTTCTTCTTATAACTCCCCATTACTCACGCACCCGAGGTACCTCACTAGCCCCTTCCCTCCATGACATCTCCGTCATGCGAGCTGGGGGTAGCCTATGGCAGTCATGCCGTTATCAACCCGACAGCCCGACGCTGCCCGAGAGGTGGCACACACATACCAAGGCTCCATATTCATCAATCATCATGCAAGCATAAATCAATCAATCAATTGGGAGATCAGTAACAAGAGTGCCCGAGTCCCGCATTCAATAATAATCAATCAATAACATCAATATAACATCAATATAACATCAATATTAAATTAAACATCAAACAACGTAGTTAGATGACAAAGTAGGCCATCTAACCGGACATGCATAATATACATAATTAAACTCTAAATTACTCAACAACAACTCACCATTCATCACTCGAACACTACCCAACCATCTAAGGCATCGTTCAAGAAATTAAAGAATGACAACCTAAACTTCTAAAATTCATAACTTACAATCTACTAATCCAAACATTGCCAAATCAGTTCCTATCACTCACCCATTCAACCTACTACATTAGCCCTCTCGGAAATCCACCATAACACCTCCAAATCATGCCCGATAACCCTAAAACCCTATGACGTCATGGCTGGATTTTCCGGATTTTCACACAAACAATGTAATCGAAAATTCGGCATTACAACAGCGCTAACACGTAATTATCAAGTATTTAGAAATCGACGGCAATCGATTTCGAGCAACGCAACTCAATTAAATCAACTTTGAACATTTTAATCAAAATTAAATACCCGGAAAATAAAAATTATGCTATATCCGACAGAAACTCGTAGTATTAGTATATAATGATCCCTAGCATGCAAGGAGCAATAATCTAACATCAGATTTCAATTCTAACGGTTCAATCTTCATTTATACGCAAAAACACAAAAATGACATTTTGAGATCTAGAATTTTTCTCTCACCTTAGATGCGATATAAGCCTAGGAATGCGTGCAATGCGTGCCCAACAAGCAGAATCCAAGTCAGTGCGAAGTTTCACGGACAAAAACTAGGTTTTTCTTTAAAAAATTGGATTGAAAGCTTAAGTTTTTCTCTTCTCTTTTCTCTCCTCAACCTCTCGGCAATGTGTGTGTGTGTGATGGTGTTTTTGTGTTGTGTGAGTGTGTGTAGGTGACATTAGCTTATAAGATCAATTATTTAATTAAAGTCAAAGTTATTTTAATAGGTATTTTTGTATTTTTAATGACTTTAATTGCATTTTATTGCTCACCAAGTTAAAAATAATTATGCAACCCCCAAGATATCTCAAGTGAGTTATTTTTAGGTGACAAGAAGTTTTACATTCAAAGAATTCCACCCGAGTCGGCTTAAAACTCGATTTTCGCAAAAGTCGGTGTAAAAACCCTAATAAATTCTTAAGCCGATTTTAAAACCGTTTTCATCAAACACAGGTCTATTAAAGTCCGTGGACTAGGTCTAGAAGGGTTAAAAAGACCAGTTTCAAAATTATAGCGGACGTGTTTCGAAAACACTATTCATTGAAAATCGACGATAAAATTTCTGACTCCGTTTTTGATGAAAATTTCATGAATGCACATTTAGCACGTATTAGGAGTATTGAAATCAAAATTATAACTTTCTAGGTCCTATAGCACATAAACAGGTCATATGCACGCAAAACGAGGTAAAGCACGTAAAACGAGATAAGCAAGAAAGTGGGGTTTCACATTCTCCCCCCCTTATAGAAATTTCGTCCTCGAAATTCTTACTTGATGTACGGAATAGATCTGGGTATTGCTGCTGCATCTGATCTCGTCTCTCCCACGTAGCTTCCTCAATACCGTGATGCTTCCACAACACCTTAACCATCGGAATCCTCTTCGACCTCAACTCTCGGTCCATCTGATCTAGAATACGAATCGGACGCTCGTCATAAGTCAAATTCTCACGAAGCTGTAACGGCTCTGGCTCAAGAATATGAGAAGGATCCGGATTGTATTTCCGCAAATTAGACACGTGAAACACATCGTGGACATTAGAGAAGTTCTCCGGTAAAGCCAACCGATATGCCAACTTACCAACCCTGCCAGTAATCTCAAACGGCCCAACAAATCTCGGACTCAGCTTTCCACCTTTACCATAACGAACAAACCCCTTTCGAGGAGACAATCTCAAGAAAACCCGATCTCCAACTGCAAACTCCAAGTCTCGACGACGCTTATCAGCATAACTCTTGAATCTACTCTGTGCCGTAAGCATTCTCTGCCTGATCAACTGGACATTCTCGATCTTCTCAAGAAGTTCTGGCATAATAGTCGGATCAACAGTCTTCATCTCTCCTACCTCGTCCCAATATAAAGGTGAACGGCACTTACGACCGTAAAGAGCTGCAAAAGGTGCCATTCCAATAGTAGCTTGATAACTATTGTTATAGGCAAACTCGGCAAGTGGTAGATGTTTCTCCCAGTTCTTCCCGAAGTCCAGAACACAAGCCCTAAGCATATCTTCCAGAATCTGAATAGTCCGCTCAGATTGACCGTCGGTCTGTGGATGATACGCTGTACTGAAGTTCAACTGAGTACCTAAGGTCTCCTGAAGTTTCTCCCACAAACGAGAAGTAAATCGAGGATCTCGATCAGAGACAATACTAGATGGAATACCGTGAAGTCTAACAATCTGATCCAGATAGAGATCCGTCAGCTTTGTAACCTCATCTCCTAACCTCATGGAAATAAAATGAGCTGTCTTCGTCAAGCGATCCACGACAACCCAAACTGCATCATTACCCCTCGGTGATCTAGGCAAACCAGTGACGAAGTCCATTGTAATATGCTCCCATTTCCACTCTGGTATAGCCAACGGCTGAAGCAAACCTGCTGGTCGTTGATGCTCGGCTTTCACTCTCTGACAAGTCAAACATCTAGACACAAACTGAGCAACCTCCCTTTTCATGTTGTTCCACCAGTAATGTTGCTTCAAATCCCGATACATCTTGGTTCCACCGGGATGAATAGTATATTTAGAATTATGAGCTTCCTCCAGAATACCTCGTCTCAAGCCCGGTTCATCGGGAACACAAACCCTGTTCCGAAACCGAAGAATACCATCCTCATGCACTTTAAAGTCAGACTGATCATCTGAAATCTGATCCTTGATCTTCTGAAGGTTAACATCAAGCTGCTGAGCTTCCCTGATCTGAGACAACAATAAAGGCTGAATACGGAGATGTGAACACATCACCCCAACCTGAGTGAACTCTGGTCTCCAATAACTAAACTCCTTAAGAACCTCCCACTTCTTGACAGCCAAACAAGAAATACTAGCCTTCCGGCTGAGAGCATCTGCCACAACATTTGCCTTTCCAGGCAGATAATTGATAGAACAATTATAATCTCCAAGAAGCTTCATCCACCTCCGCTGGCGCATATTCAACTCCTTCTGTGAGAATAAGTACTTAAGACTCTTATGATCAGTGAAAATCTCGAACTTACTGCCCCACAGATAATGACGCCACTTTTTCAGTGCGAAGACAACTGCTGCCAACTCAAGATCATGAGTCGGATAATTCACCTCATAAGGCTTCAACTTCCTGGAAGCATAGGCAATAACTCGGCCATCCTGCATAAGAACACATCCCAAGCCCTCCTTGGATGCATCACTGTAAATGACCATATTATCGGTCCCCTCTGGTAGAGCAAGTACTGGAGCGGTAGTTAACCTCTTTTTCAACTCCTGAAATCCACTCTCACACTTCTCGTCCCAATTAAAGATAGTCCGTTTCTGAGTCAACTTAGATAGTGGCCCCGCAATCTTTGAGAAGTCCTTGAAAAACCTACGGTAATAACCCGCCAAGCCAAGAAAGCTACGGACATCAGTAACACTCTCTGGCCGCTTCCAAGACATCACCGATTCAATCTTAGTGGGATCTACAGAAATACCACTCTGTGTAATAACATGGCCAAGAAAAGAAATCCGTTGCAGCCAAAATTCACATTTGCTGAACTTGGCAAACAACTGATGCTCCTGCAACTTCTCTAATACAAGCCGTAGATGTTGCTCGTGCTCCAATTCAGATTTAGAATAGACCAAGATATCATCAATAAAAATCACCACGAACTGGTCCAAGTACGGCTGAAAGACTCGATGCATAAGATCCATGAATGCTGCCGGTGCATTAGTCAAACCAAAGGGCATAACAACAAACTCATAATGCCCGTACCGAGTCCTGAAGGCAGACTTCGGAACATCGTCTGAGCGAATCCGAAGCTGATAATACCCCTGCCTCAAATCAAACTTAGAGTAGACTTTGGCTCCCTGAAGTTGATCAAACAACTCATCAATCAGTGGCAAAGGATATTTATTCTTGATGGTCACCTGATTCAAACCACGGTAATCAATACATAATCTCAAGGTGCCATCCTTCTTCTTCACAAATAAGACTGGTGCTCCCCAAGGTGAAGAACTCTGCTGAATAAATCCTTTCTCCAACAACTCCTGTAACTGAGTCTTCAACTCCTTCAATTCAGCTGGTGCCATCCGGTACGCCGATTTAGAAATAGGTTGAGTACCGGGAACAAGATTAATCACAAACTCTATATCCCTATCTCGCGGCAATCCTGGCAACTCCTCGGGAAATACATTAGGATATTCCCGGATAATAGGGACTTCCTCAAGCTGTAGCTTAACAGATGGCTTGTTGATCAAATAAGCTAGATAACCCGAACACCCCTTACTCACCAACTTAACGGCTTTAGTTGCTGAGATAACAAAACTCGTCTTAGCACCCCGGTTACCCGCTACCTCAACTACTGGCTGATCTGGCAAACGAAACTGTACTACCTTGGTTCTACAGTTCAACTGGGCATCATACTTAGAAAGCCAATCCATACCCAAGATAACATCATACCCCCGGATAGGAAATAAAATAAGGTCCGAAGGAAAATTATGCCCCTTAACATGTATTAAACAATCCTTACATACTAAGCCAGTAACATACTTATCAGTCAAAGAGGTACTAATTTCAACCACATAAGGCAATCTTTCAGGTTGCAATTTAACACGTTGCACACAAGCAGGAGTAATGAAAGAATGCGTAGCACCAGAATCAATCAACACTTTAACAAGTTGATCAAGTATAAGAAAGTTACCTTCCACAACTGCAGTCTCCTCAGGCATCTCCTCTAAGTCAACTGCATAAGCCCGAGCCTGAACCCGCTGCTGCTGTGGTACACTGCCCGTAGGCCTACCCTGGTAACCCTGAGTCGCTGCCCGACCCTCAGTCCTCGCATACTTAGGGCAATCCTTCGCCCTATGATCGATGCTACCACAACCCAAACATGTCCCTGCCTTTACCCTGCAGTCGGACTCTACATGCCCTGAGCGCTTGCAGTAATTACACTGCGATGATGTGGCACTAGCACTGCCCCTAGAATAACCAGAAGCTGAAGAAGCAGCTGATACAGCCTGCTGCTGAGGTCTCACCACACTAGGCCTATACTGACCCTGAGACTGGGCTGGCCTAAACTGAGTCTGAACCTGATATGGCCTCTGCTGAAACTGAGGCCGATAATAACTCTGCTGACTCTGTGGCCTATAAGAACCCTGCTGGGCAGGTGGCCTGTAGACAACCTGCTGTACTGGAGGCCTATATAAAACCTGCTGGCCCTGCGGCTGATACGGCCTCTTACTAGGCTGACTGGAGACAATCTGATCCCCTTTCCTCTTCTCTAACCTAGAAGCTGCCTCAAAAGCCTCAGTGAAAATATCATAACGATTCAGAGCCATCACATCCTGAATCTCGGGCCGCAACCCCAACATAAACCTGCGAGTCCTCCGCTCCTCGTCTACCACATACTCCGGTGCATACCGGGACAATCGAGTAAATGTGGCCTCATATTGAGCCACTGTAGCATCTCCCTGGACCAAGGCTAGAAACTCGGCCTCTCTCCGTTCCCTGCAAATCCTCGGGACATACTTTGCCCGGAAAGCCATCAGAAAGGTACCCCAAACATAAGGAATACCCTGTGCCGCCCAGCTAGTCCTAACCGTGCGCCACCACTCCTCTGCCTCGTCATCTAACAAATACACGGCAAAAGAGACTTTCTGCTCATCAGTATAGCCAAGTGGATCATAAATCTTCTCCAACTTGCTAATCCATACCTCCGCCTTCCTATCATCCGGTTCCCCCTGAAATCTCGGTGGGTGATATCCTAAAAAATCCTTCAGGGTACCACGCCCGTGGTTACCACCCTGAATATTCAGAAGCTGAGCCTGCATAGCCTGATTCTGGGCAGCCTGCCCTGCTAATAACTGTGCCTGACTAGCCACTAACTCTGCAATCCGTTCCATAGCTGCTCCTAATCGGTCATCACCCCCGTCACGGCCCGGTGCCACGTTACTCGGAGTCTCATCAGTCATCTCAGACCTACCTCTGGTTCTCGGTCGACCGGCCATTCTACTAATCAAAGAGTTAGCACAGTTATAGCACGTAGACAGGTTATAAACAACTATTAACACATAAATAACAAACTCATATAAAACACATAAACAAATTGATCACATAATCACATAAGCACTTAAGTCACATAATCACATAATCAATTAATCATACCAATCCATCTTTCATTTTTCTTTCCTTTCATCCATATTTCATGCTAAGACCATTACCCACATTCCGAGAATACCCCGGCTGACAACTAACATGAGCTCTGATACCACTTAAACTGTCACGCCCCAACTCGACCCCACCTACGATCAGTCAGGACGCAACGGAATTTCGGCGGCATAACGACAGTAAACAGATTTCCGAGGTTCTATACCAACCTCATTAAACAACATACAACCAGTAATTCCTCAATATAAACAACAACATACAACACAACCATATTATACAATAAAACATCCTCGTTATACGCCTCCGTTCCAACATGACATACAATACCTCAACTTTATCATACATTTCAAAAGTAAGTTGAGACACAACTACAACTTAACCATAGACGAAAGAAAGCCACTAAATTAACATCATTTGGTTCATCATCTTTTCAATATCTATTACATTAAGAACCGTAAAGCATATAAAGTCTATTAAACTAATATACAAGACATTTAACAACATAAAGTCATGGATAAGACTCGGGAACATATGACTCATCCACAAAAGGCACATTTTCCACATTCTCCTCTTCAGGAGGCACGTACCCGAAATCTTGCGAAAGTACACCTGAAACATGCATTAATAGAGAGTGAGCTTATATACATAAGCCCAGTGAGGATCCGATAGATCTCGACAGTATTCACTACGCTCCTTGGATTTAGTCCTTTGAGCAAGTAAACACACAACAACAATAATAACATAAATAAAGCTATCATCACATAACTATATGACCATTCAATAAGGATACTCTATTTGGTGTAGCTCCAAACGCCATCACGATCTCAACCGTTCTTCTTATAACTCCCCATTACTTACGCACCCGAGGTACCTCACTAGCCCCTTCCCTCCATGATATCTCCGTCATGCGAGCTGGGGGTAGCCTATGGCAGTCATGCCGTTATCAACCCAACAGCCCGACGCTGCCCGAGAGGTGGCACACACATACCAAGGCTCCATATTCATCAATCATCATGCAAGCATAAATCAATCAATCAATTGGGAGATCAGCAACAAGAGTGCCCGATTCCCGCATTCAATAATAATCAATCAATAACATCAATATAACATCAATATAACATCAATATTAAATTAAACATCAAACAACGTAGTTAGATGACAAAGTAGGCCATCTAACCGGACATGCATAATGTACATAATTAAACTCTAAATTACTCAACAACAACTCACCATTCATCACTCGAACACTACCCAACCATCTAAGGCATCGTTCAAGAAATTAAAGAATGACAACCTAAACTTCTAAAATTCATAACTTACAATCTACTAATCCAAACATTGCCAAATCAGTTCCTATCACTCACCCATTCAACCTACTACATTAGCCCTCTCGGAAATCCACCATAACACCTCCAAATCATGCCCGATAACCCTAAAACCCTATGACGTCATGGCTGGATTTTCCGGATTTTCACACAAACAATGTAATCGAAAATTCGGCATTACAACAGCGCTAACACGTAATTATCAAGTATTTAGAAATCGACGGCAATCGATTTCGAGCAACGCAACTCAATTAAATCAACTTTGAACATTTTAATCAAAATTAAATACCCGGAAAATAAAAATTATGCTATATCCGATAGAAACTCGTAGTATTAGTATATAATGATCCCTAGCATGCAAGGAGCAATAATCTAACATCAGATTTCAATTCTAACGGTTCAATCTTCATTTATACGCAAAAACACAAAAATGACATTTTGAGATCTAGAATTTTTCTCTCACCTTAGATGCGATATAAGCCTAGGAATGCGTGCAATGCGTGCCCAACAAGCAGAATCCAAGTCGGTGCGAAGTTTCACGGACAAAACCTGTGTTTTTCTTTGAAAAATTGGATTGAAAGCTTTAGTTTTCTCTTCTCTTTTTCTCTCCTCAACCTCACGGCAATGTGTGTGTGTGTGATGGTGTTTTTGTGTTGTGTGAGTGTGTGTAGGTGACATTAGCTTATAAGGTCAATTATTTAATTAAAGTCAAAGTTATTTTAATAGGTATTTTTGTATTTTTAATGACTTTAATTGCATTTTATTGCTCACCAAGTTAAAAATAATTATGCAACCCCCAAGATATCTCAAGTGAGTTATTTTTAGGTGACAAGAAGTTTTACATTCAAAGAATTCCACCCGAGTCGGCTTAAAACTCGATTTTCGCAAAAGTCGGTGTAAAAACCCTAATAAATTCTTAAGCCGATTTTAAAACCGTTTTCATCAAACACAGGTCTATTAAAGTCCGTGGACTAGGTCTAGAAGGGTTAAAAAGACCAGTTTCAAAATTATAGCGGACGTGTTTCGAAAACACTATTCACTGAAAATCGACGATAAAATTTCTGACTCCGTTTTTGATGAAAATTTCATGAATGCACATTTAGCACGTATTAGGAGTATTGAAATCAAAATTATAACTTTCTAGGTCCTATAGCACATAAACAGGTCATATGCACGCAAAACGAGGTAAATTACGTAAAACGAGATAAGCAAGAAAGTGGGGTTTCACACATATATATGCATCATATATATATATACATATATATGCATCATATATATATATATATATATATATATATATTGTGTCGTATTCTTCCACTATGGCATTTAGATATTCAATCTAATCACTATTAGTTGAGATTATGAAAACAACATTTTCATATTTTCACATTAGTCCCAATACTTAATAATAATTGCTTTTTGGCCTACACAATTGTTAACTCTTTAACAATATAAGAGAAACAAAATATAATTGTTAACACTTTAACAATTCAAGTGAAACTAAATCAAGCTCAATAGAAAAACCATTCACCATGGTCTATTGTGTGTGACTTTCTAGATTCACTGTTATATAGCACTGAAGAAACGTTGAACACTTTCAATGTTAATCAAACGATTCGATTTGTTTAGAGAATGTTTCCCATCATTCTGAAAACACCCTCAAAGTTCTTGAGTGACGTTCTAGCTACTAACGTATCAAGACAGTTTATAAAGCATTGAAGTCCTATTCAAGTGAATCTATTTATTGTCGCCGATTATCGTGCAATTCAATCCTTCCATTAATTGTCTCGTCGAGCAAGAACCATGATTCGATTAAGTTCATAAACTCGATATTATGCATAGATCTAATTGGTGTAATGAGAGATGACACATGGAAAACCCCTTTTCATCATTCATATCTCGGCTAAGGATTTCCTTATTAAACAACCAATCTTAGATGGCATAGGACATCGCCTCACGCCAGAGGTTAATGGATCCTATCTTGACCACTACTTGTCAATCACTATACTAGACGAATGAAACTACGAGAAGACGTATCTCATCTCGTTTGTCGAGACAAGCATTATCCAAACGTTAGAATCAAACCCCAATACATATGACAGCCATAATGTCTCAAGTCTAAGGATTACATGCACAATCGCAACGAATAACAAATTATTAATCCAAAGTCATGTCATTTGTTATTCACGTCACATTTAGTGATCTATTCAACTAATAATCACCCACATGTTTCTTAATCGCATCGCTATCCTATTATAGCACATGGGCCACCATCCTTTATCATTAATATCTATATGTTAATCAAAGGTAACAACACATGTGATAGTCCGTAATAGATTATTAAAGTCCCGATCAAATAATCTAAGGACTATGAATACTTTAAGTATTTATCATATTAAGGAAATACGCCAACATATTCTAAACGCTTTTAGAATACATTCATCTAATGAAAATACTTGGGACTCATTTATACAGATAAAGAAGGAAAATATGAATGTGCTAATCATGTCAATATGAAAACACACATATAGACATAAATGCCATAATGTACAAGTTAATGTCAAAATGCCCAAAAATATGTATCCAAATATGTAGCATTAGGGCATATCTCTATCAATCTCCCACTTGCACTAATGCTATGTTAAATATTATTAGCACAACATACAATGGTATCAAATATCCATCTTGTCAAAATGAGGACCTAGTTGTGATAGATTCATAGCTACGATTAGTGGGTCAGCTACATCAAGAGATGTGGCCGTGTTCTGCAAAGACATATCTCAATATGATTATTGGCTACAGATGTAACGCATGAAGATGGAAACACATTTCCAAATGTTTGGACATACAGTGAGACCTAGGTTCCACAAGCTTGTGTAGTAGCTCCGTATAGTCCTAACACAAAAGCATCACAATTGAACGGTAGGAACCATAACCAACTTGTAACACCCCGATCCCTCTCGAGACCGGAAGTTCTATCTATCAACTAATCACAACCCAATTCCAAACCCGGGTGTAAAATTTTAGGGAAAGACGGACGGAGTCTCCCTTGTGTCTAGGCAAAATGCAAACCTGCGACAGTATATAAGTGGACCAGCACCGTGTCCAACCATACAAACACCTCAAGGCCATCCGAGCTTTGGTTCTCAACAAGTGAACACAAGTAAATATACATTTCCAGTTTAAAAACTAACCTATCTCTTCCCATCTTTGACAAGTACATTCATTCTTGGCAATTAAACTATACTAACCTATTGCATAAAATAGACTAGCATACCATTCTAATAAACTAGTTAAGTTAATTACATAACTTTTAACACTAAATACATACAATACATGAAAACATACATCTTTGCATCTTTCTACAACTCAGCCACATAACACGCAAGACAACTCTTCAAGCACGATCTTTCACGTAACCACAAACTTTCCAGCTAACATGGCATTTCCTAAAATGTGGTTGTGAGGAGTGAGTATACACAACATGTATACTCAGTGAGGGCGAGACAGATATCGAGGTGGAGAGAAAAAAAGTCGTGCAATGCAAATAAAACAGTTAAGCAATATATCCGATAAGAACAACAATCAATACAAACAACAATCCAATAAACAATTAAAGAAAACATTAACATAACCCCTCAAAGCTAAACCACACTTTGAAGGCTATGGTTCACTCTTACGAGCAATGTACCATTTCACGAGCGATACATCAATCTCAAGCTTGATGTAGACAACGATGACAATAAGCGCGCAATCACCTTATAACATCCACTGGGTATACTCCGGATGTACCCCGACACATCTACGACCTAAATCTCTCAGGGCGGCACCCCTAGCGAGAATGGGAATAGGATATGGAGCTAGAGCAACCAACCCTGGCAGCCCGAGACTGCCTAGAGAGGCCCATCACTCACGCGCCTGACACGATGGAATGCAATACGAGATACAAGCAATAAACGAGCGATAGCACGAAAGTGCAGATTTGTATCAACATTCAATATATCAAGCACTTACAATCAATAATAGCAATCAATTAACTTTTCAAGCATGATTATCATTAATAGCAACAAGAACACCAATTAAACAAGTAATAGCAGTTCAAACACGAAAATGACAAATATCAATATTCAATCTCTAACTTCCAAAGGCAACTACGAGCAAACGAGCTACGAGATTAAGAAACCGATTTCACTACATTCACTTAGGTACTACAAGGCACGTTTCTATATCATGAAACCTCACTTTCCCAACCGAAACCCGAAAGTCCACCTACTGCGTTTGAACTACAGCTATGTTAACCGGTCGCTCAATCAACGCCACAACAGCACCAAAAGTGCTTCCATGCCCTCAATAGCAAAACCCCCAACTCAATTCGAGCAAGGTCAACACTTGGTCAAACGGCCCCTTTACATTTCTTTGTCTAATTTCCAATTTTAACTAAAGCCGGTCTGTTTTTATTGCACATTTTATCTTTCTATCACTAATGACACCTATCCAAATCAAGAAATCGCAATTCGAATCAAAATCCAAAATTCTAGAGTTTTACTATTCAAAATCACTATTCATTATTCTTCCCCAATTTCAAATTTGCGTTTTTAGCCGTAAAAATCGCTAAATAACTAACAAGCAATGCTCTACGAACCCTAAGGAGGCAATTCCAAGCAATTTCAAGCATTATAACGCATTAAATATCAAATCTAAGAAATTGAATCAAAAATAAAATTTGAATATAAATGCACAAAAACGTGAAAACCCTCACAAAGATTGAAGGAGAAGACCCGCAAGAATCTTAGCCACGATCCCCGAGCAATTCCACGCATGATTGTAGAAGAAAATTGAAGCAAAATTATTTCTATTTTGGCCCTTGAAGTTTCGGCCAACCAAGGGGACATGGGGGGAATTTGGCAATTTGTTTTGTTGACAATTTGGCTTGTTTTTTTGTTTTATAAGGTGACAAGGGAATTTTGGTCTTTTGGCAAAATCAAATACAAGTTAAAAATGGTCAAATAAGGCTATTTTGATGACTTTTAATATATTCTAAGTTAAAGCAATGCAATTTTCATGAAAAACAACTAAAACTAGCTAAATTAAACTAGAAACGCTATTCACGAAATCCGAGAAATATTTCTCTAACTCTCATTTTCGAAATGCTATGATCGAACGGTCAATAAACGATTGCTAATCAAATGATGAGCAATAATATAAAACTATAATTTTTGAAAAGTAAAATAGTAGAATAGTTTAAAATTCACTCCGACTCGGAGTTACATTTCTCATTTAATTGAAAACCGAGTAATTGAATGCAAGTAAATTAAAACCGATTATCAAAATAATCAATATTCATTTAAAAATAAATAATTTAACTATTTCTAGAATATTTTAAAGAATTATGAAATTAATGCTAAGATACGAATAAACAAGTTAATATAAACACGTAATCAAATGCAATTAAACACTAACATTTAAGATGACACTTAATTAAATACAAGAAAGTAAATCCAATTTCTATAAATAATAAAAATAGGTAATAATCTTTTAAATTAATCAATATAAAAATTATTTGAATGCTATTAAAAGAAATATCAAAATAGTGCAAAATGGATGATTAACTAATTAAATGCAGTCAAATGCCATTAAATGCATACCGGATTCGGGGTATCACACAACTCATATGATTTCCTCTATTCAAACAACTTCTTTCGTAATATTACATTTCACAAAATACACGAGTTATGTAATGAAATCTACAGTTTGTTCAGAACCTTTCTAACTTACTGAGCTCCCACTACAAATAAACATGAACCTTAATATAGACATTATATTATAAGATTCAAATTAAGAATTTGAACTAGTAAATCCGTCAGTTTAGAATTTACTTCTTCCATGAACCAAAATATATATCTTTAGTTCTTCTAAAATACTTTAGAATATATCTTAATTCTATCTAGCGTTCCCAAACCTGATTGGACTGATATCTATTCGTAACACTTTACAGTTTGCGCAATATCAAGTCTTGTACACAGTATAGCAAATATGAAGTTACTATAACTTGAATACAAATGTGCTATGTAACTACAGTGTGGTGAACACCTTCAAAATCACTCTATGTACAATCTAAGGAATATGCCAACTAATATCTTCTTACTATTGTCATAGCTACGAATTCACAAGACACGATCGACAAGTTCCAAATGGAGAACATTTAATATGACTAGACTATAATTAATATCACAACACACATATCATCAACCATGATATCCAAGTCATCATTATTGTAGTCATAGAAAAGTGGATGCGCTCCCACTATTCTTCTACAATCACAAGGTTCATCCACATTCTAAATGAAATTTAACTCTTTAATTTCATTTCAATAAGATGAATCATTTTCAAGGAATTCACTTAAAAATCCACAAGTGGATTTATTAAGTATGCACATATTACTCATATCCATATATCAGAATCATCAATATAGTAATACAATGTGCTATAATGACTAGCATAATACAAAGAGACTACAACACAATAATTGGTAAAAAAGACTTCATCATAGTCAACCATTTGCCTTTGATGATATCTTTCAGAAACCAATCTAGCTATAAAAGGTCACAACCTTTTCCATTAACTTCAACATTTCTCTCGGAGATCATCATCCAGATTAAGTTAAAATATATGGAGTCTAATTAATATGCTTTGCATTATATAGTTTCTTGGAATCGATATCATATATACCATTTCTTTGTAAATCATAGGATCAACTAAATGATCATTATCTCAAATACGCAAACAACTTTTGTGCATCCCACAAGGATATCCCTATATTCCTTTAAAGAATGAGATACACTACTAGATTTGCAAAGATTTTATGTGATGACACATTTAAGACCTTATTGAATAGATTCATTACTTTGGTTTAGGTGATTTTATAGCTTTTGAGGATGCTTTCTCAATTTTCATTTTTCTTAGAATGCAACATCTTCTTGAACAAAGCCTTTTCTTCAAAAAGATTACAATCTAATAGATCAATAGATATTGATCATTAAATAGAAATTATATCCTACAAAATTAGGATATATTATAAAATTGCCTTTAACCGAAACTCCCACTAGTCCTTATAAAACTTTTCAATAAAAGTAGGACTGTGAGACCCCGGAATTTGCCCTATTTGCAATTACGCGTTTTTACCTGTTTAAATGCTATTAGAATTAGTATATATGTTTATATGTGAGTTATTAAATGATCTTGGATTAAATGTGCATTTAATAGACATTTGAAAAACAAATAATGTGACTTTTCATTTTCTTTTGTAAAATTGTGTAGTATAACTAGACTATATGTAATTAAATGCTTATGAATAAATGTTGTCCCCAAAAATAGTCTACTAAAAATAGTATTTAAGTTGGATAGTATTAATATTACTATTTTTGGAAAAAACAACTAAAATAGCTTAAGTTATCAACTTTGACCAAGCCTTCTAGCTTTGACTTTATTAAAACCGATTATTGCATTGACTTTTCATCTACCTTGACTTTTGAAAAATGTTGACTTTCATTTACTTTGACTTTTTAGAAAATGTTGACTTTTATCATCTTTGACTTTTTTGTAAATGTTGACTTTTTGGTCTCCTTTGACTTTGACTTTTTATATTATTTGACCAAACTAGGTTTATTTAAATACTACTCATGTTACATGATATATGTGCATTCATAAAATTTTCATAAACATTTTTAGAGAAAATTTCATTTAAAGTGCCGTTAAATGGCATTTAAAGACCCTTTCGCTGAATTTTTGAAACTAGTCTTTTAAACATTTTAAAAACTAGTCCTCCATTATTAAAAGACCCATGATTTTCTATAAATTATTTCTGAAATAGATTAGGAATTTAAAATAACTTTTCGAGCGAAAAAGTAGCGTTTTTGAGCCAAATAGTGATTTATGCTAAACCCGATTCTTGCGCTGACTTTTGTTGACCAAGTATATATTGTAAATAAATATTTCATCATCTTAAATATTTTAATAAGGTAATATTTCAATTAGAATTAAAAACAAAAGCTAATTTAGACTTTAGTGATTAAAAATCCAATTTTTGACAACTTTGACCAATTCTTTTTGCATTGACTTTTTACTTAACTTAATATATACTCAAATATCAGCCAAAAAACCACAAAAACACACCAAAAACCGTGGCTCCTTGGAGGAGAAAAATGAAGAACATTTTCAAGGTTTTCAAAGCATTTTTCTCATAGATTTTGCATTTCAAAGCCGAATTGAGTCATTCAAAGATTGATTTCACTTGTTGGGCACCCATTGCACACATTTATAACATTATTTGGCATCAAAGGTGAGAGAAAAAAAATAGATCTAGAAATTAAAGTTCATGTCAAATTTTATTTAATGCATGTATAGTTATTGTTTTGTTAAATTGTTTATAGATTATTGCTAAGTAGTTGATAAGGACCAACTTGATGAGTTTATAGCCATTTTGAACTGTTGTAACATGTATTTTTATTTTCCGGGTATTCAATTGATAATTTGGCTTGTTTGTTGAATAATTGTTGTTGTAGTGGTTGGAATTGATTGGTTGTTGCTTCTAAAAGTTTGTTAATTGCGGGGTAGTAATGTTGTAATGCCAAATTTTTGATTTGGATGTCGTAGCAAAAGTCCAAAAAATTTAGCCTTGTGCATTGCCAAAATTAGAGTTGTCGGGCTTGTTTTGAATGGCTTTTGGTTGGTTTCTAATGGGGTTATTGAAGTTGTATGTGTGGTTGAGTGTTAGAAAGTGGTTTGGAGGTTATTGGATTTCTAGATTGTAATTTATGAATTTTAGAAGTTTGTATAGTCTTTATTTGAAATGTCTAAGTGTTGTCTTTAATTGTTTGATAGTATTTATGTAGTTGATATTTGGGTTTTTGTGGAGTAGGTTCGAATTTGAAAGCATGTTGAAATGTGTGTTGATTTGGAAGGCCTACTTTGTCATCTAACTTAAGTGTTTTGAATTGTATAGTTGTTGATTGTTTAAATGTTGTTAATTGATTGTTGAAATATTTTTTAATTGATTGTTGAATTTAATCGAGGGGCGACCTTCTTTGTTGTCCTCTCTGAGAGTGTTGATTGCATGATTGATTGATTAGTTGTGCATGCGAATGTTTATAACAATTGTTATCGGGCTTGGTTGTATTGTGTTACCCTGGGCGGCCTCGGGTTTGTCAGGCGATAGCCCGACCACCATGGCCAATTCCCTCACTCGTATGGACGGGGAAATCCATGGGTGCTGGGTCGTACTACCAAGGTTTCCGGATTCTCTTGAGTGGGAGTAACAAGGTGGGAATGTTAAAGTTCGTGAAAGGATTTGATAGAGTCCAACGGCTTCAAAGGAACAAGTGTATCATATCCTTATTGTGTGTTTACTGTTATTACTATATTTGTATTGTTATTAGTGTTAATTGCATATTGTTGCTCATAGGATGATTTTCAAAGTGGTAAAGTAAATGATTTCAAAGATCTATTGAATTCCTCACTGGGGCTTTGTTTTATATAAGCTCACTCTCATTTGTTGTTTGCAATCAGGTGTTAGACTAACTCCAACAGACTTCCTATTTTTTCTCTACATGTAAGGAGTTTAGGCTTGCCTCTTTAACTTTAGGGGCTCCTTATTCCAGTTTTACTCCAGTAGCCTCCCTACTTTTAATTTATCCTTATTTTAGGGTCTCCCTATTTCAATTTCATTCCAGCAGTTTTCCTATTTTAGGGACTCCCTATTATTATTAATAATTATTTTAATTATTAATAATTATTTTCTATTATAGTTTATAAGAAATAACTTTTTCTTTTCATTGTCCATATTTTTTTTTTCATTTTCATTAAAAAAAACTTTTTAGTGAAATATTAGAGTAAAAAAACTAAAATATTCGTATTTTAAAAGCTCTCTATTTTATAGGCTCTCTAATTTATTTTAATCTAATATATATATATCTATTTTGATTATATACACTATTTGATCTTTTTATTTTTTTTTTTTTATTTGTTAATGATGACATTCTATTTTAATTTTTATTATCTTATTATATTTTCAATTAATATTATTTTTTTATTTTATTTTTGTCTCAATCGAAAAAGTTGGTATCGATTCGACTAGAAAGTTGTCATTAAAATTTGAAATTCCGTAAAGATTATAATAATTTAGAAATAAAATTAATTTGATTTCGCAACTATAAAAAAAATCGTTCAAATTTTAAAAATATAGAGAGCTACTTTTGGCTCTTTACATGTAAAGAGCTAAGTAAAAAAAAAGGGGCTCCCAATTTTAGAGAGTCCCTCATAGGGAGGTTGCTGGAGTATTATTTGAGCATTTGCCTCCCTAAAATGGCTAAGGAGCCATTTTAGGGAAGCTGTTGGAGCCAGCCTTACTGAACCAGATTTCGGGTACGTGCCTCAAGAAGCTGAGAATATGCCTTATGTGGACGAGTCTTATGTGCCGGGTCATATCCATGAGTTTGTCTTAGCTTTTATATTATGTTGTATTGTATAACTTACACAAGATAACGGTTTGTATTATGCTAGTTAAGTTGTCTTACTTTTGAAACATGAATAGGTTGCTGGAGTAGCTTATGTATATTATGCATGTGTATAGTTTGGGTTATGGATGATGTTGGAACGGAGGCGTATAACCTATGGTTGAATTGTTGAATGGTTGTTTAATACATGGTATTAGTTATGGTGTATGTTGTTGAATGTTGATGGAGTTGTTGTTGAAGTTTGAAGTTAGTTGTGTAATGTTATTAAGGACTGGTTTAGAGTCTTGATGTCCATATTACAGATGTTATATTGTCGAAATTTCGTTGCGTCCTGATTGATCGTAACTGGGATCGAGTTGGGGTGTGACAAGGACAAACTAAAAATTAACACATTTAATCTTTGGTTGCTATCCAACTTATATCAAATATAAAGTTATAGTAATAGTAGAATTTTACTATTCAACATTAAATTAAATTAAGGTAAGAGTATCCCACAAATAAATAGGATGATTAGTCAAACTAATCAACAAAAGTACTATGTCCAACAAATCATGGTTTCTTCACTAAGAAACCCCATTTAATTGCAGTACACCGTGTAAGACCCTGAATTTTCTCTGATTTGCAATTACATGTTTTGACCTATTTATATGTTATTTGAATTAAAATGTGATAATTATGTGATTATTACGTCTATTACATGATAAGTGAGTATTTATGAAATTTTCATAGAAATCTGTATTGAAAATTTTATCGTTGGTTTTGTGAATAGTATTTGAAAATACGTCTGCTACAATTTTGAAATTGGTCTTCTAAACATTTGAAAACCTAGTCCTCTATTATTAATAGATCTGTATTTGATAAAAATTGATTCTGAAACAAAATAGGAATTTAAATAGACTTTTCAGGCGAAAAGTAACGTTTTTGAGCCAAATAGTGATTTCTGCTAAACCCGATTCTTGTGTTGACTTTCATTGACCTAGTATATATTAATATAAATGTATTTATATGTGATATTAAATTATTTTAGATTAATTGTGCATTCAAAATACATTTGAAAACCAATAATATGACTTTTCATATTATTTTGCAAAAATAAGCATTTTATTTTAATTGTATGTAATTAAATGCCTACATATAAATGTTGTCAACTAAAAATAGTTTACTAAATGTAGTATTTAAGTTGGATAGTATTTATATGACTATTTTTGGCAAAAACTCAACTAAAATAACTAAATTGCCAACTTTGACTTTTGTATCTTGCTTTGACTTTGCCTATAAGATTATGACACACATTAAAACAAAACAAAACACCACAAACACGTATACATTGCAGACATGAGAGCTTAGGAGAAGAAGGAAAATATTTTCTTAGGTTTTCAAGCTTAATTTTCTCATAGAATTTGCAATTTAAGGCCAAACAACTTCATTCAAAGCTTGAAATTACTTGTTGGGCACCTATTCTACACATTTCTAACATTGCTTGGGATCAAAGGTGAGAGAAAAACTAGATTATAATTTTCAAGCTTATGTCAAATTTTTAATATTGAATATTTAGTTGTTGTTTTGTTAAATTGTCTTTAGATTATTGCTAGTTAGGAGTTATAGACTAACTTTGTGAGTTTATAGCAATTTTAAATAGTTGTAACATGCATTTTTATTTTTTGGGTATTTAATTGATAATTTAGTTCATTTCTTGAATAATTGTAGTTGTAGTAGTTGAAATCGAGTTGTAGTTGCTTCTATAGATTTGTTATTTATTGTGTAGTAATGTTGTAATGCCAAATTTTCAATTTGATAGCCGTGGGAAAAGTAAAAAATTCCAGCCATGGTGCATTGCCATTTTTGGTCTTGTTTTAGATGGATTTTGGTTGGTTTAAGAGGGAGCTAATGTACTTGCATTAATGGTTGAGTGATAGGAAGTGGTTTGGGGTTTGTTTGATTAGTAGATTGTAAGTTATGAATTTTAGAAGTTTGTGTAGTCTTTCTTTAAAATGCTTAAATGTTGTCTTTAGTTGTTTGGTAGTGTTTGTGTAGTTGTTTCTTGGATTGTTGTTGAGTAGGTTCGGGATTGAATGCATGTTGAAATGTGTGATAAGTTGGGTGGCCTACTTTGTCATCTAACTTAGTTGTCTTAGTTGTTTAATTGATGTTGTGTTGATTGAGGTATTGATAACTGATTGATGATTGTTGTTGTTCTGAAGGAGAACCTACTTTGTTGTCTTCTCATAATATGAAATGTTTATTATTATTGTCATGAGTCATGATAGTGTGTGACATCTCTCGGGCAGCATCAGGCTGTCGGGTTGATAACGACATGACTATCATGTACCACCCCTAGCTCGTATAGGAGGAGATGCCATGGAGGGAGGGGCTAGATGAGGTACCTCCGGAATGTATCAATTGGCGTATAAGGTTGGTTGAGTTCGTGATGGTGTATGGAGCTACATCATCTAGTGTATCTTTTCTCAATTGAATGGTTATTCATGTTGCTTGAATTGAAATATCGTTATTGAATAAGTTTATTGATTGTTATTGTACCTAGGATGATTTCTGAAGTGGTAAAGAAAGAGTTTCCAAAATATATTTCGAACCCTCGCTGAGCTTTGTTATATATAAGCTCACCCTCATTTGCTGGTTTTCAGGTATTACCGAGCTGGTTTAGGGTATGTTCCTCAAGAGGCCGAGTATGAGCAATATGTGGACGAGTCGAATGTGCAAGAGTCTTGTCCTTGATGTCTTTGTTGGAGTGTTCTTTTCTGTTGTCTTATATTATAAAACAAGTTGTATTGTATTTACTTTGAAGTTTGTATTGTATAGGATGATATAATGATAGTGAAAGTATAATGCTAGCTAGTTGTCTTACTTTTGGAATATGAATAGGCTGCTAGACTAGTTTTATATCTATTATGCATATGTATAGTATAGCTTATGGTTTGTTGTTGAAACGGAGGCATATGACTTATGGTTGGTATGTTGTATGGTTGTTTAATGTATGGTTTTGGATGTGTTGAATGTTGATGGAGTTGTTGTTGAAGTTGTAGTTGGTTGTGTGATGTTATAAAGGGTTGGTTTAGAGCCCTGTTGTCCATATTACAGACGTTATATTGCTGAAATTTCGTTGCGTCCTGACTGATCATAAGTGGGGTCGAGTTGGGGCGTGACACAACGGATATTGTCAATTTCGATACTATATCAAAATTTGGGTTACTCAAACAAAATAATACTTAAATATTTTACCTTCACGATTTAATCATAAGACACTAATACCTTTTCTTACACGAGCCTATTTTGAAATAGCTCCACATATCTCAACATGTACTAATCCTATCAAACAAAGGATGACTTGGTTACTTTTCAAATAAATAAGATGCATAAGTTGATCAAACCAACCTAATCATCATCTTATTATTAGAACAACCTAATCATGTAGAAACTACAATTAATTTGGATTATTTGAGTGATCCTAAAATTTGGTGAATGGTTATAACGGTTAACAATATGTTTGCAATACATTCTTTCGTCCACATTAAGATAATAAAGACTACAATATAATGCGCTTTTACAAGCTTTAGGAATATACATTTTATTCCTAACATCATTTAGGTATAATCCTTAAAATACAAAATATGTCCAGAAGGCATCCAAACAAATTGTCTTTAGCTAACGCAACCATCTTTGTTTCATTTGCTAACACTGAAAACATTCCACGCTTCTGAAAGTGCACTACTGTGATTAAGATTCTATCCTTGAATACATACACCAATGTTTCACTAGAATCTAAAACACAACGTAGTACCAATCACAATGAAAGAAGATTTATAATTCATAGTAGCTTTACAACCTTGACATTCAAGCTATAAGGATACTTTGGATTAAAACCTCTTTTAATGTCCGGTTTCAAGGCTATGAAAACACATTTCACTCATGCCTATACAATCTTTAATTTTCTTCTTCGACATGCTCCTACTAGCTAATAGAAATCATATTTCTTTGTCTTTTGTCTTTGCATTACCACTAACCAAAGAAAAGGTACAAATATGAGAATGAATTCCATTTATATCTAATATCATGCTATTAAATATGCTTGCCACATAACCATTTGCTAGTTTAGAATCATATTCTTTACATCTTGCATTCCCATATGCAAACTATGAAAGAATACAAATCCTTAGCACATTTAACTTGTTTTACTTATCAACCATAAGTACTACAACTATTCGTTTTGATATATTGTCAAGATGAAAAATAACGGGGCATATAATTCTAAGACTTTATTAAGTTTTAAGAACTATTCTTAGACGATAACGTTAATCAAAAGGTTTCGGTCCGGTTATGCGATATAAAGTCTAGTTAATTAAAAACGACAGGTTCATAGTTGTAGCCTTAAACATATGCATAAAATAAGATCGCAAGTTGTCATAAAACTTTGTAAAACATTTAATTTGGCCTTTAATTAAATGATACCTCCCACTAATTTTATCAAGTCCCATACTTCCTAAAAGAGATCGTGAATCTAATTAAAGACTCATTAGTAGGTGACCATAGTTCCCTTTAATATGAATACCCTTCAGCTTTGGTGCATTATTAGAATATACATACAATGAGTTAGCAACGATTACAATCTATATAACTATATAGGATATGGCCATTTTGCCCTTAAATCACCGTAACCTCAACTTTGGTGCATTATTGGAAACGTGATCTAGTTAGACTACACCCACCATCACAGTGTTGCACAATTTGAATCCCGAACCTCAGCTTTAGTGCGTTATTGGCACCGTGATATTGGATCAACACAATATAATACTTTTATGTAATATGTCTTCCTACCTTTGGGTTAGACAAAACATACCCAATCAAGCAAATATAACCTAGGATAGGGGAAGTCAACGATAAACACCTTTACCACTTTACAATATGATATGTTTGCACATAGGAAGATTTCGAATTTATTTAGGTCTCACTTTGCACATTAGTTCATTTACAAGCATACATCACATATAGGCAAATAAATAAACATACATGCAAAATCATACATCATGGTGGATCATGGACTTGGACTATGAAACAAAAACTAAAACCTAAACAAACACATCAACATGTTTTATTTGGTCTTGTCTTCTTGATTTCTTCAAATGATTCAAAGGCCTCCAACTCCTTGAATGTCTTCAAACCACCTCTTGCAAACTTCTTGATGTATTACATACAATATGTCTCACTACAAGTTTCTCTCAATTGCAAGAAAGTAAAACGAGACTTATGCCTCAATTACATACTAATGAATGATAGAATTAGTTACAACGCATCTAATAAAATTACAATCAATTAACCATTCATTAACCAAGGTCATGATCAAATTCACCGTCCAACATCCAACATAAGCTCATAAAGCTAAGTAAATGCATCATATACATAAACAATAAAGCTAAACAAACAAGCTTGCACAAACTAATGTATCCAATACATTAAATAAATGAAAGACATGCTTGCAATAAGTTTCATATCTGGAGCTTTTAACATCTCATGTTAAACAACACATAAAGAACTCAATAAAACCAATTTTTAAGCATATACTTGTTGAATAAAGCCCAATACAAATCTTTTGTTAATTTTATGGCCCAATTTGAGTTACAAGGCTTATTTTAATCTTCACTAAGAAAAAAAACCTCATCTAATCTTATTAGACTAAAGTCCATTGATTTTTAGGCCCATTGGACTTAACCAAAATCAAACCAATTAGTCATGGCTTTTAATTTATGACCCATCATAAATCTGCTGCACATGGACCAACTGTTTTGAGTAGTTTAACCTATCTACAGTTCTCCAAAAATTATAAACTTTTTCAGAGACAAAGTGCATCGAGTGTAGATAGTTCTAGAATTAAATTGAACTCAATTCGGAGTTAAATTTACTAAGTTATGCCTTTTAGAACACAACTGCACAAACTGTCCAGTTTTATGCGAGAATCAGTGAACCTACTGTAATTGGTCTAAATGACACCCTTAACCACGTGATTAGGAGATACATATAAAAGATGAAATGCTCTACTAACTCTATAGCATAACATATCCAAAAATGATCCCCAAACAACAACATTTGTTCTATCAAAACAGCCAAGCAAAATCAGTGCACAGAAACAGTTTCAGAGATAGTGAAACTCTTTCGTTGTTCTTTTGTGCTCAAGACTTTAGAACCTTGAAGCAAACACATATGTAATCACATGAACATCAAGTCCTTGCTCTGATACCACTTGAAGGATCATTTATGTTTAGAGCTAATATGAAGTTCAAAAATTTTGGAATTCAAAGCATAATGTTCATATGAAACTCTAATCTTGATATCATGTGATTAACATATACAAAACATATATATATATATATATATATATATTGACAAGAGATAGAAGAAGAAGATACCTCTTGAAGAGAACTCATAGAAGGAATGAATCTGAAATTTTCCTCACTTGATGGAAGACACCACCTCTTGAAAGCTCAAGAGCTCTAGTCGGTCCACACGAGCAAAGAATGGCTTCTCCATTTTCATGGTTGTTTTGTGCTAGATTTACCATGGAAGATTTATGAACTTGTTTGTGAAGAAGAGAGCAAAACCATTTCCTTCTTCTTCGTTGTTCTTGGCTGCGTTTTTATGAGGAAGAAGAGTAGACAACTTCTTCTCATTTGCTTCATTTTTCCGCCATGTCTTATTTTTTCTTTTTGAAGAGTTGAAGAAGATTTTTCTTCTTATCTTTCTTGTTGAAATCAGCCATAGAGGCTATGCAAAAAAAAGAAAGAAAAAGAAGACAACTCCTTCTTCTCTTTGTGTAGTCTCCAACGTGTATTTGCAAGACACAAGACACAAAGTCTTTGTCTTCTTTACTCTTGCTTTTACCAAAAAGACTCAAGACACAAAGCAAAAATACACAAGACTCAATAACTATTCTTTGTCTTGTTTCTCTTCTTGCTTTGACCGACCAAGACTTCTTGAAAAGAACAAACAAAAATGCTTTGTCTTCTCTTGCTAGTCTTGACCGTAAAAGACCATACAAACACAAATACATTTGTCTTGTTTTTCCCTTCTTAAGACAAGTTGGCATATTTAACTATTAAACGAGGCCTACAATTGTTGAGTTTCTTGGAAGATGAAGAATATACACATATATATATATATATATATATATATATATATATATATTGTGTAGTATTCTTCCACTAAGGCATTTAAATGTTCAATCTAATCACCATTAGTTGAAATTATGAAAACAATATTTTCATATTTTCACATTAGTCCTAATACTTAATAATAATTGCTTATTGGTCTACACAATTGTTAACTCTTTAACAATATAAGAGAAACAAAATATAATTGTTAACACTTTAACAATTCAAGTGAAACTAAATCAAGCTCAATAGAAAAACCATTCACCATGCTCTATTATGTGTGACTTTCTAGATTCACCGCTATATAGAATTGAAGAAACGTTGAACACTGTGAAACCCCACTTTCCTGCTTATCTCGTTTTACGTGCTATACCTCGTTTTGCGTGCATATGTTCTGTTTATGTGCTATAGGACCTAGAAAGTTATAATTTTGATGTCAATACTCCTAATACGTGCTAAATGTGCATTCATGAAATTTTCATAAAAAACGGAGTCAGAAATTTTATCGTCGATTTTTAGTGAATAGTATTTTCGAAACACGTCCGCTAAAATTTTGAAACTGGTCTTTTTAACCCTTCTAGACCTAGTCCACGGACTTTAATAGACTTGTGTTTGATGAAAACGGTTTTAAAATCGGCTTAAGAATTTATTAGGGTTTTTACACCGACTTTTGCGAAAATCGAGTTTTAAGCCGACTCGGGTGAAATTGTTGGATTGTAAAACTTCTTGTCACCTAAAAATAATCCACTTGAGATATCTTGGGGGTTGCATAATTATTTTTAACTTGGTGAGCAATAAAATGCAATTAAAGTCATTAAAAACACAAAAATACTAATTAAAACTAACTTTGACTTTGCATTTTTTTTATTGACCAAGCTTTTAAATACTTCTTGTCATCAACACACACTCACACAACACAAAACACACTCCACAAACACACACATTGCCGTGAGAAAGAAGGAGAAAAAGAAAGAGAATTTTCAAAGCTTTTCAATCCATTTTTTTCAAAGAAAAACTTGGTTTTTGTCCGTGAAACTTCGCACCGACTTGGATTCTGCTTGTTGGGCACGCATTCCTAGGCTTGTATCGCATCAAAGGTGAGAGAAAAATTCTAGATCTCAAAATGTCATTTATATGTTTTTGTTCATAAATGAAATTTTCACCGTTAGAATTGAAATATGATGATAGATTATTGCCCATTGCATGCTAGGGATCGTTATATACTAATACTACGAGTTTCTGTCGGATGTAGCATAATTTTTATTTCCAGGTATTTAATTTTGATTAAAATGTTCAAAGTTGAATTAAATGAGTTGTGTTGATCGAAATCGATTGCCGTCGATTTCTAAATACTTGATAATTACGTGTTAGCGCTGTTGTAATGCCGAATTTTCGATTACATTGTTTGTGTGAAACTCCAGAAAATCCAGCCATGACATCTTAGGGTTTTAGGGTTATCGAACATGATTTGGAGGTGTTATGGTGGATTTCCGAGAGGGCTAATGTAGTAGGTTGAATGGGTGAGTAATAGGAACTGATTTGGCAATGTTTGGATTAGTAGATTGTAAGTTATGAATTTTAGAAGTTTAGGTTGTCATTCTTTAATTTCTTGAACGATGACTTTAGATGGTTGAGTACCGTTCGAGTGATGAATGGTGAGTTGTTGATGAGTAATTTAGAGTTTAATTATGTATATTATGCATGTCCGGTTAGATGGCCTACTTTGTCATCTAACTACGTTGTTTGTTGTTTAATTTAATATTGATGTTATTGATTGATTATTATTGAGTTCGGGAATCGGGCACTTTCGTTGCTGATCTCCCAATTGATTGATTGATGATTGATGATTATGGAGTCTTGGTATGTGTGTGCCACCTCTCGGGCAGCGTCGGGCTGTCGGGTTGATAACGGCATGACTGCCATAGGCTACCCCCAGCTCGCATGACGGAGGTGTCATGGAGGGAGGGGCTAGTGAGGTACCTCGGGTGCGTGAGTAATGGGGAGTTATAAGAAGAACGGTTGAGATCGTGATGGCGTTTGGAGCTACACCAAATAGAGTATCCTTTAATGAATGGTTATATAGTTATGTGATGATAATGTTATTACTGTTGTTGTGTGTTTACTTGCTCAAAGGACTAAATCCAAGGAGCGTAGTGAATACTGTCGAGATCTATCGGATCCTCACTGGGCTTATGTATATAAGCTCACTCTCTATTATTGCATGCTTACAGGTGTTGCAGAGCCGGATTACGGGTACGTGCCTCCTGAGGAGGAAAATGTGCCTTACGTGGACGAGTCATATGTTCCCGAGTCTTATCCATGATTATATGTTGTTTAATGTCATGTATATTAGCTTAATAGACTTTTATATGCTTTGTGGTTCTTATTGTAATAGATGTTGGAAGATGATGATCCAAACGATGTTAACTTAGTGGCTTTCTTTTGTCTATGGTTAAGTTGTAGTTGTGTCTCAACTTATTTTTGAAATGTATGATAAGGTTGAGGTATTGTATGTCATGTTGGAACGGAGGCGTATAACGAGGATGGTTTATTGTATAATATGGTTGTGTTGTATGTTGTTGTTTGTATTGAGGAATTGCTGGATGTATGATGTTTTATGAGGTTGGTTTAGAACCTCGGAAATCTATTTACTGTCGTTATGCCGCCGAAATTCCGTTGCGTCCTGACTGATTGTAGGTGGGGTCGAGTTGGGGCGTGACATTTAAGTGGTATCAGAGCGCATGTTAGTTGTCAGCCGGGGTATTCTCGGAATGTGGGTAAAGGTCTTAGCATGAAATATGTATGAAAAGAAAGAAAAGTGAATTATGTATTGATTTGACTAAATGATAAAGTCATTATGTGATTTAAGTGCTTATGGGATTATGTGATCAATTTGCTTATGTGATTGAAACTTATGTGATCTATGTGTTTTATATGAGTTTGTTGTTTATGTGTTAAAAGTTGTATATAATCTGTTTATGTGCTATAACCTGTGCTAACTCTTTGATTAGTACGATGGCCGGTAGACCGAGGACTCGTTGTAGGCCCGAGATTGTAGAGGAGGTTCCTGGTAATGTGGCACAGGGCAGTGATAGGGGTGATGCCGGGTTAGGGGCAGCAATGGGTCGGATTGCAGATTTGATGGCTGGGCAGGCCCAGTTGTTAGCAGGTCAGCCTGTTCAGACTCAGGCGGTGCAGGCTCAGATACAGAATGTACAGGGAGGTAATCATGGTCGAGGTACTATGAAGGAGTTTCTGGGGTACTATCCTCCTAGATTTCAGGGAGAGCCTGATGATAGGAAGGCCGAGTCGTGGATTAGTAAGTTAGAGAAAATTTTTGATTCTCTCGGGTACACTGATGAGAGGAAGGTGACTTGTGCTGTCTATTTGCTTGATGATGAGGCCGAGGAATGGTGGCGCACTGTGAGAGCTAGTTGGGAGACCCGGGGTGTTCCGTATGTTTGGGATACCTTTCTGACTGCTTTTAGGGATAAGTATGTCCCGAGGGTTGCACGAGAGAGGAGAGAGGCTGAGTTCTTGTCTTTGGTACAGGGGGATTCTACTGTGGCTCAGTATGAGGCTACATTCACTAGGTTGTCCCGGTATGCACCGGAGTTTGTAGCTGTGGAGGAGAGGAAGACCCGTAGATTTATGTTGGGATTGAGGCCCAAGATTCAGGATGCAATGGCTCTGAATCGCTATGATCTCCTTAGTGAGGCTTTTGTTGCAGCTTCTAGGTTAGAGAAGAGGAAAGGGGATCCGATTGTCTCCAGTCAGCCTAGTAAGAGGCCGTATCAGCCACAGGGCCAGCATGTTATATATAGGCCTCCAGTACAGCAGGTTGTCTACAGGCCACCAGCCCAGCAGGGTTCTTATAGGCCACAGGGTCAGCAGAGTTACTATCGGCCTCAGTTTCAGCAGAGGCCATATCAGGTTCAGACTCAGTATAGGCCAGCGCAGTCTCAGGGTCAGTATAGGCCTAGTGTGGTGAGACCTCAGCAGCAGGCTGTATCAGCTGCTTCTTCAGCTTCTGGTTCTTCTAGGGGCAGTGTTAGTGCCACATCATCGCAGTGTAATTACTGCAAGCGCCCAGGGCATGTGGAGTCCGACTACAGGGTAAAGGTAGGGACATGTTTAGGTTGTGGTAGCATCGAGCATAGGGCGAAGGATTGCCCAAGATATGCGAGGACTGAGGGTCGGGCAGCGACTCAGGGTTACCAGGGTAGGCCTACAAGCAGTGTACCACAGCAGCAGCGGGTTCAGGCTCGGGCTTACGCAGTTGATATGGAGGAGATGCCTAAGGAGACTGCAGTTGTGGAAGGTAACTTCCTTATACTTGATCAACTTGTTAAAGTGTTGATTGATTCTGGTGTTACGCATTCTTTCATTACTCCTGCTTGTGTGCAACGTGTTAAATTGCAACCTGAAAGATTGCCTTATGTGGTTGAGATTAGTACCTCTTTGACTGATAAGTATGTTACTGGCTTAGTATGTAAGGATTGTATAATACATGTTAAGGGGCATAATTTTCCTTCGGACCTTATCTTATTTCCTATTCGGGGGTATGATGTTATTCTGGGTATGGATTGGCTTTCTAAGTATGATTCCCAGTTGAACTGTAGAACCAAGGTAGTACAGTTTCGTTTGCCAGATCAGCCAGTAGTAGAAGTAGCGGGTAACCGGGGTGCTAAGACGAGTTTTGTTATCTCAGCAACTAAAGCCGTTAAGTTGGTGAGTAAGGGGTGTTCGGGTTATCTAGCTTATTTGATCAACAAGCCATCTGATAAGCTACAGCTAGAGGAAGTCCCTATTATCCGGGAATATCCTAATGTATTTCCCGAGGAGTTGCCAGGGTTGCCGCCAGAGAGGGATATAGAGTTTGTGATTAATCTTGTTCCCGGTACTCAACCTATTTCTAAATCGGCGTACCGGATGGCACCAGCTGAGTTGAAGGAGTTGAAGACTCAGTTACAGGAGTTATTGAAGAAAGGATTCATTCAGCAGAGTTCTTCACCTTGGGGAGCTCCAGTCTTATTTGTGAAGAAGAAGGATAGTACTTTGAGATTGTGTATTGATTACCGTTGTTTGAATCAGGTGACCATCAAGAATAAATATCCTTTGCCACTGATTGATGAGTTGTTTGATCAACTTCAGGGAGCCAAAGTCTATTCTAAATTTGATTTGAGGCAGGGGTATTATCAGCTTCGGATTCGTACGGAGGATGTTCCGAAGTCTGCCTTCAGGACTCGGTACGGGCATTATGAGTTTGTTGTTATGCCCTTTGGTTTGACTAATGCACCGGCAGCATTCATGGATCTTATGCATCGAGTCTTTCAGCCGTACTTGGACCAGTTCGTGGTGATTTTTATTGATGATATCTTGGTCTATTCTAAATCTGAATCGGAGCACGAGCAACATCTACGGCTTGTATTGGAGAAGTTGCAGGAGCATCAGTTGTTTGCCAAGTTCAGCAAATGTGAATTTTGGCTGCAACGGATTTCTTTTCTTGGCCATGTTATTACACAGAGCGGTATTTCCGTAGATCCCACTAAGATTGAATCGGTGATGTCTTGGAAGCGGCCAGAGAGTGTTACTGATGTCCGTAGTTTTCTTGGCTTGGCGGGTTATTACTGTAGGTTTGTCAAGGACTTCTCAAAGATTGCGGGGCCACTATCTAAGTTGACTCAGAAACGGACTATCTTTAATTGGGACGAGAAGTGTGAGAGTGGATTTCAGGAGTTGAAAAAGAGGTTAACTACCGCTCCAGTACTTGCTCTACCAGAGGGGACCGATAATATGGTCATTTACAGCGATGCATCCAAGGAGGGCTTGGGATGTGTTCTTATGCAGGATGGCCGAGTTATTGCCTATGCTTCTCGAAAGTTGAAGCCTTATGAAGAAAATTATCCGACTCATGATCTTGAGTTGGCAGCAGTTGTCTTTGCACTCAAGAAGTGGCGTCATTATCTGTGGGGAAGTAAGTTTGAAATTTTCACTGATCATAAGAGTCTGAAGTACTTATTCTCACAGAAGGAGTTGAATATGCGCCAACGGAGGTGGATGGAGCTTCTTGGAGATTATAACTGTTCTATCAATTATCTGCTTGGAAAGGCAAATGTTGTGGCAGATGCTCTCAGCCGGAAAGCTAGTATTTCTTGTTTGGCTGTCAAGAAGTGGGAGGTTCTTGAGGAGTTTAGTTATTGGAGACCAGAGTTCACTCAGGTTGGGGTGATGTGTTCACATCTCCGTATTCAGCCTTTAATATTGTCTCAGATCAGGGAAGCTCAGTAACTTGATGTTAAACTTCAGAAGATCAAGGATCAGATCACGGGCGATCAGTCTGACTTCAAACTGCATGAGGACGGTATTCTTCAGTTTCGGAACAGGGTTTGTGTTCCCGATGAGCCGAGTTTGAGGCGAGGTATTCTGGAGGAAGCTCATAATTCTAAATATACTATTAATCCCGGTGGAACCAAGATGTATCGTGATTTGAAGCAACATTACTGGTGGAACAACATGAAGAGAGAGGTTGCTCAGTTTGTATCTAGATGTTTGACTTGTCAGAGAGTGAAAGTCGAGCATCAACGACCTGCAGGTTTGCTTCAGCCGTTGGCTATACCAGAGTGGAAATGGGAGCATATTACGATGGACTTCGTCACTGGGTTGCCTAGATCACCGAGGGGTAATGATGCAGTTTGGGTTGTCGTGGATCGTTTGACGAAGACAGCTCATTTTATTGCAATGAGGTTGGGAGATGAGGTTACAAAGTTGATGGACCTCTATCTGGATCAGATTGTTAGACTTCACGGTATTCCATCTAGTATTGTCTCTGATCGAGATCCTCGATTTACTTCTCGTTTGTGGGAGAAACTTCAGGAGACCTTAGGTACTCAGTTGAACTTCAGTACCGCGTATCATCCACAGACCGACGGTCAGTCTGAGCGGACTATTCAGATTCTGGAAGATATGCTTAGGGCTTGTGTTCTGGACTTTGGGAAGAACTGGGAGAAACATCTACCACTTGCCGAGTTTTCCTATAACAATAGTTATCAAGCTACTATAGGGATGGCACCTTTCGCAGCTCTTTACGGTCGTAAGTGCCGTTCACCTTTATATTGGGACGAGGTAGGATAGATGAAGATTGTTGATCCGACTATTATGCCAGAACTTCTTGAGAAGATTGAGAATGTTCAGTTGATCAGGCAGAGAATGCTTACGGCGCAGAGTAGATTCAAGAGTTATGCTGATAAGCGTCGTCGGGACTTGGAGTTTGCAGTTGGAGATCGGGTTTTCTTGAGATTGTCTCCTCGAAAGGGGTTTGCTCGTTATGGTAAAGGTGGAAAGCTGAGTCCGAGATTTGTTGGGCCGTTTGAGATTACTGGCAGGGTTGGTAAGTTGGCATATCGGTTGGCTTTACCGGAGAACTTCTCTAATGTCGACGATGTATTTCACGTGTCTAATTTGCGGAAATATAATCCGGATCCTTCTCATGTTCTTGAGCCAGAGCCGTTACAGCTTCGAGAGAATTTGACTTATGACGAGCGTCCGATTCGCATTCTAGATCAGATGGACCGAGAGTTGAGGTCGAAGAGGATTCCGATGGTTAAGGTGTTGTGGAAGCATCACGGCATTGAGGAAGCTACGTGGGAGAGACGAGATCAGATGCAGCAGCAATACCTAGATCTATTCCGTACATCAAGTAAGAATTTCGAGGACGAAATTTCTATAAGGAGGGGAGAATGTAAAACCCCACTTTCCTGCTTATCTCGTTTTACGTGCTATACCTCGTTTTGCGTGCATATGTTCTGTTTATGTGCTATAGGACCTAGAAAGTTATAATTTTGATGTCAATACTCCTAATACGTGCTAAATGTGCATTCATGAAATTTTCATCAAAAACGGAGTCAGAAATTTTATCGTCGATTTTCAGTAAATAGTGTTTTCGAAACACGTCCGCTACAATTTTGAAACTGGTCTTTTTAACCCTTCTAGACCTAGTCCACGGACTTTAATAGACTTGTGTTTGATGAAAACGGTTTTAAAATCAGTTTAAGAATTTATTAGGGTTTTTACACCGACTTTTGCGAAAATCGAGTTTTAAGCCGACTCGGGTGAAATTGTTGGATTGTAAAACTTCTTGTCACCTAAAAATAATACACTTGAGATATCTTGGGGGTTGCATAATTATTTTTAACTTGGTGAGCAATAAAAATGCAATTAAAGTCATTAAAAACACAAAAATACTAATTAAAACTAACTTTGACTTTGCATTTTTTTTAATTGACCAAGCTTTTAAATACTTCTTGTCATCAACACACACTCACACAACACAAAACACACTCCACAAACACACACATTGCCGTGAGAAAGAAGGAGAAAAAGAAAGAGAATTTTCAAAGCTTTTCAATCCATTTTTTTCAAAGAAAAACTTGGTTTTTGTCCGTGAAACTTCGCACCGACTTGGATTCTGCTTGTTGGGCACGCATAGCACGCATTCCTAGGCTTGTATCGCATCAAAGGTGAGAGAAAAATTCTAGATCTCAAAATATCATTTTTATGTTTTTGCTCATAAATGAAAATTTAACCGTTAGAATTGAAATATGATGATAGATTATTGCTCATTGCATGCTAGGGATCGTTATATACTAATACTACGAATTTCTGTTGGATGTAGCATAATTTTTATTTCCAGGTATTTAATTTTGATTAAAATGTTCAAAGTTGAATTAAATGAGTTGTGTTGATCGAAATCGATTGCCGTCGATTTCTAAATACTTGATAATTACGTGTTAGCGCTGTTGTAATGCCGAATTTTCGATTACATTGTTTGTGTGAAAATCCAGAAAATCCAGCCATGACATCTTAGGGTTTTAGGGTTATCGAACATGATTTGGAGGTGTTATGGTGGATTTCCGAGAGGGCTAATGTAGTAGGTTGAATGGGTGAGTGATAGGAACTGATTTGGCAATGTTTGGATTAGTAGATTGTAAGTTATGAATTTTAGAAGTTTAGGTTGTCATTCTTTAATTTCTTGAACGATGCCTTTAGATGGTTGGGTAGTGTTCGAGTGATGAATGGTGAGTTGTTGATGAGTAATTTAGAGTTTAATTATGTATATTATGCATGTCCGGTTAGATGGCCTACTTTGTCATCTAACTACGTTGTTTGTTGTTTAATTTAATATTGATGTTATTGATTGATTATTATTGAGTTCGGGAATCGGGCACTTTCGTTGCTGATCTCCCAATTGATTGATTGATGATTGATTGATGATTGATGATTATGGAGTCTTGGTATGTGTGTACCACCTCTCGGGCAGCGTCGGGCTGTCGGGTTGATAACGGCATGACTGCCATAGGCTACCCCCAGCTCGCATGACGGAGGTGTCATGGAGGGAGGGGCTAGTAAGGTCCCACGGGTGCGTGAGTAATGGGGAGTTATAAGAAGAACGGTTGAGATCGTGATGGCGTTTAGAGCTACACCAAATAGAGTATCCTTTAATGAATGGTTATATAGTTATGTGATGATAATGTTATTACTGTTGTTGTGTGTTTACTTGCTCAAAGGACTAAATCCAAGGAGCGTAGTGAATACTGTCGAGATCTATCGGATCCTCACTGGGCTTATGTATATAAGCTCACTCTCTATTATTGCATGCTTACAGGTGTTGCAGAGCCGGATTATGGGTACGTGCCTCCTGAGGAGGAAAATGTGCATTACGTGGACGAGTCATATGTTCCCGAGTCTTATCCATGATTATATGTTGTTTAATGTCATGTATATTAGCTTAATAGACTTTTATATTCTTTGTGGTTCTTATTGTAATAGATGTTGGAAGATGATGATCCAAACGATGTTAACTTAGTGGCTTTCTTTTGTCTATGGTTAAGTTGTAGTTGTGTCTCAACTTATTTTTGAAATGTATGATAAGGTTGAGGTATTGTATGTCATGTTGGAACGGAGGCGTATAACGAGGATGGTTTATTGTATAATATGGTTGTGTTGTATGTTGTTGTTTGTATTGAGGAATTGCTGGATGTATGATGTTTTATGAGGTTGGTTTAGAACCTCGGAAAATCTATTTACTGTCGTTATGCCGCCGAAATTCCGTTGCGTCCTGACTGATTGTAGGTGGGGTCGAGTTGGGGCGTGACAAACACTTTCAATGTTAATCAAACTATTCGATTTGTTTAAAGAATGTCTCCCGTCATTCTCAAAATACCCTCAGAGTTCATGAGTGTCGTTCTAGCTACTAATGTATCAAGATAGTTTATAAAGCAATGAAGTCCTATTCAAGTGAATCTATTTATTGTCGCCGACTATTGTGCAATTCAATCCTTCCATTAATTGTCCCGTCGAGCAAGAACCATGATTCGATTAAGTTCATAAACTCGATACTATGCATAGATCTAATTGGTGTAATGCGATATGACACATGGAAAACCCTTTTTCATCATTCATACATCGGCCAAGGATTTTCTCATTAAACAACCAATCTTAGATCGTATAGGAAATCGCCTCATGTTGGAAGTTAATGGATCCTATCTTGAGCACTACCTGTCAATCATTATACCGGAAGAATAAAACTACGAGAGGACGTATCTCATCCCGTTTGTCGAGACAAGCATTATCCAAACGTTAGAATCAAACCCCAATACATATGACAGCCGTAATTTCTCAAGTCTAAGGATTACATGCACAATTGCAACGAATAAAAAATTATTAATCCAAAGTCATGTAATTTGTCATTCACGTCACATTCAGTGATCTATTCAACTAATAATCACCCACATGTTTCTTAATCGTATCGCTATCCTGTTAAGTCCTCCTTCAATTTTTGTATTCTTTTCTATTAAGTAATAAAGTCCAGGAGGGAAGTTCCCCTCCTTTACCTAAAAAAAATGTGTCAATGACTTAGACCTTCTGTTCTCGTCTATCGTGCACCTATGTCACTCACTTAGATCAAGGACCTCTATACAAGCATATACTCATAAATAAGACAAAGAGAATAGGAAAGAATGCTTTTTTTAATACTAACAATCACAATATGTATCCAATATCCCTGAAATGTCACGTGCTATTGACCTTTTAGGCATACTAATCCCAACGCACTCCTACTTGCACTAAAGGTGATTGCTACATATCCTAAGACCCATAGACTGTACATGTGTTGAGAAAACTTTCTCTGTAAGAATTTTAGTCAATGGATCTGCTTGGTTACTAGCCGAGACAATCTGTTATACCATTATATCCCCTCGTTGGATAAACTCCTAAATTAAATGGTATTTTCTCTCTATAAGCTAGACAATGTCAAAAATGTCTTCGCAGTTCTCCAACACATAGTTCTTCATTCTCCAGAAATACTTGAATATGTGCTTAACTGTGACCCAATGAGCGAGTTCTGGGCTTGACTGATATTTTCTGACCAAGCCCACGACAATACAAATATTTGGTCTTGTGCATAGCATTGCATACATGAGACTACCAACTACCAAAGCATATGGAACCTTCTTCATGCTTTCCATCTCCTAAGGTGTTTTCAGAAACTGATCTCTAGATAAAGGTACTCTATGCCTAGAAGGTAACAAACCATTTTTGGAGTCTTACATGCTAAACTAGACATGAATCTTCTCAATGTATGAAGATTGGGATAATGCTAGTGTCTTACTTCTACGGTCTTGCAGATGATTGGTCCTAAGAATATAACTAATTTCTCCTAAATCATTTATTTGGAATTGAGTAGATAACCAAACCTTTATGGATGACAACATATGGACATCATTTCCAATTAATTGGATGTCATCCACATAGAGGATTAAGAATGCTATAGCATTTCTATTACCTTTTTTGTACACACATGGCTTATTAATGTTCTAATCAAAGCCAAAAGATTTGAATGTTTGATCAAACTTGATGTTCCATGCACGTAATGCCTGCTTAAGTCCATAAATAGACTTCTTAAGCTTACAAACCATATTTTCTTGGCCTCTTGCAACAAATCCGCCTAGTTGCATCATATAGATGCTTTCATCAAGATTTCTATTAAGGAATATTGTTTTGACGTCCATCTGCCATATCTCATAATCATCGTAACACGCTATGGCCAAGAGAATCCTAATGGACTTGACCATGGCTAAAGGTGAAAAGGTGTATTCATCATCGATCCCTTCTTTCTGAGTGTAACCTTTAGCAACCAACCTTGCTTTGAAAGTTTCTATTTTTATTTTCATATTTATCTTTCTCTTGCAGATCCACTTGCACCCTATGGGTTTCACCCCTTCAAGTGCAACTACATGATCCCAAACCTGATTGGAGTACATGGACTCCAATTTGGACTTAGTTGCTTGATGCCATTGGTCAGTATCTACCTATGACTGCTTCATCATAACTTGGAGAGTCAACAATCTGATTTTTGGAGTCTACTTGAAAAGATTCTCTAGATTCATGAAGTTCTCAAAAATAATGTATAGTAAATTTAGATCCATTCTTTAAAATGTAAGATCTATATATATCTCTTGTTTTTATTCACTTGCATGACTAGAAACTTGAGAAATATGGCTTGATCTTGGACATGCATGTTGGGTATCATGTTAGATCTAAAAGATGATAATAAAGTAAAAAAGTTGAAGAAAGCTAGTCTTGCATTTTTTATGCTCATGGCTGAAACTCAAGGAGTGTGGAAAATATGTTTTTGCTATTTTATTAGACATGTAAAGTTGTGAAAAGTTGTCTTGGAAGTCCACAACATGAATATTAGATATGTGTGGTGTTGTTACTTGTGTTGATATATAAGTTTAAAAGGATAGTTTTAAACTTATTCTAATGATTCACATATGTGTGTTGAAAGAAGGACTTGTTGATGATTAAAAGTGTTTAATGATCAAAAGGCAACTTTTCCTATTTTGTCTTGGTATGGCCGAATTGTTCACACAGAAAAGGAAGACTTTTTTGGTTCTTGATTTAGATTTGGGATTTGTCTAAAATGTTATGTTTAGATCTTTCTAAATTTAAGAAAGTTAAAAGTTATTATATGATGATATAATGCTTTTAAAAAGAACTATCGGGCTAAATTTATGTGCATGGGCCGAAGGCATATTGATTTGGGCTTGGGCCATGTGTATATGTGTTTGTGTTTTAATTTAGCCTATTGGGCCACTTTATGTGTTTGGGCCATAGACTTGCTATCTTTAATTTGGATTTGGATTTGTTAGAGATATACCCTATTGCTATATAGTTAGATGACTTATATAAGGCATTTTGGTGTAAATCTGAATGGCATGTTGTATATATGTTCATATTCTCTGTTCAATTATATGAATATGTCCTTAGTATTTTTCTGAGAGAAAATATATTCTTAAAGTGTTGAGAATTCGATGACATATTTCTTCGACATGATAAACATTCAAAAGCATTCATAGTCCTTAGATTATTCGACCGGGACTAGAATAATCAAGTACGGACTGTCATATGTAGTTACCTTTGATTAACATGGAGATGTTAATGATAAAGGGTAGTGAGTGTTGAGCTACAACAACATGGGGATGCGATTAACTCACATATGAATGATTATTAGTGGAACAAATCATTGAATGTGACCAGAATGACAAACTACATGACTCTGGATTAATAGTTTGTTATTCATTTCAAATTGTGCAAATTAATCCTTTGACTTGAGAAATTACGGCTGCCGGCTATATCAAGGGTTAAATCTTGCGCTTGGACAATGCTTGGCTTCTTTGAGGATGAGTTACGACCTCTCGCAGTTTAGTCTTGTGATATAGAGACAAACATGTAATTGTCAATATATGATCTGTTAACCTCTGACTATGAGGCGATATCCTAGGCAATCTAGTGTCAGTTGCTTGAAATGAGAAATCCTCGATCGGGTATTTGAACGATGAAAATGTGTTTTTCCATAGATGTCATCTCTCATTCTACCGAATTAGATCTATGCATAGAATCGTTTAGTGGACTTAATCATTTCATGGTCCCTATAACGATCAGGATATTTTAATTGAAGGATCGGACTGCACGCTAATTTGCGACTGTGAATAGGTTTGTTGGAATTGGACTTCATTACTGTATATATTGTCATGATACGTTCGTTGCTAGCGCGTCACTCATGAACATAAAGGTATTCCAAAAAATGGTGAGACATTTTCGTAATAGATCATTTATCCCTATAGGGTCTTGAACCTAGAAAGTCACACACTTAGGGTATCGAGCTTGGTAATGAGTTAGAAACACGTTAAAGTGTTAACGGTGTTTTTTTGGACCTTAATGGTTAAATCGGCCAAAATTTTAATTTTTGAAAGTTTTGGGGCCAAAGTATAAGTACTAAAAAGTATTGGGGCAAAAGTGCAAATAGATTAGGGGTTAATTTTCAATTAATTATTCTAAAGGTGTTTAGAATTAATTAATGTTTGTCTTCACTAGAAGACAAAAGACAAGTTGCACAAAAGGACAAAGCACAAAAGGACAAAACACAACTTGCACAAAAAGATAAACAACAAGTTGCAAGAGAAATTTGTCCAAATTGCCTTCCTATGGCTGGCCATATGTAGGATTTGGACACTTGGCTTCTTCATTTGTTTAGATCATGACACTTGGCATTTGATGAGTATGTTCATGCATCTATAAATAGAAGACATGTTCTTCATTCTTCCTTGTACCTTCACTTGGCCGAAAATTACACTATCTTAGAAGCAAAAGTTTTCTTCTTATCTCTTGGTGTATTCGGCCAAGATTAATAGAAATAGGGAGGCTTTACTTCTAGTTTATAACTCTTAATCTACTAAGCTCTTGGACTTAACTAAGCTAGCACTTCAATTAGTTAGTTTTCCTTTGCCTTTGGATACACGTGGACTGACTAGGACCTTTGCATTTGCGGAGGAGCTTTGTGAAACCCCACTTTTCTATCTTATCTCATTTTGTGTGAATTAACCTGTCTATGTGCTATGTGACTTAGAATGTGGTAATTTTGATATCAATACTCCTAGAACATGCTAAATGTGCATCCATGAAATTTTTATAAAAAACGGAGTCAAAAATTTTATCATCGATTTTCAGTGAATAGTATTTTCGAAACATGTCCGCTAAAATTTTGAAACTTGTCTTTTTAACCCTTCTAGACCTAGTCCACGGACTTTAATAGACCTGTGTTTGATTAAAACGATTTTAAAATCGGCTTAAGAATTTATTAGGGTTTTTACACTGACTTTTGCAAAAATCGAGTTTTAAGCCGACTCGGGTGAAATTGTTTGATTGTAAAACCTCTTGTCACCTAAAAATAACCTACTTGAGCTATCTTGGGTGTTGGATAATTGTTTTGAACTTCGGTGATCAATAAAATGCATTTAAAGTCCAGAAAACACTAAAAATACTAAAGTTTCAACTTTGACTTTCATTTAACTTGTTGACTTTAATGCATATATCACCAACACACACTCACAAAGCACAAAAACACCCACAATTTCACACACATTGCCGAGAGGAAGAAGAGAGATAAGAGAAAAGAGTTTTCAAGGTTTTCAAAGCAAATTTTCAAAGAAAAACTTAGTTTTTGTCCGTAGAATTTTGTGTCGAGTTGGATTCTGCTTTTTGGCCGTGCATTGCACGTATTCCTAGGCTTATATCGCATCAAAGGTGAGAGAAAAATTCTGGATCTCAAAACTCATTTTTATGTTTTTGCTCATAACTGCATTTTTAACTGTTAGAATGTTAATCTGATGTTAGATTATTGCTCCATGCATGCTAGGGATCGTTTATGTGTATTACTACAAGATTTGAGCCATTGTAGCGAAATTATTTATTTTCGGGTATTTAAAGTTGATAGAATGGCTTTTTGAGGATTATTTTGAGTTGTTGTGGTTGGAATCGATTGCCGTCGATTTCTAAAAGTTTGGTAATTACGTGGCAACGCCATTATAATGGCGAATTTTCGATTGCAATGTTTGGGAGAAAATTCAAAAATTCCAGCGTAGGTGCCTTGAGGTTTTAGGGTTGTTGGGCTTGATTTTGAGGTGTTTTGGTTGGTTTCCGAGAGGGATAATGTAGTTGATCGAATGGGTGAGTGTTTGAAACTGATTTGGAGTTGTTTGGATTAGTAGAATGTAAGATATGATTATTTGAAGTTTATGTTATCTTTCTTTAAATTATTGAATTGAGCCTTAGTTTATCGAGTGTGGTTTGAATGATTAAATTGTGAGTTGTTGATGGGTAAACTATGGTTTGATTGTGTGTTTAATGCATGTTCGGTTGGATGGCCTACTCTGTCATCTAACTTAGTTATTTGTTGTTAAATTGATTATTGATGTTATTATGATGGTAATATGATTATTGATGATGATTGATGATTATGATTGATGATTGATGCTGGGAGGTAGGCAGTTCTGCTAGACTGTTCTCCTGTGAATGATTGATATTTATTATTATTGCTGAGTCTTTGGTATGTGTGTGTCACCTCTCGGGCAGCATCGGGCTGTCGGGTTGATAACGGCATGACTACTAGAGACCGCCTCCAGCTCTCATGATGGAGGTGTCATGGAGGGAGAGGTTATTGGGGTACCTTGGGTGCGTGAGTTTATGGGAGTCACAAGAAGGCTGTTGTGATCGTGATGGTGTTTGGAGTTACACCAACTAGTGTATCCTTTATTGAATAGTCATTATAGATTATGTGATGATAGTATTATTGATGTTATTGTGTGTTTACTTGCTCAAAGGATTAAATCCAAGGAGCATAGTGAATACTGTAGAGATCTATCGGATCCTCATGGGCTTATTTTATATAAGCTCACTCTCTATTATTGCATGCTTACAGGTGTACTTTCGCAAGATTATGGGTACGTGCCTCCTGAAGAGGAGAATGTGGAAAATGTGCCTTACGTGGATGAGTCTTATGTTCTGGAGTCTTATCCTTGATGTTGTACTGTTTTGTTATCTTGTAAATTAACTTAGTAGACTTTTATATACTTTGTAGTTCATAGTGCAAAAGATGTTGAAAAGTTAATGAATTAGTTAATGCTATCTTAGCAGCCTTTCTTTTGTTTATGATTAGGTTGCTAGATTGGCTCAATATGTTTTTGAAATGTATGTTAAGGGTTCATGTATTATGTTGGAACGGAGGCATATAACGAGGAATGTTTATTGTATAATATGGTTATGATGTATGTTGTTATGTTATTGAGAAGTTGTTTGTTGTATGGTTTATGGAGTTGATGTATGATGTCCTATTGAGGTTGGTTTAGAGCCTCGGTATCCTATTCACTGTCGTTATACTGCCGAAATTCCGTTGCGTCTTGACTGATTATAGGAGGGGTTGAGTTGGGGCATGACATTTAAGTGGTATCAGAGCTTGATTAGCTATCAGCCGGGGTATTCTCGGAATGTGGGTAATGGTCTTAGCATGAAAGTATGTATGAAAAGAAAGAAAAGTGATCTATGTATTAATATGATTAAATGATTAAGTGATTAAGTGATTATGTGATTTAGTGCTTATGTGATTATGTGGTCAATTTGTTTGTGTTTTATATGACCTTGTTGTTTATGTGTTAATAGTTGTTATAACCTGTTTACGTGCTATAACCTGTGCTAACTCTTTGATTAGTAGAATGACGGGTAGACCGAGAACCAGAGGTAGGCCTGAGATGACTGATGAAACTCCTGGTAACGCGACACCGGGCCATGATAGGGGTGATGACCGTTTGGGGGCAGCTATGGAAAGGATTGCTGAGTTAGTAGCAAGGCAGACTCAGTTGATAGTAGGGCAGGCTACCCAGACTCAGGCTTGGCAGGCTCAATTGTTGAATGTGCAGGGTGGAAACCACCGGCGTGGTACCCTGAAAGAGTTCTTAGGGTATCATCCACCTAGATTTCAGGGGGAGCCGGATGATAGGAAGGCTGAGGCGTGGATTAGCAAGATGGAGAAGATTTATGATCCTCTCGATTATATTGATGAGCAGAAAGTCTCATTTGCCATGTACTTGTTAGATGATGAGGCAGAGGAATGGTGGCGCACAGTGAGGACTAGCTGGGTGACTCAGGGTATTCCGTATGTTTGGGGTACCTTTCTGATGGCTTTCCGGGCAAAGTATGTCCCGAGGATTGCGAGGGAACGGAGAGAGGCAGAGTTTCTAGCCTTGGTACAAGGAGATGCTGTGATACCCCGAACATGCCATGTATTCAAGAGCATTTTAAGTTCATTTAAATTGCATTTTATTGACCTTTCACCTTCTTTGACCAAACTAGTTGACTTTTCATCTACATTGACCAACTAGGACAAGGTGAGAATTTTTGAAATGTTTAATAAAAGGCAAACTTGGGATTAGAAATAAAAAAATACAATGTTAAGTTAGTCAAATTTTGGGTCAACTTTGGAATTAAATCTGAACCAATTGGGGAAGAGTTAGGTAGCAAATTATATATGGTTGGAAAGCTCTATGAGTCTAGTTTATGAGGGTTCAAACCGTTCGTGAATTGGAGTTTTCTAGAAGAAGTTATGGCCGTTTTCGTGAGGTCGCGCATAGCTGTTTTGGTTTAGCGGGTTGACCGAATTTTGACCTTTGACTTCTTGACTTTTTTTTTTTTTTAAATAAGCAGAATTGCACGAAAAAAACAGAGAGAAAAGAGCTTGAGACCATGAGGAAAAGAAGGAGAAAAAAAAAAGAAAATCTCAACTTCAAATCTTCGATTCTTCGCGTGGGCTTGTGCGGGGTGGTTTCCGAGGCACTCTACGAGGTTTTCCTAGCGTCTAGGAGCGTCTAAGGTGAGGGTTTCATCGTTATTTGCGCATTTGAAATATTTGTATCTAAACTTTGATTTTTAGATTTTATGCGTAGATTGTTGTTTTAATCGTTTTGTTGCTTAAAGAATGTTCCTTGTTGATTGTAGAACATGTATTTATAGCTTTTTAACATTTTCTGCGGTTAAATGTTGAGATTGCAATTTAAATTGATTAATGAATAGTAATTAGTGAATAGTAAACCCTTGAAATGTTGAAGTTGCCCCGTTATGCTGTCTGTTGATGTAGAAATGTGCTAGGTATGCTAGAATGCCTAAATGTGTGGTTTAATTGGAATGTGTAATGGAAAAACGGAGAAAAACGGCTTAGTGAAAGTCGGGGTCGTTTAGGTCGGCTTTAGCGTTTTCTCGTTTTGCGTGTTGGCATTGCTTCGCGAAGCCATGGAAGCACTTTTGGTGCGGTCGTGGTGTTGGTTGGGTGTTTGGTTGGTATAGTTGTAGTTCAAACGAGCAAAGGGGGAAAATCGGGCTTTGCACGAATTCTAGGGTTAAGTAGGGTTTCAGAGTCTCTAGACGTGCCTTATAGTGACCTAGGAGGATTGGTGAAGTCGGTTTCCAAGACTCGTGGCTCGTTTGAAAGTAGTGGCATTTTGAAGGTTGGGGCATTTTTGGTGATTTTGTGTGTTTTATGTTTATATTGCTAAAAGAGTGCTTGTTAATGCTTGTTATTTTGCTTGTTATGCTTGTTAATGCTTATTACGCTTGTTAGAGTTAATTGTTGATTGAAATGTTTATCCATTGTTGAGAATGCTTGATATCGCTCGTTTATCGTCTTGTATCGAGTCTTGCATTGCATAGTGTCTCGCACGTGAGTGATGGGCCTCTCTGGGTAGCCTCGGGTTGCCAGTGTTGGTTGCTCTAGCTCCGTTGCTATTCCCTTTCTCGCTTGGGTTGCCTCCCAGGGAGATTTGGGTCGTAGATTGATGGATACTTCCGGGGTATTCCAAACTGGTGTTATAAGGTGGTTTGGGCCGGCGCGTCATCGTTAAAGTCATCGGAATCGTGATCGGTACATTACTCGCTCGAGTGAACCATAGCCTTCAAAGTGTGGTATAGCTTTGATTGGTTGTGTTAATGCTTTCTTTAGTTGTTTAATTGTATTGTTGTTTATATTGAATGCCTTTTATTGATTGTATTGCTTAACTGTACCTATTTGCATTGCACGATCTTCTTTCTCTCCACCTCGATATCTGTCTCGCCCTCACTGAGTATACGTGTTGTGTATACTCACTCCTCACCACCACATTTCAGGAAAAAGCCATGTTAGCTGGAAAGTTCGTGATTTCGTGAAAGTCCGTGCTTGAAGAGTTGTTCTGCGTGCCTGTGTGACTTGAGTTGTCAAAGTTGTAAAGTTGTATGTTTTTATGTATTATTTGTATTTAATGTCAAAGTATGTAATTTAAGTTTCATTAGATTGTTGAAGTAATTTGATAAGTTAGACATGTATCTAGTTATTATAACTTAACTTCAAATGTATGTTTGTAATGTCCTAAGGAAAAAGAGTTAGAATGGCATGATAGTTTATTTTATGCAGTAGCTTAGTATGGTTTAATTGTCTAGTTTGAATGTACTTGTCAAAAATGAAAAGAGATAGGTTAGCTTTTAAATTGGAAATGTATGTATACATGCTGAGTTTAATTGTTGAGAACCGAGGCTCGGATGGCCTTGAGGTAGTTTGTATGGTTGGACACGGTGTTGGTCCATTTATATGCTATTACAGGTTTTATATTTCGCCTAGAAACAGGGGAGACTCCGTCCGTTTTCCCTGAAAATTTATGCCCGGGTTTGGTTTGGGTTGTGATTAGATTGATTGATAGAACTCCCGGTCTCGAGAGGGATCGGGGTGTCACAGGTGGTATCAGAGCTTGTCTAGCTCATAAGCCGGGACAGGGTCCTCGGTCTAATGGGTAGTGACCCTTCAATGTGTGCTTGTTAAGTGTGTCTTGATAGTGTATGGTTGTATGTGAGATTATGTGTCTTGACATGAATGTGTGCTCCTATGTGATATAGTTATGTGTCCTGTGTTAATTGTGTGCTAAGTGAAGTAAAGTGTCTAGTTGTGCATTGAATTGACCTATCGAATCGACCTCGTGGATTGTTATTTGCTTGAAGTATTGCTTTTATGTGTGTACTGAAATGTCTTGAATTAGCTATGCCGTGATTTGAATTGATTATGCTGTGCTTGACTTGATTGTTATGCTTGAGTGACTTTGTTAAATAAACTATATTGTAAACTTGCTGGCATAATAGCTTAATGCATATGTATAACTGTGATATATTGGCATTCATACATGTCCTATTGAAATGGTAAGTAAGTCCTCTTCCTCCCCTGAAGAAAGTGGTTCACCTCTGGCTTTTCAAGGTGTGTGGATTGGCAGGAAATGAATGGTATTTGGCTAGCCTTTATTTGGAAATTGGTGTTTGCTTTTGGAGCTCGGCTATTGGCAAATCTCTATGGTCCTCCTTTGTGCTTAACAGTTGTGAAAGAATAGCTTTCTCTTGGGGTTTTATTTGGTTATTCTTTGGAGTATTCTTTGGTTTTCTTAATGGGTATTCTTTGGAGACTTCTGCTGGCATTTCTTGGTGGACTTGGCTATTGGGTTTTCAGTCGGACTTACTGCATGGTATTATCTATGGCATATGTGTCTCGGTCTTTATTGGAGTGTTACTGGTATTCCTTATTGGAAATTCTTCAATGGCATTCTCTAGGATTCTCAGTGGCCAATTATTTAGTATTACTTATTGGGCAATTCTTGGTACTTTCTTACTGGAGCATTGTTCGGGCATTCTCTTGGTATTTTCCTTGTTGGCAAAGTTGTATGAAGTTCTCACTTGGCAAACAGTGAAGAGGACTCAAAGTTTGGTTTCGGTATATTGTTCATCAGTTCGGTGTTTATCCTTGGAGTTTTCGTCCATCTGGGAAACTATGTTTGTTATTCAACTTGGTTGTCTTATTGGGCACGTTATATTTTCTCTGTTATTTCCTTTGACATTCCTCTCAGCATTTGATAGCAAAACTCGGAATCTAATTGGTTGTTCCATGGGGTTATTATTTGGAAGGCTTCTTTGGAACTTTGGAAATATATTTGATTGGGTTCTTGGTATTTTCTTCAGCACTTTTAACAGGGAATTCTTCTATCAAATCCATGACCAGCGGGGTACTTCTTTGGACCTCTAGATAGAATCTTTGTTTGAGCTTTTATTTGGCTTCTTGCTTGGGAATTCTCGGGCAGTAACAGTTATACTTCTATTGGAGATTCGTGCGTGAGGTATTCTTCTTGTCGTTATTGTGTGGTATTAATGACATTTACAGTATCTTTGCTTTAGTCTTTATTGGTATTAGCTCGGCGTTTCTGGTTGGAATTTATTCTTCTTCGGTATTCGTGTCAACGGGATTCTTGTACGGTATCTGCCTTTGAGCTTCTATTTGGCGTTACTACTTGGCATTTCTACTTGAACTTTCCTATTGGTCATCTTTATTAAATACTTTTTCAGTAGCTAATGAAGACTAGTCAGAGTTGGATTGTAGATGATGCAGAGTCCTATTGGAAGAAGAATTGCGAGGACGCAATTGTTTTAAGGGGGGAAGGATGTGATACCCCGAACATGGCATGTATTCAATAGCATTTTAAGTTCATTTAAATTGCATTTTATTGACCTTTCACCTTCTTTGACCAAACTAGTTGACTTTTCATCTACATTGACCAACTAGGACAAGGTGAGAATTTTTGAAATGTTTAATAAAAGGCAAACTTGGGATTAGAAATAAAAAAATACAATGTTAAGTTAGTCAAATTTTGGGTCAACTTTGGAATTAAATCTGAACCAATTGGGGAAGAGTTAGGTAGCAAATTATATATGGTTGGAAAGCTCTATGAGTCTAGTTTATGAGGGTTCAAACCGTTCGTGAATTGGAGTTTTCTAGAAGAAGTTATGGCCGTTTTCGTGAGGTCGCGCATAGCTGTTTTGGTTTAGCGGGTTGACCGAATTTTGACCTTTGACTTCTTGACTTTTTTTTTTTTTTAAATAAGCAGAATTGCACGAAAAAAACAGAGAGAAAAGAGCTTGAGACCATGAGGAAAAGAAGGAGAAAAAAAAAAGAAAATCTCAACTTCAAATCTTCGATTCTTCGCGTGGGCTTGTGCGGGGTGGTTTCCGAGGCACTCTACGAGGTTTTCCTAGCGTCTAGGAGCGTCTAAGGTGAGGGTTTCATCGTTATTTCCACATTTGAAATATTTGTATCTAAACTTTCATTTTTAGATTTTATGCGTAGATTGTTGTTTTAATCGTTTTGTTGCTTAAAGAATGTTCCTTGTTGATTGTAGAACATGTATTTATAGCTTTTTAACATTTTCTGCGGTTAAATGTTGAGATTGCAATTTAAATTGATTAATGAATAGTAATTAGTGAATAGTAAACCCTTGAAATGTTGAAGTTGCCCCGTTATGCTGTCTGTTGATGTAGAAATGTGCTAGGTATGCTAGAATGCCTAAATGTGTGGTTTAATTGGAATGTGTAATGGAAAAACGGAGAAAAACGGCTTAGTGAAAGTCGGGGTCGTTTAGGTCGGCTTTAGCGTTTTCTCGTTTTGCGTGTTGGCATTGCTTCGCGAAGCCATGGAAGCACTTTTGGTGCGGTCGTGGTGTTGGTTGGGTGTTTGGTTGGTATAGTTGTAGTTCAAACGAGCAAAGGGGGAAAATCGGGCTTTGCACGAATTCTAGGGTTAAGTAGGGTTTCAGAGTCTCTAGACGTGCCTTATAGTGACCTAGGAGGATTGGTGAAGTCGGTTTCCAAGACTCGTGGCTCGTTTGAAAGTAGTGGCATTTTGAAGGTTGGGGCATTTTTGGTGATTTTGTGTGTTTTATGTTTATATTGCTAAAAGAGTGCTTGTTAATGCTTGTTATTTTGCTTGTTATGCTTGTTAATGCTTATTACGCTTGTTAGAGTTAATTGTTGATTGAAATGTTTATCCATTGTTGAGAATGCTTGATATCGCTCGTTTATCGTCTTGTATCGAGTCTTGCATTGCATAGTGTCTCGCACGTGAGTGATGGGCCTCTCTGGGTAGCCTCGGGTTGCCAGTGTTGGTTGCTCTAGCTCCGTTGCTATTCCCTTTCTCGCTTGGGTTGCCTCCCAGGGAGATTTGGGTCGTAGATTGATGGATACTTCCGGGGTATTCCAAACTGGTGTTATAAGGTGGTTTGGGCCGGCGCGTCATCGTTAAAGTCATCGGAATCGTAATCGGTACATTACTCGCTCGAGTGAACCATAGCCTTCAAAGTGTGGTATAGCTTTGATTGGTTGTGTTAATGCTTTCTTTAGTTGTTTAATTGTATTGTTGTTTATATTGAATGCCTTTTATTGATTGTATTGCTTAACTGTACCTATTTGCATTGCACGATCTTCTTTCTCTCCATCTCGATATCTGTCTCGCCCTCACTGAGTATACGTGTTGTGTATACTCACTCCTCACCACCACATTTCAGGAAATGCCATGTTAGCTGGAAAGTTCGTGATTTCGTGAAAGTCCGTGCTTCAAGGGTTGTCCTGCGTGCCTATGTGACTTGAGTTGTCAAAGTTGTAAAGTTGTATGTTTTTATGTATTATTTGTATTTAATGTCAAAGTATGTAATTTAAGTTTCATTAGATTGTTGAAGTAATTTGATAAGTTAGACATGTATCTAGTTATTATAACTTAACTTCAAATGTATGTTTGTAATGTCCTAAGGAAAAAGAGTTAGAATGGCATGATAGTTTATTTTATGCAGTAGCTTAGTATGGTTTAATTGTCTAGTTTGAATGTACTTGTCAAAAATGAAAAGAGATAGGTTAGCTTTTAAATTGGAAATGTATGTATACATGCTGAGTTTAATTGTTGAGAACCGAGGCTCGGATGGCCTTGAGGTAGTTTGTATGGTTGGACACGGTGTTGGTCCATTTATATGCTATTACAGGTTTTATATTTCGCCTAGAAACAGGGGAGACTCCGTCCATTTTCCCTGAAAATTATGCCCGGGTTTGGTTTGGGTTGTGATTAGTTTGATTGATAGAACTCCCGGTCTCGAGAGAGATCGGGGTGTCACAGATGCTTCAAAGGCTCAGTATGAGGCCACTTTTACTCGATTGTCCCGTTATGCACCAGAGTATGTGGCTGATGAGGAGCGGAGGACTCATAGATTCATGTTGGGGTTGAGGCCCGAGATTCAGGATGTGATGGCTCTGAATCGATATGATGTATTCACTGAGGCCTTTGAGGCAGCTTCTAGACTAGAGAAGAGGAATGGGGATCAGCTTGTTTCTAGTCAGCCCAGTAAGAGGCCGTATCAGCCGCAGTATCAGCAGGGTATGTATAGGCCTCCCATACAGCAGGTTGTGTACAGGCCACCAGTTCAGTAGAGTTCTTCACCTTAGGGAGCCCCTGTTTTATTTGTGAAGAAGAAGGATGATGCCTTGAGATTGTGTATTGATTACCGTGGTTTGAATCAGGTGACCATCAAGAACAAATATCCTTTGCCACTGATTGACGAGTTGTTTGATCAACTTCAGGGAGCCAAAGTCTATTCTAAATTTGATTTGAGGCAGGGGTATTATCAGCTTCAGATTCGCACGGAGGATGTTCCGAAGTCTGCCTTTAGGACTTGGTACGGGCATTATGAGTTTGTTGTTATGCCCTTTGGATTAACTAATGCACTGGCATCATTCATGGATCTTATGCATCGGGTTTTTCAGCCGTATTTAGACCAGTTCGTGGTAATCATTATTGATGATATCTAGGTCTATTCTAAATCTGAATCGGAGCACTAGCAACATCTACGGCTGTCTTACAGAAGCTGCAGGAGCATCAGTTGTTTACCAAGTTCAGCAAATGTGAATTTTGGCTGCAACGCATATCTTTTCTTGGCCATGTTATTACACAGAGCGGTATTTCTGTAGATCTCACTAAGATTGAGGTGGTGATGTCTTGGAAACGGCTAGAGAATGTTTCTGAGGTCCGTAGCTTTCTTGGCTTGGCGAGTTATTACCGTAGGTTTGTCAAGGATTTCTTGAAGATTGTTGGGCCACTTTCTAAGTTGACTCAGAAGCAGACTATCTTTGCTTAGGATGAGAAGTGTGAGAGTGGGTTTCAGGAGTTGAAAAAGAGGTTGACTACTACTCCAGTTCTTGCTCTACTAGAGGGGACTGATAATATGGTTATTTACAGTGATGCATCCAATGAAGGCTTGGGATGTGTTCTTATGCAGGATGGCCGAGTTATTGCTTATGCTTCCAGGAAGTTGAAGCCTTATGAGGTAAATTATCCGACTCATGATCTTGAGTTAGCAACAGTTGTCTTCACACTGAAGAAGTGGCGTCATTATCTGTGGGGCAGTAAGTTCGAGATTTTCACTGATCATAAGAGTCTGAAGTACTTGTTCTCTCAGAAGGAGTTGAATATGCGCCAGCGGATGTGGATGGAGTTTCTTGGAGATTATAATTGTTCTATCAATTATCTGCCTGGCAAGACAAATGTTGTAGCAGATGCTCTCAACCGGAAGGCGAGTGTTGTTTGTTTGGCTGTCAAGAAATGGGAGGTTCTTGAAGAATTCACTCATTGGAGACCGGAGTTGACTCAGGTTGGGGTGATGTGTTCACATCTCTGTATTCAACCTTTATTGTTGTCTCAGATCAGGGAAGCTCAGCAACTTGATGTTAAACTTTAGAAGATCAAGGATCAGATCACAGATGATTAGTCTGACTTTAAACTGCATGAGGATAGTATTCTTTGGTTTCGGAACAGGGTTTGTCTTCCCGATGAACCGGGCTTGAGGCGAGGTATTCTGGAGGAAGCTCATAATTCTTAGTACACTATTCATCCCGGTGGAACCAAGATGTATCGGGATTTGAAGCAACATTACTGGTGGAATAACATGAAGAGAGAGGTTGCTCAGTTTGTATCTAGATGTTTGACTTGTCAGAGGGTGAAAGCCGAGCATCAACGACCTGCAGGTTTGCTTCAGCCGTTGGCTATACCAGAGTGGAAATGGGAGCATATTACGATGGATTTCGTCACTGGTTTGCCTAGAACTCCGAGGGGTAATGATGCAGTTTGGGTTGTCGTGGATCGTTTGACGAAGACAGCTCATTTTATTTCGATGAGGATGGGAGATGAGGTTACAAAGTTGATGGATCTTTATTTGGATCAGATTGTTAGACTTCACGGGATTCTATCTAGTATTGTCTCAGATCGAGATCCTCGATTTACTTCTCGTTTGTGGGAGAAACTTCAGGAGATCTTGGTTACTCAGTTGAACTTCAGTACAACGTATCATCCATAGACCGACGGTCAGTCTAAGCGGACTATTCAGATTCTGGAAGATATGCTTAGGGCTTGTGTTCTAGACTTCGGGAAGAACTGGGAGAAACATCTACCACTTGCAGAGTTTGCCTATAACAATAGTTATCAAACTACTATTGGGATGGCACCTTTTGCAGCTCTTTACGGTCGTAAGTGCCGTTCACCTTTATATTGGGACGAGGTAGGGGAGATGAAGACTATTGATCCGACTATCATGCCAGAGCTTCTTGAGAAGATTGAGAATGTTCAGTTGATCAGGCAGAGAATGCTTACGGCGCAGAGTAGATTCAAGAGTTATGTTGATAAGCATCGTCGGGACTTGGAGTTTGCAGTCGGAGATCGGGTTTTCTTGAGATTGTCTCCTCGTAAGGGGTTTGCTCGTTATGGTAAAGGTGGAAAGCTGAGTCCGAGATTTGTTGGGCCGTTTGAGATTACCGGCAGGGTTGGTAAGTTGGCATATCGGTTGGCTTTACCGGAGAACTTCTCTAACGTCCACAATGTATTTCACGTGTCTAATTTGCGGAAATATAATCCGGATCCTTCTCATATTCTTGAGCCAGAGCCGTTACAGCTTCGTAAGAATCTGACCTATGATGAGCGTCCGATTCGTATTCTTGATCAGATGGAACGAGAGTTGAGGTCGAAGAAGATTTCAATGGTTAAGGTGTTGTGGAAGCATCACGGCATTGAGAAAGCGACTTGGGAGAGATGAGATCAGATGCAGCAGCAGTACCCAGATCTGTTCAATACATCAAGTAAGAATTTCGAGGGTGAAATTTCTTTAAGGGAGGGAGAATGTGAAATCCCACTTTTCTATCTTATCTCATTTTGCGTGAATTAACCTGTCTATGTGCTATGTGACTTAGAATGTGGTAATTTTGATATCAATACTCCTAGAACATGCTAAATATGCATCCATGAAATTTTCGTCAAAAACGGAGTCAGAAATTTTATCATCGATTTTCAGTGAATAGTATTTTCAAAACACGTCCGCTAAAATTTTGAAATAGGTCTTTTTAACCCTTCTAGACCTAGTCCACAGACTTTAATAGACCTATGTTTGATTAAAACGGTATTAAAATTGGCTTAAGAATTTATTAGGGTTTTTACACCGACTTTTGCAAAAATTGAGTTTTAAGCTAACTCGGGTGAAATTGTTCGATTGTAAAACTTCTTATCACCTAAAAATAACCTACTTGAGCTATCTTGGGTGTTGGATAATTGTTTTGAACTTTGGTGATCAATAAAATGCATTTAAAGTCAAGAAAACACTAAAAATACTAAAGTTTCAACTTTGACTTTCATTTAACTTGTTGACTTTAATGCATATATCACCAACACACACTCACAAAGCACAAAAACACCCACAATTTCACACACATTGCTGAGAGGAAGAAGAGAGAAAAGAGAAAAGAGTTTTCAAGGTTTTCAAAGCAAATTTTCAAAGAAAAACTTAGTTTTTGTCCGTAGAATTTCGTGCCGAGTTGGATTCCGCTTGTTGGGCTCATATTGCACGCATTCCTAGGCTTATATCGCATCAATGGTGAGAGAAAAATTCTGGATCTCAAAACTCATTTTTATGTTTTTGCTCATAACTGCATTTTTAACCGTTAGAATATTAATCTGATGTTAGATTATTGCTCCATGCAAGCTAGGGATCGTTTATGTGTATCACTACGAGATTTGAGCCATTGTAGCGAAATTATTTATTTTTGGGTATTTAAAGTTGATAGAATGGCTTTTTGAGGATTATTTTGAGTTGTTGTGGATGGAATCGATTTTCGTCGATTTTTAAAAGTTTGTTAATTACGTGGTAACGACGTTATAATGCCGAATTTTCGATTGCAATGTTTCGGTGAAAATCCGAAAATTTCAGCCTAGGTGCCTTGAGGTTTTAGGGTTGTTGGGCTTGATTTTGAGGTGTCTTGGTTAGTTTCCGAGAGGGCTAATGTAGTTGATCGAATGGGTGAGTGTTTGAAACTGATTTGGAGTTGTTTGGATTAGTAGAATGTAAGATATGATTATTTGAAGTGTAGGTTATCTTTCTTTAAATTATTGAATTGAGCCTTAGTTGATCGGGTGTGGTTTGAGTGATTGAATTGTGAGTTGTTGATGGGTAAACTATGGTTTGATTGTATGTTTAATGCATGTTCGGTTGGATGGCCTCCTTTATCATCTAACTTAGTTATTTGTTGTTAAATTGATTATTGATGTTATTATGATGATAATATGATTATTGATGATGATTGATGATTATGATTGATGATTGATGCCGGGAGGTAGGCAGTTCTGCTAGACTGTTCTCCTGTGAATGATTGATGTTTATTATTATTGCTGAGTCTTTGGTATGTGTGTACCACCTCTCGGGCAGCATCGGGCTGTCGGGTTGATAACGGCATGACTACCAGAGACTGCCTCGAGCTCGTATGACAGAGGTGTCATGGAGGGAGAGGTTATTGGGGTACCTCGGGTGCGTGAGTTTATGGGAGTCACAAGAAGGCTGTTGTGATCGTGATGGTGTTTGGAGTTACACCAACTAGTGTATCCTTTATTGAATGGTCATTATAGATTATGTGATGATAGTATTATTGATGTTATTGTGTGTTTACTTGCTCAAAGGATTAAATCCAAGGAGCATAGTGAATATTGTAGAGATCTATCAGATCCTCACTGGGCTTATTTTATATAAGCTCACTCTCTATTATTGCATGCTTACAGGTGTACTTTCGCAAGATTACGGGTACGTGCCTCCTGAAGAGGAGAATGTGGAAAATGTGCCTTACGTGGATGAGTCTTATGTTCTGGTGTCTTATCCTTGATGTTGTACTATTTTGTTATCTTGTAAATTAACTTAGTAGACTTTTATATACTTTGTAGTTCATAGTGCAAAAGATGTTGAAAAGTTAATGAATTAGTTGATGCTGTCTTAGTAGCCTTTCTTTTGTTTATGATTAGGTTGCTAGATTGGCTCAATATGTTTTTGAAATGTATATTAAGGGTTCATGTATTATGTTGGAACGGAGGCATATAACGAGGAATGTTTATTGTATAATATGGTTATGATGTATGTTGTTATGTTATTGAGAAGTTGTTTGTTGTATGGTTTATGGAGTTGATGTATGATGTCCTATTGAGGTTGGTTTAGAGCCTCGGTATCCTATTCACTGTTGTTATACTGCCGAAATTCCGTTGCGTCCTGACTGATTATAGGAGGGGTCGAGTTGGGGTGTGACAAGCTTCGTCTGAGCAAAGATGTTCTTTCAAGAGTTGTTTCCAAGTCTACCACAAAAGGTACTTTGAATTTATTGTTGTATCTTCTAGTATATATATGTGTATATACTCATGTACATTTTCTTAGTTTAAATGTACTAGTCTTATGGACTTACTCTCAAGGACTTTGTAAATATAATTGAATGTTATGCAAAATTTTTAAAGTCTATGTTTTCCGCTGCACATGTACAACTTGTGATTTACACGTAACTCGAGACGATCTGTACCGTTGCGCTTCTGCTTCTTTCAGGACTTACATGTGTTACTATAATGTGTTATAGGTAAATTGGCAAACTCAACTTGCATTAATAATGAAAAGTGTTTTTCGATTATGTAATAAGAATGGATAGGGTTTGATTATTCATAGGATGAGATAATTAAACTTAATTACTAGCTAATTTGTTTATGATTATTATATTTGATATGAATGATCATATACATTTTGAAATGGTGAATTTGATAATGGATTTGAGCCTTAGGGTTATAATTTGATTTGGGTTGTAATTGAGACATAAGTCTCATTTTTTTTATTCTTGCTTTTGAGAGAATTATGTAGTGAGGACACTTGTGTAATTCTTCAAGAGAGATACAAGCAAGAAAGCCCAATGGACAATCCAAGGAGTTGAAGGCCCAATGAAGATTTCAAGGAGTTGAAGATCTTTTATAGAATAGTTTTATTTCATAATTCCCAAACCCAAATTCATGATCCACCGCTTATGCATCTTTGTATTCATTTTCTATAATGTGCTATAATTGTGATTATTAGCTCGTAGTACGATGAATACATGATTATATGATGAGATCGAATACAAACTAAAGAACGCCCTACGTGCAAACTAATATTATATTGATATAAACAGTCAAAGTAGTTTTATAGTAGTCCTCCGCCATCTTAAGGTTTAATGAAGCTTAAAATGAATACAATCAAACATAGCCACAAAGGTTTGAGGAATTGTTTCACAATAAGTTTATTAAAATGGCTAGTACGAACATGGAGATGTAGTTATCTTCCAAAATCTAACGACCAACATAACCACAAAGTTTTGAGGTCAATAAAGATTCAATTTGTCGGATAACTATGAGATGATAGGTCTAATCTAACTAGATCACTTAATCAACATAGCCACAAAGGTTTGAGACTAAAGTGATTTAGGAACTAAAGTTGACCATAGCCTATTTAGAGAAATAGACAACAAAGTATTGTTGACCTTTGGTACTTGTATTTCAATATAGCCACAAAGGTTTGAGAATATGTCTTATCAAAGGAAGTTGGTCATCCTACTTAAATTCTTTTAATAGATTCACCATTCTCATTTAGGGAGTATGAGATTCAAAGGAAATAGTGCGAGTAGCTATTTTATTTTATAATTTAATAGCGTTGTGTATTCTTGTTAGCCTACAATCTTACTTTATGTTATATTTACCTTTTCTGCAGTTTGTATGCTATGACTTCTTTCATAAATCCTTTTGTTTCCATCCTTAATCATGACTACTTAACTGGACCGAATTTTGAAAAATGGTATAAAAGCTTAAGAGTCGTTCTTTGGTTTGAGAGAATTGAATAACTTCTGGACTTGAACCCTTGGCTTCTATTGATGAGACAACACCTGAGGCCGATCAGATCACCTACCATAAATGGGCCGAGGATGACACACGCTCCAGAGGGTACATTCTTTCATCGATGAGTGACGATCTACGTCGATACTATGAGGGCATCTCTCATTCCGTGGATATCATTCGATCTTTGAAGAAATCCTTTAGTGAGCAGAGTTGTGGCATAAGATATGAGTTGACCCAAGAACTGTTTAGTATAAGACTAGAGGAGGGAGGTGACGTTAACCAGCATTGCCTTAGGATGATTTACTTGGTAACTCAACTAGAGGCATACGGTTTTGTCATGGATCCTTAGCTTCAAATAAACCTAATCTTGCAGTCTTTGCCACCATCTTACTCTCTTTTGATACTAGATTTCTATGTGCATAGAATTGAGTTCACACTGTCTGAGCTGCCTGATATTCTAACTAGTTGGCAGAGACTTGGTTTAGATGTGGCGCCCACTCCTCATGTTGACTTTTCTCCCTCTCTGGTTAGACCTAGTCACAATAGAAGAAGGAGAATGAGCAGACACAGGAGGAACCAGGCCACTCGATTCTGACCAGGAGATCTATCTTCATGAGGGGATTTATGACTGAGTGTAGAGCCAGAGTTATGAACTTCCTTCATCTACAATGATTTAGTTGTTTTGAGGATCAAATTGGTATGCGATCCTATTTTGAAAAATGATTGTATAAATGTTTTGTTTAATTTGAAGTTTCTTTTTCTCTTCCTTTTAGATGATGAAAAATAGTAGTGACTATTTGCTTCAATCTTATCTTACTAAGGAAATTTTGAATTCGTCCTATGTAAGAATGGATTAGTATTTCGTACAAAGTTTCATTATAGTAATGAAATCTTCATAATGCATATAAAAAAAGAGAATGTCTTCAAATGTAAAACCGCATAAACATTCATATTTCATAACGTAGCATTTATGAAATGACTAATATCTAAATAATGACTAAATCTAGATAAGTGAAGTGATCGTGTAAGTCTAAAACTTTGAGGTGCTCAACAGTTAAAGACTTGAACAAATAAAGAGCCAAAGTCATTCTTTTTCTATCTAAAAGAGTTTGATAGATTTAGTATTTCTTTTGGTAAAAGAGTTTGTCCAAAAAGGGATAGTGGGAAGAAATGGAATTTGTCCATAACATAGCTACCACATTAAGATTCCTTCAATCATCATCAAAATTAATGTGTTAAGTTTAGATGAATGATTGCTCTATTTAAAGGAATTGTAGGTGATAACAAAGTTAAGCAAAACAAAGAAAGTACTAATGAAGTCCATTTGTTCCAAAGTTGTAATTGGAAATGATGGAACAGTTGAAGAATTTGTTTAGGTTATAAAAGACCATTAGAGAATGCCTTTTTTTATCACCAAAGCTCTTCAAACCATTTTGAGCTTGTCTTTGTTTTATGTACTATGATTGTAATTTTATGGCAGAATTGAATTTAAACTCAGATACATACATAGATACTTTAGTGAAAGCAACTATGATGAATGGTCAATGAGTTTTTATCCAAGAAACAATCAAAGTATAAATATTCACCTTTTTAAACATGAAATGATGGAGATCGATTTCATAGAAAGTGAAAAATAATTCCCATATTTATAAGAAGGTTAGTGGGTGCCTGTGCTCTCAATAAGTCTTATAAATTGGTAATATCTTCGGTTAATGGAAAACCAATAATTATCAAAGTTCTCTGATGTCCAGTTAAATAATATAATAATACCACAAACATAGGGTGAACCAGTCATATCTTTTAGGATCATTTATGTGAAATACAATGATGTGATTATTTAGTTTACCTCACAACCTGTACACTGAGTCAAAATCTTAAAATCGTAAGATGGAGGATTCCAAGAAATGAATGGTTTCCAACCTCTAAGGCGGGGTATCCGTCTTTTCTTTTAGACCACCTTTTGACTTTAGTAAGGAAAGGGTAGCTAGGGGATCGCGTACCTTACCCTTTAGCTTTTTGTAGTTTCCACCAATGCAAAGGCGAGTACATGGGACAATATGATGTAAAGGGTTGCATTGGAAAATATCTAAGTATAGGTACTGATGATCTTATTGTAGTATTGGTGGTTTTCAGTTTTAAAAATAACTCTGGATCTTCAAAGTCTGTGGTAACAATGAAGTTCTTAGAGAAGAATTCACATATTGATGGAAACATTATTAGATTTATAGTTGATTTATGAAAAGACTATAAAAGGATAGAAAAGAGTTCTGAATAGTAAGTAACCATCATCTTGTTACTTAAGCCTAAATGCATATCTGTCATTATGAATAGTGTTTGGATGCAGTTATTTTATCAGAAAGATAAAGGTGGTTCTATTTATTGGTGGTTGTTAATATTTTATTTGGTAACTACAATAAAAGCTTCTTGCACAAGCTTAAGGAACCCGATCTCATCAAGAATCTAAACATATAGAAAAGGATTTTCTCACGTTTTTTGAGAATTCATTTCTTGAAAGAAAAAGGTTTGACAAAAAGGCCCCTATATATATTTTATAGTTGACCCACTGATCTTGTAAAGATAGTTACGGTTGTGATCCATCTTAGATGTACCATGCGCTAATCCTATAGTAGATAGGATTAATGCAAGTAGGAGATTGTTGGGGATATGCCCTAAGGCTGTAGATTAGATGACCTAATTGGGGTTTAATAAAAATATATGTGTTTTTCTACACTATGATGTTTTTGGATATTCATATTCTCCGCCTTTATATGAATGTGTCCCAAATGTTCATCGGAGAAGAAAAACATTCTAAAAGAGTTTAGAATACTTCACTGTTTTTCTTCGATATGATAAACATTAAGATTTGAATCATAACCCTTCAGATTATTTGACCGGGACTAGAATAATCTAGTACGGGTTATCATATGTAATTACCTTTGATTAACATAGTGATGTTAATGATAAAAGATGATATGCGAAGTGCTAGAACAATATGAGAATGTAGACTAATATACATATGAGTGATCGTCAGTGGTATGGATCATTGAATGTGATGATAAATAGTGAACTACATAATTTCAGGTTAATAGTTTATTATTTAGTTGAGAATTGTGCAAATTAATCCTCAGACTTGAGAAATTACGGCTGCTAGATATATCAGGGGATAAATATAGCGTCTGGACTATAACTGCCTTCTATAAGGTGAGTTACGGCCTTACACATTTTAGTCTTGTGATATAGAGACTGACAGGCAATTGTCAAGATATGATCTGTTAACTTCCATTGAGAGGCGATGTCCTATGATATCTAAAATAGGTCGATAAACGAGGAAGTCCTTGGCCAAGGTCAGAATGAAATTAATGCAAATGAGTTTTTCCATAGTAGTCATCTCTTGTTTTATCGTTCTAGATCTATTCGTAGAATCGAAAGTGGACTTAACCATTACATGGTCCTTTTCCCGATTGGGACATTTTAATAGAAGGATCGTACTGAACAGTAATTTTCGACAGTAAATAGATTCACAAAAGACCGAGTGTTCATTATCGCATACATTTTCATGATACATTTGTTGCTAGTGCGTCACTCATGAACATGAAGGTATTTCGGGTAATGATGGAGACATTCCTGAAATAGATTAAGAGGTTTAATGATCCTCCATCGGAATGCAGTTATGAATCTAGAAATTCACACATTAATAAGTATTAGGAATAAGTTCACCAGTGGCTTGTATAATGTCGTTAATGACTTTAAAGTGTTAAGAGTCATCTAGATTGGTATTTAGGCCAAAAGTAAGATTTTACAAAGTTTTGGGGTAAAAACATAAATAGTAAAAGTTTTGGGGCCAAACTATAAATATTGAAAAGTTGTTTCAATATAATTATTATAATAGAGATTAGAATAAGCAAAAGTAATTATATATATATGTAGAGGTGTTTATATATATATATATATATATATATATATATATATATAGAATAAAGGGATTTGATTTGATAAAGTTCTATGTCATCAATCTTAGTCATCAAAGGGCAAAGCAAATTAGTGATTGTGTAACGCCCCGATCCCTCACGAGATCGAAAATTCTATTAAACAATCTATACTCATCCCATTACCAAACCTGGTCACAAAATTTAGGGTTCTCCCCTGTTTGTAGGACAAATCAATTACTTGTAAACAGAAAATAAAGCCACAACCCACACAAAATCCAACATCATCTCCATAACTTCCCATCTTCAAGGCCATCCGAGCCTTACGCAAAACAAGACATTATAAACACATACAAGCATGCAATTAACAATCCTTGAATCTTTATCTTTTGTCCGCTTATCATACCACTCTATATTATCAATTAGACTTTCTTATAATCTAAAGCCAAACATCTACTAGTTTCCATTAACACGCAAGCAAGCAGTATAAAGGAAAGTAAAGTTAAGCTAATACAGTCTACTACCATTCAAGCCATACATTAACCTAACTATTACAATCTTTCAACAACTCCAAATATATACAAGCCCATAGGCACAAAACAGAACATAACATAAAGCAAGCAAGTCTTCACAGAATCTACAAGCAACACTCCAACCTCAAGCAATAGGATAAGTAATCAAGGAAATTCCTCCAACTGTGCCTCCTGAAACATGTTAGCGAGGTATGAGCAGCCACAATTGCCCAGTGAGGGATATAGTCTACCGGGGCATGCAATGCAACATTTAACACTAATAAAGCATTTAAACAACTAAAGAACAATGTAAATAACAAGTTACCACACATTAAAAATGATACAATTCACTTTAACCCTAACACTCTAGAATTCACTTGATCTTTGATCACGAACCACAAACCTCGATCCTCAAACCTCGATCAATGTGCCGACATAAACCCCAAACACTTCAATGGGTGTACTCCAGATGTACCCCGAAAAATCCTATAACCCAACACCCCTTGGCAATCTTTGGACCAGGCGAGTGAGAGACTAGAGCACGGAGATCGAATATCTATTTGCAAGCCCGCTGCCGCCCAGCCGATATCCAATACATCTTCCCCTGATACTATGGTTGCACAACCACTATGCAATGCACTTTAACAATTGACAATATAATATCATTGTAAAGCAATAACATTTAGGAAGGGCAACAAAGTAGGTTGCCCTCGAAAACAGTTAAAATATAAGCAATAGTACGAAATCAACTAAATGAACATAAAGGGGTAAATTGCATATTTTCCATAAAACATTACCAAAAGCTCACAATTAGCTTAAAAGTGCATCTAAACACCCAATAAGCATTGACAAGATCATAGAAGTGCAAAACAATCAATTTTCTACTTTTTCCCTTTTATAACCTAAGCCATTGGATTCCAAATTAAAAGGAAATGTTTCAATTTCACGTGTGAGCTATACCATACTTCTAATTACCCCTATGGCACCCATAGGACCCTAGAAGTTACCCAATTACCAGCGCTTAGCACAAAAGCCTTAATTGTCCCTTTATGAGTTTGTACTATACATACCCTAACCGGAACTCAACCGAGGTTTAGCAAAGCATATCTAACACTTATATAGCCTAAGAATACTAAATGTGAAGGCCAAATCAACCCGGATTCTCATTACACCCGAAACCCCTTTCTAAAAGTTACCAATTTCACATTTCAGCCATGCTTTGAGCAATGTAACCTCACAAGGCTATTAATCTATCTTTATTAACATCTACGGCACCTATTTGAAGCAATGAATCAACCTATAAGGCACAATTTCACAAAACCCTAAAAAATGTCATTATTCATTGCCCAAAAATCAACGAACGAATTTAACCGATCGAAAAGCGAAACAATAGCATAAATATGGTCTTTAGCACTTATATACAACATATATCACTAGCTTTAAGCATTCAATAACCATTTGATAGCAAATCTAGAAATTTGGAATTTTGACAACATTTTAAAGAATGCAAAAACTTATGCAAATCCCTCACCAAAGTGTGTAGAAGCTTGTAGGATGCTTGCAAACTCTCTAAATCACTTGCTCCTAGCTTGGTGTGGCCTAAATCCAAGGTTTGAAGAGCAAAATCTCCTCCTTTTTCACTGTTGCTGCTATTGGGTTTGCGGGGCTGATTTTGGGGCTTTTCTTGTTTTTCATTCTTTCTAAGTTATGAGTATTGTGAGGTGTTTGAGTGATATATTAATTAGGGGGCTGATTTGGTCACTTGCTAAATGCTCAAAACTAGTTCAATTAAGCTTAGAACTGCAGTTAAAAGTCTAGCCAATTAATTCATATAACAACTTCACTAATTCACTATTCACTCGAACCACTAAAGCATTTTCTAAACGAGCCTTCCTAACACTAACCGCTCCAATGCTCAATTTTCTCATTCCTAAAATAGTCAATATAGTTTAGGAAAAATGCTAATTCAAAGAAAATAAATAGTTAAAAAATAAAATGAATAGTAACCAAGGCAAGTAACAAGGAAATGCACAGTTAAAGTGCACAAACAGTGAATGCTGCAGTTAATGGAAGTACGGTAATGTTCTCGGGCATCACAGATTGGGCATGCATATGTAGCGTGTACATGTGCAAAGTTGGGTTAGTGGATTATCCATGTCATCTATCCTAGGATTATTCTTATCCATTAATTTGAATTAAAGGGTTGAGATTTAATCTTGATTAAATCAAGACACCTTTTTAGATAGTAATAATTGTTTTTGCAAGTTGTTGGAGAGAGAAAAGGGTAACCTTTGGATTGTAATAATTACAATCCTAAAGCCATGCATAAGCTTATCTAATCATGCACTCAACTAAAGCTTTTTTGATTGGGTAATTAGCATGTAAATAATACATATTATAATAGATATTATAATATATTAATAGGAGATAACTTCTCTATTCTCCATGCAAGCTATACATGGCTAAACAAAGCAAAACAAGAAGACATCTTCATCTTCTTCATGCCTTGTAGTTTCGGCCATTGCTAGAAGAAAAGGGAAGGTTTTTCTTTTGCAAAAACAAACAATATATTTAGCTAGAACTCTTGAAAACATACTAGCACTTTTAGTTTTCAAGCTTGGTAGACTTTGGATGCTTGGTGGACTTTTCTAGAGCCTTCAATTTAGAAGGATTCCAGCTAGTCTTCAAAGCTTCATCTTTACTTGTGAGTATAAGAGGTATATTTCTATTCTACTCTTTTATATATATATATATATATATATATATATATATATATATATATATATATATATATATATATATATATATATATTGTTGTTAGAATATAAGTTACATGCATGTTGTTCTAAGAACTTCTATTAGATTTACATGTTGCTACAAAGTGTTTACATGCCAGAATTTTGAAATGCTAGCTTATCTTGGTATGTACTTGTTGTATGCAACTTGTCTATCTAATGATCCATTCCGCACATTAAATGATAAGTTGGACTTTCAGATTGATTTTAGCTTCAAGGAGTTTGGCAGTGTTAGGGATATCCATCATCCTAAGCACATGATGCCTGATGGGTGTCTCTTCTACCATCCTTGCTTGTTGATATCTGACTTACAATAGTCAATAAGGTCAACATCTTAGAAGTAATATCCATGTTGTTGTGCTAAGACCACATAGTATTTGACACAGAAACCAAAATGTAGCTATAGCTATGTCATCAGTTCTCTTCTATTGTCTTTTTGCCTCTTGATGGTCAAGGATGGAGTTAGCCAGTACTAGAGGACTATGTTGGGTTAGGATATAGTTGTACTCTTTAGCTTCGAGTACTATGTCCAAAATTTGTTTTTTAGTCCAAAAAATTTGGGCTAGTTAACTTATTCTCTTTGAGAATAGTGGCTAATAGGCTAAAGGATCCTGACATTTCTAGAAACATATTTGTTGTAATTATTAGAACATTCATGTGTAATGCAAGTATATCATGTATAATGCAATCATGGAAAAACATATAATATACATCCTTTAAACTACTATGTACATCAGTGTCTCAATTTACTCACAATCCCTCCATCTTTAGGATGGTCAAGCTTGCAATAATATTGAGTCAAGCCTCTATTTCGTTTGGATTGTTACTTTGTCTGGATAGACACTACCTAAATAATAATCCAATCACTGAATAATTTAACATCTCTAGAATAGGTTTATCTTAGCTAAAAACACTATCTCTTCTAGAGTCGAAGGAATTACCATTCCTTTGTTGATATTCCCTAGAATGCCCTTCATGTCACAACCCCAATTTTCACTAATACTGTCTCTGATACCATAAAGAAAGAAAACAATTCAAACTTACATAAACCACGAACAACCTGGGATCGTGATGCCATGGGCTTAAGAAGATCTCATCCTAAGTCCACTAAGGCACTCTTCGTTAGCCCTTGCATTAATATCCATAAAACAATACAACCAACAATTGAAACATCTCAAGTACAAGCCTGGACCCGACGAACGGACAAAGTCTCCTCTATACCGAGGACTAACCATGTACCTGCACATAGAAGAACTCAACCACATATAACAATACCACTTCCATATGACATGACAATATAGTCTTCCAACATTCGGAGATAGACAACAAACCACAAGATCAAAAGCACTACATCAAGCCATAAAACTACTTCCTAAATACATTCAAGAATATACAACAACAAGTCCTCGCAACAACTCTTCAATACCCAAGAATACATATCCACAATAATCCTCCAAGTACATCATAATCTACATAATCCACAAATAATAAAACATCATCCAAAGCAATATAACAAAGTAGTCACTTCCAATCTTCTCAAGGCTCTAACTCAACTCCACCTGAAATATTGTTATAAAATGGGGTGAGTTTACACAAACTCAGCGAGGGGGGCCAATACACGAGAGGTTTTGGAAAACATTTTAACTTTGAAATCTCCTTTTGAAATCATGCCATGACAAGATAATATGAGACAAGTATAAACAACTTGTATAATAATATTAGATAAGTAAACACTTGAAATAAGAATTAAACATCACGTATAAATAGTGCGAGACACGTAAAGTAGATAAACACAAACGCTTATAACACTTACGCTCGTTCTGTTGAAGCCGTTTCCCTGAGCACCATCACGAACCCTATCCAGGCACCAAATGCATTCTGAAAATACACCAACCTAGACCCACACCCCATGAACATCCTCTGATCATGTAGGATAGGGGATAATACATGATAGTTGTGCCAATGCAACCCGTCAAGCCCAATACCGCCCGAGGTGACACCACCCTATCATGCCTCACAACATATATCACTTAACACTTAACATTCTGAGAGAACAACAAAATAGGTTGTTTCCCGAACACATTCGCATAACATATTCCTTTTACAAGTTATCAACCAATTAGCCAAGCATCTAAACCACATTGACTCCATTCCAAGACTTGACAACACATTTATTATCCAAAGAAGTTAATTTAACATACTACTCAACTTCTAGCAACACAAAGTTCAATTCTAGCAACAACTAAGCAAATACGCAACTATAAGACACTCTAACCTCCACCTAACCCCAAAACCAACTTGGCATGTTATTAAACATAACCTAGGCAACCTAAGGGTCACCATTACAAGCATAGAGATTACGCACCACACAAGAGCACACATTTTCACTTAAACTAACCATTTCAACCCAAAACACCAACAATTTAGCAACTTCTACCCAAACCACCATGACCCTTCAACTTCCAACATTTTTCCCTAGCTATTAGAAGACTTATAAATCATATAATAGCATAAAATAGGCATTCTAATGGGTGCACAAAAACTGCCCAAGCAAACAGTCCAAAAATGCCCTAAAAACAGAAAATTCAGCAACTACATTCTCTAAATTTTTGCTCCATTTTGCATTACCAAGCTTTATTTGTGAGGACCGACCTCGATTTACGTATAATACCTCGATTTGTGTGCACTAACCTCGAACTACATGTCTTAACTTAGATTTAAGTGCCATACCTTGATTTACGTGTATTGCAATGAAATACGTGTCTTACATTGGTTTACGTGCATTACCTAGGGTTGCGTGCATTTGCATTAGAATCTATGCATTCACCTTGAAGTATATGCCTTACCTCATAGTGTGTGCCCTAAACCTAGGAATGTGTCCCTGCACGCTAATCTATAAAGATTCCTTGCACAGAGTACTAGGCAATTTAATAATCCTACACAATCCACTAACCATTATTATATTCCTAATTCAAATCCTACAAACTCCACTAACAATAAAATAACATTAAACTATTCCTACACATTCCACTAACATTATTCTAATCCTAATTCAAATTCACTACAAGGCAAAACCCTATCATCTCCCAAAACATCCCCAATATAATATACCTAATCACCTTTTCTTACAAAATCCACTAACATCTAAATACCATATTTTAAACCCACTACAAGACAAAACCTCACAAAACTCCAAACATGTCATGCTTTTTCCTAACTCCTATACATTTTTCCTAAACCCTAAACATTCTACACAAGACACTAAACTTACACAACTTTTTCATGCTCAACCACTTCCTGCAACAAGACAAAACAAAAGCATTTTGACCTCAAAGACTAGGCCATTTTCGGCCATAGACACATGCACACACAAAACACAATTTTTGCAATACAATTATAGCATTTCTTCTCTCTCTCCTTCGGCCAAACCAAGCAAGGGACATAGAATACTCTCTCAACTCTCTAAGACCCTCAAACTCTAGGCAATAACAAGAATTCAAGCTAGGAAAGCTCAAGACACACACACAAAGCTCCTAGACATTCCATTCTCCGACAAAGGTAAGTTTGATGCTATATTTTCTCCTTCTTTTGGTTTTGAGCACATGTACACCTCCTACACCTACTAACTAAGCTAAGAATTAAGGAATGTCAAGAGCCATTTTTGGCCAAGGCAATAGAAGAGGCATTTTGGCACTTTCAAGGGCATTTCACAAGTGTTTCTTGCATTCCTGCTAGGATTTGCTAAGGTGGGGGTTTAAATCTTTTCAAATGCTTCAAAAACTCACATGCATGTACTTATATGACTATATTTACTCTGCAAGTCCATGTTCATGTGATTATATGAGCATATCTACCCTTGCATGCCTTAAAACTTGATAGAAATCTTGAAATATAAAGTTAAGTTTCTGGCAGCCTTTCTATCCGTTAGAACGAAATACTTTTGACCTAGAAAATGATGTACACAATGCATGAAACTTGGTAAGGCACTAGATGTTTCCGTTTTGAACAAATCTTGCAGAAATAGGCTTAGGCTAATTTTGACTTTAAGACCCCCAAAAATGGAAAAAATCATAATGTGTCTAAATCTAAATAGTGTTGCACTGTCTCCCGGTATTGGTCATAACTCCTAAGTCTGAACTTGAAATGCTGCAAGGTTTGTTCCTAAATTTAAAGCACTTGTTAAGATTTAATTTGATATTTGATTAACTGAATTTGGAGATTATTTTCTTGGTCTACTGAATGAGGAAAATTAGGCTATTATAGGAGGGCTTTGTTTAGAAACTTGCTTTAAATCATAATGTAATTGTACCTTGAAGCATTGTATGCTTGGATTTTGTAGAAATTAGGAGTTGCATGGACTGTTTTGGTTGGTTGAGATACCTCAAATGACTTGATGCATGACTTAGGTTCGTTATATGACTGATTCTTGTTTAATTGTATGTGTAAGCATGAAATTGTGGCCCTACTACACATGCATGCTTCCTAAGTGACTATCCTATGGTTAAATGGATTTATTTGAGTTGTTAATAGACTGTCCAATAATCTCTAAGTATGTATGAAATGGTTTAGGTGTTTCTTGTGGTTCTTGGTTAACTAAACTTATACCCGAGCATAATTCTTGTAAACCCTAATGGCTACTTAGGTTCCCAAGTCCTAAACCATGCATGTGTGCCTTATGATTGATGTTTGGAGAATGTTAATAGACTGCCCAAAAATGTCTATATAGCTCTAAGCATGAGTCTCAACGATTACTTGTTATAAGTTAACGATTTGTGCGCCCGGCCATGTGAAAAGAGTCATAGCATGTTCGTATGTCCTCAACACTTGGTATGTGAACTAAAATGAGTTATATGACATGTTTTATATGGTGTTAATTGGGTGCCCGTTAAATGTTCATATGCTTCTAAGTGTTATACAAAGTGGTTTTACATGTCAAAGCATGCCTCGTATATTTACTTGTCGATATGTGATCATACGTGTATTTGGAGGCAACCTACTTTGTTGACCTCCTATTGTGAATTGTTAATTTTCATAAATGTGCATTGTGTACAAGGTTGCAACCTTTCTTTTGGCATGGTAGCGATTCACGAACGCCGGGTAGCATCGGGTTTGCCGGTGCTCCCGTGACTACCATGGTCTAATTCCCTCTCTCGCTTGGGGGCTAGACTTCCTCGGAGAGTTGGGTCATAGGTTTAGTGTACAATCCGAAGTATACCCATCGAGAGTGATAAGTAGATGATTGATGCCGGCTACAACAATGGTTATTGGAAATGATTTTGAGAGCAATAGCTCACCATATCCTTGAAATGATTGGTAAATGTATATATTGTTCAATTTGATTCTTATACTATGCTTACATTCTTATTTGTATTACATGACATGTTTTCAAAGGAGTTTTCACAAGTTAACTAGAAAAGATTTCAAAAACCTTGTCACGTGTTCCCCCTCGCTGAGTTCATAAGAACTCACCTTCTTTTGTCATTACAGGTGAAGCAGATTTGGATCAGGTGCCTGAAGAAAATGTGCTAGTTGATGAGCCTTTGGAATGATTATGTGCATTTCTTGCTTTTCATGAACATGGATGCTATTAGGGATGTTGTGTTTGATTGTAGACTGTTATTTTGTTGATATAAATGACCCACGTTATAATTTGGGGTCTAATTTTGGTTTGTACTAACTATAACTGGATGAACTCCTTTATTTTTGGTCGTTTGCTTTCATCGTTATGGATAGTAGTTATTATTAGGTGTTAAATCAATAGGTGAAGAATCAACTAAGATAGCCCTATCTATACTCAATCAGGTACTCAATTGTAAGCTAAATCGATTGTAAGCTAAATGATGATAGGTATTTGCATAAATAGGAAATTGACAAATAAATGAGGTGTAGTTATCATGATCGGTTATTAATCCAAATAGAACCTTTAAGATAAACTAGCAGGCCTATCAACTGATGGTAAAATGAAAGTTTTAGTTATAAGTAGATCAAGGATTCGAAATATTTGAGGTGTTCTATAAATTAGGACAGACCGAAGGTCCTAAATACAACCGTTATGCCGCCGGTTTTCCGAAAAACATTTTGGAGATCTAGGCTAACGAATAAGCTTCAATCATAGTCAAACAGTTGGGGACGAAAAATAACAATGATGATTTAGGTCATACCCTAGTCTAGCCTCTATAAGTCGGGTTGGGACATGACACCTATTGAGAAAATAGTATCAGAGCTTAGTTTGTTAACTAGGCATAAGCCGGGTTTACTCTCGGCCAGTGGGTAGAAGCCTTTAAGTAAATTGTGCCTCATTTGCTTCTGTGTGTTATGTGATTAACGTGCCTTAACTATTTTTGAGATTTTTATGCCTACGTGAAATTTGTATGTTGCATACCCTATACATTAATTTCTTATCTTATCGTGTCCCAATAAATTGTGCATAATAATCTGTGCCTATAGATGGCTGGCCCTAGTACCCAAAATACCAATAGGGGCGATGAGCCTCAATAAGCCGGAGATGCTCACCATATTAATTCGGGTATGGCTATGTTTAATATGATGACAAGTGCTATGGATCGGATGTCGCGAGTGATGGAACGGTAGGAAGGACGTGAAACAGCAAATAATAACAACAACAGAGTTGGTGGTAATGGTAACAGGAATGGTGGTAACAATGGGAGAAATAGTAGAATGCGGGAGTTCCTAGACTACAACCCATCAAAATTCTATAGGGAAGCTAATGATGAAAAGGCAGAGGCTTGGTTGTCTGAGATTGAAAGGATTTACAGGCCACATATCTACACTGATGAAGAAAAGATTGCGTTTGTTGTGTACTTGTTGCATGAGGATGCTGAACATTGGTGGCATACCGTGGAGTCACTTTGGGAAACTGATCAAACGCCGGCTTATGGAGTAATTTCATTAAGGCTTTTAAAGATAAATATATACCTGCAGTTTCCAGACAGAGGCGAATTGAAAAGTTCATGAACTTGAACCAGGGTAACATAACAGTGGCTCAGTATGAGGTTCGTTTCAATAAACTATCTCGTTATGCACCGTACATGGTCAGTACCCCAGAGGCGATGATATGGAAATTTATGAATAGGTTGAGGCCAGAAATTCAAGATCATTTGGCTTCACATGACTTTGCTACTTATTCTACTCTATTTGCTACTGTCTCTCGAGTTGAGAAGAGAAAACTTAATAGAGCCAGTTCAAGTCAACTGAACAAGAAACCCTACCAGCCTCAAGGACAACTGAGGAAATTCTAGACTCAGAGTCGCAGTCAAGGCCAGAGCCAGATCAGACCAGTCAACAACCGTGCCCTGCCAAGAGCACCAGTAGCCTCTTCCGCTCATGGTTCCACAGGTAGTTTACCCACTACTCAAGCTGTGATAACCCGAACCCGGCATGCATTTAATAGCACTTGACTGCATTTGATTAAATGTTTAATTAGTTAAATCAACTAATTTGCACTATTTTAATATTTCTCTTGGAAGCATTTAGTAGTGGTATATTGAATAATTAAAAGATTATTATCTATTTCTAATAATTATAGTAATTGAATTTATACTCTTGTGATTAATTAAGTGTCATCTTAAATGTTAGGGTTTAATTGTATTTGACTACGTGTTTATATTAACTTTCATTTGTAGCTTAATATTAACTTCATAATTCTTTAAAATACTCTAGAAATAGTTAAATTAATTATTTTAAATGAATATTGATTACCTTGATTGTTTTGATTATTTTAATAATCGGTTTTGGTTGTCTTGCATTAAAATCACTCGGTTTTCAAATAAATGAGGAAAGTAGCTCTGAGCCGGAGTAAATTTTAAACTATGATGCTTTCCAAAAATGATATATTTCTTAGATTCTTTGAGATTTTATTGTTACTTCTTTGTGGTCGCAACGTGCATTGCATATCGAGAGCGATAGTTAGAGAGCGGTTCCTAGTCCTCAACAAATAGTGAAACTAGTATTTAGTGTTTTAATTTTAGTGTTTTAAGTTGTATTTAACTGGAATTGGATTTATGTTACTTGTTTTAGCCCTAAAATTCATGAAATAAGCTTGATTGACCAACTTAAGTGAACATTGACCAAAGCTTTGACCATTTGACCTTGTGTCATCCTTTTAATAGCTTAAATAGCACAAAAAAACAGAGCTGAAACAGAAAGCTAGGGCCGAAAAATGCAAGGAAAGAAAAAAAAATTCAACATCAAATCATCAAATCTTCGCGTGAGCTTGCACGGGGTGGTTTCCGAGGCATCTAGCGAGATTTTCCTAGCGTCTAGGAGCGTCTAAGGTGATGGTTTCATGTTTATTTGCGCATTTGAAAGTTTTGTGTGTTAACTTTGATTTTTGGGATTTATCCGTATATTGTTGTTTTAATCATTTTGAGGCTTAAAGAATGTTCTCTAGCAATCATAGAACATGTATTTATAGCTTTTTAACATTTTTTGCGGTTGAATATTGAAATTGAAATATAAATTGTTAATTAAATAGTAAATAGTGAATAGTAAACCCCCGTTTTGATGAAGTTGCTCCGTTATGCGTTCTGTTGATGTAGGGATGTGCTAGATATGCTAGAATGCCTAAATGTATGGTTTAATTGGAATGTGTAATGGAAAAACGGAGAAAAACGGCTTAGTGAAAGTTGGGATCGTTTAGGTCAAGTTTGGCATTTTACCATTTTGCGTGATGGCATTGTCTTAAGAGGTCATGGAAGCACTTTTGGTGCAGTTGTGACATTGGTTGGGTAATCGGTTGAGGTAGTTGTAGTTCAAACGAGCAAAGGGGGAAATCGGGGCTTTGCGGGAATTCTAGGGTAAAGTGGGGTTTTGTGGTCTTTAGTTGTGCTTTATGGTAACCTAGGAGGATTGATGAAGTCGATTTCCAAAACTCGTGGCTTGTTTGGAAGTGGTAGCGTTTGGTAAGTTGGGGTCATTTTCGTGATTTTGTGTGTTTTCATAGAATATTGCTTATAGAATGCTTATATTGCTTATAGAATGCTTATATTGCTTATAGAATGCTTATGTTGCCTATAGAATGCTTATAATGCCTATAGAATACTTGTTATTGCTTGATAATGTTAGTTGGTGTTGTTCTTGTTACTTATTTGATTGTAAATGCTTGTTGATGCTTGTTAATGCTTATTACGCTTGTTAGAGTTGATTATTGATTGAAATGTTTAACAATTGTTGAATAATGCTTGATATCTCCTTTATTTTGTATTGTTGTGCTATCACTCGTTATCGCCTTGTGTCGTGTCTTGCATTGCATAGTGTCAAGGCGGTGTGATGGGCCTCTCTGGGTAGCCTCGGGTTGCCAGTGTTGGTTGCCCTAGCTCCATGTCCTATTCCCTTTCTCGCTTGGGTTGCCTCCCAGGGAGATTTGGATCATAGAATTGATGGGATACTTCTGGGGTATTCCAAACTGGTGTTATAAGGTGGTTGCGCGCTTATTGTCATCGTTGTCAACATTAAGCTCGAGATTGATGTATCTCTCGTGAAATGGTATATTGCTCGTATGAGTGAACCATAGCCTTCAGAGTGTGGTATAGCTTTGAATGGTTGTGTTAATGCTTTCTTGATTGTTTATTATATTGTCATTTGTATTGAATGCTTTCTTATTGACTTTATTGCTTAACTGTGTCTATCTGCATTGCACGCATTTCTTTCTCTTCACCTCGATATCTGTCTCGCCCTCACTAAGTATACGTGTTGTGTATACTCACTCCTCACTACCACATTTCAGGAAATGCCATGTTAGCTGGAAAGTTCGTGATTTTGTGAAAGTTCGTGCTTGAAGAGTTGTCTTGCGTGCTATGTGGCTTGAGTTGTCAAAGATGCAAGATGTATGCTTTTATGTATTGTATGTATTTATTGTTAAAATAAATGTAATCTAAATTAGCTAACTAGTTAAGGTAAATTGATAAGCTAGTTATGTAATCAATTAGCATAGCTTAACTTCAATGCATGTTTGTAATGTTCCAAGGAAAGGAGTTAGAATGGCATGATAGTTTATTTTATGCAGTAGCTTAGTATGGTTTAATTGTCTAGTTTGAATGTACTTGTCAAAAATGAAAAGAGATAGGTTAGCTTTTAAATTGGAAATGTATGTATACTTGCTGAGTTTAATTGTTGAGAACCGAGGCTCGGATGGCCTTGAGGAAGTTTTGTATGGTTGGACACGGTATTGGTCCACTTATATGCTGTCGCAGGTTTGCTTTTTGCCTAGAAACAGGGGAGACTCCGTCCGTTTTCCCTGAAAATAATGCCCGGGTTTGGTTTGTGTTGTGATTAGATTGATTGATAGAACTCCCGGTCTCGAGAGGGATCGGGGTGTTATAGGTGGTATCAGAGCTTGTCTAGCTCATAAGCCGGGACAGGGTCCTCGGTCTGATGGGTAGTGATCCTTGAATGTGTGCTTGTTAAGTGTGTCTTGAAAGTGTATACTTGTATGTGAGATTGTATTTCTTGACCTGAATGTGTGCTCCTATGTGCTATAGTTATGTGTTATGTGTAAATTGTGTGCTAAGTAAAGTGAAGTGTCTAGTTGTGCATTGAATTGACCTATCGAATTGGCATCGTGAATCGAATTGATCTCGTGAATTGTTATTTGCTTGAAGTATTACTTGTAATGTGTGTATAGAATGTCTTGAATTAGCTATGCCGTGATTTGAATTGATTATGTTGTGCTTGACTTGATTGCCGTGCTTGAGTGACTTTGTTGAATAAACTGTTTCGTAAACTTGCTTGCATAATAGTTTAAGGCATGTGTATAACTGTGATATATTGGCATTCATACATGTCCTATGGAAATGGTAAGTAAGTCATCTTCCTCCCCTGAAGAAAGTGGTTCACCGCTGGCTTTTCAAGGTGTATGGATTGGCAGGAAATGAATGGTATTTGACTAGCCTTTATTTGGGAATTGGTGTTTGCTTTTGGAGCTCGGTTATTGGCGAATCTCTATGGTCCTCCTCTGTGCTTAACAGTTGTGAAAGAGTAGCTTTCTCTTGGGGTTTTATTTGGTTATTCTTTGGAGCATTCTTTGGTTTTCTTAATGGGTATTCTTTGGAGACCTCTGTTGGCATTTCTCGGTGGATTTGGCTATTGGGATTTCAATCGGCATTACTGCACAGTAATATCTATGGTATATGTGTCTCGGTCTTTATTGGTGTGACATTGGCATCCCTGATTGGAAATTCTTCAATGGCATTCTCTAGGATCCTAAGTGGCCATTTATTTAGCATTTACTTATTGGGCAAACTTGGCTACTTTCTTATTGGAGCATTGTTTCGGATATCTTCTTCAGTGTTCCTCAGTAGGTTTGGTATTTGGAGTTCCTATCAGACTTATTGTATAATACTACTTATGGTATTCTTTGAAATTCTTATTGGGTGTTCTATTGGTATTTTCCTTATTGGCAAAGTTGTATGAAGTTCTCACTTGGCAAACAGTGAAGAGGCCTCAGAGTTTGGTCTCGGTAGATTGTTCACCAGTTCGGTGTTTATCCTAGGAGTTTTCATCCATCTGGGAAACTATGTTTGTTATTCAACTTGGTTGTCTTATTGGGCTCATTATATTTTCTCTACTATTTCCTTTGATATTCCTCTCAGCATTTGATAGCAAAACTCGGAATCTAATTGGTTGTCCCATAGGGTTATTATTTGGAAGGCTTCTTTGGAACTTTGGAAGTATATTTGATTGGGTTTCTTGGTATTTTCTTCAGCACTCTTAACCGGGAATTCTTCTATGAAATTCATGACCAGCGGGGTACTTCTTTGGACCTCTAGATGGAACCTTTGTTTGAGCTTTTATTTGGCTTCTTGCTTGAGAATTCTCGGGCAGTAATAGTTAGACTTCTATTGGAGATTGGTGCGTGGGTATTCTTCTTGTCGTTATTGTGTGGTATTAATGATATCTACAGTATCTTTGCTTTAGTCTTTATTGGTATTATCTCGGCGCTCTTGGTTGGAATTTTATTCTTCTTCGATATTCGTGTCAACGGAATTCTTCAACCGATGAAGATTAGTCAGAATTGGATTTCAGATGATGTTGAGTTCTATTAGAAGAAGAATTGTGAGGACGCAATTGTTTTAAGGGGGAAGGATGTGATAACCCGAACCCGGCATGCATTTAATAGCACTTGACTGCATTTGATTAAATATTTAATTAGTTAAATCAACCAACTTGCACTATTTTAATATTTCTCTTGGAAGCATTTAGTAGTTGTATATTGAATAATTAAAAGATTATTATCTATTTCTAATAATTATAATAATTGAATTTATACTCTTGTGATTAATTAAGTGTCATCTTAAATGTTAGGGTTTAATTGTATTTGACTACGTGTTTATATTAACTTTCATTTGTAGCTTAATATTAACTTCATAATCCTTTTAAATATTCTAGAAATAGTTAAATTAATTATTTTAAATGAATATTGATTACCTTGATTGTTTTGATTATTTTAATAATCGGTTTTGGTTGTCTTGCATTAAAATCACTCAGTTTTCAAATAAATGAGGAAAGTAGCTCCGAGCCGGAGTAAATTTTAAACTATGATGCTTTCCAAAAATGATATATTTCTTAGATTCTTTGAGATTTAATTGTTACTTCTTTGTGGTCACAACGTGCATTGCATATCGAGAGCGATAGTTAGAGAGCGGTTCCTAGTCCTCAACAAATAGTGAAAACTAGTATTTAGTGTTTTAATTTTAGTGTTTTAAGTTGTATTTAACTTGAATTGGATTTATGTTACTTGTTTTAGCCCTAAAATGCATGAAATAAGCTTGATTGACCAACTTAAGTGAACATTGACCAAAGCTTTAACCATTTGAACTTGTGTCATCCTTTTAATAGCTTAAATAGCACAAAAAAAAAAAAACAGAGCTGAAACAGAAAGCTAGGGCCGAAAAATGCAAGGAAGGAAAAAAAAACATTTCAACATCAAATCATCAAATCTTCGCGTGAGCTTGCACGGGGTGGTTTCCGAGGCATCTAGCGAGGTTTTCCTAGCGTCTAGGAGCGTCTAAGGTGAGGGTTTCATGTTTATTTGCGCATTTGAAAGTTTTGTGTGTTAACTTTGATTTTTGGGATTTATCCGTATATCGTTGTTTTAATCATTTTGCGGCTTAAAGAATGTTCTCTAGCAATCGTAGAACATGTATTTATAGCTTTTTAACATTTTCTGCGGTTGAATATTGAAATTGAAATATAAATTGTTAATTGAATAATAAATAGTGAATAGTAAACCCACGCTTCGATGAAGTTACTCCGTTATGCGTTCTGTCAATGTAGGAAGGTGCTAGATGTGCTAGAATGCCTAAATGTATGGTTTAATTGGAATGTGTAATGGAAAAACGAAGAAAAATGGCTTAGTGAAAGTTGGGGTCATTTAGGTCAAGTTTGGCATTTTACCATTTTGCGTGATGGCATTGTCTTAAGAGGTCATGGAAATACTTTTGGGGCAGTTGCGACATTGGTTGGGTAATCGGTTAAGGTAGTTGTAGTTCAAACGAGCAAAGGGGGAAATCGGGGCTTTGCGGGAATTCATGGGTAAAGTAGGGTTTTATGGTCTTTAGTCGTGCTTTATGGTAACCTATAAGGATTGGTGAAGTCGATTTCCAAAACTTGTGGCTTGTTTGGTAAGTTGGGGTCATTTTCGTGATTTTGTGTGTTTTCATAGAATATTGCTTATAGAATGCTTATATTGCTTATAGAATGCTTATATTGCTTATATAATGCTTATGTTGCCTATAGAATGCTTATAATGCCTATAGAATACTTGTTATTGCTTGATAATGTTAGTTGGTGTTATTCTTGTTACTTATTTGATTGTAAATGCTTGTTGATGCTTGTTAATGTTTATTACGCTTGTTAGAGTTGATTATTGATTGAAATGTTTAACAATTGTTGAATAATGCTTGATATCTCGTTTATCTCCTCTATTTTGTATTGTTGTGCTATCGCTCGTTATCGCCTTGTGTCGTGTCTTGCATTGCATAGTGTCAGGGCAGTGTGATAGGCCTCTTTGGGTAGCCTCGGGTTGCCAGTGTTGGTTGCCCTAGCTCCGTGTCCTATTCCTTTTCTCGCTTAGGTTGCCTCCCACGGAGATTTGGGTCGTAGAATTGATGGGATACTTCCGGGGTATTCTAAACTGGTGTTATAAGGTGGTTGCGCGCTTATTGTCATCGTTGTCAACATCAAGCTCGAGATTGATGTATCGCTCGTGAAATGGTATATTGCTCGTATGAGTGAACCATAGCCTTCAGAGTGTGGAATAGCTTTGAATGGTTGTGTTAATGCTTTCTTGATTGTTTAATATATTGTCATTTGTATTGAATGCTTTCTTATTGACTTTATTACTTAACTGTGTCTATCTGCATTGCACGAATTTTTTTCTCTCCACCTCGATATCTGTCTCGCCCTCACTGAGTATACGTGTTGTGTATACTCACTCCTCACCACCACATTTCAGGAAATGCCATGTTAGCTGGAAAGTTCATGATTTCGTGAAAGTTCGTGCTTGAAGAGTTGTCTTGCGTGCTATGTGGCTTGAGTTGTCAAAGATGCAAGATGTATGCTTTTATGTATTGTATGAATTTATTGTTAAATGAAATGTAATCTAAATTAGCTAACTAGTTGAGGTAAATTGATAAGCTAGTTATGTAATCAGTTAGCATAGCTTAACTTCAATGCATGTTTGTAATGTTCCAAGGAAAGGAGTTAGAATGGCATGATAGTTTATTTTATGCAGTAGCTTAGTATGGTTTAATTGTCTAGTTTGAATGTACTTGTCAAAAATGAAAAGAGATAGGTTAGCTTTTAAATTGGAACTGTATGTAAAGTTGCTGAGTTTAATTGTTGAGAACTGAGGCTCGGATGGCCTTGAGGAAGTTTTGTATGGTTGGACACGGTGTTGGTCCACTTATACGCTGTCGCAGGTTTGCTTTTTGCCTAGAAACAGGGGAGACTCCGTCCGTTTTCCCTGAAAATAATGCCCGGGTTTGGTTTGGGTTGTGATTAGATTGATTGATAGAACTCCCGGTCTCGAGAGGGATTGGGGTGTTATACAAGCTATCACTTGTCCTTATTGTAACAAAAAAGGTCACACTGAGGCCTAGTACTGGAGGAAATCGGGACGATGTGTACTGTGTGGCAGTGATCAACATCGGGCTAGGGATTGCTCTAAGGGGGCAGGGAGGTTAGAATCAAAGTAAACTAGCTGGTAGAGGCAAGACTCCAGTTCCTAGAGTTCCAACCCGAGATTATGCTATTGAGCACGAGGAGCTTCCGGAGGAGACTAGTGATGTTGAAGGTACATTCTTGATATTAAATCAACTTGTTAGAGTACTAATTGATCCAGGTGCTACTCATTCATTTATTACTCCCCTTTGTGTGCAACGTGTGAAATTGCAAGTTGAACCTTTGCCTTACAAAGTAGAAGTCAGTACTCCGATGGGCTCTAAACTTGTTATTAGCTCAGCTTGTAAAGCATGTAAAATTCAGATTAAGGATCGGGAATTCTCGGCTGATCTTATAGTGTTACCCTTTCGAGACTATGAAGTCATCCTAGGGATGGACTGGCTAGCAAAACACCATGCATATCTGGATTGTCGGACAAAGATTGTGAAATTTCAAATGCCTGGCCAACCAATAGTGGAGGTGATGGGTCGAAGGAATTTCACCGGGAGTTCAATCATTTCATCCACAAAAGCAGTGAAGTTCATGAGAAAAGGGTGTAGCGGATACTTAGCTTATCTCATCAATAAGCCATCGAACAAAGCTAAGTTGGAGGATATGCCGGTGATTAAAGAATATGCCGATGTATTTCCATAGGAATTGCCAAATTTGCCTCCGGAATGAGAGATCGAGTTTGTAATAGAATTATTGCTGGGTACACAGCCGATATCTAAAGCTCCATATCGTATGGCACCGGATGAACTGCAAGAATTGAAAGATCAATTACAAGGATTGTTGGAGAAAAGGTTTGTTCAACCGAGTTCTTCTCCATGGGGTACACCAGTTCTATTTGTAAGGAAGAAGGACGGAACATTGAGGTTATGCATCGATTACAGGGGATTGAACCAAGTAACCGTCAAGAATAAATACCCACTTCCACTGATCGATGAGTTGTTTGACCAACTTCAAGGAGCTAAAGTGTATTCGAAAATCGATTTGAGACAAAGGTATTATCAGCTGCAATTAAAAAGGAGGATGTTCTTAAATCGGCTTTCAGGACGAGATATGGGCACTATGAGTTTGTAGTAATGCTATTCGGGCTAACTAATGCCCCTGCAGCTTTTATGGACTTAATGCACAGGGTGTTCCAACCCTACTTGGACCAATTTATGGTGATCTTTATTAATGACATTTTGGTGTACTCAAAGTCCGAGGCCGAGCATGAGCAACATCTGCGCTTAGTATTGCAAAAACTTTGGGAGCATCAATTGTATGCAAAGTTTAGCAAATGTGAGTTTTGATTGCGGCAGATTGCATTCTTGGGGCACATCATATCCCAAGAAGGAATAGCAGTAGACCCAGCAAAGATAAAAGCAGTGATGTCTTGGAAGAAGCCGAAAAATGTTACGGAGGTTCGGAGTTTTCTTGGTTTAGCCGGCTATTATCGGAGGTTCGTGAAGGATTTCTCAAAGATTGCGGGACCGCTTACAAAGCTTACTCAGAAGAAAACAAAGTTCGTGTGGGATGACAAATGTGAGAACATCTTTCAAGAATTGAAGACAAGATTGACAACTACACATGTTCTTGCATTACATGAAGGAAGTCAAGGCTTTGTAATCTATAGCGACGCTTCCAAAGAAGGACTAGGTTGCGTATTGATGCAAAATGGTAGGGTGATTGCATATGCCTCTAGGAAGCCAAAGCCGTATGAATTGAATTACTCGACGCATGATTTGGAATTAGCAGCTATTGTGTTTGCATTGAAGAAATGGAGGCACTATTTGAGGGGTAGCAAGTTTGAGGTGTTTACGGATCACAAGAGCTTGAAGTACTTGTTCTCACAGAAAGAATTGAACATGAGGCAAAGGCGGTGGAATGAGCTCTTGGATGATTATAACTGCACGATCAATTATGTGCCCGGTAAGACGAATGTAGTAGTAGATGCCTTAAGTCGAAAGGCGAGCTTGGCAAAATTGGAGGTTAAGGTATGGGAAATGTTAGAAGTAGCATGGTTGTGGAAACCAAAATTGACTCAAAAAGGTTTACTATTTTCCACTACACAAGTTCAATCAACCTTGTTGTCCGAGATACGAGAGGCCCAATAGAAGGATCAACAGTTCCAGATGATTAAGGAAGACAACACGGATTACAAGTTTCATGATGACGGTATTTGGAGGTTCAAGTGTCGAATTTGTGTCCCTAATGAACCAGAGTTGAGAAAGAAGATTTTTGAAGAAGCCCATAACTCAAAATATACTATTCATCCCGGTGGGACAAAGATGTACTGGGACTTGAAGCAATATTATTGGTAGAATAACATGAAAAGGGATATTGCAGAATTTGTATCCCGGTGTTTGACTTGTCAGAGGGTCAATGCAGAACATCAACGACCAGCAGGGTTACTTCAGCCGTTGGAAATTCCTCAATGGAAACAGGAACATATAACTATGGACTTTGTCATGGACCTGCCCCAAGTCACAAAAGGGTAATGATGCCGTTTGGGTCATAGTGGATAGATTGACTAAGACTGTACACTTCATACTAATGAACAAGGAGGATAGTCCTGAGAAATTAGGAGATATGTATGTGTCGGACATTGTAAGGCTACATGGGATGCCTGTAAGTATTGTGTCGGATAGGGATCCTCGTTTTACTTCCCAGTTTTGGAAGAGATTACAAGAAGCTTTGGGGACAAAGTTAAGTTTCAGTACAGCCTATCACCCTCAGACGGACGGACAATCTGAGAGAACTATTCAGATTTTGGAGGATATGTTAAAGACGTGTGTACTGGACTTCGGAAAAGGTCGGGAGAAATATCTGCCTCTAGCAAAGTTTGCTTATAATAACAGCTATCAGACCACTATCGGGATGGCCCCATATGAGGCATTGTATGGATGTAAGTGTCGGTCCCCGATATAATGGGACGAAGTAGGAGAAACAAAGACTTTTGACCCGACTCTTCTACCAGAGCTAATGAAGACTGTGGAGAATGTCCACCTCATCCGAAAACGGATGCTTACACCTAAAGCAGACAGAAAAGTTATGCAGACCGATGAGGACGGAACTTGGAATTTGAGGTTGGTGAAAAGTTGTTCTTGAAGTTATCACCCCGGAGAGGATTAATCAAACATGGTAAGGGTGGAAAGTTGATCCCTAGGTTTATGGGACCATTCGAGATAGTTGAAAGAATTGGCAAATTGGTGTATTGCCTGGTATTACCCCAAAAGCTCTCCAATATTCATGATGTGTTCTATGTCTCAATGCTACATAAGTATCACCCTGATCCATCGCACATCTTAGAGCCGGAACCGTTGCAGCTTCGGGAAAACTTATCTTAGGAAGAAAAGCCTATTCGGATCCTAGACCAACAGGATCGGGAGCTGAGCAATAAGTCAATCCTGATGGTGAAAGTGTTGTGGGATCACCATGGAGTTGAAGAAGCAACGTGGGAAAGACGAGACCAAATGGAGAAATAGTATCTGACATTATTCCATAGGTAATATTGAATTTTGGGACGAAATTCTTTGAAGGATGGGAGGATATGAGGCCCGACCTCGATTAACGTGTAATACCTCAATTTGTGTGAACTAATCTTGAACTGCGTGTCTTAACTTAGATTTAAGTGTCATACCTTGATTTACGTGCATTGTATCGAAATACGTATCTTATATTGATTTACGTGTATTACCTAGGGTTGTGTACATTTGCATTGGAATTCGTGCATTCACCTAGAAGTATGTGCCTATCTCGTAGTGCGTGCCCTAAATCTAGGAATGCGTGCAGGGACGCTAATCTAGAAAAATTCCTTGCACAGAACACTAGGCAATATAATAATCCTACACAATCCACTAACAATTATTATATTCCTAATTCAAATCCTACAAACTCCACTAACAATAAAATAACATTAAACTATTCCTACACATTTCACTAATATTATTATGATCCTAATTCAAATTCACTACAAGACAAAATCTTATTATCTCCCAAAACATCCCCAATATAATATACATAATCACCTTTTCCTACAAAATCCACTAACATCTAAATACCATATTTTAAACCCACTACAACACAAAACCTCACAAAACTCCAAACATGTCATGTTTTTTCCTAACCATTATACACTTTTCTTAAACCCTAAACATTCTACACAAGACACTAAACTTACACAACTCTTTCATGCTCAACCACTTGCTACAACAAGACAAAACAAAAGCATTTTGACCTCAAAGACTAGGCCATTTTCGGCCATAGACACATACACACACAAAACACAATTTTTGCAATACAACTATAGTATTTCTTCTCTCTCTCCTTCGGCCAAACCAAGCAAGGGACCTAGAACGCTCTCTTAACTCTCTAAGACCCTCAAACTCTTGGCCATAGAAAGAATTCAAGCTAGGAAAGCTCAAGACACACACACAAAGCTCCTAGACACTCTATTGTTAGCCAAAGATAAGTTTGATGCTACATTTTCTCCTTCTTTTGGTTTTGAACACATGCATACCTCCTACACCTACTAACTAAGCTAAGAATTAAGGAATGTCAAGAGCCATTTTTGGCCAAGGCAATAGAAGAAGCATTTTGGCACTTTCAAGGGCATTTCACAAGTGTTTCTTGCATTCTTGCTAGGATTTGCTAAGGTGACGGTTTAAATCTTTTCAAATGCTTCAAAAACTCATATGCATGCACTTATATGACTGTATTTACTCTTGAGGTCTATGTTCATGTGTTTATATGAGCATATCTACCTTTGCATGCCTTGAAAGTTGATAGAAATCTTGAAATATGAAGTTAAGTTTCTGGCAGCCTTTCTGTCCGTTAGAACGAAATATGTTTGACCTAGAAAACGATGTGAACAATGCATGAAACTTGGTGAGGCACTAGATGTTTCCGTTTTGAACAAATCTTGCAAAGATAGGTGTAGGCTAATTTTGACTTTAAGACCGCCAAAAATGGAAACAATCGTAATGTGTTTAAATCTGGACAGTTTTGCGCTGTCTCCCGGTATTGGTCATAACTCCTAAGTCTGAACTCAAAATGCAGCGAGGTTTATTCCTAGATTTAAAGCACTCATTAACATTTAATTAGATATTTGATTCACTGAATTTGGAGATTATTTTCTTGGTCTACTGAATGAGGAAAATTAAGCTATTGTTTTGTTTAGAAACTTGCTTTAAATCATAATGTAATTGTACCTTGAATTATTGTATGCTTGGATTTTGTGGAAATTAGGAGTTGCATGGATTGTTTTGGTTGGTTGAGATTCCTCAAATGACTTGATGCATGACTTAGGTTCGTTATATGACGGATTCTTGTTTAATTGTATGTGTAAGCATGAAATTGTGGCTCTACTACACATGCATACTTCCTAAGTGACTATCCTATGGTTAAATGGATTTATTTGAGTTGTTAATAGGCTGTCCAATAATCTCTAAGTATGTATGAAATGGTTAAGGTGCTTCTTGTGGTTCTTAGCTGTAACGACCCCAACCTGGCCCTTCTCAAGACTAGGTTGGAATCTACATTCGTTGTTGTTGTGGTCTCGTGTACATGACTTTCTATAATATTAAAAGGAAGTAAAGTACAAAGATTTTTATTAATAACTAGTTAATAAATAGTAATTCTAGTACAAAATGGTGTTACAACATCTGAGATATAATAACTACCCGGCTATCATACAAACTGGGGTTTCAGCACAACTATCCATCTACCCGAGAGTGATACAAGCAAACTCCAACCTCCACAACTTGGATCTAAACATGATAGGCAGGGAGCTTCGAGCATGTAAACATTCAACTTCAGCATATAAAGTCAATTTCCATTTCAAGCTAAGTTGCACCTGCACTGGGGAGAGAAAAAAGGGGGAGCTCTTGAGGAAGCTCAGTGAGGATGGAATAGAAAAGTTTGAAAACATTTCTGGTCAATCTCTTTTCCAAATCATGATACAATTCACGTACGGTGGTGTTAACCAACTATCCATAGAAGATATAATAACATGTGATAACCAGTAGAAATTATTATTACATTCGAATCACGTATTAATAACAGTACCATTTAGTGACATATAACCACAACACATATCAGCCTACTCTCCGAGGGTGGAATGCCAAGTGAGAGTAGGACACTACTCTCCGAGGGTGGTACCAAGCGAGAGTAGGAACAAGTCAATTAGTTCATGAGGTGGCCAGCCTTGATCATAATTCCAACTTCTTATCTCTCCCAAGAGGATACTCTGGATTGTATCCAAAATCTACGACCCAACTCTCCGAGGGTGGAAGGCCAAGCGAGAGAGGGACTATGTCACGCCCCAACTCGACCCCACCTACGATCAGTCAGGACACAACGGAATTTCGGCAGTATAACGACAGTAATTAGGACACCGAGGCTCTAAACCAACCTCTTTAGAACATCATACATCAAACTCCATAAACAATCCCAAAAATCATCTCCTCAATTAAGTTAACAACATACAACACATCCATATTATACAATAATCATTCTTCAATATTCCAATCATAGTTATACGCCTCCGTTCCAACTTAATACATAGGCTATACATATATTTCAAAATAGATTATACAAAACATTATTTTACAACAACTAAGATAATCTCATGGCAATGACTCCTGCACATAAGACTCGTCCACATACGACACATTTCTCTCTTCAGGAGGCACATACCCATAGTCAAAATCAGTAACACCTGCATGCATGCAATAATAGAGAGTGAGCTTATATAAATAAGCCCAGTGAGGATCCGATAGATCTCGAGCAAGGTCTACTAAACTCCTTGGAATAATCCTTTGAGTCAGTAAACACACAATAACATAAATAATACTATCATCACATAACTATATAACCATTCAATAAAGGATACTCTATTTGGTGTAGCTCCAAACGCCATCACGATCTCAACCGTTCTTCTTATAACTCCCCATTACTCACGCACCCAAGGTACCTCACTAGCCCCTCCCTCCATGACACCTCCGTCATGCGAGCTGGGGGTAGCCTCTGGCAGTCATGCCGTTATCAACCCGACAGCCCAACGCTGCCCGAGAGGTGGCACACACATACCAAGACTCCATAATCATCAATCATCAATCAATCATCATTTATTCATCATTGATAGCATCAATTATCATTTAAGCAACAATAACTTAGTTAGATGACAAAGTAGGCCATCTAACTGGACATGCATTATATACACAATTAAACCCTAAATTACTCATCAACAACTCACCATTCAACACTCAAACACCACCCAATCATCTAAAGGCATCGTTCAAGAAATTAAAGAATGACAACCTAAACTTCAAAAATTCATAACTTACATTCTACTAACCCAAACATTGCCTAATCAGTTCCTATCACTCACCCATTCAACCTACTACATTAGCCCTCTCGGAAATCCACCATAACACCTCCAAATCATGCCCGATAACCCTAAAACCCTAGGATGTCTTGGCTGGATTTTCCGGATTTTCACACGAACAATGTAATCGAAAATTCGACATTACAACAGCGCTAACACGTAATTATCAAGTATTTAGAAATCGACGGCAATCGATTCCAATCAACACAACTCAATTTAATCAACTTTGAACAAATTAATCAAATTTAAATACCCGAAAAATAAAAATTATGCTACAACCGATAAAAACTCGTAGTATTACAGCTAAATGATCCCTAGCATGCAAGGAGCAATAATCTAACATCAGATTAAAATTTTAACGGTTCAATAATTATTTATACGCATAAACACAAAATATGAGTTTTGAGATCTAGAATTTTTCTCTCACCTTTGATGTGTTTTGATGCAAGAAATGTGTAGAATGGATGTCAAACAAGTGAAATCAAGCTTTGAATCACTCAATTCGGCTTTGAAATGCAAAATCTATGAGAAAAATGCTTTAAAAATGCCTTCATCTTTCTCCTCCAAGAATCCACGGTTTTGTGTGTGTTTTTGGGGTGTTTTGTGCTTTGTGAGTGTGTGTTGGTGATATAAGCTTGTTTGTCAACCATTTAAATGAAAGTCAAAGTTGAAACTTAGCATTTTTTTGTGTTTTCTTGACTTTAAATGCATTTTCTTGATCACCAATGTTCAAAACAATTATTCAACACCCAAGCTAGCTCAAGTAGGTTATTTTTAGGTGACAAGAAGTTTTACAATCAAACAATTTCACTCGAGTCGACTTAAAACTCGATTTTCGCAAAAGTCGGTGTAAAAACCCTAATAAATTCATAAGCCGATTTTAAAACCGTTTTAATCAAACACAGGTCTATTAAAGTCCGTGGTCTAGGTCTAGAAGGGTTAAAAAGACCAGTTTCAAAATTTTAGCGGACGTGTTTCGAAAACACTATTCATTAAAAATCGACGATAAAATTTCTGACTCCGTTTTTTATGAAAATTTCATGAATGCACATTTAGCACGTATTAGGAGTATTGTCATCAAAATTATAACATTCTAGGTCATATAGCACATAAACAGGTCAAATGCACGCAAAATGAGATAAAACACGTAAATCGAGTTAAAGCAGAAAAGTAGGGTTTCACAGACTAGGACCACGATAGTCACGGGATCACCGGCAAGCCCTATGCCGCCCAGCGTTCATGAAACGCTATCGTGCCTGAGGTTGCAACCCCCCAGTAGCACACAGGCATGCACAAGTAGTCATAGAACACACAACATATCATATGGGGATCTATTACAGAGATTGACCTGGCAAGTAATAACATATGTTCCGCGGTATTTTGGCAGAGTAATGGCTATAATAAAGCAATTTCTAAGTATAAATTGGGCATTATTATGGCATGCAAATAATATATATATAACATTTCTGGAAATATTTGGGCAGCACATCTGCTTACCTGATGCTAAAACTACCAGATAAATCGGGCAGTACATATTAGCAATTAACTGGACAAATTTAAACATAACAGGAATATACTAACAACATGTAGATACCATAAATAAGTAAAGCAATAAAACCCTTGCCTCAAAATGCAGAAAATTGGAGAAGACTCGGATTGATTTTCAAACTTTCAGAACGTTAACTAAACTAAATCGATATAATTTAGTAAAATCAGGCCAGAGAAAAGTGTCTGCCTGTTTGATTTCAGGGAGTCAAATGACCCCTTTATATAGGTTTTCAAAGTTGACACAGGAGGGACACGTGTCCCCCTATGTGTCACGCATGCGTAGCATGTCTAAGCATGTATGACACGTGTCCCTCCACGTGCCTCACATGCGTGGCACGTCCACGCATGTATGACACGTGTCCTGAGACACGTGTCACTCCCTGAGAGTGACATCAACGTTTCATTTTTTGTTCGTTTTGTGTGTAGGTGTTCCGATTTTCGTATTTTCGGGCCGGGATGTAATTTTGCCAAACTTTGCCATTAAGTAGTATAAGTTAAAGGAAACCCAATGACGTATGCCCATTTTTCACGAAGGGATCTCGATTTTCGTATAATTGGCCCCGAAGTGAAACCCCTTTTCCAGATCAAAAACCCCTAAAATCGGGAAAATAGTCGAAATGACCCGAAAAGTTAAAAGAAATCACCATACTCTTGTAAGCAGCTGAAAAGTTTTACTTGGTTACGATATAGAGTTTTACATCTCTATAATGACCCTAAGCTTAATGTTATAAGAACACCTAATAATATATTACTATTAATCGTAATACCAATTGATTTTTAAATAGTAAAACAATTAACTATAGGTTAAATGCAAGCAAATAATCACAAAGACACTTTTTTCAAAAATAATGAAAGAAATAAATATAAATAAATACTTGTAAATGAATGGTCGGGCTCAGGTATTACATTAGCTAACTAAACTTACACCCGAGCATGATTCTTGTAAACCCTAATGGCTACTTAGGTTCCCAAATCCTAAACCATGCATGTGTGCCTTATGATTGATGTTTGGAGAATATTAATGGACTTCCCGGAAATGTCTATATAGCTCTAAGCATGAGTCTCGATAATTATTTGTTGATAAGTTAACGATTTGTGCGCCCGGCCATATGAAAAGTGTCATAGCATGTTCGTATGTCCTTAATACTTAGTATGTGAACTAAAATGAGTTATATGACATGTTTTGTATGGTGTTAATTGGGTGCCCGTTAAATGTTCATATGCTTCTAAGTGTTATACAAAGTGGTTTTACATGTCAAAGCATGCCTCGTATGTTTACTTGTCGATATGTGATCATACGTGTATTCGGAGGAAACCTACTTTGTTGACCTCCTAATGTGAATTGTTAATTGTCATAAATGTGCATTGTGTACAAGGTTGCAACCTTTCTTTTGGCATGGTAGCGATTCACGAACGCTGGGCAGCATCGGGCTTACCGATGCTCCTGTGACTACCATGATCCAATTCCCTCTCTTGCTTGGGGGCTAGACTTCCTTGAAATGTTGGGTCGTAGGTTTGGTGTACAATCCGGAGTACACCCATCGAGAGTGATAAGTGGATGATTGATACCGGCTACAACAATGGTTATTGGAAATGATTTTGAGAGCAATAGCTCACCGTATCCTTGAAATGATTGGTAAATGTATCTATTGTTCAATTTGATTCTTATACTATGCTTACATTCTTATTTGTATTACATGATATGTTTTCAAAGGAGTTTTCACAAGTTAACTGGAAAAGGATTTCAAAAACCCTGTCACTTGTTCCCCCTCGTTGAGTTCATAAGGACTCACCTTTTTTTGTCATTATAGGTGAAGTAGATTTGGATCAGGTGCCTAAAGAAAATGTGCTAGTTGATGAGCCTTTGGAATGATTATGTGCATTGCTTTCTTTTCGTGAACATGGATGCTATTAGGGATGTTGTGTTTGATTGCAGACTGTTATTTTGTTGATGTAAATGACCCTTGTTGTAATTTGGGGTCTAATTTTAGTTTGTACTAACTATAACTGGACGAACTCCTTTATTTTTCGTCGTTTGCTTTCATCGTTATAGATAGTAGTTGTCACGCCCCAACTCGACCCCACCTACGATCAGTCAGGACGCAACGGAATTTCGGCGGCATAACGACAGTAAACAGATTTCCGAGGTTCTAAACCAACCTCATAAAACATCATACATCCCGTAATTCCTCAATATAAACAACAACATACAACACAACCATATTATACAATAAAACATCCTCGTTATACGCCTCCGTTCCAACATGACATACAATACCTCAACTTTATCATACATTTCAAAAGTAAGTTGAGACACAACTACAATTTAACCATAGACAAAAGGAAACCGCTAAGTTAACATCATTTGGTTCATCATCTTTTCAATATCTATTACATTAAGAACCGTAAAGCATATAAAGTCTATTAAACTAATATACAAGACATTTAACAACATAAAGTCATGGATAAGACTCGGGAACATATGACTCATCCACAAAAGGCACATTTTCCACATTCTCCTCTTCAGGAGGCACATACCCGTAATCCGGCTCTGCAACACCTGTAAGCATGCATTAATAGAGAGTGAGCTTATATACATAAGCCCAGTGAGGATCCGATAGATCTCGACAGTATTCACTACGCTCCTTGGATTTAGTCCTTTGAGCAAGTAAACACACAACAACAATAATAATGCTATCATCACATAACAACATAAATAATGCTATCATCTCATAACAACATAAATAATGCTATCATCTCATAACAACATAAATAATGCTATCATCACATAACTATATGACCATTCAATTAAGGATACTCTATTTGGTGTAGCTCCAAACGCCATCACGATCTCAACCGTTCTTCTTATAACTCCCCATTACTCACGCACCCGAGGTACCTCACTATCCCCTTCCCTCCATGACATCTCCGTCATGCGAGCTGGGGGTAGCCTATGGCAGTCATGCCGGTTTCAACCCGACAGCCCGACGCTGCCCGAGAGGTGGCACACACATACCAAGGCTCCATATTCATCAATCATCATGCAAGCATAAATCAATCAATCAATTGGGAGATCAGCAACAAGAGTGCCCGATTCCCGCATTCAATAATAATCAATCAATATCATTTTATCATCATCAATAATCATATCATCATCATCAATAACATCAATAATCAATTAAACAACAAATAACTAAGTTAGATGACAAAGTAGGCCATCCAACCGAACATGCATTAAACACACAATCAAACCTTAGTTTACCCATCAATAACTCACAATTCAATCACTCAAACCACTCCCGATCAACTAAGGCTCAATTCAATAATTTAAAGAAAGATAACCTAAACTTCAAATAATCATATCTTACATTCTACTAATCCAAACAACTCCAAATCAATTTCAAACACTCACCCATTCGATCATCTACATTAACCCTCTCGGAAATCCACCATAACACCTCTAACTCATGCCCGATGACCCTAAAACCCTATGACGTCATGGCTGGATTTTCCGGATTTCCACACAAACAATGAAATCGAAAATTCGGCATTACAACAGCGCTAACACGTAATTATCAAGTATTTAGAAATCGACGGCAATCGATTTCGAGCAACGCAACTCAATTAAATCAACTTTGAACATTTTAATCAAAATTAAATACCCGGAAAATAAAAATTATGCTATATCCGACAGAAACTCGTAGTATTAGTATATAATGATCCCTAGCATGCAAGGAGCAATAATCTATCATCAGATTTCAATTCTAACGGTTCAATCTTCATTTATACGCAAAAACACAAAAATGACATTTTGAGATCTAGAATTTTTCTCTCACCTTTGATGTGTTTTGATGCAAGAAATGTGTAGAATGGATGCCAAACAATCAATTTCAAGCTTTGAATCACTCAATTCGGCTTTGAAACGCAAAATCTGTGAGAAAAATGCTTTGAAAATGCCTTATCTTTCTCCTCCAAGGAGCCACGGTTTTGTGTGTGTTTGTGGAGTGTGTTTTGTGTTGTGTGAGTGTGTGTTGATGACATTATATAATAAAAAGCTTGGTCAATTAAAAAAATGCAAAGTCAAAGTTAGTTTTAATAGGTATTTTTGGGTTTTTAATGACTTTAATTGCATTTTAGTGCTCACCAAGTTAAAAATAATTATGCAACCCCCAAGATATCTCAAGTGAGTTATTTTTAGGTGACAAGAAGTTTTACATTCAAAGAATTCCACCCGAGTCGGCTTAAAACTCGATTTTCGCAAAAGTCGGTGTAAAAACCCTAATAAATTCTTAAGCCGATTTTAAAACCGTTTTCATCAAACACAGGACTATTAAAGTCCATGGACTAGGTCTAGAAGGGTTAAAAAGACCAGTTTCAAAATTATAGCGGACGTGTTTCGAAAACACTATTCACTGAAAATCGACGATAAAATTTCTGACTCCGTTTTTGATGAAAATTTCATGAATGCACATTTAGCACGTATTAGGAGTATTGACATCAAAATTATAACATTCTAGGCCCTATAGCACATAAACAGGTCATATGCACGTAAAACGAGACAAAGCACGTAAATCAAGTTAAAGCAGAAAAATGGGGGTTCACAGTAGTTATTATTAGATGTTAAATCAATAGGTGAAGAATCAACTAAGGTAGCCTTACCTATACTCAATCAGGTACTCGATTGTAAGCTAAATGATGATAGGTCGGGTTGGGGCGTGACATTATTGCTATGCTAGGATGATATATATACATATATGAACATCATAACCATGCTAGGATGCAAGATTAAAATCAATTTCAGCCATGAAAAATTCAGCAATTAACCTAACACTTCAACTACTACAAATTTTGGCTAATAAGCAAGTTTAATGATCTCTAAGACTTAATTAGCAAGAATTTAAACATTATTAACAATTTAAAATACAAATTATGCATTTTAAATAAAATTTCAGAAAAGACATCCCTCACCTTTTTTGCAAAATAATCGTGATTTGAACCGATAGAAAGGTAGAAGACGTCGAGACGAGTCCGAAAATACTTGGGTTGACACTTGGTTCCACCTCTAACTCCAAATATAAGAAAAAATTCAAGAAAACTACTATTCCTAGGGTTATGGCTGAAAGGAAGATAGAAGAGCTGAATTTTCGTGCTTTTAGTTGATAAAAATAGCTTTAAATAGAAAGTCAAAAGATCAAAGCTTCGGTCAAACCCGTGTAGACAAAATAACTCTGCGACACTTTACAAAAACGGCCATAACTTCTTCTAGAAAACTCCAATTCACGAACGGTTTGAAGCATTAGAATCTAGACTCGTAAAGATTTCCAACCATATATAATTAACCACCTAAATCTTTCCCAATTGGTGCAGGTTTAATTTTAAAGTTGACCCAAAATTGACTCGTAACTTCTGAGTAAAACATATTTAATTGAACTCGATATCCATCTTAAATGTTCCGGCATCACTTTCGATACATTTCACACCACTCCACATCTTTTTAAACATTAACGGGTCATTTCTTAATAATCATCAATTTATTCCGACTCGCCTCTAGCACAGGTATTACACTCAGTGACTCTCATCTACATCCTATAAAGTGACCCTTAGTAAAGAACTCCATTGTTAGGATGACCGAGCTCAATAATCATTTTATCTTATAATTATCTATGTTTAGTTTGTCTAATAATATCTAAATTAGATATCATCCTCCGTAGGGAGCATACCGCATGGTAAGGTGAAGTGATATTAATTAATTAGTACAAAGTAGAGCTGGAAATCTTTTGGGTTGTTCATTCCCCTCTCCCATTCAATTATTTATCTAACAATGGGTTTTTACATATATATTTCCTTAATACTTAAAATCTAGGTTCTATCTAAATAAATCTAGGCTAATAATATTTTTAAGAATATGGGCTTAGCCCCTATTCCTTAGAATTTCATAGGCCTTTACTTAAAACTTTTTAAGTATACTTCTGTAACTCCCCGATCCCTCACGTGTGAGGCCCGACCTCGAATAACGTGTCTTATCTCGATTTGTGTGCCTTAGACCCAGAATTATATGATCGACCTTGGATAACGTGCCCTGTCTTGGTTTACGTGCACCTATATTAGAGAGTATGTTTTCGTCTCGAAATACGAGCCTTAACCTAGGATTAAGTACGTTAGTATTGGGTTACGTGCAATACCTTAGATACGTTCATTGGTTTTCGTGCATGCCTCGTCATACGTGCCTTGACCTAGAATAGTGTGACCTAATTCTCGACTTACGTGCGATACCTAGATATACGTACCCTGACCTCGATTACTATGCAAAAACCTCGATAAACGTGCATTAACCCTAACATGTGTGCCTTGACCTAGATCCAAGTGCCTTACATTGAAATACATGCATTATAGTGATTTACGTGCATTGCATTGATCTACGTGCATAACCTAGGGTTACATGTATTCATATAGGTATGCGAGCCTTAGTCTTGAAGTACGTGCCTTACCTCATAGTTCGTGTCTACCTCGTAATTCGTGCCCTAGACTTAGGAATACGTGTCTACACGCTAATCTAGAAAGATTCCTGCACAAAGCACTAGGCAATAGAATAATCGTACACAATCTACTAACCATTATTAAATTCCTAATTCAAATCCTACAAATTCCACTAGCATTATTTTAATCCTAATTCAAATTCACTACAAGACAAAACCCTATCATCTTCCAAAATATCCCCAATATAATATACCTAATCACATTTTCCTACAAAATCCATTAATACCTAAAAACTATATTTTAAACCCACTACAAGACAAAATCTCACAAACCTCTAAACATACCCTGTATTCTATTCTAACTTGAATGCTACACAAACATCTAAGCCAACATTTTCTTACACAAACACTAAACACAAGACTTATAAAAATACACACACACACACACACTACATCTCTACACTCTTTCTCATCCTCTCAAATATGAAAATACACACACACACTAAATCTGTGCACTCTTTCTCATCCTCTCAAATCTAAAAACACACACACACACACACACACACACTAAATCTTTACACTTTCTCTCATGCTCAAAGTCTATCAATTTATCTCCATTTTCGGCCTAAGCAAGCACACACACAACTACTCAAAATCTCTCACGACCACACACATACACACATACTCTAGACACCTCGTTCAAGCTCGGATTTAAGGAAAAATGAGGGGGTCAAACTCAGCCAATTCAAGAAAAATGAGGAAAGGAGGAAGAAAAAGGGGATTTCTAGCTCTATCATAGCATTTCTTACATTTATAGCTAATCTTCAACGAGGTGAGGGTTTAAACTATTTTCTAATTGTTTTTCAGCTCATGGGTATGTGTGTATATGTGTATGCTTTGTCTTGCATGCTTAGAAGCCAAGAACACATGTTTGAACATTTCTGGAAAATCTCGGGTAGCTACTGACCTTTCTGTCCAGAGCATGTTTAAGATAGTAAACGATCTCGAAAAAGGATGAAATTTATAGGGTCACTATATTTTTCAGTTTTGAACAAATCTTGCAGAAATAGTCTATAGGCTAATTTTGAATTTAAGACCCTGAAAAATGGAAAAAATCATAATGTGTCTAAATCTGGACAGTTTTGTACAATCTTACGGAAATAGTCATAACTTTTAGATCTTAAGTCGAAATTGGGTAAAATTTGCGGCCAGAGTTAAAGAATTCATAGATATTCGATTTGATATATGATTAACTAAATTCCAAGATCATTTGCTAGGGTAAATGAATGAGGAAAGGCACAGTTAAAGCAAGAACCAAGCACTTAGGGCACACCAAGCCATTTTCGCAAGCGTTTATGTACTATCTCTCTTGGTTTCACTAAGGTGAGGGTTTAAATCTTTTCAAATGCTTCAAAAACTCACATGCATGCACTTATATGACTGTATTTACTCTTGAAGGCCATGTGTATGTTTTTTATATAAGTAGATCTACTCTTTCATGCCTTGAAACTTGATAGAAATCTTGAAGTATGAAGTTTTGCTTTTTGGCAGTGTTACTATCCGTTAGAACGAAACTGTAACACCCCGATCTCTCTCGAGACCGGAAGTTCTATTAATCAATCTAATTACAACCCAATTCCAAACCCGGGCATAATATTTAGGAAAAAATAGACGGAGTCTCCCCTGTTTCTAGGCAAAATGCAAAACCTGCGACAGCATATAAGTGGACCAGTACCGTGTCCAACCGTTCACAATTCCTCAAGGCCATCTGAGCCTCGGTTCTCAACAATTAAACACAACAAGTATATATACATTTCCAAGTACCCAGACTATTCTAACTCTTTCCTTTAGACATTACAAACGTGCATTGAATCTAGAACTTACTAACCTATACATAAAACTTAAATAACTTTTCTTTACACATTGTTTATATACATCTCATGAAAGTAAAATCTTTACATCTTTAACAACTCAAGCCACATAGCATGCAAGGCAACTCTTCAAGCACGATCTATCACATAACCACGAACTTTCCAGCTAATATGGTATTTCCTAAAATGTGGTGGTGAGGAGTGAGTATACACAACACGTATACTCAGTGAGGGCGAAACAAATATCGAGGTGGAGAGAAAGAAGATCGTCCATTGCAAATAAGACAGTTAAACCATATATCCAATAAGAACAACAATCAATATAAACAACAATACAATAAACAATTAAAGAAAGCATTAACACAACCCATCAAAGCTATACCACACTTTGAAGGCTATGGTTCACTCATACGAGCAATGTACCATTTCACGAGCAATACATCAATCTCGAGCTTGATGTTGACAACGATGACAATAAGCGCGCAACCACCTTATAACTTCCACTGGGTGTACTCCGGATGTACCCCGACACATCTACGACCCAAACCACCCAGGACGGCATCCCTAGCGAGAATGGGAATACGACACGGAGCTAGAGCAACTAACCCTGGCAGCTCGAGACTGCCCAGAGAGGCCCATCACTCGCGCGCCTGATACTATGCAATGCAATACAAGATACAAGCAATAAACGAGCGATAGCACGAAAGTGCAGATTAGTGGCGATATACGAGATATCAAACATTTACAATCAATATTAGCATTCAATTAACTTTTCAAGCATGATTATCATTAACATCAACAAGAACATCAATTAAACAAGTAATTAGCAGTTCAAACAAGAAAAGCTACAAATAACACTATTCAATCTCTAACCTCCAAAGGCAATTACGAGCAAACGAGCTACAGGATTGGGAAACCGTCTTCACTACCCTCCTCCAGGCACTACAAGGCACGTTTCTATGGCACGAAACCTCACTTTCCCAACCGAAGCCCGAAAGTCCACCTACTGCATTTGAACTACAGCTATGTTAACCGGACACTCAATCAACGCCACAACAGCGCCAAAAGTGCTTCCATCCCTCAATAGCAAAACCCCCAACTCAATTCGAGCACGGTCAACACTTGGTCAAACAACCCCTTTTCATTTCTTTGTCTAATTTCCAATTTTAACAAAGGCCAGTCCATTTTTATTGCACATTTTATCTTTCTAACATTAATGACACCTATCCAAATCAAGAAAATGTGATTCGGATCAAAAATCCAAAAATCTAGGGTTTTACTATTTAAAAATACTATTCATTATTCTTCCCCAATTTTAATTTGCGTTTCTAGCCGTAAAAATTGTTAAATAACTAACAAGCAATGCTCTACGAACCCTAAGGAAGTTATTTCAAGCAATAACAGGCATTATAACGCAATAAATATCAAATCTAAGAAATTGAATCAAAAATCAAATTTGAATAAAAATGCACAAAAACGTGAAAACCCTCACATGGCTTGAAGAAGAAAGGTCGTTGAGGCTCTAGCAATGATCCTTGTTCAATCCCGTGCAAGATTGAAGGCTAAAATGAAAAATCAATTTTTTTTCTTTTCTTTTTCTTTCTCTCGGTTTTGGCTCCATTCTTTTTGCTTGTTTTTGGCTTTGTTTTTGTTATATAAAAGACAAAAAAGATGACAAAGAAAAAGTCAAAGGGTCAATGGTCTTTAGTTTGGTCAATGCTAGTTGTTTAGTTTGTAATTTAAACCTATTTCAAGTCATAAATGCAATATTAATTAAAACTAGTTAAAACTAACTACTAAATACTAAAAATAGTGCTAAAAACTATTAACTGAGGACTATAATCAATTATCTAACTCTCATTTTCAATACGCTATGAACGAACGGTCGATGAACGATCGCTATTAAAATGATAAGTAATGTTAGAAAAATATAATTTGTAAAAAGTAAAATAGTTTAAAAAATTCTCTCCGGGCTCGGAGCTACTTTTCCCATTTAGTTGAAAATAAGTAAAAATGCAAGGAAATAAATTCAAAATAATATAAATAAAAAAAGTAGTTGATATTTATTTAAAATAATTAATTCAAATATAATTTGAATAATTTTGAAGAAATATGAAATTAATACTAAAAATGAATGTTTAACTAAAACTAAACATGAAATATAATGCTATCATTTAAGATGACAATTATCTAAATGCAATTAAATGTCATTAAATACGTGCTGGGTTCGGGGTATCACAAAAACACTTTTGACCTAGTAAATGATGTTAACAATGCATGAAACTTGGTGAGTTACTAGATGTTTGAGTTCTGAAAAAATCTTCCAGATATAGGAAAAACGTAGTTCGAGTGTTTAAGCCCCCAAAAATGGCGAAAATCGTAATGTGTCTAAATTTGGACAATTTCGCGCGGTCTCCCGGTATTGGTCATAACTCCTAAGTCGGAACTCGAAATGAGTGAGGTTTGTTCCTAGATTTAAAGCACTCGTTAAGCTTCGATTTGATATTTGATTCACTGAATTTGGAGATTATTTTCTTGGTCAATTGAATGAGGAAAGTTAGGCTATTGCATGATGATTTTGTTTGGAAACTTGCTTTGAATCATAATGCATTGTATCTTGAAGTATTGCATGCTTGGATTTTGTGGAAATTAGGAGTTGCATGGGCTATTTTGGTTGGTTCAGATTCCTTAAATGAGTTGATGCATGACTTAGGTTCATTTTATGACGGATACTTGTTTAATTGCATGTGTAAGCATGGAATTGAGGCCCTACTACACATGCATGCTTCCTAAGTGACTATACTATGGTTAAAATGGATATATTTGAGTTGTATATAGGCTGTCTAGTAATCTCTAAGTATGTATGAAATGGTTTAGATGCTTCGTGTGGCTACTTAGGTTCCCAAGTCTTAAACCATGCATAAGTGACTTATGATTGATGTTTGGAGAATGTTGATTGGACAGCCCGGAAAAGTTAGTATATCCTTATCCATGAATTATATTGATTATGAGGTGATACGTTAACTATTCGTGCACCCAATCTTGTATATGATATTATCACACTTTGTATACTTTTTATGCGTTTATTGAATTGTTAAAAGATATTCTATGGCTTATTTTGAACATGATTACTTGGCTGCCCGTGAAAGTTTAATTGCTTTCAAATTGATATATGAAATTATTATATGTTCTTACAATGCCTTATGTGCCAATATGTCAAAATGTGATCATATACTTGCTCGGAGGTAACCTACTTTGTTAACCTCCTAATGTGAAATGTTAAATGGCATAAATGTGCATTGTATACAAGGTTGCAACCTTTCTTTTGGCATGGTAGCGATTCACGAACGTCGGGCGGCATAGGACTTGCCGGTGCTCCCATGACTACTATGGTCCAATTCCCTCTCTCGCTTGTCATTCCACCCTCGGAGAGTTGGGTCATAGGTTTGGTGTGCAATCCAAAGTACACCCATTTGGGGAGTGATAAGTGGATGATTGATGCAGGCTACAACAATGGTTATTGGAAATGATCTTGAGAGCAAATGCTCATCGATTGATCTTGAGAGCGAAAGCTCACCGTATCTTTGAAATGATGTGGTAACTGTATCTATCTTTCAATTTGATTCTTATGCTATGCTTATATACTTATTTGTATTACATGACATGTTTCCAAAGGAGTTTTCACAAATTAACTAGAAAAGAATTTCAAAAGCTTCGTCACTTGTTCCCCCCTCGCTGAGTTCATAAGGACTCACCCTCTTTTGTCATTACATGTGAAGCATATTTGGAACAGGTGCCCGAAAAGAATGTGCTAGTTGATGAACCTTTGGAATGACTATGTGCATTACGTGCTTTTCGTGAACATATATGTTGTTAGGGATGTTGCGTTATTTGAAGACTGTATATTTTGTTGTTGTAAATGACCCCCGTTGTAATTTGGGGTCTAATTTTGGCTTGTACTAACTATAAACTAGATGAACTCTTTCATTTCGGTCATTTGCTTTCATCGTTATGGATAATAGTTAATCATTAGGTATTTGAACCAATAGGTGAAGAATTAACTAAACTAGCCCTACCTATGCTCACAAAGGTACTCAATTGTAAGCTAAATGATAATAGGTATTTGCATAAATAGGAAATTGACAAATAAATGAGGTGTAGTTATTATGATAGGTTTATAATCCAAATAGAACCTCCAAGATAAACTAACAGGCTGATCATCTGATGATAAAACGAAAGCTTTAGTTATAAGTAAATTAATGATTCGGAATTTTTGAGGTGTTCTAGAAATTAGGTCAAACCAAAGGTCCTAAATACAGCCGTTATAATGCCAGTTTTCCGAAAAATATTTTGGAGTACTAGACTAACGAAAAAGCATTAATCATAGTCAAATAGTTAAAGTCATAAAATAACGATAATGATTTAGGTCATACCCTAATCTAGTCTCTATAGGTTGTGTTGAGGCGTAACACCATTAACCTGGCTCTTATACCATTCTATATAGGTGTCACGCTCCAACCCAACCTATAGAGGCTAGACTAGGGTATGACCTAAATCATTATCGTTATTTTACGACTTTAACCATTTGGCTATAATTAATGCTTTTTCGTTAGTCTAGAACTCCAAAATCTTTTTCGGAAAACCGGCAGTGTAGCGGCTGTATTTAGGACATTTGGTTTGACCTAATTTCTAGAACACCTCAAAAATTGTGAATCATTAATTTGCTTGTAACTAAAGCTTTCGTTTTATCATCAATTGATTGGCCTGCTAGTTTATCTTGGAGGTTCTATTTGGATTAATAAACCTATTATGATAACTACACCTCATTTATTTGTCAATTTCCTATTTATGCAAATACCTATTATTATTTAGCTTACAATTGAATACCTTTGTGAGTATAGGTAAGGCTAGTTTAGTTAATTCTTCACCTATTGGTTCAAATACCTAATGAGTAACTATTATCCATAACAATGAAAGCAAAAGACAAATGAAAGAGTTTGTCCAGTTTGTAGTTAGTACAAGCCAAAACTAGACCCCAAATTACAACGGGGTCATTTACAACAACAAAATAAACAGTCTTCAAATAACGCAACATCCCTAACAACATCCATGTTCACGAAAAGCACATAATGCACATAGTCATTCCAAAGGTTCATCAACTAGCACATTCTCTTTGGGCACCTGTTCCAAATCTGCTTCACCTATAAAGACAAAAGATGGTGAGTCCTTATGAACTCAGCGAGGGGGGAACAAGTGACGAAGCTTTTGAAATTCTTTTCTTGTTAATTTGTGAAAACTCCTTTGGAAACATGTCATGTAATACAAATAAGAATGTAAACATAGTATAAGAATCAAATTGAAATATAGATACAGTTATCACATCATTTCAAGGATACGGTAAGCTTTCGCTCTCAAGATTAATCGGTGAGCATTTGTTCTCAAGATCATTTCCAATAACCATTGTTGTAGCCGACATCAATCATCCACTTATCACTCCCCAAATGGGTGTACTTCGAATTGTAAACCAAACCTACGACCCAACTCTCCGAGGGTGGAATATCAAACGAGAGAGGGAATTGGACCATGGTAGTCACGGGAGCACCGGCAAGCCTTATGCCGCCCGGCGTTCGTGAATCGCTACCATGCCAAAAGAAAGGTTGCAAACTTGTATACAATGCAAATTTATGACAATTAACAATTCACATTAGGAGGTCAACAAAGTAGGTTGGCTCCGAGCTAGTATATGATCACATTTTGACATATTGGCACAAAAGGCATTGTTAGAACATATAATCATTTCATATATCAATTTGAAAGCAATTAAACTTTCATGGGCAGCCAAGTAATCATGTTCAAAATAAGCCATAGAATATCTTTTAACAATTCAATAAGTGCATAAAAAGTATACAAAGTGTGATAATAACATATACAAGATCGGGTGCACGAATAGTTAACATATCACCTCATAATCAATATAATTCATGCATAAGGCTATACTAACTTTTCCAGGCAGTCCAATCAACATTCTCCAAACATCAATCGTAAGTCACATATGCATGGTTTAGGACTTGAGAACCTAAGTAGCCATTACAGTTTTCAAAACTCATGCTTGGGTATAAGTTTAGTTAGCTAAGAGCCACACGAAGTATCTAAACCATTTCATACATACTTAGATATTATTGGACAGCCTATAAACAACTCAAATATATCCATTTTAACCATAGTATAGTCACTTAGGAAGCATGCATGTGTAGTGGGGCCTCAATTTCATGCTTACACATGCAATTAAACAAGTATCCATCATAAAATGAACCTAAGTCATGCATCAAGTCATTTAAGGAATCTCAACCAACCAAAATAGCCCATGCAACTCCTAATTTCCACAAAATCCAAGCATGCAATACTTCAAGATACAATGCATTATGATTCAAAGCAAGTTTCCAAACAAAATCCTCCTGCAATAGCCTAAATTTTCTCATTCAGTTGACCAAGAAACTAATCTCCAAATTCAGTGAATCAAGTATCAAATCGAAGGTCAACGGGTGCTTTAACTCTAGGAACAAACCTCACTACATTTCGAGTTCAGACTTAGGAGTTATGACCATTACCGGGAGACTGCGTAAAACTGTCCAGATTTAGACACATTACGATTGTTTCCATTTTTGGGGGCATAAACATTCGAACTACATTTTTCCTATATGTGGAAGATTTGTTCAACTCAACACTCAAGTGACTCACAGAGTTTCATGTATTTTTATCATCATTTACTAGGTCAAAAGTGTTCCGTTCTAACAGACAGTAGCACTGCCCAAAAAGCATAACTTCATACTTCAAGATTTTTATCAAGTTTCAAGGCATACAAGGGTAGATCTACTCATATAAACGCAAACACATGGCCTTCAAGAGTAAATATAGTCATATAAGTGCATGCATATGAGTTTTTGAAGCATTTGAAAATATTTGAACCCTCACCTTAGTGAAACCAAGAGAGATAGTACACAAACGCTTGCGAAAATGGCTTGGTGTGCCCTAAGTGCTTGGTTCTTGTTTTGACTGTGCCTTTCCTCATTCATTTACCCTATCAAATGATCTTTGAATTTAGTTAATAATATATCAAATCGAAGATCTATGAATTCTTTAACTCTGGTCGCAAATTTCACCCAATTTTGACTTAAGATCTAAAAGTTATGACTATTTCTGTAAGATTGCACAACATTGTCCACATTTAGACACATTATGATTTTTTTCCATTTTTGGGGGTCTTGAAGTCACCATTAGCCTTAACCTATTTCTGTACGATTTGTTAAAAACTGAAAAATCTAGTGATCCTCTAAATTTCAGCCCTTTTCGAGATCTTTGACTACCTTATAAGTGCTCTGGACAGAAAGGTCAGTAGCTACCCGAGATTTTCCAGAAATGTTCAAACATGTGTTCTTGGCTTCTAAGCATGCAAGACTAAGCATACACATATACACATATACTCATGAGCTAAAAAACATTTAGAAAACAGTTTAAACCCTTACCTTGTTGAAGATTAGCTAGAAATGTAAGAAATGCTATGATAGAGCTAGAAATCCCCTTTTCCTTCCTCCTTTCCTCATTTTTCTTGCATTGGCCGAGTATGAACCCCTCATTTTCCTTAAATCCGAGCTTGACCGAGGTGTCTAGAGTGTGTGTGTGTGTGTGTGGGGGTGTGGTCGTGAGAGATTTTGAGTGGTTGTGTGTGTACTTGCTTAGGCCGAAAATGGAGAGAAATTGAAAGACTTTGAGCATGAGAGAAAGTGTAGAGATTTTGTGTGTGTGTGTGTGTGTGTGTGTGTATTTTCAAATTTGAGAGGATGAGAAAGAGTGTACAGATTTAGTGTGTATGTGTGTGTGTGTATATTTTCACGAGTCTTGTGTTTAGTGTTTGTACAAGAAAATGTTGGCTTAGGTGTTTGTGTAGCATTAAAGTTAGAATAGAATATAGGGTATGTTTAGAGGTTTGTGAGATTTTGTCTTGCAGTGGGTTTAAAATATAATATTTAGGTGTTAGTAGATTTTGTAGGATTTGAATTAGGAATTTAATAATGGTTAGTGGATTGTGTAGGATTATTATATTGTCTAGTGCTCTGTGCAGAAATCTTTCTAGATTAGCTTGCAGGCACATATTCCTAGGTTTAGGGCACGTACTACAAGGTAAGGTACGTACTTCTATGTAAATGCACGGATTCCAATGCAAATGCATGCAATCCTAGGCAATACACGTAAACCAATGTAAGACACGTAATTCAATGCAATACACGTAAATCAATGTATGATACTTAAATCTAGATTAAGACACGCAGTTCAAGGTTAGTGTACAAAAATCGAGGTATCGCACGTAAATTGAGGTTAAGGTACGTATATCTAGGTATCGCACGTAACCCAATACTAACGTACTTAATCCTAGGTTAAGGCTCGTGCTTCAAGATGAAAGCATACTTTCTAATATAGGGGCACATAAACCACGACAGGGCATGTAATCCAAGGTTGGGCACACAAATTGAGGTAAGACATGTTATTCAATTTTGGCAAAGGGGATCACGGAGCAAGCAACGGTCCGGAGTCAAAATATCAAAGGCTAGAACCCACCTAAATGACCTCAACAAGTAAGAATGAATTTCGGGTTGAAATTCTTTTAAGGAGGGGAGGATGTGAGGCCTGACTCTGAATAACGTGTCTTACCTCGATTTACATGCCTTAGACCTAGAATTATATGATCGACTTTGGATTACGTGTCTTGTCTTGGTTTACGTGCACCTATATTAAAGAGTATGCTTTTGTCTCGAAGGACAAGCCTTAACCTAGGATTAAGTACGTTAGTATTGGGTTACGTGTAATACCTTAGATACGTTCCTTGATTTTCATGCATTCCTCGTCATACGTGCCTTGACCTAAAATTGTGTGACCTAATCCTCGATAAACGTGCATTAACCCTAACCTGTGTGCCTTGACCTAGATCTAAGTGCTTTACAATGAAATACATGAATTACAGTGATTTACGTGTATTGCATTGGTCTACGTGCATAACCTAGGGTTATGTGCATTCATATAGGTATGAGAGCCTTAGTCTTGAAGTATGTGCTTGACCTCGTAGTTTCGTGTCTACCTCGTAATTCGTGCCCTAGACCTAAGAATGCATGTCTGCACACTAATCTAGAAAGATTCCTACACAAAGCACTAGCCAATAGAATAACCCTACACAATCTACTAACCATTATTAAATTTCTAATTCAAATCCTACAAATTCCACTAGCATTATTTTAATCCTAATTCAAATTCACTACAAGACAAAACCCTATCATCTTCCAAAACATCGCCAATATAATATACCTAATCACCTTTTCCTACAAAATCCACTAACACCTAAATATTATATTTTAAACCACTAAAGACAAAATCTCACAAACCTCAAAACATACCCTATATTATATTCTAACTTGAATGCTACACACACTACAAAAATTAAGTTGTTTTGTGACGGTCAGTAGACGTCACATTTTCGTCACAAAAAGGCATTTGTGACGAAACATGGCGTGGCAAAATCAATTTTCGTCACATTTTTGTTGCAATATGATGAATTTGCGACGATTTAGAAAGTTGAAATTTTTCGTAACAAATTCGTCTCATGCCACTAATTTGCTACGAACTATGATTGTCGGTAAATCGTGACAAACATTTCGTGTTAAAATCATCACAGGATGTTGTCACAAATGTTTCATCGCGAATGCGTCCCAAACTATTTTCGTCACAAAATCGTGACAATTTTCAAATTATATTCGTCACAAAAGCGTGGCAAGATTTTATTTCTTTTGTCACAAATTTGTGACAATGTTAAAACTGTTTTCGTCACAAAATCGTCACAATTTTCAAATTATTTTCGTCACAAATTTGTGACAATATTGAAACTGTTTTCGTCACAAAATCGTGACAATTATCAAATTGTTTTCGTCACAAATTCATGACAATTTTCAAATCCACTATTCTTATATTACTTGTAATATCATCTTGTTAGTCGTGCTAAATTATAAAATAACATTCATAATTGAATCTCAAGCAATTTCTGAAGGCAACCCCATAATTAAATCTCAAATAATTATACAACCTACACATCCATTCAAATAAACACAAATCTACACAAAAGTAGTTAAATATACATAATAGCCACCATTCAACAAAATTACTTTCTTCAAACATACATTCTAAAAGAAATACTAAATGTACATCTATCATATTATGACCTTATAGATCCTATTGGGCATTACTGTCTTGCTGTTCTGAGGGAGACTGAGATTGATCCGGATACGATTGGGGTAGATGGGGCAACAATTGGGTCAACTGAGCGATCTGTTGCTGAAACTTTCTAAATTGCTCGTTTTGCTGTGCAATCAATTCAGCCCTTAAATTTGATGTTGCCCTATTGACGGCTTCTTGTATTTCTTGCTCTGTGATTCGATGAGCAACGGACGGGATGTCGTGCGCGGACCCTCGTATGGCCTGCGATCCTAAACCATACAATCGTCCTCATCTTGCTGATCCGCCTACTGCCTGGTAAAACAATGCATCACGGTCAATAGGCAGTGCAGTCGGATCTCCTTGCAATGACGTTGTGGCCTGCTCGACCAATTCTTTGTACTTGGCCTTCAATTAATACATAATTATTGTTATTTTACTTTAATGTTAATTATTAAACATGGAATAAGTTCAAATAAATATATGACATACCATGGTTTCTTCAGCTTTAAGATCAGAGTATGGACCATCGACGCCTTTCCTATGAACTTTTTCAAACACATTTGCCCTCGTCACTGGTCCTTCCGATTTTGATTCCTATAGAAGCATTTATCAAATAACAATTCCTAAATTAAATATTTAATTATCATATAGAAATACAATTTAAATAATTAGTTTAACACTTACTAATCTTCTCTTGACCTCGTGAAATGGGAGACAACCAGCATAATGTGGAGACGGCTTACTCAATTTGTTCTTTTTGTTTGTCTCTGACCTCTTCCTTCATGCATCTGTGTTCTAGTGCTGACATAGTCCCTCCCATACACCGTCACTCAACCAATTGGGCTTAATCTTTTCCTTTTTTTTTGTTTCACGACCCCTATAGAAGAGGCCTCGTAACCGAGTATTAACGTTTTTAAAAAATAAACGACGTATTCAGAAACGCGCGAGCATAAAATTCGTATTTCTCTCGTGGCAAATGATATCTGTTCTGGATCACCACCAATTTCCTTGAATAACACCAACACATTTCCATTTGTTTTTAGCCATGAACGAGGTACGTGATAACTGCAAGGTAAATAATCAGTAGAAAGAATGCTTAAAGAAACTGATATCCCATTAGAAACTACAGCACTTACAACTGTTGAGATGGTTTTCCACAATTCTTGAGACATTTGTTTGCATTATAAGATCCTCTGTAGTTGCATAAGTCTGTGCAACCGCTATTTGGGGCGGTGTAGGTTGGCCAATAGCGCCCGGTGCTTTGTCCATTTACCCATGCCTCCCATTTTTCTATGCCTGTGAAGTCTAGTGCCACAGGGATATCCCTAGCAGGAGCGTCAAAATTCGTCTGAACAACAAATATTGCTTTAAAAGTTATATCATATATACAGGCAGGCAAACCAGAAGTAAAACGAAAAAGAAGCATAAGAAAGAGTAGTGATCAAGTTTCAGAGTCCGTCCAAGACAACTTGAGATCCGAAATGGTATGATTCTTAGCACAAGTTAATAATAAGCATTTTAGATTGAAAATGCCAAACTTCCATGCATTGCATTCAAAGCTTTCTTGGAACCAACTTAGAAATTGATTACATTACTCTTTAGTTAAGAGCTATTGGATATGATATACACATCGTTTAAAGATTAGTAAAATAAATACTTCACAATCTAATGCGTTATTCGTTCCAGAGCTCCAAGTCCAAAGAGTAAATGTTATTAGGTTGAATAACATGATCATTTAGATATCAGTAACAATTAAGCTACAATTTAGTATCTGGAAGTTTTGTTCCTGAGAATCAAGATATATCAGTCCTTAGAAACTGAAAATTTTGTCAGTTACCTAAAGAACCACGAATTTATCAAGAAGAACCAATCTATCTAACTTATTTCTGAATCTAGAGGGGACTGATCGTCTTACTAGTCTCCTTTCAATTTGAAGAGAAAGCACCTCAAAGTAACAAAATTGATTGGCGAGGTTCATTCAAAAGAAACATATTGATCCTTTAGGTGCATATTCAAAATGAATCATGATGACTTTGAGATTACCTTGTACCATATTAACGGTTGCTTTGTGGGAAAAGCAGAATCGGACGTCCACAGTGAGGAAGTTCTACTAGACAGGCCTAACTTTTCCCCTTTCAAACCAACCTACAACCAAAGTCCAAAATCAGAGAGAGAAGATTGACAAGAATGCAGTAACTCCTTTCATAATAAAACAAGACCTTGCAGGTTAAGAAGTTTTCATATATAAATTTGAACAGGAAAAAGCTAACCCTTGTTACCACGGTATATAACATATAGAAACGAGGAATATCCCCAAACTATCTCGGAGCAACCATTTCAAGATATTTTCTTAAGGGAGTTTGAATCAACGGAGTCCAGGGGTCTGCGTGTGATAGAGCTTACTGATAATGGTCTCTTATCTGAGGTAACTTTTCTATTGCGAACAACAAAAAATAAAAATAAAAAACATGATTCCCTTGCAGAAAGATAAAAAATTTGATTTATTTCCCAAAAAAGTACCTCTAGCTAAAATTACCAGGCACGTAGTAATTATAATGACGTAATTTGGAAGTTCAAATGATGGTGATCTTTTGAAAAGATTTAAGCTCAAAATTGCAGTCCAAGCAAATGATGTACATAAAAACATAGAAAAAGAAATTGTATAAAATGACAAAACTGACCTGATATGCCCACTTCTGCGATGACAGATCTAAGTTAGAACCGTTCTTTGCACCCTTTAACAGCACCGGACCAGTAACCCCAGCTCCCCATGTATCAAAGAATGCTCCATAATTCTGAAGTGTAGTAGAGAGGTTTGTATTAGATTATACTTCTTGGACAACTTTGATCACACAAACTTAAGAGTACTGGAATCATGATTAATGTCCAACATGATCATTGATAGTATAAGGCGGTAATCTTTGCCCCTCTAAATGATTTCATAAATTAAGATCTGTAGGTCGAACCTAAAGCCCAACTGTCAAACTCAAGAGATCAATTATGTTTGTTCCAGATACGAGGGTGATAGGAATATCCAATGTCACTTTAGCATTGCTACTGCTACCTCTATTTCTCCCTGAAAATAGTGAATAGCATATCATAATGAATTGAAGCATTACTTTGAATTATCAGCGGATGGTATGGAATATGCAGAGATAACAAATATTCAAAGTTCCATGAGCTATTTCACTTCCCTCAAACAAAAAGATCCCAAAATGTTTTTCTTATCATCGGGCTCTATGCGAAGACAACATTATCTTTTTTTATACGTGCATAAGAAATGTTAGTTACATCTTAAATTAATTTATAACTTAAAAAAATCTATATTTTATAAGGTAGGCCTAATTTATAATTAAAAAACAAGCCCAAACTTTATAAATAGTATTTTTGCTCATCTTCAAACTAAGAAACGCCAACTGTGGACTGCTAAGCTTAACTTATATATCAAATATTACTTGTCAGTAAGGCTTGAGTTTTAATAACACAATACACAATCATTAAATCGATTATTAACAATAACAAAATTTCACATCTCTTTCGTGGCTTTGTATGGTTTGTACATGATAATTTTCTATTAAGTAGAACATCATGTAAGACACATTGAAGAGAATTGAATAAATAAACCATCAAAAGGAGGTTAAGCAACAAAAGTATGCATGAGACTTTAAGAAGAAAGGAATGACATCTAAGAAAAAGATCATTTCAACATCATTCATTTCCCATTACTTGTAAGCCTGCTATTGACAAAAGCGTGAAATGCATGCCCTAGCAATTGCACGTGAAGAACAGTTTGAGATCCATCTTGAAGGAAATGTTCGTCACCTTTGATGTTGATACTGAAATTTTTTTATATTTAAAAAAAAAAAGAGTTTTTTTTTTCAAAAAATTGATAAATGGTCTTCAAGAAAACAACATCGACAAATTATGTGGAAAATAAATCCAAAGGAATTTTGACAAAGTATAATGTCAAAGGTGATCACTTTGCACGTAATAGGCATGCATCAAAAGAAATCAGTTCTGGATTTTGATAAAGAAACAACATCGACAAATTAAGTGGAAAATAAAGAGATTAAATGAATTAAAATTTTGTGATTGAATAAAAGGAGTGCAAGAAATAATGTGCAACAACTAATATGATGATACTAGATGCAGGTGGTTCTTAAGGGATCCAGAGTTATTAAGCTTTATCTAGGTTAATTGAACCTCTAAGTGGTTCCTATTATTATTAGCCTGTTCCATATAATACATGGGAGAAATCTTTTTTTTCTTGGGGAATTATATAAATATACAATATGGAAACAAACATATTACACAGGTAACATATATGAGAGAAACCAGAAAATTAAAAAAAAATTATGCGATAAGACTAGAACTTCAATATTTTGGAATTATAAGAACGGTAAAAGAATGATGATAAACAACATGTAAATAAAGAAAACTATACTGAGTGAGTTTATATTTTAGTACAAAAACATTGTATACCTCTAAATTTGAGCCAAGAGAAGAAATTGTCGGATTAGTAGCTACCATTGCCTCTTCACAAAGTTTTATAGCCTTGTGCAAATCTTTCAAATAGCCCCACTTTGGCTGTCTTAGAAGTCCTAGAGTTCAAGAGAAAAGGTTTCAATGTATGTTTACATACTAGACATCAATATTCATATAATAGGCATGATAAGAACATTCTTCAAACAAGCTTGCTTTCTTTCTGCATTTATAGAAAGCTATTGAGAAAACTGTGTAGTTAAGGGTGGGATAACATATCTCTCCTTTCTTGAAATAGCATAACATTATCTATGTATAAGACTCCTAGAAGCAAATATATGGTCAAAGAATCTCTGGAGAAAGACGAGCAAAGTTTGAAGGTGGGAAAGATCACTACAGTAATATTAAAACTGCAATAAAACCGACAAACTTAGATAAACAATCAACAGAAGACAGAAAGTACCATATTCGTCTAAAGGACCATCATAGTCATAGCTCGTTGAAATAAAGGGTCTACCAGTCGTCCGGCCAAAGTTGGTTCCACCATGATACTGTTGCAAAGGCAACATTGTTATAAAAGTTCATGTCATTAGTCCTTGTAGAATGGAATGATTAAGAAATTGGCTCAAGTGATACTTTAAAGTGTTCTTAAAACTTTAAATGCATTACCATATAATAATTTTTGAAAGTTCTTTCTCGCTGGAAAAATCGTGCCACAGCAAAAGCTAGGTCTTCCACCGGTCTATAGGGACGAGAACCACCAAATGAAAGAAACCTGATATATGCCACAATTAAAATGTGAACTTGGGGAAGGAATAAGAGACATTTTGAAGTCTTTCAACAAGCAATTCAAATATCTAATAGGAAAAACTTACCACCCACTCCAGTTCTCGGTCCACATTTTTGGACTCTTGGCAAAGTTTGGTGTAAATTGGTCACAGTAAAACCCATTGCAAGTATTAATATGTGATATTCCCTCCCCTCTCCCCCCCCTCAAAAAAAAAAAAAAAGAATATCGTCACTTTAAAGATAGATGAGTGCATATTCTATAATAAATAAGAAAGTTTATGATTAATTAAATTGCAAGAAAGATTTGGCTGGTGCGAAAATGATGCAAAATTATCAAAGAAGGAGAACGCATCATAAAAACTAAGATTGTCCAAAACTCAGTTTAATCATGAAAGACTAAAAAGAGACAAACTCGAGAGCAGAGGAAGAGCGTTCCAGTAAGAGAATAAACTAAGAGGAACAAACAGAACAACACAAAAGCAACAACCGGTGTTCTTTGCTACTGCTCCAATAAACGTGCCCACACCCCACCTTATCTGGAGAATGATATGATTGACTAGAGTACTTATGAAACACGGCTAAAGGACTTGGCATTAGTTGTTTGAGATAGCTAGTTTTGGGGCTTTCGAGGGGTGACTAATTTGCACCATTCAACTTGTCTCCAGCTGTCTAATGTACTGTGATTAAAAGATCTACTTGTTTAAACTTCCTTCACAATATACAACCACTTAATTAAGACTTCATGGAATTCATTTAAGAAATATAACCAGGGAAGTTATTCATATTTTCAGCAGTATAAACTTAAAAGTTTTACGATTAGACACGATTGAAGCCCGAACAAATCCGTAAGGTAAATCAATAGGTGACTATTTCATTTAAGTAAAAAAAAACAAAGCCTGCAATTTTCAGAAAAATATTAGGTGTACAAAGAATAAAGATTATTGTATACCATCTCACGGTAATTGTAATCTGTACTGTCCAATGACGATTGTGTTCCATGGTCAGATTCCATCGAGTTCCCAGAGTCATCATCCATGTTCTCCTTGGTATCTCCTTCAAACTTCAGCATTAATACGATCCTGCAATGGGAATGAAGTCCAGCTTAAATCAGTAAAGTTTAATAATAGCAATGTAAAGAAATTCTCAATTTCTGTTCAGCACTCCATGCAAGGTCAATATTCAGAATGGTACAGTCATGTTCAAAGACTGACAACCAAAATTGCATCAAATGAAACAGAGTCATCCACTAGAAAGTTTGATGGAATAGTCAGGTGACACATATTCTAATTAAAGGTTCTGAGTTCGAACCAAGGCATTGGCTCCATTATAACAAAAAATAAAAGAAAAAAAAACAAAAAAACAGAGCCATCAAAACAGTTATTTTGATTGTGAAAAAATGTAGAACAAAAAAAAAATTAACATGATCTTCACAACCAAATTATTTACAGATATCATAATCCCACTATGACTCCACAATCCACATTATACATTCAAGATTAAATTAATTATATAAACAAATCGAACAATAAGGGAACTATGACTCCACATTATACTTCCAAATTAAATTAACATAAACAAATAGAACAATAAGGGAACTTGAACTCATCAGCAACGAGGCGGTGCAAGGTGAACGACTAGATCTAACGGAGAAAAAAGCAAAACTAAAAAAAGAAAACTTAAAAAAGAAAACTTACATTGGCGCACGATGGTGGTGCAAGGTGGGGCGCGATGGTAGCAGTGGTGGTGGTGCAAGATGGCATGCGGTGGTGGCAGTGCTTGGTGACTCGCAATGGTGGTAGCGCTAAGTGGCTGTGGTGGTGGTGGTGGTGCAAAGTGGCGCGCGATGGTAGCAGTGGTGGTGATGCAAGGTGGCACGCGGTGGTGGCGGTGCTTGGTGGCTCGCAATGGTGGTAGTGCTAAGTGGCTGGCAGTGGTGGTGGTGCTAAGTGGCTGTGGTGGGGGTGGTAGGGTATGGGTGTGAGGGCGGGTGAAAATGAGATATGGGTGAAAAGGGGGCTAGGTTAATTGGCCCCTTTTTCACCCATTTAATTTTTTTTTCAATTTTCTATGAAAATCGTTGCAACAACGTCACAATTCTCTAATTTGTCATTGTTTAATCACAAAACTTATTTCATCACATTGAAACAAAGAGAAGTGCATCAATTGAATTCTGGTTGATTACAAAGAGGTGAACAATTTAAAGTTCACAAAAAGGCAAGAACTATTTTGTGAATGGACACTTCGACATTGGGTTTTTTCTTCTTTTTTTTTTGTTTCAAAAAGACATTATCTAAATTAGTTAGATACAAGATCTATTAGATTTGACTTTAAAAACTGAAACAAGACACGGCTGTCAAAGTTTTAGACTATTTTAAATAGTTCTTTTCTTAATTTGTTATAGCTCTTTGTTTTTTCATGGCTCATTGCAAAGGACAAAGCTTCTATTAATTTAATTCTAAGTAATGTCTAGTGATAGAGTACTTGAAAGATGTGCTAAAAATTTATTCACATCAAGATTCAATTCAATCAGTAAGTGTTTTTTTTGTTTTTGTTTTTTTTGCTTCAATCCTGTAGGTATTGTGTCTAACTAACCTGATCATGTCTTCTTCAGGCGTGGTCATGTACCCCAAGATTTAACATCTTTAGTGTGCGTCCTAAAGACCTCTTACGAAGAGTTTCCCGTAAAAAAAAAAGAAAAAGAAAACATTGCTATTACTTCCACGAAACACTGTTGGCATATTCTAATTAGTTTTGTGAATAGGCATTTCTTGAGCATGTCTGCCACGAAAGTCACTAATTCTCCTTGGTACTAAAATTCAAAAAGATCAATGACGAACATGATGAGTAGCGTTATCTATCTATTCTTGTCATTTTCATCACTTTACAAATTAAGTCCCTACTGTAATTTTTTAATGTTATCTATCTATTCTTGTCATTTTCATAATTCTTTAATGCTATCTGATCAACACGCTTCATATACATTATTCTAAATTGAGGCTTCGGAAAAACATATTTGTCTTTTGTGCTTCAGCCTTCACGTTTATCTTAATAAATTAATAATCGTGTTCAGATTTCAGATTTTTTCAATGTCTATTGTAAAATTCTATTGGGCTATCCGTCGATAACGTCTTGTAAAAATTAAATCTTAAATGAATCTCATAGGATTTGCATTCAAGTTTGAAATTGAATTAAATACTAATATTCAAGATCGAAATTAACTATACTCATACTTTGAGAAAGAGGCAAAACTTCTAAATTCAAAATGTAGGTATACGATCTATAGAAACTAGAGATAATATAATATTATGGTATAACAAGGTATAAACTTACAAATTCGAGAACGTCGCAGAATCGTAGCAATTTTGTCATAAGGATGCGTAACTATTCTTTTTCGTGGCAAAATTGTCGCAGATTGTGACAAATTTGCGTCTCTTTTTAGTATTGTCACAGTATCGTGCTTTTCGTGGCAAAATTGTCGCCTCTTGTGACCAATTTGCGACGACTTTTGTTAACTATTGCTTGTTGTGGCAAAATCATTGCATCTTGTGACAAATTTGCGACGAATTTTACTTTACGTCACAAATTCGTCATGAATTCCACATAATTTAAGAATCAAAATATTTCGTAGCATTTTCGTCCCATTTTGCGACGATTTTATTTTCGTCGCAAAATTTCGTCACAAAACAGCATGTTTTTTGTAGTGACAAACACCTAAGCCAACATTTTCTTACACAAACACTAAACACAAGACTCATAAAAATACACACACACACACACTAAATCTCTACACTCTTTCTCATCCTCTAAAATCTGAAAATACACACACACACTAAATCTGTGCACTCTTTCTCATCCTTTCAAATCTGAAAATGCATACATACACACACACACACTAAATCTCTACACTTTCTCTCATGCTCAAAGTCTCTTAATTTCTCTCCATTTTTGGCCTAAGCAAGCACACATACAACCACTTAAAATCTCTCATGACAACACACATACACACACACACACACTCTAGACACCTCGTTCAAGCTCGGATTTAAGTAAAATGAAGGGTTCATACTCGGCCAATGCAAGAAAAATGAGGAAATGAGGAAGAAAAAAGGGATTTCTAGCTCTATCATAGCATTTCTTACATTTCTAGCTAATCTTCAACAAGGTGAGGGTTTAACCTATTTTCTAAATGTTTTTAAGCTCATGAGTATATGTGTATATGTGTATGCTTAGTCTTGCATGCTTAGAAGCCAAGAACACATGTTTCAACATTTCTGAAAAATCTCGAGTAGCCACTGACCTTTCTGTCAGGAGTTCTTCTAAGGCAGTAAACGATCTCGAAAAATGCTAAAATTCAAAGAGTCACTAGATTTTTCAGTTTTGAACAAATCGTGCAGAAATAGACTAAGGCTAATTTTGACTTTAAGACTCGAAAACATGGCACAAATCGTAATGTGTCTAAATTTGGACAGTTTTGTGCAATCTTACGGAAATAGTCATAACTTTTAGATCTTAAGTCGAATTGGGTGAAATTTGCGGCCAGAGTTAAAGAATTCATAGATCTTCGAGTTGATATACGAGTCACTAAATTTCAAGATCATTTGCTAGGGTAAATGAATGAGGAAAGACACGGTTAAAGCAAGAACCAAGCACTTAGGGCACACCAAGCCATTTTCGCAAGCGTTTATGTACTATCTCTCTTGGTTTCACTAAGGTGAGGGTTTAAATCTTTTCAAGTGCTTCAAAACTCACATGCATGCACTTATATGACTGTATTTACTCTTTAAGGCCATGTGCATGTGTTTATATAAGTAGATATACCCTTGCATGCCTTAAAACTTTATAGAAATCTTGAAGTATGAAGTTATGCTTTTAGGCAGTGTTACTGTCCGTTAGAACATAACACTTTTGACCTATTAAATGATGTTAAAAATACATGAAACCTGGTGAGTCACTAGAGTGTTGAGTTCTGAACAAATCTTCCAGAGATAGGAAAAACGTAGTTCGAATTTTTAGGCCCCAAAAAATGGAAACAATCGTAATGTGTCTAAATCTGGACAGTTTTGCGCGGTCTCCCGGTATTGGTCATGACTTCTAAATCGGAATTCGAAATGCTGTGAGGTTTGTTCCTAGATTTAAAGTACTCGTTAAGCTTCAATTTTGTATTTGATTCACTGAATTTGGAGATTATTTTCTTGGTCAACTGAATGAGGAAAGTTAGGCTATTGCAGGAGGATTTTGTTTGGAAACTTGCTTCGAATCATAATGCATTGCATCTTGAAGTATTGCATGCTTGGATTTTGTGGAAATTAGGAGTTGCATGGGCTGTTTTGGTTGGTTTAGATTCCTCAAATGAGTTCATGCATGACTTAGGTTCATTTTATGATGGATACTTGTTTAATTTCATGTGTAAGCATGAAATTGAGGCCCTACTCACCAAGTTTCATGCATTTTTAACATTAGTTACTAGGTCAAAAGTGTTTCGTTCTAACAGACGGTAGCACTGCCCAAAAAGCATAACTTCGTACTTCAAGATTTCTATCAAGTTTCAAGGCATGCAAGGGTAAATCTACTCATATAAACACATACACATGGCCTTCAAGAGTAAATACAGTCATATTGTCACGCCCTAACTTGACCCCACCTACAATCAGTCAAGACACAAAGGAATTTTGGCAGTATAACGACAGTAATTAAGACACCGAGGCTCTAAACCAACCTCTCAGAATATCATACAACCAAACTCCTCAACCATTCAAAAATCAACTCCTCAATTAAGTTAACAACATACAACATAACCATATTATACAATAATCATTCTTAGTTATACACCTCCGTTCCAACATAATACATTAACTTTAACATACATATCAAAATAGATTATAAACCAACTTAGTAATCTAAACATGATCAAAAGAAGACTATTAAACCATTATACATAAGTCTTTAAGTTAAAGTAGGTTTATAACACATCATAATACATCAACTACAAACAATCTCATGGCAATGACTCCTGCACATAAGACTCATCCATGAAAGGCACATTTTCCTCTTCAAGAGGCACATACCCGTAGTCAGAATCAGTAACACCTGCATGCATGCAATAATAGAGAGTGAGCTTATATAAAACAAGCTCAGTGAGGATCCGATAGATCTCTAACAGTATTTACTATACTCATTGGAAATGATCCTTTGAGCAGTAAACACACAATAAAACATCAATAACAATATAAACATATAACTATAATGACCAATCAATAAAGGATACTCTAGCTGGTGTAGCTCCAAATGTCATCACGATCTCAACCATTCTTCTTTTAATTTCCCATTACTCACGCACTCGAGGTACCTCACTAGCCCCTCCCTCCAAGACACCTCCGTCATGCGAGTTGGGGGTAGCCTCTGGTAGTCATGCCGTTATCAACCCGACAACCCGACGCTGCCCGAGAGGTGGCACACACATACCAAGACTCAGTAATAATAATAAACATCATATCACAGGAGGACAACCTTTTTCCGTTGACTATCTCCCGGTTCATCAATAATCAATCTATAATCATCTTTTCATCAATATAACATCAAGTAATCAATTAAACAATAAACAACTAAGTTAGATGACAAAGTAGGCCATCCAACTTAACATACATTAAACACACAATCAAACCCTAGTCTAACCATTAACAACTCACAATTCAATCACTCAAACACCACCCAATCAACTAAAGGCATAATGCAACATTTTAAAGAAAGACAACCTAAACTTCAAATAATTATATCTTACATTCTACTAATCCAAACAACTCCAAATCAGTTTCTATCACTCACCCATTCAATCAACTACATTAGCCATCTCGGAAACCAACCAAGACACATCAAAATCAAGCCCAATAACCCTAAAACCTCAATGCATCTAGGCTGAAATTTTTGGATTTTCACACAAACATCGCAATCAAAAATTCGGCATTATAACAGCGCTACCACGTAATTAACAAACTTTTAAAAATCGACGGCAATCGATCCAACCATTACAACTCAAAATATTCAACAATAGACCAAACTATCAACTTTAAATACCCGAAAATAAAAATTTATGCTACAACGGTTCAAATCTCACAAGAATACATATAATCAATCCTTAGCATGCACTGAGCAATAATATAACTTCAAATTAACATTCTAACGGTTCAAAATGCAATTATAAGCAAAAACATAAAAAATGACTTTTGAGATCTAGAATTTTTCTCTCACCTTTGATGTGTTTTGAAGCTACAAAGATGCTCAATGGATGCTCAAGATATGGAATCAAGCTTTGGTTGATAGAAATTGGCCTTGAATTGCAACTTTTAATGAAAAATTTTGCTTTGAAAACTTGAAGAAAACCTTGGCTTTTCTCTCTAATGGATCTCGGCCATGTAGGTGTAAAATGAGTGTGTTTTTGTGTTGTGCAAGTGTGTGTTGATGCATATAAGCTAAGGTCAAATAAATTAAAAGAAAGTCAAAATAGTTATTTAGTCTTTTAATTCTATTTTTTTTTAGTCTTTTAATTCATTTAATGACTATTTCTTGCTCAACAATTAAATTAACAACTAAATTAATTCTAGAAAATATATTTTAGGTGATAAAGAGTTTTAAATTAAAATAATTTCACCCGAGTCGGCTTAAAACTCGTTTTCTTGCAAAAGAAAGTGTAAAAATCTTTAAAATTCCAAAACCGATTCCAAATCCATTTTAATCAAACACGGGTCTGTTAATACCCGAAGACTAGGTTTTAAAATGTTTAAAACACCCCTGTAAAAATTTTAGCAGACAGGTGTTCAAAATACTATTCACAAAAATCGACGATAAAATTTCTGATTCCGTTTTTGATGAAAATTTCATGAATGCACACTTAGCATGTATTAGGAGTATTAATCACATATTTAGCACATTCTAAGTCATATAGCACATAAACAGGTCAATTCACGCAAAACGAGGTAAAACATGCAAATCGAGATAAAGCAAAATATGGGGTCTCACATTTTCCCCCCTTTAAAGAAATTTCATCCCCCAAATTCTTACTTGCTGAACAGAAAAGATATGGGTACTGCTGCTGCATCTGATCTCGCCTCTCCCAAATAGCCTCCTCAATACCGTGATGCTTTCACAATACTTTGACTATCGAAATCTTCTTCGACCTCAACTCTTATTCCATCTGATCAAGAATACGAATTGGCCTCTCGTCATAAGTCAGATTCTCACGAAGTTGTAACAGCTCTGGCTTGAGAATATGAGAAGGATTCGGATTATATTTTCGTAAATTAGACACATGAAATACATCATGGACATTAGAGAAATTCTCCGGTAAAGCCAACAGATATGCCAACTTACCAACTCTGCCAGTAATTTCAAACGGCCCTACAAACCTCAGACTCAGCTTACCACCTTTACCAAAACGAGCAAACCCCTTACAAGGTGACAGTATCAAGAAAACCCGATCCCCGACTACAAACTCCAAATGCTGACGACGCTTATCAACATAACTCTTGAATCTACTCTGCGCCGTAAGCATTCTTTGCCTGATCAATTGAACATTCTCAATCTTCTCTAGAAGCTCTGGCATAATAGTCGGATCAATAGTCTTCATCTCCCCTACTTCATCCCAATACAAAGATGAACGACACTTACGGCCATAAACAGCTGCAAAAGGTGCCATCCCAATAGTAGCGTGATAACTATTGTTATAGGCAAACTCGGCAAGTGGTGGATTTTTATCCCAGTTCTTCCCGAAGTCCAGAACACAAGCCTTGAGCATATCTTCCAGAATATGAATAGTCCTCTCAGATTGACCGTCGGCTTGTGGATGATACACTGTACTAAAGTTCAACTGAGTACCCAAAGTCTCCTGAAGTTTCTCCCACAAACGAGAAATAAATTGAGGATCTCGATCTGATACAATACTAGATGGAATCCCGTGAAGTCTTACAATCTGATCCAAATAAAGATCCGTCAACTTTGCAACTTCATCTCCCATCCGCATCGAAATAAAGTGAGCTGACTTCATCAAACGATCCACGACAACCCAAACTGCATCATTACCTCTCGGTGTTCTAGGCACACCAGTGACGAAGTCCATCGTAATATGCTCCTATTACCACTGTGGTATAGCCAACGGCTGAAGCAAACCTGCAGGTCGTTGATGCTCGGCTTTCACTCGCTGACAAGTCAAACATCTAGATACGAACTGAGCAACCTCCCTCTTCTTATTATTCCACCAATAATGTTGCTTCAAATCCCGATACATCTTGGTTCCACCAGGATGAATAGTATACTTAGAATTATGAGCCTCCTCCAGAATACCTCGCCTCAAACCCGGTTCATCGGGAACACAAACCCTATTCCGAAACCGAAGAATACCATCCTTGTGCGCTTTGAAGTCAGTCTGATCATCCGTGATATGATCCTTGATCTTCTGAAGTTTAACATCAAGTTGCTGAGCTTCTCTGATCTGAGACAACAATAAAGGCTGAATACGGAGATGTGAATACATCACCCCAACCTGAGTTAACTCCAGTCTCCAATAAGTGAATTCCTCAAGAACCTCCCATTTCTTGACAACCAAACAAGAAACGCTCACCTTACGGCTAAGAGCGTCTGCCACAACATTTGCATTCCCAGGCAGATAACTGATAGAACAATTATAATCTCCAAGAAGTTTCATCCACCTCCGCTGACTCATATTCAACTCCTTCTGTGAGAATAAATACTTAAGACTCTTATGATTAGTGAAAATCTCGAACTTACTGCCCTACAGATAATGATGCCACTTTTTCAGTGAGAAAACAACAGTAGCCAACTCAAGATCATGAGTCGGATAATTTACCTCATAAGGCTTCAACTTTCTAGAAGCATAGGCAATAACCCGACCATTCTGCATAAGTACACATCCCAAGCCCTCCTTGGATGTATCACTGCAGATAACCATATTATCGGTCCCCTCTGGTAGAGCAAGTACTGGAGCAGTAGTCAATCTCTTTTTCAACTCCTAAAACCCACTCTCACATTTCTCATCCCAAACAAAACTAGTATGTTTCTGAGTTAACTTAGAAAGTGGCCCAGCAATCATAGAAAGTCCTTGACAAACCTACGATAATAACCCGCCAAGCCAAGAAAGCTATGAACCTCCGAAACATTCTCCGGCCGTTTCCAAGACATCACCGATTCAATCTTAGTGGGATCTACAGAAATACCGATTTGTGTGATAACATGGCCAAGAAAAGATATACGTTGCATCCAAAATTCATATTTTCTGAATTTCGCAAACAACTGATGCTCCTATAACTTCTGTAAGACAAGCCGTAGATGTTGCTCGTGCTCTGATTCAGATTTAGAATAAACCAAGATATCATCAATAAAGATCACCACGAACTGGTCCAAGTACGACTGAAAAACCCGATGCATAAGGTCCAGAAATGCTGCCGGTGCATTAGTTAATCTAAAGGGCATAACTACAAACTCATAATGCCCGTATCGAGTCCTGATGACAGACTTCGGAACATCATCCGTGCGAATCCGAAGCTGATAATACCCCTGCCTCAAGTCAAACTTAGAGTAGACTTTGGCTCCCTGAAGTTGATCAAACAACTCGTCAATCAATGGCAAAGGATATTTGTTCTTGATGGTCACTTGATTCAAACCACGATAGTCAATGCATAATCTCAAGGTACCATCTTTCTTCTTCACAAATAAAATAGGTGCTCCCCACGGTGAAGAACTCTGCTGAATGAAACCCTTTTCTATTAACTCCTGCAACTGAGTTTTCAGCTCTTTCAACTCAGCTGGTGCCATCCGGTATGCTGATTTTGAAATAGGTTGAGTACCGGGAATAAGATTGATCACAAACTCCACATCTCTCTCTGGCGGCAACCCTGGCAACTCCTCGGGAAATACATTGGGATATTCCCGAATAATAGGTGCTTCCTCCAGCTGTAGCTTATCAGATGGCTTGTTGATCAAATAAGCTAGATAACCCGAACACCCCTTATTCACCAACTTAACGGCTTTAGTTGCTGAGATAACAAAACTCGTCTTAGCACCCCGGTTACCTACTACCTCAACTACTGGCTGATCTGGCAAACAAAACTGTACTACCTTTTTTCTGCAGTTCAACTGGGCATCATACTTAGAAAGCCAATCCATACCCAAGATAACATCGTACGCCCGGATAGGAAATAAGATAAGGTCCGAAGGAAAATTATACCCCTTAACATGTATTTTACAATCCTTACATATTAAGCCAGTCACATACTTATCAGTCAAAAAGGTACTAATCTCAACCACATAAGGCAATCTTTCAGGTTGCACATTAACACGTTGCACACAAGGAGTAATGAAAGAATGACAGAATCAATCAACACTTTAACAAGTTGATCAAGTATAAGGAAGTTACCTTCCACAACTGCAGTCTCCTTAGACATCTCCTCCAAGTCAACTGCGTAGGCTCGAGCCTGAACGCGCTGTTGCTAAGGTGTACCACCAGTGGGTCAACCCTAATAACCCTGAGTCGCTGCCCGACCGTCAGTCCTCTGATATCTAGGGCAATCCCTCGCCCTATGCTGATTGCTACCGCAACCTAAACACGCCCCTGTCTTCACCCTGCAGTCGGCCTCCACATGGCCCTGGCGCTTGCAGTAAATACACTGCGGTGATGATGCACTGACACTGCCCTTGGAAGAACCAGAAGCTGAAGAAGCAGCTGTACCAGCCTGCTGTTGAGGTCTCACAACACTAGGCCTATATTGACCCTGAGACTGGGCTGGCCTATACTGGGACTGAACCTGATAGGACCCCTGCTGAAACTGTGGCCGATAATAACTCTGCTAACCCTGTGGCGTGAAAGAATCCTGCTGAGCTGGCGGCCTGTACACAACCTACTGTACGGGAGGCCTAAACTGTAACACCCCGATCCCTCTCGAGACCGGGAGTTCTATCAATCAATCTAATCACAACCTAATTCCAAACCCGGGCAAAATTTTAGGGAAAGACGGATGGAGTCTCCCCTGTTTCTAGGCAAAATGCAAAAGCTGCAATAGCATATAAATGGACCAGCACTGTGTCCAACCATACAAACACCTCAAGGCCATCCGAGCCTTGTTTCTCAACAAATAAACACAACAATTATATATACATTTCCAGTTTAAAAGCTAACCTATCTCATCCCATCTTTGACAAGTACATCAAGTTTGACAATTAAACCATACTAACCTATTGCATAAAATAGACTATCATACCATTCTAACTCTTTTTCTTTGGACATTACAAACATGCAATGAAGTTAAACTATACTATATGAATACATAAACTAGCTTATCATTCTACCTCAATTACCTAGTTAAATTTAAATTACATTCTTTTCAACAATAAATACATACAACACATGAACATACATCTTTGCATATTTGACAACTCAAGCCACATAGCACGCAAGACAACTCTTCAAGCACGAACTTTCACGTAATCACAAACTTTCCAGCTAATATGGCATTTCCTGAAATGTGGTGGTGAGGAGTGAGTATACATAACACGTATACTCAGTGAGGACGAGACAGATATCGAGGTGGAGAGAAAGAAGGTCGTGCAATGCAAATAGGTACAGTTAAGCAATATAATTAATAAGAAAGCATTCAATATACATGACAATACAATAAACTATTAAAGAAAGCATTAACACAACCAGTCAAAGCTATACCACACTCTGAAGGCTATGGTTCACTCATACGAGCAATGTACTATTCGATTCGATTGCACGAGCATTACATCAATCTTGAGCTTGATGTTGACAACGATGACAACAAGCGCGCAACCACCTTATAACTTTAGTTTGGAATATCCCGGAAGTATCCAATCAATTCTACGACCTAAATCTCCCTGGGAGGCAACCCAAACGAGAATAGGAATAGGACACGGAGCTAGAGCAACTAACACTGGCAGCCCGAGACTACCCAGAGAGGCCCATCACTCACGCGTCTGACACTATGCAATGCAATACAAGATACAAGCAATGAATGAGCGATAGCACAACAATACAGATTAGTGGCGATAAACGAGATATCAAGCATTTAATATCACTATTCAATCTCTAACTTCCAAAGGCATTTACGAGCAAACGAGCTACGGAATTAGGAAACCGATTTCACTACATTCACTTAGGCACTACAAGGCACGTTTCTATGTCACTAAACTTCACTTTCTCACCCGAGGCCTGAAAGTCCACCTACTGCGTTTGAACTATAGCTATGCTAACCGGTCACTCAATCAACGCCACAATAGCGCCAAAAGTGCTTCCTTGCCCTCAATAGCAAAACCCCCAATTCAATTCGAGCACGGTCAACTTTTGGTCAAACGACCCATTTTAGTTTCTTTGTCTAATTTTCAATTTTAACAAAGGCCGATCCGTTTTTATTGCACATTTTATCTTTCTATCACTAATGGCACCTATCCAAATCAAGCAATCGCAATTTGGATCAAAATCCGAAATTCTAGGGATTTACTATTCAAATTTCACTATTCATTATTTTCCCCAATTTCAATTACGCAATTCCAGCAGTAAAAATCTCTAAATAACTATCAAACAATGTTCTACGAACTCAAAGGAAGCTATATCAAGCAATTACATGCATTATAACACATTATATATCAAATCTAAAATTTTGAAACAAAAATCAAATTTGAATTTAAATGCACAAAAGCGTGAAAACTCTCACAGAGACTGAAGACCAAGACCCGCAAGGACCCGAGCCACACCCCCGAGCAATTCCACGCACGATTGTAGAAGAAAATGCAAGAAAAATCATTTCTTTCCCTCCTTGAGAGCTTTCGGCCATGGAAGGACATAATGGGCATTTTGCAATTTGTTTTATTTTTTATTTTTGCCTTGTTTTATTATTTAAAAGGTGACAAAGGGCATTTTGGTCATTTGCAAGGTCAAGCTTAAGTGAAAATTGGTCAAATAAGCTTATTTTGATGCCATTTAATCTAATTCAAGTTAAAACAATGCAATTAAATGAAAAATAACTAAAACTAGTTAAATTAAGCTAAAAACATTTTTCACTAAGTCCGATGAATATTTCTCTAACTCTCATTTTCGAAATGCTATGATCGAATGGCCAATAAACGATCGCTAATAAAGTGATGAGCAATAATAGAAAACTTTAATTTTTTTGAAAAGTAGAATAGTAGAATAGTTAAAATTCACTCCAGCTCGGAGTTATTTTTCTCATTATTTGAAAACCGAGTAATTTTAATGCAAGACAATTAAAACCGATTATTAAAATAATCAAAACAATCAAAGTAATCAATATTCATTTTAAAAAAATTAATTTAACTATTTCTAGAATATTTTAAAGAATTATGAAGTTAATACTAAGATACAAACAAGCAAGTTAATATAAACACATAATCAAGTGCAATTAAACACTAACATTTAAGATGACACTTAATTAAATACAAGAAAGTAAATCCGATTTCTATAAATAATAAAAATAGGTGATAATCTTTTAATTAATCAATATAAATATTATTAAATGCTTCCAACAGAAATATCAAAATAGTGTAAAATGATTGATTTAACTAATTAAACATTTAATTAAATGCAGTCAAATGCCATTAAATGCATGCCGGGTTTGGGTTATCACATCATTCCCCCTTAAAACAATTGCATCCTCGCAATTCTTTTTCCAATAGGACTCTGCATCATCTAAAACCCAATTCTGACTAATCTTCATCAGTTGCTGAGCAAGATAGTGAATAAGAATGCTCGTAGGAAAACCCGAATAGGAATCCCAACCAAGAATGCCGAGAAAATACCAACTAAAGACTGAAGCAAAGATACTGTAGGTGTCACTAATACCGCACAATAACGACAAGAAGAATACCCCACACACGAATCTCTAATAGAAGTCTAACAAGTACCAAATAAGAAAGTTAAAAGATAGCCAGAGTAGATGCACCTCATGCAGTGCTGATTACCGTAAGTAGACCTAGCTGAAAGTTCTGTGAAAGTATATAGAGAAGAATACCAAAGGCCAATCTCTAAATGAAAACCTCCAATCACTGAGTTCCTACCGCAACATCTTAGTAAAACAGCAAATATAGATTTCCCTTGAGTGGAAAGGCTGAAGGAGAAGCCGTAAACAATACAAGATAATAAGTCCAAGCAGAATTCCAAGTGTAGGATCTACCAACAAATGCCAATAAGAAAAATACTAGTAGAATGCCCAATAAGAATTCCAAAGAATACCGTAAGTAATATTACATGATAAGTCCGATAGGAATTCCAATTACCAAACCAACTGAGGGATGCCAAAGAAAATAACCGAACAATGCTCTAGTAAGAAAGTACCAAGGATTGCCCAATAAGTAAGTACTTGATAAATGGCCACTAAGAATTCTATAAATGCCGTTGAAGAATTGCCAATAAGGGATGCCAGTAACACACCAATAAAGACCGAGACACATATGCCATAGATAATTCCATGCAGTAAGTCCGATTGAAACCCCAATAGCAAAGTCTACCAAGAAGTGCCAACAGAAATTCCAAAGAATACCCAATAAAAAAACCAAAGAATGCTCCAAAGAACAGCCAAATAGAACCTCAAAAGAAAACTACTCTTTCACAATTGTTAAGCACAGAGGAGGACCCTAGAGATTCGCCAATAACCGAGCTCCAAAGGCAAACACCAACTCCCAAATAAAGGCTAATTAAATGTTATTCATTTCCTGCCAATCAATACACTTTGAAAGGCTAGCTGTGAACCACTTTCTTCAAGGGAGGAAGAGGACTTACTTACCATTTCCACGGGACATGTATGAATGCCAAGATATCACATTTATACACATGCCTTAAACTATTATGCAAGCAAGTTTACAAAAGAGTTTATAAAACAGTTTATTCAACAAAGTCACTCAAGCACGACAATCAAGTCAAGCACAACATAATCAATTCAAATCACGGCATAACCAATTCAAGACATTCCAAGACACACATTACAAGCAATACTTCAAGCAAATAACAATTCACAAGATCAATTCGATTCACGATGCCAATTCGATAGGTCAATTCAATGCACAACTAGACACTTCACTTTACTTGAGAAACATTTAACACATAACACAGAACTATATCACATAGGTGCATACATTCAAGTCAAGACACACAATCTCACATACAAGCATACACTTTCAAAACACACCTAACAAGCACACATTCAAGGGTCACTACCCACCAGACCGAGGACCCTGTCCCGGCTTATGAGTTAAACAATTTTTGATACCACATGTAACACCCCGATCCCTCTCGAAACCAGGAGTTCTATCAATCAATCTAATCACAACCTAATTCCAAACCTGGGCAAAATTTTAGGGAAAGACGGACCGAGTCTCCCCTGTTTCTAGGCAAAATGCAAAACCTGCAATAGCATATAAGTGGACTAGCACCGTGTCCAACCATACAAACACCTCAAGGCCATCCGAGCCTTGGTTCTCAACAAATAAACACAACAATTATATATACATTTCCAGTTTAAAAGCGAACCTATCTCATCCCATCTTTGACAAGTACATTCAAGCTTGACAATTAAACCATACTAACCTATTGCATAAAATAGACTATCATACCATTCTAACTCGTTTCCTTTAGACAATTACATACATGCAATGAAATTAAATATACTAACTGAATACATAAACTAGCTTATCATTCTACCTCAATTACCTAGTTAAATTTAAATTACATTCTTTTTAACAATAAATACATACAACACATGAACATACATCTTTGAATCTTTGACAACTCAAGACACATAGCACGCAAGACAACTCCTCAAGCACAAACTTTCACGTAATCACGAACTTTTCAGCTAACATGGTATTTCCTGAAATGTGGTGGTGAGGAGTGAGTATACTCAACACGTATACTCAGTGAGGGCGAGACAGATATCGAGGTAGAGAGAAAGAAGTTCGTGCAATGCAAATAGGTACAGTTAAGTAATATAATCAATAAGAAAGCATTCAATATACACAACAATACAATAAACAATTAAAGAAAGCATTAACACAACCATTCAAAGCTATACCACACTCTGAAGGCTATGGTTCACTCATACGAGCAATGTACCATTCGATTCGATTCCACGAGCATTACATCAATCTCGAGCTTGATGTTGACAACGATGACAATAAGCGCGCAACCACCTTATAACTTCAGTTTGGAATACCCCGGAAGTATCCAATCAATTCTACGACCCAAATCTCCCTGGGAGGCAACCCAAGCGAGAATGGGAATAGGACACGGAGCTAGAGCAACCAACACTGGCAGCCCGAGACTACCCAGAGAGGCCCATCACTCACGCGCCTGACACTATGCAATGCAATACAAGATACAAGCAATGAATGAGCGATAACACAACAATACAGGTTAGTGGCGATAAACGAGATATCAAGCATTTAGAATCAATACTAGTATTCAATTAATTTTTCACGCATAACTATCATTAATAGCAATAAGAACACCAATTAAACAAGTAACAGCAGTTCAAACACGGAAACGACAAATATCACTATTCAATCTCTAACTTCCAAAGGCATTTACGAGCAAACGAGCTACGGAATTAGGAAACCGATTTCACTACATTCACTTAGGCACTACAAGGCACGTTTCAATGCCACTAAACTTCACTTTCTCACCCGAGGCTCGAAAGTCCACCTACTGCGTGAACTATAGCTATGCTAATTGGTCACTCAATCAACGCCACAATAGCGCCAAAAGTGCTTCCTTGCCCTCAATAGCAAAACCCCTAACTCAATTCGAGCACGGTCAACTTTTGGTCAAACGACCCCTTTTAGTTTCTTTGTCTAATTTTCAATTTTAACAAAGGCCGGTCCGTTTTTATTGCACATTTTATCTTTCTATCACTAATGGCACCTATCCAAATCAAGCAATCGCAATTTGGATCAAAATCCGAAATTCTAGGGTTTTACTATTCAAATTTCACTATTCATTATTTTCCCCAATTTCAATTACGTAATTCCAGCCGTAAAAATCTCTAAATAACTATCAAACAATGCTCTACGAACTCAAAGGAAGCTATATCAAGCAATTACATGCATTATAACACATTATATATCAAATCTAAAATTTTGAAACAAAAATCAAATTTGAATTTAAATGCACAAAAGCGTGAAAACTCTCACAGAGACTGAAGACCAAGACCCGCAAGGACCCGAGCCACACCCCCGAGCAATTCCACGCACGATTGTAGAAGAAAATGCAAGAAAAATCATTTCTTTCCCTCCTTGAGAGCTTTCGGCCATGGAAGGACATAATGGGCATTTTGCAAATTTTTTTTTGCCTTGTTTTATTATTTAAAAGGTGACAAAGGGCATTTTGGTCATTTGCAAGGTCAAGCTTAAGTGAAAATTGGTCAAATAAGCTTATTTTGATGCCATTTAATCTAATTCAAGTTAAAACAATGCAATTAAATGAAAAATAACTAAAACTAGTTAAATTAAGCTAAAAACATTTTTCACTAAGTCCGATGAATATTTCTCTAACTCTCATTTTCGAAATGCTATGATCGAATGGCCAATAAACGATCGCTAATAAAGTGATAAGCAATAATATAAAACTTTAATTTTTTTAAAAGTAAAGTAGTAGAATAGTTTAAAATTCACTCCGGTTCGGAGTTACTTTTCTCATTATTGAAAACCGAGTAATTTTAATGGAAGACAATTAAAACCGATTATTAAAATAATCAAAACAATCAAAATAATCAATATTCATTTAAAAATAATTAATTTAACTATTTCTAGAATATCTTAAAGAATTATGAAGCTAATGCTCAGTTACAAACAAGCAAGTTAATATAAACACGTAATCAAATGTAATTAAACACTAACATTTAAGATGACACGTAATTAAATATAAGAAAGTAAATTCGATTTCTATAAATAATAAAAATAGGTGATAATCTTTTAATTAATTAATATAAAGATTATTAAATGCTTCCAACAGAAATATCAAAATAGTGCAAAATGATTGATTTAACTAATTAAACATTTAATTAAATGCAGTCAAATGCCATTAAATGTATGGCGGGTTCAGGTTATCACATAAACACTCCCTACTGACCCTGCGGCTGAAAGGGCCTCTTGCTAGGCTGACTAGACACAATCTGTTCCCCTTTTCTCTTCTCTAACCTAGAAGCTGCATCAAAGGCCACAGTAAGTATATCATACCGATTCAGGGCCATCGCATCTTGAATCTCGGGCCTCAAACCCAACACAAACCTACGAGTCTTGAGCTCCTCGTTAGCCACAAACTCCGGTGCATACCGGAATCGTCTAGTAAATGTGGCCTCATACTGTGCCACTGAAGTATTTCCCTGGACTAAGGATATAAACTCGGCCTCTCTCCTCTCCCATGCAATCCTCGGGACATACTTCGCTCGGAAAGCTCTCAAAAATGTATCCCAGACATACGGAATACCCTGGGTCTCCCAACTAGATTTCACTGTGCGCCACCACTCCTCTGCCTCATCATCAAACAAATAAATGGCAAATGTGACCTTTCTATCATCAGTATAATCCATAGGGTCAAATATTTTCTCCATTTTACTAATCCATGCCTCAGCTTTCCGATCATCTGGTTCCCCCTGAAACCTTGATGGATAGTACCCCAAGAACTCCTTCAGTGTACCACGCCCGTGGTATCTACCCTGTACATTCAGTAGCTGTGCCTGCAAAGTCTGAGCTTGAGCAGCTTGCCCTACTAGCAACTATGCCTGACCGGCCATAACCTCAGCTATCCTATCCATAGCTACACCGAAACGATCATCATCCCTTTTTTTGCCCAGTGCCACATTTCCCGGAACCTCGTCAACTACTTCAGGCCTACCTCTCGTTCTCGGTCTACCAGTCATTCTACTAATCAAAGACTTAGCACATGTTACAGCACGTAAACAGGCTATAAACAAATATTAGCAAATAAACAACAATTCACATAAACACATAAATCACTTAAGTATCAATCACATAAACAAATTGATCACATAATCACATAAGCACTAAATCACATAATCACTTAATCATTTAATCATATTAACACATAGTTCACTTTTCTTTCATTTCATATATACTTTCATGTTAAGACCATTACCCACATTCTGAGAATACCCCGGCTTATAGCTAATATGTACTCTGATACCACTTAAATGTCACGCCCCAACTCGACCCCACCTACAATCAGTCAGGATGCAACATAATTTTGGCAGTATAACGACAGTAATTAAGACACCGAGGCTCTAAACCAATCTATCAGAATATCATACAACCAAACTCCTCAATGATTCAACAATCAACTCCTCAATTAAGTTAACAACATACAAGATAACCATATTATACAATGATCATTCTTAGTTATCCGCCTCCCTTCCAACATAATACATTAACTTTAACATACATATCAAAATAGATTATAAACCAACTTAGTAATCTAAACATGATCAAAAGAAGACTACTAAACCATTATACAAAAGTCTTTAAGTTAAAGTAGGTTTATAACACATCATAATACATCAACTACAAACAATCTCACGGCAATGACTCCTGCACATAAGACCCATCCACGAAAGGCACATTTTCCTCTTCAAGAGGCACGTACCCGTAGTCAGAATCAGTAATACCTGCATGCATGCAAAAATAGAGAGTGAGCTTATATAAAACAAGCTCAATGAGGATCCGATAGACCTCTAATAGTATTTACTATACTCCTTGGAAATGAACCTTTGAGCAGTAAACTGTAACGCCCCGATCCCTCACGAGACCGGAAGCTCTAATGACCATGCTATTCTCAACCCAATACCAAGCCCGGTCACAAAATTTTTCCTAATGGTTAAGTCCGGACCCGACACACGGACAGAGTCTCCCCTGTACCGTGGACATTCTGAAAACCTGTAAACACTCAATAAAGCCACAACATAACAAGACATTCATTTATAACTAAAGATCTTAGCTTTAAGGCCATCCGAGCCTTAAGACATACAAATAGTTTAGATACAGACAAGCATGCATTCATAACTTAACTTCTTTACAAAACCGCTTATCATGCCACTCCATGATAGCTTTTAAGTATTCTTAGAAATTGAAAACAACCAGTCATTCACTCCCAAGCATGCGAAGAAGCTAATAGCAGAACTATAAGTTATTATATGCCATGGTTCTAAATCTACCACTACAACATCTATCCCTCAATTTGCAAACTATATAATATACACATATCACTTAGGTTACAAAATAGAACATAAAGTAAAGAAAACAAATCCTACTCTCATGAACAAGAACATAGTCCACCTCAAGCAACTAGACACAGCAACTAATGCAACTCCTCCAACTGCGCCACCTGAAACATGTTAGCGAGGTATGAGCAACCACTGTTGCCCAGTGAGGGATAAGGTCCCGGGGCGTGCAATGGGACAAGTAATACAGTTAACAACAATAACAATTGAGCAAATCAAGAAACAATGATAGCTTAAATAACCACATATTTGAAATGATACATTTCTCATAACCCCTATACACCAATCTTCACTAGTCTTCATTCACGATCCACGAACCACGATCACGATCACTATAAGCCGGCAAAATCCCCAAACACTCCAGTGGGTGTACTCCGGATGTACCCCGATAATCCTACGACCCAACATCCCCTGGCAATCTCCGGACCAGGCGAATGAGGGACTAGGGCACGGAGTTTGAATATCCACCAGCAAGCCCTCTGCCGCCCAGCCGATATTCAACACATCTGCCCCTGACACTATGGTTGCGCAACCACTATGCAATGCACTTAACAATGGCAAGTTAATAGCAATAATATAAGCATTAACACATAGGAGGATCAACAAAGTAAGTTGAGCTCGATGCAATTAGAATAGAAGCAATTATAGAGGCTAATAAGCAGTTTACAAAGGAACATATACAAGCTAAGCATAGAATTATACCAAAAGCTCCAAATCAGTTTAAAATCACATATAAACACTCAAGAAGTCATGCCATGGGTTTAGAAGTGTGAGATAACCGAAATTGCACTTAAACCCCCTTGTTTTTCAAGCTATTTCTCTTCCAAACCAATGTTAATGATTCTATTTTCAAATGAAACTCTCTCAACCTTCTATCTAGCCCTCAAAGTACCCTCTCAACCCTCTAACTCATTCAAATGCACGCGATTACCCCGAAAGCCCCAAATTCCCTCTTATGGCTTTAAACTACACCTACCTTGTCCGGACTTCGAACAAGGGATATCAAAGCTTCTATAGCACCTAGGTAGCCTAAGAATACTAGAAGTAAAGCTCGAATTCACCCAGATTCACATTAACCTCAAAAGCCCCAAATTAAAGTCGACTATTTTACATTTTAGGCGATTTAAGGACAATGCAAGTGCACGGGGCTATTAGGTTACCTTCACTAGCACCTAAGGTATCTATTAGAAGCATTGAATCAAGCTAATTCGAGTAATTACGCGAAACCCTATAAAAACGTCACTATTTACCCAAAATTTCAAATTAACGATTCTAACCGTTTAAAAAGCGAAACAACGGCTCAAATGTGTTCTCTACCATTCATATAGATGGTATATTAGCATAGATAACTCATACAATGGCATTTGATCACATTTTCAACAAATCAAGAAATTGACAACTATTTAAAAATGCAAAAATAGGCCGTGAAATCCCTCACCAATGCGCGTAGGAGCACCTAGGAAGCTTGCAAACACCCTACACTAGTTGCTCAAGGCTTGGCTAGGCTTGGATTGAAGAGTTGAAGAAGAAAAATCTCTCCCAAAGCTGCTGCAGTGTTTCGGCCCTGCTACAGTGCAAATCAGCTTCTATTTTTTTTTTTGTGTGCTATATGAGCTAAAGTGTGAGTTGTGTTGGCTTTATAAAAGGTGGGGTCTAGTTTGGGCGTTTAGGTGGCTTTTAAAATGCGCGTAGTAAGCTTAAAAACGAGCCTAAGGTGAAACATGTGTGCTAGCTAATTAAATCTCTAAGTTAGCTACGTAACACTATTCATTCAACTACAAAAGTCATTTTCTAAACGAGCCCTCCTAATGCCTTTAGTTCAAATGCACATTTTTCCCACTAGTTTTACAATTAATATGATTTAATAAAAATGCTAATTAACTAATAGAAGGCAGTTTAAAAACGGAGTGAATAGTAGTCACAAAAGTCAGTTTGTAAGGCACAAAAGTAATTGCGCAAACAAGGGATGCAACAGTAATTGAATGCATGGCTAAATCTCGGGCGTCACATCCTCTCCCCCTTAAACTAATTGTGTCCACGCAATTCTTCTTCACAAGGGAACTCCACAACAACTGAAAACCAACTCCGATTACTCGTCATCAGTTGCTAAGCAAGAATACCAAATACGAACTCTCGTGGGAGCTCATTAAGAAATTCCAGTAGTATTGCATGCGAACCTCACGTAATAAGGCCAAATAAAGGCTCCAATAGAGATGCTACTTCGAAATCCAAATAAGAATCCCGCTGGCATGAATACCATAGAAGAATAGAATCCCAACTAACAGTGGCGAGAAAATACCAATAAGAATTTCGAGTACAAATACAGAAGATAATTCCATATAATAAGGCTGATTAGAATCCCAAACTAAGTCTTGCGAGTAATACCAGCAAGAAAATACTAGAAGAATACTCAATAAGAAAACCGAGAGAACGGTCATATAGAAATCCCAAAGGAAGCCATTCATTTCTGACTACTGAGCGTAGAAGAATGCCTTGGAAGAAATCCCAATAACTGAGCTCCGCTTACAACATTCTCATTCCCGCTAATCCACACAACTTGGAGGGCTTGTTGCTAATCACTTCTCTTCAGGGGGAGGAAGAAGTCTTTCTTACCATTTCAACGGGACATGTATGAATGCCAAGATATCACATTTACACATATATGTTTTAAACTATTATGCAAACATGTTTATATAAGAGTTTATGAAACAGTGTAATCATCAAAGTCATTCAAGCACGACAATCAAGTCCATCATAACACAACTCAATCAAAGACTTTCAAATGCACACATTACAAGCAACAGTTCAAGCAATTAACAATTCACGAGGTCAATTTGATGCATAACCAGCCACTTTACTTCACTTAGCACACATTTAGCACGTAACACATAATTATATCACATAGGTGCACACATTCAATACAAGACACACAATCACACAAGCAGGCATACACTTTCAAGACACACTTTTAACAAGCACACACCAAGGGTTACTACCCGACAGGCCGAGGACCCTGTCCCGGCTTAGAGCTAACTAAGCTCTGATACCACCTGTAACACCCCGATCCCTCACGAGACCGGAAGCTCTAATGACCATGCTATTCTCAACCCAATACCAAGCCCGGTCACAAAATTTTTCCTAATGGTTAAGTCCGGACCCGACACACGGACAGAGTCTCCCCTGTACCGTGGACATTCTGAAAACCTGTAAACACTCAATAAAGCCACAACATAACAAGACATTCATTTATAACTAAAGATCTTAGCTTTAAGGCCATCCGAGCCTTAAGACATACAAACAGTTTAGATACAGACAAGCATGCATTCATAACTTAACTTCTTTACAAAACAAGCATGCGAAGAAGCTAATAGCAGAACTATAAGTTATTACATGCCATGGTTCTAAATCTACCACTACAACATCTATCCCTCAATTTGCAAACTATATAATATACACATATCACTTAGGTTACAAAATAGAACATAAAGTAAAGAAAACAAATCCTACTCTCATGAACAAGAACATAGTCCACCTCAAGCAACTAGACACAGCAACTAATGCAACTCCTCCAACTGCGCCACCTGAAACATGTTAGCGAGGTATGAGCAACCACTGTTGCCCAGTGAGGGATAAGGTCCCGGGGCGTGCAATGCGACAAGTAATACAGTTAACAACAATAACAATTGAGCAAATCAAGAAACAATGATAGCTTAAATAACCACATATTTGAAATGATACATTTCTCATAACCCCTATACACCAATCTTCACTGGTCTTCATTCACGATCCACGAACCACGATCACAATCACGATAAGCCGGCAAAATCCCCAAATACTCCAGTGGGTGTACTCAGGATGTACCCCAATAATCCTACGACCCAACATCCCCTGGCAATCTCCGGACCAGGCGAATGAGGGACTAGAGCACGGAGTTTGAATATCCACCAGCAAGCCCTCTGCCGCCCAGCCGATATTTAACACATCTGCCCCTGACACTATGGTTGCGCAACCACTATGCAATGTACTTAACAATGGCAAGTTAATATCAATAATGTAAGCAATAACACATAGGAGGATCAACAAAGTAGGTTGAGCTCGATGCAATTAGAATAGAAGCAATTATAGAGGCTAATAAGCAGTTTACAAAGGAACATATACAAGCTAAGCATAGAATTATACCAAAAGCTCCAAATCAGTTTAAAATCACATATAAACACTCAAGAAGTCATGCCATGGGTTTAGAAGTGTGAGATAACCGAAATTGCACTTAAACCCCATTGTTTTTCAAACTATTTCTCTTCCAAACCAATGTTAATGATTCCATTTTCAAATGAAACTCTCCCACCCTTCTATCTAGCCCTCAAAGTACCTTCTCAACCCTCTAACACATTCAAATGCACGCGATTACCCCGAAAGCCCCAATTTCCCTCTTATGGCTTTAAACTACACCTACCTTGTCCGGGCTTCGACCAAGGGATATCAAAGCTTCTATAGCACCTAGGTAGCCTAAGAATACTAGAAGTAAAGCTCGAATTCACACGGATTCACATTAACCTCAAAAGCCCCAAATTAAAGTCGACTATTTTACATTTTAGGCGATTTAAGGACAATGCAAGTGCACAGGGCTATTAGGTTACCTTCACTAGCACCTAAGGCATCTATTAGAAGCATTGAATCAAGCTAATTCGAGTAATTACGCGAAACCCTATAAAAACGTCACTATTTACCCAAAATTTCAAATTAACGATTCTAACCGTTTAAAAAGCGAAACAACGGCTCAAATGTGTTCTCTACCATTCATATAGATGGTATATTAGCATAGATAACTCATACAATAGCATTTGATCACATTTTCAACAAATCAAGAAATTGACAACTATTTAGAAATGCAAAAATAGGCCGTGAAATCCCTCACCAATGCGCGTAGGAACACCTAGGAAGCTTGCAAACACCCTACACTAGTTGCTCAAGGCTTGGCTAGGCTTGGATTGAAGAGTTGAAGAAGAAAAATCTCTCCCAAAGCTGTTGCAGTGTTTCGGCCCTGCTACAGTGCAAATCAGCTTCTATTTTTTTTTTTTGTGCTATATGAGCTAAAGTGTGAGTTGTGTTGGCTTTATAAAAGGTGGGGTCTAGTTTGGGCGTTTAGGTGGCTTTTAAAATGCGCGTAGTAAGCTTAAAAACGAGCCTAAGGTGAAACATGTGTGCTAGCTAATTAAATCTCTAAGTTAGCTACGTAACACTATTCATTCAACTACAAAAGTCATTTTCTAAACGAGCCCTCCTAACGCCTTTAGTTCAAATGCACATTTTTCCCACTACTTTTACAATTAATATGATTTAATAAAAATGCTAATCAACTAATAGAAGGCAGTTTAAAAATGGAGTAAATAGTAGTCACAAAAGTCAGTTAGTAAGGCACAGAAGTAAATGCGCAAACAAGGGATGCAACAGTAATTAAATGCATGGCTAAATCTCGGGCGTCATATAAACACACAATAAAACATCAATAACAATATAAACATGTAACTATAATGACCAATCAATAAAGGATACTCTAGTTGGTGTAGCTCCAAACGCCATCACGATCTCAACCATTCTTCTTATAACTCCCCATTACTCACACACCCGAGGTACCTCACTAGCCCCTCCCTCCATGACACCTCCGTCATGTGAGCTGGGGGTAGCCTCTGATAGTCATGTCGTTATCAACCCGACGCTGCTCGAGAGGTGACACACACATACCAAGACTCAGCAATAATAATAAACATCATATCACAGGAGGACAACCTTTTCCGTTGACTATCTCCTGGTTCATCAATAATCAATCAATAATCATCTTTTCATCAATATAACATCAAGCAATCAATTAAACAATAAAAAACTAAGTTAGATGACAAAGTAGGCCATCCAACTTAACATGCATTAAACACACAATCAAACCTTAGGCTAACCATTAACAACTCACAATTCAATCACTCAAACACCACCCAATCAACTAAAGGCATAATTCAACATTTTAAAGAAAGACAACCTAAACTTCAAATAATCATATCTTACATTCTACTAATCCAAACAACTCCAAATCAGTTTCTATCACTCACCCATTTAATCAACTACATTAGCCCTCTCGGAAACCAACCAACACACATCAAAATCAAGCCCAACAACCCTAAAACCTCAATGCACCTAAGCTGAAATTTCTGAATTTTCACACAAACATCACAATCACAAATTCGGCCTTATAACAGCGCTAACACGTAATTATCAAATTTTTAGAACTCGACGCCAATCGATCCCACCCATTACAACTCAAAATATTCAACAATTGGCCAAACTATCAACTTTAAATACCCAAAAATAAAAGTTTATTCTACAACGGTTCAAATCTCACAAGAACACATATAATTGATCCTTATTATGCACTTACCAACAATATAACTTCAAATTAACATTTTAACAGTTCAAAATACAATTACAAGCAAAAACATAAAAAAATGACCTTTGAGATCTAGATTTTTTCTCTCACCTTAGATGTGTTTTGAAGCTAGAAAGATGCTCAATGGATGCTCTAGAGGTGGAATCAAGCTTTGGTTGATGGAAATTGGCCTTGAATTGCAACTTTTAATGAAAAATTTGCTTTGAAAACTGGAAGAAAACCTTGGCTTTTCTCTCTAATGGCCCTTGGCCATGTAGGTGTAAAATGAGTGTGTTTTTGTGTTGTGCAAGTGTGTGTTGATGCATATAAGCTAAGGTCAAATAAATTAAAAGAAAGTCAAAGTAGTTATTTAGTCTTTTAATTCTATTTTTTTTTAGTCTTTTAATTCATTTAATGACTATTTCTTGCTCAATTATTAAATTAACAACTAAATTAATTCTAGACAATATATTTTAGGTGACAAAGAGTTTTACATTAAAATAGTTTCACGCGAGTCGGCTTAAAAGTCGTTTTCTTGCAAAAGAAAGTGTAAAAATTTTTAAAATTCCAAAACCGATTCCAAATCCGTTTTAATCAAACACGGGTCTATTAATACCCGAGGACTAGGTTTTAAAATGTTTAAAACACCCCTGTAAAAATTTTAGCAGACAGGTGGTCAAAATACTATTTACAAAAATCGACGATAAAATTTTTGATTTCGTTTTTGATGAAAATTGCATGAATGCACACTTAGCATGTATTAGGAGTATTAATCACATATTTAGCACATTCTAAGTCATATAGCACATAAATAGGTCAATTCATGCAAAACGAGGTAAAACACGCAAATCAAGATAAAGCAAAATATGGGGTCTCACACATATAAGTGCATGCATGTGAGTTTTTGAAGCATTTGAAAAGATTTAAACCCTCACCTTAGTGAAACCAAGAGAGATAGTACATAAACACTTGCGAAAATGGCTTGGTGTACCGTAAGTGCTTGCTTTTTGCTTTGACCGTGCCTTTCCTCATTCATTTACCCTAGAAAATGATCTTGAAATTTAGTGACCCATATATCAACTCGAAGATCTATGAATTCTTTAACTCTAGCCTCAAATTTTACCCAATTTCGACTTAGGATCTAAAAGTTATGACTATTTCTGTAAGATTGAACAAAAATGTCCAAATTTAGACACATTACGATTTTTGCCATTTTTTGGGGTCTTAAAGTCAAAATTAGCCTTAGCCTTAGCCCTATAAATTTCAGCCTTTTTCGAGATCATTTACTACCTTAAAAGTGCTCCGGACAGAAAGGTCAGTAGCTACTTGAGATTTTTTAGAAATGTTCGAACATGTATTCTTGGCTTCTAAGCATGCAAGAGTAAGAATACACATATACACACATACTCATGAGCTGAAAAACATTTAGAAAACAGTTTAAACCCTCACCTTGTTGAAGATTAGCTAAAAATGTAAGAAATGCTATGATAGAGCTAGAAATCCCCTTTTTCTTCCTCATTTCCTCATTTTCTTGCATTGGCCGAGTATGAACCCCTCATTTTTCCTTAAATCCGAGCTTGAACGAAGTGTCTAGAGTGTGTGTGTGTGTGTGTGTGGTCGTGAGAGATTTTGAGAGGTTGTGTGTGTGCTTGCTTAGGCCAAAAATGGAGAGAAATTGATAAACTTTGAGAATGAGAGAAAGTGTAGAGATTTAGTGTGTATGCGTGTGTATTTTCAGATTTGAGAGGATGAGAAAGAGTGTACAGATTTAGTGTGTGTGTTTGTGTATGTATTTGCATGAGTCTTGTGTTTAGTGTTTGTGTAAGAAAATGTTGGCTTAGGTGTTTGTGTAGCATTGAAGTTAGAATAGAATATAGGGTATGTTTAGAGGTTTGTGATATTTGGTCTTGTAGTAGGTTTAAAATAGAATATTTAGGTGTTAGTGGATTTTGTAGGATTTAAATTAGGAATTTAATAATGGTTAGTGGATTATGTAGGATTATTATATTTCCTAGTGCTCTGTGCATGAATCTTTTTAGATTATTGTCCAGGCACACATTCCTAGGTTTAGGGCATGCACTACGAGGTTAGGCACGTATTTCTAGGTGAATGCATGGATTCCAATGCAAATGCATGCAACCCTAGGTATGCACGTAAACCAATGTAAGACACGTAATTCAATGCAATGCATGTAAATCGGGGTATGGCACTTAAAGCTAGGTTAAGACACGCAGTTCAAGGTTAGTGCACAAAAATCGAGATATCACATGTAAATTGAGGTTAGGGCACGTATATCTAGGTATCGCATGTAACCCAATACTAACGTACTTAATCCTAGGTTAAGGCTCGTGCTTCGAGACAAAAGCATACTTTCTAATATAGGTGCACGTTAACCAAGACAAGACACGTAATCCAAGGTCAGGCATATAATTCTGGGTCTAAGGCATACAAATCAAGGTAAAACAAGTTATTCGGTTTTGACAAAGGGGATCACGGAGCAAGCAACGGCCCATAGTAGAAATATCAAAGGCCATAACCCACTTAAATGACCTCAACAAATAAGAATGAATTATGGGATGAAATTCTTTTAAGGAATGAAGGATGTAAGGCCTAACCCCGAACAACGTGTCATACATCGATTTACGTGCCTTTGACCCAGAATTATATGATCGACCTTGGATTATGTGCCTTGTCTTGGTTTACGTGCACCTATATTAGAGAGTATGCTTTCATCTCGAAGAACGAGCCTTAATGTAGGATTAAGTACATTAGTATTGGGTTACGTGCAATACCTTAGATACGTTCCTTGGTTTTCGTGCATGCCTCGTCATACATGCCTTGACCTAGAATTGTGTGTCTTAATCCTCGACTTACGTGTAATACCTAGATATACATGCTCTGACCTCGATTAACGTGTAAAAACCTCAATAAACGTGCATAAACCCTAACATGTGTGCCTTGACCTAGATCCAAGTGCCTTACATTGAAATACATGCACTACTATGATTTACGTGCATTGCATTGGTCTACGTGCATAACCTAGGGTTACGTGTATTCACATAGGTATGCGAGCCTTGGTCTTGAAGTACATGCCTTACCTCATAGTTTGTGTCTACCTCGTAATTCGTGTCTTAGACCTAGGAATGCGTGCCTGCACGCTAACCAAGAAAGATTCCTGCACAAAGCACTAGACAATAAAATAATCCTACACAATTCACTAACCATTATTAAATTCTTAATTCAAATCCTACAAATTCCACTAACATTATTTTAATCCTAATTCAAATTCACTACAAGACAAAACCCTATCATCTTCCAAAACATCCCCAATATAATATACCTAATCACCTTTTCCTACAAAATCCATTAACACCTAAATATTATATTTTAAACCCACTAAAAGACAAGATCTCACAAACCTCTAAACATACCCTATATTCTATTCTAACTTGAATGCTAAACAAACATCTAAGCCAACATTTTCTTACACAAACACTAAACACAAGACTTATAAAAATACACACACATGCTAAATCTCTACATTCTTTCTTATCCTCTCAAATCTAAAAATACACACACACAAACACTAAATCTGTACACTCTTTCTCATCTTCTCTAATCTAAAAATACACACACACACACACACACACACACTAAATCTCTACACTTTCTCTCATGCTCAAAGTCTCTCAATTTCTCTCCATTTTCGGCCTAAGCGAGAACACATACAACCACTCAAAATCTCTCACGACCACACACACACACACACACACACACACACACACTCTAGACACCTCGTTCAAGCTTGAATTTAAGGAAAATGAGGGGTTCATACTCGGCCAATGCAAGAAAAATGATGAAAGGAGGAAGAAAAATGGGATTCTAGCTCTATCATAGCATTTCTTACATTTCTAGCTAATCTTCAACAAGGTGAGGGTTAAAACTGTTTACTAAATGTTTTTCAACTCATGAGTATGTGTGTATATGTGTAAGCTTAGTCTTGCATGCTTTGAAGCCAAGAACACATGTTTGAACATTTCTGGAAAATCTCTGGTAGCTACTGACCTTTCTGTCCGGACCACGTTTAACGTAGTAAACGATTTTGAAAAAGGCTAAAATTTAGAGGGTCACTATATTTTTCAGTGTTGAACAAATCGTTCAGAAATAGGCTAAGGCTAATTTTGACTTTAAGACCCTTATAAATGGAAAAAATCATAATGTGTCTATATCTGGACAGTTTTGTACAATCTTACGGAAATAGTCATAACGTTTAGATCTTGAGTCGAAATTGGGTAAAATTTGTGGTCAGACTTAAAGAATTCATAAATCTTCGATTTGATATATGATTCACTAATTTTCAATTTCATTTGCTAATAAGGAAAAGCACGGTGAAAGCAAGAACCAAGCACTTAGGGCAGACCAAGCCATTTTCGCAAGCATTTATGCACTATCTCTCTTGGTTTCACTAAGGTGAGGGTTTAAATCTTTTCAAATACCTCAAAAACTCACATGCATGCACTTATATGATTGTATTTACTCTTGAAGGCCATGTGTATATGTTTATATGAGTAGATCTACCCTTGCATGCCTTGAAACTTGATAGAAATCTTGAAGTATGAAGTTATGCTTTTTGGCAGTGTTACTGTCCGTTAGAACGAAACACGTTTGACCTAGTAAATGATGTTAAAAATACTTAAAACTTGGTGAGTCGCTATATTTTTGAGTTCTAAACAAATCTTCCAGCGATAGGAAAAACATAGTTCGAGTGTTTTGGCCCCCAAAAAGGGCAAAAATCGTAATGTTTCTAAATATGGACAGTTTTGCGTGGTCTTCCGGTATTGGTCATAACTCCTATGTCCTAGCTTGAAATGCAGTGAGGTTTGTTCCTAGATTTAAAGAACTTGTTAAGCTTCGATTTGATATTTGATTCACTGAATTTGGAGATTATTTCTTGGTCAACTGAATGAGAAAATTTAGGCTATTGCAGGAGGATTTTGTTTGGAAACTTGCTTTGAATCAAAATGCATTGTATCTTGAAGTATTGCATGCTTGGATTTTGTGGAAATTAGGAATTCCATGGGCTGTTTTGTTTGGTTGAGATTCCTCAAATGAGTTCATGCATGACTTAGGTTCATTTTATGATGGATACTTGTTTAATTGCATGCGTAAGCATGAAATTGAGGCCCTACTACACATGTATGCTTCCTAAATGACTATACTATGGTTAAAATGGATATATTTGAGTTGTTTATAGGCTGTCCAATAATCTTTAAATATGTATGAAATGGTTTAGATGCTTTGTGTGGCTACTTAGGTTCCCAAGTCCTAAACCATACATATGTGACTTGTGATTGATGTTTGGAGAATGTTTATTGGACTGCCCGGAAAAGTTAGTATAGCCTTGTGCATGAATTATATTGATTATGAGATGATACGTTAACTATTCGTGCACCCGATCTTGTATATGATATTATCACACTTTGTATACTTTTTATGCGTTTATTGAATTGTTAAAAGATATTCTATGGCTTATTTTGAACATGATTACTTGGCTTCCCGTGAAAGTTTAATTGCTTTCAAATTGATATATGAAATGATTATATGTTCTTACAATGCCTTATGTGCCAATATGTCAAAATGTGATCATATACTTGCTCGGAGGCAACCTACTTTGTTGACCTCCTAATGTGAAATGTTAAATGGCATAAATGTGCATTGTATACAAGATTGCAACCTTTCTTTTGACATGGTAGCGATTCACGAACGCTGGGTGGCATAGGGCTTGTCGGTGCTCTTTTGACTACTATGGTCTAATCCCTCTCTCGCTTGGCATTCCACTCTCGGAGAGTTGGGTCGTAGGTTTGGTGTAAAATCCGGAGTATACCCATTTGGGGAGTGATAAGTGGATGATTGATGTCGGCTACAACAATGGTTATTGGAAATATCTTGAGGGCAAATGCTCAACGATTGATCTTGAGAGCGAAAGCTCACCGTATCCTTGAAATGATGTGGTAACTGTATTTATCTTTCAATTTGATTCTTATACTATGCTTACATTCTTATTTGTATTACATGACATGTTTTCAAAGGAGTTTTCACAAATTAACCGGAAAAGAATTTCAAAAGCTTCGTCACTTGTTCCCTCATCGCTGAGTTCATAAGGACTCACCCTCTTTTGTCATTAAAGGTGAAGCATATTTGGAACTGGTGCCCGAAGAGAATGTGCTAGTTGATGAACCTTTGGAATAACTATATGCATTACGTGCTTTTCGTGAACATGGATGTTGTTAGGGATGTTGTGTTTAATTGAAGACTGTTTATTTTGTTGTTGTAAAAGACCCCTGTTGTAATTTGGGGTCTAATTTTGGCTTGTACTAACTATAAACCAGACGAACTCTTTCATTTCAATCGTTTGTTTTCATCGTTATGGATAATAGCTAATCATTAGGTATTTCAACCAATAGGTGAAGAATTAACTAAACTAGCCCTACCTATGCTCACAAAGGTACTCAATTGTAAGCTAAATGATAATAGGTATTTGCATAAATAGGAAATTGACAAATAAATGAGGTGTAGTTATCATGATAGGTTTATTAATCCAAAAAGAACCTCCAAGATAAACTAGCAAGCCGATCATCAGATGATAAACCGAAAGCTTTAGTTATAAGCAAATTAATGATTCGGAATTTTTGAGGTGTTATAGAAATTAGGTCAAACCAAAGGTCCTAAATACAGTCGTTCTGCTGCCGATTTTCCAAAAAAGATTTTGGAGTTCTAGACTAACGAAAAATCATTAATCATACCCAAACGGTTAAAGTCGTAAAATAACAATAATGATTTAGGTCATATCCTATTCTAGTCTCTATAGGTTGGGTTGAGGCGTGACATCACGGGACTAGGACCCCTATTCATTATACTAATAACAACCAGACCCTAACCCTGGGCACAAAAAATAAGAAAAAACAGATAGAGTATTCCCTGTACTTAAACTTATCCACAAACTTGCACTCAGAAGAAATGGGCCACAAATAGCAATTCAACATTTATAAATCATATACAACTTTCTTTTGACATAACTATCTGTCACGCCCCAACTCGACCCATCCTACGATCAGTCAGGATGCAACAGAATTTTGGCAGTATAACGACAGTAATTAAGATACTGAGACTCTAAACCAACCTTTTCAGAACTCATACAACCAAACTCCACAAACAATTCAACAATCAACTCCTCAATTAAGTTAACAACATACAACACAACCATATTATACAATAACCATTCTTTCAACAATCCATTCTTAGTTATACGCCTCCGTTCCAACATAATACATTAACTTTAATATACATTGCAAAACAGATTGAAACCAACTTAGCAACCTAATCATAATCAAAAGAAAGACTACTAAGTTTAATATACAATATAACAAAAGAGTACGACATCATAAATCAGGGACAAGACTCTGGCACGTAGGACTCGTCCACATATGGCACATAATCCTCTTCTGGAGGCACGTACCCGTAATCTGGATCGGTAACACCTGTATGCATGCAATAATTGAGAGTGAGCTTATATAAAACAAGCCCAGTGAGGATTTGATAGATCTCTAACAGTATTTACTATACTCCTTGGAAATCATCTTTTGAACAATAAACACACAATAAACATCAATAACAATATAAACACATAAACTATAATAACCAATCAATAAAGGATACTCTAGTTGGTGTAGCTCCAAACGCTATCACGATCTCAACCAACTTCTTATAACCCCCATGACACACACACCCGAGGTACCTCATTAGCCCTACCCTCCATGGCATCTCCGCCCATGCGAGATGAGGGTAGCCTTTGATAGCCATGTCGTTTTCAACCCGTTGGCCCGATACTATCCGAGAGGTGGCACACGCATATCAAGATTCAATAATAAAAATAAACATTCAATCACATGAGGACAACCTTTTCCGTTGACTATCTCCCGGTTCATCAATAATCAATAATCAATAATCAATAATCAATAATCAATAATCAATTAATCATCAATCAATTAATAACATTTCAACAACATAACATCAATTAATCAATTAACAACTAAACAACTAAATTAGACGACAAAGTAGGCCACCCAACTTAACATGCATTAGACACACAACCAAACCCTAATCTAACCATCAACAACTTAGAATTCAATCACTCAAACACCACCCGATCATCTAAAGGCATATATCAACATTTTAAAGAAAGACAACATAAACTTCTAATTATCATAACTTACATTCTACTAATCCAAACAACTCCAAACCAGTTTTCATCACTCACCCACTCAATCAACTACATTAGCCCCCTTGGAAACCAACCAAAATACATCCAAATCAAGCCCAACAACCCTAAAACCTCAATGCACCTAGGCTGAAATTTCCGGACTTTCACACCGACATCACAATCAAAATTTTGGCATTAAAACGGTACTACCCCGTATTTAACAAACTTTTACAAAACGAAGGCAATCGATTCCAACCACTACAACTCAAAATATTCAACAAATAGCCAATAACTCAACTTTTAATACCCGAAAATAAAAATTCATGCTACAACTGTTCAAATCTTATATAAACGCATATAAACGATCCTTAGCATGCACTGGGCAATAATATAACATCAATTCAACTTTATAATGGTTCAAAATTCAATTATATGCAAAAACATAAAAATGATATTTTGAGATCTAGAATTTTTCTCTCACCTTTGATGTGTTTTGATGCAAGAAAGATGTAGAATGAATGCCCAACAAGTGAAATCTAGCTTTGAATGAAGTGATTTGGACTTGAATTGTAAATTCTATGTGAAAAATGCTTTGAAAAACCTTGAAAATATCTTCTTTCTTCTCCCTCATGGATTTTCGGTAATGTGTGTGTAAAATGAGTATGTTTTGTGAGCTTTTAATGTGTGTTGATGATATATTAAGCAAAGGTCAAATAAATAAAAGAAAGTCAAAGTTGACACTTAGTTATTTTTGGTGTTTTCTTGTCTTTTAATTCCATTTTAGACTATTTCTTGCTCAAAACATTAATTTAACACTTATACTATTTTAAGTAGTTTATTTTTAGGTGACAAGAGTTTTCTCATGCTAAGACTTTCACCCGACTCGGCTAAAAACATGATTTCTGCAAAAGAATGTGAAAAGTCATATTATTTGTTTTCAAATGTCTTTTGAATTCACAATGAATCTAAAATTATTTAATACCACAGACAAATACATTTATATTAATATATACTAGGTCAACTAAAGTCAATGCAAGAATCAGGTTTAGAAGAAATTACTATTTGGCTAAAAAACGCTACTTTTCGCCCCAAAAGTCTATTTAAATTACTATTCCGTTTCAAAATCATTTTTTTTATCAAACATGGATCTATTAATAATAGAGGACTAGGTTTTAAGACGTTTAAAACACCCTTATAAAAATTTTAGCGGACAGGTGTTCAAAATACTATTCATAAAAATCGTCGATAAAATTTCTAATGTCGTTTTTTATGAAAATTTCATGAATGCACACATAGCATGTATTAGAAATATAAATCACATATTTAGCACATTCTAACTCATATAATACAAACAAGTCAAATCACGCAAACCGAGGCAAAGACACGCAAATCGAGATAAAAATAAAAACTGGGGTTTCATATTATCCCCCTCTTAAAACAATTGCGTCTGTGCAATTCTCGAACTGATAGACAATTAAATCCTCAATCGTTACACTTAACAATATTTCTCTTAGTTCTCATTTATCTCTTAGGATGACACCTAATCAAAGACCTGAAAAGAAAATATGAGTGTCAAGATAATAAGTATCTTAGCATGCAATAACCAAAGAAGTATAAATAAGAAAGGACAGTGATGAGTATATTAAATGAGCAATTACAAGCAAAGTAATGGCTCAGGATTTAATAATAAAACAATAGGTTTAACAAAGATCAACAAGAATATCAATGATGTACTTAGGTAAGGAGTACATCAAGCATGTGAGATTCGAATAAGTAAAATGGTATACCAACGGAGAGATTACTTTCAAATGAATAGTAATAGGATAAAAAAAGATCAACAAGCATATCAATGATGTACTTAGGTAAGGAGTACATCAGGCATGTGAGATTCGAATAAGTAAAATGGTATACCAACGGAGAGATTACTTTCAAATGAATAGTAATAGGATGAAATGAATGGCTGGAGATATAGAATGAAATATAGAAGTCTCAAACCTTAACTCCAATAAGCGACATTGCTATAAGAAGCAAATATGAATGTTAAGAATAGAAACAATGTCAAATGAGTATAGGATCCATTAATCCAAAAGGCAAAACTTTTAAGAAATAATTGATATGTTAGAAAAGTGTAACTCTCCCTCAAATAAGTGAGAATAGAGTATAAAAGAATAATAAGACCAACATAATAGGAAGCACAAAGGGGGTGTCCTACCAACACATTTAAATACCAACAAGTCAAATCCAACAATCTATCTTCTTCCAAAACAAGACACTAAGGAGATCTAGAGAATCCTAAGGAGTCATAACAATCACCAAACAAGATAAATCACTCCAAAATTTTACATTTCGGACCAGACCAATCACCAAACAAGATAAATCACCGATTACCCAACAAGATTAACTAATGAAGACTCCAAAATCTGATAACACAATATAGATTCATACTAACCCATTATAACACAAAAGAATCCCCAATCAACAATTTAGAAAGTCATGCCACCTAGAACTCAAAAGCTCGATGTAGGCAAGTAAATGTTTAGTCACCAAAATGCATTCTTATTTCCTCAAATAATTCTATCTCCCAACAATTACATCTTCGAATAAAGTAACTTTAGTCAGGAATCACTCCAATTGTCTCCAAGGTTCAAAGATCAAAACTCCAAAATATCAATTAATAATATAACAATCCTAAATAGTATAAATATTCACATGTTATATCACACTTCATTCCATTCACAAATATACATCACTAATTCCTCGAATAAATTCATTCTAAAATAACCTCAAGGAAGTATAGTCTGAGTTGAGACTCCAAAAGTGTCTAATCACAATCTCACGGGAACCTCAACTTATGATCCATCTCCAAGTAGTAACAAGTTAAACATGGCAACAAAAGTAATTATAATCATCAAGATACATTTCTATTTCCTCGAGCAACTTCATTCTCGTTAAAGAAACATCAAGAACAGATCCATTAAACTGAGACTAAAATCCATAAACATAACAATTAAAATCTCACTGATAAACTACTAGAATAATAATAATTCAAAATCATAGCCTACCTCTATTTCCGAAAACTCTTCAGTCATCCTTACTTCACCCAAAAGAATCACCCACAGTTATAGCATATATACAATTATGTCTCATAAAAACAAGTACCAACATATTACATGATGATCATATATTACAACATTATCACATAACACACAATTCAGCATATAAGAAGCCAACATCACATAAACAGGTTAAATCACAGAAGCAAGTTATAAACAATTAAAGTCACATAAGCAACAAACTTCACATAAGACAAGTTGATCACGTAACTCACATTGGTCAATTAAAGTACATTGAGCACCTAAAGCACGTTGTTTCACGTAAGCTAGTTATAAACAATTAAAACCACATAAACAACTAACTTCACAAAGACACTTCAATCACATAAAACACATTTGTCACATAATACACATTAATCACAAAATGCATATTAACTACAACACATTGAGTACGTAAGACACGTTATCACATAAAACATATTGACCACATTAGTTCACTTAACACATAAAGCATATTGATCACATAGAAAGCTAGACACATAAGTAAATTAATCACCTAAACATATTAACATATGTTTCACTTTTCTTTCACTTAATACATACTTGCATGCTTAGACCACTACCCATATTCCGAGGATACCCCGGCTGACAGCTAAACATGCGCTCTAATACCACTTAATGTCACGCCCCAACTCGACCCCTTCTACGATCAGTCAGGACGCAACGGAATTTCGGTAATATAACGACAGTAATTAAGACACCGAGGCTCTAAACCAACCTCTTCAGAACTCATACAACAAAACTCCACAAACAATTCAACAATCAACTCCTCAATTAAGTTAACAACATACAACACAACCATATTATACAATAACCATTCCTTCAACAATCCATTCTTAGTTATACGCCTCCGTTCCAACATAATACATTAACTTTAATATACATTGTAAAACAGATTGAAACCAACTTAGCAACCTAATCATAATCAAAAGAAAGACTACTAAGTTTAATATACAATATAACAAAAGCGTACGACATCATAAATCAGGGACAAGACTCTGGCACGTAGGACTCGTCCACATATGGCACATAATCCTCTTTTGGAGACATGTACCTGTAATCTGGATAGGTAACACCTGTATGCCTGCAATAATTGAGAGTGAGCTTATATAAAATAAGCCCTGTAAGGATTGAATAGATCTCTAGCAGTATTTACTATAGCCCTTGGAAATCATCCTTTGAGCAGTAAACACACAATAAACATCAATAATAATATAAACACAAAAACTATAATGACCAATCAATAAAGGATACTCTAGTTGGTGTAGCTCCAAACGCCATCACGATCTCAACCAACTTCTTATCAGCCCCATGGGACACACACCCGAGGTACCTTACTAGCCCTGCCCTCCATGGCATCTCCACCCATGCGAGATGAGGGTAGCATCTGATAGCCATGCCGTTTTCAACCCGACGGCCCGATACCGCCTGAGAGGTGGCACACGCATATCAAGACTCAACAATAAAAATAAACATTCAATCACAATAGGACAACCTTTTCCGTTGACTGTCTCTCGGTTCATCACTAATCAATAATCAATAATCAATAATCAATAATCAATAATCAATAATCAATTAATCATAAATCAATTAATAACATTTCAACAACATAACATCAATTAATCAATTAACAACTAAACAACTAAGTTAGATGACAAAGTAGGCCACCCAACTTAACATGCATTAGACACACAACCAAACCCTAATCTAACCATCAACAACTCACAATTCAATCACTCAAAAACCAACGATCATCTAAAGGCATATGTCAACATTTTAAAGAAAGACAACATAAACTTCTAATTATCATAACTTACATTCTACTAATCCAAACAACTCCAAACTAGTTTCTATCACTCACCCACTCAATCAACTACATTAGCCCCCTCATAAACCAATCACAATACATCCAAATCAAGCCCAGCAACCATAAAACCTCAATGCACCTAGGCTGAAATATCCGGACTTTCACACCGACATCACAATCAAAATTTCGGCATTACAACGGTACTACCTCGTATTTAACAAACTTTTACAAATCGAAGGCAATCGATTCCAACCACTACAACTCAAAATATTCAACAAATAGCCAACAACTCAACTTTTAATACCCGAAAATAAAAATTCATGCTACAACGGTTCAAATCTTATATAAACGCATATAAACGATCCTTAGCATTCACTGAGCAATAATATAACATCAATTCAACTTTCTAACGGTTCAAAATTCAATTATATGCAAAAGCATAAAAATGACATTTTGAGATCTAGAACTTTTCTCTCACCTTTGATGTGTTTTGATGCAAGAAAGACGTAGAATGGATGCCCAACAAGTGAAATCTAGCTTTGAATGAAGTGATTTGGACTTGAATTGCAAAATCTATGTGAAAAATGCTTTGAAAAACCTTGAAAATATCTTCTTTCTTCTACCTCATGGATTTTCTGTAATGTATGTGTAAAATGAGTGTGTTTTGTGAGGTTTTAATGTGTGTTGATGATATATTAAGCAAAGGTCAAACAAATAAAAGAAAGTCAAAGTTGACACTAAGTTATTTTTTGTGTTTTCTTGTCTTTTAATTCCATTTTAGACTATTTCTTGCTCAAAACATTAATTTAACACTTATACTATTTTAAGTAGTTTATTTTTAGGTGACAAGAGTTTTCTCATGCTAAGACTTTCACCCGACTCGGCTAAAAATGCGATTTCTGGAAAAGAAGGTGAAAAGTCATATTATTTGTTTTCAAATGTTTTTTGAATGCACAATTAATCTAAAATCATTTAATACCACATATAAATACATTTATATTAATATATACTAGGTCAACGAAAGTCAATGCTAAAATCGGGTTTAGAAGAAATTACTATTTGGCTAAAAAACGCTACTTTTCGTCCGAAAAGTCTATTTAAATTACTATTCCGTTTCAGAATCAATTTTTATCAAACATGAGTCTATTAATAGTCCGAAAAGTCTATTTAAATTACTATTCCTTTTCAGAATCAATTTTTTTCAAACATGGGTCTATTAATAATAGATGACTAGGTTTTAAGACGTTTAAAACACCCTTGTAAAAATTTTAGCGGACAGGTGTTCAAAACACTATTTACAAAAATCGTCGATAAAATTTATGATGTCGTTTTTTATGAAAATTTCATGAAGGCACACATAGCATGTATTAGGAATATAAATCACACATTTAGCACATTCTAACTCATATAACACATAAATAGGTCAAATCACGTAAATCGAGGTAAAGACACGCAAATCGAGGTAAAGATAAAAACTAGGGTTTCACATTCTCCCTCCCTTAAAACAATTGCATCCGCGCCATTCTCGAACTGACAAACAATTAAATCCTCAATCGTTACACTTAACAATACTTCTCTTAGTTCCCATTTATCTCTTAGGATGACACCTAACCAAAGACCTCAAAAGAACAAACTCTGCTGACTGCAAGTTGATGATCATAATTCCAAGACAATCTTCAATTCATAATTCCCTCCCACTTAATATCATATTGCATATGAAAGAAATCGCAACTCCAAAGTCTTAGCATGACACCACTAATTATCAATCATCCCCTACTACACAAAAGAGCTCTATGAACACCCTGAGGGTTTAAAAACTCATTCACGATAACATGAATGATTACTGATCAAGGGAATATCTCAAAAGTGACATTGGTCCGAATATGACTATTATGAAATTTACAAGAAAATAAGGATATGGAAAGTCATATTCGAGCCAACAATCAAGGGAACAAGAGGTCAAACAAGTTAGAGAATCAAGAGGCTAATAGTTTAATAAGAAAGCATGATAACTAAGATAAGGAATGTCTCAGCACCTATCAGTTAAATAAGTATGAACAAAGGATGATGACGGATCAAAACAGTGCTGAGCATGTTCAACAAACATTCCTGAACAAGTAAACATTTCAATTCTTGATGATTGTTCAAGGGACCAACAAGTAAGTTGTACTTGAGGTGAAATGAAATTAAGAGATAAGAGATGATTAATTCAATAGAAAATATGAGTGTCAAGATAATGATTATCTCAGCACGCACTAAGCAAAGAAGTATAAACAAGAAATGACAGTGCTGAGTATATTAAATGAACAATTACAAGCAAAGTAATGGCTCAGGATTTAATAATAAACCAATAGGATTAACAAAGATCAACAAGAATATCAATGATGTACTTAGGGAAGGAGTACATCAAACATGTGAGATTCGAATAAGTAAAATGGTATACCAACAGAGAGATTACTTTCAAATGAATAGTAATAGGATGAAATAAAATACTAAAATGAATGGCTGGAGATATAGAATGAAATATAGAAGTCTCAAACCTTAACTCCAATAAGTGACATTGCTATAAGAAGCAAATATGAATGTTAAGAATATAAACAATGTCAAATGAGTATAGGATCCATTAATCCAATAAGCAAAACTTTCAAGAAATAATTGATATGCTAGAAAAGTGTAACTCTCTCTCAAATAAGTGAGAATAGAGTAGAAAAGAATAATAAGACCAATAGAGTAGGAAGCACAAAGGGGGTGTCCCACCTACACATTTAAATACCAACAAGTCAAATCCTATAATCTATCTTCCTCCAAAACAAGACACTAAGGAGATCTAGAGAATCCTAAGGAGTCATAACAATCACCAAACAAGATAAATCACTCCAAAATTTTATATTTCGTACCAGACCAATCACCAAACAAGATAAATCACCGATTACCCAATAAGATTAACTAATGAAGACTCCAAAATCTTATAACACAATACAGATTCATACTAACCCATTATAACACAAGAGAATCCCCAATCAGCAATTTAGAAAGTCATACCACCTAGAACTCAAAAGCTCAATGTAGGCAAGTAAATGTTCAGTCACAAAAATGCATTCTTATTTCCTCAAATAATTCTATCTCCCAACAATTACATCTTCGAATAAAGTAACTTTAGTCAGGAATCACTCCAATTGTCTCCAAGGTTTAAAGATCAAAACTCCAAAATATCAATTAATAATATAGCAATCCTAAATAGTAGAAATATTCACATGTTATATCACACTTCATTCCATTCACAAATATACATCACTAATTCCTCAAATAAATTCATTCTAAAATAATCTCAAGGAAGCATAGTATGAGTTGAGACTCCAAAAGTGTCTAATCACAACCTCACGGAAACCTTAACTTATGATCCATCTCCAAGTAATAACAAGTTAAACATGCCAACAAAAGTAATTATAATCATCAAGATAAATTGCTATTTCCTCAAACAACTTCATTCTCACTAAAGAAACATCAAGAACAGATCCATTAAACTGAGACTAAAATCCATAAACATAACAATTAAAATCTCATTGATAAACTACTAGAATAATAATAATTCAAAATCATGGCCTATCTCTATTTCCGAAAACTTTTGCAGACATCCTTACTTCACCCAAAACAATCACCCACAGTTATAGCATATATACAATTATATCTCATGAAAACAAGCACCAACATATTACATGATTATCATATATTACAACATTATCACATAACACACAATTCAGCATATAAGAAGCCAACATCACATAAACAGGTTATATAATAGAACTAAGTTATAAACAATTAAAGTCACATAAGAAACAAACTTCACATAAGACAAGTTGATCACGTAACTCACATTGGTCACTTAAAATACATTGAGCACCTAAAGCACGTTGTTTCACATAAGCTAGTTATAAAAAATTAAAACCACAAAAACAACTAACTTCACACAGACACATCAATCACATAAAACACATTTGTCACATAACGCATATTAACTACAACACATTGAGTACGTAAGACACATTATCACATAAAACATATTGACCACATTAGTTCACTTAACTCATAAAGCATATTGATCACATAAAAAGTTAGACACATAAGTAAATTATTCACACAAACATATTAACATATGTTTCACTTTTCTTTCACTTAATACATACTTGCATGCTTAGACCACTACCCACATTCCGAGCATACCCCGGCTGACAGCTAAACATGTGCTCTGATACCACTTAATGTCACGCCCCAACTCGACCCCTCCTATGTTCAGTCAGGACGCAACAGAATTTCGGCAGTATAACGACAGTAAATAAGACACCGAGGCTCTAAACCAACCTCTTCAGAACTCATACAACCAAACTCCACAAACAATTCAACAATCAACTCCTCAATTAAGTTAACAACATACAACACAACCATATTATACAATAACCATTCCTTCAACAATCCATTCTTAGTTATACGCCTCCGTTCCAACATAGTACATTAACTTTAATATACATTGCAAAATAGATTGAAACCAACTTAGCAACCTAATCATAATCAAAAGAAAGACTATTAAGTTTAATATACAATATAACAAAAGAGTACGACATCATAAATCAGGGACAAGACTCTGGCACGTATGACTCATCTACATGTGGCACATAATCCTCTTTTGGAGACACGTACCCATAATCTGGATCGGTAACACCTGTATGCATTCAATAATTGAGAGTGAGCTTATATAAAATAAGCGCAGTGAGGACTCGATAGATCTCTAACAGTATTTACTATACTCCTTGGAAATCATCCTTTGAGCAGTAAACACACAATAAACATCAATTGCAATATAAACACATAAACTATAATGACCAATCAATAAAGGATACTCTAGTTGGTGTAGCTCCAAATGCCATCACGATCTCAACCAACTTTTTATCACCCCCATGACACACACACCCGAGGTATCTCACTAGCCCTGCCCTCCATGGCATCTTCGCCCATGCGAGATGAGGGTAGCCTCTGATAGCCATGCTATTTTCAACCCAACAGCCCGATACCGCTCGAGAGGTGGCACACACATATCAAGGCTCAACAATAAAAATAAACATTCAATCATAGGAGGACAACCTTTTCCGTTGACTATCTCCCGGTTCATCAATAATCAATAATCAATAATCAATTATCAATTAATCATCAATAAATTAATAACATTTCAACAACATAATATCAATTAATCAATTAACAACCAAACAACTAAGTTAGATGACAAAGTAGGCCACCCAACTTAACATGCATTAGACACACAACCAAACCCTAATCTAACCATCAACAACTCACAATTCAATCACTCAACCACCACCGATCATCTAAAGGCATATATCAACATTTTAAAGAAAGACAATCTAAACTTTTAATTATCATAACTTACATTCTACTAATCCAAACAACTCCAAACCAGTTTCTATCACTCACCCACTCAATCAACTACATTAGCCCCCTCGGAAACCAACCAAACTTCATCCAAATCAAGCCCAACAACCCTAAAACCTCACTGCACCTAGGCTGAAATTTCTGGAATTTCACACCGACATCACAATCAAAATTTCGGCATTACAACGGCACTACCCTGTATTTAACAAACTTTTACAAATCGATGGCAATCGATTCCAACCACTACAACTCAAAATATTCAACAAATAGCCAACAACTCAACTTTTAATACCTGAAAATAAAAATTCATGCTACAATGGTTCAAATCTTATATAAACGCATATAAATGATCCTTAGCATGCACTGAGCAATAATATAATATCAATTCAACTTTCTAACGGTTCAAAATGCAATTATACGCAAAAACATAAAAATGATATTTTGAGATCTAGAATTTTTCTCTCACCTTTGATGTGTTTTGATGCAAGAAAGATGTAGAATGGATGCCTAACAAGTGAAATCTAGCTTTGAATGAAGTGATTTGGACTTGAATTGTAAAATCTATGTGAAAAATGCTTTGAAAAACCTTGAAAATGTCTTCTTTCTTCTCCCTCATTGATTTTCGGTAATGTGTGTGTAAAATGAGCGTGTTTTGCGAGCTTTTAATGTGTGTTGATGATATATTAAGCAAAGGTCAAACAAATAAAAGAAAGTCAAAGTTGACACTTATTTATTTTTTGTGTTTTCTTGTCTTTTAATTCCATTTTAGACTATTTCTTGCTCAAAACATTAATTTAACACTTAGACTATTTTAAGTAGTTTATTTTTAGGTGACAAGAGTTTTCTCATGCAAAGACTTTCACCCGACTCGGCTAAAAACGCGATTTCTGCAAAAGAAGGTGAAAAATCGTATTATTTATTTTCAAATGTCTTTTGAATGCACTATTAATCTAAAATCATTTAATACCACAAATAAATACATTTATATTAATATATACTAGGTCAATGAAAGTCAATGCAAGAATCGGGTTTAGAAGATATTACTATTTGGCTTAAAAACGCTACTTTTCGCCCGAAAAGTCTATTTAAATTACTATTCCATTTCAGAATCAATTTTTATCAAACATGGGTCTATTAATAATAGAGAACTAGGTTTTAAGACGTTTAAAACACCCTTGTAAAAATTTTAACGGACATGTGTTCAAAATACTATTCACAAAAATGGTCAATAAAATTTATGATGCCGTTTTTGATGAAAATTTCATGAATGCATACGTAGCATGTATTAAGAATATAAATCACATATTTAGCACATTCTAACTCATATAACACATAAACTAGTCAAATCACGCAAATCGAGACAAAGCCATGCAAATCAAGGTAAAGACAAAAACTGGGGTTTCACACTATCCAAGTTCTTACGGCCATCCGAGCCTTCTACCACAACAAGATAAACATTCATGCATTAGACTTAAACAATACTAACCTAACACAAATACTAGCTTATCATACCACTCTAATACTTTAAATTAAACCTATTACAAACTCATACTTACAACAAATATATATATACTGGGAGAACAAAATAGATCATACATTCAAATCAATAAATACACCTTATATATATATTTCTTTACTTTTCAACTAATAATTCACACATGGCATTCACTCCCAAGCAACAAGCTATCAATGGATTCACGAACTTTCTTTATCTTTGCAATACCTGGAAGGTGGTTGAAGAAAAAGGGTGAGCAAACACTTATGCTCAGTGAGGGAGGGATAAAACGGGAAGCTTTCAAAAACAGTTTCGTGCAATGCATATAAGACAATTGAATAATCATCTAGCTAAACATCATAAACTACGTGGAAAAATAACATTAACATGATAGGCATTAAAGCATTAAAAGCACTAAATAAACACTTTAAAAAGGATATTGCTAGTGTAACATCCCGATCCCTCACGAGACCGGAGCCCTAATCCAAATCCCGAAGTCATGAAAAATGAGGGAAAACGAACAAAGTTTTCCCTGTTTCTAGGCCTATCCACAATCCTGCGCGCAGAAGAAATAACCATAACAACTATATACAAACATTTAGAACATAACCTCCCAAGTCTAAAAGACCATCCGAGCCTTTCTGCTACAACAAAATTAAGGCATACAAGCATGCATTGTCATTAGCTTTTGAAATTCTATGTTTTAAAACCGCTTATCTTACCACTTTTATCTTATCTACTTCATTTTCTTAGATTTTAAGTCGATCCACCAACTTCCATTTTACCCTATTCAAGCATGCAAGATATCCAGACAATTAAGTAAAGTTCTAAGTTATTACAAGACAACTAATATCTATCAAATCATACAAGACTTAAACCTAATGTTATAATCTTTCAAGCCATCACAACAACATATAAGACTGCTTAATCTTCAAAATAAATACAAAGCAATAAATTCAACTAAGCCTCTGTTTTACAATATGTACAGTCACGAGTAAACATTACTTCAATGCAAGGATGCCCAGACAACTTGAGCACTTCAATTCCTTCGCGCTAAACCTGAAATGTTAGAAAGAGGGGAGTGAGCAACCATAGTTGCCCAATGAGGAAGGGGAACAAATATTTGAGGATTTTTGAAAAACCTTCGTGCAATGCATATAAAACACAAAGTCAAATATCCAGGAGAAATATTTTTGTTTAAAAATAATAATAAAGTCAAGTACCACATTTTAAAGGACTATATATATTCGAGCATTAACTACATTGAACTATCTACAAACAATAAAGTAATCTCATGAACTTAATTAATGTATTAGACCAATACACAATACACTACTAACTAGTAGCCATTAAAGAAAATATCCAAACAAGAGAAGACAAATGCAACAAGTAAACCGGAGATTACAATATCAAATCAATGAGCTATTCCAGTAAACAAGCTAAATAATACACATGCAAAGGAATACAAGCAATGGTAACTCTCCAAGGACTTAGGACCCAAGCGAGAGTTACATAATAAAAGGATACAATTCAATAAAGCTTATAACTCCAATTCCTCGAACCACGAAACACGAACCACGAACTCGATCTCGATATGTCGGCATCCCAAACACCAATAGGTACTCCGAATGTACCCAATACCTACGACCCAGCACCCTTTGGAAATCTCTATATCAGGAAAATTTAGGAATAGTTACGGAGCAAGGGAAACCAACTTTGGCAAGCCCGATGCCGCCCAAAAAGGCCCATCACATCCGTGCGGACGATAAGGTTGCGCAACTATCGATTCGATAACACAAGTAGCAATGATAATAGCAATATAACAATATAAGCCGATAAACACATAATCGAGGGACAATAAAGTAGGTTGCCCTCATATGCAATTTACAATATATAAACACATAATAGTCATTAAAACCATATGATAGAGAAATCCAAACAACCAACAACCTTAAAACCAACTTTGACACTATTTCCCCTTTGTCCACCAATTCAATTTTGAGCACACACAAAACATAGATTACTCAATCCACAAACTAACTATGCCACACTTTTAGGGACATATTATGGCACCATTCGAAGCTATGAAAACCCGTTTTAACTATATTAAACACAAAAGCTCCGAAGGCCCCGAGGTCCATTTGAACTACAAGTACCCAAACTACCCCTCAATTTAATGCCATAAAAGCACTTTAAGCACTACCTCAACTAATAAACACTAACTATAACTGTAATACCTGAGCCCGGAATGTGAAAATTCCTTGTTTATTATCTTGAAAATTATATTTCCTTAAATTCTTTATGAATTAATTGTTACTTTTTCGCCGTCGCAACGTGCATTGCATTTCAGGAGCGATAGCTAGAGAACGATTTCCAGTCCTCAGCAAATAGTGAAACTAGTGTTTAGATTACTTAAATTTTATATTTTAAATGTTGCTAGCTTTAATTGATCTTTCCTTAAGCTAAAATGGCTTTAAAATGCACAAAATAAGGGCCTTTGACCAAGTTTTAAGTGGTTTGACCTAGGCTTTTGACCATTTGACCATTTAGCATTTAAATAAGCTTTTAACTTAACAAAAAAAAAGCAGCTGAAACAGAGGTGCTGGCCGAGAGCTTCATAGAGAAAAAAAAAACATTTCAACCTTCCAATCGATCAATCTTCGCGTGAGCTCGTACGGGGTGATTTCTGAGGCAACTAGCGTTGTTTTCCTAGCGACTAGGAGTACCTGAGGTGAGGGAATCATGTTATTTGCTCATTTAAATGTTAAGTGTATCAACTTTGCAATTTTTTAGATTTTATCCGTAGATTGTCGTTTAAATCGTTTTGATGCTTCTAGAATGTTCCTTGGCTATTGTAGAACGTGTATTTATAGCTTTGTAATATTTTCTATGGTTAAATGTTGAGATTGCAATTTAATTTGGATGTTGAATAGTGTTTTGTGAATAGTAAAACCTTGAAATGTTGAAGTTGCGTTGTTATGCTTTCCGTTGATGTAGAAATGTGCTAGGAATGCTAGAATGCCTAAATGCATGGTTTTTTTGGGTTGCGTAGTGGAAAACACGAGAATTATGCCTTTGGGAAAGTCGGGATCGTTTAGGTCGACTTTAGCGTTTTCTCGTTTTGCGTGTTGGCATTGTATCGGGAGGCCATGGAAGCACTTTTGGTGCGATTATGGCGTTGGTTGGGTGTTTGGTTGATATAGTTGTAGTTCAAACGAGAAAGGGAGAAATCGGGGCTTTGTGCGAGTTCTAGGGTAAAGTAAGGTTTCGGGGTCTTTAGACGCGCCTTATGGTGACCTAGGAGGTTTGGTGAAGTCGGTTTCCAGAACTTGTGGCTCGTTTGGAAATGGTAGGGTTTTGATAGTTGGGGCCGGTTTGTGTTTTTGTGTGTTTTCTTGACTTTATGCCTATAGAATGCTTAGGATTGTTTGAAATACTTGTTTGAATTGATTTGGATTGAAATGCTTATCAATTGCTGCTATTGCGTGCGAGAGTAACCTACTTTGTTATTCTCCCACGTGTGGCTTTATCGCTTGTTTATCGCCTTGTATCGAGTCTTGCATTGCATAGTGTCTTGCGCGTGAGTGATGGGCCTCTCTGGGTAGCCTTGGGTTGCCAGTGTTGGTTGTTCTAGCTCCGCTGCTATTCCCTTTCTCACTTGGGTTGCCTCCCAGGGAGATTTGGGTTGTAGGTTGATGGATACTTCCGGGGTATTCCAAACTGGTGTTATAAGGTGGTTTGGGCCGGCGCGTTGTCATCGAATCCTTGAATGAAAGTTGCTCGTGAAAAGAGTATCGTATCCTTTGAATGAATGTTTATAGTCTCTAATGTTTGCCTTGTTATAATATTGGCTTGTTTGGATCTTTAAATGATAATTGTATGCATTGCTTGGCTAATTGCATTGCATACTCCTCTCATCTCCGTCCTTGAGACCAATTGCCCTCGCTGAGCAATAGTTTTTGCTCATTCCTCTCTATACTATCTTTTTACAAGAGTAGTTGAAGTAGACCCTATCGAGGTAATTGAGGAGGAGGAATAGGTAGAGGTGTTCCCGTGATTGCACTTCTTTGCTTTGCTGGTGGTTGGTTGCCAGATTTTGTGCGAGCCTTGCTTGATATGTATATTGATTGGATGTCGCTTAATTTTGAGGCTTGTAGCCTTGTATGTATTTTCTGGTTTGAGGCCTCTACGGTCTTATGTTGTATAAGTTGGAAGAATGTAAAAGTTGTAAACTTATTCCCTTGTGACTAGTACGGAAATGCATGCTAATGGAGTTGATTAGTGGCATAAATACTTGTGTAGTATGCATGGCATTTTGGTTTGGAAAGTTGGTTAATAAGAGAATGTATATTGTAAAGAAAGTCGGCTTGTTTTGATTATTTTATGGCTTTCGCAAGTATTATATTGATTTTAGGGTTTTCGGATCGTCCGCGGTACAGGGGAGACTCCGTCCGTGTGTCGGGTCCGGGCTTGGCCTTTTGCGGGGTCGGGTCGGGGCGTGACAATAACATTCGATTTCACCTGGTCAACAATTTTACGCAAAGACCCCTTTGATTCCAAGCAATTTAACAAGATTATTCAAAATTCTTCAAATTTTATCTATTCTAATCACTACCCTAGGTTCAATAGCTCCTATGGCATCAATAGATAGCATAAAACCAAGCATAGAATCAACTTTGGACAAAACCCCTAGAAACTTCTATTAATCATCATCCAAAATTTGATCCTTTGTATTATTTCATTAACCAAGCATTTCAACTACACAAAACAAGTCCATAAGGCATGTAGACTGTGAAACCCCATATTTTACCTTTGCATAGAATTGCTTGTTTTGATTTGTTTTTGTGTTAAATGAGTTAGAATGCGCTAATTCTGTTATTTATATTCCTATTACATGCTATGTGTGCATTTATGAAATTTTTATCAAAATCAGCATCGGAAATTTTATAGTCGATTTTTGTAAATAGTATTTTTGAAACACGTCTGCTATAATTTTGAAACTGGTCTTTTCAGGGTTTGAAAACCTAGTCCTCGGATATTAATAGACCCATGTTTGATAAAAATTGATTCTTAAATGGAATAGAAATTTAAATAGACTTTTCGTGTAAAAAATAGTGTTTTTGAGCCAAATAGTGATTTATTCTAAATCCGATTCTCGCATTGACTTTCGTTGACCTAGTATATATTAATATAAATGTATTTATATGTGGTATTAAATGATTTTAGATTAATTGGGCATTCAAAAGACATTTGAAAATAAATAATATGACTTTTCATCTTCTTTTGCAAAAAATGAGTTTTATACCCTAGTTGTATGTATATGTATGCATATAAAATTTGTTGTCACCAAAATTTAGTTGACTAAATATAGTAAATATAGTATTTCTACTTGTTTGAGCAAAAATAGTCTAAAAGACAATTAAAAGACTAAAATTACAATTAAAAGACTAAGTAAATCAACTTGGAGTTTTTATATTTTGTTGACTTGAGCTTATATCATCAACACACATTGAAAACAACACAAAACACCTCCAAAAACACCTAGATGGCCAAAAATGCAAAGGGAAGCAAATAGAAGCCATTTTGTTCAAGTTTTCAAGTAATTTCTTCATAGATTTTGCAATTGAAGTCCAAATCACTTCATTCAAAGCTTGATTTTGCTTTTTAGGAATCCATTATACCTATTTCTAACCTTAGTTTTCATAAAATATGAGAGAAAAATTCTAGATCTCAAAATGCTATTTTATGTCATTTTTATATAATTGAATTTTTATCCGATGAAATGTTAAATTGTTGTTAGATTAATGCTCAGTGGATGCCAAGGATCATTTATATGGGTTTATATAAGTTTTGAACGGTTGTAGCATGTATTTCTATTTTTCAGGTATTAAAATTGGTTTTTGAGTTCATTGTTGAATAATTGTTGTTGTAGTGGTTGGAATAGTAATGTTGTAATGCCGAATTTTTGATTGTGATGTCGTGGCAAAAGTCCAAAAAATTCAGCCTTAGTGCATTGCGGAATTAGGGTTGTCGGGCTTGTTTTGGATGGATTATTATTGGTTTCCGAGGGGGCTAATGTAGTTGCATGTGTGGGTGAGTGATAGAAAGTGGTTTGGAGTTCGTTGGATTAGTAGATTGTAAGTTATGATTGTTAGAAGTTTGTGTGATTTTTCTTTAAAATGTTGATATATTGTGTTTGGGTGTTTGGGTGTTTGGGTAGTGTTTGAGTGATTAATTCTTAGGTTGTTGTTGATTAGATTTGGGATTGAATGTGTGGTTTAATGCATGTGAGTTGGATGACCTACTTTATCATCTAACTTAGTTGTTTAGTTGCTAATTGATTAATTGATGTTATGTCATTGAAATGAAGTTAATTGATTGATTATTGATGATGTCGGGAGATAGACAACCTACTTTTGTTGTCCTTCCATGATATGAATGTTTATTATTATTTTAATGAGTCTTGATAATTGTGTGCCACCTCTCGGGCAGCATCGAGCTGTTGGGTTGATAACAGTTGACTATCATAGACTACCATCAGCTCGCATGGGTGGAGATGCCATGGAGGGATGGGCTAGATGAGGTACCTCGGGTATGTATTATGGGAGTTATAAGAAGATGGTTGAGATCATGATGGCGTATGGAGCTACACCAACTAGAGTATTTTTTCTCAATTGAATGGTTATTTATATGGTTTGAGATGAAATGTTGATGTTAATGATGTTTAATGTGTGTTTACTGCTCAAAGGATGATTTCCAAGGGGTATAGTAAATGCTTTTAAAAGATCTATCGAATTCTCACTGGGCTTGTTTTATATAAGCTCACTCTCATTCATTTTCTGCATTCAGGTGTTACTGAGCCAGACTTTGTGTACGTTCCTCAAGAAGCTGAGTATATGCCTTATGTGGAGGAGTCTTATGTGCCGGAGTCATATCCATGAGTTTGACTTAGTTTTTGTAGTATGATGTATTGTATAACTTACTTAAAGATAAATGCTTATATAAATCTGGTTTAATAGTCTTTCTGTTGAACATGATTAGATTGCTAGACTGGTTTATAATCTACTTTCCAAATGTACGAGGTAGCCTATGTATGATGTTGGAACGGAGGCGTATAACTTATGGATGAATTGTTGAAAGAATGTTTAATATAGGGAAATGGTTGTGTTTATGTTGTTGAGACGGTTGTGGAGGTGTTGTTGATATTTGGAGTTGGTTGTATGAAGTTATAAAGGGTTGGGTTAAAGCCCTGAGGTACGTGTTACAGTCGTTATACTGCCGAAATTCCGTTGCGTCTTGACTGATCGTAAGGGGGGTTGAGTTGGGGCGAGACATAGACACTCTATTATACAAGATTCAAGCATTTTATAAGCTAATATTAACAAATCTAAGAATTTATAAACTTGGCATAAACATTTAAAATGCAATTAAATGCAAAAGTCCTCACCAAAACTAGGTTGTGAACACTTGGGAGAGCTAGAAATCACTTGGTTGAAGCTTGGAAAAGCAAGATTTGAGCCCAAAGTAAGAATTTTCTTTTTCCTTTATTTTTTCTTGGCCTTCGCCCAACTCCATCTTTTATCTCTTTTTTTCTTTTGTTAAGCTTATATGTGTGTATATATGTTATATGTATATAAATATAAGAATTGGGCCTTGGGTTGGGCTTCTAATTCTTAATTTAAGTGATAGTTAATTGCCCAAAATAATCCTAGAACATCTAATGGCCCAATTAAAAAGTCTAAGTAAAATTATTATTCATTACGTAATATTATTCACTCAGACCTTTTCCGAAATGCTCGAAATTAAATTTTTTCGATGGACGTACCTTAGAAATAGTTTAAATAAGGTAAATGTGTATGCCAAATAATTAAATAAAATAATTTAAAAAGTACTTCGGGCTCGGAGCTCTTTAAGCAAAATATATAATTTAAGTAAATAATGCAAGAAATTAAATATAATTAATGCAACTATCGAAGTGATAGGTTATTTATTTTATATAAATAGATTAAATACAATTTGCACATTTTTATGAAACATGAATAGTATTCTAGCTAATATATGTAATTTACTAAAGTAGACACATAATTGCATTCAAACATTTAATCACATATTTAACTATATGCAGACAAATACTATTTACTACATGCTGGATCTGGGTGCCACACTTTCCCCCTTAAACAAAATTGCATTATCGCAATTCTTTTTACAAAGAACTCGACATCGGAAACCAAAATTCTAGCTCAAGTGTGGCACCGAAAGCATCGAGTGTTGAGCCTTGAATAACTTCCCGGTAAAATTCCCGAAGGAAACCACCAATCATGTCTGCTGAAAATGAATACCGCCGTGAATTCTAATAGGAAGTCCAAGGAGAGCTCACACAAGAAATTCCAAGCTATAGCACTAAAGAAATTCCAATGAAAATACCGGAACCAAGTAGAATACCCAAGTATCAATTAAGAACCCCATTTATAAATTTCGCAGATAACATCAAATAGGAAATCCAACAGAAACCCCAGTTATGAATATCACATGAAAATGCCAAGAATGGATACTGGGTAAATATTTCAAGTAGAAATCTTCCAAATAGAAATCCTAGAGAAAACCACCAAAGGTAAATATTGAGCAAGATTACCAATAAGTACTCCAAGCCAGAAATCTGGATACAACGCCGAAGAAAATACCCAATGAGAAGTCCAACTAGAAGTACCAAATAAAGAGTGCTAAGAAGTATTCCGATAGCTGAATTCCAATATCCAATACCGAATTGAATGCACCAAAAGAATTCCAAGGAAGAATACCCAAAATGAATTCCCGATATAAACCCCGATAAGCATCTGATCAATTATACCCCCTTTTTGTTGATTCACATCTTCAAGTAAGCTGCTACTGGTCATCTTTTTATAGGGAAGAGTTTACTTACCAATGAAAAGGGTAATACATGTATGCATGGAGTGGAAAACATATAAAATACACGTACTTCACAAATATACAACATAGAGGCACAGATAATCACATATTCACACATAGCAATTGTTATTCACTTATTGCACAAATAAGTCACATAGGTACACATATGGTCACATAACAACACGTATCACATGTTCTTCATATTTCACACAAATATAACATATAGGAACACATTTTCACTCAAGCAAACACAAGCCCACATGCAAGAACATGCCTATTCAAAACACACTTCATATGCATGCATTCGAGATTCACTACCCAACAGACTGAGGACCTTGTTCCGGCTGAGATCTAACTAAGCTCTAATACAATCTGTAATACCCCGATCCCTCACGAGACCGGAGCCCCAATCCAAATACCGAAGTCACGAAGACGAGGAAAAACGGATAGAGTTTTTCCTGTTTCTAGGCCTATCCACAATGCTGCCCACAGAAGAAATAACCACAACAGCTATATACAAACATTTATAACATAACCTCCCAAGTCTAAAAGGCCATCCGAGCCTTTCTACTACAACAAAATTAAAGCATACAAGCATGCATTATCACTAGCTTTTGAAATTCTATGTTTTAAAATCGCTTATCTTACTACTCTAATCTTATCTACTTCATTTTCTTAGATTTTAAGTCAATCCACCAACTTCCATTTAACCCCATATAGGCATGCAAGATATCCAGGCAATTAAGTAAAACTCTAAGTTATTACAAGCCAACTACTATCTATCAAATCATACAAGACTTAAACTTGACGTTATAATCTTTCAGGACATCATAACAACATACAAGATTATTTAATCTTCAAAGTAAATACAAAGCTATAAATTCAACTAAGCCTCTAGTTTACAATATGTATAGTCACGAGTAAACATTACTTCAATGCAAGGATGCCCAAACAACTTGAGCACTTCAATTCCTTCGCGCTAAACCTGAAATATTAGAAAGAGGGGAGTGAGCAACCACAGTTGCCTAGTGAGGGAGGGGAATAGATATTCGGGGAGTTTTGAAAACCCTTCATGCAATGCATATAAAACATAGTCGAATATCCAGAAGAAATATTCTAGTTTAAAACAAATAATAAAGTCAAGTACCACATTTTAAAGGACTATATATATTCGAGCATTAACTACATTGAACTATCTAAAGACAATAACGTAATCTCAATGAACTCAATTAATTTATTAGACCAATGCACAATACACAACTAACTAGTAGCCATTAAAGAAGATATCCAAACAAGAGAAGACAAATGCAACAAGTAACTGGAGATTACAATATCAAATCAATGAGCTATTCGAGTAAACAAGCTAGATAACACACATGCAAAGGAATACAAGCAATGGTAACTCTCCAAGGACTTAAGGCCCAAGCGAGAGTTACATAATAAAATGATACAATTCAATAACCCTTATCACTCCAATTCCTCGAACCACCAACATGAACCACGAACTCAATCTCGATATGTCGGCATCCCAAACACCAATGGGTACTCTGGATGTACCCAATATCTACTACCCAGCAACCTTTGCCAATCTCCAGACAAGGCGAATGTGGGAATAGCTACGGAGAAAGGGCAACCAACTCTAGCAAAAACGATGTTGCACAGAGAGGCCCATCACATCCGTGCGGACGATAAGGTTGTGCAACCATCGATTTGATAACACAAGTAGCAAAAATAATAGCAATATAACAATATAAGTCGATAAACACATAATCGAGGGACAACAAAGTAGGTTGCCCTCACATGAAATTTACAATATATAAACACATAATAGTCATTAAAACCATTGAAAGAGAACTCCAAACAACCACCAACCTTAAAACCAACTTTGACACTATTTTCCCTTTGGCCACCAATTCAATCTTGAGCACACACGAAACATAGATTACACTATCCACAAACTAACTATGCCACACTTTTAGGGACACATTATGGCACCATTTGAAGCTATGAAAACCCGTTTTTAACTATATTAAACACAAAAGCTCCGAAGGTCCCGAGGTCCATTTGAACTACAAGTACCTAAACCACCCCTCAATTTGATGCCATAAAAGCACTTTAAGTACTACTTCAACTAATAAACACTAACTATAACATTCGATTTCACCCGGTCAACAATTTTACGTAAAGACCCCTTAGATTCCAAGCTAGTTTAAGAAGATTATTCAAAATTCTTCAAATTTTATCTATTCTAATCACTATACTAGGTTCAATAGTTCCTATGGCATCAATAGATCACATAAAACCAAGCATAGAATCAACTTTGTACAAAAAACCTAGAAACAGTAATTCATCATCTTCCAAAATTTGAACCTTTGCAAAATTTCATTAACCAAGCATTTCAACTATACAAAACAAGTCCATAAGGCATGTAGACACTATATTATACAAGATTAAAGCATTTTATAAGCTAATATTAGCAAATCTAAGAATTTATAAACTTGGCATAAACATTTAAAATGCAAGTAAATGCAAAAATCCTGACCAAAACTAGGTTGTGAACACTTGGAGAAGTCTTGGGAGAGCTAGAAATCACTTGGTTGAAGCTTGGAAAAGCAAGATTTGAACCCTACGTAAGAATTTTCTTTTTCCTTTTCTTTTTTATTGGCCTTCGGCCATCTCCATCTTTTCTCTCGTTTTTTTCTTTTGTTAAGCTTATATGTGTATATATGTTATATGTATATACATATAAGAATTGAGCCTTGGGTTGGGCTTCTAATACTTAACTTAGGTGATAGTTAATGGCCCAAACCAATCCTAGAACATCTAATGGCCCAATTAAAAGTCTAAGCAAAATTACTATTCATTACGTAATACTATTAACTCAAACTTTTCTCGAAATGCTCGAAATGAAATTCTTTCGATGGACGGACCTTAGAAATAGTTTAAATAAGGTAAAAATGTATGCCAAATAATTAAATAAAATAATTTAAAAATCACTCCGGACTCAGAGCTCTTTAAGCAAAATTTTAAATTTAAGTAAATAATGCAGGAAACTAAATCTAATTAATGCAACTATCGAAGTAATAGGTTATTTATTTTACATAAATAGATTAAATATAATTTGCACATTTTTAAGAAACTTAAATAGTATTCTAGCTAATATATGTAATTTATTAAAGTAGACATATAATTGCATTCAAACATTTAATCACATATTTAAATATATGCAGACAAATACTATTTACTACATGCTGAAGCTGGGTGCCACAACTAGCCCCATGGAATGCTCCGTCAGTGCGGGCTCACTTCACCTTCGCTACACTTCTGTTCCACTTGACACTTTACTTGTCGGCTTCACTTATCACTCTGCTGGGTAAACTCCGTGTGTACCCCAAATTCCTATGACCCATGTCCATGGAACGCTCCATCTATATGACTAAGGAATAGTCCACGATGGGTTAGCATCCACTGGTAAGCCCTCTGCTGCCCAGTGAATGATTACCACATCTGGGCTGACGCTTAAGGTTGCAACCTTCGTTACGCTGAATACTTGTTAGCACTGTTAGTTCACTTGAGACAGTTTATAGCACATAACACGTTGGCACTTTGAAGCCCTTAGACATTTGAAAAATAATAAATGCATGTAAGTGAGAAGTGACAAAAGTGGTCACTCTCATGCACATTATCATTTTCGTGCTCTAGTATCAACAAACGTGCATTAAACTACTTTGAACTACTAAATATGTTATTATGATACTCTTATATTCACTAATTTACGTTCATTCACGAACATTTCACTTGGCATGTACGGGGTTCTAACACATCTAAATTAACTAAACACATTAATTTCACTTTAATTTCTAAGCTAAAACATATAATCCTCTTAACTAGATAAGTTCAATTCAATTTCTAACAAGTATTCTAACTTTCTTTATATTGGCCCTTTATATTTCTTAACGAATTAGCAACCCAACAAGCATCGAGGTAATACTACGAGTTCACTAAACATTCATCCACCATTTATGAACCACAACTAAGCTTTGAAAACACACACGACTCAAATTACACAAAAGGCCCCTTTGTCCATTACACTACAACACCCTAATCCACTCACGAAAACAATGCCATAATCGAACCATAATCATTAACTAACACATCTAGCACTAACCAACACCCCTAGACATACCCGGTCAACAAAACACATACATGGCCTCTTTATGTTCAAACCAACATTATCAAATTCTAACCATGTTCTAGCCATTTCATGCATCATTATAGCTTCAAGGACATTTATGGCACCCTTTAAAAGCATTAGAACCATTACAACACAAACTTGAAAAAAAGCACTATTCATTATCTTCTCCAATGAACCACTTGCAAAAATACATACAAGCTCTATCTACACATGTAATTAAAGCTCAAAAGTTTACTCTAGTATGTCTCTATCTACTAAATCATGCATTAGAACCTTTAAAATCAACATATAACAACAATCTCACAAATTTGGTATAACAATAAATCAATTAAAAATGCCACAAATATGAATCCCTCACCTTGAACAAGCTAGAAATGGAAGAGATATTGCTTGAAACACTTGAAATCCCTTTGGATTAGCTCACACATTCAAACTGTCACGCCCCGACCCAACCCCCAACTAAAGGTTAAGTCGGACCCGACACACAGACAGAGTCTCCCCTGTACCGTGGACATTCAGAAAACCTGTAAACTTGCAAATAAGGTAACAACAAGGTGAACAAACTTTTCATGGCTATATAAATAAAGATTCAAGGCCATCCGAGCCTTGAAGCAAACAACAATTCCAAAACCACACAAGCATGCAAGAACTTTGTTTACAACATAGTCTAGTAGCTATGACATTCTAGGATATCAATAAAACATAATGAAAAGGTAAAACATTTCTACCATAAGCCATTCACTCCCAAGCATGCAAGGAAATAAAAGCAGGAATAAAAGTTATTACAAGACATGGCTTCCAATTCGACACCACAATCTACTATCCTTCAACTTTACACAACAAACATATACATAGCCCTTAGGCAACAAAATAGGACATAAAATAAACAGTTGAGCCTCCACAAAGCAGCAAGAATTTAAACCACCTTAGGCTATCAGGCACAGCAACTAAGGTAAAGGATCAATCTGAACTTCCTCCTCCTCAACTAACTCAACAAGCTGGGGATCACCCTCAGCGTCTCCTGAAACATATATCGAGGTATGAGCAACCACTGTTGCCTAGTGAGGGATATAGTCTTGGGGCGTGCAATGCAACAGATAAAACAATTATACAACAATAACACTTAGACAGTTAAAGAAACAATGATAACTCAAATAACCACATATTTAAAGGATACATTTCACAAACCCCTATACACCAATCTTCACTGGTCTTCATTCACGATCCACGAACCACGAACCACGAGCACGATCACGATAAGCCGGCATAATCCCCAAACACTCTAGTGGGTGTACTCCGGATGTACCCCGATAATCCTATGACCCAACATCCCCTAGCAATCTCTAGACCAGGCGAATGAGGGACTAGGGCACGGAGTTTGAATATCCACCGGCAAGCCCTCTGCCGCCCAGCCGATATTCAACATATCCGCCCCTGACACTATGGTTGCGCAACCACTATGCAATGCACTTAACAAAGACAAGTTAATAGCAATAATATAAGCATTAACACATAGGAGGATCAACAAAGTAGGTTGACCTCGATGCAATTAGAATGGAAGCAATTATATAAGCTAATAAGCAGTTTACAAAGGAACATATACAAAATAAGCATAGAATCATACCAAAAGCTCCAAATCAACTTGAAACCACATATAAACACTTAAGGAGTCATGCCATGGGTTTAGAAGTGTGAGTCAACCGAAATTGCACCTAAACCCCTTTGTTTTTCAAACTATTTCTCTTCCAAACCAAGGTTAATGATTCCATTTTCAAGGGAAACTCTCCCAAGCTTCTAACTAACCCTCAAGGTACCCTCTCAACCCTCTAACTCATTCAAATGCCCGCGATTACCCTGAAAGCCCCAAATTCCCTCTTATGGCTTTAAACTACACATACCTTATCCGGGCCTCAAACAAGGGATATCAAAGCTTCTATAGCACCTAGGTAGCCTAAGAATACTAGAAGTGAAGCCCGAATTCACCCGGATTCACATTAACCCCGAAAGCCCCAATTTAAAGTCGACTATTTTTCGTTTTATGCGAATCTAAAGCAATGTAAGTGCATGGGGCTATTAGACTCCCTTCACTAGCACCTAAGACATCTATTAGAAGCATTGAATCAAGTTAAAACGCGCGATTTCACAAAACCCTAGAATTCCCGTCACTATTCACCCTAAAAATCAAACTAACGATTCTAACCGTTTAAAAGTGAAACGATGGCTTAAATGTGTTCCCTAGCATTCATATACAAGGTATAATGGCATAGATAATCAATACAATAACATATAAACACATTCTCAACAAATCAAGAAAACAGCAACTATTTAGAAATGCGAAAATAGGCCGTGAAATCTCTCACCAAAGCACGTAGGAGCACCTAGGAAGCTTGCAAACACCCTACACTAGTTGCTCAAGGCTTGGAGTGGCTTGAAATGAAGGATTGAAGAGCAATTTTTCCTCCTAAAGCTGCTGCAATGTTTCGGCCCTGCTACAGTGCCAATTCAGCGTCTATTTTTTTTGTTTGCTATATGAGCTAAAATGTGAGTTGTGTTGGCTTTATAAAAGGTGGGGTCTAGTTTGGGTGTTTAAGTGGCTTCTAAAATGCGCGTAGTAAGCTTAAAAACGAGCCTAAGGTGAAACATGTGTGCTAGTTAATTCTCTAAGTTAGTTACGTAACACTATTCATTCAACTACAAAAATCATTTTCTAAACGAGCTATCCTATCGCCTCTAGCTCAATTGCACATTTTTCCCACTACTTTAACAATTAATATGATTTAATAAAAATGCTAATTAACTAATAGAATGCAGTTTAAAAATGAAGTGAATAGTAACTTAAGAAGGCAGTTAATAAGACATAGAAAGAGATGCGCAAACAAAGGATGCAACAGTAATTAAATGCATGGCTAAATCTCGAGCGTCACATCCTCTCCCCCTTAAACTAATTGCGTCCACGCAATTCTTACATGATTCGGCGAATAACTCTGGATACCGCTCCCGCATCTGATCCTCTCTCTCCCACATCGCATCCTCTACGCCATGATGATCCCACAGAACTTTAACCATCGGAATGCTTTTAGTCCTCAGCTCCTGAACTTTCTGATCAACAATTCGAAGAGGTTTCTCTATATAGGTCAAAGTTTCACTGATCTCTAGCGGTTCTGGCTCAAGTATGTGAGAGGGATCTGGCTGATACTTCCGAAGCATAAAAACATGGAAGACATCATGAATTCTGCCCAGACTGGGAGGTAAAGCTAAACAGTAAGCCAATTCACCAATAGTTTCAGTTATCTCAAATGGTCCCACATATCGAGGACTGAGTTTACCCCCTTTACCATGTCGAATCAAACCCTTGCGAGACGAGATTTTCAGAAATACTCGATCCCCTACAACAAATTTCAGATCACGACGGCGTCTATCTGCATAACTCTTTTGTCGGCTCTGTGCTGTAAGCATTCTTTTTCTGATAAGTTGCACATGATCAATCATTTTGTTCATTTCAGGTAAGAGAGTAGGGTCGACCGTCTTCATTTCACCAACATCATCCCAGTAGAGAGGAGACCGGCATTTACGCCCATACAGTGCCTCATAAGGTGCCATACCAATAGTAGCTTGATAACTATTGTTATAGGCAAACTCTGCGAGTGGCAAATACTTCTCCTAACTCTTACCGACATATCCTCGAGGATTAACATAGTTCTCTCGGATTGACCATTTGTCTGAGGATGATAAGCTGTACTGAAATTCAAAGTCGTGCCCAAAGCTTTCTGAATCTTCTACCAGAACTGAGATGTGAATCTGGGATCTCTATCTGACACGATACTCTTTGGAATTCCATGAAGTCGGACAACATTCTCAATATACAACTCTACCAGTTTATCAAGAGAATCAGACTTCTTTTTAGCAATGAAGTGAGAAGTCTTGGTCAATCTATCCACAACAACCCAAACTAAGTCATTACCCTTCGAAGACCTCGGTAAATCAGAGACAAAATCCATGGTAATATGATCCCATTTCCAAACAGGAATAACCAAAGGCTGCAACAACCCTGCAGGCCTCTGATGCTCCGCTTTAACTTTCTGACAAGTAAGACATCGAGCAACATAGTCAGCAATTTCTCTCTTCATATTATTCCACCAGAAATTCTGCTTCAAATCTTTATACATTTTAGTACTACCTGGATGGATAGTATATCTGGAACTGTGTGCCTCAGCAAGAATATCCTTCTTCAAAGTTGGGTCACTTGGAATACATATTCTACCTTTGAATTTGAGAATACCATCGTCGTGCAGTTTGAAATCCGACTCTCCCCCTTTAGAATTCTCTAAGACTTTCAATAATTGAAGATCAGCCTGTTGAGCTTCTCGAATCCTGGATAATAATAGAGATTGAATCTGCAAACTTGTGAATTGAATACCAGAATCTGAAGTATTAGGCTTCCATAAGCATAATTCTTCCATGAATTCCCAATTCTTGATAATCAAGCTAGCAACAGTAGCCTTTCGGCTCAAAGCATCAGCAACAATATTAGCCTTACCCGGAAGATAGTTAATAGTGCAGTTATAGTCCTCAAGTAATTCCAGCCAACGCCTCTGCCTCATGTTCAACTCTTTCTGTGAAAATAGATATTTCAAGCTCTTATGATCTGTAAAGATTTCAAACTTGTTGCCCCAGAGATAATGACGCCATTTCTTTAATGCAAGAATGATAGCTGCAAGCTCAAGATCATGAGTCGGATAGTTGAGTTCATAAGGTTTTAGTTTCCTGGAAGCATAAGCAATAACCCTGCCATTCTGCATCAATACACAACCCAGACCTTCCTTCGAAGCATCACTATAGATCACCAAATTATCATAACCCTCAGGTAAAGCAAGAATAGGAGCTGTAGTCAATCTCTTCTTCAATTCCTGGAAGCTGGCCTCGCATTTATCACTCCAGTCAAATACTGTTTTCTTCTGAGTAAGTTGAGTTAAAGGCCCTACAATCTTAGAGAAATCCTTGACAAACCTCCGATAATACCCAGCGAAACCAAGGAAGCTACGAATTTCTGTTACAGTTTCAGGTCGTTTCCAAGATAACACCACTTCAATCTTCGCTGGATCAACAGAAATACCATCCTGCGAGATAATATGGCCAAGAAAAGCAACTTGCTTAAGCCAGAATTCACATTTGCTAAACTTTGCAAATAACTGATGCTCCTGAAGAGTCTGCAACACAATTCTGAGATGCTGTTCATGATCCGCCTCAGATTTAGAATAAACAAGAATATCATCAATGAATATGACCACAAATTGGTCCAGATAAGGACGGAATACCCTCTGCATTAAATCCATGAATGCGGCGGGAGCATTAGTAAGACCAAACGGCAAGACAACAAACTCATAATGGCCATATCGAGTTCGGAAAGCAGTTTTAGGAACATCATCTTTCTTAATCCTCAACTGATAATAGCCTTGCTTCAGATCGAATTTAGAGAATACCCTAGCGCCTTGCAACTGATCAAATAACTCTTCAATTAAAGGCAAATGATATTTATTTTTGATGGTTACCTGATTAAGACCCCGATAATCAATGCATAGGCGAAGAGATCCGTCTTTCTTTTTAACAAATAAGACTGGCGCACCCCAAGGCGAAGAACTCAGCTGAATGAATCCCTTCTCAAGCAGGCCCTGCAATTGAACTTTCAATTCCTGCATTTCGGGTGGAGCCATTCTATACGGAGTCCTAGAGATAGGTAAAGTCCCCGGCAGTAAGTCAATCATGAACTCTATCTCTCTATCAGGTGGTAACCCAGGTAATTCCTCCGGAAAGAACCCCGGAAACTCCCTCACGATAGGTACATCATTCAATTTCAATTGATCCACAGGTTGATTAATCAAATAAGCAAGATAAGCCTCACAACCCTTGCTCAATAATTTAGATGCTCTAATAGAAGAAATAATAGGAGTTCCCGTAGATTTCCTACTACCAACTATTTTAAGTACAGGCTGGTCAGGCATTTCTAGATACACAATCTTCTTTCTACAATCAAGCTGGGCATAATATTTACTTAACTAGTCCATCCCCAATATAATTTCAAAGTCATTGAAGGGTAGGATAATCAAATCAGCAGGAAAAACACGACCCTCAATAAAAATACTACATGCTCTGCAAATAGATCTAGTAACAAACTTCGGACCCATAGGAGTATAAACCACAATCTCATGCAACAGTTTATCATGTTTCAGTTTAGCATTTTGTGCACAAGTAGGAGTAATAAAAGAATGTGAAGCCCCGGAATCAATTAAAACCTTAACTGATTGATCATTAAGAAGAAAAATACCTTCTACCACAGCGGTAGTATCCGGAAGCTCCTCAGCATCCAAAGCAAATACACGGGCCTGACCTCGTGGTGGTGGTGCTGCAGCTGGTGCCCTGGTCTGAGAGTTCTGAGCTGACGTCTGACCTCTAGGGTTCTTAAATTTCTGACAGTCTTTAACCCTGTGCTGATCACTACCGCAACCTGTACATTTGTTATGTTTCTTCCAACAAACATCCTCAGTGTGGCCCTGGCGCTGACAGAAGCTGCACTGCTGGTGACGTCTTGCAACAGTGCCTCCCGAAGGAGCTCTGTAAGTAGAGGTAGCTGAACTACCCTGCTGCGAATGGGAAACTACTGGACAGAATTGACTCTGAGTCTGACTCTGAACTGGTCGTGTCTGAATCTAAGTAGGCCCTGTATAACTCTGAGTTTGCCTCGGCTGTGAACTCTGCCCAACTGATATAGCTTGCCCCTGGTACCCTTGACTCTGAGACTGAAACCGTTTACTCGATTGACTGGTCTCGGCTAACACATCGGCCTTGCGTTTCTCATATATCGAGGCGGCTCGGACTACTGCAGCATAGTTAGGAAAATCATTTGCAGACAAATTCAGCATAATATCCCTCCTCAAACCCAGGATGAACCTCTGGATCTTCATGTCCTCCGGCTGTATCAAAGCTGGCGCATAACGGGAAAGCCGGGTAAAAGTAGCCTCATATTGATCTACTGACATACTCCCCTATTTCAAGTTTATGAACTCTGATTGACGCCTCTCGCGGGCAACCACTGATATGTACTTGTCTCGGAATTCTCGGACAAAGTCGGCCCACGAATGATGAACCCCCTCGGCTTCCCATTTCTCACTGACGGTACGCCACCAATCTTCAGCATCACCCTCGAGAAGGAAAGTGGCATAAGTAATCTTCCTGTCATCATGGCACTCGAGTATTGCTGCCACTCTCTCAAACTTCCTCAGCCACATCTCAGCCTTCATATCGTCCGGTTCTCCAAAGAAAGTATAGGCCCCATGATGAATAAACCGATCATACAGATTCCCTCCGGTAGGGCCACTACCTCCGGCTCTCGCAGCCTGATTACCTCCAACGATCCCTGGCTGACCCTGCTGTGTCACAAACTGGGCGATAGTGTTCATAGCAATGGCCATCGTGGCCAAGATCTGTGCAGTGCTCGGTTCTTGAACCTGCGGTGCATTTTCTGCCACCTCAGCTTCTTGCCCATGAACCCCCTCTAGTTCTCCACCAATATCCTGATTCTCAGTACGACGGCGGGGCCCCATCTCGAATAGCTAGAATGCAAAGTGTTATGACAGGTATACATATGTATATATGCAATTTCTAAGTAAACACATAAAGAAAAGTCCAAATAGATTCACATAAAGTCAAGTACATAGAAGTTCAAATAAATATTCCACATTCTTGAAGTACACATAAATCACTAGATCATACTTGACATCCTAGACTCTTGATATTCTATTTCCATGATAGCATGTTCATTCCTAATTCAAATTTCACTTAGGCAAATCAAAATCAAAGACTCATGCATTCACAAGGTCACATAACAAATCTCTACCCACAGACCGAGAAATTTAACCCGGCTTCATGCAATCTATAGCTCTGATACCACTTAAATGTCACGCCCCGACCCGACCCCCAACTAAAGGTTAAGTTGGACCCGACACACGGACAGAGTCTCCCCTGTACTGTGGACATTCAGAAAACCTGTAAACTTGCAAATAAGGTAACAACAAGGTGAACAAACTTTTCATGGCTATATAAATAAAGATTCAAGGCCATCCGAGCCTTGAAGCAAACAACAATTCCAAAACCACACAAGCATGCAAGAACTTTGTTTACAACATAGTCTACTAGCAATGACATTCTAGGATATCAATAAAACATAATGAAAAGGTAAAACATTTCTACCATAAGCCATTCACTCCCAAGCATGCAAGGAAATAAAAGCAGGAATAAAAGTTATTACAAGACATGGCATCCAATTCGACACCACAATCTACTATCCTTCAACTTTATACAACAAACATATACATAGCCCTTAGGCCACAAAATAGGACATAAAATAAACAGTTGAGCCTCCACAAAGCAGCAAGAATTTTAACCACCTCAGGCTATCAGGCACAGCAACTAAGGTAAAGGATCAATCTGAACTTCCTCCTCCTCAACTAACTCAACAAGCTGGGGATCACCCTCAGCATCTCCTGAAACATATATCGAGGTATGAGCAACCACTGTTGCCCAGTGAGGGATATAGTCCCGGGGCGTGCAATGCAACAGATAAAACAATTATACAACAATAACACTTAGACAGTTAAAGAAACAATGATAACTCAAATAACCACATATTTAAAGGATATATTTCACAAACCCCTATACACCAATCTTCACTGGTCTTCATTCACGATCCACGAACCACGAGCACGATCACGATAAGCCGGCATAATCCCCAAACACTTCAGTGGGTGTACTCCGGATGTACCCCGATAATCCTACGACCCAACATCCCCTGGCAATCTCCGGACCAGGCGAATGAGGGACTAGGGCACGGAGTTTGAATATCCACCGGCAAGCCCTCTGCCGCCCAGCCGATATTCAACACATCCGCCCCTGACACTATGGTTGCGCAACCACTATGCAATGCACTTAACAAAGACAAGTTAATAGCAATAATATAAGCATTAACACATAGGAGGATCAACAAAGTAGGTTGACCTCGATGCAATTAGAATAGAAGCAATTATATAAGCTAATAAGCAGTTTACAAAGGAACATATACAAAATAAGCATAGAATCATACCAAAAGCTCCAAATCAACTTGAAACCACATATAAACACTTAAGGAGTCATGCCATGGGTTTAGAAGTGTGAGTCAACCGAAATTGCACCTAAACCCCTTTGTTTTTCAAACTATTTCTCTTCCAAACCAAGGTTAATGATTCCATTTTCAAGGGAAACTCTCCCAAGCTTCTAACTAACCCTCAAGGTACCCTCTCAACCCTCTAACTCATTCAAACGCCCGCGATTACCCCGAAAGCCCCAAATTCCCTCTTATGGCTTTAAACTACACATACATTGTCCGGGCTTCAAACAAGGGATATCAAAGCTTCTATAGCACCTAGGTAGCCTAAGAATACTAGAAGTGAAGCCCGAATTCACCCGGATTCACATTAACCCCGAAAGCCCTTTGTTAAAGTCGACTATTTTTCGTTTTATGCGATTCTAAAGCAATGTAAGTGCATGGGGCTATTAAACTACCTTCACTAGCACCTAAGGCATCTATTAGAAGTATTGAATCAAGTTAAAACGCGCGATTTCTCAAAACCCTAAAATTCTCGTCACTATTCACCCTAAAAATCAAACTAACGATTCTAACCGTTTAAAAAGTGAAACGATGGCTTAAATGTGTTCCCTAGCATTCATATACAAGGTATAATGGCATAGATAATCAATACAATAGCATATAAACACATTCTCAACAAATCAAGAAAATAGCAACTATTTAGAAATGCAAAAATAGGTCGTGAAATCCTTCACCAAAGCGCGTAGGAGCACCTAGGAAGCTTGCAAACACCCTACACTAGTTGCTCAAGGCTTTGAGTTGCTTGAAATGAAGGATTGAAGAGCAATTTTTCCTCCTAGAGCTGTTGCAATGTTTCGGCCCTGCTACAGTGTCAATTCAACGTCTATTTTTTTTTTGTTTGCTATATGAGCTAAAATGTGAGTTGTGTTGGCTTTATAAAAGGTGGGGTCTAGTTTGGGTGTTTAAGTGGTTTCTAAAATGCGCGTAGTAAGCTTAAAAACGAGCCTAAGGTGAAACATGTGTGCTAGTTAATTAAATATCTAAGTTAGTTACGTAACACTATTCATTCAACTACAAAAATCATTTTCTAAACGAGCTCTCCTATCGCCTCTAGCTCAATTGCACATTTTTTCCACTACTTTAACAATTAATATGATTTAATAAAAATTCTAATTAACTAATAGAATGCAGTTTAAAAATGAAGTAAATAGTAACTTAAGAAGGCAGTTAATAAGACATAGAAAGAGATGCGCAAACAAAGGATGCAACAGTAATTAAATGCATGGCTAAATCTCGGGCGTCACACAAACCATATCCAAATTTTCTTTCCCATTTTTTCCAATGCTTGGCCGACCCTTACACCATTTTTTTTTCTTTTGTTTTGCTTGTATGCTATATAATATATAAGTATATATGTGTATATAATGTATGGATTGGGCTTGGGTGTTAATTTGGGCTTTAAAACAATGATATATTAAATAAAACTTGGCCCAAGCAAAGCCAAAACTTCTAATGGCCCAAAATGTATTCTAATTTTCACTATTTATGCAATACATGAAATAATTTTTCTACCCATTTTCCCGAAATGCTATGCATATAATTCCAATTTTCTCATGCCTCATAAATGTCAAGTTCATAGGAAAAATATAAAATCAGAAAAATAAAATAGTGGAAAAATCTAATGAATAATAATTATTCCTACTATGCAATATACATCACATACACTACACAGTCTTTCAAAATAAACACATAAGGATGTGCAATTAGGTACTATTCATTATATGTTAAGTCCGGGGTATCACTCTCCCCCCTTCAAATAATTGCGCCCTCGTAATTTCTTAGTGTTGTTCCTTATTTAAACCTAAGAGGGAGGGGGGTGAATTAGGTCATATAAGCAATAATACTACTTTTTCGATTAGGCAATATACTAGCAATGATTAATCAAAAACAATTCTAAATAGATATGCACTTTAGCAATATAAAATATGAGTGAGGCAATTTATCAAACACTTGATGAGTAGAAAATAATGCAAAGAGATAGTTGAGAGAAAGAGATTGCAAATCGTGATTTTAGCGTGGTTCGGCCCCCGCCTAAGTCCACGACCCAAGCTCCCCGCTTAGGATTTCAACAATCTTCACTATGGTGGCTCTTCAAATGTTGGTAAGTCCACAAACCAACTACAATGGTAGTTCAAGCTTTTACAATAGAAAAGACCTCTTCTCAATATAAAGCTTTTAACTCTAACACCTTTGACAAGAAAATTGTCACGCCCCAACTCGACCCCACCTACGATCAGTCAGGACGCAACGGAATTTCGGCGGCATAACGACAGTAAACAGATTTCCGAGGTTCTAAACCAACCTCATTAAACATCATACATCCAGTAACTCCTTAATTCAAACAACAACATACAACACAATCATAATATACAATAAACCATCCTCGTTATACGCCTCCGTTCCAACATAACATACAATACCTCAACCTTATCATACATTTCAAAAATAAGTTGAGACATATTTACAACTTAACCATAGACAAAAGAAAGCCACTAAGTTAACACCATTTGGATCATCATCTTCCAACATCTATTACAATAAGAACCACAAAGCATATAAAAGTCTATTAAGCTAATATACATGACATTAAACAACATATAATCATGGATAAGACTCGGGAACATAGGACTCATCCACGTAAGACACGTTTTCCACATTCTCCTCTTCAGGAGGCACATACCCGTAATCCGGCTCTGCAACACCTGTAAGCATGCATTAATAGAGAGTGAGCTTATATACATAAGCCCAGTGAGGATCCGATAGATCTCGACAGTATTCACTACGCTCCTTGGATTTAGTCCTTTGAGCAAGTAAACACACAACAACAATAATAACATAAATAAAGCTATCATCACATAACTATATAACCAATCAATAAGGATACTCTATTTGGTGTAGCTCCAAACGCCATCACGATCTCAACCGTTCTTCTTATAACTCCCCATTACTCACGCACCCGAGGTACCTCACTAGCCCCTTCCCTCCATGACATCTCCGTCATGCGAGCTGGGGGTAGCCTATGGCAGTCATGCCGTTATCAACCCGACAGCCCGACGCTGCCCGAGAGGTGGCACACACATACCAAGACTCCATATTCATCAATCATCATGCAAGCATAAATCAATCAATCAATTGGGAGATCAGCAACAAGAGTGCCCGATTCCCGCATTCAATAATAATCAATCAATAACATCAATATAACATCAATATAACATCAATATTAAATTAAACATCAAACAACGTAGTTAGATGACAAAGTAGGCCATCTAACCGGACATGCATAATATTCATAATTAAACTCTAAATTACTCAACAACAACTCACCATTCATCACTCGAACACTACCCAACCATCTAAGGCATCGTTCAAGAAATTAAAGAATGACAACCTAACTTCTAAAATTCATAACTTACAATCTACTAATCCAAACATTGCCAAATCAGTTCCTATCACTCACCCATTCAACCTACTATATTAGCCCTCTCGGAAATCCACCATAACACCTCCAAAACATGCCCGATAACCCTAAAACCCTATGACGTCATGGCTGGATTTTCCGGATTTCCACACAAACAATGTAATCGAAAATTCGGCATTACAACAGCGCTAACACGTAATTATCAAGTATTTAGAAATCGACGGCAATCGATTCCGAGCAACGCAACTCAATTAAATCTATTTTGAACATTTTAATCAAAATTAAATACCCGGAAAATAAAAATTATGCTATATCCGACAGAAACTTGTAGTATTAGTATATAATGATCCCTAGCATGCAAGGAGCAATAATCTAACATCAGATTTCAATTCTAACGGTTCAATCTTCATTTATACGCAAAAACACAAAAATGACATTTTGAGATCTAGAAATTTTCTCTCACCTTTGATGTGTTTTGATGCAAGAAATGTGTAGAATCGATGCCAAAAAATCAATTTCAAGCTTTGAATCACTCAATTCGGCTTTGAAACGCAAAATCTGTGAGAAAAATGCTTTGAAAATGCCTTTATCTTTCTCCTCCAAGGAGCCACGGTTTTGTGTGTGTTTTTGGAGTGTGTTTTGTGTTGTGTGAGTGTGTGTTGATGACATTATATAATAAAAAGCTTGGTCAATTAAAAAAATGCAAAGTCAAAGTTAGTTTTAATATGTATTTTTGTGTTTTTAATGACTTTAATTGCATTTTAGTGCTCACCAAGTTAAAAATAAATATGCAACCCCCAAGATATCTCAAGTGGATTATTTTTAGGTGACAAGAAGTTTTACATTCAAAGAATTCCACCCGAGTCGGCTTAAAACTCGATTTTCGCAAAAGTCGGTGTAAAAACCCTAATAAATTCTTAAGCCGATTTTAAAACCGTTTTCATCAAACACAGGTCTATTAAAGTCCGTGGACTAGGTCTAGAAGGGTTAAAAAGACCAGTTTCAAAATTATAGCGGACGTGTTTCGAAAACACTATTCACTAAAAATCGACGATAAAATTTCTGACTCCGTTTTTGATGAAAATTTCATGAATGCACATTTAGCACGTATTAGGAGTATTGAAATCAAAATTATAACTTTCTAGGTCCTATAGCACATAAACAGGTCATATGCACGCAAAACGAGACAAAACACGTAAAACGAGATAAGCAGAAAAGTGGGGTTTCACAAAAATCCTCCCTTTCAAAGTGTTTAACTCTCTCTTTTGATAAGTGTTTGTGATTCACAATAAAAGCCCTCTTTTAGGGTAGATGAATACAATGAATGTTTTTCTCTCAATAATGCTCACAAATTTTTGCTCAAAATATAGCTCAATGATGATTCAAAGATAAAGATAATGAAAGAACTCAAGAGTAATTGCTTTGAATCAATGAAGTGAGAATTTTCAGTTGAGAGAAATTAATAGAGCTGAAAATTGGTGTAATTAATGCTCCCAACATTCACAAACGACTATATTTTGAATCAGTATTTTGGCCCGACCGGTCGACCCCTGTTCGTCGGTTGACCAATCGAGAGACCCTCGTCCTGTGGACAGGTCTCGGGTGGACGACCCTTTGGCCACTGATCGACCGGTGGCCATGGGGTCGTCCGGTGGAACCAAAACTACTAGGGTTGGGTTTTAAAAGATGTTTCTTTTAAACATATTTTGTAAGATATATATATATTTTTTAAAAATGTTTCAACACAATATTTGAGACTCAAAATTGAGCATATATCTTTTTGCAAGACCCAAAACCCCAGTCAAATCCCAATCGGTACCCCTTATGACTTCCGTCTCTATTCTTATAACTCCATCTTCATTCTTCGAATCTTCTCTTTGAATTGTTGAATGCTCTTCTTCCTTCTTTAGCTTTGATGATCTTGGAATTGGAGTCAATCTTGATTTATCTTTACTTGTGCACACTTTAACAAACTCATTAAGCACATTTATGGTTTGTAATCATCAAAACCAAGATTTAGAAGCCCGTTAGGCTAACACTTAGTCTTAAAAGAACTCTTCATTGAACTGCAACAAACGAATACGGAAGATCACACTTTGATTACTCATCATTGAACGGAGCTACTGTTGGCTCCAATAAAGAATACTACTGTAATGCCCCGATTCCTCACAGAACCGGAACTTCTATTAACCATATTAATCACAACCCAATTCCAACCCGGACTCAAAAATTTAGGGAAAACGGACAGAGTCTCCCCTGTACCGTGGACATTCTGGAAACCTGTAAGCATTCAAATAAAACACGAAGCAAAAAGAACAACATTTCTAATTGAAATCCCAACTTTAAGACCATCCGAGCCTTAAGCAACACAAGACAATATAAACACATACAAGCATGCAACCATAGTCATAAAATCTTTGTCTTCATTCGCTTATCATACCATTCTTTGTTAGCAATTAAACATTCTTAGAAATTAAAGCCAACCATACATCAGTTCATTCACACCCAAGCATGCAACGTAGCTAGAAGCAGAAGCATAAGTTATTACATGCCACGATTCCATAACATTTACTACATCCACTTAGCTTTCAAATTTGCAACCACTCAAATATATATACATAAGCCCTTAGGCTCCAAAATAGAACATAAAGTAGACAAGCAAGGTCTTCTACAGTTTAGCAAGCAATCACTCCAATCTCAAGTAATATTACACAGCAACCAAGGCAACTCCTCCAACTGCACCACATGAAACATGTTTAGCGAGGTATGAGCAATCACAATTGCTCAGTGAAGGATAAGGTCTACCGGGGACGTGCAATGCAGTAACTTAACACAATTAATACAATAGATAAATAGTGAATAACAATTCTAATACTACATTTTAAAAGGATACAATCGATAACCCTTGTCACTCCAAATCTTCGATCCCCGATCCACGAACCACGATCTCAATCTCGATATGCCGACATCCCTTACACCAATGGGTACTCCGGATGTACCCGATCCTACGACCCAATACCCCCTGGCAATCTCCGGACCAGGCGAGTAAGGGAATAGCAGACGGAGCTAAGGCAACCAACACTGGCAAGCCCGATGCCGCCTAGCGAGGCCATCGCATCCGTCGCGACAATGAAGTTGCGCAACCACGATGCAATGCAAGAATGATAACAATGACAATATAATCAGGAAACACATTTAAGGACAAAAGTAAGTTGTTCTCGCACCAAGTTACAATTTAGCAACAATAAGCATATATCAATTACACAATTATACTAAACAATATACTATTTTAGAAAGAAAATAAACTATAATGCACGTAAGGATGCAGGTCCCTCACCTCTACCGAGTTCCAAGACGTAAGTTTGAATCACATCATTTCCAGTCACCTTGAACCTATGAGCAAACATTACTTCAATTACTCTTTAACTACAACATTCATTAATTATTCAGCTAGGTTAACTAACTCATAACTTCGCTTATTTAGCATATATACAATATCTATTAGAATTCTATTTTTAACAAAATGTCACTTTTATATACTTTAACTTAACATATATTTCAAGTAGTCATTTCCCACAACATAACTCATATAATTATAAGCAACACGGTATTATAAACAAGATACAAACATATTTTAATGAAGTAGCTATACAACCTATTTCATGAAACTTCTCCAAACAACTACATATTACATACCATTACCATTTAAACTCTTATTTAAATCATTTAAAAGTCAATTATAATAACTACATCAATTCAAATAACCAACTAAGCACCAACCTCAACTAATTCACATAAAATCCAATTAAAACCTTTCCACATGCTTAGTATTTAGGTCATAAACTTCACACTTATACAGCATATAACTCAATCATGATCAATTAGAGCAAATATAACAATATAATAACTACTAATGCAACTAATTCAAGTAATTCACAAGAAATCCAATAAATCTCCTTCTAAATGCTTACAAAACAAGCTCTAAACTTCGCACAAGATAACGAACCTCAAATATAACTATACTACATCTCTAATGACACTTTATGGCACCATTTAAGCCCTTGAAATCTCACTTTAAAGTACAATTACCCAAAAAGTCCGAATTTGCCTCTTCATGCATTACTCTACAAGTACTCTAATCGAAGCTCAACTAAGCGAAGCGAATGTCACGCCCCAACTCGACCCCACCTACAATCAGTCAGGACGCAACGGAATTTCGACAGCATAACGACAGTAAATAGATTACCGAGGTTTTAAACCAACCTAATTAATAACATTAAACATCCAATTCCATAACCATATAAACAACAACTCCTCAACAGCATAACAACATACAACATAACCGTAATATACAATAATCAGTCTTCGTTATCTGCCTCCGTTCCAACATAACATACAATACCTCAACCTTATCATACATTTCAAAAATAAGTTGAGACACATCTACAACTTAACCATAGACAAAAGAAAGCCAATAAGTTAACATCATTTGGATCATCATCTTTTCAACATCTATTACAATAAGAACCATAAAGCATATAAAAGTCTATTAAGCTAATATACATGACATTAACAACATAGAATCATGGATAAGACTCAGGAACATATGACTCGTCCACGTAAGGCACATTTTCCTCCTCAGGAGGCACGTACCCGTAATCCGGCTCTGCAACACCTGTAAGCATGCAATAATAGAGAGTGAGCTTATATACATAAACCCAGTGAGGATCCGATAGATCTCGAGCAAGGTCTACTAAACTCCTTGGAATAATCCTTTGAGTCAGTAAACACACAATAACATAAATAATACTATCATCACATAACTATATAACCAATCAATAAAGGATACTCTATTTGGTGTAGATACAAATGCCATCACGATCTCAACCGTTCTTCTTATAACTCCCCATTACTCACGCACCCGAGGTACCTCACTAGCCCCTCCCTCCATGACACCTCCGTCATGCGAGCTGGGGGTAGCCTATGGCAGTCATGCCGTTATCAACCCGACAGCCCAACGCTGCCCGAGAGGTGGCACACACATACCAAGACTCCATAATCATCATCAATCATCAATCAATCAATCAATTGGGAGATCAGCAACGAAAGTGCCCGATTCCCGAACTCAATAATAATCAATCAATCAATTGGGAGATCAGCAACAAAAGTGCCCGATTCCCGAACTCAATAATAATCAATCAATAACTTAGTTATATGATAAAGTAGGCCATCTAACCGGACATGCATCATATACACAATTAAACTCTAATTACTCATCAACAACTCACCATTCAACACTCAAACACAACCCAATCATCTAAAGGCATCGGTCAAGAAATTAAAGAATGACAACCTAAACTTCTAAAATTCATAACTTACAATCTACTAATCCAAACATTGCCAAATCAGTTTCTATCACTCACCCATTCAACCCACTACATTAGCCCTCTCGAAAATCCACCATAACACCTCCAAATCATGCCCGATAACCATAAAACCCTAGAATGTCATGGCTGGATTTTCCCGATTTTCACACGAACAAGGTAATCGAAAATTCGGCATTACAACAGTGCTAACACGTAATTATCAAGTATTTAGAAATCGATGGCAATCGATTTCGATCAACACAACTCATTTAATTCATCTTTGAACATTTTAATCAAAATTAAATACCCGAAAAATAAAAATTATGCTACATCCAACAGAAATTCGTAGTATTGCATCAAAATGATCCCTAGCATGCAAGGAGCAATAATCTATCATCAGATTTCAATTCTAACAGTTAAATTTTCATTTATGAGCAAAAGTATAAAAATGACATTTTGAGATCCAAAATTTTTCTCTCACCTTTGATGCGATATAAGCCTAGGAATGCGTGCTATGCGTGCCCAACAAGCAGAATCCAAGTCGGTGCGAAGTTCTACGGACAAAAACTAGGTTTTTCTTTGAAAAATTGATTGAAAAGCTTGAGTTTTTCTCTTTCTTTTTCTCCCTCAACCTCTCGGCCCTTTGTGTGTGTGTGGAGTGTGTTTTGTGCTTTTCCTAGTGTGTGTTGATGACAATATATAATTAAAAGCTTAGTCAATTAAAAAAAATGCAAAGTCAAAGTAGTTTAAGTTAGTATTTTTGTGTTTTCTTGACTTTAATTGCATTTTCTTGATTACCAAAGCTCAAAACAATTATTCAACACCCAATCTAGCTCAAGTAAATTATTTTTAGGTGACAAGAAGTTTTACAATCAAACAATTTCACCCGAGTCGGCTTAAAACTCGATTTTCGCAAAAGTCGGTGTAAAAACCCTAATAAATTCTTAAACCGATTTTAAAACCGTTTTCATCAAACAAAGGTCTATTAAAGTCTGTGGACTAGGTCTAGAAGGGTTAAAAAGACCAGTTTCAAAATTTTAGCGGACGTGTTTCGAAAATACTATTCACTAAAAATCGACGATAAAATTTCTGATCCCGTTTTTGATGAAAATTTCATGAATGCACATTTAGCACGTATTAGGAGTATTGACATCAAAATTATAACTTTCTAGGTCCTATAGCACATAAACAGATCATATGCACACAAAACAAGGTAGAGCACGTAAAACGAGATAAGCAGGAAAGTGGGGTTTCACATTCTCCCCCCCTTATAGAAATTTCGTCCTCAAAATTCTTACTTGATGTACGGAATAGATCTGGGTATTGCTGCTGCATCTGATCTCGTCTCTCCCACGTAGCTTCCTTAATATCGTGATGCTTCCACAACACCTTAACCATCGGAATCCTCTTCGACCTCAACTCTCGGTCCATCTGATCTAGAATACGAATCGGACGCTCATCATAAGTCAAATTCTCTCGAAGCTGTAACGGCTCTGGCTCAAGAATATGAGAAGGATCCGGATTATATTTCCGCAAATTAGACACGTGAAATACATCGTGGACATTAGAGAGTTCTCCGATAAAGCCAACCGATATGCCAACTTACCAACCTTGCCAGTAATCTCAAACGGCCCAACAAATCTCGGACTCAGCTTTCCACCTTTACCATAACGAGCAAACCCCTTTCGAGGAGACAATTTCAAGAAAACCCGATCTCCAACTGCAAACTCTAAGTCCCGACGACGCTTATCAGCATAACTCTTGAATCTACTCTGCGCCGTAAGCATTCTCTGCCTGATCAACTGAACATTCTCAATCTTCTCAAGAAGTTCTGGCATAATAGTCGGATCAACAGTCTTCATCTCTCCTACCTCGTCCCAATATAAAGGTGAACGGCACTTACGACCGTAAAGAGCTGCGAAAGGCGCCATCCCAATAGTAGCTTGATAACTATTGTTATAGGCAAACTCGGCAAGTGGTAGATGTTTCTCCCAGTTCTTCCCGAAGTCCAGAACACAAGCCCTAAGCATATCTTCCAGAATCTGAATAGTCCACTCAGATTGACCGTCGGTGTGTGGATGATACGCAGTACTGAAGTTCAACTGAGTACCCAAAGTCTCCTGAAGTTTCTCCCACAAGCGAGAAGTAAATCGAGGATCTTGATCAGAGGCAATACTAGATGGAATACCGTGAAGTCTAACAATCTGATCCAGATAGAGGTCCGTCAACTTTGTAACCTCATCTCCCATCCTCATTGCAATAAAATGAGCTGTCTTTGTCAAACGATCCACGATAACCCAAACTGCATCATTACCCCTCGGTGATCTAGGCAACCCAGTGACGAAGTCCATCGTAATATGCTCCCATTTCCACTCTGGTATAGGCAACGGCTGAAGCAAACCTGCAGGTCGTTGATGCTCGGCTTTCACTCTCTGACAAGTCAAACATCTAGACACAAACTGAGCAACCTCCCTCTTCATGTTGTTCCACCAGTAATGTTGCTTTAAATCCCGATACATCTTGGTTCCACCGGGATGAATAGTATATTTAGAATTATGAGCTTCCTCCAGAATACCTCGCCTCAAGCCCGGTTCATCGGGAACACAAACCCTGTTCCGAAACCGAAGAATACCGTCCTCATGCAGTTTGAAGTCAGACTGATCACCCGTGATCTGATCCTTGATCTTCTGCAGTTTAACATCAAGTTGTTGAGTTTCCTTGATCTGAGACAATAATAAAGGCTGAATACGGAGATGTGAACACATCACCCCAACCTGAGTCAACTCTGGTCTCCAATAACTAAACTCCTCAAGAACCTCCGACTTCTTGACAGCCAAACAAGAAATATTAGCCTTCTGGCTAAGAGCATCTGCTACAACATTAGCTTTTCCAGGCAGATAATTGATAGGACAATTATAATCTTCAAGAAGCTCCATCCACCTCCGCTGGCGCATATTCAACTCCTTCTGTGAGAACAAGTACTTCAGACTCTTATGATCAGTGAAAATTTCAAACTTACTTCCCCACAGATAATGATGCCACTTCTTGAGTGCAAAGACAACTGCTGCCAACTCAAGATCATGAGTCGGATAATTTTCTTCATAAGGCTTCAACTTTCGAGAGCAATAACTCGGCCATCCTGCATAAGAACACATCCCAAGCCCTCCTTGGATGCATCGCTGTAAATGACCATATTATCGGTCCCCTCTGGTAGAGCAAGTACTGGAGCGGTTGTGAAACCCCACTTTTCTGCTTTAACTCGATTTACGTGTTTTATCTCGTTTTGCGTGTATTTGACCTATTTATGTGCTATATGACCTAGAATGTTATAATTTTGATGTCCATACTCCTAATACGTGCTAAATGTACATTCATGAAATTTTCATAAAAAAACGGGATCAGAAATTTTATCGTCGATTTTCAGTGAATAGTGTTTTCGAAACACGTCCGCTAAAATTTTGAAACTGGTCTTTTTAACCCTTCTAGACCTAGACCACGGACTTTAATAGACCTGTGTTTGATTAAAACGGTTTTAAAATCGGCTTAAGAATTTATTAGGATTTTTACACCGACTTTTGCGAAAATCGAGTTTTAAGCCGACTCAGGTGAAATTGTTTGATTGTAAAACTTCTTGTCACCTAAAAATAATTTACTTGAGCTATCTTGGGTGTTGAATAATTGTTTTGAACTTTGGTGATCAATAAAATGCATTTAAAGTCAAGAAAACACTAAAAATAATTAGTTTCCACTTTGACTTTCTTTTATTTATTTGACCTTTGCTTAATATATGATCAACACACATTAAAAACAAAGCAAAACACCACCAAAAACACACACAAAACCGTGGCTCCTTGGAGGAGAAAGATAAAGGCATTTTCAAAGCATTTTTCTCACAGATTTTGCGTTTCAAGGCCGAATTGAGTGATTCAAAGCTTGAAATTGATTGTTTGGCATCCATTCTACACATTTCTTGCATCAAAACACATCAAAGGTGAGAGAAAAATTCTAGATCTCAAAACTTGTCTTTTGCATTTTTGCGTATAAATGAAGATTGAACCGTTAGAATTGTAATCTGATGTTAGATTATTGCTCCTTGCATGCTAGGAATCGTTTAGTGGTAATACTACGAGTTTCTGTCAGATGTAGCATAATTTTTATTTTTCGGGTATTAAATTTTGATTAAATTGTTCAATGTTGAATTAATTGAGTTGTGATGATCGAAATCGATTGCCGTCGATTTCTAAATACTTGATAATTACGTGTTAGCGCTGTTGTAATGCCGAATTTTCGATTACATTGTTCGTGTGAAAGTTCGGAAAATCCAGCCAAGATATCCTAGGGTTTTAGGGTTATCGGGCATGATTTGGAGGTGTTATGGTGGATTTCCGAGAGGGCTAATGTAGTTGGTTGAATGGGTGAGTGTTTGAAACTGATTTGGGGTTGTTTGGATTAGTAGAATGTAAGATATGATTATTTGAAGTTTAGGTTATCTTTCTTTAAATTATTGAATTGAGCCTTAGTTGATCGGGTGTGGTTTGAGTGATTGAATTGTGAGTTGTTGATGAGTAAACTAGGGTTTGATTGTGTGTTTAATGCATGTCCGGTTGGATGACCTACTTTGTCATCTAACTTAGTTAATTGTTGTTAAATTGATTATTGATATGATTATTGATGATGATAATATGATGATTGATGATTATTGATTGATTATTGAGTATGGGAATCGGGCACTTTCGTTGTTGATCTCTCAGAATATTGATTGATTATTGAGTACGGGAATCGAGCACTTTCGTTGCTGATCTCTCGAAATATTGATGATTGATGTTTATATTTATTGCTGAGTCTCTGGTATGTGTGTGCCACCTCTCGGGCAACATCGGGCTGTCGGGTTGATAACGGCATGACTATCAGAGACTGCCTCCAGCTCGCATGACGGAGGTGTCATGGAGGGAGAGGTTATTGAGGGTACCCTGGGTGCGTGAGTAATGGGGAGTTATAAGAAGAATGGTTGAGATCGTGATGGCGTTTGGAGCTACACCAACTAGAGAGAGTATCCTTTATTGAATGGTCATATAGTTATGTGATGATAGTATTATTGATGTTATTGTGTGTTTTTTGACTCAAAGGATTATTCCAAGGAGTTTAGTAGACCTTGTTCGAGATCTATCGGATCCTCACTGGGCTTATTTATATAAGCTCACTCTCTATTATTGCATGCATACAGGTGTTACTGATTTTGACTACGGGTATGTGCCTCCTGAAGAGAGAAATGTGTCGTATGTGGATGAGTCTTATGTGCAGGAGTCATTGCCATGAGATTATCTTAGTTGTTGTAAAATAATGTTTTGTATAATCTATTTTGAAATATATGTACAGCCTATGTATTAAGTTGGAACGGAGGCGTATAACTATGATTGGAATGTTGAAGAATGATTATTGTGTAATATGGATGTGTTGTATGTTGTTAACTTAATTGAGGAGATGATTGTTGGGATTGTTTATGGAGTTTGATGTATGATGTTCTAGAGAGGTTGGTTTAGAGCCTCGGTGTCTTAATTACTGTCGTTATACTGCCGAAATTCCGTTGCGTCCTGACTGATCGTAGGTGGGGTCGAGTTGGGTCGTGACAACGGTAGTTAACCTCTTTTTCAACTCCTGAAATCCACTCTCACACTTCTCATCCCAATTAAAGATAGTCCGTTTCTGAGTCAACTTAGATAGTGGCCCCGCAATCTTCGAAAAGTCCTTGACAAACCTACAGTAATAACCCGCCAAGCCAAGAAAGCTACGGACATCAGAAACACTCTCTGGCCGCTTCCAAGACATCACCGATTCAATCTTAGTGGGATCTACAGAAATACCGCTCTGTGTAATAACATGGCCAAGAAAAGAAATCCGTTGCAGCCAAAATTCACATTTGCTGAACTTGGCAAACAACTAATGCTCCTGCAACTTCTCCAATACAAGCCGTAGATGTTGCTCGTGCTCCGATTCAGATTTAGAATAGACCAAGATATCATCAATAAAAATCACCAGGAACTGGTCCAAGTACGGCTGAAAGACTCGATGCATCAAATCCATGAATGCTGCTGGTGCATTAGTCAAACCAAAGGGCATAACAACAAACTCATAATGCCCGTACCGAGTCCTGAAGGCAGACTTCGGAACATCCTCCGTGCGAATCCGAAGCTGATAATACCCCTGCCTCAAATCAAATTTAGAATAGACTTTGGCTCCCTGAAATTGATCAAACAACTCATCAATCAGTGGCAAAGGATATTTATTCTTGATGGTCACCTGATTCAAACCACGATAATCAATACACAATCTCAAAGTACCATCCTTCTTCTTCACAAATAAAACAGGAGCTCCCTAAGGTGAAGAACTCTGTTGAATGAATCATTTCTTCAATAACTCCTGTAACAGAGTCTTCAACTCCTTCAACTCAGCTGGTGCCATCCGGTACGCCGATTTAGAAATAGGTTGAGTACCGGGAACAAGATTAATCACAAACTCTATATCCCTTTCTAGCGGCAATCCTGGCAACTCCTCGGGAAATACATTAGGATATTCCCGGATAATAGGGACTTCCTCTAGCTGTAGCTTATCAGATGGCTTGTTGATCAAATAAGCTAGATAACCCGAACACCCCTTACTCACCAACTTAACGACTTTAGTTGCTGAGATAACAAAACTCGTCTTAGCACCCCGGTTACCCGCTACCTCTACTACTGGCTGATCCGGCAAGCGAAACTGTACTACCTTGGTTCTATAGTTCAACTGGGCATCATACTTAGAAAGCTAATCCATACCCAGAATAACATCATACCCCCGGATAGGAAATAAAATAAGGTCCGAAGGAAAATTATGCCCCTTAACATGTATTATACAATCCTTACATACTAAGCCAGTAACATACTTATCAGTCAAAGAGGTACTAATCTCAACCACATAAGGCAATCTTTCAGGTTGCAATTTAACACGTTGCACACAAGCAGGAGTAATGAAAGAATGCGTAGCACCAGAATCAATCAACACTTTAACAAGTTGATCAAGTATAAGGAAGTTACCTTCCACCACTGCAGTCTCCTCAGGCATCTCCTCCATATCAACTGCATAAGCCCGAGCCTGAACCCGCTGTTGTTGTGGTACACTGCCTGTAGGCCTACCCTGGTAACCCTGAGTCGCTGCCCGACCCTCAATCCTCGCATATCTAGGGCAATCCTTCGCCCTATGCTCGATGCTACCACAACCCAAACATGTCTCTGCCTTTACCCTGCAGTCGGACTCCACATGCCCTGGGCGCTTGCAGTAATTACACTGCGATGATGTGGCACTAACATTGCCCCTAGAAGAACCAGAAGCTGAAGAAGTAGCTGATACAGCTTGTTGCTGAGGTCTCGCCACACTAGGCCTGTACTGACCCTGAGACTGGGCTGGCCTATACTGAGTCTGAACCTGATATGGCCTCTGCTGAAACTGAGGCCGATAGTAACTCTGTTGACCCTGTGGCCTATAAAAACCATGCTGGGCTGGTGGCCTGTAGACAACCTGCTGTACTGGAGGCCTATATATAACCTGCTGGCCCTGTGGATGATACGGCCTCTTACTAGGCTGACTGGAGACAATCTGATCCCCTTTCCTCTTCTCTAACCTAGAAGCTGCATCAAAAGCCTCAGTAAAGATATCATAGTGATTCAGAGCCATTGCATCCTGAATCTCGGGCCTCAATCCCAACATAAATCTACGGGTCTTCCTCTCCTCCATAGCTACAAACTCCGGTGCATACCGGGACAACCTAGTGAATGTAGCCTCATACTGAGCCACAGTAGAATCCCCCTGTACCAAAGACAAGAACTCAGCCTCTATCCTCTCCCGTGCAACCCTCGGGACATACTTATCCCTAAAAGCAATCAGAAAGGTATCCCAAACATACGGAACACCCCGGGTCTCCCAACTGGCTCTCACAGTGCGCCACCATTCCTCTGCCTCATCATCAAGCAAATAGACAGCACAAGTCACCTTCCTCTCATCAGTGTACCCGAGAGAATAAAAAAATTTTCTCTAAGTTACTAATCCACGACTCGGCCTTCCTATCATCAGGCTCTCCCTGAAATCTAGGAGGATAGTACCCCAGAAACTCCTTCATAGTACCTCGACCGTGATTACCTCCCTGTACACTCTGTATCTGAGCCTGCAACGCCTGAGTCTGAACAGCCTGACCCGCTAACAACTGGGCTTGCCCAGCCATCAAATCTGCAATCCGATCCATTGCTGCCCCTAACCTGACATCACCCCTATCACTGCCCTGTGCCACATTACCAGGGACCTCATCTACAATCTCGGGCCTACCACGAGTCCTCGGTCTACCAGCCATCGTACTAATCAAAGAGTTAGCACATGTTATAGCACATAAACCGATTATATACAACTTTTAACACATAAACAACAAACTCATATAAAGCACATAGATCACATAAGTTTCAATCACATAAGCAAATTGATCACATAATCACATAAACACTTAAATCACATAATCACTTAATCATTTAATCATACCAATACATATTTCACTTTTCTTTCTTTTCATACATATTTCATGCTAAGACCTTTACCCACATTTCGAGAATACCCCGGCTGACAACTAACATGCGCTCTGATACCACTTAAATGTCACGCCCCAACTCGACCCCACCTACAATCAGTCAGGACGCAAAGGAATTTCGGCAGCATAACGACAGTAAATAGATTACCCAGGTTCTAAACCAACCTCATTAATAACATTAAACATCCAATTCCATAACCATATAAACAACAACTCCTCAACAACATAACAACATACAACATAACCGTAATATACAATAATCAGTCTTCGTTATCTGCCTCCGTTCCAGCATAACATACAATACCTCAACCTTATCATACATTTCAAAAATAAGTTGAGACACATCTACAACTTAACCATAGACAAAAGAAAGCCAATAAGTTAACATCATTTGGATCATCATCTTTTCAACATCTATTACAATAAGAACCATAAAGCATATAAAAGTCTATTAAGCTAATATACATGACATTAACAACATAGAATCATGGATAAGACTCAGGAACATATGACTCGTCCACGTAAGGCACATTTTCCTCCTCAGGAGGCACGTACCCGTAATCCGGCTCTGCAACACCTGTAAGCATGCAATAATAGAGAGTGAGCTTATATACATAAGCCCAGTGAGGATCCGATAGATCTTGAGCAAGGTCTACTAAACTCCTTGGAATAATCCTTTGAGTCAGTAAACACACAATAATATAAATAATACTATCATCACATAACTATATAACCAATCAATAAAGGATACTCTATTTGGTGTAGCTACAAACGCCATCACGATCTCAACCGTTCTTCTTATAACTCCCCATTACTCACGCACCCGAGGTACCTTACTAGCCCCTCCCTCCATGACACCTCCGTCATGCGAGCTGGGGGTAGCCTATGGCAGTCATGCCGTTATCAACCCGACAGCCCAACGCTGCCCGAGAGGTGGCACACACATACCAAGACTCCATAATCATCATCAATCATCAATCAATCAATCAATTGGGAGATCAGCAATGAGAGTGCCCGATTCCCGAACTCAATAATAATCAATCAATCAATTGGGAGATCAGCAACAAAAGTGCCCGATTCCCGAACTCAATAATAATCAATCAATAACTTAGTTAGATGACAAAGTAGGCCATCTAACCGGACATGCATCATATACACAATTAAACTCTAATTACTCATCAACAACTCACCATTCAACACTCAAACACAACCCAATCATCTAAAGGCATCGTTCAAGAAATTAAAGAATGACAACCTAAACTTCTAAAATTCATAACTTACAATCTACAAATCCAAACATTGCCAAATCAGTTTCTATCACTCACCCATTCAACCCACTACATTAGTCCTCTCAAAAATCCACCATAACACCTCCAAATCATGCCCGATAGCCCTAAAACCCTAGGATGTCATGGCTGGATTTTCCAGATTTTCACACGAACAAGGTAATTGAAAATTCGGCATTACAACAGCGCTAACACGTAATTATCAAGTATTTAGAAATCGACGGCAATCGATTTCGATCAACACAACTCATTTAATTCATCTTTGAACATTTTAATCAAAATTAAATACCCGAAAAATAAAAATTATGCTACATCCGACAGAAATTCGTAGTATTGCATCAAAATGATCCCTAGCGTGCAAGGAGCAATAATCTATCATCAGATTTCAATTCTAACGGTTAAATTTTCATTTATGAGCAAAAGTATAAAAATGATATTTTGAGATCCAGAATTTTTCTCTCACCTTTGATGCGATATAAGCCTAGGAGTGCGTGCTATGCGTGCCCAACAAGCAGAATCCAAGTCGGTGCGAAGTTCTACGGACAAAAACTAGGTTTTTCTTTGAAAAATTGATTGAAAAGCTTGAGTTTTTCTCTTTCTTTTTCTCACTCAACCTCTCGGCCCTTTGTGTGTGTGTGGAGTGTGTTTTGTGCTTTGCCTAGTGTGTGTTGATGACAATATATAATTAAAAGCTTAGTCAATTAAAAAAAATGCAAAGTCAAAGTAGTTTAAGTTAGTATTTTTGTGTTTTCTTGACTTTAATTGCATTTTCTTGATTACCAAAGTTTAAAACAATTATTCAACACCCAATCTAGCTCAAGTAAATTATTTTTAGGTGACAAGAAGTTTTACAATCAAACAATTTCACCCGAGTCGGCTTAAAACTCGATTTTCGCAAAAGTCGGTGTAAAAACCCTAATAAATTCTTAAGCCGATTTTAAAACCGTTTTCATCAAACAAAGGTCTATTAAAGTCCGTGGACTAGGTCTAGAAGGGTTAAAAAGACCAGTTTCAAAATTTTAGCAGACGTGTTTCAAAAACATTATTCACTGAAAATCGACGATAAAATTTCTGATCCCGTTTTTTATGAAAATTTCATGAATGCACATTTAGCACGTATTAGGAGTATTGACATCAAAATTATAACTTTCTAGGTCCTATAGCACATAAACAGATCATATGCACGCAAAACGAGGTATAGCACGTAAAACGAGATAAGCAGGAAAGTGGGGTTTCACAGCGAATACATTTCTAGCACCTCATCACTTACTAGACACTAGCCCTAATGCCCAAACGCACCCGGATTCACTTTCAACCTGAAATCCCCTTTGTCAATCTTTCCTATTAAGCTTCAAATCAAAATGCAAGGTTCAAGATTCCCAAACGAGTTATCCTATCCTTCAAACCACACCTTATGGCATCCCAAGGACCCTCGAGCTCACCCGTTAAACCTCATTTACCATTAAATCCCCAATTTTCTCTTTGTGCGTTTACACTACAAGTACCAATTTCGAAATCCAAACAAGCAAAATGAAGGCACTTCTAAAGCTTCAATACTTAATAAAGACTAGCCATAATCTCGAAACGTGCCCGGATTTGAGTTAACCCCGAAACCTCTTATTAAAGTAGCTTAATTTGATCAAATTATTCAAATTTTGTACATGGCAAGTGCAACTAACATTTTTTCCACGCTCAATGACCTAATTAGCAACTACTAGAAGCATTGAATCAAATTAAATTGCACAAATTTTCGGAACCCTAGAAATTTTACTATTCATCATCTTCCTCAAAGCTCCGACTCCATTTTCAACCATTTAAAATGCTATCTAACCACAAAAGTATGTTCTATGATCATTAATAAAAGTAATTTAAGCATAAACTGTGACACCCCGAACCTAGCACTTCATTAATTGTATTCATTAAATGGTTAATTTGGATGTAACTTAGCTAATTACTTTTTATTTTTTTATTTTCCATATTTTCATAAATTCAATTGTTTCTTTTCATGCATTTTATATTTTTATAAAATACTACATATTTTTAGGGGACTACAGCCCCAGACCGTATGTGCATTGCATATCGGGATCAACGGGAAAAAATTCGCGAAATGTCTGATGAATAGTACCAACGGGATTTTTTTTCAGATTTTTGGCATTTGTTTTGCTGAAATTTGATCACCCAAATGACCCTTTTGCCCTTACTAAAATGCCTTAATTATTTGACCTACCATTTGACATTCTCATGAGAATAATATAAGCCAAGAACAAAAAAAAAAGAGTCAAAAAAATGACCAAAAAATAGTTACGGGAATAGTAACTTTTTCTTGCAAAATTGCTATAGTTGGTCATTTCCATCCATTCCAAGCTTGAATCTTGAGTTCTTGAACATGTTTACATCTTCTTCAAGCTTCTCTAGCCTTGTGTGGTAAGAATTTCATCTTATTTTTGTATTTGAAAATTTTGCACCTAAACTTTATTTTTTTTTGGGATTTGTTGAGATATTACTTGGTTATGCTTGTTTATGCTTAAATTACTCTTATTAATGATCATAGAGCATACTTTTGTGGTTAGATAGCATTTTGAATGGTTGAAAATGGAGTTGGAGCTTTGAGGAAGATGATGAATAGTGAAATTTATAGGGTTCCGAAAATTTGTACAATTTAATTTGATTCAATGCTTCTAGTAGTTGCTAATTAGGTCATTGAGCGTGGAAAAATGTTAGTTGCACTTGCCATGTACAAAATTTGAATAATTTGATCAAATTAAGCTACTTTAATAAGGGGTTTCGGGGTTAACTCAAATCCGGGCACGTTTTGAGGTTATGACTAGTCTTTATTAAGTATTGAAACCTTAGAAATTCTTTCGTTTCGCTTGTTTGGGTTCCGAAATTGGTACTTGTAGTGTAAACCCACAAAGAGGTATTTTTGGTGTTTTCGTGTACTTGTGCTATAGGTTATGATTTGGAGGTTCTAAATGAGGTATTTAGGTATCCTTATATTGGTAGGATGGTTAGCTAGCTTAACTTGATTATTGAATTCCGATAGGAAGCTAAATAGCCTAGTTGAACAAAGGGAAAATGAATGAATTAATTGCTTTAGTACTTGTATTGCTTTGTAGTTGCTCCTAGAGTGTCTAAATGCTATTCTAAGGTATGTGTGAGCTTTTGGTTAAGTTTTGTGAAAAGTATAATATTGACCCTTTTGTGTTCGCATAGTTAATTTCATAATAATTGCTTTATAATTGAGTAATTAAATGTTTATATGCCTTTGTGTAGTGTACGCATTATAGTAGTGAAGTCTCGTGAATTAAGTTGCTTGGTTTACATGGCTTTGGTTGAGTATGAATTTAGAATAGACTAAAGGAACTAGTAATGAACCATGGTAATGATTGTTGTTAGTTGATTCTTGATTGATTGGATAAATGTTTAAATGTACTTATGTAAGAAGTTCATCTATTCGGAGAAGTTGTGAGTTAAGTTATATCGATACTAGTTAAAGATTGAGTAAACATGTTTATATTGCTTATTAATTGCATTATATGTGTAAAGATACGCTTATATAACTTATTGGTTAGATGTTATATATTGTTTCTACTTATATGAATTATCATGACTATGTATATGTTATTTATTATGCTATTGTCTTTGTTTGATACTTGGAAATTAAAGAGTGTTGCATATGTGATCACTTGAGTTTATGTATTGTTCAAATATTTATTAGAATGATTGTTAAACCATGAAATATATTGTTAGTTATGTGAATTAAAGGGAATCAAATAGAGTTGAATAACCTTAATGCCTTTATGAACTAGCTTTAGTTGACAATAAGAAACCACTTATTATGCATATAGTTGATTGTATTAGGTAGTGATAATTGAAGGGAATTGATGATTTTGGAGAATATTGATGGAATCTTGGCTTAATTCGCGCAGGTTTGACTTCCTAAAAGGTGAGGGATCATTTCTATGTGCATTCTATGTGTCTTATCCTGTTATATGCTAAATATTCGATACTAAGTGATTTAAGTGTTTTAGTTGGATTAGTTTAGCAATTATAGACTAATGAATGTATCATATTTCATCGTATGGTGTGATTGATGATATGTGTGCTCGAGGACAACCTCTTTTGTTGTCCTCCTTGTTTGTATATCGGCTTATTTTGTTATATTGTTATTATTATTGCTTCCTGTGTTATCGAGTCAAGGGTTGCGCAACCTTATCGTCGGGGCGGATCCGATGGGCCTCTCTGGGCGGCAGCGGGCTTGCCAGGGTTGGTTGCTCTAGCTCCGTACCCTATTCCCTCACTCGCCTAGTCCAGAGATTGCCAGGGGGTGTTGGGTCGTAGGATTGGGTACATCCGGAGTACCCTTTGGTGTTTGGGATGCCGGCTTATCGTGATCGAGATCGTGGTTCGTGGATCGTGAATGAAGACCAAGTGAAGATTGGAGTACTGGGGTTAAGTGAATGTATCCTTTTTAATATGTGGTTACTTAAGCTTTTGTCATTCTTGAATGGTTTAATTGCTATTATTGTTTAACTATATTACTTGTTGCATTGCACGCCCCGGGAGACTTTATCCCTCACTGGGCAACAGTGGTTGCTCATACCTCGCTAACATGTTTCAGGTGGCGCAGTTGAAGGAGTTGCCTTAGTTGCTGTGTGATTGTTGTCTGAGGTGGATGTGCTTTCTAGTTGCTATGTGAAGAATTTGTTGTTCTATGTTATAATCTGTTTTGGGGCCTTAAGGCTCATATATGTATTTGTGTAATATGTAAGTTGGAAGCCAGATGACTGTATTAGCAGTGGTAATTCTATGGCTTGTAATAACTTATATTTCTATTTCTAGTTGCTTTGCATGATTGGGTGTGATTGTTTTGATACATGTTGGTTCAACTTCTAAGTATGTTTCAAAGTTATCATAGAATGGTATGATAAGCGGTTTTATGAAGAAGTCAAGTTGGTTGTATGCTTGTGTGAATCTAAACTATTGTATGCCTCAAGACTCGGATGGCCATGAACCTTTGAACTTTAGTTATAAAAGCTTGCCTTATTGTGTTGTGACTTTCTTGAGTGTTTACAGGTTTTCAGAATGTCCACGGTACAGGGGAGACTCTGTCCGTTTTTTTCCTAAAATTTTGAGACCGGGTTGGGATTGGGTTGAGAATAGCTTGGTTATTAGAGCCTCCGGTCTCGTGAGGGATCGGGGCGTTACAGGTGGTATCAGAGCTTAGCAGCTCACAGCCGGGACAGGGTCCTCGGCCTGGCGGGTAGCGACCTTCGAGTGCATGCATGCGAAGTGTGTTTTGAATAAGAACGTGCTCGTATGTAAACCTTGTGTGTGTGCTTGTACCAAAATGTGTACTTATGTGCCTTATTGTGTTAACCTGATGAATTTGCAATACGTGCAAATGTGTGATTTTGTGTAGACCTATGTGACCTATTTGTGTAGTAATGAGAAATATGTGAGATGTGTATTATGTGATCATGAGTGCACTTATGTTGTGTATAGGTGCAATATGTGAAGGTTACGTGACATAAGCATTTAATATGATTAATTGTGTATTTAATTGATTCATTAAGTATTTACTTACTTTAGTTATTTGTAATAATGTGCATTAAGAATTTATTTTAAATAGAATCAACTACATACATGCATTACCCTTCGAAATGGTAAGTAATTTCCTCCCCCTGAAAGAGTCGACTAGTAGCGGACCTTCTAAGAGGTGGACCAACAGATGAAGAACAGTTGATCAGTAGTTTATGATGATCAGTGGATAATATTCATTATTCAGAGCTTGATATCAACTAACAACAATCATTACCATGGTTCATTACTAGTTCCTTTAGTCTATTCTAAATTCATACTCAACCAAAGCCATGTAAACCAAGCAACTTAATTCACGAGACTTCACTACTATAATGCGTACACTACACAAAGGCATATAAACATTTAATTACTCAATTATAAAGCAATTATTATGAAATTAACTATGCGAACACAAAAGGGTCAATATTATACTTTTCACAAAACTTAACCAAAAGCTCACACATACCTTAGAATAGCATTTAGACACTCTAGGAGCAACTACAAAGCAATACAAGTACTAAAGCAATTAATTCATTCATTTCCCCTTTGTTCAACTAGGCTATTTAGCTTCCTATCGGAATTCAATGATCAAGTTAAGCTAGCTAACCATCCTACCAATCTAAGGATACCTAAATACCTCATTTAGAACCTCCAAATCATAACCTATAGCACAAGTACACGAAAACACCAAAAATACCTCTTTGTGGGTTTACACTACAAGTACCAATTCCGAAATCCAAACAAGCGAAATGAAGGCACTTCTAAAGTTTCAATACTTAATAAAGACTAGCCATAACCTTGAAACGTGTCCGGATTTGAGTTAACCCCGAAACCCCTTATTAAAGTAGCTTAATTTGATCAAATTATTCAAATTTTGTACATGGCAAGTGCAACTAACATTTTTTCCACACTCAAGGACCTAATTAGCAACTACTAAAAGCATTGAATCAAATTAAATTGCACAAATTTTCAGAACCCTAGAAATTTCACTATTCATCATCTTCCTCAAAGCTCTGACTCCATTTTCAACCATTCAAAATGCTATCTAACCACAAAAGTATGCTCTATGATAATTAATAAAAGTAATTTAAGCATAAACAAGCATAACCAAGTTACATCTCAACAAATCCCAAAAAAAATAAAGTTTAGGTGCAAAATTTTCAAATACAAAAATAAGATGAAATTCTTACCACACAAGGCTAGAGAAGCTTGAAGAAGGTGTAAACATGTTCAAGAACTCAAGATTCAAGCTTAGAATGGATGGAAATGACCAACTATAGCAATTTTGCAAGAAAAAGTTACTATTCCCGTAACTATTTTTTGGCCATTTTTTGACTCTTTTTTTTTTTTGTTCTTGGCTTATATTATTCTCATGAGAAGGTCAAATGGTAGGTCAAATAATTAAGGCATTTTAGTAAGGGCAAAAGGGTCATTTGGGTGATCAAATTTCAGCAAAACAAATGCCAAAAATCTGAAAAAAATCTCTGGAAAAAAAATTCCGCTGGTACTATTCATCAGACATTTCGTGAATTTTTTCTCGTTGATCCCGATATGCAATGCACGCACGGTCAGGGGCTGTAGTCCCCTAAAAATATGTAGTATTTTATAAAAATATAAAATGCATGAAAAGAAACAATTGAATTTATGAAAATATGGAAAATAAAAATAAAAAGTAATTAGCTAAGTTACATCCAAATTAAGCATTTAATGAATGCAATTAATGAAGTGCTGGGTTCGGGGTGTCCCAACTACCCTGTATTCCGTGAAATGCCAAAGAGAATCACCAAACCTGAATACCAAATGAAAATACCAACGTAGATCCCAACTTGAGGTGCTAAGAAAATACCAATATGACTTCAGAAAAATACACCAAATGAGAACTTCCAAATAAAAACTCCAGAGAAGGCCAATAAGTATGAATACCGAATAAGAAATAAGAATTCCAATAAAAGTACCACCAAGAATTCCAATAAGAATACCAAGAAAAATTCCACAAGAACTCCCGAATACCATACAATGACTACTTCCAAGCGAGTATTCCAAGATAATGCTGTGAGTCCCCATCCTTGGAAAGTCAGCTGCCAGCCATTCCTCTCAACAGGGGAAAAGTGTACTTACCATTTTCAAGGGTAATGCATGTATGCAGTAGAAGTTAAGTAAGGTACACACATTAAGCAACTATGCCACATAAGAGCACATATAATCACATATTGCAAGTATTGCACTTCCATCATATTGGCACAATAAATCCCATAGGCACACACTTTCACATAGAAACACACACAAAGGTTACATGCAAGCACATTTATATTCAAGACACACTTCACATGCACGCACTTGGGGTTCGCCACCCGACAGATTGAGGACCATGTCCCGACTGAGAGCTAACCAAGCTCTGATACCACCTATAACACCCCGATCCCTCACGAGACTAGGACCCTTGTTCATTCGAATAATAATAGCCCGACCTTAACCCTGGGCAAGAAAAATGAGGAAAAATGGAAAGTGTTTCTCCTGTACTTAGGCCTATCCACAAAACTGCACTCAGAAGAAATGGACCACAAACAACAATACAACATTTACAAATCATATACAACTTTCTTTTGACATAACTATCCAAGTTCTTAAGGCCATCTGAGCCTTTTACCACAGCAAGATAAACATTCATGCATTAGACTTAAACAATACTAACCTAACACAAACACTAGCTTATCATACCTTTCACGACCCCATTTCTTAATTACTATAATAGCCTATGATACCACAATAACGACAAGAAAAAGGGATATATTCAAACTTAAATTAACCTTGAACATTTGGGATCGTGATGCCACGGGTTTAAAAAGATCGCTCCTCTTAGGTCCGCTAAGGCACAAATTACTAACCCAAGCTCTAATGTCCATAAAACCATACAACCAAGACGCTAGTATTACTATTACACCACCTATTGGCCAGTTAATTCTAATAAAGCACATTATACAAACTTCATCATTAATAGATAAGATCACAACCACCAGAACTACAATTACAAGACTTAGGTTCAATTGGTTCATACATAATTCTAGTCCAACCAAACCCCTAACATCAAAAGAATAGGTTAAGTACAAGTCTTAGTATCCAAAGGTTAATACATTACTGCAAGATGTTTAAATTATAACATGATCCCCTAATATAAAAGTTATAGCTACAACAACAAGCAAGTAGATCACAAGAACATAAGCATGTCCTGACAAATAGAGAAACTCTTGCATCAATTTGTGGAATTGGATTGAATCCAAGTTCACCTGAAAATGTCATAAATAGGGAGTGAGCTACACCTAGCTCAGTGAGGGACAAGGGGAACGGGAGATTTCGCAAACATTTTTATCCATCTAAAATCCATTTTGAAAACCATGCCATGCATACATGAATAGTTAACTAGAAACAAGATTAATTAGAATAAAGAAACTATGTCGCGCACAAAATACATGAGTTGCATACAAGAGACAAAGAATGTAATAAGAAACAAAGTTAAACATGTGAACAGGTAATCAACTCTTCTCCCTGAGTGAGAGTGGTTGAACATAGAGTAAAAGGATACAGGCAACACTTTTCCCCGAGGACCTCAAGGGACAAAGTGAGAATGGTTGCAAATGTTAGAGATGGCAAGTCTCGAAGCTTCTTTGATACATCTTCTCCAATACACCAATTAAGAGGGTACTCTGGAGACAACCCAAACCATAGTAGTCGAGTCCGTCCTGGCAAGCCAAACGCCGCCCAGGCAGCCCAGAACTTCTACCATGGTGTTTATTTACTTAATTGTATCATTTATTTATATTCCATCTCTCCAAGGAGACACACCAAGCGAGAAAGGACTTCAAGTATAGTAAACAAGCTCGGAGGCAACAAAGTAGGTTGCCACCGATTAGAAATAGAAGGTAAACACGTAGTAATATAATCATAATCTCAATGGAGTTCGTATAGAAAATAAACATGCATGGGAAGATCAACCAAGTAGGTTTCCACCGATAGTTATGCATAATCATGATGCAACAAGAAGTTTATGATAATTCAATGCTCATAACTAGGTTCTAACCCAATGTATTTATATATGTAAGGCAAAGACTAATATATATGTGCAATACGTACCATATAAAAGTTCAAAATGGTTCATGAAATAAGTTAGAAGCAATGGAAAAAAAACAAGTAAATAAAGGGGACAAGAGGGGCTAAGTAGGAAAAGGGAAACATGGGAGTCGGGCGAGGGATAATGAATATTTATGTAAGCACTCTTGAATATAAAACTTACGACATGCCTCTTAGCATTGAGATAAAATACACTTAGAAGTGTTATATATGTAGCAGTGGTTGCACATTCGCAAGTTAATATCATGCTACCAATCATTGTCCAAGAACTAGGCAACAAACAACCACATACAACCTTCAAAAGGATGCAAACATATAAGCCAAAACAGGGCAAGTCAGTCGAGTAGCCAGTTGAGTTACTCGATCGGCCTAGTCGACCGGCATGCCCAGTGAGTAAAGACGAATGTCAGTCGAGTAGTCAGACAAGTTTAGTCACTTGAGCAGCACTAAACGCTAATTTATACCATTCTGCTCTTTAACTTATTTTTTTGCTTCTATCATCAATCAAACACCCAACATACTCAAATGGGATTAACAAACCACATAATCAAGCTCAAGAATCATGCTATAGCATCCATAATCAACCAATAATCCAAGATCAATCAAACATCACCCAAACCCCCAAAATGCTTGATTTTCATCATCCCTTCTTGTATACAACTTACACAACCTCTAACACATAAGTAATACACCATCTAGCACATCTTACAACCCTTAACCTCATCAAGATCATCAAGGTACAAATGGGTTAAAGCCTTAGCTCAACAATCTATACAACAAACTCTTAATCTATGCATCATAAGCAAGAAGATCAACATATATTCAATATATCACCTTGAATGAGCTTTAAAAACAACTTTTGAAAGAATCCCTCACCTTATAAGCAAGAATAAGTGCAAGTAAAGGCTTGAAAACACCCAAATGCTTGATGAGCAGGCTTGCAAATGCTCCAGAATCCTTGCTTGCTTCTTCCTTTTTCCTATTCTCCTTCTTTCTTCTTCTTCTTCTCTCTTTCCTTTCTTGGTCCTGTGGTGGAATGTGTGTGTTGTGTGTGGCTTTTTCTGTGTATGGAGTGTAGTGTAGTATATCTATGTATGTAATGTTTTGGGTTAGGTAGGAAATTTAGTTGTTGGCCATTTACCACTTTGCCCTTCTAACTAAATAAATTCTACTAGTTTGCCATGTTATTTGATTTTAATTATTTTGTTAGCTATTGTAATTAATATGATTTTAATTAATGCATACAATGTCTAAAATATCTAAATGTACAAAAAATGATACTAATGCACGTAATATGAGGCAAAGTCATGTAAAGCGATATAAATATACATGAAACCATTCAAATTCCCATAAATCGATATAAACACATATTAGATTATATGATATGGACGTTGAAGGGTTTATATGCACAATAAATGACAAGAATACACATGGGGTTTCGTGTAGGGCTTCATATCCTCCCCCTCTTAATAGAATTGCGCCCTCGCTATTCTTTAATTCTAGTCATCTAAAGTCCATCCCTCTTTGAGCTGAACCACGAATACCAGATGCCAAGCTAAACCTGAATACCCAATGCTACATTAGAGTCCAATACTATTTACTGAGAATACCATCGCTATATTCCACATACTGAACTCATAATACGAATGTTGAGTTAAAGTACCCTACATAAGAACTCCACATAAGTTTATCAATTGTGAATTCTGGATAAAGATACCGTATGCTGAAGACCGAATACCAAATAAGAATCCCTAAGAAAGAATACTGAATTTCATATAAGAATACCGAGTAAGAATTTCCATGTAAGTATACCATGCCATATGAATATATGAAAACTGAATAATAAATGCCAAATATGATTACCGAGTAAGAATTCTCAAAATTGAACGCCAAGTAAGAATTTTGAAGAAAATATTAAATAAGAACGCTGTAAAAGATTTTTGAAATAGAGCTCCGAATGTGATTGCCGAGGAAAGATATCTAATAAGAAGACCGAATAGAAATCCCAAGTAGAGCTTTCAAATAAGAACACCAAAATCCCAAACATCATAGATCTAATACCAGTTAGGAGTTATATATACTAGTCCTTGGAGTTATGTAGTATTTGTGATAACACCTTACTATAAATGCACCCTCTTCTCAATCCCTTATATACTAATTCTCGTTGTGCAACCTTAAATGAAATGTAGAATAAGAGCTACAACGACTCTCAATCCTTAGCCTGAATTTTTTCACGTTTTAGCTTCACCTACTACTCAGTCACTGATTTAACATCATGTGCATATTAGCTTCTATTTTGTAAAGCAACTTCTTACTTGCATATTACCACGTCGTATTCAAGAAAATGTAATAAAGAAGCAAGTAACACCGAGGTCAATTAATACATTGATTTGCAAGTTTATAATTAGGTTTTACGTTCAACTATGGCTATTGCCTGCAGTTTGTTTGGGACAGTCCTTGGCTAAGTGTTGATCACTTCCACACCTCAAGCATCTCCCAGACTTCCTCCAACATTGAGCTTCAGTGTGCCTCTTTTTCTTGCAATGATTACATGTAATTGGTTGAGAGGTGACTGTGGTAATAGGCTGTAATCTAGTAACAACTGGATTCTTCTGTTGTGGCTGTACAACACGTGGTCCAATCTAAATGTCCTCACTGGTAGTCTACCCTTGTGTCTCTTGGCACTTTAGGCATTGCTTGGCTTTATGTTGATTACCACCACCGCCTTTACACTTCCCTTCAAAGGGGCCTTGAGTTCCAGGGGTAACTAAATCACTTTGACTAATCCTCTCAATAGGTAACCCATCTAAGCTCTGAACTTGACTTGGCTGACTTGACCCAGCCATTTCCTCTTTTTTTCCCTTTCTCCGCTATTGTTATAGCGAAAAGGGCCTCACCGTAAGTAGAGAATTGTAGAAGAGTCAAGTTGTCTCGAATCTCTGGCCTCAACCCTTGAATAAACCTCTGGATCCTCTTTTCGGTAGTTTGTACAATCTCCAAAGCATAATATGATAATTGAGTAAACCAGGCTTCATACTGTCAACGGTTAAATCTTCTTGTTTGAAAGTCATGAATTCATTCTTTCGGAGCCTTCCCACGATTACAAGAGTTCTTCCGACCATTCTTACTTCACCAAAAGAAGTACTCCATAATATGATATGAATGTATACAATTATGTTACATGAGGTGCTAGCAAGCATGCATTTATATAACCCTATTATAGAAAAGTGATTATAACCTAATGCATAATTATCATGTAATACAATATTATCAACTAATGTGCAACCTAGCATATAGAGATTAATAGTAACATAACAAACACTTAAAACATGTAATGTACATGGATTACATAGGCACGTTGATCACATACAACACATTATTCACATTTGGTTCACATTAGATTCACTTAACATATAATACATGTGCACGTACTGTAACGGTCCGAACCCAACCCTACACTATATGTCAAGTCCAGACCCGGTATACGGACAAAGTCTTCTCTGTACTGTGGACTAACTAGTACATGCAAATAATCACATTCAACCTCCAATCTACAACCAAATTCCTCATACAAACCCATCCTTCAATCTCAACATAACCAAAAAACTCCTCAAGGCCATCCGAGCCTTAGAACTAAACAAGAATATATCATACAAGCATGCAAGACATGTTTATAGCAACTTTAAAACATAACTTATTTGTCTTACCACTTTAATTATAATTACAAGTCATTCTTATAGGTTAAGTTCAACAATCAACCTATTTAGCACACAAGTATGTAACCGAAAATAGTAAGGTCTATTATCAGTTATTATATGCCAACTACTATACTACCGAGCCATACAAGATTACAACTTTGTTACAACTATCAAATCTAACACCAATACATACAAGACCACAATGGCCTCAAAATGAACAACAAACAACATATTCACATAGTCTGCACATAACATCCAACCTCGACACATAATAATCATGGAAGCTGATCTACTTGTACTTCTTCCTTTTCTCCTATAGCTACCAATTGGGGATTCACCTCAACCTTTCCTGAAACATGTTAAATGATGAGTGAGCAACAAAGTTGCCCAGCGAGGGAGGAGATACAATAAGCCAGGGTGTTTTCGCAAATGGTTTTCGTGCAATGCAACAAAAACAATAACATAAGTAACATAATAAAACAAGCTAGTTGAACAAGTATTTAAACACATTCTAAAAAGGATACGGTTCATCTTCTTGTCTTCAATCTCGAACCACGAGCCATGATCTTCAAGCAAATGCCAGCAAACCCCTTTATTCCTCCAAATGGGGTACTCCGTATGTACCCCGATCCAACGACACATTTTTCCCAAGGTAGGTCTATATGCCTTAGCGAGGTGAACCATGCCTCTAGGGTAGTAGAGTATACTTAGCAAGAAAGGGAATAGGCACCATGGTAGTCGAGCTAGACCGACAACCCGATACTACTCAGAGTTTCTCGACACTACCATGTCCAAGAAAGTTGTACAACCCCCAAGTCATGATCACGAGAACCAAGATTATCAAATATCACATATGAGGGATGACAAAGTAGGCTGCCCTTGCAGTTAATCATAATATAAACTTTTACACATGAATTAATCGTATAACATAAAGGGGCAAATATCATATTTTTCCACAAAACTCTACAAATAGCTTGAGTATACCTTAGACATGCATTTAGACACATGACAAGCAACAACAAGCTCATAGAAGCACTAAAGCAACCAAATCTCACATTTTCCCCTTTGAAAACTAGCCAATTCTACTTCCATACGCAATTCAAGGTTCCAATTCTAAAAACCAACCATACTACATCGCTAACAATACCAAAAGACACCTATCCAAGCCCTGAAAACTCGCTTTGGAGTCAAAAGCTCGAGAAGGCCCCGAGTAGGTTTTAACTATAACTACCCTACCGGCCCTCAAATTAATGCAACGAAAGCACAAAAAGTTCTTCCATGCCCCGTAGATACCTAATACAAGGTTCAATTGCGCCCGAATTACGTTTTACGAAAAACCCCCTTTTTAATTTTTGCTAAATTCGCATTTTAACTCAATTTGGGATAAATTAACTACACGTGAACATTTAACTTGTTTCAATAACATCTAGAGCATCTATAGGTAGCATCAATTAAATATAACTAGCAACCTAAAGCCAAACCCTAATGTTAGGCACTATTCATTATTTTTTTCATATAATTCAAGCATTCAACTATGGAAATAGCTATTAAACTACTCAAGCATGGTCTATATATCATGTAAAGCATGTATATCACAATATTTAGGCAATTCAATAGCTATAATCAACAAATCACAAAATCTCAAAAGTTGACATAAGCTTTAAAATGCTACAAATGCCAACTCCCTCACTTGTACAAGGTTTAGGCTAGTTGTAGATGCTCCTAAGTGTTCCAAAAATCCTTCTAATCCCAAGCTAGGAAGCCAAGATGCAAAGATTGAAGAGTTTTTCTCCTTCTTTCTTCTCCTTGTGGCTGACGGGTAAGGGGGACTTTTTGGGTATTTTTGCTTTATTTTATGAGTATTATGCTTGTATATGTATTGTTATGTATACATATTATATGTATGTTATGTTATATTAAGTCAATTGCTAGTATATCTTAGTCCAACTTAGTTAAAAACTCCAATTAAATGTTAATTAGTTAAATTCTAACACTATTATAATGTTTCACTATTCCTACGAACCAAGTTTCATTTTCCTAATGTGTGTTCCCAACCTCCAAAGCTCAAAACCTCAAGTTCCCGATTTCTCTTATAAGTTTTACTATCTATGAAAAATATCAATTCGAGCAAATTAAACAATCAATTTTTTTATGAATAGTAGCCACTAATAAAGCATATAATCAAGAAAAAGAAATGCACATTGAAATGCTCAAAGAGATATGAAATAGTTATGTATGAACGTGATGAGATATCTCGGGCGTCACATCCTCTCCCCCTTAAACTAATTGCGTCTACGCAATTCTTACATGATTCGGCAAATAACTCGGGGTATTTGTCTCTTATCTAGTCGTCTCGTTCCCAAGTGGCATCCTCAACTCCATGATGATCCCAAAGAACTTTCACCATCAGAATGCTTTTAGTTCTGAGCTCCTGAACCTTTCTATCCACAATCCGAAGAGGCTTCTCTACATAGGTCAAAGTCTCATTGATCTCCAACGGCTTCGGCTCCAGAATATGCGAAGGATCTGGCTGGTACTTCCTCAACATTGACACATGGAATACATCATGCAATTTGCCTAAACTCGGAGGTAATGCCAACCTGTAAGCCAAATCACCAACTTTCTTGATAATCTCAAACGGTCCCATATATCTAGGACTGAGCTTACCTCCCTTACCATGTCGAATCAGGCCCTTACGCGGGGAGACTTTCAAGAATACATGATCACCTACTACAAACTTAAGTCACATCAGTGTCTATCAGCATAATTCTTCTGTCAACTCTGAGCTGTAAGCATTCTTCTCTGAATAAGTTTTACATTATCAACCATTTTGATAATCTCATGTAGAATAGCTGGGTCAACAGTTTTCATTTCTTCTACTTCATCCCAATACAACAGGGATCTACATTTACACTCGAAAAGTGCCTCATAGGGTGCCATACCAATAGTGGCCTGATAACTATTATTATACGCAAACTCTGCTAGTGGCAAATACATTTCCCAACTTTTACCGAAATCTAAAATACAAGCTCGCAACATGTCCTCCAATATCCTGATAGTCATCTCAGACTGGCCATCTGTCTGCAGGTAGTATGCAGTGCTAAAGCTCAAATTAGTCCCCAAAGCTTTCTGTAGTTTATGCCATAACTGTGATGTAAACCTAGGATCTCTGTTTAACACTATACTAGTTGGAGCCCTGTGCAGTCTCACAATGTTTTCAATATACAGCTCAACTAGTTTATCAAGATTGTCCATCTTCTTTGTAGCAATGAAATGTGAAGTTTTCGTCAATCTATCAACCACAACCCATATAGAATCATTATCTCGTAGCGATCTCAGCAAATCAGACACAAAATCCATAGTAACCTGATCCCATTTCCATACAAGAATCTCTAATGGTTGCAACAATCCTGCATATCTCTGATGTTCAGCTTTAACCTTTTGGCAAGTCAAACATTTAGCCACATAGTCAGCTATTTCTCTCTTCATATTGTTCTACCAGAAGCTTTCTTTCAAGTCCCTGTACATCTTGGTACGACTAGGGTGGATAGTGTATTTAGTGCTGTGTGCCTTAACAAGAATTTCATTCTTCACGGCTGAACTACTAAGAATGTGAATTCTATTTTTTATACTTGAGTAACCCATCATCTTGTAGCTTGAAATTGGACTCTCCTCCTTTTGACTTCTCTAGAATCTTCAATAACTGAGGATCGGATTGTTGTGCTTCCTTGATTCTAGACAACAGTAAAGACTGAATTTGTAGGCTTGCAAACTGAATACCTGTTTCTGAAGCCTCCGGTTTCCACAGACACAACTCCTCCATAGTTTCCCAATTCTTTAGAATCAGACTTGCCATAGTATTCTTCCGGCTCAATGCATTTGCAACAGTGTTAGCTTTGCCTGGCAAGTAGCTAATAGTACAACTATAATCATTCAACTACTCTAGACAGCGCCTTTGCCCCATATTAAAATCTTTTTGAGAAAATAGATATTTCAAACTTTTATGATCAGTAAATATTTCAAATTTATTACCCCACAAGTAATGTCGCCATTTCTTTAAAGCAAAGACAATAGCAGCAAGCTCAATATCATGTGTAGGATAATTAAGTTCATAGGGCTTCAATTTTCTCGAGGCATAAGCTATCACCTTACCATTTTGCATAAGAACATAGCCCAAACCTTCTTTCAAAGCATCACTATAAATCACCATATTATCAGTCCCCTCAAGCAGTACAAGAATAGGAGCAATGGTAAGCCTCTTCCTCAGTTTCTGAAAACTCGTTTCACATTTGTCATCCCAGTTATACGTGGTTTTCTTTTGAGTTAAGTCAATGGTCTAGCAATTTTAGAAAAGTCCTTAACAAATCTCCTATATTAACCAGCCAACCCTAGGAAACTACGAACCTCCGTAATAGTTTCGGGTCTTTTCCATGACATCACTACCTCAATTTTCACAGGATCAACAGAAATTCCCTCATGTGAGAATATATGGCCTTAAAAGGCAACCTATCTCAACCAGAACTCACACTTGATGAATTTAGCAAATAATTTATGTTCCTGCAAGGTATGTAACATAATTCTCAAATGTTTGTCATGCTCTGCCTCAGACTTTGAGTACACTAGTATATCATCGATAAAAATCATAACAAACTGATCAAGGTATGGTCTAAACACCCTTTGTATCAAGTCCATAAAGACGGCTGAGGCATTTGTCAATCCAAATGGCAATACAACAAATTCATAGTTGTCGTACCTGGTTCTAAAAGCAGTCTTGGGCACATCCTCTTTTTGGATTCTCAACTGGTAATAGCCTTGTCTCAAATCAAATTTAGAATATACAATAGCACCTTGCAACTAGTCAAACAATTCCTTAATCAATTGCAATGGATATTTATTTTTTCACAGTCACTTGATTGAGACCCCGATAATCAATACACAGCCGTAGAGTGCCATCTTTCTTCTTTACAAACAACACAGGAGTACCCCATGGTGAAAAACTAGGCTATATAAATCCTTTTTCAAGTAAGCCTTGCAGCTGAATTTTCAACTCCTACAACTCAAGGGAAGCCATTCTATATGGGGTTCTAGATCTATATTAGTTCCTACCAACAGATCAATTACTAATTCTATTTCTCGATTAGGTGGTAACCCAAGCAATTCTTTAGGAAATATACCCGAAAAGTCCTCTACAACAGGTACCTCATTCAATTTCAGTTTATCTCCAGGCTAATTAATTAAATAAGCTAGATATGCTTCACAACCTTTGCTTAACATTTTTGTAGCTTTAATGGAAGAAATAATGCGAGTCCTTGTGGATTTTCGACTTCCAACAATTTTAATGACAGGTTGTTCAAGTATTTCTAAGGTTACAATTTTTCTTCTACAATCCAGGTAAGTATAGTACTAACCCAACCAATCTATCCCCAGAATGACCTCAAAGTCTCGGAAAGGTAGGATAATTAAATCAACAGGATACATGCGCCCCTCAATGCAAATATCACGGTTTTTACACACAGACCCCATAATGAATTTCGTACTCATATGATTGCCTACTTCAACTTTATATGGCAGTTTATCAACTTTTAACGCAGTAGATTATGCACACATAGGAGTGATAAAAGAATGTGTGGCCCCGATGTCAATCAAAACTACTACTAGCTGATTATTGATAAGAAAACATACCTTCTACCACCACTGTCGTATATGGAAGCTCCTCCTGGTCTAGAGCAAATACTCATGCCTGGCCTCGTGGAACTGGAGCTACACTTGAAGCTCTGGTCTGAGCACTCTGGCCGGATGTCTGACCCTATCCTTGCTTAAACCTGGGGCAATCTCTAGTCTTATACTGGTCGCTACCACAACCAATGCATCGGCCCAACTTTCTCCAACACTCGGCCTCTGTATGGCCTTTACGATTACGATGAATACACTACTAGTTTTTCTTTGGAGCAGTGCCTCCCGTAGGGGCTCTATAAGTGGATATAGCAGTGCTACTGTCACGCCCCGACCCGACCACGCAAAAGGCCAAGCCCGGACCCGACACACGGACGGAGTCTCCTCTGTACCGTGGACGTTCCGAAAACCCTACATTCAACATAATACTCGCGAAAACCATTATAAACATTTGAAACAAACCAACTTTCTTTTAAAACATACATATTCTCATTAACAACTTTGCAAACCAAAAATGTCATGCATACTACACAAGTACTTATGCCACTAAGCAGTAAAGCCATTAGCATGCATTTCTTACTAGTTACATGAGTATATCTTTACAACTTTACAATCCTTTAAACTTTTACAACATAAGACCATAAAGGCCTCAAAATAGAAACTACATACAAGGCTACAAGCCTCAAAATGAAGCGTCAACCAAGCATTAAACACATCAAGCATGGCCCGCACAAAAGTCTGGCAACCAACCACCAACTAAGCAAATAAGTGCTATCAAGGAAACACCTCCACTTGCTCCTCATCCTCAATTACCTCAATAGGATCAGCTTCAACTACTTCTGTAAAAAATATGGTATAGAAAGGAATAAGCAAAAACTATTGCTCAGCGAGGGTTATTGGTCTCAAGGACGGAGATGAGAGAAGAATGCAATGCAAATAGTCAGGCAATTCATTCAATTATCATATAGAGATACAAACAAAGCCAACAACAAAACAAGACAAGCATTAAAACTATAAACACTCATTCAAATGATACGATTCACTTTCCACGAGCAACTTTCATTCACGAATTCGATGACGACGTGCCGGCCCAAACCACCTTATAACTTCAGTTTGGAATACCCCGGAAGTATCCATCAATTCTACGACCCAAATCTCCTTGGGAGGCAACCCAAGCGAGAAGGGAATAGGACACGGAGCTAGAGCAACCAACACTGGCAACCCGAGGCTACCCAGAGAGGCCCATCACACCGCCCCTGACTCTATGAATGCAATACAATATACAATGCAACAATCGAGCAATCGAGCAATAAAGCCACACGTGGGAGAATAACAAAGTAGGTTACTCTCGGACGCAATAGCAACAGTTGATAACCATTTCAATCAGAATCAACTCTAGCAAGCACAACAAGCAATATTAAGCATTCTATAGGCATAACATCAAGAAAACAAACGAAATCACAAAATGACCCCAACTTTCAAAACGCTACTACTTTCAAACAAGCCACGAGTTTTGGAAACTGACTTCACCAATCCTCCTAGGTCACCATAAGGCACGTCTAAAGACCCCGAAACCCTACTTTACCCTAGAATTCACGGAAAGCTCCGATTTTTTCCTTTGCTCGTTTGAACTACAGCTACCCTAACCAAACACCCAACCATCACTATAACTGCACCAAAAGTGCTTCCATGGCCTCCCGAGACAATGCCATCACACAAAACGAGAAAACGCTAAACTCAACCTAAACGACCTCGACTTGTACCAAGGCATTTTTCCTCATTTTTCCATTACACAATCCAAACAAATCATGCATTTAGGCATTCTAGCATAACTAACATCTTTTCACGTCAACAGAACGCATAACGGAGCAACTTCATTGAAACGGGGGTTTACTATTCACAATTTACTATTCAATTATCAATTTAAATTGCAATTTCGATATTCAACTGTAGAAAATGCTAAAAAGCTATAAATACATGTTCTACAATTGTCAAGGAACATTCTTTAAGCATAAAAACGATTAAAATAACAAACTACGGATAAAACCCAAAAATTTAAAGTTGATACATATAACTTTCAAATGCGCAAATAACGTGCTTCCCTCACCTTAGACACTCCTAGACGCTAGGAAAACCATGCTGGATGCCTCGGAAACAACCCCATGCAAGCTCACGCGAAGATTTGAAGTTTGGAAGTTGGAATTTTTTTTTTCTCTCCAAGTTTCGGCCAGCTCTATGTTCTGTTTTCAGCTTTGTTTTTTTTTTTTTTATTATTTTGCAATGTTATATGCTTAAAAAGATGACAAGCCTTGGTTAAATGGTCAAGCCCTTGGTCAACTAACTTAAATTGGTCAATTTAGCCTATTTTATACATTTTAAAGCTAAAATAACTAATGAAATTTTAATTCTAGCTAACAACCACTAAAACACTAAAAGTAAAACACTAAATACTAGTTTTCACTATTTGTTGAGGACTAGAAACCGCTCTCTAACTATCGCTCTCGATATGCAATGCACTTTGCGACAATAAAGAAGTAACAATTAAATCTCAAAGAATTTAAGAAAATAGAATTTTCAGAAAGATAAACAAGAAAATTTCACATTCCGGGCTCAGGTATTACAGCTACCTTGCTGAGATCTAGCGGCAACAGGTCGGGTCTGGCTTTGTGGCTGGCTCTGAACTGGTCTTGCTTAAGATTGTGTCTGAACTGGTCCTAGGTAGCTCTGAGTCTGTCTCTGCTACTGAACTTGGATAGGCTGCTGATACTATCTCTGATAGCCCTGACTTTGAGACTGATACTGTCGTTTACTCGGCTAACTAGACTCGGCCAACAAATCTGCCTTGCATTTCTCGAATCTCGATGCAGCCCTAACTGCTGCTGCATAATTAGGAAAACCTTGCGAAGACAAATTAAGATGAATATCGCATCTCAAACCCCTGATAAATCTCTGAATTCTCATGTCCTCAGGCTGTACTAAAGCTGGCACATAACGGGAGAGTCTAATAAATGTAGCCTCGTACTGATCAACAGTCATATTCCCCTGCCTCAGCGATATGAATTCTTCCTAATGTCATTAACGAGTTACCACTGATACATACTTTTCCTTGAATTCCCATACAAAGTCAGCCCATGAATGTTGTACCCTCTCGGTATCCCATTTTTCCCTAACAGTTCGCCACCATTCCTCTGTATCACTCTCAAGCAAGAATACAAAATAAGTGATCTTTCTCTCATCATTACAGTTAAGTACAGTAACTAGTTTCTCAAATTTATTCAGCCACATTTCAAGTTTCATGTCATCCGGTTCCCCATAGAAATTAAATGACCCGTGATGTAGAAACCTATGAAGCAAATTACTCCCTATAGTTCCACTACCCTCAGCTCTAATTCCCGGATTACCTCTGCCAACTCTTGCTTGACCCTGCTGAGCTATTAACTAAGTCATAGTATTAATAGCAGTGGCCATTAAGGCCATAACCTGTGCATTTGTTGGTTCCTGCCCTGGCGGAACATTCCCGGCTACCCCAGCATCCTGCCCAGGTACATCTTGCCTAGGAGCTTCCTCCTGCTACCTTCTCGGCCTTCCTCTCCTTATCTCAATACTAGAAGAGTCCAGTGTTATAACAGGAAAATAGATGAAACAAAAGATAACTTATTCATATTTCAAACACCTTGTGCATATAAGACAACATATAAAACACTTAACATGCATCATACATTAAACCTTCCATATTCACACAATATTATACAATAGAAACTTCTTTTACATGCTAGCATGTTCTTCACTTAAACAATTATTCACTTAGACAATTAAAGAATCACATAGTCACGCAATTCAACTTTCACATAAAGACCTCTACCCCACATACCGAGGAACTTAACCTGGCTTCATGCATTCAAATAGCTCTGATACCACCTAAATGTAACGCCTCGAACTCAACCCCACGCTATGGGTCAAATCCGGACCCGGTACACGGACAGAGTCTCCTCTGTACCATGGACTAATTGGTACCTGCAAATAATCACATTCAACCCCCAATCTACAACCAAATTTCTCATACAAACCCATCCTTCAAAGTCAACATAACCAACAAACTCCTCAAGGCCATCCGAGCCTTGGAACTCAACAAGAATATATCATACAAGCATGCAAAACATGTTTATAGCAACTTTAAAACATAACTTACTTGTCTTACCACTCTAATTATAATTACAAGTCATTCTTATAGGTTAAGTTCAACAATCAACCTACTTAGCACACAAGCATATAACTGAAAGCAGTAAGGTCTATTATCAGTTATTACATGCCAACTACTATACTATCGAGCCATACAAGATTACATCTTTGTTACAACTATCAAATCTAACACTAATACCAAGGGTCTCAAAATCAACAACAAACAACATCTTCACATAGTCTGCACATAACATCCAACCTCAGCACACAAGTAATCACGGAAGCTGATCTACTTGTACTTCTTCCTCTTCTCCTATAACTACCAGCTGGGGATTCACCTCAGCCTCTCCTGAAACATATTAAAAGATGAGTGAGCAACAAAGTTGCCCAGCAAGGGAGGGGATACAGTAAACCGGGGTGTGTTTTCACAAATGGTTTTCGTGCAATGCAACAAAGACAATAACATAAGTAACACAATAAAACAAGCTAGTTGAACAAGTACTTAAACACATTCTAAAAAGGATACGGTTCATCTTCTTGTCTTCAATCTCGAATCACGAGCCATGATCTTCAAGCAAATGCCGACAAACCCCTTATTCCTCCAAATGGGGTACTCCAGATATACCTCAATCTTACGACCCATATCTCCCGAGGTAGGTCCATATGCCCTAACGAGGTGAACTACGCCTCTGGGGTAATGGAGCATACTCAGTGAGAAAGGGAATAAGCACCATGGTAGTCGAGCTAGACCGATAGCCCAATACTACCTGGAGTTTCTCAACACTACCACGTCTGAAAAGGTTGCGCAACCCCTGAGTCATGATCACGAGAACCAAGATTATCAAATATCACATATAAGGGACAAGAAAGTAGGCCGCCCTCACAGTTAATCACAATATAAACTTTTACACATGAATTTACCGTATAACACAAAGGGGAAAATATCACATTTTTCCACAAAACTCTACAAATAGCTTGAACATACCTTAGACATGCATTTAGACACATGACAAGCAACTACAAGCTCATACAAGCACTAAAGCAAACAAATCTCATATTTTCCCCTTTGACAACTAGCCAATTCTACTTCCATATGCAATTAAAGGTTCCAATTCTATAAACCAACCATATTATATCCCTAAGAATACCAAAAGACACCTATCCAAGCCTTGAAAACTTGCTTTGGAGTCAAAAGCTCGAGACGGCCCCGAGTAGGTTTTTACTACAACTACCCTAACTGGCCCTCAAATTAATGCAACAAAAGCACCAAAAGTTCTTCCATGCCCCGTAGATACCTAATCCAAGGTTCAATTGTGCCCGGATTACGTTTTACGAAAAAACCCTTTTTTAATATTTGCTAAATTCGCATTTTAACTCAATTTCAGGCAAATTAACTACACGTGAGCATTTAACTAGTTTCAATAACATCTAGAGAACCTATAGGTAGCATCAATTCAATCTAACCAGGAACCTAAAGCCAAACCCTAATTTTAGACACTATCCATTGTCTATTTCATGTAATTCTAGCATTCAACCATGGAAATAGCTATTAAACTACTCAAGTATAGTCTATATATCATGTAAAGAATGTATATCGCAATATTTAGGCAATTCAATAACTATAATCAACAAATCACAAAATCTCAAAAGTTGACATAAACTTTAAAATGCTACAAATGCAAACTCCTTCACCTGTACAAAGTTTAGGCTAGTTGTAGATGCTCCTAAGTGATCCAAAAATCCTTCTAATCACAAGCTAGGAATCCAAGATGCAAAAATTAAAGAGATTTTCTCCTTGTGGTCGACGGGTAGGGGGGACGTTTTGGGTATTTTTTGCTTTGTTTTATGAGTATTATGCATGTATATATATTATATGTATGTTATGTTCTATCAAGTCAATTGCTAGTATATCTTAGTCAAACTTTGTCACGCCCCAACTCGACCCCACCTATAATCAGTCAGGACGCAACGGAATTTCGGCGGCATAACGACAGTAAACAGATTTCCGAGGTTCTAAACCAACCTCATAAAACATCATACATCCAGTAATTCCTCAATACAAACAACAACATACAACACAACCATATTATACAATAAAACATTCTCGTTATACGCCTCCGTTCCAACATGACATACAATACCTCAACTTTATCATACATTTCAAAAGTAAGTTGAGACACAACTACAACTTAACCATAGACAAAAGAAAACCGCTAAATTAACAACATTTGGATCATCATCTTTTCAATATCTATTACATTAAGAACCATAAGGCATATAAAAGTCTATTAAGCTAATATACATGACATTAAACAACATATATTCATGGATAAGACTCAGGGACATATGACTCATCCACGAAAGGCACGTTTTCCACATTCTCCTCTTCAGGAGGCACGTACCCGTAATCTTGTGAAAGTACACCTGAAAACATGCAATAATAGAGAGTGAGCTTATATACATAAGCCCAGTGAGGATCCGATAGATCTCGACAGTATTCACTACGCTCCTTGGATTTAGTCCTTTGAGCAAGTAAACACACAACAACAATAATAACATTATCATCACATAACTATATAACCAATCAATAAAGGATACTCTATTTGGTGTAGCTCCAAACGCCATCACGATCTCAACCGTTCTTCTTATAACTCCCCATTACTCACGCACCCGAGGTACCTCACTAGCCCCTCCCTCCATGACACCTCCGTCATGCGAGCTGGGGGTAGCCTATGGCAGTCATGCCGTTATCAACCCGACAGCCCGACGCTGCCCGAGAGGTGGCACACACATACCAAGACTCCATAATCATCAATCATCAATCAATCATCAATCAATCAATTGGGAGATCAGCAACAAAAGTGCCCGATTCCCGAACTCAATAATAATCAATCAATAACATCAATATAACATCAATATTAAATTAAACAACAAACAACGTAGTTAGATGACAAAGTAGGCCATCTAACCGGACATGCATAATATACATAATTAAACTCTAAATTACTCAACAACAACTCACCATTCATCACTCGAACACTACCCAACCATCTAAAGGCATCGTTCAAGAAATTAAAGAATGACAACCTAAACTTCTAAAATTCATAACTTACAATCTACTAATCCGAACATTGCCAAATCAGTTCCTATCACTCACCCATTCAACCTACTACATTAGCCCTCTCGGAAATCCACCATAACACCTCCAAATCATGCCCGATAACCCTAAAATCCTAAGATGTCATGGCTGGATTTTCCGGATTTTCACACAAACAATGTAATCGAAAATTCGGCATTACAACAGCGCTAACACGTAATTATCAAGTATTTAGAAATCGACAGCAATCGATTTCGATCAACACAACTCATTTAATTCAACTTTGAACATTTTAATCAAAATTAAATACCCGGAAAATAAAAATTATGCTACATCCGACAGAAACTCGTAGTATTAGTATATAATGATCCCTAGCATGCAAGGAGCAATAATCTAACATCAGATTACAATTCTAACGGTTCAATCTTCATTTATACGCAAAAACACAAAAATGACATTTTGAGATCTAGAATTTTTCTCTCACCTTAGATGCGATATAAGCCTAGGAATGCGTGCTATGCGTGCCCAACAAGCAGAATCCAAGTCGGTGCGAAGTTTCGCGGAAAAAAACTAGGTTTTTCTTTGAAAAATTGGATTGAAAAGCTTGAGTTTTCTCTTTCTTTTTCCCCCTCTTTTCTCTCGGCCTTGTGTGTGTTTGTGGAGTGTGTTTTGTGTTGTGTGAGTGTGTGTTGATGACATTATATAATAAAAAAGCTTGGTCAATTAAAAAAAATGCAAAGTCAAAGTTAGTTTTAATAGGTATTTTTGTGTTTTTAATGACTTTAATTGCATTTTAGTGCTCACCAAGTTAAAAATAATTATGCCACCCCCAAGATATCTCAAGTGGATTATTTTTAGGTGACAAGAAGTTTTACAATCCAACAATTTCACCCGAGTCGGCTTAAAACTCGATTTTCGCAAAAGTCGGTGTAAAAACCCTAATAAATTCTTAAGCCGATTTTAAAACCATTTTCATCAAACACAGGTCTATTAAAGTCCGTGGACTAGGTCTAGAAGGGTTAAAAAGACCAGTTTCAAAATTATAGCGGACGTGTTTCGAAAACACTATTCACTGAAAATCGACGATAAAATTTCTGACTCCGTTTTTGATGAAAATTTCATGAATGCACATTTAGCACGTATTAGAAGTATTGACATCAAAATTATAACTTTCTAGGTCCTATAGCACATAAACAGATCATATGCACGAAAAACGAGGTATAGCACGTAAAACAAGATAAGCAGGAAAGTGGGGTTTCACAAACTTAGTTAAAAACTCCAATTAAATGTTAACTAGTTAAATTCTAACACTATTCTAATGTTTTACTATTTCTACAAACCAAGTTTCATTTTCCTAATGCGTATTCCCAACCTCCAAAGCTCAAAACCTCAAGTTCCCAATTCCTCTTATAAGTTATACTATCTCGGAAAAATATGAATTCGAGAAAATCAAACAATCAATTTTCTTATGAATAGTAGCCACTAATAAAGCACAAGCAAGAGAATAAAAGAATAAAAGACTAGGTTAAGTACAAGTCTTAGTATCCAAAAGTTAATACATTACTCCAAGATGTTTAAATTACAACATGATCCCCTACTACAAAAGTTATAGCTACAACAACAAACATGTAGATCACAAGTACATAAGCATGTCCTGACAAATAGAGAAACACTTGCATCAACTTGTGGAATTGGCTTGAATCCAAGTTCACCTAAAAATGTCATAAAGAGGGAGTGAGCTACACCTAGCTTAGCTAGGGATAAGGGGAATGGGAGATTTTGCAAACTTTTTTAACCATCTGAAATCCTTTTTGAAAACCATGCCATGCATACATGAATAGTTAACTAGAAACAGGATTAATCAGGATAAATAAACTATGTCGTGCACAAAATACATGAGTTAAACATGTGAACATGTAATCAACTTTTTTCCCTGAGTGAGAGTGGTTGAACATATAGTAAAAGGATATAGGCAACACCTTTTCCTGAGGATCTCAAGGGACCAAGTGAGAATGGTTGCAAATGTTGGAGATGGCCAGTCTCGAAGCTTCTTTGATACATCTTCTCCAATACACCAATTGAGAGGGTACTCCGGCGACAACCCAAACCACAGTAGCCGAGTCCGTCCTGGAAAGCCCAACGCCACCCAAGCTGCCCAGAACTTCTACCATAGTGTTTATTTACTTAATTGTATCATTTATTTACATTCCATCTCTCCAAGGAGACGTACCAAGCAAGAAACGACTTCAAGTATTGTAAACAAGCTCGGAGGCAAAAAAATAGGTTGCCACTGATTAGAAATAGAAGTTAAAGATGCATATAGCAAATAAACATGCATGGGAAGATCAACCAAGTAGGTTTCCACCAATAGTTATGCATAATCATGATGCAACGAGAAGTTTATGATAGTTCGATCCTTATAACTAGGTTCTAACCCAATGTATTTATATATGTAAGGCAAAGACTAATATATATGTGCAATACGTACCATACAAGAGTTCAAAAAGGTTCTGAAATAAGTTAGAAGCAATGGAAACAAGCAAGTAAAGAAATGGGACAAAAGTGGCTAAGTAGGAAAAGGGAGACAGGGGAGTCGGGCGAGGGATAATGAATATTCATGTAAGCACTCTTGCATATAAAACTTGGGAAATGCCTCTTAGCATTGAGATGAAATACACTTACAAGTGTTATATATGTAGTAGTGGTTGCACATTCACATGTTAATATCATGCTACCAATCATTGTCCAAGAACTAGGCAATAAACAACCACATACAACCTTCGAAAGGATGCAAACATATAAGCCAAAATAGGGCAAGTCGGTTGAGTAGCCGGTTGAGTTACTCGACCGGCCTAGTCGACCGGCATGGTCAGTGAGTAAAGGTGAATGTCGATCGAGTAGTTAGGCGAGGTTAGTTGACTGACTTAGTCAACCGGCCTGGGCAGCACCAAATGCGAATTTGTACCATGTTACTCTTTAACTTTTTGTCTTGCTTCTATCATCAATCAAACACCCAACACACTTAAATGGCATTAACAAACTACATAATCAAGCTCAAAAATCATGCTATAACATCCATAATCAACCAATAATCGAATATCAATCAAACATCACCCAAACCCCCAAAATGCTTTATTTTCATCATCCCTTCTTGTATAAAACTTACACAACCTCTAACACAAAAATAATACACCATCTATCACATATTACAACCCTTAAGCTCATAAGGATCATCAAGGCACAAATGGGTTAAAGCCCTAGCTCAGCAATCCATACAACACAAATCATATACCGAACTTTTACTTTATGCACCATAAGCAATAAGACCAACATATATTCAATATATCACCTTGAATGAGCTTTAAAACAACTTTTGAATGAATCCCTCACCTTATAAGTAGGAATAAGTGCAAGTAAAGGCTTGAAAACACCCAAATGCTTGATGAGCTAACTTGAAAATGCCCTAGAATCCTTGCTTGTTTCTTCCTTTTTCCTCTTCTCCTTATTTCTTCTTTCTTTCCTTTCTTGGTCGTGTGGTGGAATGTGTGTGTTGTGTGTGGCATTTTGTGTGTGTGTGTATATTTTAGTGTAGTATAGTATATGTGTGTATGTAATGTTTTGGGTTAGGTAGGATATTTAGTTGTTGGCCATTTACCACTTTGCACTTCTAACTAAATAAATTCCACTAGTTTGCCATTACTTTGATTTTAATTATTTAATTACCTATTGTAATTAATATGATGTTAATTAATGCATACAATGTCTAAAATGTTTAAATGTACAAAAAATGATACTAATGCACGAAATACGAGGCAAAGTCATGTAAAGCGATATAAATATACATGAAACCATTCAAATGCCCGTAAATCGATATAAACACATATTAGATGATATGATATGCACGTTAAAGGGTTTATGCGCGAAGTAAATGACATGCATGCATAGGGGGTTTCGTGCGGGGCTTCACAATACCACTCTAATACTTTAAATTAAACCTATTACAAGCTCATACTTACAACAAATATATATATATATATATACAGGGTCAACAAAATGGATCATACATTCAAATAACTAAATAGACCTTATAAATATATATATTTCTTTAAATTTCAACTAATAATTCACATGGCATTCAGTCCCAAGCAACGAGCTATCAACGGATTCACGAACTTTCCGTCTATCTTAGCAATATCTAAAAGGTGGTTGAAGAAAAAGGGTGAGCATACACTTATGCTTAGTAATGCATATAAGACAATTGAATAATCATCGAGCTAAACATCATAAACTACGCGAAAAAGTAACATTAACATGATAGGCATTAAAGCATTAAAGCGCTAAATAAACATTTTAAATCGCTAGCCCCATGGAATGCTTCATCCACGCAGGCTCACTTCACCTTTACTACACTTCTCTTCCACTTGACACTTCACTTGTTGGCTTCACTTATCGCTCCGCTGGGTGTACTCCAGATCTACCCCAAATTCCTATGACCCACGTCCATGGAATGCTCCGTGTCATGCCATGATCCCATCCCATCGCTAGGCAAGGTCGGAACATGACGTTTCTTGAAAAACTTAACACTTGTAAGATCATGAATCAACAACTTAACATACCAGATATCCACAAGTAACTTCAAGAATGATGCCACAACTATTGGCACTTCAACTTCCAATAACCTACTCCATACATACAAGGCCTAGTCTTAACCATCATAGCATGATACAAGTCATCAATACCTTCTAGCCTCAAAACAATAAGATAGTAGAAAGATTACAATCCATTATCCAAAAGAATAGTTATATAACCAAGTCCAAAAGAATATCATAGTTCATAAAGTCTTTCCAATACACACCATGAAGTCAACAATAGCAAATCATCATCTACAACAGATAGGATCACAACAAGCAGAAATATGACTCATCACATAAAGGAAGCTTACCATCAGCCTGAGGAACTGGCTTAGGCTCGGCCTCACCAGAAAGTTGACATAAAGAGGAGTGAGTTAACCAACTCATAGCTCAGTGAGGGCTAAAGAAAATGGGGATTTTTGCACACATTTTAACATTTGAAACCCATTTGTGGAAATGATGCCATGCCTATACATACACAACAGATAATATGAACAGTAACATAATTAAACACATAACTCTACCCTCCGAGAACCTCATGGGACCAAGCAAGGGTAGGATTACTGTCACATCCCAACTCGACCCCACTTACAATCACTCAGGACGCAAAGGAATTTTGGCATTATAACTTCTGTAACACGGACATCAGGGCTCTAAACCAACCCTTTTAAAAATATAGCACAACCAACACCAAGTTCAGCAACAACTCCAATATCTGCTCAACAAATACAAAGCCATTCATTTAACATCCAAACGACATTCCAACAAAAGTCATAAGCCTCCGTTTCAACAACATACCACAAGCTATACTATACATTTGCAAAATAGATTATAAACTAGTCTAGCAACCTAATCATATTCAAAAGGAAGACTATTAAACTAGTATTATATAAACCATTATCTTTGAGTAAGTTATACATTACAACATACTATAAAAACTAAGACAAAAACAAGGAGTGTCACGCCCCAACTCGACCCCACCTACAATCAGTCAGGATGCAATGGAATTTTGGCAATATAACGACAGTAATTAAGACACCGAGGCTCTAAACCAACCTCTTAGAATATCATACAACTAACTCCACAAACCATTCAGCAATCAACTCCTTAATTAAATTAACAACATACGACACAACCATATTATACATTTATCATTCTTTCAACAATCCGTTCATAGTTATACGCCTCCGTTCCAACTTCATACATAAACTATACATACATTTCAAAATAGATTATAAACCAACTTAGTAATCTAAACATGATCAAAAGAAAGACTACTAAACCATCATACATAAGTCTTTAAGATAAAGTAGGTTTATAATACATCATAATACATCAACTACAAACAATCTCATGGCAATGACTCCTGCACATAAGACTCATCCATGAAAGGCACATTTTCCTCTTCAAGAGGCACGTACCCATAGTCTTGCTCAACAACACCTGTAAGCATGCAATAATTGACAGTGAGCTTATATAAAACAAGCCCAGTGAGGATCTGATAGATCTCTAACAGTGTTTACTATACTCATTGGAAATGATCATTTGAGCAATAAACACACAATAAACATCAATAACAATATAAACACATAAACTATAATGACCATTCAATAAAGGATACTCTAGTTGGTGTAGCTCCAAATGCCATCACGATCTCAACCAACTTCTTATCACCCCCATGACACACAAACCTGAGGTACCTCACTAGCCCTACCCTTCATGACATCTCCGCTCATGCGAGATGAGGGTTTCCTCTAGTAGTCATGCCGTTATCAACCCGACAGCCCGATACTGCCCGAGGGATGGCACACACATACCAAGACTCAGCAATAAAATAAACATTCACATCACAAGAGGACAACCTTTCACACCACCCAATCAACTAAAGGCAAAATTCAATACTTTAAAGAAAGACAACCTAAACTTCAAATAATCATATCTTACATTCTACTAATCCAAACAACTCCAAATCAGTTTCTATCACTCACCCATTCAATCAACTACATTAGCCCTCTCAGAAACCAACCAAAACACATCCAAATCAAGCCCAACAACCCTAAAACCCTAATGCATCAAGGCTGAAATTTCCGGACTTTCACACCAACATTGCAATTGAAATTTTGGCATTACAATAGCGCTACCACGTAATTAACAAACTTTTACAAATCAACGGCAATCGATTCCAACCACTACAACTCAAAATAATCAACAAATAGCCAAACTATCAACTTTAAATACCCAAAAATAAAAATTTATGCTACAACGGTTCAAATCTCATAAGAATACATATAATCGATCCTTAGCATGCACTGAGCAATAATATAACTTCAAATTAACATTCTAATGGTTCAATATTCAATTATACGCAAAAATACAAATGATGACTTTTGAGTTCTAGAATTTTTCTCTCACATTTGATCCGAAACAAGCCTAGATATGCATGCTATGCGTGCCCAACAAGCGGAATCCAACTTGGTATGAAAAACTACGGACAAAAACTAGCCTTTTCTACGAAATTTTGCTTTGAAAACCTTGAAAATCAACTTCTCTTTTCTCCCTTGAACTTGTCGGCCATGTAGGTGTAAAATGAGTGTGTTTTGTGCTTTGCAAGTGTGTGTTGATGTTATATTATGCAAAGTCAAACAAATTAAATCAAGGTCAAAGGTGAAAACTAGTTATTTTTAGTATTTTCTTGTCTTTTAATTCTATTTTAGTTATTTATTTGCTCAAAACATTTATGCAACACCTAAACTATCTCAAGTAATTTATTTTTAGGTGACAAGAAGTTTTACATTAAAACAGTTTCACCCGGGTCGGCTTAAAACTCGTTTTATTGTAAAAGAAACTGTAAAAACCTTTAAAATTCCAAAACTGATTCCAAATCCATTTTAATCAAACACTGGTCTATTAATACCCGGGGACTAGGTTTTAAAATGTTTAAAACACCCCCGTAAAAATTTTAGCGGACAGGTGCTCAAAATACTATTCACTAAAACCGATGATAAAATTTATGATTTCGTTTTTTATGAAAATTTCATAAATGCACACTTAGCATGTATTAGGAGTATTAATCACATATTTAGCACATTCTAAGCCATATAGCACATAAATAGGTCAATTCACGCAAAACGATGTAAAGCACGCAAATTGAGATAAGATAAAAAAGTGGGGTTTCACATTCTTCCCCCTTAAAGAAATTTCATCCTCGAAATTCTTACTTGATGAACGGAAAAGATCTGGATACTGCTGCTGCATCTGATCTTGCCTCTCCCAAGTAGCCTCCTCAATACCGTGATGCTTCCACAATACCTTAATCATCAGAATCTTCTTCGACCTCGACTCTCGTTCCATCTGATCAAGAATACGAATTGGCCGCTCGTCATAAGTCAAATTCTCACGAAGCTGTAACGGCTCTGGCTCGAGAATATGAGAATGATCTGGATTATATTTTCGTAAATTAGACATGTGAAATACATCATGGACATTAGAGAAATTCTCCGGTAAAGCCAACCGATATGCTAACTTGCCAACTCTGCTAGTAATCTCAAACGGGCTTACAAACTTCGGACTTAGCTTACCACCTTTACCATAACGAGCAAACCCCTTACGAGGAGACAATCTCAAGAAAACCCGATCCCCGACTATAAACTCCAAATCCCAACGACGCTTATCAACATAACTCTTGAATCTACTTTGCGCCTAAGCATTCTCTGCCTGATCAACTGAACATTCTCAATCTTCTCTAGAAGCTCTGGTATAATAGTCAGATCAATAGTTTTCATCTCCTCTACTTCATCCCAATACAAAGGTGAACGGAATTTACGACCGTAAAGAGCTACAAAAGGTGCCATCCCAATAGTAGCTTGATAACTATTGTTAGAGGCAAACTCGGCAAGTGGTAGATGTTTCTCCCAATTCTTCCCGAAGTCCAAAACATAAGCCCTGAGCATATCTTCTAGGATCTGAATAGTCATCTCAAACTGACCGTCGGTCTGTGGATGATACGTTGTACTGAAATTAAGTTGAGTACCCAAAGTCTCTTGAAGTTTCTCCCACAAGCGAGAAGTAAATCGAAGATCTCGATCTGAGACAATACTAGATGGAATCCCGTGAAGTCTGACAATCTGATCCAAATAAAGATCCGTCAACTTTGCAACTTCATCTCCCATCAGCATCGAAATAAAGTGAGCTGTCTTCGTCAAACGATCCACGACAACCCAAACTGCATCATTACCTCTCTGTGTTCTAGGCAAACCAGTGACGAAGTCCATCGTAATATGCTCCCATTTCCATTGTGGTATAGCCAAAGGTTGAAGCAAACCTGCAGGTCGTTGATGCTCGGCTTTCACTCGCTAACAAGCCAAACATCTAGACACAAACTGAGCAACTTCCCTCTTCATATTATTCCACCAATAATGTTGCTTCAAGTCTCGATACATCTTATTTCCACCAGGATGAATGGTGTACTTAGAATTATGAGCCTCCTCCAGAATACCTCGCCTTAAACCCGGTTCATCGGGAACACAAACCCTGTTCTAAAACCGAAGAATACCATCCTCGTGCACTTTGAAGTCAGTCTGATCATCCGTGATCTGATCCTTGATTTTCTGAAGTTTAACATCAAGCTGCTGAGCTTCTCTAATCTGAGACAGCAATAAAGGTTGAATACGGAGATGTGAACACATCACCCCAACCTGAGTCAACTCCGGTCTCCAATAAGTGAATTCTTCAAGAACTTCCCATTTCTTGACAGCCAAACAAGAAACATTCGCCTTACGACTAAGAGCATCTGCTACAACATTTGCCTTCCCAGACAGATAACTGATAGAAGAATTATAATCTCCAAGAAGTTTTATCCACCTCCGTTGATGCATATTCAACGCATTCCGTGAGAACAAATACTTCAGACTTTTATGATGAGTGAAAATCTCGAACCTACTGCCCCATAGATAATGATGCCACTTTTTCAGTGAGAAAACAATAGCTGCCAACTCAAGATCATGAGTCGGATAATTTACCTCATAAGGCTTCAACTTCCTGGAAGCATAGGCAATAACTCGGCCATTCTACATAAGAACACATCCCAAGCCCTCTTTGGATGCATCACTGTAGATAACCATATTATCAGTCCCCTCTGGTAGAGCAAGTACTGGAGCGGTAGTCAATCTCTTTTTCAACTCCTGAAACCCACTCTCACATTTCTCATCTCAAACAAAGCTAGTCTGTTTCTGAGTTAACTTAGAAAGTGGCCCAGCAATCTTAGAAAAGTCATTCACAAACCTACGATAATAACCCGCCAAGCCAAGAAAGCTACGAACCTCTGAAACATTCTCCGGCCGTTTCCAAGACATCACCGCTTCAATCTTAGTGGGATCTACAGAAATACCGCGCTGTGTAATAACATGACCGAGAAAAGATATACGTTGCAGCTAAAATTCACATTCGCTGAATTTCGCAAACAACTGATGCTCTTGTAACTTCTGTAAGACAAGCCGTAGATGTTGCTCATGCTCCAATTCAGACTTAGAATAAACCAAGATATCATCAATAAAGATCACCACGAACTGATCCAAGTACGACTAAAAAACCCGATGCATAAGATCTATAAATGTTGCCGGTGCATTAGTTAATCCAAAGGGCATAACCACAAACTCATAATGCCCGTACCGAGTCCTGAAGGCAGACTTCGGGACATCCTCCGTGCGAATATGAAGCTGATAATACCCCTGCCTCAAGTCAAACTTAGAGTAGACTTTGGCTTCCTGAAGTTGATCAAACAACTCGTCAATCAATGGCAAATGATACTTGTTCTTGATGGTCACTTGATTCAAACCACTATAGTCAATGCATAATCTCACGGTACCATCTTTCTTCTTCACAAATAAAACAGGTGCTGTAACACCCCGATCCCTCTCGAGACCGGGAGTTCTATCAATCAAAATAATCGCAACCCAATTCCAAACCCAGGCATAAAATTTTAGGGAAAGACGGACGGAGTCTCCCCTGTTTCTAGGCAAAAATACATAACCTGCAATAGCATATAAGTGGACCAGCACCGTGTACAACCATACAAATACCTCAAGGCCATCCGAGCCTTGGTTCTCAACAAGCAAACACAAGTAAATATACATTTCCAGTTTAAAAACTAACCTATCTCTTCTCATCTTTGACAAGTACATTCATGCTTGGCAACTAAACTATACTAACCTATTGCATAAAATAGACTATCATATCATTCTAATAAAACTAGTTAAGTTAATTACATAACTTTTAACACTAAATACATACAATACATGAAAGCATACATCTTTGCATCTTTCTACAACTCAGCCACATAACACGCAAGACAACTCTTCAAGCACGATCTTTCACGTAACCACGAACTTTCCAGTTAACATGGCATTTCCTGAAATGTGGTGGTGAGGAGTGAGTATACACAACACGTATACTCAGTGAGGGTGAGACAGATATCGAGGTAGAGAGAAAGAATATCGTGCAATGCAAATAGGTACACCTAAGCAATATAATCAATAAGAAAGCATTCAATGTAAATGACGAAACAATAAACAATTAAAGAAAGCATTAACACAACCATTCAAAGCTATACCACACTTTGAAGGCTACGGTTCACTCGAACGAGTAATGTACCGATCATGATTTCGATGACTTTAACGATGACGTGCCGGCTCACCCACCTTGTAACTTTCGTTAGAGTACTCCGGACATACTCTGTCAATACTACGACCCAAAACTCCCTGGGCGGCAACCCAAGCGAGAACGGGAATAGGACACGGAGCTAGAACAACCAACCCTGGCAGCTCGAGACTACCCAGAGAGGCCCGTCACTCACGCGCCTAACACAATGCAATGCAATACGAAGAATATAACGATAATCGAGCAAGACACTAAAGTGCAGATTAGTATCAACATGCGATACAATAAGCATTTACAATCAATAAAAATAACAAGTACAACACTAACAAGCATTATCAACAATTGATATACAATTCAATCATAATCAAGTATAACAAGCATAATAATCCACAATAAGCATTATATAAGAAAGCATTATAAAAATCAACTAAAACACTAAATGACCCCAACTTTCTCAGTGCTACTATTTCCAAACGAGCTATGAGTTTTGGAAACCGACTTCACCACTCCTTCTAGGTCACCATAAGGCACGTCTAAAGACCACGAAACCCTACTTTACCCTAGAATTCTCGCAAAGTCCCGATTTCTCCCTTTGCTCGTTTGAATTATAGCTACCTCAACCGATCACCCAATCAATGTCATAACTGCACCAAAAGTGCTTCCATGGCATACTACGACAATGCTTTCACGCAAAACGATAAAATGCCAAACTCGACCGGGACGACCCCAACATGTACCAAGCCATTTTTCTCCGTTTTTTCATTACACAATCCAAACAAATCATACATTTAAGCATTATAACATATCTAGCATCTTTTCACATCAACAGAATGCATAACGGAGCAACTTTTACTAAACAAGGGTTTACTATTCATATTTTACTTTTCCATTCGCATTTTTAAATTGCAATTGCTATATTTAACCATAGAAAATGCTAAAAAGCTACAAATACATGTTCTACAATTGTCAAGGAACATTCTTCAAGCATCAAAATGGATAAAATAATGGTCTACGCATAATTCCCAAAAATTAAAGTTTAGACATAATAATTTTAAATGCGCAAATAACGATGAAACCCTCACCTTAGACGCTACTAGATGCTAGGAAAACCACATTGGAAGCCTCGGAAACAACCCCGTGTAAGCTCTCGCGAAGATTTGAAGATTTGAAGTTGAAATCTTTTTTTTTTCTTTTTCCCTTGTATTTTCGGCCTTCCCCTTATTTTTTTCAGCTTTTATTTGTTTTGTTTTTGCTATTATAAGCCATTTAAAAAGACGAAAAGCTAAGTGGTCAAAGGTCAATGGTCAAAGCTAACTTAAACTTGGTCAACTAAGCTTATTTCATGCATTATAAGGCTAAAACAACTAATACAAATTTAATTCTAGTTCATAACAACTAAAATACTAAAATTAAAACACCAAATACTAGTTTTCACTATTTGTTGAGGACTAGAAAACGCTCTCTAACTATCGCTCTTGAAATGCAATGCACAAAATGACGAAGAACGAATAACACCTAAATATTATGGAATATAAGAAAAATATAATTTTTGAAAAGCAACATAGTTTAAAATTCACTCTGGGCTCAGAGCTACTTTTTCATTTAATTGAAAACCGAGCATTAAGGTGCAAGAAAATAAAACCAAGTAATATAAATATGAAAAGTAGTTGATACTCCGTTAAAATAATTAACTCAAGTATTATTTAATTACTTCTAAAAGAAATATGAAAATAATGCTAGAAATGAATGTTTAACTAAAAATAAACACGAAATTCAATGCTAACATTTAAGATGACACTTAATTAAATGCAATTAAATGTCATTAAATGCATGCCGGGTTCGAGGTATCATAGGTGCTCCCCACGGTGAAGAACTCTGCTGAATGAAACCCTTCTCTATTAACTCCTGCAACTGAGTTTTCAGCTCCTTCAACTCAGCTGGTGCCATCCAGTACGCTGATTTAGAAATAGGTTGAGTACCGGGAATAAGATTGATCACAAACTCCACATCTGTCTCTGGCAGCAACCTTGGCAACTCCTCGGGAAATACATTGGGATATTCCTGAATAATAGGTACCTCATCCAGCTATAGATTATCAGATGGCTTCTTGATCGAATAAGCTAGATAACCCGAATACTCCTTACTCACCAACTTAACGGCTTTAGTTGTTGAGATAACAAAACTCGTCTTAGCACCCCGGTTCCCTACTACCTCTACTACTGGATGATATGGCAAACGAAACTGTACTACCTTCGTTCTACAATTTAACTGGGCATCATACTTAGAAAGCCAATCCATACCCAAGATAACATCATACCCCCGGATGAGAAATAAGATAAGGTCCGAAGGAAAATTATACCCCTTAACATGTGTTTTACAATACTTACATACTAAGCTAGTCACATACTTATCAGTCAAAGAGGTACTAATCTCAACCACATAAGGCAATCTTTTAGGTTGCATATTAACACGTTGCACAGAAGCAGGAGTAATGAAAGAATGCGTAGCACCAGAATCAATCAACACTTTAACAAGTTGATCAAGTATAAGGAAGTTACCTTCCACAACTGCAGTCTTCTCAGGCATCTCCTCTAAGTCAACTGCGTAGGCCCGAGACTGAACCCACTGCTGCTGAGGTGCACTGCCTGTAAGTCTACCCTGATAACTTTGAGTTGCTGCCCGACTCTCAGTCCTCAGATATCTAGGGCAATCCTTCGCCCTATGCTGATTGCTGCCGCAACCCAAACAGGTCCCTGCCTTCGCCTTACAGTCGGCCTCCACATGGCCCTGACGCTTGCAGAAAGTACACTGCGATGATGAAGCACTGACACTTCCCCTAGAAGAACCAGAAGCCGAGAAAGTAGCTGTACCTGCCTGCTGCTGAGGTCTAACAACAATAGGCCTATATTGACCCTGGGACTGGGCCGGCCTATACTGGGACTGAGCCTGATAAGACCCCTGCTGAAACTGTGGCCAATAATAACTCTGCTAACCCTTTGGTCTGAAAGAACCTTGCTGTGCCAAAGGCCTAAACACTCTCTGCTGACCCTGCGGCTGAAAGGGCCTTTTGCTGGACTGACTAGGTACGATCTGTTCGCCATTTCTCTTCTCTAACCTAGAAGCTGCATCAAGGCCTCAGTAAGTATATCATACCGATTCAGGGCCATCGCATCCTGAATCTCGGGCCTCAACCCCAACATGAACCTACGATTCTTATGCTTCTCGTCAGTCACAAACTCCGGTGCATACCGGGATAGTCTAGTAAATGTGGCCTCATATTGAGCCAATGAAACATCTCCCTGAACTAAGGACAGAAACTCGGCGTCTCTCCTTTCCCGTGCAATCTGAGGGATATACTTTGCCTAAAAAGCTCTTAGAAAGATATCCCAGACATACGAAATACCCTGGGTCTCTCAACTAGATTTCACCGTGTGCCACTACTCCTCTGCCTCATCATCAAACAAATAAACGACAAAGTGACCTTTATTTCATCAGTATAATCCAGAGGGTCAAATATTTTCTCCATTTTATTAATCCATGCCTCGGCTTTTCGATCATCTGGCTCCCCCTGAAACCTCGGTGGATAGTACCCCAAGAACTCCTTTAGTGTACCACGCCCGTGGTATCCACCCTGTATGTTCAGTAATTGTGCCTACAAAGTCTGAGCTTAGGCAGCCTGCCCTGCTAGCAACTGGGCCTGACCGGCCATAATCTCTGCAATCCTATCCATGGCTGATTCAAAATGATCATCACCCATTTTTTGGCCCGGTGCCACATTTCCCGAAACCTCATCAACTGCCTTGGGCCTACCTCTCGTCCTCGGTCTACCAGCCATTCTACTAATCAAAAAGTTAGCACATGTTATAGCACGTAAACAGGCTATAGAAAATTATTAGCAAATAAACTACAACTCACATAAAACACATAAATCACTTAAGTATTAATCACATAAACAAATTGATCACATAAGCACTGAATCACATAATCACATAATCATTTAATCATATTAACACATAGTTCACTTTTCTTTCACTTTATACATACTTTCATGCTAAGACCATTACCCACATTCCGAGAATACCCCGTCTGACAGCTAACATGTGCTCTGATACCACTTAATGTCACGCCTTAACTCGACCCCACCTACAATCAGTCAGGATGCAACCGAATTTCGGCAGTATAACGACAGTAATTAAGACACCGAGGCTCTAAACCAACCTCTCAGAATATCATACAACTAACTCCACAAACTATTGAGTAATCAACTCCTCAATTAAATTAACAACATGTAACATAACCATATTATACATTTATCATTCCTTCGACAATCTGTTCATAGTTATACGTCTCCGTTCCAACTTCATACATAAACTATACATACATTTCAAAATAGATTATAAATCAACTTAGTAATCTAAACATGATCAAAAGAAAGACTACTAAACCATCATACATAAGTCTTTAAGTTAAAGTAGGTTTATAATACATCATAATACATCAACTACAAACAATCTCATGGCAATGACTCCTGCACATAAGACTCATCCACGAAAGGCACATTTTTCTCTTTAAGAGGCACGTACCCGTAGTCTTGCTCAACAACACCTGTAAGCATGCAATAATTAAAAGTGAGCTTATATAACTCTAACAGTATTTACTATACTCCTTGGAAATGATCCTTTGAATAGTAAACACACAATAAGCATCAATAACAATATAAACACATAAACTATAATGACCATTCAATAAAGGATACTCTAGTTGGTGTAGCTCCAAACGCCATCACGATCTCAATCAACTTCTTATCACCCCCATGACATACACACCCGAGGTACCTCACTAGCCCTGCCCTCCAAGGCATCTCCACCCATGAGAGATGAGGGTTTCCTCTGGTAGTCATGCCGTTATCAACCCGGCAGCCCGATGCTGCCCAGCAATAAAATAAACATTCACATCACAGGAGGACAACCTTTCACCTTGACTATCTCCTAGTTCATCAATAATCATTCAATAATCATCTTTTCATCAATATAACATCAAATAATCAATTAAACAGTAAACAACTAAGTTAGATGACAAAGTAGGCCATCCAACTTAACATGCATTAAGCACACAATCAAACCCTAATCTAACCATTATCAACTCACAATTCAATCACTCAAACACCACCCAATCAACTAAAGGCATAATTCAATACTTTAAAGAAAGACAACCTAAACTTCAAATAATCATATCTTATATTCTACTAATCCAAACAACTCCAAATCAATTTCTATCACTCACCCATTCAATCAACTACATTAGCCCTCTCGAAAACCAACCAAAACACATCCAAATCAAGCCCAACAACCCTAAAACCCTAATGCATCAAGGCTGAAGTTTCTGGACTTTCACACCAACATCGCAATCGAAAATTCTTACAACAGCGCTACCACGTAATTAACAAACTTTTACAAATATACAACAATCGATTCCAACCACTACAACTCAAAATAATCAACAAATAGCCAAATTATCAACTTTAAATACCTGAAAATAAAAATTTATGCTACAACAGTTCAAATCTCATAAGAATATAGATAATCGATCCTTAGCATGCACTGAGCAATAATATAACTTCAAATTAACGTTCTAACAGTTCAATATTCAATTATACAAAAGAAATACAAAAGATGACTTTTGAGATCTAGAATTTTTCTCTCACCTTTGATCTGAAACAAGCCTAGATATGCGTGCTATGCGTGCCCAACAAGCGGAATCCAACTCGGTACGAAAAACTACAGATAAAAATTAGCCTTTCTATGAAATTTTGCTTTGAAAACCTTGAAAATCAACTTCTCTTTTCTCCCTTGAAGTTGTCGGCCATGTAGGTGTAAAATGAGTATGTTTTGTGCTTTGCGAGTGTGTGTTGATGTTATATTATGCAAAGTCAAACAAATTAAATCAAGGTCAAAGGTGAAAACTAGTTATTTTTAGTATTTTTTTTTCTTTTAATTCTATTTTAGCTATTTCTTTGCTCCAAACATTTATGCAACACCTAAACTATCTCAAGTAATTTATTTTTAGGTGACAAGAAGTTTTACATTAAAACAGTTTCACCCGAGTCGGTTTAAAACTCGTTTTATTACAAAAGAAAGTGTAAAAACCTTTAAAATTCTAAAACCGATTCTAAATCCATTTTAATCAAACACTGGCCTATTAATACCCAAGGATTAGGTTTTAAAATGTTTAAAACATCCCTATAAAAATTTTAACGGACAGGTGCCCAAAATACTATTCACTAAAACCGACAATAAAATTTATGATTCCGTTTTTGATGAAAATTTCATGAATGCACACTTATCATGTATTAGGAGTATTACTCACATATTTAGCACATTCTTCCATATAGCACATAAACAGGTCAATTCACGCAAAACGAGGTAAGTAATGCAAATCGAGATAAGATAGCAAAATGGGGTTTCACAAGGAGCATTCCAACATATCTCATGGATAAGACTCCGGCACATAAGACTCCTACACAGAAGGCATATACTCAGCTTCTTGAGGAACATATCCGATATCCTACTCAACTACACCTGATGACAATAAACGAATGAGCGTGAGCTTATATATAACAAAGCTCAGTAAGGATTCGAAAGATCTTTTGAAAATACTGACTTTACCATTTGGGAAATCAACCTATGAGCAACAATAACAATAAACTTCATTAACATCAACTTTTCAATTCAACCACATAAATAACCATTCAATTGTGAAAGGATACTCTAGTTGATGTAGCTCCACACACCATCACGATCACAATTAACCCCATACACCCATTGATACATTCCGAAAGTACCCCATTCTAGACCCATACTTCATGGCATATCCGCCTATGCGAGATAGAGGATATCACATGATAGTCATGCCGTTTTCAACCCGATAGCCCAACACTGCTCGAGAGGTGGAACACACTATCATGACTCACAACAATAACATTAAACATTTCATTTTCTGAGAAGAAAATGAAGTAGGTTGTCTTCCAGTACAACAACAATCATCAACTAGTTAACAACATTTCAAATAACATAACATCAATTAAACCACTAAACAACCAAGTTAGATGACAAAGTAGGCCACCCAACTTAACATGCATTCAATCCCAAACCTAATCAACAACCAACCAAGAATCAACTACTCAAAGACTACCCAAACAACCATAGAATACATTTCAACATTTTAAAGAAAGACTACCCAAACTTCTAAAAGTCATAACTTATAATCGGGGAATCCAATAACCTCCAAACCTTTTCCTATCACTCCACCACATGTGCAACTACATTAACCCCCTCGGAAACCAACCATAATCCATCCAAAACAAGCCCGACAACCTTAATTTAGCAAGGCACCATGGCTGAATTATCTGGACCTTTGCCACGACATCCAAATCAAAAATTCGGCATTACAACATACTACTCCACAATTAACAAACTTTTAAAAGCAACAACCAATCAATTCCAACCACTACAACAACAATTATTTAACAATGAACCAATAAACCAATTTTAATACCCGAAAAATGGAAATATATGCTACTACCGATCAAAACAGCTATAAATACATATAAATGATCCTTGGCAACTACTGAGCGATAATCTAAAGACAATTTAACAAAACATCGGATAAAAATACAGTTATATGAAATTGACAAAGAATAGTATTTCTAGATCTAGAATTTTTCACTCACATTTGATGACAAATGATGTTAGAAATGTGTGCAATGGATGCCCAACAAGAAAAATCTTACTTTGGATAACAAGATTTGGACTTCAAATGAGTTTTCTTTGAAAAATAGTTGAAAAACTTCTCATTCTTGCCTATGGAGTTTCGGCCATGTAGGTGAAAAATGGAGGTGTTTTGTGTTTTGTTTTAATGCAATATGTATGTACTATGTATATATATGCTAAGTCAAACAAAAAATACTAAAGTCAATGTTGATTTCTTAGTCTTTTAATTTGCATTTTTAGACTATTTTGCTCAAAACAAGTAAACTACCATATTTACTATATTTAGTAGACTAAATTTAGGTGACAACAATTTTCATATGCATACATATACATACCACTCGGGTAAAAACTCGATTTTTGCAAAAGAAGGTGTAAAAGCCTTTTAAATTCCTAATCCGATTTAAAATCCGTTTTAATCAAACACGGATCTATTAATATCCAAGGACTAGGTTTTCAAACACTAAAAAGACCAGTTTCAAAATTTTAGTGGACGTGTTTCAAAAATACTATTCATAAATTTCCAATGCTGATTTTTATGAAAATTTCACGAATGCTCACATAGCATGTAATAGGAATAAAAATCATAGAATTAGTGCATTCTAACTCAAATAACACATATACAGGTCAAAACACAAAATTTCACGTATAGATGAAATATGGGGTTTCACATTTTTCCCCCCTTAAAGAAATTTCGTCCTCAATATTCTTACTTGCTACTCGGAATAAGTCTGGGTATTGTTGTTGAATCTGATCCCTTCTTTCCCAAGTACCTTATTCAATCCCGTGATCTTTCCACTATACGTTAACCATCAGAATCTTCTTCGACCTCAACTCCCGTTCCATCTGATCATGAGTACGAATCGACTGCTCATCATAAGTCAGATTCTCACGAAGCTGTAATGGCTCAGGTTCAAGAATATGAGAAGGATCCGGAAAATATTTCCTCAAAGTAGACACGTGGAAGACATCATGAACATTAGAGAAGTTCTCCGACAAAGCCAATCGATACGCCAACTTGCCAACCCTGCCAATAATCTCAAACGGCCTTGCAAAACTCGGACCTAGTTTACCACCTTTACCATAATGAGCAAAACCCTTTCAAGGAGACAATTTCAAGAAAACTCGGTCCCCGACTGCAAACTCCAAATCCCGATGGCATTTATCAGCATAACTCTTGTATCTGCTCTGCGCTGTCAGCATTCTCTGCCTGATCAATTGTACATTCTCAATCTTCTCTAGAAGCTCTGGCATTATAGTCGGATCAATAGCCTTCATCTCCTCTACCTCGTCCCAATACAAAGGTGATCGGTACTTACGGCCGTAGAGAGTTGCATAAGGTGCCATCCCAATAGTCGCTTGATAACTATTGTTATAGGCAAACTCGGCAAGTGGTAGATGTCTTTCCCAACTCCTCACGAAGTCTAAAACACAAGCCCTGAGCATATATTCCAGAATCTGAATAGTTCTCTAAGACTGACCATTGGTCTACAGATGATACGATGTACTAAAACTCAATTCAGTACCTAAAGTTTCTTGAAGTTTCTCCTAAAATCGAGAAGTAAACCGAGGATCTCGATCAGAGACAATACTAGCGGGAATTCTGTGAAGTTTAACAATCTGATCCAAATAAAGATCTATCAACTTTGCAACTTCATCTCTCATCCTCATCAGAATAAAATGAGATGTCTTCGTCAAACGGTCCACAATAACCCATACCACATCACAACCTCTTGGTGTTCTAGGCAACCCTGTGACAAAGTCCATTGTAACATGTTCCTATTTCCACTCTGGTATTGCCAACTGCTAAAGTAACCCAGCGGGTCGTTGATGTTCTACTTTCACTCGCTGACAAGTCAAAGATGTGGATACAAACTGAGCAACCTCCCTCTTCATGTTGTTCTACAAGTAGTGTTGTTTCAAGTCCTGGTTCATCTTGTTTCCACCAGGATGAATGGTGTACTTAGAATTATGAGCCTCCTCCAAAATACCTCTTCTCAAACCTGATTCATCAGGAATACATACCCTGTTCCGAAACTGAAGAATACCATCCTCATGTACCTTGAAGTCAGACTGACCACCCGTGATCTAATCCTTGATTTTCTGAAGTTTTACATCTAGTTGTTGGGCTTCTCTAATATGAGATTGTCATGCCCCAACCCGACCCATAGAGGCTAGACTGGGGTATGACCTAAATCATCATTGTTATTTTTCGTCCTCGACCGTTTGACTATAATTAATGCTTATTCATTAGCCTAGAACTCCAAAAGTTTCTCAGAAAAATGGCAGCATGACGGCTGTAATTAAAACATTTTGTTTTAACCTAAAATTTAAAAACCACTATTACGAAGTCTCCATTGGTTTACAACTACGACCCTTATTTAATCTTGATCAAAATGTCCGTTCTAGGTAAATCAAACTTAAGAACTCAATATAAGATTATGAACTTAAACATGACGACTACGTTTTCTTACAAGTTGCTTATTAATTTTACCTTACTAGTACCATTTTACCTATATTGAGACTTACAAGTGAGTGATTCTATGATTATAATGCAACCCGCCTTTGTTCAATCCTAGTTTGACCTTTGGATACTACTAGCAATAGTTAAACCCGAAACAAGGAAAGGAAAGCATCAAATAGTCTAAAAGAGTCCGTATGGTTCCTAATTATTACAAACCAAAACAAGGCCCCGAATTACAAGTAGGCCATTTAAATAGGTAGAACTAAAATCTTCAACAATCAAGCCAAACAACTTCAAACGTATAGCCACGTTCATGCAACACAAGCAAGACAACCAAATTATTTCAAGGAATCATCAACAAGCACGTTGTCTTCAGGCACATTTTCCACTCCTGCTTCACCTGTGACAAAAAGAGGGTGAGTCCTTATGAACTTAGCGAGGGGGGAAGGGGAGCAAGTGACAAGGTTTTTGAAATCCTTTTCCAGTTAACTTGTGAAAACTCCTTTGAAAACATGTCATGTAATACAATTAAGAATGTAAGCATAGTATAAGAATCAAATTGAACGATAGATACATTTACCAATCATTTCAAGGATACGGTGAGCTTTCGCTCTCAAGATTAATCGGTGAGCATTTGTTCTCAAGATCACTTCCAATAACTGTTGTTGTAGCCGACACTAATCAACCACTTATCACTCCCAAATGGGTGTACTCCGGATTGTATACCAAACCTACGACCCAACTCTCCGAGGAAGTCTAGCCCCCAAGCGAGAGAGGGAATTGGACCATGGTAGTCATGCCAATACACCGGCAAGCCCGATGCCGCCCGGAGTGACGCGAACGCTACCATGCCAAAATGAAAGGTTGTAATCTTGTATGCAATGCACAATTATGCCATTTAACATTTCACATTAGGAGGTCAACAAAGTAGGTTGCCTGCGAGCAAGTATATGATCACATTTTGACATATTGGCATATAAGGCATTATAAGATCATATAATTATTTCATATACAATTTGAAAGTAATTAATCTTTCACGGGCAGCCAAGTAATCATATTCAAAGTAAGCCATATAATATCTTTTAACAATTCTCATTAGGAGGTCAACAAAGTAGGTTGCCTTCGGATACACGTACGATCACATATCGACAAGTAAACATACAAGGCATGCTTTGACATGTAAATCCACTTTGTATAACACCTAGAAGCATGTGAACATTTAATGGAAAGCCAAGTGAAAACTTACAAACAAGTCATATAACTCATTTTAGTTCATTTACCAAGTGTTAGGGACATACGAGCATGCTACGACACTTTACACAAAATTGGGTGCAAGAATAGTTAACTTATCAACATGCAATCATCAAGAATCATGTTTAGAGAAATAAAGACAATTCCAGGTAGTCCATTAACATTCTTCATCATCAATTATAAGATACACATGAATAGTTTAGGACTTGAGAACCTATATAGCCATTAGGGTTTACAAGAACCGTGCTCAGGTATTGGTTTAATTTGTTACAAACCACAAGAATCACTTAAACCATTTCATGCATAATTAGAGATTATTGGACAGCCTATTTAATACTCAATTAAGTTCATTTAACCATAGGATAATCACTTAGCAAACATTCATAAGTAATATGGCCTCAATTTCGTGCTTACACATCCGATTAAGCAAGAATTCGTCATGTAATGAACCTAAGACATGCATCAACTAATTTAAGCAACCTCAACCAACCAAAACAGTCCACACAACTTCTAATTTCCACAATTCCAAGCATTCAACAACTCAAGGTAAAATTACAATAGGATTTAAATCATATTACCAAGCAAAACCCCACTGCAATAGCCTATTTTTCCTCATTCGTTTAACCAAGCAAATAACCTCCAAATTTGGTGAATCAAATGTCAAATCGAATCTTAACGAGTGCTTTAAATTGGGAACAAACCTCGCTGCATTTCGAGTTCGGACTTAGAAGTTATGACCAAAACCGTGAGACCACACAAAACTGTCCTATTTCATACACATTTCGATATTTTCCATTTTTTGGGGTTTTAAACTCAGAATTAGCCTTAGCCTATTTCATCAAGATATGTTCAAAACTGAAAAAGATAGTGTCTCACCAAATTTCATGTATTTTTAACATCGTTTTCTATGCCAAAACATTTCATTCTATAAGGACAGAGAGCTGACACAAAAATGTCACTTCTAGTCTCAAGGTTTCTAGCAATTTCCAAGCTATGCAAGAGTAGATATGCTGATATACACACATGAACATGAACTTCAAGAGTAAATACAGCCACATAAGAGCATGCATGTGAGTTTTTGATGAATTTGAAAAGATTTAACCCTTACCTCTTTGAAGACTTAGCCAAAAATGCACGAAATCCTTGTTTTTGAGCCATGAAGGTGCCAAATCCTTCTTACTCCTAGCTTGGTCGAATGGTAGCTTGGTTTTCCTTAAATCCTAGTCTAGTTAACAAGTGTAGAAGGTGTGCATGTGCTCAAAACCAAAAGAGGAAGAAGATGAGCCATAAAACTTACCTTTGGCCGAAATAGTGAGCTATTTTGAGGGATTTGAGTGTTCTTGTTTGGCTTGCTTGCTATGGCCGATTGCTCAAGTGTCCTAGAGAGTAAGTGTGATAACCCGAACCCGGCATGCATTTAATGACATTTAACTGCATTTAATTAAGTGTTATCTTAAATGTTAGCATTGAATTATGTGTTTATCTTTGGTTAAACATTTAATTATAGCTTTATTTTCATATTTCTTTTGGAAGTAATTAAAATAATACTTGAGTTAATTATTTTAACGGAATATCACCTACATTTCATATTTATGTCAATCGGTTTTAGTTTTCTTGCACTTAAATGCTCGGATTTCAATTAAATGAAAAGTAACTCCAAGCCAGAGTAAATTTTAAACTATGATGCTTTCCAAAAATGATATATTTCTTAGATTCTTTGAGGTTTAATTGTCACTTCTTGGTTGACGCAAAGTGCATAGCATAGCGAGAGAGATAGTTAGGAAATGAATTCGAGTCCTCAGCAAATAGTGAAACTAGTATTTAGATGACTTAAATTTTATAATTTAATTGTTCTTAGCTAGAATTAACATTTTCTTAGTTGTTTTAGCTTAAAAATGCATAAAATAAGCTAGTTTGACCAACTTAAGTGAGCTTTCACCAAGGGGATTGACCATTTTGACCTTGTGCCCTTTTAAATAGCCTAAAATAGCATAATAAAAAAAAACAGAATTGAACAGTAGCATAGCAAGGCCAAAAATATGAGGAAAGAAAAAAAAAAGATTTCAAGCCAAAATCTTCGATTCTTCGCGAGGGCTTCCACGGGGTAGTTTCCGAGGCATCCTACGAGGTTTTCCTAGCATCTAGGAGCGTCTAAGGTAAGGGTTTCATCGTTATTTGTGCATTTGAAATATTTGTATCTAAACTTTGATTTTTAGAATTTATCCGTAGATTGTTGTTTAAAGCGTTTTGATGCTTCTAGAATGTTCCTTGGCAATTGTAGAACGTGTATTTATAGCTTTTTGACATTTTCTACGGTTAAATGTTGAGATTGCAATTTAAATTGATTAATGAATAGTAATTAGTGAATAGTAAACCCCTGTTTCGATGAAGTTGCTCCATTACGCGTTTTGTTGATGTCGGAAGATGCTAGATATGCTAGAATGCCTAAATGCATGGTTTGTTTGGGTTGCGTAATGGAAAAAATGGGAATTAAGCCTTGGTGAAAGTCGGGGTCGTTTAGGTCGAGATTGGCGTTTTCTCATTTTGCGTGTTGGCATTGTTTCGGGAGGCCATGGAAGCACTTTTGGTGTGATTATGGCGTTGGTTGGGTGTTTGGTTGATATAGTTGTAGTTCAAACGAGCAAAGGGGAAAATCGGGACTTTGCGTGAATTCTAGGGTTAGGTAGGGTTTCGGGGTCTTTAGACGTGCCTTATGGTGACCTAGGAGGATTGGCAAAGTCAGTTTCTAGAACTCGTGGCTCGTTTGGAAATGGTAGTGTTTTGATAGTTGGGGCCGATTTGTGATTTTGTTTGTTATCTTGATATTATGCCTATAGAATGCTTAGGATTGCTTGATATACTTGGTTAATTGGTGTTATTGTTGCTTATTATTGCTTGTTATCTCGTTTGTTGTCACTAGTTTGTATTGTTGGGCTATCGCTCGTTTATTGCCTTATATCGAGTCTTGCATTGCATAGTGTCTCGTGCGTGAGTGATGGGCCTCTCTAGGTAGCCTCAGGTTGCCAGTGTTGGTTGCTCTAGCTCCGCTGCTATTCCCTTTTCTCGCTTGGGTTGCCTCCCAGGGAGATTTGGGTCGTAGAATTGATGGTTACTCCCGGGGTATTCCAAACTGGTGTTATAAGGTGGTTGCGCGCTTATTGTCATCGTTGTCAACATCAAGCTCAAGATTGATGTATCGCTCGTGAAATGGTATATTGCTCGTAAGAGTGAACCTTAGCCTTCAGAGTGTGGTATAGCTTTGAATGGTTGTGTTAATGCTTTCAGTAATTGCTTATTGTATTGATTGTTTGTCTTGGTTGCTTATTTATCAATTATGTTGCTTAACTGTCTTATTTGAATTGCACGACTTTCTTTCTCTCCAACTCGATATCTGTCTCGCCCTCACTGAGTATACGTGTTGTGTATACTCACTTCTCACCACCACATTTCAGGAAATGTCATATTAGCTGGAAGTTCGTGATTTCGTGAAAGTTCGTGCCTGAGGAGTTGTCTTGCGTGCCAATGTGGCTTGAGTGTCAAAGTTGCAAAGATATGTGCTTTCATATGTTATATGTAATTATTGTTAAAAGAAATGTAATTTAATCTAGCTAAGTAGTTGAGGTAGATTGATAAGCTAGTTATGTATTCAGTAGTATAGTTAACCTCGATGCATGTTTGTATTTGTCTAAAAGAAAATAGTGAGAATGGTATGATAGTATATTTTATGCAGTAGATTAGTATGAATTAAACGTCAAGTTTGAATGATCTTGTAAAAGATGTAAAGAGATAGGTTAGTTTTTAAACTGGGAATGTATATTTATATGCTGTGTTTAGTTGTTGAGAACCAAGGCTCGGATGGCCTTGAGGTGGTTGAATGTTGGACACGGTGTTGGTCCATTTATATGTTATTCCAGGTTTTACATTTCGCCTAGAAACAGGGGAGACTCCATCCGTTTTCCCTGAAAATTTATGCCTGGGTTTGGTTTGGGTTGTGATTAGATCGATTGATAGAACTCTCGGTCTCGAGAGGGATCGGGGTGTTACAGGTGGTATCAGAGCTTGTCTAGCTCATAAGCCGGGACAGGGTCCTCGGCCTGGTGGGTAGTGGTCCTTGAATGTGTGCTTGTTAAGTGTGTCTTGAAAGTGTATGCTTGTATGTGAGATTGTGTGTCTTGACTTGAATGTATGCACTTATGTGATATAGTTATGTGTTATGTGTTAAATGTTTCTCAAGAAAGGTGAAATATCTAGTTGTCTATCGAATTGACTTATTGAATTGACCTCGTGAATCGAATCGACCTCGTGAATTGTTAGTTGCTTGAAGTATTTCTTGTAATGTGTGTATTGAAATGTCTTGAATTAGCTATGCCGCAATTTGAATTGATTATGTTGAGCTTGACTTGATTGCCGTGCTTGAGTGACTTTGTTGAATAAATTGTTTAGTAAACTTGCTTGCATAATAGTTTAAGGCATGTGTATAATTGTGATATATTGGCATTCATACATGTCCCGTGGAAATGGTAAGTAAGTCCTCTTCCTCCCCTGAAGAAAGTGGTTCACAGCTAGCCTCTCAAGTGTATGGGTTGGCAGGAAATGAATGGCATTTGGCTGGCCTTTATTTAGGAATTGGTGTTTGCTTTTGGAGCTCGGTTATTGGAGAATCTCTATGGTCTTCCTCTGTGCTTAACAGTTGTGAAAGAATAGCTTTCTCTTGGGGTTTTATTTGGGTATTCTTTGGAGGCTTTCATTGGCACTTCTTGGTAGACTTGGCTATTGGGTTTTCAGTTGGCCTTACTGCACAGTATTATCTAGGGTATATATGTCTCGGTCTTTATTGGTGTGATACTGGCATCCCTGATTGGAAATTCTTCAATGGTAATTTCTGGAATTCTCAGTGGCCAATTATTTAGTATTTATTTATTAGGCAAACTTGGCTACTTTCTTATTGGAGCATTGTCTCGGATATCTTCTTCAGTGTTCCTTGGTAGGTTTAGTATTTGGAGTTCCTATCAGACTTATTGAATAATACTACTTATGGTGTTCTTTGAAATTCTTATTAGGTATTCTATTGGTATTTTCCTTATTGGCAAAGTTGTATGAAGTTCTCACTTGGCAAACAGTGAAGAGACCTCAAAGCTTGGTTTCGGTATATTGTTCACCAGTTCGGTGTTTATCCTTGGAGTTTCATCCATCTGGGAAACTATATTTGTTATTCAACTTGATTGTCTTATTGGGCACATTATATTCTCTCTGCTATTTCCTTTGATATTCCTCTTCAGCATTTGATAGCAAAACTCGGAATCTAATTGGTTGTTCCATGGGGTTATTATTTGGAAGGCTTCTTTGGAACTTTGGAAGTATACTTGATTGGGTTTCTTAGTATTTTCTTCAGCACTCTTATCAGGGAATTCTTCTATGAAATTCATGACCAGCGGGGTAGTTCTTTGGACCATTGGATGGAACCTTTGATTGGGCCTTTATTTGGATTTTTGCTTGGGGATTCTCGGGCAGTAATAGTGAGACTTCTATTGGAGATTCGTGCGTGGGTATTCTTCTTGTTGTTATTGTGTGGTATTAATGACATCTACAGTATCTTTGCTTTAGTCTTTATTGGTATTATCTAGGCACTTTTGGTTGGAACTTTATTCTTCTTCGATATTCGTGTCAACGGGATTCTTCAACCGATGAAGATTAGTCAGAATTGGATTTCGGATGATGCTGAGTTCTATTGGAAGAAGAATTGCGAGGACGCAATTGTTTTAAGGGGAGAAGGATGTGATAACCCGAACCCGGCATGCATTTAATGACATTTAATTGCATTTAATTAAGTGTTATCTTAAATGTTAGCATTGAATTATGTGTTTATCTTTGGTTAAACATTTAATTGTAGCTTTATTTTCATATTTCTTTTGGAAGTAATTAAAATAATACCTGAGTTAATTATTTTAACGGAATATCACCTACATTTCATATTTATGTCAATCGATTTTAGTTTTCTTGCACTTAAATGCTCGGATTTCAATTAAATGAAAAGTAACTCCGAGCCAGAGTAAATTTTAAACTATGATGCTTTCCAAAAATGATATATTTCTTAGATTCTTTGAGGTTTAATTGTCACTTCTTGGTTGACGCAAAGTGCATAGCATAGCGAGAGAGATAGTTAGGAAATGAATTTGAGTCCTCAGCAAATAGTGAAACTAGTATTTAGATGACTTAAATTTTATAATTTAATTGTTCTTAGCTAGAATTAACATTTCCTTAGTTGTTTTAGCCTAAAAATGCATAAAATAAGCTAGTTTGACCAACTTAAGTGAGCTTTGACCAAGGGGATTGACCATTTTGACCTTGTGCCCTTTTAAATAGCCTAAAATAGCATAATAAAAAAAAATAGAACTGAACAGCAGCATAGCAAGGCCGAAAATATGAGGAAAGAAAAAAAAAGATTTCAAGCCAAAATCTTCGATTCTTCGTGAGGGCTTCCACGGGGTGGTTTCCGAGGCATCCTACGAGGTTTTCCTAGCGTCTAGGAGCGTCTAAGGTGAGGGTTTCATCGTTATTTGTGCATTTGAAATATTTGTATCTAAACTTTGATTTTTAGAATTTATCCGTAGATTGTTGTTTAAAGCATTTTGATGCTTCTAGAATGTTCCTTGGCAATTGTAAAACATGTATTTATAGCTTTTTGACATTTTCTGCGATTAAATGTTGAGATTGCAATTTAAATTGATTAATGAATAGTAATTAGTGAATAGTAAACCTCCGTTTCGATGAAGTTGCTCCGTTACGCATTTTGTTGATGTAGGAAGATGCTAGATATGCTAGAATGCCTAAATGCATGGTTTGTTTGAGTTGCGTAATGAAAAAAACGGGAATTAAGCCTCGGTGAAAGTCGGGCTCGTTTAGGTCGAGTTTGGCATTTTCTCGTTTTGCTTGTTGGCATTGTTTCGGGAGGCCATGGAAGCACTTTTGGTGCGATTATGGCGTTGGTTGGGTGTTTGGTTGATATAGTTGTGGTTCAAACGAGCAAAGGGGAAAATCGAGACTTTGCATGAATTCTAGGGTTAGGTAGGGTTTCGGGGTCTTTAGACGTGCCTTATGGTGACCTAGGAGGATTGGCAAAGTCGGTTTCTAGAACTCATGGCTCGTTTGGAAATGGTAGTGTTTTGATAGTTGGGGCCGATTTGTGATTTTGTTTGTTATCTTGATATTATGCCTATAGAATGCTTAGGATTGCTTGATATACTTGGTTAATTGGTGTTATTGTTGCTTATTATTGCTTGTTATCTCGTTTGTTGTCACTAGTTTGTATTGTTGTGCTATCGCTCGTTTATTGCTTTGTATCGAGTCTTGCATTGCATAGTGTCTCGTGCGTGAGTGATGGGCCTCTCTAGGTAGCCTCGTGTTGCCAGTGTTGGTTGCTCTAGCTCCGCTGCTATTCCCTTTTCTCGCTTGGGTTGCCTCCCAGGGAGATTTGGGTCGTAGAATTGATGGTTACTCCCGGGGTATTCCAAACTGGTGTTATAAGGTGGTTGCGCGCTTATTGTCATCGTTGTCAACATCAAGCTCAAGATTGATGTATCGCTCGTGAAATGGTATATTGCTCGTAAGAGTGAACCATAGCCTTCAGAGTGTGGTATAGCCTTGAATGGTTGTGTTAATGCTTTCAGTAATTGCTTATTGTATTGATTGTTTGTCTTGATTGCTTATTTATCAATTATGTTGCTTAACTGTCTTATTTGCATTGCACGACTTTCTTTCTCTCCAACTCGATATCTGTCTCGCCCTCACTGAGTATACGTGTTGTGTATACTCACTCCTCACCACCACATTTCAGGAAATGTCATATTAGCTGGAAGTTCGTGATTTTTTGAAAGTTCGTGCCTGAGGAGTTGTCTTGCATGCCAATGTGGTTTGAGTGTCGAAGTTGCAAAGATATGTGCTTTCATATGTTGTATGTAATTATTGTTAAAAGAAATGTAATTTAACTAGCTAAGTAGTTGAGGTAGATTGATAAGCTAGTTATGTATTCAGTAGTATAGTTAACCTCGATGCATGTTTGTATTTGTCTAAAAGAAAATAGTGAGAATGGTATGATAGTATATTTTATGCAGTAGATTAGTATGAATTAAACATCAAGTTTGAATGATCTTGTAAAAGATGTAAAGAGATAGGTTAGTTTTTAAACTGGGAATGTATATTTATATGCTGTGTTTAGTTGCTGAGAACCAAGGCTCGGATGGCCTTGAGGTGGTTGAATGTTGGACACGGTGTTGGTCCATTTATATGCTATTCCAGGTTTTACATTTTGCCTAGAAACAGGGGAGACTCCGTCCGTTTTTCCTGAAAATTTATGCCCGGGTTTGGTTTGGGTTGTGATTAGATCGATTGATAGAACTCTCGGTCTCGAGAGAGATCGGGGTGTTACAGTAAGCTTGAGTCTTGGAAGCTCAAGAGAGAGCTAGAGCCGAAATGGAGAGAGAATGAGAGAGTTGAGAGGAAAAAATGAGAGTTTGAAGTGCTTGTTGTGTTTGCATTTGTGTGTCAGCCTAGCATGCTTAGAATCTGATTTTTTTGTGTCATCTAGTGTATTTTTGAATTGTGGTGGTGAGTAGGCCGAGAAAGTGAAGTTTGGGTAGTGTGTAGGAATACTTTTTGTGCTTTGTGTTGTCATAGGAATGTTTTGTAACAAGAAAAGTGCTAAGGATATAGTAAAGCATGTGTAGGGCATAAAATAATTGTGCAAAGCTTGCCCAAATGGCCTTGACATGGTCGGCCAAAGCATGCTAAAATGGAGCATTTTTGTGTTGTCTTTTTTTTTTTTTTTTGTATAATGGTGCATTATAATATTAGTGATTATAGGTTTTAGTGTGCATGGGTTTTGGGTGAGAATAAAGAATGTTTAGGGCTTGGTGAGTTTTTTTTTTGTCTTTTAGTGGATTGACTTAGGATTAAAATATTGCTAGTGAAGTTTGTAGGATTATTTTACGGTCTAGTGTTTTGTGTAGGAATCTTTATTGATTAGTGTACAGGCATGCATCCCTAGGGTTAAGGCACACACTTCTAGATAAATGCATGGATTCCAATATAAATGCACGCAACCCTAGGTAAATGCATATAAACCAATGCGGGGCACGTAATTCAATGCAATACACGTAAATCAAGGTACGACTCTTATATCTAGGTTAAGGAACGCAGTTCAAGGTTAGTGCATAAAATTGAGGTATCGAACGTAAATTGAGGTCAGGGCACGTATATCTAGGTATCAGACGTAAGTTGAGGATTAGGGCACACGATTCTAGGTCATGGCATGTATGACGAGGCATGCACAAAAACCAAGATAGGGCACGTAATCCAAGGTTAGTCATATAATTCTAGGTCTAAGGGATGCAAATCGAGGTAAGACACGTTATTCGGGGTCGGGCCTCACATCCTCCCCTCTTTAAAAGAATTTCATCCCGAAATTCATTCTTACTTGTTGAGGTCATTTAGACGGATTCTGACCTTTGTTACTTTTCCCCAGTCTGGGTCGTCCTTTGCTTTGTGATCTCTCTTACCATAACCAATTCACTTCCTAGTTTTCTCCAATCGGTGTGACCCTTACATTTATAGTTCGTTCCTTTGAACGACTCTATTTTCTCCAATTGATCTTAAGGTTGAGTTCATTAACTAAGGTTAGAACCTCCAAGCATAGTAATCAAAGCTGCATTGGTATTCTAACAATATAACTATAACTCCAAAATCATGACTTATGTCGTGTCAATCTTGCTTTCATACCTCAAAAGGAATATCACAATAATACCATGATCCTATGGTGACATACACCAATTTCAAGATCATAGGTTTATATCCAATGTACATATCCTATCAACTAGCTTCAAAACTGTTATCACATAGGTCATACACATGTTATGGATCATTTCAGCAATACGACCCTTTATTCAGGAAGAACTCACCAAGCAAACTAATCCATCTCAAGCGTTATCTATTAATAGTATCATAGGCCTTCTTATCTTGTAGGTACATTAGATTAACAAATCTTCTAATGACTATTCTCCCGTTTACAGGCTTCTATTCACTAACATCATTTCCCAGCTTCGTTAACCTTCATACTCGTAATTAAGGAGACGGACCGTTAAGATGCGTTAAACTCAAACTCTAAGGTTTATTAAGTACCACCAACAAATTGCCATCGAAATTGCATGGGTAAACTAATCGTGTTGCACTAGTTCAACACTTACAAGTAAATTTCATCAGCTTGTGATCCACAATTTGTTTCCTTATTCAAATCTTTATCTTCAAGTCATGAGGCTTCAGAATTTCTTTTAATCTTAACCAAGACTCTTAAGGCAAATAGTTTCAACCTCAAATATATTCCACTCACCTCAATCCAAGGTTACGTCATACTTAAGAGGACAATAGTCCTAATCACTTAGCGACCTAGTCATTCCTTCGAACACTTAATGCTGCCAATATATCTTCAACATTAGTGTTACTAAGCTAGGGCCATAGCCATATAAGTGATATCAATGCTCCACTAGGTTACTGGCCATACAACAACAATCCTAGGACTATAAATGGGTACCGAAATGATCTAGCTCATAAGATACTTACCATACTAATCCAAGTAGCTTGTTACACGAAATAGCTTCAAGGCTATGTCAACATAAGAATTATGACCACGAGGCATCCTTCAATATAATCTAATAGAACTTCAAAAGTAACCAACCACTCATTTAACTATCACTACAAGATCCATCCTTTATTCAACGACCACAGTTCGAAGTCTACCAACAGCTAGTTTCTAGACATGAAACGGTGTACATAAATACGGTGGTCTAACAGAAGTCTCTTGGGTTATCATGACTCTAATTCATCTCTATCTTAACTATATGAAATCTTACTCTTCTTATTTACATGTTCAACTAGCTAAGAGCATCAAGACTCATCAACCTTAGGTCCTAGGGTTTACCATAAATCATCATGCATACTCACTATTAGCTATTTAGGATTACTAATCATACCCTAACGACTCCACTTGCAGCCAGATGCTTTAATCTCATTTCCATGGTTTATATACTAGGTCTATCGGTATTACTTAGGGATATATGCTTCCTAACATCCACTATAATATCCAAATAACGAGTGTGTATAATGACTTACTTTGCATAATCATAACTAAATCTGAGGAGGCACCAAATTAATACCATGATTCTTAATATCACCAATATCCAACTTAGGACCTTCAGCAACGTTAGTCATCTAATGCATAATTCAATACCTTACACTCCTATTTGACTTAACATTTTAGGTGTAGTCTTCCGAACACAAGTTCTAGCTACGTGAATTCCTCGATTCTAATATTCCTATATCTTGTTATACTAAAGAATCATCAACCTTGTTAAACTCAGTCTCCAGAGTTGCCTACATGTCTTGAGGTTATCCATTGTTAAGTCATTTAAATACACTATCCATGTCTCAATAATTTAACCACTAAAAGTAACTATCGTCAACTTCTACGAATTCATCTCTTAATTTCTAGATCACGATCTTACCATTTAGTGAACTTGAAACTCGCTAGTATACACCATATTAGAATCATCGATGCTTAATTCCAATTAAGTAATGATTCAATCATATAAATAGTCTATTACACCAATTTAAGATATAAGAATTTGATTAAAAAATAACCCCTAAGTCCACTTCCATTATAAGCATATGAATATATATATATATATATTACTCCACATGTCCAATAGTATACTCTTATATCTAAAGAAAGTTGTATGTCTTTAACTTTATACTTGAACCACAATTAGAAGAACAATTTAACAGAATCAAAAACTTCATAGCTATAAAATTGATAACTTAATCACAGGTATGGGTATTCCAAGGATAAGGAGATAACTTTACCTCAACAATTATATATGTGCTACGCATTTTATATATGCATATCCAATAATACATACGATACATCGAGTACTTGTAAAGATGCGAGAAATCTCTAACTGAGCCTTTTCATTCTTCCTGCATAAATTCACTTCCCTGAAAGTCCTAATCCAAACTATCTATGTGTATAAACAGTCACTCATGGTTATATAACATGCACATGTATCAAGGAAGGAGTATAAAAGCATGCATGCATTATCGAGGGCACTAACGTGTCGGTGTGCATAACACATAATACATATGGTCCACAAAGGCACATAATATTCAATGCTCAAAACAATTAAAGCACATTAGCACACATTAATACATATAAACAAGACATCATAATTACCTTAGGGCTTCTACCTATGGTTCGAGAGTTGAACATGACTAATACGAAAGCTATGCTTTGATACCATTCTAATAAGGTGTCACGCCCCAACCCGACCCATAGAGGCTAGACTAGGGTATGACCTAAATCATCATTGTTATTTTTCATCCTGAACCGTTTGACTATGATTAATGCTTATTAATTAGCCTAGAACTCCAAAAGTTTCTCAGAAAAATGGCAACATGACGGCTGTAATTAAAATATTTGGTTTTCACCTATTCTTTAAAAACCACAATTACGAAGTCTCCATTGGTTTACAACTACGATCCTTATTTAATCTTGATCAATACGCTCGTTCTAGTTAAATCAAACTTAAGAACTCAATATAAGATTATGAACTTAAACCTGACAACTACGTTTCGTTACAATTTGTTTATTAATTTTACCTTACTAGTACCTGTTTATCTATATTGAGACTTACAAGTGAGTGATTCTATGATTATAATGTAACCCGCCTTAGTTCAATCCTAGTTTGACCTTTGGATACTATTAGAAATAGTTAAACCCGAAACAAGGAAAGGAAATCATCAAATAGTCTAAGAGAGTCCGCATGGTTCCTAATTATAACAAACCAAAACAAGGCCCTGAATTACAAGTGGGCCATTTAAATAGGTAGAACAAAAGTCTTCAGCAATCAAGCCAAACAACTTCAAACGTATGGCCACATTCATGCAACGCAAGCAAGATAACCAAATTACTTCAAGGAATCATCAACAAGCACGTTGTCATCAGGCACATTTTCCACTCCTGCTTCACCTGTGACAAAAAGAGGGTGAGTCCTTATGAACTCAGTGAGGGGAGGGAGCAAGTGACAAGGTTTTTGAAATCCTTTTCCGGTTAACTTGTGAAAACTCCTTTGAAAACATGTCATGTAATATAATTAAGAATGTAAGCATAGTATAAGAATCAAATTGAACGATAGATACATTTACCAATCATTTCAAGGATACGGTGAACTTTCGCTCTCAAGATCAATCGGTGAGCATTTGCTCTCAAGATCACTTCCAATAATCATTGTTATAGCCGGCACCAATCATCCACTTATCACTCCCAAATGGGTGTACTCTGGATTATACACCAAACTTATGACCTAACTCTCCGAGGAAGTCTAACCCCCAAGCGAGAGAGGGAATTGGACCATGGTAGTCATGCCAATACACCGATAAGCCCGATGCCACCTCGAGTGACGCAAACGTTACCATGCCAAAATGAAAGGTTGCAACCTTGTATGAAATGCACAATTATGTCATTTAATATTTCACATTAGGAGGTCAACAAAGTAGGCTGCCTCCGATCAAGTATATGATCACATTTTGACATATTGGCACATAAGGCATTTTAAGATCATATAATCATTTCATATATCAATTTGAAAGCAATTAAACTTTCACGGGCAGCCAAGTAATCATATTCAAAGTAAGCCATAGAATATCTTTTAACAATTATCATTAAGAGGTCAACAAAGCAGGTTGCCTCCGGATACACGTATGATCACATATCGACAAGTAAACATACGAGGCATGCTTTGACATGTAAATCCACTTTGTATAACACCTAGAAACATGTGAACATTTAACGGAAAGCCAAGTGACAACTTACAAACAAGTCATATAACTCATTTTAGTTCATATACCAAGTGTTAGGGACATACAAGTATGCTACGACACTTTACACAAAACCAGGTGCAAGAATAGTTAATTTATCAACATGCAATAATCAAGAATCATGTTTAAAGCAATAAAGACAATTCTGGGAAGTCCATTAACATTCCTCAACATCAATTATAAGATACACATGAATGGTTTAGGACTGGAGAACCTACGTATCCATTAGGGCTTACAAGAACCGTGCTCGGGTATTGGTTTAATTTGCTACAAACCACAAGAATCACTTAAACCATTTCATGCATACTTAGAGATTATTGGACAGCCTATTGAATACTCAATTAAGTTCATTTAACCATAGGATAATCACTTAGCAACCATTCATAAGCAATAGGGCCTCAATTTCATGCTTACACATCCGATTAAGCAAGAATTCGTCATGTAATGAACCTAAGCCATGCATCAACTAATTTAAGCAACCCCAACCAACCACAACAGTCCACAAAATTTCTAATTTCCACAATTCCAAGCATTCAACACCTCAAGGTAAAATTACAATAGGATTTAAAGCATATTACCAAGCAAAACCCCACTGCAATAGCCTGTTTTTCCTCATTTGTTTAACCAAGCAAATAACCTCCAAATTCAGTTAATAACATTTCAAATCGAAGCTTAATGAGTGCTTTAAATTAGGAACAAACCTCGTTGCATTTCAAGTTCGGACTTAGAAGTTATGACCAAAACCGTGAGACCATGCAAAATTGTCTAGTTTCATACACATTTTGATATTTTCCATTTTGGGAGTTTTAAACTCAGAATTAGCCTTAGCCTATTTCTACAAGATATGTTCAAAAATGAAAACTATTGTGTCTCACCAAATTTCATGCATTTTTAACATCGTTTGCTAGGCCAAAAATATTTTATTATACACGGACAGAGAGCCGCCAGAAAAATATCACTTCTAGTCTCAAGGTTTCTAGCAATTTCCAAGTCATGCAAGAGTAGATATGCTCATATACACACATGAACATGAAATTCAAAAGTAAATACAGCCATATAAGAGCATGCATGTGAGTTTTTGAAGTATTTGAAAAGATTTAACCCTCACCTCTTTGAAGACTTAGCAAAAAATGCACGAAATCCTTGTTTTTGAGCCTTGAAGGTGCCAAATCCTTCCTACTCCTAGCTTGGTCGAATGGTAGCTTGTTTTTCCTTAAATCCTAGTCTAGTTAGCAAGTGTCGAAGGTATGCATGTGCTCAAAACCAAAAGAGGAAGAAGATGAACCATAAAACTTACATTTGGCCGAAATAGTGAGCTATTTTGAGGGATTTGAGTGTTCTTGTTTGGCTTGCTTGTTATGGCCGATTGCTCAAGTGTCCTAGAGAGTAAGCTTGAGTCTTGGAAGCTCAAGAGAGAGCTAGACCCGAAATGGGGAGAGAATGAGAGAGTTGAGGGGAAAAAATGAGAGTATGAAGTGTTTGTTGAGTGTTTGCATGTGTGTATCGGCCTAGCATGCTTAGAATCTGAATTTTTTGTGTCATCTAGTGTATTTTTGAATTGTGGTGGTGTGTTGGGTGAGTAGGCCGAGAAAGTGAAGTTTGGGTAGTGTGTAAGAATAGTGTTTGTCCTTTGTGTTGTCATAGGAATGTTTTGGTAACATGAAAAGTGCCTAGGATATAGTAAAGCATGTGTAGGACATAAAATAATTGTGCAAAGCTGGCCCAAATGGCCTTGACATGGCCGGCCAAAGCATGCTAAAATGGATCATTTTTGTGTTGTCTTTTTTTTTTTTTTGTATAATGGTGCATTATATTATTAGTGATTATAGGTTTTAGTGTGCATGGGTTTTGGGTGAGAATAAAGATTGTTTAGGGCTTGGTGAGTTTTTTTTTTGTCCTTTAGTGGATTGACTTAGGATTAAAATATTGCTAGTGGAGTTTGTAGGATTATTTTATGGTCTAGTGTTTTGTGTAGAAATCTTTATTGATTAGCGCGCAGGCACGCATTCTTATGGTTAAGGCACGTACTACGAGGTAAGGCATTTACTTCTAGATAAATACACGCAACCCTAGGTGAATGCACGTAAACCAATGCGGGGCACGTAATTCAATGCAATACATGTAAATCAAGGTACGACTCTTATATCTAGGTTAAGGCACGTAGTTCAAGGTTAGTGCACAAAAATTGAGGTATCACACGTAAATCGATGTCATGGCACGTATATCTAGGTATCGAACGTAAGTTAAGAATTAGGGCACACGATTCTAGGTCAAGGCACGTATGACGAGGCATACACGAAAACCAAGACAAAGCACGTAATCCAGGTTTGGTCTTATAATTCTAGGTCTAAGGCACGCAAATTGAGGTAAGACACGTTATTTGGGGTCGGGCCTCACAAAGATAGCAATAAAGGTTGAATCCGGAGATGTGAACACATCACCCCAACCTGAGTCAACTCTAGTCTCCAATAGCTAACTTCCTCAAGCGCCTCCCATTTCTTAATTGCCAAACAAGCAATACCTGCCTTTCGGCTATAAGAATCGACTACAACATTTGCCTTCCCAGGCAAATAATTGATAGAACAATTATAATCTCCAATAAGTTCTATCCACCTCCGTTGATGCATATTCAACTCCTTCTATAAGAACAAGTACTTCAGACTTTTGTGATCAGTGAAAATCTCGAACTTACTGCCCCACAAATAATGATGCCACTTTTTCAGTGTGAATAAAACTGCTGCCAACTCAAGATCAAGAGTCAGATAATTAACCTCATATGGATTTAACTTTCTAAAAGCATATGCGATAACCTGACCATTCTGCATAAGTACGCAACCCAAGCCCTCCTTGGATGCATCGCTATAAATGACCATATTATCGGTTCCCTCTGGCAGAACAAGTACTGGAGCAGTAGTCAATCTCTTTTTCAACTCCTGGAACCCACTCTCACACTTCTTATCCCAAGTAAAGTTGGTTCATTTCTGAGTTAACTTAGAAAGTGGCCTTGCGATCTTAGAAAAGTCTTTCACAAACCTGCTGTAATAACTTGTCAAACCAAGGAAGCTACGAACCTCCAAAATATTCTCCGGCCTTTTCCAAGACATCATTACTTCAATCTTAGTGGGATCTACTGAAATACCATTCTGTATAATCACATGGCCAAGAAAAGATATTCGTTGTAGCCAGAATTCATATTTGCTAAACTTTGCAAACAATTGATGCTCCTGAAGTTTCTATAGGACAAGTTGCAGATGTTGCTCATGCTCCGATTCAGTCTTAGAATATACCAAGATATCATCAATAAAGATTACCACGAACTAGTCCAAGTACAGCTGAAAGACTCGATACATAAGATCCATGAATGTTGCTGGTGCATTAGTTAGTCCAAAGGGCATAACTACAAATTCATAATGCCCGTACCGAGTCCTAAAAGCAGACTTTGGAACATCCTTCGTACGAATCTGAAGATGATAATACCCCTGCCTCAAGTTAAACTTAAAGTAGACTTTGGCTCCCTGAAGTTGATCAAACAACTCATCAATCAGTGGAAAAGGATACTTGTTCTTGATGGTCACCTGATTCAAACCACGATAATCGATACATAATCTCAAGGTACCATCCTTCTTCTTCACAAACAAAACAAGTGCTCCCCAAGGTGAAGAACTCTGCTGAATGAAACCCTTCTCTAATAACTCTTGCAATTGAGTTTTCAGCACTTTAAGCTCAGCTGGTGCCATCCGGTACGTTGATTTAGAAATAGGTTGAGTACCGGGAATAAAATTAATCACAAACTCAATATCTCTCTCTGGCAGCAATCCTGATAACTTCTCGGGAAATACATTGGGATATTCTTGAATTATTGGAACTTCCTCCAACTTTAGCTTATCAGATGGCTTGTTGATCAAATAAGCTAGATACCCTGAACACCCCCTACTCACTAACTTAATAGCTTTAGTTGATGAGATAATAAAACTCGTCTTAGCATCCCGATTCCCCTCTACCTCAATCACTGGCTATTCTGACAACCGAAACTTTACTACCTTTGTTCTACAATTTAACTGAGCATCATACTTAGAAAGCCAGTCCATACCCAAGATAACATCATACCCCTGAATAGGAAATAAAATAAGGTCCGAAGGAAAATCCTAACCCTTAACATGTATTTTACAATCTTTACATATTAAGCCAGTCACATATTTATCAGTCAAAGAAGTATTAATCTCAACCGCATAAGGTAATATTTTAGGTCGCATATTAACACGTTGCACACAAGTAGGTGTAATGAAAGAATATGTAGCACCAGAATCAATCAACACTTTAACAAGTTGATTGAGTATAAGAAAGTTACCTTCCACAACCGCTACTGCCTTAGGTATCTCCTCCAAGTCTACTTCGTAGGCCTGAGCCTGAACCCACTGTTGGTGAGATGCACTGCCCGCAGGTCTACCCTGATAACCCTAGGTCATTGGCTGACCCTCAGACCTCTAATATTTGGGACAGTCCCTGACCCGGTGTTGGTTGCTGCCGCAACCCAAACATGTCCCCTCCTTCACCCGTTAGTCGGCCTCCAAATGGCCCTTACGCTTACAATAAGCACAATGCGGTAACGGAGCACTAATACTGCATCCTGAAGAACCAGAAGCTGAATATGCAGTTGTACCAGCCTGTTGTTGAGGTATTGCAACACTAGGCCTGTAATGACCCTGAGACTGGGCTGGCCTATACTGTGACTGCGTCTGATAGGATCCATGTTGAAACTGGGGTCTGAAGAACCCCTACTACCCCTGAGGTCTAAAAAAACCCTGCTGCACAGAAGGCCTATAACCAACTTGCTGACTCTGAGGCTGATACGGCCTCTTGCTGGCCTGACTAGAAACAACATGTTCCCCTTTCCTCTTCTCAAACCTAGAAGCCGCATTAAAGGCCTCTGAAAATTTATCGTACTGTTTCAAGGTCATTGCATCCTGAATCTCGAGCCTTAGACCCAAAATGAACCTCCGAGTCTTTTGTTCCTAATCTACCACAAACTCCGGTGCATACCGGGACAGCCTAGTAAAGTTGGCCTCATACTGGGCCACTGTGGAACTACCCTGAATCAGAGATGTGAACTCCGCCTCTCTATGTTCACGCACAATCCTGGGAATATACTTGACCCGAAATGCCTTAAGAAAAGTATCCTAGACATAAGGAGCACCCCGTGCTTCCCAATCAGATCTCACCGTACGCCACCACTATTCAGCCTCATCATCAAACATATACACCGCAAAGGTGACATTCCTCTCATCTGTATAACCAAGGGGGTCAAATATTTTCTCCACTTTGTTGATCCAAGACTCATCTTTCCGATCGTCAGGTTCACCCTGGAACCTCGGTGAAAAATACCCAATAAATTCCTTCAGTAGACTACCTCCCCAGTAACCTTCTTGAGCATTCTATAACTGAGTCTGCACATTATGTGCCTGAGTAGCTTGCCCTGCTAAGATCTGAGACTGCCCTGCAATAACCACAGTCATTCTGTCCATAGCTATAGCCAGACGATCATACCCCTGATCACGGCCCGGTGTCGCATTCCTCGGTTCCGCATTAACTTCCTCAGGCCTACCATGTGTTCTTGGTCGCCCAGCCATTCTACTATCAAAGAGTTAGCACAGGTTATAACACATAGACAGGCTGTAGATGTGACGCCCGAGATCTTAGCCATACATTTATTTTCTGTTGCATCCACTATTTGCATATTTCTTTTGTGATTTATTTGTTGTCTTCTTAGACTACTATTCATTCCATTTTTCAACTGCTTAATTACTTTGAAATAGCATTTTTCATAAATCATGTTAATTGTTATAGGAATGAGAAAAATGTGCATTTGAGCTAAAAGGGTTAGGGCGCCTGTTTGGAAAATGATTTATTAGAACTAATGAATAGTGTTACATAACTAAACTATGTGTTTTGATTAGCTAACAATAATTTGCGCCATTAGACTTATTTTAAAGCCAACTAGGCTCATTTTAGTAGACCTTATTCTCACCCAACTTGACCCCACCCTTTATATTGCTCAACATAACACATTATAACGAATAAAAACAAAAAAAAAAAGATGAACAAAAGCTAATTTGCACTGTAACAAACCCGATAGCCCTTGGGTGTAGAAGGAAAGATTTCTGGCTCATCAAATCCTCATTTCAAGCCAAGCCAAGCTAGGTGCAAGTACTTTAGGGTGTCTACTGGCCTTCTACGAGTACCTATGTGCTTGGGTGAGGGATTTCATACCTATTTTTGCATTTGAAAAATGTGACAACTTTCTTGAATTCTTAGATTTGCTATCAAATGCTTATGCAATGCTTAAATATGCTTATGTATGTTGTATATAAGTAGTAGAGACCTTATTTATGCTATTGTTTTGTAGTTTAAACGGTTGAAATTGCTCGTTGATTATATGGCATGAATAGTGATAAGAAAACTAGGGTTTTGTGAAATCGGACCTCATAGCTTGAATCAAAGGATCTAATAGATGCAAATGAAGGTAGTGTAAAGGTCCCGTAGTGTTTAATTGCTCGTAACCTAACAAAAGCATGAGATATGCGACTTTTTAAAAGGGGTTTTGGGGCTATAGCGAATCTGGGTAAAGTTGGGCTTCACCTTTGGTAACCCTACTCTATGTAGACTCTAAATATGCTTTGTTAGCTTCCATTGAAGTCTCGGGTGAGGTACGTGTAGTACAAAGTCAAAAGAAGGAATTTGGGGCTTTTGTACTAAATGCGGGAATTTGGGTGACTTCGAGGGTCCTAAGGGTGCCTAAGAGATTAACTTGAAACATGGAATAGGCTGCTTACTAACCTAGAACCATAACATGAGTTTGGGAGGAAAACGGGTTGGGTTACAAAGGGGTTTAAGTACAAACTCATTTGTCTCATGCTTCTAAGACCTTGTCATGACTCCTTGAGTGCTTAAAGGTCTTTACAAGATGTTCGGGAGCTTTTGGTATAGTTCTATGTGAATCTTGATTATGCCCCTTTGTAATCGCTTAGTTATCTATATGCTACTACTTCTATTATAACTGTTCTGAGATCAACCTACTTTGTTGATCCTCCTATGTGTTATTGCTTCCATTATTGATATTATATTGCCATTGATAAGTGCATTGCATAGTGGTTGCGCAACCATAGTGTCAGGGGCAGATGAGTTGAATATCGACTGGACGGTGGTGGGCTTGCAAGTCGATATTCGATCCCGTGCCCTATCCCCTCACTCGCCTGGTCCGGGGATTGTCAGGGGGTGTTGGGTCGTAGGATTTTTAGGGTACATCCGGTGTACACCCACTAGAGTATTTGGGGATTTTTCGGCACATTGCTCATGGTTCGTGGCTCGTGGTACGTGATCAAAGACAAGAGAATTCTGGAGTGTTGGGGTTAAGTGTATCGTATTCTTTGATATGTGTGGTTATTTATTGTTCAAATGTACTTCACTTGTCTTTCTTGCTTAACTGTTATAATTGTTGCATTGCACGTCCCAGGTAGTCTTTATCCCTCGTTGGGCTATTGTGGTTGCTCATACCTCGCTAACATGTTTCAGGAGACGCTATGGTTGAACCCCAGCTTGATTTGGTTGAGCGTGAAGAACAGGAGGTCCAGACTGATCCATTACCTTAGTTGTAGTGTCTAATTGCTTGAGATGGATTTATGGTTCTTGTAGTTATATGGAGATCTTGTTTATTCTACTTTATGTCCTATTTTGTAGCCTAAATGGTTATGTACGTATTGGTGTAGTCGTAAGCTGGAACCTAGATGCTTATGGTAGAAGATGTTGAACTATGGCATGTAATAACTTATATTTTGCTCTTAGCTACTTTGCATGTGTGGGGGTGAATGACTGGTTGAATGGTCATCTTTAATTTTCTAAGAATGTTTAAATGCTATCATGGAGTGGCATGATAAGCGGTTTTGTAAAGAAGTTGTCTTGTGAATGCATGCTTGTATGTGTTTAAGCTGGTTCTATTGCTTAGGGCTTGGATGGCCTTGAAGCTAAGTTTTAATTAGAAATGGAATTCCTATTGTTGTGTCGCTTGAATTGTATGTTTATAGGTTTTCAGTGTCACGCCCCAACTCGACCCCCCTTAAGATCAGTTAGGATGCAACGGAATTTCGGCAGTATAACGACAGTAACATGGATACCAAGGCTCTAAACCAACCCCTTTAGCGACATATAACCAAATCTAAAGAACAACAACTTCACCATTGTTTCAACAACATAAAATACAACCATTTCCATACATTAAACAACCATTCATCAGTTCATTCATAAGTTATACGCCTCCGTTCCAACATCACTCATAGGACATATCATACTTTGGAAAAATAGGTTATAACTAGTCTAGCAATCTAATCATGTTCAAAAGAAAGACTACTAAACTAGAACTATATAAGTCTTTAACTTTAAGTAAGTTATACAATACATCATACTACAAAACTAAGACAAACTCATGGATATGACTCCGGCACATAAGACTCCTCCACAGAAGGCACATACTCAGCTTCCTAAGGAATGTACACAAAGTCTGGCTCAGTAACACCTGAATGCAGAAAATGAATGAGAGTGAGCTTATATAAAACAAGTTTAGTGAGGATTCGATAAATCTTTTGAAAAACATTTACTATACTCCTTGGAATTCATCCTTTGAGCAGTAAACATACCATAGACAGTTGTAACAAAACAAATATTGTAATAACAGTAATCAAACAATAAGGATACGATACACTTGTTGATGAAGCTTCATACACCGTTCAATGCTCACCGACTCTCCAAACCCAATGATACAATCATGAGGTACCTTTTCTAGACCCACACTCCATGACCTCTCTGCCCATGCGAGATAGAGGTTTAGCTATGATAACTATGCCCGCAGCCCAGGATGCCTCCCGAGGTGACACAACATTATCATAGCTCACAACAATAGCAATTGACTCTATACTTCCGAGAGATCAGCAATGAAAGTGCCCGATCCCGGAGATCAATAAAAATCAACAATAAATTAACAATGTAACACCTCGGATTAACCCCGAGCGCGCTACTAAGTAGGTACTGTCCACTTTGGTTATACCCCGGATTAACCCCGAGCGTGCTCCTCACGGTTTAGTCATTTCAACAATCAATAATTATTCTTTTCTCGGGAGGACAACAAAAGTAGGTTGCCTATCTCCCGGCATCATCAATCAGTTAATAACATCTCAACAACATAACATCAAGTAATCAATTAAACAACTAAACAAATAAACAACAAGGTTAGATAACAAAGTAGGCCACCTAACTTAACATGCATTGGAACATACATTCAACCCCGATCCCAATCAACAACAATCCAAGAATCAACTACTCAAACACTACCCAAACAACCCAAGACAATATATCAACATTTTAAAGAAAGGCTACACAAATTTCTAAAAGTCATAACTCGCAATCTAGTAACCGGATACCCTCCAAACCACTTTCTATCACTCACCCACACATACAACTACATTAGTCCCATCAAAACCCGACCAAAAGCCACAAAAGAAGCCCAACACCCCTAATTGTCCAATGCATGGCTGAATTTTTCGGACTTTTGCCCCAACATCCAAATCAAAAATTCAGCATTACAACATTACTACCCCGCAATTAACAAACTTTTAGAAGCTATCACCAACCACATCCAACCACAACAACTCCATTTAATCAAGAATCAAGCCAACAACTCAACTTTAATACCTTAAAAATAAAAATACATTATACAACCGTTCAAAACTTATATAAACACATATAAATGATCCTTAGCATCCACTGAGCAATAGTCTAACAACAGTTTAACATTTCATCAGATAAAAATACAATTATATGAAAATGACATAAAATAGCATTTTGAGATCTAGAATTTTTCTCTCACCTTTGATGTTATGTGTGTGCAATAGGTGCCCAACAAGTGAAATCAAGCTTTGAATGACTCAATTCGGCTTTGAAATGTAAAATCTATGAGAAAAATACTTTGAAAAACCTTGAAAATGCCTTCTTTCTTCTCCCTCATGAAGCCACGGTTTTTGATGTGTTTTGTGGTGCTTTGGCTGATATTTGAGTATATATTAAGTTAAGTAATAAGTCAATGCAAAAAGAATTGGTCAAAGTTGAAACTAGTTTTGTATTTTTTAGTATTTTAGTTGTTTTTAGACTATTTTTAGTATATTGCTCACAAATATATGCACTTAACACTTAGACTATTTTTAGTAGCATATTTTTAGTTGACAAGGAGTTCCACATGCATACATTTACACCCGACTCGAGTAAAAAACTCGGTTTTTGCAAAAGAAAATGAAAAGTTATATTATTTGTTTTCAAATGTCTTTTAAATGCATTTTTCAATTGTGCCATTTTATAAATATTTAAAATGAAATATAATTTGTATTTAATATATACTAGGTCAATGAAAGTCAACGCAAGAATCGGGTTTAGAAGAAATCACTATTTGGCTAAAAAATGCTACTTTTTCGCCCGAAAAGTCTATTTTAAATTCCTAATCTGTTTCAGAAATAATTTATAGTAAATCATGGGTCTTTTAATAATGTAGGAATAGTTTTTAAAATGTTTAAAAGACTATTTTAAAAAATTTAGCAAAAGGGTCTTCAAATGCTATTTAATGGCACTTTAAATGAAATTTTCTCCAAAAATGTTTATGAAAAGTTTATGAATGCACATATATCATGTAACAGGAGTAGTATTTAAATAAACCTAGTTTGGTCAAATAATATAAAAAGTCAAAGTCAAAGGAGACCAAAAAGTCAACATTTACAAAAAGTCAAATATGATAAAAGTCAACATTTTCTAAAAAGTCAAAGTTAATAAAAGTCAACATTTTTCAAAAAGTCAAAGTAAATGAAAGTCAACATTTTTTAAAAGTCAAGGTAGATGAAAAGTCAACACAATAATCGGTTTTAATAAAGTCAAAGCTAGAATTCTTGATCAAAGTTGATAACTCAAGCTATTTTAGTTATTTTTGCCAAAATTAGTAATATTAATACTATCCAACTTAAATACTATTTTTAGTAGACTATTTTTTGGGACAACATTTATTCATAAACATTTAATTACATATAGTCTAGTTATACTACACAATTTTACAAAAGAAAATGAAAAGTCACATTATTTGTTTTTCAAATGTATTTTAAATGCACATTTAATCCAAGATCATTTAATAACTCACATATAAACATATATACTAATTCTAATAGCATTTAAACAGGTGAAAACACATAATTGAAAATAGGGCAAATTCCGAGGTCTCACATTCAGAATATTCACGGTACAGAGGAGACTCTGTCCATTTGTCAGGTATGGACTTAACCTATAGCGTGGGGTTGGGTCGGTACGTGACATTTAGGTGGTATCAAAGCTATTAGAATGCATGAGTCGGGATAGGTTTCTCGGTAGTGATTGTGTGATTACATGAATTAATGACTCTTTGATTGACTAAGTCAGAAATTGAATTGGTAACGAACATGGTAGCATGGAAATGGGAATATGAAAGGCCTTTTAAGTGTTAATGATTGAATGTGGAAATTCTAGAATATAAAGTATGATTAAGTGACTTATATGTATCTCTTTTATAGGAAATACTCTTATGATCTTATATGTGACTCTATGTGAATTAATTTGAACTTCTTTGTTTGTGCTTCACTTGTAAACTACATATATACCTGTCATAACACTTTGCATTCTAGCTACTCGAGATGGGGCCTCGTCATCAAAACAGGAATCAGATTGTTGAGGAAGAAGAAGTTGGCCAGCGGACAATTAATGCATAGTTGACTGCTGCTATCGGGCAGATTGCCCAAGTACTTCAGAGGCAGGAATGTAATATTCCAGTGGGCAATCCAGTTCAAGGCCAAGCAGGGGCAGAGGGTGGTGGTAGTAACTACCTTGAGAAATTTCTACACTGTGGGCCATCTAGTTTCTTCGGGGAGCCCGATGATATGCAGGCTGAACAGTGGTTGAACAAGGTAGAAAAGATTCTTACGGGCCTCGAGTATACTGATGCGAGGAAGGTTGTGTGTGCTGAATTTTTGCTCGAGGGAGATGCCGAGCAGTGGTGGTACACCGTGAAATCCAGATGGGCGGCAGAGGCAGTACCACGGACTTGGGATGAGTTTGTTAGAGAATTTTGAGAGAAGTACATTACTGAGACGGCTATTGAAAGACGAGAGCAAGAGTTCATTAATCTGAAATAGGGCAATATGACTGTTGACCAATATGATGCTGCTTTCACTCGTCTGTCCCGTTATGTGCCGGCGTTAGTTTAGCCAGAGAGCAAGAGAATCCAGAAGTTTGTTATGGGGTTGAGGCTCGATATTTCATTGAATCTGTCCACTCAAGACTATCATTCCTATGCAGCAGCTGTCAGGATAGCTGCCAGGTATGAGAAACGCAAAGCAGACCTGTTTGGAGAACCGAGCCAGCCGAGTAACCGGTCGCACCAGACTCAGAGTCAGGGATTTCAGAGGCAAGCTATTTCAGTTGGTCAGAGTCAGTAACTGAGGTAGACTCAGAGTTATACAGGGCCTACTCAGACTCAGGCACGACTAGTTCAGAGTCAGAATCAGGGACAGTCTCGTCCAGCTGTAGCATGATCTCAACAGGGTAGTTCAGCTACCTCTTCTTATAGAGCTCCTTCGGGAGGCACTGTTGCAAGACATCACCAGCAGTGTAGCTTCTGTCAACGTCAGGGCCATACTAAGGAGATCTGCTGGAGAAAATTGAACAGGTACATAGGTTACGGGAGTGACCAGTTCAGGGTTAAGGACTGCTTGAAATTCAAGAACACCAGAGGTCAGACATCAGTTCAAAATTCTCAGACCAGGGCACTAGCTACAGCACCAGCACCACGGGGGTAGGCCCGGGTATTTGTTTTAGATGCAGAGGAGCTTCTTGATACGACAGCAGTTGTTGAAGGTGCTTTTCTTCTCAGTAATAAATCAGTTACAATTTTAATTGATACCCGGGCTACACACTCATTTATCACACTTATATGTGCTTAATCTTCTGCATTGAAAATTGAACAGTTGCCTTATAAGATTGAGGTAGGTTCACCTGTGGGCATTAAAATTTTCACTGAATCTGTGTGTAAAGCTTGTGAATTGTACATTGGGGGTCGAGTCTTTCCTATTGATTTGATTATCTTGCCTTTTAAGGACTTTGAAATAATTATGGGTATGGACTGCTTGAATAAATATTATGCTTATCTAGATTGTAGAAGAAAAATTGTGTTGTGAAGCTAGAAATGCCTAATCAACCCGTAATTGAGATTGTCGGTAGTCGTAAGTCTATGGGTACTTGTATAATTTCTTCTCTAAAGTGACCAAAATGCTGAGTAAAGGTTGTAATGCTTATTTGGCCTATTTGATTAATCAACCTATGGATAAGCTAAAACTGAATGATGTGCCTATTGTGAGAGAGTTTCTGGGGGTTTTTCCTGAGGAATTGCTTGGTTTACCGCCGGATAGAGAGATAGAGTTCATGATTCACTCAGAAGAAAACCGTGTTTGATTGGAATGATAAGTGTGAGGCTAGTTTCCAAGAATTGAAGAAGAGGTTAACCACAACTCCTATTCTTGCTTTGTCGGAGGGTTATGATAATCTAGTGATCTATAGTGATGCTTCTAAGGAAGGTCTGGGCTGCGTATTAATGCAGAATGGAAAGGTTATTGCTTATGCTTCCAGGAAACTGAAACCTTATGAACTCAATTATCCGACGCATGATCTTGAGCTCGTAGCTATTATTCTTGCATTAAAGAAATGACGTCATTATCTCTGGGGCAACAAGTTTGAAATCTTTACAAATCATAAGAGTCTGAAATATCTGTTTTCACAGAAAGAGTTGAACATGAGGCAGAGGCGTTGGCTGGAGTACTTGAGGACTACAACTGCACTATTAATTATCTTCCAAGCAAGGCCAATATTGTTGCTGATGCTTTGAGCCAAAAGGCTACTGTTGCTAGCTTGATTATCAAAAATTGGGAATTCATGGAAGAATTATGCTTATAGAAGCCTAAAACTGCAGATTCTGGTATTCAATTTGCAATTTTGCATATTCAATCTTTATTGTTATCCAGGATTCGAGAAGCTCAACAGACTGATCCTCATTTGTTCGAAACCTTAGAAATGTCTAAAGGGGGAGAGTCGGATTTCAAACTTCATGATGATGGCATTCTTAAATTCAAGGGCAAAATTTGTATTCCGAGTGAGCCAACTTTCAAGAAGGATATTCTTGCTGAGGCACACAGCTCTAAATATACTATCCATCCAAGCAGTACAAAGATGTACAGAGATTTGAAACAGAATTTCTGGTGGAACAAAATAAAGAGAGAGATTGCCGACTATGTTGCTAGATGTCTTACATGCCAGAAAGTTAAAGTGGAGCATCAAAGACCTGCAGGGTTATTATAGCCTTTAGCTATTCCTGAATGGAAGTGGGATCACATTACTATGGATTTCGTTTCAGACTTGCCGAGGTCATCGAAGGGTAATGACTCAGTTTGGGTTATCGTTGATAGATTGACCAAGACTTCTCACTCTATTGTTAAAAAGAAGACTGATTCTCTTGATAAGTTGGCAGAATTATATGTTGACAATATTATCAAACTTCATGGGATTCCAAAGAGAATTGTGTCAGACAGAGATCCCAGGTTCACATCTCAGTTCTGGCAGAAGATTCAGAAAGCTTTGGGCACGACTTTGAGCTTCAGTACTACTTATTACCCTCAGACGAACAATCAATCCGAGAGAACTATCTTAATCCTTGAGGATATGCTGTGAGCTTGTATTCTGGACTTTAGTAAAATTTGGGAGAAATATTTGCCACTCACAGAGTTCGCCTATAACAATAGTTATCAAGCTACTATTGGGATGGCACCGTATGAGGCACTTTATGGATGTAAATGCAGGTCTCCTCTCTATTGGGATGAGATTGGTGAGATGAAGACTATTGACCCTACTTTGTTGCCTGAGATGAGCAGAATGATTGATCATGTACATCTTATCAAAAAGAGGATGCTTACAACTCAAAGTCAGTAGAAGAGTTACGCAGATAGACGTTGTCGAGACTTGGAGTTTGCCTAAGGTGATCGGGTATTCTTGAAAATCTCTCCTCGAAAAGGTTTCATTCGGCATGGTAAGTGTGATACCCCAAACCTGGCATGTATTCAATAGCATTTAAAGTTCATTTAAATTGCATTTTATTGACCTTTCACCTTCTTTGACCAAACTAGTTGACTTTTCATCTACATTGACCAACTAGGACAAGGTGAGAATTTTTGAAATGTTTAATAAAAGGCAAACTTGGGATTAGAAATAAAAAAATGCAATGTTAAGTTAGTCAAATTTTGGGTCAACTTTGGAATTAAATCTGAACCAATTGGGGAAGAGTTAGGTAGCAAATTATATATGGTTGGAAAGCTCTATGAGTCTAGTTTCTGAGGCTTCAAACCGTTCGTGAATTGGAGTTTTCTAGAAGAAGTTATGGCCGTTTTCGTAAGGTCGCGCATAGCTGTTTTGGTTTAGCAGGTTGACCGAATTTTGACCTTTGACTTCTTGTAATTTTTTTTCTAAATAAGCAGAATGCACACGAAAAAAAACAGAGAAAAAGAAGCTTGAAACCATGAGGAAAAGAAGGAGAAAAAAATAAAGAAAATCTCAACTTCAAATCTTCGATTCTTCGCGTGGGCTTGTGCGGGGTGGTTTCCGAGGCACTCTACGAGGTTTTCCTAGCGTCTAGGAGCGTCTAAGGTGAGGGTTTCATCGTTATTTGCGCATTTGAAATATTTGTATCTAAACTTGATTTTTGGATTTTATGCGTAGATTGTTGTTTTAATCGTTTTGTTGCTTAAATAATGTTCCTTGTTGATTGTAGAACATGTATTTATAGTTTTTTTTACATTTTATGTGGTTAAATATTGGAATTGAAATATAAATTGTGTGATGAATAGTAAATTATGAATAGTAAACCCCCGTTTCGATGATGTTGCTCCGTTACGTGTTCTGTTGATGTAGGAAGATGCTAGATATACTAGAATGCCTAAATGTGTGGTTTAATTAGAATGTGTAATGGAAAAACGGAGAAAAACGGCTTAGTGAAAGTCGGGGTCGTTTAGGTCGAGTTTGGCATTTTCTCGTTTTGCGTGTTGGCATTGTTTCGGGAGGCCATGGAAGCACTTTTGGTGCGATTATGGCATTGGTTGGGTGTTTGGTTGGTATAGTTGTAGTTCAAACAAGCAAATGGGGAAATCGGGGTTTTGCGCGAATTCTAGGGTAAAGTAGGGTTTCGGGGTCCTTGCACGTGCCTTATGGTGACCTAGGAGGATTGGCGAAGTCGGTTTCCAGAACTCGTGGCTCGTTTGGAAATGGTAGTGTTTTGATAGTTGGGGCCGATTTGTGATTTTGCTTGTTATCTTGATATTATGCCTATAGAATGCTTAGGGTTGCTTGATATACTTGTTTAATTGGTGTTATTGTTGCTTATTATTGCTTGTTATGCTTGAAAAGTTAGTTGAATGCTAGTATTGATTGTGATTGCTTGTTATCTCGTTTGTTGTCACTAGTTTGTATTGTTGTGCTATCGCTCGTTTATTGCCTTGTATCGAGTCTTGCATTGCATAATGTCAGCACGTGAGTGATGGGCCTCTCTGGGTAGCCTCGGGTTGCCAGTGTTGGTTGCTCTAGCTCCGTAGCTATTCCCTCTTCTCGCTTGGGCTGCCTCCCAGGGAGATTTGGGTCATAGATTGATGGATACTTCCGGGGTATTCCAAACTGGTGTTATAAGGTGGATGCGCGCTTATTGTCATCGTTGTCAACATCAAGCTCGAGATTGATGTATCGCTCGTGAAATGGTACATTGCTCGTATAAGTGAACCATAGCCTTCAAAGTGTGGTATAGCTTTGAATGGTTGTGTTAATGCTTTCAGTAATTGCTTATTGTATTGATTATTTGTTTTGATTGCTTATTTATCAGTTATATTGCTTAACTGTCTTATTTGCATTGCACGACTTTCTTTCTCTCCAATTCGATATCTGTCTCGCCCTCACTGAGTATACGTGTTGTGTATACTCACTCCTCACCACCACATTTCAGGAAATGCCATGTTAGCTGGAAAGTTCGTGATTTCGTGAAAGTCCGTGCTTGAAGAGTTGTACTGCGTGCCTATGTGACTTGAGTTGTCAAAGTTGTAAAGTTGTATGCTTTTATGTATTATATGTATTTAATGTTAAAGGGGATGTAATTTAAGTTTCACTAGATTATGTATTTAGTTAATGTAGCTTAACTTCAATGTATATTTGTAATGACAAAGGAAAAGAGATAGAAAGGTATGATAGGCTAGCTTATGATATAGGTTGGTGTAGTTTAATTGCTAAGCTTGAATGTATATTTACTTGTATTTTGCTTGTTGTGAACCAAGGCTCGGATGGCCTTGAGGTGGTTGAATGTTTGGACATGGTATTGGTCCACTTATATGCTGTCGCAGGTTTTACTTTTCGCCTAGAAACAGGGGAGACTCCGTCCGTTTTCCCTGAAAATTTATGCCCGGGTTTGGTTTGGGTTGTGTTTAGATCAATTGATAGAACTCCCGGTCTCGAGAAGGATCGGGGTATTACAGTAAGGAGGTAAACTCAACCGGAGGTATGTTGGGCCATATGAAATCACTGAGAGAGTTGGTGCATTGGCTTACAAACTAGCTTTATCTCCTAGTTTGGGCAGAATCCATGATGTCTTCCATGTGTCTATGCTACGGAAGTATCAGCCAGATCCTTCTCATATTCTAGAGCCAAAGCCGCTAGATATCAGTGAGACTTTGACTTATACAGAGAAACCTCTTCGGATTATAGATCAGAAAGTTCAGGAGCTGAGAACTAAAAGCATTCCAATAGTTAAGGTTCTATGGGATCATCACAGGGTAGAGGATGCTACATGGGAGAGAGAGGAGGAGATGTGAGAGAGATATCTAGAGTTATTCATCGAATCATGTAAGAATTGCGTGGATACAATTAGTTTAAGGGAGAGAGGGTGTGATGCCCAAGATCTTAGCCGTACATTTATTTTCTATTGCATCCACTATTTGCACATTTCTTCTATGATTTACTTGTTGTCTTCTTAGACTACTATTCATTCTATTTTTCAACTGCTTAATTACTATGAAATAGCATTTTTCATAAATCGTATTAATTGTTATAGGAATGAGAAAAATGTGCATTTGAGCTAAAAGGGTTAGGAGTGCCTGTTTGAAAAATGATTTATTGGAACTAATGAATAGTGTTACGTAACTAAACTATGTGTTTTGATTAGCTAACATTAATTTGCACCATTTGACTCATTTTAAAGCCAACTACGCTCATTTTAGTAGACCTTATACTCACCCAACTTGACCCCACCCTTTATATTGCTCAACATAACACCTTATAACTCATAAAAACAAAACAAAAAAAGAGCAAAAGCTGATTTGCACTGTAGCAAACCCGACAGCCATTGGGTGTAGAAGGAGAGATTTTTGGCTCATCAAATCCTCATTTCAAGCCAAGCCAAGCTAGGTGCAAGTGCTTTAGGGTTTCTACTAGCCTCCTACGAGTACCTACGTGCTTGGGTAAGGGATTTCATACCTATTTTTGCATTTGAAAAATGTGACAACTTTCTTGAATTCTTAGATTTGCTATCAAATGCTTATGCAATTCTTAAATATGCTTATGTATGTTGTATATAAGTAGTAGAGACCTTATTTATGATATTGTTTCGTGGTTTAAACGGTTGAAATTGCTAATTGATTATATGGCATGAATAGTGATGGGAAAACTAAGGTATTGTGAAATCGGACCTCATAGCTTGAATCAATGGATCTAATAGATGCTTTAGATGCTAATGAAGGTAGTGTAAAGGCCCCGTAGGGTTTAATTGCTCGTAACCTAACAAAAGCACAAGATAGGCGACTTTTTAAAAGGGGTTTCGGGGCTATAGCGAATCCAAGCAAAATTGGCCTTCACTTTTGGTAACCCTAGGCTATGTAGACTCTAAATATGCTTTGCTAGCTTCCGTTGGAGTCTCGGGTGAGGTACGTGTAGTACAAAGTCAAAAGAGGGAATTTGGGGCTTTTGTGCTATATGCGGGAATTTGGGCGACTTCCACGGGCCTAAGATTGCCTAAGGGATTAACTTGAAACATGGAATAGGCCGCTTACTAACCTAGAACCATAACATGAGTTTGGGAGGAAAACGGGTTGGGTTACAAAGGGGTTTAAGTACAAACTCATTTGTCTCATGCTTCTAAGACCTTGTCATGACTCCTTGAGTGTTTAAAGGTGTTTACAAAACGTTCGGGAGCTTTTGGTATAGTTCTATAAGAATCTTGATTATGCCCCTTTGTAATCGCTTAGTTATCTATATGTTACTACTTTTATTCTAACTGTTCCGAGGTCAACCTACTTTGTTGATCCTCCTATGTGTTATTGCTTCCATTATTGATATTATATTGCCATTGATAAGTGCATTGCATAGTAGTTGTGCAACCATAGTGTTAGGGGAGGATGAGTTGAATATCAGCTGGGCGGTGGCGGGCTTGCCAGTGGATATTCGATCTCCGTGCCCTATTCCCTCACTTGCCTGGTCTGGAGATTGTCAGGGGGTGTTGGGTCATAAGATTATCGGGGTACATCCAGAATACACCTACTGGAGTGTTTGGGGATTTGCCAGCACATTGTTCGTGGTTCGTGGCTCGTGGTGCGTGATCAAAGACAAGAGAATTCTAGAGTGTTGGGATTAAGTGTATCGTATCATTTGATATGTGTGGTTATTTATTGTTCAAATGGACTTCGCTTGTCTTTCTTGCTTAACTATTATAATTGTTGCATTGCACGTCCCGGGTAATCTTTATCCCTGGCTGGGCAATTATGGTTGCTCATACCTCGCTAACATGTTTCAGGAGACGCTGTGGTTGAACCCCAGCTTGATTTGGTTAAGGGCAAAGAACAGGAGGTCCAGATTGATCCATTTCTTTAGTTGTAGTGTCTAATTGCTTGAGGTGGATTTATGGTTCTTGCTGTTATGTGGAGATCTTGTTTATTCTACTTTATGTCCTATTTTGTAGCCTAAGTGCTTATGTACGTATTGGTGTAGTTATAAGCTGGAAGCTAGATGTTTATGGTAGAAGATGTAGAACTATGGCATGTAATAACTTATATTTTGCTCTTAGCTACTTTTCATGCATGGGGGTGAATGACTGGTTGAATGGTCGTCTTTAATTTTCTAAGAATGTTCAAATGCTATCATGGAGTGGCATGATAAGCGGTTTTGTAAAGAAGTTGTCTTGTGAATGCATGATCGTATGTGTTTAAGCTGGTTGTATTGCTTAGGACTTGGATGGCCTTGAAGCTAAGTTTTAATTAGAAATGGTATTCCTATTGTTGTATGGCTTGAATTATATGTTATATAGGTTTTCAGGTGTTCACGGTACAGAGGAGACTCTTTCCATTTTTTCGGGTCCGGACTTAACCTATAGCGTGGGGTTGGTGTAATACCCGAGCTCGGAACGTGAAATTTTCTTGTTATTTTTCTGAAAATTATATTTTTTTCTTAAATTCTTTGAAATTTAATTGTTATTCCTTTATTGTCGCAAAGTGCATTGCATTTCGAAAGCGATAGTTAGAGAGCATTTTCTAGTCCTCAATAAATAGTGAAAACTAGTATTTAGTGTTTTAATTTTAATATTTTAGTTGTTGTTAACTAGAATTAGAATTGCATTAGTTGTTTTAGCCTTAAAATGCCTAAAATAAGCTTATTTGACCAACTTAAGTAACCTTTGACCAAGCCTTGACTAGTTTGACTTAGCTTGTCATCATTTTAAGCTTATAATAGCAAAGAAATAAAACAAGAAAAGCTGAAAATTTTGAGAGCAAGGGCCGAAACTTCAAAGGGAAAAAAAAACATACTCAACATTCAATCTTCAAATCTTTGCGAGAGCTTGCACGGGGTTGTGTCCGAGGCTTCCAACGTGGTTTTCCTAGCGTCTAGGAGCATCTAAGGTGAGGGAAGCATCTTTATTTGCACATTTGAATGTTTGATATACTAACTTTAATTTTTAAGAATTATACGTAGATCATTAATTTATCCGTTTTGATGCTTGAAGAATGTTCCTTGACAATTGTAGAACATGTATTTGTAGCTTTTTAGCATTTTCTGCTGTTGAATATCGAAATTGCAATTTAAATTGATAATGGAATAGTAAATTATGAATAGTAAACCCCTGTTTCGTAAAAGTTGCTCCGTTTTGCGTTCTGTTGATGTGAAAAGATGCTAGATATGTTAGAATGCTTAAATGCATGATTTGTTTGGATTGTGTAATGGAAAAATGGAGAAAAATGCCTTGGTACATGTTGGGGTCGTTTCAGTCGAGTTTAGCGTTTCCTCGTTTTGCGTGATGGCGTTGTCTTGGGAGGCCATGGAATCACTTTTGGTATGGTTATGGCGTTGGTTGGGTGTTTAGTTAGGGTAGCTGTAGTTCAAACGAGCAAAGGGAAAAATCGGGGCTTTGCGGGAATTCTAGGGTAAAGTAGGGTTTCGTGGTCTTTAGACGTGCCTTATGGTGACCTAGGAGGAATGGTGAAGTCGGTTTCCGAAACTCGTGGCTCGTTTGGAAGTAGTACCGTTTTGAAAGTTGGGGTCGTTTTGTGATTTTGTTGGTTTTCATAGTGTTATGCCTATAGAATGCTTATTGTTGCTTATTATGCTTGTTAAAGTTGATTATGATTGCAATGTTTACTAACTGTTGTTATTGCGTGCGAGAGTAACCTACTTTGTTATTCTCCCACGTGTGGCTTTATTGCTTGATTGCTCGATTGTTGCATTGAATATTGTATTGCATTCATAGAGTCAAGGGCGGTGTGATGGGCCTCTCTGGGTAGCCTTGGGTTGCCAGGGTTGGTAGCCCTAGCTCCGTGTCCTATTCCCTTTCTTGCTTGGGTTGCCTCCCAGGGAGATTTGGGTCGTAGAATTGATTAGATACTTCCAGGGTATTCCAAACTGAAGTTATAAGATGGTTGGGCCAGCGCGTCGTCATCGGATTCGTGATTGAAAGTTGCTCGTGGAAGTGCATTGTATCCTTTAATTGAATGATTATAGCCTTAATGCTTGTCTTGATTTATTGCTAGCTTTGCTTGTATCTCTATATGATGATTGATTGATCTACTTGACTATTTGCATTGCATTCTCCTCTCACCTCCGTCCTTGAGACCAATTACCCTCGCTGAGCAATAATTTTTGCTCATTCCTTTCTATACTATATTTTACAGGAGTAGTTGAAGCGGATCCTATTGAGGTAATTGAGGAAGAGGAGCAAGTGGAGGTGTTTCCTTGATAGCACTTTCTTTGCTTAGCTGGTGGTTGGTTGCCAGTCTTTTGTGCGGGCCATGCTTGATGTGTATATTGCTTGGTTGACGCTTCATTTTGAGGCTTGTAGCATTGTATGTAGTTTCTGTTTTGAGGCCTCTATGGTCTTATGTTGTAAAAGTTGAAAGGTTGTAAAGTTGTAAAGATATACTCACGTGACTAATAAGAAATGCATGCTAATGGTTTAACTGTTTAGTGGCACGAATACTTGTGTAGTATGCATGACATTTTTGGTTTGCAAAGTTGTTTAATGAGAATATTTATGTTTTCTAAAAGAAAGTTGACTTGTTCCAAATGTTTATTGAGGTTTTCACGAATATTATGTTGAATGTATGGTTTCGGATCGTCCACGGTACAGAGGAGACTCCGTCCGTGTGTCGGGTCCAGGCTTGGCCTTTTGCGGGGTCGAGTCGGGGCGTGACATCTTTAGGTTGTATCAGAGCATGATAGTATTGCATGAGCCGGGATATGTTTCTCGGTCTGTGGGATAAAGGTCTAGAATGATAAAGTATTATTGTATGATTGTTAAGTAAAAAGTGTTATAGCATGACTATGTGAACTTGGATTGCTTATGTGTTTAAGTGAATTTGTTTGACATGTCAATCTTGTGTTATGTGAATTGTGTGCTAGAATATTTGATTGTTATTGACTTGAGTGTTAACTAATCTTATGTGCTATATTGCTGTCTATAAACTGCTTTTATATGTGGCCAGCTATTGTAAGTTGTTACTATGCCGCCACGACGTAGTACTCAAGGTCAAGGGGCAGATGAAGAGGCAGCATAACAGGGTCAGCAATCGATGCCTGAACAGTTTATGGCTACTATGACCACTGCAGTTGACCGGATTACTCAGGTACTGCATGAACAGAGGCAGGAGAGGAATAATAATCCCCAGGGAAATCAAGCTAATCCTGGTGGACAAGGGCATAGGGCTGAGACTAATCAGTTGGAGAAATTCCTTAGGCACGAGCCGGGTAAGTTCTTCGGAGAGTCGGATGACAAGGCAGCCGAGAAATGGATTAACCGTGTTGAGAAAATTTACGCTACTTTAAGGTACACTGACGAGGCAAAGATAGCTTATGCAGCATTCCTGTTTGAGGGTGACGCAGAACAATGGTGGAACACTGTCAGGTTGAGTTGGGACTGTAAGGATGTTCCGCATTTGTGGGATGATTTCGTGAGTGAGTTTCGGGACAAGTATATTCCCGAGATGGCTAGGGAAGGCGGGAAGACGAATTTCTGGGCCTGAAGCAAGGAAACATGACTGTCGCATAGTATGAGGCTAGGTTTGTCAGCCTGTCGAGGTATATGCCTGAGCTGGTGCAGCCAGCTGGGAGGATGATTAGTAGGTTTGTTCGTGGGCTGAGAATGGATATATAGTTGCATTTGACTGGGCAGACTTATACTACTTTTCCCGAGGCATTCCAAGCAGCCTCGAAGTTTGAGAAACGGAAGGCAGAGATGATAGCTGAGAGTAGCCAGCCGAGTAAGAAACAATACTTGGGCCAGAGTAGCCAGAGTCAGCAGAGGCAGTATCAGACTTTTGTTCAGGTTCCGCAGCAGCATCCGTATCAGCCTCAGTATCAGATTCAGGGGAGACCAGCTGCGACTAGACCCCAGCAGGGAGGTACAGTTCCTACCACTGCCAGAGCCACCGCACCTACGGGAAACACTGTTGTAAGGAAAAATTAGCAGTGTAACTTTTGTAATCGATCAGGCCACATTGAAGCTAATTGCTGGAGAAAGAGTGGTAAGTGCACTGGTTGTGGGAGCGATCAGCATAGGGTGAAACATTGCCCTAAGTTTAAGAATGTTCAGGGCCGTACTGGAGGCCAGGGTGTGCAGAATAGGGCTGCAGGTGCAGGTCCAGCACAGAGGGTTCAGGCTAGGGTCTTTGCACTAGATGCGGAGGAGCTACCTGATACTACAGCAATAGTGGAAGGTACATTTCTTCTCAATACTCAGCCAGTTAAAGTTTTGATTGATCTCGAAGCTACGCATTCGTTTATAAGTCCTGCATGTGCACGATCTGTGAATGTTTGCATTGATAAACTGCCACATAAAGTTGAAGTTAGTACGCCTTTGAGTGCGAAATTTGTTACTGAGTCTATTTGCAAATCATGTGTTATATGCATTGCGGACCATAAATTTCTTGCTGATTTAATTATACTGCCCTTCCGTGACTTTGAAATCATTTTGGGAATGGACTAGTTGGAGAAATACTATGCTCAGTTGGATTTTAGAACAAAAATTGTTTATCTTCAGATTCCTGACCTACCGGTATTAGAGATTGTTGGGAACTGTAGGGCTGCCTGAATACCCCTTTTATCATCAATCAAGGCTTCTAAGTTGTTGAATAAAGGTTGTGAAGCTTACCTAGCTTATCTAATCAATCAACCTACTGATAAGTTGAATTTGAATGAGGTTCCAATTGTTAAAGACTTCCCTAGTATATTTCCCGAGGAATTACCGGGTTTACCACCGGATAGAGAGATTGAATTTGTGATTGACCTTATGCCGGGCAGCGCCAATTTCTAGAAGTCCTTATAGAATGGCACCGGCTGAACTTCAGGAATTGAAAATTCAGCTTCAGAACTTACTTGATAAAGGGTTTATACAACCTAGTTATTCGCCATGGGGTGCGCCTGTGTTGTTTGTGAGAAAGAAAGACGGCACGCTACGGTTATGTATTGATTACCGGGGACTTAATCAAGTCACGATTAAGAACAAATACCCCTTGCTGTTGATTGAAGAATTGTTTGACCAGTTGCAGGGTGCAAGTGTATACTCCAAATTTGACTTGAAGCACGGTTACTATCAACTCAGGATTCGGAGTGACGATATACCTAAGACGGTATTCAGGACTAGATATGGCCACTATGAATTTGTTGTGTTACCGTTTGGATTGACGAATGCACCAGCCACATTCATGGACTTAATGTAGAGGGTTTTTCGACCTTATCTTGATCAATTTGTTGGAATCTTTATTGACGACATTTTAGTATACTCTAAGAATGAGGCTGAACATGAACAACATTTGAAGATTGTGTTACAGACTTTGCAAGAAAACAAGCTTTTTGCTAAATTCAGCAAGTGCGAATTCTAGTTGAATCAAATATCTGTTCTAGGCCATATCATTTCACATCAAGGAATTTCAGTAGACCCAGCTAAGATTGAAGTTGTTTCGTCTTGGAAGAGACCTGAAACGGTGTTAGAGATTCGGAGCTTTCTAGGGTTGGCAAGTTACTATCGGAGGTTTGTTAAAGACTTTTCCAAAATTTCAGGGCCTTTAAGCCAGTTGACTCGAAAGAAGGTTACTTACAACTGGGATGCTAAATGTGAATCCAATTTTCAAGAACTGAAGAAGAGACTAACTACAGCTCCTATACTAGCTTTACTTGAGGGTACAGAAAACTTTGTTGTCTACAGTGATGCATCGAAAGAGGGTTTGGGCTGTGTTTTAATGCAGAATGGTAAGGTGATTGCCTATGCTTCTAGGAAATTGAAACCATATGAAGTCAATTACCCTGCACATGATCTTGAGTTAGCTGCAGTTGTGTTTGCTTTAAAGAAGTGCCGTCATTATTTGTGGGGTAGCAGATTTGAAATTTTTACTGACCACAGGAGTCGCAAATATTTATTTTCACAAAAAGATCTGAATATGAGGCAGCGAAGATGGCTAGAGCTATTAAGTGGTTACAATTGTTCTATAAACTACGTGTCAGGTAAGGCCAATGTTGTTGCAGATGCTTTGAGCCGAAAGGCTACTGTTGCAAGTCTAATTATCAAGGATTGGGAAACTTTGGAGGAAATTTGTTCATGGAATCCAGAAGCTACTGAGGTAGGGATTCGATTTGCTAGCTTACAAATTCAGTCGGGATTGCTAACACAAATCAGGGAGGCTCAGAAGACTGATCCTCACATCTTGAAAATCCAAGAAAAAGCAAAAGGGAGAGAGTCGGAGTTTAAATTACATGTAGAAGGTATCTTCAGATTCAGGGACAGGGTGTGTGTTCCTAGTGATCCGACTTTGAAGAATGAGATTCTGTCCGAGGCACATAACTCAAGATATACAATTCACCCGGGCAGTACTAAAATGTATAGAGATCTGAAACAACACTTCTGGTGGAACAATATGAAGAGGGAGATTGCTGGGTATGTATCCAGGTGTTTAACTTGCCAGAGGGTTAAAGCTGAGCATCAGAGACCAGCCGGGCTTCTGCAACCGTTATCGATTTCGCAATGGAAATGGGTGCATATAACAATGGACCTTGTGACCGATCTTCCGAGATCTTCGAGAGGATGTGATTCTGTTTGGGTTGTTGTGGACCGATTGACTAAGGTTTCACACTTTATTCCCGTGAACAAACAGGATAGCTTTGATAAACTAGCTGAGCTTTATGTTACTAATATTGTGAGACTTTATGGTGTCCCACAACGTATAGTGTCAGATAGAGATCCTAGATTTAAATCTCGTTTTTGGCAGAAGTTGCAAGAAGCCATGGGAAATAAGTTGAGCTTCAGTACTGCATACCATCCACAAACTGATGGCCAGTGTGATAACCCGAACCCGGCATGCATTTAACTGCATTTAATTAAGTGACACCTTAAATGTTAGCATTGGATTTGAGTTTATTTTTAGTTAAACATTTATATGTAGCTTTATTTCATATTTCTTTTAGAAGTAATTAGAATAATACTTGAGCTAATTATTTTAACGGAATATCAACTATTTTTCATATTGATGTCAATCATTTTTATTTTTCTTGCACTTAAATGCTCGGATTTCAATTAAATGAAAAGTATCTCCGAGCCGGAGTAATTTTAAACTATGATGCTTTCCAAAAATGATATATTTCTTAGATTCTTTGAGATTTAATTGTTACTTCTTTGTTGTCGCAACGTGGATTGCATATCGGGAGCGATAGTTAGAGAGCGGTTCCTAGTCCTCAACAAATAGTGAAAACTAGTATTTAGTCTTTTAATTTTAGTGTTTTAAGTTGTATTTAACTGGAATTGGATTTATGTTACTTATTTTAGCCCTAAAATGCATGAAATAAGCTTGATTGACCAACTTAAGTGAACTTTGACCAAAGCTTTGACCATTTGACTTTGTGCCATCCTTTTAAAAGCTTAAATTAGCACAAAACAAAAAAAAGAGGGCTGAACAGAAAACAAGCAGGGCCAAAAATGAAGGAGAAAAAAAAAGACATTTCAACCTTCAAATCTTCGATTCTTCGCGTGAGCTTGCACGGGGTGGTTTCCGAGGCATCCTAGGAGGTTTTCCTTGCATCTAGGAGCATCTAAGGTGAGGGTTTCATTGTTATTTGTGCATTTGAATATTTTGTGTATTAACTTTGATTTTTGGGTTTTATCTGTATATTGTTGTTTTAATTGATTTGAGGCTTAAAGTATGTTCCCTAGCAATCGTAGAACATGTATTTATAGTTTTTTAACATTTTATGCGGTTGAATATCAAAATTGAAATATAAATTGTTAATTGAATAGTAATTTATGAATAGTAAATCCTTGAAATGATGAAGTTGCGCTGTTATGCTTTCTGTTGATGTAAAAATGTGCTAGGTATGTTAGAATGCCTAAATGCATGGTTTGTTTAGGTTGCGTAATGGAAAAAATGAGAATTATACATTAGTGAAAGTTGGGGTCGTTTCAGTCGAGTTTAGAATTTTCTCGATTTGCGTGAAGGCATTGTCGAGGTACGTCATGGAAGCACTTTTGGTGCAGTTGTGACATTGGTTGGGTAATCGGTTGAGGTAGTTGTAGTTCAAACGAGCAAAGGGGGAAATCGGGGCTTTGCGGGGATTCTAGGGTAAAGTGGGGTTTTGTGGTCTATAGTCGTGCTTTATGGTAACCTAGGAGGATTGGTGAAGTCGATTTTCAAAACTCGTGGCTCATTTGGAAGTAGTAGCGTTTGGTAAGTTGGGGTCATTTTCGTGATTTTGTGTGTTTTCATAGAATACTGCTTATAGAATGCTTATATTGCTTATAGAATGCTTTTGTTGCCTATAGAATGCTTATAATGCCTATAGAATGCTTGTTATTGCTTGATGATGTTTGTTGGTGTTGTTCTTGTTACTTATTTGATTGTAAATGCTTGTTAATGCTTATTACGCTTGTTAGAGTTGATTGTTGATTGAAATGTTTAACAATTGTTGATAATGCGTGATATCTCGTTTATCGTCTCTAATCTGTATTGTTGTGCTATCGCTCGTTTATCGCCTTGTATCGAGTCTTGCATTGCATAGTATCAGGGCGTGAGTGATGGGCCTCTCTGGGTAGCCTCTGGTTGCTGGTGTTGGTTGCTCTAGCTCCATGTCCTATTCCCTTTTCTCGCTTGGGTTGCCTCCCAGGGAGATTTGGGTCATAGAATTGATGGTTACTCCCGGGGTATTCCAAACTGGTGTTATAAGGTGGTTGCGCGCTTATTGTCATCGTTGTCAACATCAAGCTCGAGATTGATGTATCGCTCGTGAAATGGTATATTGCTCGTATGAGTGAACCATAGCCTTCAGAGTGTGGTATAGCTTTGAATGGTTATGTTAATGCTTTCTTGAATGTTTATTATATTGTCGTTTATATTGAATGCTTTCTTATTGACTTTATTGCTTAACTGTGTCTATTTGCATTGCACGACTTTCCTTCTCTCCACCTCGATATCTGTCTCACCCTCACTAAGTATACGTGTTGTGTATACTCACTCCTCACCACCACATTTTAGGAAATGTCATGTTAGTTGGAAAGTTCGTGATTTCGTGAAAGTTCGTGCTTGAAGGGTTGTCTTGTGTACCTATGTGGCTTGAGTTGTCGAAGTTGTAAAGATGTATGCTTTTATGTATTGTATGTATTTATTGTTAAAAGAAATGTAATCTAAATTAGCTAAATAGTTGAGGTAGATGGATAAGTTAGTTATGTATTCAGTAATATAGTTTAACTTCGATGCATGTTTGTAATGTCCAAAGGAAAAGAGTTAGAATGGCATGATAGTTTATTTTATGCAGTAGCTTAGTATGGTTTAATTGTCTAGTTGAATGTACTGGACAAAAATGAAAAGAGATAGGTTAGCTTTTAAATTGGAAATGTATGTATACCTGCTGAGTTTAATTGTTGAAAACCGAGGCTCGGATGGCCTTGAGGAAGTTTTGTATGGTTGGACACGGTGTTGGTCCATTTAAATGCTATTACAGGTTTTACATTTTGCCTAGAAACAGGGGAGACTCCGTCCGTTTTCCCTGAAAATTATGCCCGGGTTTGGATTTGGGTTGTGATTAGACTGATTGATAGAACTCCCGGTCTTGAGAGGGATCGGGGTGTTACAGCCAGTCTGAGAGAACTATCAGGATCTTGGAAGACATGCTTCGGGCATGTGTGTTAGACTTTGGGAGGAATTGGGAGAAGCTTTTGCCTTTAGCATTGGGAGAAGTTTTTGCCTTTAGCAGAGTTCGCCTACAATAATAGTTATCAATCTACTATAGGTATGGCTCCATACGAGGCATTGTATGGTCGTAAATGCAGATCCCCATTGTATTGGGAAGAGGTTGGAGAGATGAGAACAGTTGATCCGACTGTGTTACCTGAGATGATTAAGATGGTGGATAATGTTCACCTTATTCGCCAGCGTATGCTTACAACTCAGAGTCGTCAGAAGAGTTATGCGGATAAGCACCGTCGGGATCTTGAGTTTGCTTTGGGAGATCAGGTATTTATTAAGATTTCTCCTCGAAAGGGGTTGATTCGGAACGGTAGGAGCGGGAAACTTAGTCCCAGGTATATGGGTCTGTTTGGGATCACCGAAAAGGTGGGTCCTTTGGCTTATCGGTTAGCTTTGCCTCCGAGCTTGTCGAGACTGCACGATATTTTCCACGTGTCTATGTTAAGGAAATACCATCCAGATCCTTCACATGTACTTGAACTCGAGCCTTTGCAGATTGAGGAAAAGTTAACTTATGAGGAGAGACCGATTTGAATTGTGGATCGAAAAGTTCATGAACTTCGCAGGAAGAGTATTCCGTTGGTAAAGGTTTTATGGAATCATCATGGGTTTGAGGAAGCAACTTGGGAAAGAGAAGACCAGGTTCAGAGTCAGTATCCGGAGTTGTTTGACAACCAGGTAAGAATTGCGTGGACACAATTGTTTTAAGGGGGAGAGTGTGTAATACCCGAGCTCGGAACGTGAAATTTTCTTGTTATTTTTTTAAAAATTATATTTTTTCTTAAATTCTTTGAAATTTAATTGTTATTCCTTTATTGTCGCAAAGTGCATTGCATTTCGAGAGCGATAGTTAGAGAGCGTTTTCTAGTCCTCAGCAAATAGTGAAAACTAGTATTTAGTGTTTTAATTTTAATGTTTTAGTTGTTGTTAACTAGAATTAGAATTGCATTAGTTTTTTAGCCTTAAAATGCCTAAAAAAAGCTTATTTGACCAACTTAAGTTGTCACGCCCCAACTCGATCCCTCCTATAATCAGTCAGGACGCAACAGAATTTCGGCAGTATAACGACAGTAAATAGGACACCGAGGCTCTAAACCAACCTCAATAGAACATCATACATCAACTTCACAAACCATACAACAAACAACTCCTCAATAAAATAACAACATACATCATAACCATATTATACAATAAATAGTCCTCGTTATATGCCTCCGTTCCAACATAATACATTAACCCTTAATATACAATACAAAAACATATTGAGCCAATCTAGCAACCTAATCATAAACAAAAGAAAAGCTACTAAGACAACATCAACTAATTCATTAACTTATCAACATCTTATACATTATAAACTGCAAAGCAGATAAAAGTATACTAAGTTAATTTACAAGATAATAAAACATGTACGACATCATGGATAAGACTCTGGAACATAGGACTCATCCACGTAAGACACGTTTTCCTCTTCAGGAAGCACGTACCCGTAATCCTGCGATAGTACACCTGTATGCATGCAATAATAGAGAGTGAGCTTATATAAAATAAGCCCAGCGAGGATCCGATAGATCTCGAGCAAGGTCTACTAAACTCCTTGGAATAATCCTTTGAGTCAGTAAACACACAATAACATAAATAATACTATCATCACATAATTATATGACCATTCAATAAAGGATACTCTCTCTAGTTGGTGTAGCTCCAAACGCCATCACGATCTCAACCATTCTTCTTGTAACTTCCCATTACTCACGCACCCGGAGTGTGATACCCCGAACCTGACATATATTTAATAGCATTTAAAGTTCATTTAAATTGCATTTTATTGACCTTTCACCTTCTTTGACCAAACTAGTTGACTTTTCATCTACAATGACCAACTAGGACAAGGTGAAAATTTTTGAAATGTTTAATAAAGGGAAAACTTGGGATTATAAATAAAAAAAATGCAATGTTAAGTTAGTCAAATTTTGGGTCAACTTTGGAATTAAATCTGAACCAATTGGAGAAGAGTTAGGTAGCGAATTATATATGGTTGGAAAGCTCTATGAGTCTAGTTTTTGAGGCTTCAAACCGTTCGTAAATTGGAGTTTTCTAGAAGAAGTTATGGCTGTTTTCATAAGGTCGCGCATAGCTGTTTTGGTTTAGCGGGTTGACCGAAGCTTTGACCATTTGTCATCTTATATATGCATAATACATTACATAAACATGCGAAAATCTGGAAAAAAAAAAATAGAAAGGGCCAAAACCATAGGAGAAAAAGAAAAAAAGATTTCAACCTTCAAATCTTCGCGTGAGCTTGCACGGGGTTGTTTCCGAGGCATCCAGCGTGGTTTTCCTAGCGTCTAGGAGCGTCTAAGGTGAGGGTTTCATCGTTATTTGCACATTTGAAAATATTGAACGTAAACTTTAATTTTTGTGATTTAACAGTAGGTTGTTATTTTGTCTGTTTCATTGCTTAAAGAATGTTCCCTAGCAATTGTAGAACGTGTATTTATAGTTTTTTTAACATTTTCTGTGGTTGAATATCGAATTTGAAATATAAATTGTGTAATGAATAGTAAATAGTGAATAGTAAACTCCCGTTTCGATGAAGTTGCGCTGTTATGCTTTCTGTTGATGTGAAAATGTGCTAGGTATGCTAGAATGTCTAAATGCATGGTTTGTTTAGGTTGCATAATGGAAAAAATGAGAAAAACGCCTTGGTGAAAGTCGGGGTCGTTTAGGTCGAGTTTAGTGTTTTCTCGTTTTACGTGATGGCATTGTTTCGGGAGGCCATGGAAGCACTTTTGGTGCGATTATGGCATTGGTTGGGTGTTTGGTTAGTATAGTTGTAGTTCAAACGAGCAAAGGGGGAAATCGGGACTTTGCGTGAATTCTAGGGTAAAGTAGGGTTTCGTGGTCTTTAGACGTGCCTTATGGTGACCTAGGAGGATTGGTGAAGTCGATTTCCAAAGCTCGTGGCTCGTTTGAAAGTAGTAGCGTTTTGAAAGTTGGGGACATTTTTGGGATTTTGTGTGTTTTCATAGTATATTGCTTATAGAATGTTTATAATGCTTATAGAATGTCTATAATGTTTATAAAATGCTTATTATGCCTATAGAATGCTTAGGGTTGCTTGATATACTTGTTTAATTGGTGTTATTGTTGCTTATTATTGCTTGTTATGCTTGAAAAGTTAGTTGAATGCTAGTATTGATTGTGATTGCTTGTTATCTCGTTTCTTGTCACTAGTTTGTATTGTTGTGCTATCGCTCGTTTATCGCCTTGTATCGAGTCTTGCATTGCATAGTGTCTCGCGCGTGAGTGATGGGCCTCTCTGGGTAGCCTCGGGTTGTAAGTCTTGGTTGCCCTAGCTCCGTTGCTATTCCTTTTTCTCGCTTGGGTTGCCTCCCAAGGAGATTTCGGTCGTAGAATTGATGGATACTTCGGGGGTATTCCAAACTGGTGTTATAAGGTGATTGCGCGCTTATTGTCATCGTTGTCAACATCAAGCTCGAGATTGATGTATCGCTCGTAAAATGGTATATTGCTCGTAAGAGTGAACCACAGCCTTCAGAGTGTGGTATAGCTTTGAATGGTTGTGTTAATGCTTTCTTGAATGTTTAATATATTGTCGTTTGTATTGAATGCTTTCTTATTGATTTTATTGCTTAGCTGTGTCTATTTGCATTGCACGACTTTCTTTCTCTCCAACTCGATATTTGTCTCGCCCTCACTGAGTATACGTGTTGTGTATACTCACTCCTCACCACCACATTTCAGGAAATGTCATGTTAGCTAGAAAGTTCGTGATTTCGTGAAAGTTTGTGCCTGAAGAGTTGTCTTGCGTGCCTATGTGGCTTGGGTGTCGAAGTTGTAAAGATATATGCTTTCATATGTTGTATGTATTTAATGTCAAAAAGTATGTAATTTAAGTTTCATTAGATTGTTGAAGTAGTTTGATAAGTTAGATTATGTATCTAGTTATTATAACTTAATTTCAAATGCATGTTTGTAATGTCCAAAGGAAAAGATTTAGAATGACATGATAGTTTATTTTATGTAGTAGCTTAGTATGGTTTAATTGTCAAGTTCGAATGTACTTGCCAAAAATGAAAAGAGATAGGTTAGCTTTTAAATTGGAAATTTATGTATAGTTGCTGAGTTTAATTGCTGAGAACCGAGGCTGGATGGCCTTGAGGTGGTTGAATGTTTGGACATGGTATTGGTCCCTTTATATGCTGTCGCAGGTTTTACATTTCGCCTAGAAACAGGGGAGACTCCGTCCGTTTTCCCTAAAATTTATGCCCGGGTTTGGATTTGGGTTGTGATTAGATTGATCGTTAGAACTCCCGGTCTCGAGAGGGATTGGGGTGTTACACGGGGTACCCCCAATAACCTCGCCCTCCATGACACCTCCGTCATGCGAGCTGGAGGCAATCTCTGATAGTCATGCCGTTATCAACCCGACAGCCCGATGCTGCCCGAGAGGTGGCACACACATACCAGAGACCCAGCAATAATAATAAACATCAATCATTCACAGGAGAACAGTCTAGCAGAACTGTTTATCTCCCGGCATCAATCATCAATCAATAATCTTCAATCATCATCAATAAACATATTATCATCATCAATAATCATATTATCATCATAATAACATCAATAAACAATTTAACAACAAATAACTAAGTTAGATGACAAAGTAGGCCATCTAACCGAACATGCATTAAACACACAATCAAACTCTAATTTACCCATCAACAACTCACAATTCAATCACTCAACCCACACCCAATCAACTAAGGCTCAATCTAACATTTTAAAGAAAGACAACCTAAACTTTAAATAATCATATCTTACATTCTACTAATCCAAACAACTCCAAATCAGTTTCAAACACTCACCCATTCAATCAACTACATTAGCCCTCTCGGGAACCAACCAAGACACCTCAAAATCAAGTCCAACAACCCTAAAACCTCAAGGCACCTAGGCTGAAATTTTTGGATTTTCACCCGAACATCGTAATCAAAAATTCGGCATTATAACGGCGTTACCACATAATTAACAAACTTTTAGAAATCGACGGCAATCGATTCCAACCACAACAACTCAAAATAATCCTCAAAAAGCCATTCTATCAACTTTAAATACCCGAAAATAAATAATTTCGCTACAATGGCTCAAATCTCGTAGTAATACACATAAACGATCCCTAGCATGCATGGAGCAATAATCTAACATCATATTAACATTCTAATGGTTCAAAATGCAGTTATGAGCAAAAATAAAAAAAATGCGTTTTGAGATCTAGAATTTTTCTCTCACCTTTGATGTGTTTTGATGCAAGAAATGTGTTGAATGGATGCCAAACAAGTGAAATCAAGCTTTGAATCACTCAATTCGGCTTTGAAATGCAAAATCTATGAGGAAAATACTTTGAAAATGCATTCATCTTTCTCCTCCAAGGAGCCACGGTTTTGTGTGTGCTTTTGGGGTGTTTTTGTGCTTTGTGAGTGTGTGTTGGTGATATAAGCTTGTTGGTCAACCATTTAAATGAAAGTCAAAGTTGAAACTTAGCATGTTTTGTGTTTTCTTGACTTTAAATGCATTTTCTTGATCACCAAAGTTCAAAATAATTATTCAACACCCAAAATAGCTCAAGTAGATTATTTTTAGGTGACAAGAAGTTTTACAATCAAACACTTTCACTCGAGTCGGCTTAAAACTCGATTTTCGCAAAAGTCGGTGTAAAAACCCTAATAAATTCTTAAGCCGATTTTTAAACCGTTTTAATCAAATACAGGTCTATTAAAGTCCGTGGTCTAGGTCTAGAAGGGTTAAAAAGACCAGTTTCAAAATTTTAGCGGACGTGTTTCGAAAATACTATTCACTAAAAATCGACGATAAAATTTATGATCCCGTTTTTGATGAAAATTTCATGAATGCACATTTAGCACGTATTAGGAGTATTGACACCAAAATTATAACATTCTAGGTCATATAGCACATAAACAGGTCAAATGCACGTAAAACGAGATAAAACACGTAAATCGAGTTAAAGCGGAAAAGTGGGGTTTCACATAAGTAACCTTTGACCAAGCCTTGGCTAGTTTGACTTAGCTTGTCATCATTTTAAGCTTATAATAGCAAAGAAATAAAACAAGAAAAGCTGAAAATTTTGAGGGCAAGGGCCGAAACTTCAAAGGGAAAAAAAAAACATTTCAACATTCAATCTTCAAATCTTCGCGAGAGCTTGCACGGGGTTGTGTCCAAGGCTTCCAACGTGGTTTTCCTAGCGTCTAGAAGCATCTAAGGTGAGCGAATCATCTTTATTTGCGCATTTGAATGTTTGATATACTAACTTTAATTTTTAGGAATTATGCGTAGATCGTTAATTTATCCATTTTGATACTTGAAAAATGTTCCTTGACAATTGTAGAACATGTATTTGTAGCTTTTTAGCATTTTCTGCGGTTGAATATCGAAATTGCAATTTAAATTGACAATGGAATAGTAAATTATGAATAGTAAACCCCTGTTTCGTAAAAGTTGCTCCGTTTTGCGTTTTGTTGATGTGAAAAGTTGCTAGATATGTTAGAATGCTTAAATGCATGATTTGTTTGGATTGTGTAATGGAAAAATAGAGAAAAATGCCTTGGTACATGTTGGGGTCGTTTCGGTCGAGTTTAGCGCTTCCTCGTTTTACGTGATGGCGTTGTCTCGGGAGGCCATGGAAGTACTTTTGGTGTGGTTATGGCATTGGTTGGGTGTTTGGTTAGGGTAGCTGTAGTTCAAACGAGCAAAGGGGAAAATCGGGGCTTTGCGGGAATTCTAGGGTAAAGTAGGGTTTTGTGGTCTTTAGACGTGCCTTATGGTGACCTACGAGGAATGGTGAAGTCGGTTTCCAAAACTCGTGGCTCGTTTGGAAGTAGTAGCGTTTTGAAAGTTGGGATCGTTTTGTTATTTTGTTGGTTTTCATAGTGTTATGCCTGTAGAATGCTTATTGTTGCTTATTATGCTTGTTAAAGTTGATTATGATTGCAATGTTTACTAACTGTTGCTATTGCGTGCGAGAGTAACCTACTTTGTTGTAAGGACCCGTACTCGGATCCCAAATAATAATATATGAAATAAGTGTTCCTTATGTGTTTGGCTTACTTCACTTATGTACTTGGTGTTTTCGTGTTTAGAGATAAGTGTTTTATGCTTCGAGATATTTTAAATTAAGAGGAAATGTTGTAACTAACATATCAAGCTAAGCATTCCTTTCAATTCTCAAGTAAATTAAGATAATTTGTGCTTGGAAGTAATTGGAAATAGTAAACTTATGGGATTCTATTAATCGACCTTTAATTATTTGGAGTGTCAGGATAATAAACTAAAATATTATCTGAGGAAAAGAAGGTAAGGCGTTAGTTGAACTATTCTAATTTGAGAATGATACCTAGTTTTACCATTCAAAGTTTATAAGTAACTTGGATAGACCTTGGAGTATGGTAGTTTGATATAAATTAAATAAAGTATTACTGTAACTTCGTTGAATAGTTTCATTGAGGGATTAACTTAGTTTAGCAAAAAGGAATTAGAATGTTAGTTAAACTTATTAAAATAAAGTTTTCTTTTAAAATATGTCATTAGGAATTTAGTTGTCTTCTATAAGGTGGTATAAGATACTAGCTATCTTGAGGAATGTTTGCAGACCTTAGAATGGGTATTAGAGTAAAGATGGGTGAGTATCATCTTGAGTAGCTTCGGTTATAGAATTAAATTGTTACAAGAAAATGGTATAGTTATAAATGGACCTACTACCAAGTAATGTAAAAATTTGGGAATTAGAATTAATTAGTGCTGGCTAAATAGGGGAACCAACTTCTAGTAGGGTGATGATATAACACCCACTTGAATAAGTAGGGGATCCGATCAGTAAATGTGGGATAAGATGGACTTAGCTTAATTTATTAGTCTTCTTTATTTTACTTATGCAGCTATCATAACCAGCTTTGTTGAGTAAAGCAATAGAAATATAAACGTTGAGCAAGGTGTTAGCTAGGGATTAACATAGCCGACCATTAATTTGGTGGTCAGGGTTAATTAATTAATTGTTTACTATAGGAATATACTTTGAAGTTGCTAACACATGGGTTTAAATTAAGTAAAGGATATTAACAGGCATAAATGGATTAGAAGTTTTAACGCCAGGGGTTAAACAAATATTGTTATCTGCCTACATAGGCGTTATACTGAGTTGGGCTTGGAGAGAAGTAGTATTAGTACACTTAACGGGTTGCTAGGAAAAGTATTAGCTTGATGATGGTAATCTGTAAAGTTAATTGATTTGATTGAAATTAAGGAATAAAAGCTTAAATAATACCTGGGTGTTGAGTGCCTTTGTTTGTGACAATTATGGACTTAACAAAGGATATGAAATTAAGACAAGGAGAGGCTACGATAATTGAGTATTTCCATTGCCTATTATCATTTAGAAGCTTTGACTTTTGATAAACATAAGATTTCTTAGAAACTATTAATCTAACTATAGTTTATACCTACCACGAATTAATAGGTGTTCTTATAACATTAATTAACATAAAACTTAGGGTCATTACAGGGATGTAAAACCCCATATTGCGATTAAGTAAAACTTTTTAGCTACTTATAAGAGTATGAGTGATTTCCTTTAACTTTTTGAGCTATTTCGGCTGTTTTCCCGAATTTAGGGGTTTTTGGTCCGGAAAAGGGGTTTCACTTCGGGGCCAATTATAGGAAAATTGGGATTCCGTCACGAAAAACAGGTATACGCCATTGAGTTTCTTTTAACTTGTACTACTTAACGGTGAAGTTTGGCAAAATTGCATTCCGGCCCGAAAATAAGAAAATCAGGACACCTACGCGTGAAACGGGTAAAGAATGGAACGTTAGTGTCACTCTCGGGGAGTGACACGTGTCTAAGGACACGTGTCACACATGCGTGGACGTGCCACGCATGTGAGACACGTGGAGGGACACGTGTCACACACGCGTGAACATACCACGCATGCGTGACACGTAGGAGGACACGTGTCATACATGCGTGGACGTGCCACGCATGTGTGACACGTCGCAGGACACGTGTTCCGCATGCATTGGTTTGGAAAAACTATATATAGGGGTCACTTGACCCCCAGAAATCAAACAAGCAAACACTTTTCTCTGACCCGATTTTACTAAATTATATCGATTCAGTTAGTTAACGTTCTGAAAGTTTTAAAATCAGTCCAATTCTTCTCCAATTTTCGGCATTTTAAGGTGAGGAGATTTTGTAAAAAATAGCATTTTATATGTTTATATGATTATTATATGTCTGTAACATGTTTTGTTATTTTAATATTATAGCTTGAGATAAATATCATTTTATTAATATTCTTTATTTGTTACATTTGAACTAGGATTAATTTTAATAATGTATTGTTTCAAAATTATTAGCTAAGAGCTAATTGTTTATGAAATTAATACTCTTTGTGGCTACTTGGTATGATACGGCTTTATTCAGTTATTTGAACTTTCAGTGAATTAATATTGTTAAAGGTACTTAACCGGAAACAAACTCTTTTGTTGTTCTCCACCTACGTGTTTATCAAAGTGTGTGATCATAAATTATACAAATAATTATCAATTGTGTGTTATGTGAATACGTGTGCATGCTTGTATGAAATTAGGGGTTGCAACCTCAGGCCCGATAGCTTGCACGAACGCTGGGCGGCGTAGGGCTTGTCAGTGCTCCCGTGTCTATCATGGACCTATTCCCTCTCTCGCTTGGTACCACCCTTGGAGAGTTGGGTCGTAGATTTTGGGTACAATCCGGAGTATCCTATTGGGAGAGATAAGAAGTTGAAATTCTGATCAAAGGCTGGCCACCTCATGGAATACTTGACTTGTTCCTACTCTCACTTGGTACCACCCTCGGAGAGTAGTGTCCTACTCTCGCTTGGCATTCCACCCTCGGAGAGTAGGTTGATATCTGTTGTGGATATATGCCACTATTGTTTACCTAAATGTCATTCTTGTTATTATATATGACTCAAATATAATTTACTACTAGTTATCATATCTTATATGGACAATTTGTTATACCACCGTACGTGATTTGCATCATGATTTACAAAAGAGACCGACCAGAAATGTTTTCAAAACTCTTCTATTCTATCCTCACTGAGCTTCCCCAGGGCTCACCGTTTTTCTCCCCCCCAGTGCAGGTGCAGCTTAGCTTGAAACGGAAATAGACTTTGAATGTTTACATGCCCGAAGCCTCTTGCTGTCATAGTTGGATCCAAGTTGTAAAAGTTAGAGTTTGTTGTATTAATTTCAGGAAGAAGGGTAGCTGTGTTGAAACCTCAGTTTGTATAATAGCCGGGTAGTTATTAGATTTAGATGTTGTAACACCCTTTTGTACTTAAATTATTATATAAAGGCTTGTTATTAAGCAATTCTTTATTTATTGTTCTTTTTAATAGAAAGTTATGAACTCGCAATGATAGTAAACGCAGACTTTGACCTAATCTTGAGAAGGGTTAGGTTGGGGTCGTTACATTTGTTATTCTCCCACGTGTGGCTCTATTGCTTGATTGTTCGATTGTTGCATTGAATATTGTATTGCATTCATAGAGTCAGGGGCGGTGTGATGGGCCTCTCTGGGTAGCCTTGGGTTGCCAGGGTTGGTAGCCCTAGCTCCGTGTCCTATTCCCTTTCTTGCTTGGGTTGCCTCCCAGGGAGATTTGGGTTGTAGAATTGATTGGATACTTCCGAGGTATTCCAAACTGAAGTTATAAGGTGGTTGGGCCAGTGCGTCGTCATCGGATTCATGATTGAAAGTTGCTCGTGGAAGTGAATTGTATCCTTTAATTTAATGATTATAGCCTTAATGCCTGTCTTGATTTATTGCTAGCTTTGCTTGTATCTCTATATGATGATTGATTGATCTACTTGACTATTTGTATTGCATTCTCCTCTCACCTCCGTCCTTGAGACCAATTACCCTCGTTGAGCAATAATTTTTGCTCATTCCTTTCTATACTATATTTTACGGGAGTAGTTGAAGCGGATCCTATTGAGGTAATTGAAGAAGAGGAGCAAGTTGAGGTGTTTCCTTGATAGCACTTTCTTTGCTTAGCTGGTGGTTGGTTGCCAGTCTTTTGTGCGGGCCATGCTTGATGTGTATATTGCTTGGTTGACGCTTCATTTTGAGGCTTGTAGCCTTGTATGTAGTTTCTGTTTTGAGGCCTCTATGGTCTTATGTTGTAAAAGTTGAAAGGTTGTAAAGTTGTAAAGATATACTCACGTGACTAATAAGAACTGCATGCTAATGGTTTAACTGCTTAGTGGCACGAATACTTGTGTAGTATGCATGACATTTTTGGTTTGCAAAGCTGTTTAATGAGAAGATGTATGTTTTCTAAAAGAAAGTTGACTTGTTCCAAATGTTTATTGAGGTTTTCGCGAATATTATGTTGAATGTAGGGTTTCGGATCGTCCACGGTACAGAGGAGACTCCGTCCGTGTGTCGGGTCCGGGCTTGGCCTTTTGCGGGGTCGGGTCAGGGCGTGACAGTTGGGTCGGGGCGTGACAGTAGACAATTTATAGCACATAGGCAACAAAACTCAATTAGGGCACATAAGTCACATAAGTACTAATCACGTAAACACATAAACAAGTTAATCACATAATAACATAATCACATAATCATATTAACTCATAATTCACTTTTCTTTCATTTCATACATACTTTCATGCTAAGGCCATTACCCAAATTCTGAGAATAACCCGGCTGACAACTAAACATGCGTTCTGATACCACTTAATGTCATGCTCCAACTCGACCCCACTTACAATCAGTAAGGACGCAACGGAATTTCGGCATTATAACATCTGTAACACGGACATCAGGTGTAACACCCCGATCCCTCTCGAGACTGGGAGTTCTATCAATCAATCTAATCACAACCCAATTCCAAACCCGGGCAAAATTTTTAGAGAAAGACGGACGGAGTCTCCCCTGTTCCTAGGCAAAATGTAAAACCTGTAACAACATATAAGTGGACCAATACCATGTCCAAACATACAAACACCTCAAGGCCATCCGAGCCTCGGTTCTCAACCATTAAACATAGCAGATATACATATTTCCAGGTAACCAACTATTCCAACTCTTTTCCTTTAGACAATTACATATACGCAATGAAGTTAAACTATACTATCTGAATACATAAACTAGCTTTTCATTCTACCTCAATTATCTAGTTAAATTTAAATTACATTTCCTTTAACAATAAATACAAGCAACACATGAACATACATCTTTTCATTTTTGACAACTCAAGCCACATAGCACGCAAGACAACTCTTCAAGCATGATCTTTCACGTAATCACGAACTTTCCAGCTAACATGGCATTTCCTGAAATGTGGTGGTGAGGAGTGAGTATACACAACACGTATACTCAGTGAGGGCGAGACAGATATCGAGGTGGAGAGAAAGAAGTTCGTGCAATGCAAATAGGTACAGCTAAGCAATATAATTGACAAGCAAGCATTCAATATAAACAATCAATACAATAACCAATTAATAAAAGCATTACACAACCATTCAAAGCTATACCACACTCTGAAGGCTATGGTTCACTCGAGCGAGAAATGTACCGATCATAACTTCGATGACTTTAACGATGACGCGCTGGCTCACCCACCTTATAACTTCTGTTAGAGTACTCTGAACATACTCTGTCAATTCTATGACCCAAACTCCCTGGGCGGCAACCCAAGCGAGAAAGGGAATAGGACACGGAGCTAGAGCAACCAACACTGGCAACCCGAGGCTACCCAGAGAGGCCCATCACTCACGCGCCTCACACTTATGCAATGCAATACGAGATATAAACGATAATCGAGCAAGGCACTGAAGTGCAAGTCAGTAATAACATGCGATACAATAAGCACACAATAAGCAACTATAATCAATTAAGTAACAAGAACAACACCAACAAGCATTATCAACAATTGATATACAAATTCAATCATAATCAACTTTAACAAGCATAATAAGCAATATTAAGCATTCTATAGGCATTACACTATGAAACATACAAAATAACAAATTGACCCCAACTTTCAAAACACTACTACTTTCAAACGAGCCACGAGTTTTGGAAACTGGCTTCACCAATCCTCCTAGGTCACCATAAGGCACGTCTAAAGACCCCGAAACCCTACTTAACCCTAGAATTCACGCAAAGCCCTGATTTTTCCCTTTGCTCGTTTGAACTACAGTTACCTCAACCGATCACCCAACCAATGCCATATCTGCACCAAAAGTGTTTCCATGACGTACCTCGACAATGCCTTCACATAAATCGAGAAATTTCTAAACTCGACCGAAATGACCCCAACTTGTACCAAGCCATTTTTCTTCGTTTTTCCATTACACAATCCAATTAAATCATACATTTAGACATTATAGCATATCTAGCACCTTTTCATATCAACAGAACGCATAACGGAGCAACTTCATCGAAACGGGGGTTTACTATTCATAATTTACTATTCAATTATCAATTTGAATTTCAATTTCGATATTCAACAGCAGAAAATGCTAAAAAGCTATAAATACATGTTCTACGATTGCTAGGGAACATTCTTTAAGCATCAAAATGAATTAAATAACAATCTACGGCTAAAACCCAAAAATTAATGTTTAAACACAATTATTTCAAATGTGCAAATAACGATGAAACCCTCACCTTAGACGCTACTAGACGGTAGGAAAACCACGCTGGATGCCTCGGAAACCACCCCGTGCAAGCTCACGCGAAGAATCGAAGATTTGAATGTAGAAATGTTTTTTTTTTCTTCCTTGTATATTTTCGGCCCTTAGCATTCTGTTTTCAGCTTTCTTTTTTTTTATTTTGTGCTATTTTAAGCTATTAAGGTGACAAGGAGTCAACAAGTCAAAGCCCTTGGTCAAAGCTAACTTAAACTTGGTCAACTAAGCTTATTTCATGCATTTTAAAGCTAAAACAACCAACATAAATCCAATTCCAGTTAATAACAATTAAACTACTAAAATTAAAACACCAAACACTAGTTTTCACTATTTGCTGAGGACTAGAAATCATTTCCTAACTATCGCTCTCGATATGCTATGCACTTTGCGACAATAAAAGAATAACAATTAAATCTCAAATAGTTTAAGAAAATATAATTTCCGAAAAGTAACATAGTTGAAAATTTACTCCGGCTCGGAGCTACTTTTCATTTAATTGAAAACCGAGCATTAAAGTGCAAGAAAATAAAACCAGGTAACATAAATATGATAAGTAGTTGATACTCCGTTAAACGAATTAACTCAAGTATTATTTAATTACTTCTAAAAGAAATATGAAAATAATGCTACAAATGAATGTTTGGTATGAACTGACAGGTAATTGTCAAGATATGATCAGTTAACATCTGACATGAGGCGATGTCCTATGCTATCTTATTTCGGTTGAATGAGGAAGTCCTTGGCCGGGGCACATAACAGATGGAATGATGGAAATGGTTCCATAGGTGTCATCTCTCATTCTACCGAATAGATCTATGTATAGAATCGTTTAGTGGACTTAATCGCATCATAGCCCCCACAACAATTGGGACATATTTAATGGAAGGATCGGACTGCACGCTAACTCATGACTACAAATAGATTCATAAGAGTTGGACTTCATTACCGTATAAATTGTCATGATGCGTGTATGTTGCTAAACGTAACTCTTGAACATGAGGGTATTCCGGAGAATGACGGAGACATTCTCGGAATAGATTAAAAGCGTTTAATAGTCACTCATTGCTATACGGTTATGAATCTAGAAAGTCACGCACACAAAAAAGCATCAAGAATAAGGCAATTAACGAGCTTGATATTAAGTTGGAAACACGTTAAAGAGTTAACGCTGTTTATTTTGGACATTAATAGTTAAGCGGGCCAAAAGTGCAAATACTAAAAGTATTGGGGCCAAAGTACAAATACTAAAAGTATTGGGGTCAAAGTGCAAATACTGAGTTAGAAACACGTTAAAGTGTTAACGGTGTTATTTTGGCCATTAACGGTTAAGTGGGCCAAAATCATAATTTTTAAAAGTTTTGGGGTCAAAGTGTAAATACTGAAAAGTATTGAGTCTAAGTGCAAATAGATTGAGGGGTCAATCTTCAATTAATGATTCTAAAGGAGTTTAGAATTAATTAATGTTTGTCTTCACTAAAAGACAAATAATAACTTGCACTAAAAGACAAAACACAAAAGGACAAAAGACAGCTTGCACTAAAAGACAAACAATAAGTTGCACTAGAAGACAAACACTAAAAGACAAAGAACAAGTTGGCTTGAATATATATGCATGTTTGACACTTGGCAAAAAGAAGATGTCTTGAGAAGACATAACATGCCATTTGTCACATGCCTACACATCTCAAGACTCTATATAAAGGCCAACTTCTCTTCATTATCTAAGGTTGTTTTTCGGCCAATACAAGCAACAACACAAGAAAAACTCTTCATCTTCTCCCTTGGTAATTTCGGCCATGGTAGAGATTATAGGAGAAAATTTTCTTTTGTTTTTCTAACTTTATACAAGCTTAGATCTATTACCGAGAAGCTAACACATATACTTGGTTGGTGGTGTTTGCCATTGGATGTTCGTGTGTTTCGATCTATGACCTTTACATTTGTGATGGAGGCTAGTCCACGCTATCTACGAGATGAGAACTATATCTTCTTCCTTGATGCTCTCGGCCAAAGCACGAAAAAAGATAAGTGTTATTCTTTTTGCTTTATAATTATATACAATCTTATTTCTACTACTAAGTATCTTACACATTAACTTAGTTTGTAGTAATAACTATTGGATGCTTGTGTATTTTGATCTAGAGTCGTTGCATGTGTGCAGAAGGCTTGTCCACGCTGTTGCATCTCCGTCGTGGTTCCACCTTCACTCGGCTATAAACGGGAGGTATGCCGTTTTACTTCTCATTTACTTTATAATATATTTGATATATTATATGTTGTATGTTGATTACCATGGACTTTACTTTGGAAATGCATGTGATTACAAAAGTTAATGTTGAAAATTTTAAAATGCTCAACGCTTCCGCTTTAACTCTTTTATGTTGTGAATCACACGTTTCCGAGAACCGATCCCTTTCAATTATAACACAAGAGAATCCACAATCAACAATTTAGAAAGTCATACCAACTAGAACTCAAAAGCTCGATGTAGACAAGTAAATGTTCAGTCACCAATATGCATTCTTATTTCCTCAAATAACTCTACCTCCTAACAATTACATATTTGAATAAAATAACTTTAGTCAGGAATTACTCCAATTCGCTCCAAGGTTTAACGAACAAAACTCCAAAATATCCATTAATAATATAGCAATCCCAAATAGTAGAAATATTCACATGTTATACCACAATCTATTCCATTCATAAATATACATCACTAATTCCTCAAATAAATTTTATTCTAAAATAACCTCAAGAAAGTATAATTTGAGTTGGGACTCCAAAAGTGTTTGATTACATCTTCAAGGGAATCTCTGCTTATGACTCAACTCCAAGTAATAACAAGTTAAACAGGGCAAGAAAAATAATTATAATCATCAAAATACATTGTTATTTCCTCGAACAACTTCACTCTCACTAAAAGAACATTAAGATCAATCCATTAAGCTGAGACTAAAATCCGTAAACATAATAATTAAAATCTCACTGATAAACTACTAGAATAATAATAATAATTCAGAATCACGGCCTACCTCTATTTCCGAGAACTCTTGTAGCTATCCTTACTTCACCCAAAAGAGTCACCCACGGTTATAGCATATATACAATTATATCACACAAAAACAAGTACAACATAATGCATGATTATCATATAATAAACATAATCACATAACGCACAATTCAGCACATAGGAAGCCAATATCACGTAAACAAGTTATAAATAATTAAAGTCACATAAGCAACATACTACACATAAGACAAGTTGATCACGTAACTCACATTGGTCACTTAAAGTGCATTGAGCACTTGAAGCATGTTGTTTCACATAAGCAAGTCATAAACAATTAAAACCACATAATCAACTAGCTTCACACAAGACACTTCAATCACATAAAATACATTTGTCACATAATACACATTAATCACATAATGCGCATTGGCTGCGTACAACACATTGAGTACAAAAGGCACGTTGTCACATAAAGCATATTGACCACATTAGTTCACTTAACACATAAAGCATATTGATCACATAGAAAGTTAGTCACATAAGTAAATTAATTACGTAAACATATGAACATGTAGTTCACTTTACACTTAGTACATACATTCATGTCAAGACCACTACCCACATTCCGAGGATACCCCTGCTTACAGCTAATCAAGCTTTGATACCACTTAATGTCACGCCCCAACTCGACCCCACTTACGATCAGTCAGGATGCAAATAAATTTTGGCAGTATAACGTTTGTAATATGGACAACAGGACTCTAAACCAGTCATTTATAACATCACACAACCAACCTCAAACTTCAACAATAACTCCATCAACAGTCAACACAACCAAAACCATTCATTTAACGACCATACAACAACCCAACCATAAGTCATATGCCTTCGTTTCAACAACATACCGCAAGTTATACTATACATATGCATAACAAATGTAAAACTAGTATAACAACCTATTCATATTCCAAAAGTAAGACAACTAAACTAGCATTATACTTTTCACTATCTTTATAGCATTTTATACATTACAACACTAAAGTAAATACAATACAACTTGTTCCAATATACAAGACAACAAAAAGATAACTCCAACCAAGACATCATGGATAAGACTCTGGCACATATGACTCATCAACAAAAAGCACATTCTCAGCTTCCTGAGGGACGTACCCAAAATATGGCTTAGTTACACCTGAACAATAAACGAATGAGAGTGAGCTTATATATAACAAAGCTCAGTGAGGATTCGAAAGATATTTTGAAAATATTTACTTTACCACTCGGGAAATCATCCTATGAACAATAACACACAATAAACTTCATTAACATCAACATTTCAATTCAAGCCACATAAATAACCATTCAATTGAGAAAGGATACACTAGTTGGTGTAGCTTCAACCTCCATCACGATCTCAACCAACTTCTTGTAACTCCTATTAATAGATATCGGAGGTACCTCATCTAGCCCTTCCCTCCATGGCATCTCCGCCCATGCAAGCTGGGGCTAGTACATGATAGTCATGCCGTTATCAACCCGACAGCCCGATGCTGCCCGAGAGGTGGCACACACTATCAAGATTCATGACAATAGTAATAAACATTTCATATTTTGAAAAGGCAACAATGTAGGTTGTCCTCCAGAGCAACATCAATCATCAATCAATTATCAATACCTCAATCAACATAACATCAATTAAACAACTAAGACAACTAAGTTAGATGACAAAGTAAGCCACCCAACTTATCACACATTTCAACATGCATTCAATCCCAACCTACTCAACAACAATCCAAGAAATAACTACACAAACACACCAAACAACTAAAGACAACATTTAAGCATTTTAAAAAAAGACTACACAAACTTTTAAAATTCATAACTTACAATCTAGAAATCCAATAACCTCAAAACTACTTCCTATCACTCAACCATCAATGCAAGTACATTAGCCCCCTCTTAAACGAACCAAAAGCCACCTAAAACAAGACCAACAAGCCCAAAAATGGCAATGCACCATGGCTGGAATTTTTGACTTTTCCCACGTCTATCAAATTGAAAATTTGGCATTACAACATTGCTACTCAATAAATAACGAGTCTATAGAAGGAACTATACCTCGATTTCAACTACTACAACTACAATTATTCAAGAAACGAGCTAAATTATCAATTAAATACTCGAAAAATAAAAATACAAGCTACAACCGTTTAAAATTGTTATAAACTCACAAAGTTAGTCTACAACTCCTAACTAGCAATAATCTAAAGACAATTTAACAAAACAACAACTAAATATTCAATATTAAAAATTTGACATCAGCTTTAAAATTATAATTTAGTTTTTCCCTCTTCTTTGATCCTAAGCAAAGTTAGAAATATGTAGAATAGGTGCCCAACTGAAGGCGCATAAAGGCGTCAACTTCATAATGAAGGCGCAAAAGGCGTCAGCTTCAAAACGGGAGCACAACGCGATCGTCTCGAGATATGTAAATAACAAAAACATTCAAGCGCAGCAGAAATAATAACAATTAAAATTTGCATGTAAACATGTTTGTATTTACATAAACTCAATAGTAAATCTGTAACTAGTACATAAAAGAAAATACATAAAAGTATATACAACTATATACATATGTATTTAAAACGAAACACAAGAATACCTCACGTGGAGAGCTCAGATGTAGACTCTTGAAAGGTCTTGACTCGGGCAAAGGTCCTTCGAACGTGCAAAGGTCCTAGTCGGTCCACCGGTATCTGAAAGCAAAGGAAAACTAATTAATAGTAGTGCTAGCTTAGTTAAGTCCAAGTGGTTAAGTATACATATGAGTTAAAAAAACTAGAACCAAAAACTTTTCAAATTTTCCAAGCTATGGCCGAATTGCCAAGACGAGAAAGAGAGAAAATTTGCTTATAAACACTTGTAAATTTCGGCCATAAGGTGCAAAAAAAGAATGAAGAACTTGTCTTCTATTTATAGATGCATAAACATGCTCATCATATGCCAAGTGTCATGATCTAAGCAAATCAAGAAGCCAAGTGTCCTAATCCTACATGGTTGGCCATAGGAGGGCAATTTGGACAAATATCAATTACAACTTGTTGTTTGTCTTTTAGTGCAAGTTGTCTTTTGTCCTTTTGGATTTTGTCTTTTAGTGTTTGTCTTTTAGTGCAACTTGTTGTTTGTCTTTTAGTGAAGACAAACAATAATTAAATCTATACCTTTCTAGAATAATTAATTACAGATTGACCCCTCAATCTATTTGCACTCTTGCCCCAATACTTTTCATTATTTATACTTTGGCCCCAAAACTTTCAAAATTTACAATTTTGGCCTACTTAACCGGTAATGTTCAAAATCACACCGTTAACACTTTAATGTGTTCCCAACTCAATACCAAGGTCAAAAATTGCTTTATTCATGATACCCTAAGTGTGTGACTTTCTAGGTTCATGACTGTACAACGTTAAATTGATTCCGAAAATGTCTCCACCATTTTTCGGAATACCTTCGTGTTCATGAGTGGGGCGCTAGCAACGAATGTCTCATGACAATGTGAAACCCCACTTTCTTGCTTATCTCGTTTTACGTGTTTTACCTCGTTTTGCGTGCATATAACCTGTTTATGTGCTATAGGACCTAGAAAGTTATAATTTTGATTTCAATACTTCTAATACGTGCTAAATGTGCATTCATGAAATTTTCATCAAAATCGGAGTCAGAAATTTTATCGTCGATTTTCAGTGAATAGTATTTTCGAAACACGTCCGCTATAATTTTGAAACTGGTCTTTTTAACCCTTCTAGACCTAGTCCACGGACTTTAATAGACCTGTGTTTGATGAAAACGGTTTTAAAATCGGCTTAAGAATTTATTAGGGTTTTTACACCGACTTTTGCAAAAATCGAGTTTTAAGCCGACTCGGGTGGAATTCTTTGAATGTAAAACTTCTTGTCACCTAAAAATAACTCACTTGAGATATCTTGGGGGTTTCATAATTAATTTTAACTTGGTGATCACTAAAATGCAATTAAAGACATTAAAAATACAAAAAATGCCTATTAAAATAACTTTGACTTTAATTAAATAGTTGACCATTTAAGCTTATGTCCTCAACACACACTCACACAACACAAAAACACCACCACACACACACACATTGCCGAGAGGAAGAGGAGAGAAAAGAGAAGAGAAAAACTTAAGCTTTCAATCCAATTTTTCAAAGAAAAACCTAGTTTTTGTCCGTGAAACTTCGCACCGACTTGGATTCTGCTTGTTGGGCACGCATTGCACGCATTCCTAGGCTTATATCGCATCTAAGGTGAGAGAAAAATTCTAGATCTCAAAATGTCATTTTTGTGTTTTTGCGTATAAATGAAGATTGAACCGTTAGAATTGAAATCTGATGATAGATTATTGCTCCTTGCATGCTAGGGATCATTATATACTAATACTACAAGTTTCTGTCGGATATAGCATAATTTTTATTTTCCGGGTATTTAATTTTGATTAAAATGTTCAAAGTTGATTTAATTGAGTTGCGTTGCTCGAAATCGATTGCCGTCGATTTCTAAATACTTGATAATTACGTGTTAGCGCTGTTGTAATGCCGAATTTTCGATTACATTGTTTGTGTGGAAATCCGGAAAATCCAGCCATGACGTCATAGGGTTTTAGGGTTATCGGGCATGTTTTGGAGGTGTTATGGTGGATTTCCGAGAGGGCTAATGTAGTAGGTTGAATGGGTGAGTGATAGGAACTGATTTGGCAATGTTTGGATTAGTAGATTGTAAGTTATGAATTTTAGAAGTTAGGTTGTCATTCTTTAATTTCTTGAACGATGCCTTAGATGGTTGGGTAGTGTTCGAGTGATGAATGGTGAGTTGTTGTTGAGTAATTTAGAGTTTAATTATGAATATTATGCATGTCCGGTTAGATGGCCTACTTTGTCATCTAACTACGTTGTTTGATGTTTAATTTATATTGATGTTATATTGATGTTATTGATTGATTATTATTGAATGCGGGAATCGGGCACTCTTGTTGCTGATCTCCCAATTGATTGATCGATTTATGCTTGCATGATGATTGATGAAAATGGAGCCTTGGTATGTGTGTGCCACCTCTCGGGCAGCGTCGGGCTGTCGGGTTGAAACCGGCATGACTGCCATAGGCTACCCCCAGCTCGCATGACGGAGATGTCATGGAGGGAAGGGGATAGTGAGGTACCTCGGGTGCGTGAGTAATGGGGAGTTATAAGAAGAACGGTTGAGATCGTGATGGCGTTTGGAGCTACACCAAATAGAGTATCCTTATTGAATGGTCATATAGTTATGTGATGATAGCTTTATTTATGTTATTATTGTTGTTGTGTGTTTACTTGCTCAAAGGACTAAATCCAAGGAGCGTAGTGAATACTGTCGAGATCTATCGGATCCTCACTGGGCTTATGTATATAAGCTCACTCTCTATTAATGCATGTTTCAGGTGTACTTTCACAAGATTACGGGTACGTGCCTCCTGAAGAGGAGAATGTGGAAAATGTGCCTTTTGTGGATGAGTCATATGTTCCCGAATCTTATCTATGACTTTATGTTGTTAAATGTCTTGTATATTAGTTTAATAGACTTTATATGCTTTACGGTTCTTAATGTAATAGATATTGAAAAGATGTTGAACCAAATGATGTTAACTTAGCGGTTTCCTTTTGTCTATGGTTAAATTGTAGTTGTGTCTCAACTTACTTTTGAAATGTATGATAAAGTTGAGGTATTGTATGTCATGTTGGAACGGAGGCGTATAACGAGGATGTTTTATTGTATAATATGGTTGTGTTGTATGTTGTTGTTTGTATTGAGGAATTACTGGATGTATGATGTTTAATGAGGTTGGTTTAGAACCTCGGAAATCTGTTTACTGTCGTTATGCCGCCGAAATTCCGTTGCGTCCTGACTGATCGTAGGTGGGGTCGAGTTGGGGCGTGACAGTTTAAGTGGTATCAGAGCTCATGTTAGTTGTCAGCCGGGGTATTCTCGGAATGTGGGTAATGGTCTTAGCATGAAATATGTATGAAAGGAAAGAAAAATGAAATATGTATTGGTATGATTAATTGATTAAGTGATTATGTGATTTAAGTGCTTATGTGATTATGTGATCAATTTGATTATGTGTTTTATATGAGTTTGTTATTTATGTGGTAATAGTTGTTTATAACCTGTCTACGTACTATAACTGTGCTAACTCTTTGATTAGTAGAATGGCCGGTCGACCGAGAACCAGAGGTAGGCCTGAGTTGACTGATGAGACTCCGAGTAATGTGGCACCGGGCCGTGACGGGGGTGATGACCGATTTGGAGCCGCTATGGAGCGGATTGCAGAGTTAGTGGCTAGTCAGGCACAGTTATTAGCAGGGCAGGCTGCCCAGAATCAGGCTATGCAGGCTCAGCTTCTGAATATTCAGGGTGGTAACCACGGGCGTGGTACCCTGAAGGACTTTTTAGGATATCACCCACCGAGATTTCAGGGGGAGCCGGATGATAGGAAGGCGGAGGTATGGATTAGCAAGTTGGAGAAGATTTATGATCCACTTGGCTATACTGATGAGCAGAAAGTCTCTTTTGCCGTGTATTTGTTAGATGACGAGGCAGAGGAGTGGTGGCGCACGGTAAGGACTAGTTGGGCGGCACAGGGTATTCCTTATATTTGGGGTACCTTTCTGATGGCTTTCCGGGCAAAGTATGTCCCGAGGATTTGCAGGGAACGGAGAGAGGCCGAGTTTCTAGCCTTGGTCCAGGGAGATGCTACAGTGGCTCAATATGAGGCCACATTTACTCGATTGTCCCGGTATGCACCGGAGTATGTGGTAGATGAGGAGCGGAGGACTCGCAGGTTTATGTTGGGGTTGCGGCCCGAGATTCAGGATGTGATGGCTCTGAATCGTTATGATATTTTCACTGAGGCTTTTGATGCAGCTTCTAGATTGGAGAAGAGGAAAGGGGATCAGATTGTCTCCAGTCAGCCTAGTAAGAGGCCGTATCAGCCGCCGGGCCAGCAGGTTTTATATAGGCCTCCAGTACAACAGGTTGTCTACAGGCCACCTGCCCAGCAGGGTTCTTTTAGGCCACAGAGTCAGCAGAGTTATTATCGGCCTCAGTTTCAGCAGAGGCCATATCAGGTTCAGACTCAGTTTAGGCCAGCCCAGTCTCAGGGTCAGTACAGGCCTAGTGTGGTGAGACCTCAGCAGCAGGCTGTATCAGCTGCTTCTTCAGCTTCTGGTTATTCTAGGGGCAGTGCTAGTGCCACATCATCGCAGTGTAATTACTGCAAGCGCTCAGGGCATGTAGAGTCCGACTGCAGGGTAAAGGCAGGGACATGTTTGGGTTGTGGTAGCATCGATCATAGGGTGAGGGATTGCCCTAAGTATGCGAGGACTGAGGGTCGGGCAGCGACTCAGGGTTATCAGGGTAGGCCTACGGGCAGTGTACCACAGCAGCAGCGGGTTCAGGCTCGGGCTTATGCAGTTGACTTAGAGGAGATGCCTGAGGAGACTGCAGTTGTGGAAGGTAACTTTCTTATACTTGATCAACTTGTTAAAGTGTTGATTGATTCTGGTGCTACGCATTCTTTCATTACTCCTGCTTGTGTACAACGTGTTAAATTGCAACCTGAAAGATTGCCTTATGTGGTTGAAATTAGTACCTCTTTGACTGATAAGTATGTTACTGGCTTAGTATGTAAGGATTGTTTAATACATGTTAAGGGGCATAATTTTCCTTCGGACCTTATTTTATTTCCTATCCGGGGGTATGATGTTATCTTGGGTATGGATTGGCTTTCTAAGTATGATGCCCAGTTGAACTGTAGAACCAAGGTAGTACAGTTTCGTTTGCCAGATCAGCCAGTAGTTGAGGTAGCGGGTAACCGGGGTGCTAAGACGAGTTTTGTTATCTCAGCAACTAAAGCCGTTAAGTTGGTGAGTAAAGGGTGTTCGGGTTATCTAGCTTATTTGATCAACAAGCCATCTGTTAAGCTACAGCTAGAGGAAGTCCCTATTATCCGGGAATATCCTAATGTATTTCCCGAGGAGTTGCCAGGATTGCCGCCAGATAGGGATATCGAGTTTGTGATTAATCTTGTTCCCGGTACTCAACCTATTTCTAAATCGGCATACCGGATGGCACCAGCTGAGTTGAAGGAGTTGAAGACTCAGTTACAGGAGTTCTTGGAGAAAGGATTTATTCAGCAGAGTTCTTCACCTTGGGGAGCTCCTGTTTTGTTTGTGAAGAAGAAGGATGGTACCTTGAGATTATGTATAGATTACCGTGGTTTGAATCAAGTGACTATCAAGAATAAATATCCTTTGCCACTGATTGATGAGTTGTTTGATCAACTTCAGGGAGCCAAAGTCTACTCTAAGTTTGATTTGAGGCAGGGGTATTATCAGCTTCGGATTCGCTCAGACGATGTTCCGAAGTCTGCCTTCAGGACTCGGTACGGGCATTATGAGTTTGTTGTTATGCCCTTTGGTTTGACTAATGCACCGGCAGCATTCATGGATCTTATGCATCGAGTCTTTCAGCCGTACTTGGACCAGTTCGTGGTGATTTTTATTGATGATATCTTGGTCTATTCTAAATCTGAATTGGAGCACGAGCAACATCTACGGCTTGTATTAGAGAAGTTGCAGGAGCATCAGTTGTTTGCCAAGTTCAGCAAATGTGAATTTTGGCTGCGACGGATTTCTTTTCTTGGCCATGTTATTACACAGAGTGGTATTTCTGTAGATCCCACTAAGATTGAATCGGTGATGTCTTGGAAGCGGCCAGAGAGTGTTACTGATGTCCGTAGTTTTCTTGGCTTGGCGGGTTATTACCGTAGGTTTGTCAAGGACTTCTCAAAGATTGCGGGGCCACTATCTAAGTTGACTCAGAAACGGACTATCTTTAATTGGGACGATAAGTGTGAGAGTGGATTTCAGGAGTTGAAAAAGAGGTTAACTACCGCTCCAGTACTTGCTCTACCAGAGGGGACCGATAATATGGTCATTTACAGTGATGCGTCCAAGGAGGGCTTGGGATGTGTTCTTATGCAGGATGGCCGAGTTATTGCCTATGCTTCCAGGAAGTTGAAGCCTTATGAGGTGAATTATCCGACTCATGATCTTGAGTTGGCAGCAGTTGTCTTTGCACTCAAGAAGTGGCGTCATTACCTGTGGGGCAGTAAGTTCGAGATTTTCACTGATCATAAGAGTCTTAAGTATTTATTCTCACAGAAGGAGTTGAATATGCGCCAGCGGAGGTGGATGGAGCTTCTTGGAGATTATAACTGTTCTATCAATTATCTGCCTGGTAAGGCAAATGTTGTGGCAGATGCTCTCAGCCGGAAGGCTAGTATTTCTTGTTTGGCTGTCAAGAAGTGGGAGGTTCTTGAGGAGTTTAGTTATTGGAGACCAGAGTTCACTCAGGTTGGGGTGATGTGTTCACATCTCCGTATTCAGCCTTTATTGTTGTCTCAGATCAGGGAAGCTCAGCAGCTTGATGTTAACCTTCAGAAGATCAAGGATCAGATCACGGATGATCAGTCTGACTTTAAAGTGCATGAGGATGGTATTCTTCGGTTTCGGAACAGGGTTTGTGTTCCCGATGAACCGGGCTTGAGACGAGGTATTCTGGAGGAAGCTCATAATTCTAAATATACTATTCATCCTGGTGGAACCAAGATGTATCGGGATTTGAAACAGCATTATTGGTGGAACAACATGAAGAGGGAGGTTGCTCAGTTTGTGTCTAGATGTTTGACTTGTCAGAGAGTGAAAGCCGAGCATCAACGACCAGCAGGTTTGCTTCAGCCGTTGGCTATACCAGAGTGGAAATGAGAGCATATTACGATGGACTTCGTCACTGGTTTGCCTAGATCACCGAGGGGTAATGATGCAGTTTGGGTTGTCGTGGATCGTTTGACGAAGACAGCTCATTTTATCTCGATGAGGTTAGGAGATGAGGTTACAAAGCTGACGGATCTCTATCTGGAGCAGATTGTTAGACTTCACGGTATTCCATCTAGTATTGTCTCTGATCGAGATCCTCGATTTATTTCTCGTTTGTGGGAGAAACTTCAGGAGACTTTGGGTACTCAGTTGAACTTCAGTACAGCGTATCATCCACAGACCGACGGTCAGTCTGAGCGGACTATTCAGATTCTGGAAGATATGCTTAGGGCTTGTGTTCTGGACTTTGGGAAGAACTGGGAGAAACATCTACCACTTGCCGAGTTTGCCTATAACAATAGTTATCAAGCTACTATTGGGATGGCACCTTTTGCAGCTCTTTACGGTCGTAAGTGCCGTTCACCTTTATATTGGGACGAGGTAGGAGAGATGAAGACTATTGATCCGACTATCATGCCAGAACTTCTTGAGAAGATCGAGAATGTTCAGTTGATCAGGCAGAGAATGCTTACAGCGCAGAGTAGATTCAAGAGTTATGCTGATAAGCGTCGTCGAGACTTGGAGTTTGCAGTTGGAGATCGGGTTTTCTTGAGATTGTCTCCTCGAAAGGGGTTTGTTCGTTATGGTAAAGGTGGTAAGCTGAGTCCGAGATTTGTTGGGCCGTTTGAGATTACTGGCAGGGTTGGTAAGTTGGCATATCGGTTGGCTCTACCGGAAAACTTCTCTAATGTCCACGATGTGTTTCACGTGTCTAATTTGCGGAAATACAATCCGGATCCTTCTCATATTCTTGAGCCAGAGCCGTTACAGCTTCGTGAGAATTTGACTTATGACGAGCGTCCGATTCGTATTCTAGATCAGATGGACCGAGAGTTGAGGTCGAAGAGGATTCCGATGGTTAAGGTGTTGTGGAAGCATCACGGCATTGAGGAAGCTACGTGGGAGAGACGAGATCAGATGCAGCAGCAATACCCAGATCTTTTCCGTACATCAAGTAAGAATTTCGAGGACGAAATTTCTATAAGGGGGGGAGAATGTGAAACCCCACTTTCTTGCTTATCTCGTTTTACGTGTTTTACCTCGTTTTGCGTGCATATAACCTGTTTATGTGCTATAGGACCTAGAAAGTTATAATTTTGATTTCAATACTTCTAATACGTGCTAAATGTGCATTCATGAAATTTTCATCAAAATCGGAGTCAGAAATTTTATCGTCGATTTTCAGTGAATAGTGTTTTCGAAACACGTCCGCTATAATTTTGAAACTGGTCTTTCTAACCCTTCTAGACCTAGTCCACGGACTTTAATAGACCTGTGTTTGATCAAAACGGTTTTAAAATCGGCTTAAGAATTTATTAGGGTTTTTACACCGACTTTTGCAAAAATCGAGTTTTAAGCCGACTCGGGTGGAATTCTTTGAATGTAAAACTTCTTGTCACCTAAAAATAACTCACTTGAGATATCTTGGGGGTTTCATAATTAATTTTAACTTGGTGATCACTAAAATGCAATTAAAGTCATTAAAAATACAAAAAATGCCTATTAAAATAACTTTGACTTTAATTAAATAGTTGACCATTTAAGCTTATGTCCTCAACACACACTCACACAACACAAAAACACCACCACACACACACACATTGCCGAGAGGAAGAGGAGAGAAAAGAGAAGAGAAAAACTTAAGCTTTCAATCCAATTTTTCAAAGAAAAACCTAGTTTTTGTCCGTGAAACTTCGCACCGACTTGGATTCTGCTTGTTGGGCACGCATTGCACGCATTCCTAGGCTTATATCGCATCTAAGGTGAGAGAAAAATTCTAGATCTCAAAATGTCATTTTTGTGTTTTTGCGTATAAATGAAGATTGAACCGTTAGAATTGAAATCTGATGATAGATTATTGCTCCTTGCATGCTAGGGATCATTATATACTAATACTACAAGTTTCTGTCGGATATAGCATAATTTTTATTTTCCGGGTATTTAATTTTGATTAAAATGTTCAAAGTTGATTTAATTGAGTTGCGTTGCTCGAAATCGATTGCCGTCGATTTCTAAATACTTGATAATTACGTGTTAGCGCTGTTGTAATGCCGAATTTTCGATTACATTGTTTGTGTGGAAATCCGGAAAATCCAGCCATGACGTCATAGGGTTTTAGGGTTATCGGGCATGTTTTGGAGGTGTTATGGTGGATTTCCGAGAGGGCTAATGTAGTAGGTTGAATAGGTGAGTGATAGGAACTGATTTGGCAATGTTTGGATTAGTAGATTGTAAGTTATGAATTTTAGAAGTTAGGTTGTCATTCTTTAATTTCTTGAACGATGCCTTAGATGGTTGGGTAGTGTTCGAGTGATGAATGGTGAGTTGTTGTTGAGTAATTTAGAGTTTAATTATGAATATTATGCATGTCCGGTTAGATGGCCTACTTTGTCATCTAACTACGTTGTTTGATGTTTAATTTTATATTGATGTTATTGATTGATTATTATTGAATGCGGGAATCGGGCACTCTTGTTGCTGATCTCCCAATTGATTGATCGATTTATGCTTGCATGATGATTGATGAAAATGGAGCCTTGGTATGTGTGTGCCACCTCTCGGGCAGCGTCGGGCTGTCGGGTTGAAACCGGCATGACTGCCATAGGCTACCCCCAGCTCGCATGACGGAGATGTCATGGAGGGAAGGGGATAGTGAGGTACCTCGGGTGCGTGAGTAATGGGGAGTTATAAGAAGAACGGTTGAGATCGTGATGGCGTTTGGAGCTACACCAAATAGAGTATCCTTATTGAATGGTCATATAGTTATGTGATGATAGCTTTATTTATGTTATTATTGTTGTTGTGTGTTTACTTGCTCAAAGGACTAAATCCAAGGAGCGTAGTGAATACTGTCGAGATCTATCGGATCCTCACTGGGCTTATGTATATAAGCTCACTCTCTATTAATGCATGTTTCAGGTGTACTTTCACAAGATTACGGGTACGTGCCTCCTGAAGAGGAGAATGTGGAAAATGTGCCTTTTGTGGATGAGTCATATGTTCCCGAATCTTATCTATGACTTTATGTTGTTAAATGTCTTGTATATTAGTTTAATAGACTTTATATGCTTTACGGTTCTTAATGTAATAGATATTGAAAAGATGTTGAACCAAATGATGTTAACTTAGCGGTTTCCTTTTGTCTATGGTTAAATTGTAGTTGTGTCTCAACTTACTTTTGAAATGTATGATAAAGTTGAGGTATTGTATGTCATGTTGGAACGGAGGCGTATAACGAGGATGTTTTATTGTATAATATGGTTGTGTTGTATGTTGTTGTTTGTATTGAGGAATTACTGGATGTATGATGTTTAATGAGGTTGGTTTAGAACCTCGGAAATCTGTTTACTGTCGTTATGCCGCCGAAATTCCGTTGCGTCCTGACTGATCGTAGGTGGGGTCGAGTTGGGGCGTGACAGACAATATGTACAATAATGAAGTGCAATTCCAACGAACCTATTTACAGTCGCAAATTAGCGCATAGTCCGATCCTTCTGTTAAAATGTCCCGATCGTTGTGGGGACCATGAAATGATTAAGTCCACTATACGATTCTATGCATAGATCTAATTTGGTGGAATGAAAGATGACATCTATGGAAAAACACATTTCCATCGTTCAACTACCCCGGCCGAGGATTTCTCATTCAAGACGACCGACACTAGATCGCATAGAACATCACCTCACTGTCGGAGGTTAACAGATCCTATCTTGACAATTACCTATCGGTCTCTATATCACAAGACTAAACTGCAAGAGGCCGTATCTTACCCTCAAAGACTGCAAGCATTGTCCAAACGCAAGATTTAACCCCTAATATAGCCGGCAGCCGTAATTTCTCAAGTCAAAGGATTAATCTGCACAATTTGTAACGAATGATAAACTATTAATCCAAAATCATGTAGTTTGTCATTCCGGTCACATTCAATGATCCGTTCAACCAACGATCATTCATATGTGAGTTAATCGCATCCCTATGCTGTTGTAGCTCAATGCTCGCTACCCTTTATCATTAACATCTCTATGTTAATCAAAGGTAACTACATATGATTGTCTGTACTTGACTATTCTAGTCCTGGTCGAATAATCTAAGGGCTATGAATGCTTTTGAATGTTTATCATGTCGAAGAAATATGCAGTCAAATTCTTAACACATTAAGAATATACTTCTTCTCAGAAAAACATTAAGGACATATTCATATAATTGAACGGAGAATATGAACATCCATTTAACATGCCATTCAAATTTACATCAAAATACCCTATATAGGTCATCTAACTATATAGCATTAGGGCATATCTCTAACAATCTCCCACTTGCACTAATGCTATAGAATATAGCCTTCAGCGCATATCTACATGGTATCGCAACCCCATCTTTTCAAGATGACGTTCCAACTGCGATTGACTCATGGGCTTAGTAAGTGGGTTAGCTACATTCTCTAATGTAGGAACTTTCTACAGACTTATATTTTTTCAAGCAACTATCTCTCGAATGATATGGAAACGCCTTTCTATGTGTTTGGACTTTTGATGAGATCTAGGTCCTTTAGCTTGTGCAATAGCTCTACTGTTGTCGCAATACAGCGGTATCGGCAACTCGATGGAAGGAACTACTTCTAGCTCTAATAAGAACTTCCTTATCCAAACAGCTTCCTTTGTTGCATCAGATGCAATAATGTACTCATCTTCTGTAGTGGAGTCAACAGTAACAAGTTGCTTGGAACTCTTCCAACTTACTACTCCTCCATTAAAAACAAACACAAATCCGAATGTGGACTTTCTATCATCCGTATCAGATTGAAAATCTGAATCTGTGTACCCATCTATCCGAAGTTCTCCTCCTCCATAAATCAGTGCAAGGTCCTTAGTCCTTCGCAAGTACTTAAGGATATACTTCACTACCATCCAGTGTTCTTCACTTGGATCGAACTGATATTTTCTCACAAGGCTTACAACATATGCAATATCCAGCCTTGTACATAGCATGACATACATGAGATTGCCAACAGCCAAAGCATAAGGCACACGCTTCATACATTGCCTTTCATCCTCAGACTTGGGAGACATGTTCTTGAAAAGATGTATTCCATGCCAGATTGGCAGAAGACCTTTCTTAGAACTCTCCATATTGAATTTCTTCAATACTTGCTCTATGTACTGACTTTGAGACAAGCCAATCAATCTTTTCGTTGTATCTCTATAGACATAAATTCCTAAGATATAAGAGGCTTTTCCCAGATCTTTCATGGAGAACTTGCTATTCAACCAAATCTTAGTGGACATCATATGTCCAACATCATTTCCCATGATTAAAATGTCATCAACATACAAAATTAGAAAAGTGGTCATGCTCCCACTGATCTTCTTGTATACACAAGGTTCATCGTCATTTCTAATGAAACCAATCTCTTTGATCTCATTATTAAATATGATGTTCCAAGAACAAGAAGCTTGTTTTAGACCATATATTGATCTTTTCAGCTTACACACTTCATCTTTATTGGATTTAAAACCTTCAGGCTGTTCGATATAGATATCTTTCTCAAGATAGCCATTCAGGAACGCAGTTTTAACATCCATTTGCCAAATCTCATAATTATAGTGTGCGACAATAGCAAGCATGATGCAGATGGACTTAAGCATGACAATTGGTGAAAAAGTTTCATCATAATCAACACCTTGTTTCTGACGAAAACCTTTCGCAACCAGCCATTTCCATCTATTCCAAGTTTCTTTTTGAAGACCCATTTACAACCTATAGGTACAATACCTTCAAGTCGGTCAACTAAGGTCCAAACGTCATTTGAATACATGGAATCTATCTTTGCTTGCATGGCTTGCCTCCATTTCTCGGAATCAATATCTTGTATTGCTTCCTCATAATTAGTAGGATCATTCAAATGATCTTTATCCCCTACCACAAACAACTCTTGTGTTTCCTCAAGTAGATAACCATATCTCTTAGGAGGATAGGATATTCTACTAGACCTTCGAGGTCCTTGTGTGATGATTGGTTTTGGATCTTGTTGAATTGGTTTAGGATCAAGACTTGGGTCAATTTATGGTTCAGAAGACTCTTCTTCTTTTATTATTTTCTTCCCTCTGCCTCCTTCTTGAACAAACTCCTTTTTCAAGAAAGACAGTATCTCGATTGATCGATATTCTTTGATCATCGGGAAAATAAAAATAATATCATTTAGTCTCCTTAGGATATCCTGCAAATCTTCATTTGTCTGATCTTGATTCCAACTTGTCCGTCTTAAGTTTCTTAACAAAAGCGGGACAACCCCAAATCCTAATGTGATTAAGACTTGGTTCTCTACCAAACCACATCTCATATGGTGTAGTAGGAACAACATTAGTTGGAACCCTATTCAACAAATAAATAGTTGTAAGAAGTGTATACCCCCACAATGAAATTGGAAGATCGGTGTAACTGATCATAGATCGTACCATATCCATTAATGCACGATTCCTACGTTCAGATACTTCATTTAATTGTGGTGTAGTAGGTGGAGTAGTCTGTGAAGTTATTCCAGCTTGTTTAAGATATTCAAGAAATTTGGTACTTAAGTATTCACCTCCACGATCGGATCGCAAGGTTTTAATACTTTTTCCTGTTTGGTTTTCTACTTCAGCTTTAAATTCCTTGAATTTATCAGAAGCCTCAGATTTGTACTTCATTAAGTACACATAACCATACCGAGAATAGTCATTGGTGAAGTTTATGAAGTAGATATAACCAGCGCGAGCCATTTTTCTAAAGGGACTGCATACATCACTATGTATTAATGTTAACAATTCAGTGGCCCTTGTTCCCTTTCCAACAAATGATGACTTGGTCATTTTCCCGAAAATACAAGATTCACATGTAGGCCCGGGTTCACATCCCAATGAATCAATGAGTTCATTTTAAACCATCCATGCTAAACTTTTCTCATTAATATGACCGAGTCTCAAGTGCCACAATTGCTTCACATTAATTTGAATATCTTTTGTTTGTTTTGAAGTGGAAGTTGAAGTTACATGCATGCATTCATCAAGATTCAGATGATAAAGTCTATTCAACAAAGTAGCTGAGCCGATATATTCATTATAGTAATAAATATTACAGCCCTTGTTCATAAAAGAAAATTCATAATTTTCACAAACAATCTTAGGAATAGAAACAAAATTCCTAATAGCATTCAGAACAAACAAAACATTTGACAGATGCATAACATGACCAGCAGGCAGACAAACTTCAATATTCCCTTTGGCATGGGCTGCAACACTTGTTGTCACGCCCCAACCCTGACCTATCACTAAGCTAAGGCCGAAATATGACGTTCGTAACACTTATTCCTGAGATTAATAACTTAATGGTCTTAAAACCTATGAGTATTAATTTGATAACCTATTCATCCATTATAAATACCATAAGAAGATTGAAAAGACTTCTAAAATTCTCCCAAAACATCGGCCTTAAAGGATTACATTACCTTGTTACGTAATTACAAGACTAGAATTCATACATTCTATCATCCCAAACTTAGGACTCATAAGATTAATAACCTAACTTAACTAGGTGTCTAATAAACCAAAAGAATATTACAACATAATCAGTTGAACAAATTTACAAAATCATCTCTTTTTGACAAGAAGTTCATCTTCATAGGCAAGCACGTAGATCAACTAGGATAGAAATCCATCACAACACATCAATATAGCTTACAACCACATGGGAGCTTGCTCGGTTAATCATCACCTGAAATTGTTAGAAAGAAGGGTGAGCTAGATCCTCGCGTATAGCTCAGTGAGGAGGAAAACAATGAAGGGTTTTCACATAGGTTTTATCTTTTCTTAATCAGTTTGATAAATCATGTCATGCATCTATCCAAGCAAACTATCCTTAACACAAGCCTTCAATCGACAATGAGAGGGTCGAGATATACTGGCAAACCCGGAGGTCCCGTCACTTACTCTATTATTAATGGTTACAAGATATACAATCAAGTTTTAGTAACATTTAACAACCTAGCTCTTCCAAGATATCACTGGGTCCCGACCCATAGGTGGATCAATGAGTCTTGAAAGAAAAGGGACGATAACATTTGGTAGGCGAGATATACCAGCAAGCCCTACCTCTGACTGGAGGTCTCATTACTACCTCGGTAGGCGAGATATACCGATGACCCGTTGCTGCCCAGTGGTCTCATTGCTACCGCATTCATTAATGGTTGCAACCGACACACGTATTTACAATTCATATACATCTACATAAGTTAGTAAGTCTAGTAAATCATATAGCACATTCGAGTACATTCTATATTTCGCATCATGTAAACGTGCCAAGCATTTATCTTGTACTCATATGGACATATAATAGACACAATATCTAGCTTGTAAGCTCCTTTAGTATTAGAACATAATAACAAGAATTTGCAAGTTAACCACTCAAACAATATCATCTACCAATAGCACACCCTAAACACACTAGAATCGAAGCTTATGAAAAGTAGATAGTTCTAGAATCCAATGAAACTTAATTCGAAGTTAAATTGACCGAGATATGGTCTTCGGAAAATTATTGCGCAAAGCTGTCAAGGAAGTCAGACGAGTAAGTCGGGCGAGTAACTCGCCCGGCTTACTTGACCGGCTTTTACAGAGAATTTGGTCAACTGTCGGTCGAGTAGTTGGGCGAGTTTAGTCGACCGGCTTAGTCGACAGACCTAGGCAAAATACACTCGTAAATTCACACATTTGACACCTTAACTTGCGACCACTTTACCCACTTCTTACAAGCCATCAAGCACACATAATGTGGATCATTAGGCATCTATTAATGGTTCAAACATCAACCAAAAACATCCCACAACACCCTTCCATCTACAATCCACATCCAAAACTCCAAGAATCAATAATGGCTCATAACAACAAAATCACCAACTAACTCCTAAAAAGCTAGATTCATGCTCTCAACCCTTGCATACATTTTACATACATTCTAACATATACAAGAATAATACCAAGCTCCTCAACAACTCCTCAAGATCATCCAACACACATTAGGCAAGCCCTAGATCTACAACACATAAATATAACTAACTTCACAATGAGGACATATATGAATTCTACAAGCAATATTACTCAACAATATACAACATATAACCTTGGATGAGCTTTATCAATAAATTTTGAAATAATCCATCACCTTTGGTCTTGAGTTCTAGATGGAAATGAAGCAAGAAATACATGAAGCTAGCTAGAAGTTATAGGTAATAGCTTGAAAATGGTTGCGATCTCTTCTCCTTCCTCCTCTTCTTCTTCATTTCTTCTCTTCTCTCTCTCTAATCGTGGGGTGTATGTGTTTTCTGCGTTTTGTGTGTTGCGGATGATTGTGTGTTTTGTGTGTGTGTTATGTGTGTAGTGTTTTTGTGTCTGTATGTGGTGTAATGTGTGTATATAGATAGGATGTCACGCCCCGACCTAATCCCACACTAAAGGTTAAGTCTGGACCCGACAAACGGACAGAGTCTCCCCTATACTGTGGACATTTTGGAAACTTGTAAATGCTCAATAAAGCCACAATATAACAAGACAAGCTTTTATAACTAAAGTTCAAAGGTTCAAGGCCATCCAAGCCTTGGGACATACAGTAGTTTAGGTTCACACAAGCATGCATCCAACTTAACTTCTTTACAAAACCACTTATCATGCCACTCCATGATAGAATTGAAACAATCTTAGAAGTTGAAAACAAACATACCTCAGAACATTCACTCCCAAGCATGCAAAGCAGCTAGAAATAGAAACATAGGTTATTACATGCCATGGTTCCAAATCTACTACTACAACATCTATCTTTCAACTTGCAACTATATAACATATAGATAGCTCTTAGGCTACGAAATAGAACATAAAGTAAACAAACGAGTTCTTCATTAAACAACAAGAACATAAACTACCTCAGGCAACTAGACACAGCAGCTAAGGCAATGGTTCAGTCTGAACCTCCAGTTCTTCTCCTTCAACCAAATCTAGCTAGGGATCACCCACAGCGTCTCCTGAAACATGTTAGACTGGTATGAACAACCATTATTGCCCAGTGAGGGATAAAGGCCAAACGGGACGTGCAATGCAACAAATATAACAATTAACAAGAAAAGCAAGTAAAATACATTTGAAACAGTGAATAACCACACATATCAAAGGATACGGTACACTTAACCCCAAACTCCATGATTCTTTTATATTTGGCCACGAACCACGATCCACGAACCATGATCAATGTGCCGACAAATTCTCAATCACCTCAATGGGTGTACTCCGGATGTACCCCGATAATCCTACGACCCAACATCCCCTAGCAATCTCCGGACCAGGAGAATAAGGGAATAGGGTACGGAGTTTGAATATCCACTGGCAAGCCCTCTGCCGCCCAGCCGATATTCAACACATCCGCCCCTGACACTATGGTTGTGCAACCAATATGCAATGCACTTAACAATGGCAAGACAATATCAACAATATAAACAATAACACGTGGGAGGATCAACAAAGTAGGTTGACCTCGAAACAGTTAGAATAGAAGCATTTTATATAAACAATTAAGCCAATTACAAAGAGGCATATTCAAGATCCACATAGAACTTTACCAAAAGCTCCAAAACACCGTGAAACTACATTTAAACACACAAGGAATCATGCCAAGGTCTTAGAAGCGTTAGACAATCGAATTTGTACTTAAACCCCTTTGTAACCCAACCTGTTTTCCTTCCAAACTCATGTTATGGTTCTAGATTAGCAAGCGGCCTATACCATGTTTCTAGTTAACCCCTTACGCACTATTAGAACACTCGAAATTACGCAAACGCCCGCATGTAGTCCAAAAGCCCCAAATTCCCTCATTTGTCTTTGTACTACAAGTACCTCAATCGGGACTCAAATGGGAACTAGCAAAGCTTAGTTAGGCCTTAAATAGCCTAGGATTACTAAATGTGGAGGCCAATTCAACCCGGATTAGCATTAACCCTGAAACTCCCTTCTAAAAGTCGGCTATTTTACGTTTTATACAAGTTTAGAATAATTCAAGGGCACGGGGCTATTGGACTACCTTCATTGGCACCTAGGGCATCTATTAGAAGCAAAGAAGTAAGCCAATACACACAATTACACAAAACCCTAAAAATCCGTCACTATTTACCTCATATAATCAAAGTAACGATTTCAACCGTTTAAAATGTGAATCAATAGCTTAAATGTGTTCTCTAGCACTTATATACAATGTACAATAGCATGGATAAACATTTGATAGCATTTGATAGCATTTCTAACAATTCAAGAAAATAGAAACATTTCTAAAATGCACAAATAATCATGAAAACCCTCACCTAAAGCGTGTAGGAGCACCTAGAAGGCTTGCACACACCCTAAACTACTTGCTCTAGGCTTGAAGAGGCTTGAAATGGTGAATTGATGAGCAAAAATTATTTCTTCTCCACCCTTGCTTCTATCGAGTTTCTCTGCTACTGTTTCAGCTTTTATTTTATTTTTTTTCTTTTGTGTATTATGAGCTTAAGTTGTTAAAGGTTGAGTATATATTAGTGTGGGTCAAGTTGTGTGCATATATGGGCTATTAAAATGAGCATAGATAGCTTAAAAACGAGTCTAAGGTGCAACAATTGTGCTAGCTAATTAAAACACTAAGTTAAGTTACGTAATACTATTCATTAGTTCACTAGACCATTTTCTAAACGAAGGCTCCTATCGTTCCTAGCTCAATCACAGACTTTTGTCACTCCTAAAACAATTAATATGATTTAATAAAAATGCTAATTCAGTAATATTATGCAGTTGAAAAATGAAAAGAATAGTAACTAAAGAAGACAGTAATTAAAGCACAGAATAAATGCGCACATAGTGGATGCAACAGTAATCTAAAAGTATGACAAAATCTTGGGCGTCACACCCTCTCCCCCTTAAACTAATTGCGCTCACGCAATTCTTACATGATTCATCGAATAACTCTGGATACTTCTCTCGCATCTCCTCATCTCTTTCCCATGTAGTATCCTCTATCCCGTGATGATCCCATAGAACCTTAACCATCGGAATGTTTTAGTTCTCTGCTCCTGAACTTTCCAATCAACAATTCAAAGAGGTTTCTCCGTGTAGGTCAAAGTTTCACTGATCTCTAATGGCTCGGGCTCAAGAACATGAGAAGGATCTGGCTGATACTTCCGAAGCATAGAAACATGGAAGACATCATGAATTTTGCCCAAGTAAGGAGGCAAAGCTAGTCGATAAGCAAATTCACCAATTGTTTCAGTTACTTCAAACAGTCCCATATAACGAGGACTTAGTTTTCCTCCTTTACCATGCCAAATCAAACCCTTGCAAGGAAAAAATTTCAGAAATACCCGATCACCTACGACAAATTTCAGATCACGACGACGTCTATCTGCGTAACTATTTTGCCGACTCTGCACTGTAAGCATTCTTTTTCTGATAAGTTGAACATTGTCAATCATTTTGTTCATCTCTGGAACTAGAGTAGGATCAATAGATTTCAACTCTCCAACTTCATCCCAATATAAAGGAGATCTGCATTTACACCCATACAAAGCTTCATATAGTGCTATACCGATAGTAGCTTGATAACTGTTGTTATAAGAAAATTCTACAAGAGGTAAGTATCTCTCCCAACTCTTACTGAAGTCCAAAATGCACGCTCGTAACATATCCTCAAGTATTAGAATAGTTCTTTCAGATTGTCCATCAGTTTGAGGATGATAAGAAGTACTGAAGCTCAATGTCGTGCCCAAAGCTTTCTGAATCTTCTGCCAGAACTGAGATGTGAATCTGGGATATCTATATGACACAATACTCTTTAGAATCCCATGAAGTCTAACAACATTCTCAATATATAATTCCGCTAGCTTATCAAGAGAATCAGTCTTCTTTTTAGCAATAAAATGAGAAGTCTTGGTCAATCTATCAACAACAACCCAAACTGAGTCATTACCCTTCGAAGACCTCGGCAAATCAGAGACAAAATCCATGGTAATATGATCCCACTTCCATTCAAGTATAGCTAAAGGCTGTAATAACCCTGCAGGTCTCTGATGTTCTACTTTAACTTTCTGACAAGTAAGATATCTAGCCACATAGTCAGCAATTTCTCTCTTCATGTTATTCCACCAGAAGTTTTGCTTCAAATCTTTATACATCTTTGTACTACCTGGATGGATAGTATACTTAGAATTATGAGCCTCTACAAGAATTTCTTTCTTTAAAGCTGGCTTAGAAGGAATACAAATTATGTCTTTGAATTTAAGAAGACCATCAACATGCAATTTGAAATCCTACTCTCCCCCTTTCGATTTCTCTAAGATTTTCAACAAATGAGGATCCGTTTGATGAGCTTCTCTAATCTTGAATAATAATAGGGATCGAATCTACAAACTTCCAAATTGAATACCAGAATCTGAAGTCTTAGGCTTCCATAGACATAATTCTTCCATGAACTCCCAATTTTTTATGATTAGACTAGCAACTGTAGCCTTTCGGCTTAAAGCATCAATAACAATATTGGCCTTACCTGGCAAATAATTGATAGTGCAACTAAAATCCTCAAGCAATTCCAACCAATGCCTCTGCCTCATATTCAACTCTTATTGAGAAAAGAGATATTTCAGACTCTTGTGATCAGTAAAGATTTCAAATTTATTTCCCCAAAGATAGTGACGCCATTTCTTTAGTGCAAAGATGATAGCTGCAAGCTCAAGATCATGCGTCGGATAATTAAGTTCATAAGGTTTCAATTTTCTAGAAGCATAGGCAATAACTTTTCCATTCTGCATCAGTACACAACCCAAACCTTCCTTAGAAGCATCACTATAGATTACCAGATTATCAGTACCCTCAGGTAGAGCAAGAATAGGAGCTGTGGTTAATCTCTTCTTCAGTTCCTGAAAGCGAGCCTCACATTTCTCATTCCAGTCAAATACAGTTTTCTTTCGAGTAAGCTGAGTCAATGGTCCAGCAATTTTAGAGAAATCCTTAACAAACCTTATGTAATAACCTGCTAAGCCCAGAAAACTGCGAATTTCTGTAACAGTCTCCGGCTGTTTCCATGCCATGACAACCTCAATCTTTGCTGGATCAACAGAAATTCCATCTTGAGAAATAATATGGCCCAAAAAAGTAACTTGCTTAAGCCAGAATTCGCATTTGCTGAACTTTGCAAATAACTGATGCTCTTGAAGAGTTTGCAATACAGTTCTAAGATGCTGTTCATGCTCCGCCTCATATTTAGAATATACAAGAATGTAATTAATAAATATAACCACAAACTGATCCAGATATGGATGGAATACTTTCTCCATCAAATCCATGAATGCGGCAGGAGCATTAGTTAACCCAAATGGTAGAACAACAAATTTGTAATGACCATAGCGAGTTCTAAAAGCAGTTTTGGGAATATCATCTGACTTAATCCTTAACTGATAATAGCCCTGCCTCAGATCGAATTTAGAAAATACCCTGGCACCTTGCAACTGATCAAATAACTCCTCAATCAAAGGCAATGAATATTTGTTTTTGATAGTTACCTGATTAAGACCTCGATAATCAATGCATAAGCGAAGAGATCCATCTTTCTTTTTAACAAATAGAACTGGTGCACCCGAAGGTGAAGAACTCAGTTGAATGAATCCCTTCTCAAGCAAGCCCTCCAACTAAACTTTCAATTCTTGCAATTCGGGAAAAGCCATTTTATACGGAGTCCTGGAGATAGGTGTAGTCCGCGGCAATAAATCAATCATGAACTCTATCTCTCTATCGGGCGGTAAACCAGGTAATTCCTCAAGAAAGACCCCCAGAAACTCTCTCACAATAGGTACATCATTCAATTTCAACTGGTCCACAGGTTGTATAATCAAATATGCAAGATAAGCCTCACAACCTTTACTCAACAGTTTAGATGCTCTAATGGAAGAAATTATAGGAGTTCCAGTTGATTTTCTAATACCAACTATTTCAATTACAGGGTGATCAGGCATTTCTAATCTCACAGTCTTCTTTCTACAGTCAAGCTGTGCATAATAACTTCATAACCAATCTATCCCCAATATAATTTCAAAGTCATTGAATGGTAGAATAATCAAGTCAGCAGGAAATACACGACCCTCAATAAAAATATTACATGCTCTGCAAATAGATCTAGTAACAAACTTTGGACCCCTAGGATTGTAAACCACAATCTCACGCAACAGTTTATCATTATTTAGTTTAGCATTTTGTACATAAGTAGGAGTAATAAATGAATGCGAAGCTCCGGAATCAATTAAAACTTTAACCAATTGATCATTAAGAAGAAAAGTGCCTTCTACTACAGCAGTCGTATCCGGAAGTTCCTCTGCATCTAAGGCAAATACTCGGGCTTGACCCTGTGGTACTGGTGCTGCAGCTGACGCCTTGGTCTGATTGCCTTGACCAGATGTCTGACCCCTAGTATTCTTGAATTTCGGGCAGTCTTTAGCCTTGTGTTGATTACTACCACATCCAATACATCAGCCCAATCTCTTCCAACAATTCTCCTCAGTATGACCTTGGCGTTGACAGAAGCTGCACTGCTGGTGACGTCTTGCAACAGTGCCTCCAGAAGGAGCTCTGTAAGAAGAGGTAGCTGAACTACCCTGTTGAGATCGAGTTGCAACTGGACGAGACTGCCCCTGATTCTGACTCTAAACCGGTCGTGCCTGAGTCAGAGTAGGCCCTGCATAACTCTGTGTCTGCCTTGGTTGCGGACTCTGCCCAACTGAAATAGCCTGCCTCTGGTACCCTTGACTCTATTACTGGAACTGCCGCTTACTCGATTGACCAGTCTCGGCCAACACATCTGCCTTGCATTTTTTATACCTCGAGGCAGCTCTGACCACTGCAGCATAATTAGGGTAATCATTCGCAAACAGATTAAGCATAATATCATTTCTAACCCCATGATGAATCTCTGCATTTTCATGTCCTCTGGCTATACCAAAGCCGGCATGTAACGGGAGAGCCTAGTAAAAGTAGCCTCATACTGATCCACTGACATATCTCCCTGCTTCAAGGCTATGAACTCTGCTTGGCGTCTCTCACGGGCAACCACTGATATATACTTATCTTGGAATTCACGGACGAAGTTAGCCCACGAATGTTGAACCCTCTCTGCTTCCCATTTCTCACTAATAGTACGCCACCACTCCTCGGCGTCACCCTCCAGAAGGAATGTGGCATAGGTAATTTTTCTCTCATCACTACACTTGAGTATTGCAGCCACCCTTTCAAACTTTCTCAACCACAATTCAGCCTTCATATCATCTGGCTCTCCGAATAAGCTGTAGGCCCTATGATGTAAAAACTATCATACAAATTACCTCCGGTAGTACCACTACCCTCAGCTCTTGCAGCCTGATTACCTCTGGTAGCCCCTGTATGTCCCTATTGAGTCACGAACTGGGCAATGGTATTCATAGCATTGGCCATTGTGGCCAAGATCTGCGCGTTACTCGGTTCCTGAACTTGTGGTGCATTTCCTGCCATATCGGCTTCTTGCTCGGGAGCCTCCTCTGGTTCTCTATCAACATCCTGATTCCCAGTTCGACGGTGGGGTCCTATTCCAGACAACTAGAATGCAAAGTATTATGACAAGTATATGTATAATTCACAGTTAAATCACATAAGAATAAGTTCAAATAAGTTAACATAAGATCACATATAGGGTCATACAAACACTTTGCATACTAAAGACACAAATAAAACAATTAATCATACTTTCGATTCTTAACTTTTCACTTTTACACAATAACTCATAAAAGACCTTTCACATTCTCGCTTTCATGCTAGCATGTGCTTTAACCATTCAATCATTCCCTTAGCCAATCAAAGAAACATTTATTCACGCAATCACACCTTAACTTAATAGACTCCTACCCACAGACCAAGAAAATTAACTCGGCTTCATGCATTTTATAAGCTCTGATACCACCTAAATGTCATGCCCCGACCCAACCCCACGCTAAAGGTTAAGTCTGGACCCGACAAACGGACAGAGTCTCCCCTGTACCGTGGACATTCTGAAAACCTGTAAACGCTCAATAAAGCCACAATATAACAAGACAAGCTTTTATAACTAAAGTTCAAAGGTTCAAGGCCATCCGAGCCTTGAGACATACAGTAGTTCAAGTTCACACAAGCATGTATCCAACATAACTTCTTTACAAAACCACTTATCATGCCACTCCATGATAGCATTGAAACAATCTTAGAAGTTGAAAACAAACATACCTCAGAACATTCACTCCCAAGCATGCAAAGCAGCTAGAAATAGAAACATAAGTTATTACATGCCATGGTTCCAAATCTACTACTACAACAACTATCTTTCAACTTCCAACTACATAACATATACATAGCTCTTAGGTTACAAAATAGAACATAAAGTAAACAAACGAGTTCTTCATTAAACAACAAGAACATAAACCACCTCAGGAAACTAGACATAGCAACTAAGGCAATGGTTCAGTTTGAACCTCCGATTCTTCTCCTTCAACCAAATCTAGCAGGGGATCACCCACAGTGTCTCCTGAAACATGTTAGCGAGGTATGAGCAACGACTATTGCCCAGTGAGGGATAAAGGCCAAACGGGACATGCAATGCAACAAATATAACAATTAACAAGAAAATCAAGTAAAGCACATTTAAAACAGTGAATAACCACACATATCAAAGGATACGATACACTTAACCCCAAACTCCATGATTCTCTTATATTTGGCCACGAACCACGATCCACGAACCACGATCAATATGCCGGCAAATTCCCAATCACCTCAATGGGTGTACTCCGGATGTACCCCGATAATCCTAGGACGCAACATCCCCTGAAAATCTCCGGACTAGGTGAATGAGGGAATAGGGTACGGAGTTTGAATATCCACTGGCAAGCCCTCTGCCGCCCAGTCGATATTCAACACATTTTCCCCTAATACTATGGTTGCGCAACCAATATGCAATGCACTTAACAATGAAAAGACAATATCAACAATATAAGCAATAACACGTGGGAGGATCAACAAAGTAGGTTGACCTCGAAAAAGATAGAATAGAAGCATTTTATATAAGCAATTAAGCCAATTACAAAGAGGCATATTCAAGATCCACATAGAACTATACCAAAAGCTCCAAAACACCTTGAAACTACATTTAAACACATAAGGAATCATGCCAAGGTCTTAGAAGCGTGGGACAATCGAATTTGTACTTAAACCCATTTGTAACCCAACCCGTTTCCCTTCTAAACTCATGTTATGGTTCTAGATTAGCAAGCGGCCTATATCATGTTTCTAGTTAACCCCTTAGGCACCATTAGAACCCTCAAAATCACGCAAATGCCCGCATTTAGTCCGAAAGCCCCAAATTCCCTCTTTTGGCTTTGTACTACAAGTACCTCAATCGGGACTCAAATGGGAACTAGCAAAGCTTAGTTAGGTCTTAAATAGCCTAGGATTACTAAATGTGGATGCCAATTCAACCCGGATTAGCATTAACCCCGAAACCCCCTTTTAAAAGTCGGCTATTTCACGTTTTATACAAGTTTAGAACAATTTAAGGGCACGGGGCTATTGGACTACCTTTATTGGCACCTAGGACATCTATTAGAAGCAATAAAGCAAGCCAATACGCACAATTACACAAAACCCTAAAAATCCATCACTATTCACCTCATATAATCAAAGTAACAATTCCAACCATTTAAAATGCGAATCAATAGCTTAAATGTGTTCTCTAGCACTTATATACAATGTACAATAGCATGGATAAGCATTGCAATAGCATTTGATAGCATTTCTAAAATGCACAAATAATCATGAGAACGCTCACCTAAAGCGCGTAGGAGCACCTAGAAGGCTTGCACACACCCTAAACTACTTGCTCTATGCTTGGAGAGGCTTGAAATGGTGAATTGATGAGCAAAAATTATTTCTTCTTCTCCCTTGCTGCTGTCAGGTTTCTCTGCTAATGTTTCAGCTTTTTTTTTTCTTTTGTGTATTATGAGCTTATGTTGTTAAAGGTTGAGTATATATTAGTGTGGGTCAAGTTGTGTGCATATATAGGCTATTAAAATGAGCATAGGTAGCTTAAAAACGAGTCTAAGGTGCAACAATTGTGCTAGATAATTAAAACACTAAGTTAAGTTACGTAACACTATTCATTAGTTCACTAGGCCATTTTCTAAACGAAGGCTCCTATCGTTCCTAGCTCACTCACACATTTTTTCTCACTCCTAAAACAATTAATATGATTTAATAAAATGCTAATTCAGTAATATTATGCAGTTGAAAAACGAAAAGAATAGTAACTAAAGAAGACAGTAATTAAAGCACAGAAGAAATGACACATAGTGGATGCAACAGTAATCTTGAAGTACGACAAAATCTTAGGCATCACATAGGATATTTTAGTTTGGTTGCCAAAAGACCACCTTGCCCCCCAACTAAATGCACTACTACTAGTTTGCCCTTTTTGTTGATTCCCAACTATTTGTTTAGCTATTATAGTGTAGTAAATTTTAATTATTACCTATGACAGTGAAGACACGTAAATGCACGTAATAAATATAATGCACGAAAAACGAGACGAACACACGTTAAACAATGTAAATGCATATTAAATTATACAAAAATACATGAAATGCTATTAAATGCATATTGTGAAACACCACTTTTCTGCTTTAACTCGATTTACGTGTTTTATCTCGTTTTGCGTGAATTGACCTGTTTATGTGCTATATGACTTAGAATGTGATAATTTTGATATTAATACTCCTAGAACATGCGAAATGTGCATTCATGAAATTTTCATAAAAAACGGAGTCATAGATTTTATCGTCGATTTTCAGTGAATAGTATTTTCGAAACACGTCCGCTAAAATTTTGAAACTGGTCTTTTTAACCCTTCTAGACCTAGACCACGGACTTTAATAGACCTGTGTTTGATTAAAACGGTTTCAAAATCGGCTTAAGAATTTATTAGGGTTTTTACACCGACTTTTGTGAAAATCGAGTTTTAAGCCGACTCGGGTGAAATTGTTTGATTGTAAAACTTCTTGTCACCTAAAAATAAACTACTTGAGATAGTTTAGGTGTTGCATAATTAATTTGAGCAAGAGTAGTCAAGAAAATGAATTAAAAGACAAGAAAACACTAAAAATAATTAGTTTCCACTTTGACTTTCTTTTGTTTATTTGACCTTTGCTTAATATATGATCAACACACATTAAAAACAAAGCAAAACACCACCAAAAACACACACAAAACCGTGGTTCTTTGTAGGAGAAAGATGAAGACATTTTTCAAAGGTTTTCAAGCATTTTTCACATAGATTTTGCAATTCAAGTCCAAATCACTTCATTCAAAGCTTGATTTCACTTGTTTGGCATCCATTCTACACATTTCTTGCATCAAAACACATCAAAGGTGAGAGAAAAATTCTAGATCTCAAAACTCATATTTTGTATTTATGCGTATAAATAATTATTGAACCGTAAAAATGTTAATTTGAAGTTAGATTATTGCTCCATGCATGCTAGGGATCGTTTATATGTATTCTTGCGAGATTTGAACGGTTGTAGCATAATTATTATTTTTCGGGTATTTAAAGTTGATTAATTTGTTAAATGTTGATTATTTTGAGTTGTGTTGATCGGAATCGATTGCCGTCGATTTCTAAAAGTTTGTTAATTACGTGGTAGCGCCGTTATAATGCCGAATTTTCGATTGTGATATCCGTGCCAAAATTCGGAAATTTCAGCCATGATACACTAGGGTTTTAGGATTATTGGGCATGATTTGGATGTGTTTTGGTTGGTTTCCGAGGGGGCTAATGTAGATGATTGAATGGGTGAGTGATAGAAACTGATTTGGAGTTGTTTGGATTAGTAGAATGTAAGATATGATTATTTGAAGTTTAGGTTGTCTTTCTTTAAAATGTTAGATTGAGCCTCAGTTGATTGGGTGTGGGTTGAGTGATTGAATTTTGAGTTGTTGATGGGTAAATTAGGGTTTGATTGTGTGTTTAATGCATGTTCGGTTGGATGGCCTACTTTGTCATCTAACTTAGTTATTTGTTGTTAAATTGATTATTGATGATTATTATGATGATAATATGATTATTGATTATTAGTGATGATTATTGATTGATGATTGATGCCGGGAGATAAACAGTTCTGCTAGACTGTCCTCCTGTGAATGATTGATGTTTATTATTATTGCTGGGTCTCTGGTATGTGTGTGCCACCTCTCGGGCAGCATCGGGCTGTCGGGTTGATAACGGCATGACTATCAGAGATTGCCTCCAGCTCGCATGACGGAGGTGTCATGGAGGGCAAGGTTATTGGGGGTACCCTGGGTGCGTGAGTAATGGGGAGTTACAAGAAGAATGGTTGAGATCGTGATGGCATTTGGAGCTACACCAACTAGAGAGAATATCCTTTATTGAATGGTCATATAGTTATGTGATGATAGTATTATTGATGTTATTGTGTGTTTACTGACTCAAATGATTATTCCAAGGAGTTTAGTAGACCTTGCTCGAGATCTATCGGATCCTCACTGGGCTTATTTTATATAAGCTTACTCTCTATTATTGCATGCATGCAGGTGTTACGGATTTTGACTACGGGTATGTGCCTCCTGAAGAGGAAAATGTGCCTTACGTGGATGAGTCCTATGTTCCAGAGTCTTATCCTTGATGTTGTAATGTTTTATTATCTTGTATATTAACTTAGAAGACTTTTATATGCTTTGTAGTTTATAAATGTAACAGATGTGGAAAGTTAATGAATTAGTTGATGCAATCTTAGTAGTCTTTATTTTGTCTATGTTTTGGTTGCTAGGTTGGTATCAATATGTTTTGTAATGTACATTAAAGTTTAAGTATTATGTTAGAACGGAGGCGTATAACAAAGAATGATTATGGTGTAATATGGTTATGATGTATGTTGTTATTTTATTGAGGAGTTGTTTGATGTATGATGTTCTAATGAGATTGGTTTAGAGCCTCGGTGTCCTATTTACTGTCGTTATACTGCCGAAATTCCGTTGCGTCCTGACTGATTATAGGAGGGGTCGAGTTGGGGCGTGACACATATGGATCTATACTGGCTCGGTACGGGGTCTCACATCCTTCATTCCTTAACAGAATTGCGCCCTCACAATTCTTGTATACTACTTGTAACCAAGAGGTCAACGATTTAAACCACTTAGCTCAACTGATCATCCTTAATAACCTCGAAAGTAGATTAATCAATTTCTAAAACCTTTACTCAACATCAAGAGAACTTTCAATTACGAACCAACTTCACCTAATAATAATATTACACCCATAATGGAAAAGCGGTTCCCACCTTTAAACCACCACAATTATACTTGCGGGTACGCTCGCTGCTAATAAATTCTCCAAGTCCGAATCCATCAAGTTTTAATTAGCACCTATAGTCTATGCTCAAAGATCCCGACAAAGAGTTTTCTTGAGACTAACAAGTAACACACAAAGTTTTACTAGGATACCGTCTAGCACCAAGTGGCTTTTAATGCTTACCCTTAATCCCTCAAATGATTTCATATCTCACCATTAAATAGGTAGGTAATGTCCTTAGTCATAGATTCATCCAACTATGGCTCCTAGGTTTTAAAAATTAAACTCCAAATGAACTTTAATATGTCGATTCTAGTCAATAGTAGTATGTATACCTTATATTACAACTTATTATATTATTGTACGCGCATCAATAATATTTCAAATGGATTCATTTTAGAATAACCTCAAGTTCCAACCCCTTAGCCAAGATTAAATTCCACGAGTACAATAATCAAGATCCCTAGGATACACTAGTAATACGATGATAATTCTAAGATCACGACCCATCTCACAATGACCTAACCTTCATGATTTCACTTTTATAATGACGTGCAACTACTTCCAATTAATCTATTAACATCTGAATAACTTGTCATTTCAATCAATTTCAGGGAGATAACCTCGATAAATAATTATTCTATCCTAATTAATTCCACTCTTGCGACTAAACATCATTGGCTTAACTTCTACAATTCACTTTCTAGATACCAAATCATAGTCTTAACATCAGCTTAGTAAAATTGAAACGAAACCCAATGACATCTATATCCTAATCCATTAGCAATTGCGGTACAATTATAAGTTACACACATAAGGCTAGCACATAAGGTCTGAGGTTTCATTCAAGTCCAAATTCACATTTATCACTATATGTCTATTATCCCTTAAGATGTTTTACTACCGATAACATTTAGCACCTATAACCAAGAGTCATAACCGAGGGTATAAGTTAAGTAGACCCTAAATTCACTATTAACCCTTTTGTACATTACCTACACTCCCAAATGTGTTGCAACACTAGACTATGCTAATGGCTTAAGTCTTAATCATATCAAAACTAAGACGAATCACTTAATATATACCACATATCTTAACCACATATTGTGATAACCCGAACCCGGCATGCATTTAATGGCATTTAATTGCATTTAACTAAGTGACATTTTAAATGTTGGCATTGAATTTGTGTTTATTTTTAGTTAAACATTTATTTGTAGCTTTACTTTCATATTTCTTTTAAAAGTAATTAGAATAATACCTGAGCTAATCATGTTAACGGAATATCAACTACTTTTCATATCTGTGTCAATCGGTTTTATTTTTCTTGCACTTAAATGCTTGGATTTCACTTAAATGAAAAGTAGCTCCGAGCCGGAGTAAATTTTAAACTATAATGCTTTTCAAAATGATATAATTCTTAGATTCTTCGAGATTTAATTGTTATTCTTTTCTTGTCGCGACGTGCATTGCATATCGAGGGCGTTAGCTAGAAAACGGATTCCAGTCCTTAGCAAATAGTGAAACTAGTATTTAGATGACTTAAATTTTATATTTTAATTGTTACTAGCTAGAATTAATTTTGGTGTTAGTTATTTAGCTTAAAAATGCACAAAAATAAGCCATTTTGACTAGTTTTAAGTTGTTTGACCAACCTTGACCAAAGCTTTGACCCTTTTGACCTTTGACCTCTTTAAAATAGCATATAATAACACAAAATAAAAAAATAGAACTGAACAGCAGCTTAGCAGGGTCGAAAATATGAGGAAAGAAAAAAAAAAGATTTCAAGCCAAAATCTTCATTTCTTCGCGGGAGCTTGCACGGGGTGGTTTCCGAGGCATCCTACGAGGTCTTCCTAGCGTCTAGGAGCATCTAAGGTGAGCGTTTCATGTTTATTTGCGCATTTGAAAGTTTTGTGTGTTAACTTTGACTTTTGAGATTTATCCGTATATTGTTATTTAAAGCGTTTTGATGCTTCTAGAATGTTCCTTGTTGATTGTAGAACATGTATTTATAGCTTTTTAACATTTTTTGCGGTTAAATGTTGAGATTGTAATTTAAATTGATTAATGAATAGTAATTAGTGAATAGTAAATCCTTGGAACGATGAACTTGCCCCGTTATGCTGTCCGTTGATGTGAAAATGTGCTAGGTATGCTAGAATGCCTAAATGTGTGGTTTAATTGGAATGTGTAATGGAAAAACGGAGAAAAACGGCTTAGTGAAAGTCGGGGTCGTTTAGGTCGACTTTAGCGTTTTCTCATTTTGCGTGATGGCATTGTTTCGGGAGGCCATGGAAGCACTTTTGGTGCGATTATGACATTGGTTGGGTGATTGGTTGAGGTAGTTGTAGTTCAAACGAGCAAAGGGGGAAATCGGGGCTTTGCACGAATTCTAGGGTTAAGTAGGGTTTCAAAGTCTCTAGACGTGCCTTATAGTGACCTAGGAAGATTGGTGAAGTCGGTTTCCAAGACTCGTGGCTCGTTTGGAAGTAATGGCGTTTTGAAAGTTGGGGCATTTTTGGTGATTTTGTGTGTTACATGATTATATTGCTAATAGAATGCTTGTTAATGCTTATTATTGCTTGTTATGCTTTCTAATGCTTATTCCGCTTGTTAGAGTTGGTTGTTGATTGAAATGTCTATCCATTGTTAAGAATGCTTGATATCTTGTTTATCGCTCGTTTATCGCCTTGTATTGAGTCTTGCATTGCATAGTGTCTCGCGCGTGAGTGATGGGCCTCTCTGGGTAGCCTCAGGTTGCCAGTGTTGGTTGCTCTAGCTGTGAAACCCCACTTTCCTGCTTATCTCGTTTTACGTGTTATACCTCGTTTTGCGTGCATATGACCTGTTTATGTGCTATAGGACCTAGAAAGTTATAATTTTGATGTCAATACTCCTAATACGTGCTAAATGTGCATTCATGAAATTTTCATCAAAAACGGAGTCAGAAATTTTATCATCGATTTTCAGTGAATAGTATTTTCGAAACACGTCCGCTAAAATTTTGAAACTGGTCTTTTTAACCCTTCTAGACCTAGTCCACGGACTTTAATAGACCTGTGTTTGATGAAAACGGTTTTAAAATCGGCTTTAGAATTTATTAGGGTTTTTACACCGACTTTTGCGAAAATCGAGTTTTAAGCCGACTCGGGTGAAATTGTTGGATTGTAAAACTTCTTGTCACCTAAAAATAATCCACTTGAGATATCTTGGGGGTTGCATAATTATTTTTAACTTGGTGAGCAATAAAATGCAATTAAAGTCATTAAAAACACAAAAATACTAATTAAAACTAACTTTGACTTTGCATTTTTTTAATTGACCAAGCTTTTAAATACTTCTTGTCATCAACACACACTCACACAACACAAAACACACTCCACAAACACACACATTGCCGTGAGAAAGAAGGAGAAAAAGAAAGAGAAATTTCAAAGCTTTTCAATCCAATTTTTCAAAGAAAAACCTAGTTTTTGTCCGTGAAACTTCGCACCGACTTGGATTCTGCTTGTTGGGCACGCATAGCACGCATTCCTAGGCTTGTATTGCATCAAAGGTGAGAGAAAAATTCTAGATCTCAAAATGTCATTTTTATGTTTTTGCTCATAAATGAAGATTGAACCGTTAGAATTGTAATATAATGTTAGATTATTGCTCCTTGCATGCTAGGGATCGTTATATACTAATACTACGAATTTCTGTCGGATGTAGCATAATTTTTATTTTTCGGGTATTTAATTTTGATTAAAATGTTCAAAGTTGAATTAAATGAGTTGTGTTGATCGAAATCGATTGCCGTCGATTTCTAAATACTTGATAATTACGTGTTAGCGCTGTTGTAATGCTGAATTTTCGATTACATTGTTCGTGTGAAAATCCGGAAAATCCAGCAATGACATCCTAGGGTTTTAGGGTTATCGGGCATGATTTGGAAGTCTTATGGTGGATTTCCGAGAGGGCTAATGTAGTAGGTTGAATGGGTGAGTGATAGGAACTGATTTGGCAATGTTTGGATTAGTAGATTGTAAGTTATGAATTTTAGAAGTTTAGGTTGTCATTCTTTAATTTCTTGAACGATGCCTTTAGATGGTTGGGTAGTGTTCGAGTGATGAATGGTGAGTTGTTGATGAGTAATTTAGAGTTTAATTATGTATATTATGCATGTCCGGTTAGATGGCCTACTTTGTCATCTAACTACGTTGTTTGTTGTTTAATTTAATATTGATGTTATTGATTGATTATTATTGAGTTCGGGAATCGGGCACTTTCGTTGCTGATCTCCCAATTGATTGATTGATGATTGATTGATGATTGATGATTATGGAGTCTTGGTATGTGTGTGCCACCTCTCGGGCAGCGTCGGGCTATCGGGTTGATAACGGCATGACTGCCATAGGCTACCCCCAGCTCGCATGACGGAGGTGTCATGGAGGGAGGGGCTAGTGAGGTACCTCGGGTGCGTGAGTAATGGGGAGTTATAAGAAGAACGGTTGAGATCGTGATGGCGTTTGGAGCTACACCAAATAGAGTATCCTTTAATGAATGGTTATATAGTTATGTGATGATAATGTTATTATTGTTGTTGTGTGTTTACTTGCTCAAAGGACTAAATCCAAGGAGCGTAGTGAATACTGTCGAGATCTATCGGATCCTCACTGGGCTTATGTATATAAGCTCACTCTCTATTAATGCATGCTTACAGGTGTTGCAGAGCCGGATTACGGGTATGTGCCTCCTGAAGAGGAGAATGTGGAAAATGTGCTTTACGTGGACGAGTCATATGTTCCTGAGTCTTATCCATGATTTTATGTTGTTTAAATGTTTGTATATTAGCTTAATAGACTTTATATACCTTATGGTTCTTAATGTAATAGATATTGAAAAGATGATGATCCAAATGATGTTAACTTAGCGGTTTTTCTTTTGTTTATGGTTAAGTTGTAAATGTGTCTCAACTTATTTTTGAAATGTATGATAAGGTTGAGGTATTGTATGTTATGTTGGAACGGAGGCGTATAACGAGGATGGTTTATTGTATAATATGATTGTGTTGTATGTTGTTGTTTGAATTAAGGAGTTTGCTGGATGTATGATGTTTAATGAGGTTGGTTTGGAACCTCGGTGTCCTATTTACTGTCATTATACTGCCGAAATTCCGTTGCGTCCTGACTGATCATAGGAGGGGTCGTGTTGGGGCTTGACAGTTTAAGTGGTATCAGAGCGCATGATAGTTGTCAGCCGGGGTATTCTCGGAATGTGGGTAATGGTCTTAGCATGAAATATGTATGAAAGGAAAGAAAAATGAAATATGTATTGGTATGATTAATTGATTAAGTGATTATGTGATTTAAGTGCTTATGTGATTATGTGATCAATTTGCTTATGTGATTGAAACTTATGTGATCTATGTGTTTAATATGAGTTTGTTGTTTATGTGTTAAAAGTTGTATATAATCTGTTTATGTGCTATAACCTGTGCTAACTCTTTGATTAGTACGATGGCCGGTAGACCGAGGACTCGTGGTAGGCCCGATATTGTAGATGAGGTTCCTGGTAATGTGGCACATGGCAGTGATAGGGGTGATGTCGGGTTAGGGGCAGCAATGGATCGGATTGCAGATTTGATGGCTGGGCAGGCCCAGTTGTTAGCAGGTCAGGCTGTTCAGACTCAGGCGTTGCAGGCTCAGATACAGAATGTACAGGGAGGTAATCACGGTCGAGGTTCTATGAAGGAGTTTCTGGGGTACTATCCTCCTAGATTTCAGGGAGAGCCTGATGATAGGAAGGCCGAGTCATGGATTAGTAAGTTAGAGAAAATTTTTGATTCTCTCGGGTACACTGATGAGAGGAAGGTGACTTGTGCTGTCTATTTGCTTGATGATGAGGCCGAGGAATAGTGGCGCACTGTGAGAGCTAGTTGGTAGACCCGGGGTGTTCCGTATGTTTGGGATACCTTTCTGACTGCTTTTAGGGATAAGTATGTCCCGAGGGTTGCACGGGAGAGGAGAGAGGCTGAGTTCTTGTCTTTGGTACAGGGGTATTCTACTGTGGCTCAGTATGAGGCTACGTTCACTAGGTTGTCCCGGTATGCACCGGAGTTTGTAGCTGTGGAGGAGAGGAAGACCCGTAGATTTATGTTGGGATTGAGGCCCGAGATTCAGGATGCAATGGCTCTGAATTGCTATGATATCCTTACTGAGGCTTTTGATGCAGCTTCTAGGTTAGAGAAGAGAAAAGGGGATCAGATTGTCTCCAGTCAGCCTAGTAAGAGGCCGTATCAGCCACAGGGCCAGCATGTTATATATAGGCCTCCAGTACAGCAGGTTGTCTACAGGCCACCAGCCCAGCAGGGTTCTTATAGGCCACAGGGTCAGCAGAGTTACTATCGGCCTCAGTTTCAGCAGAGGCCATATCAGGTTCAGACTCAGTATAGGCCAGCGCAGTCTCAGGGTCAGTATAGGCCTAGTGTGGTGAGACCTCAGCAGCAGGCTGTATCAGCTGCTTCTTCAGCTTCTGGTTCTTCTAGGGGCAGTGTTAGTGCCACATCATCGCAGTGTAATTACTGCAAGCGCCCAGGGCATGTGGAGTCCGACTGCAGGGTAAAGGCAGGGACATGTTTGGGTTGTGGTAGCATCGATCATAGGGCGAAGGATTTCCCTAGGTATGCGAGGACTGAGGGTCGAGCAGCGACTCAGGGTTACCAGGGTAGGCCTACAGGCAGTGTACCACAGCAGCAGCGGGTTCAGGCTCGGGCTTACGCAGTTGATATGGAGGAGATGCCTGAGGAAACTGCAGTTGTGGAAGGTAACTTCCTTATACTTAATCAACTTGTTAAAGTGTTGATTGATTCTGGTGCTACGCATTCTTTCATTACTCCTGCTTGTGTGCAACGTGTTAAATTGCAACCTGAAAGATTGCCTTATGTGGTTGAGATTAGTACCTCTTTGACTGATAAGTATATTACTGGCTTAGTATGTAAGGATTGTATAATACATGTTAAGGGGCATAATTTTCCTTCGGACCTTATTTTATTTCCTATCCGGGGGTATGATGTTATTCTGCTTATGGATTGGCTTTCTAAGTATGATGCCCAGTTGAACTGTAGAACCAAGGTAGTACAGTTTCGTTTGCCAGATCAGCCAGTAGTAGAGGTAGTGGGTAACCAGGGTACTAAGATGAGTTTTGTTATCTCAGCAACTAAAGCCGTTAAGTTGGTGAGTAAGGGGTGTTCGGGTTATCTAGCTTATTTGATCAACAAGCCATCTGATAAGCTACAGCTAGAGGAAGTCCCTATTATCCGGGAATATCCTAATGTATTTCCCGAGGAGTTGCCAGGATTGCCGCCTGAGAGGGATATAGAGTTTGTGATTAATCTTGTTCCCGGTACTCAACCTATTTCTAAATCGGCATACCGGATGGCACCAGCTGAGTTGAAGGAGTTAAAGACTCAGTTATAGGAGTTATTGAAGAAAGGATTCATTCAGCAGAGTTCTTCACCTTGGGGAGCTCCTGTTTTATTTGTGAAGAAGAAGGATGGTACTTTGAGATTGTGTATTGATTACCGTGGTTTGAATCAGGTGACCATCAAGAATAAATATCCTTTGCCACTGATTGATGAGTTGTTTGATCAACTTCAGGGAGCCAAAGTCTATTCTAAATTTGATTTGAGGCAGGGGTATTATCAGCTTCGGATTCGCACGGAGGATGTTCCGAAGTCTGCCTTCAGGACTCGGTACGGGCATTATGAGTTTGTTGTTATGCCCTTTGGTTTGACTAATGCACCGGCAGCATTCATGGATTTGATGCATCGAGTCTTTCAGCCGTACTCGGATCAGTTCGTGGTGATTTTTATTGATGATATCTTGGTCTATTCTAAATCTGAATCGGAGCACGAGCAACATCTACGGTTTGTATTGGAGAAGTTGCAGGAGCATCAGTTGTTTGCCAAGTTCAGCAAATGTGAATTTTGGCTGCAACGGATTTCTTTTCTTGGCCATGTTATTACACAGAGCGGTATTTCCGTAGATCCCACTAAGATTGAATCGGTGATGTCTTGGAAGCGGCCAGAGAGTGTTACTGATGTCCGTAGTTTTCTTTGCTTGGCGGGTTATTACCGTAGGTTTGTCAAGGACTTCTCAAAGATTGCGGGGCCACTATCTAAGTTGACTCAGAAACGGACTATCTTTAATTGGGACGAGAAGTGTGAGAGTGGATTTCAGGAGTTGAAAAAGAGGTTAACTACCGCTCCAGTACTTGCTCTACCAGAGGGGACCGATAATATGGTCATTTACAGCGATGCATCTAAGGAGGGCTTGGGATGTGTTCTTATGCAGGATGGCCGAGTTATTGATTATGCTTCTCGAAAGTTGAAGCCTTATGAAGAAAATTATCCGACTCATGATCTTGAGTTGGCAGCAGTTGTCTTTGCACTCAAGAAGTGGCGTCATTATCTGTGGGGAAGTAAGTTTGAAATTTTCATTGATCATAAGAGTCTTAAGTACTTATTCTCACAGAAGGAGTTGAATATGCGCCAACGGAGGTGGATGGAGCTTCTTGGAGATTATAATTGTTCTATCAATTATCTGCCTGGAAAGGCAAATGTTGTGGCAGATGCTCTCAGCCGGAAGGCTAGTATTTCTTGTTTGGCTGTCAAGAAGTGGGAGGTTCTTGAGGAGTTTAGTTATTGGAGACCAGAGTTGACTCAGGTTGGGGTGATGTGTTCACATCTCCGTATTCAGCCTTTATTATTGTCTCAGATCAGGGAAGCTCAGCAACTTGATGTTAAACTTCAGAAGATCAAGGATCAGATCACGGGTGATCAGTCTGACTTCAAACTGCATGAGGACGTTATTCTTCAGTTTCGGAACAGGGTTTGTGTTCCTGATGAGCCGAGCTTGAGGCGAGGTATTCTGGAGGAAGCTCATAATTCTAAATATACTATTCATCCCGGTGGAACCAAGATGTATCGGGATTTGAAGCAACATTTCTGGTGGAACAACATGAAGAGGGAGGTTGCTCAGTTTGTATCTAGATGTTTGACTTGTCAGAGAGTGAAAACCGAGCATCAACGACCAGCAGGTTTGCTTCAGCCGTTGGCTATACCAGAGTGGAAATGGGAGCATATTACGATGGACTTCGTCACTGGTTTGCCTAGATCACCGAGGGGTAATGATGCAGTTTGGGTTGTCGTGGATCGTTTGACGAAGACAGCTCATTTTATTGCCATGAAGATGGGAGATGAGGTTACAAAGCTGACGGACCTCTATCTGGATCAGATTGTTAGACTTCACGGTATTCCATCTAGTATTGTCTCTGATCGAGATCCTCGATTTACTTCTCGTTTGTGGGAGAAACTTCAGGAGACTTTGGGTACTCAGTTGAACTTCAGTACAGCGTATCATCCACAGACCGACGGTCAGTCTGAGCGGACTATTCAGATTCTGGAAGATATGCTTAGGGCTTGTGTTCTGGACTTCGGAAAGAACTGGGAGAAACATCTACCACTTGCCGAGTTTGCCTATAACAATAGTTATCAAGCTACTATTGGGATGGCACCTTTCGCAGCTCTTTACGGTCGTAAGTGCCGTTCACCTTTATATTGGGACGAGGTAGGAGAGATGAAGACTGTTGATCCGACTATTATGCCAGAACTTCTTGAGAAGATTGAGAATGTTCAGTTGATCAGGCAGAGAATGCTCACGGCGCAGAGTAGATTCAAGAGTTATGCTGATAAGCGTCGTCGAGACTTAGAGTTTGCAGTCGGAGATCGGGTTTTCTTGAGATTGTCTCCTCGAAAGGGGTTTGCTCGTTATGGTAAAGGTGGAAAGCTGAGTCCGAGATTTGTTGGGCCGTTTGAGATTACTGGCAGGGTTGGTAAGTTGGCATATCGTTTGGCTTTACCGGAGAACTTCTCTAATGTCCACGATGTATTTCACGTGTCTAATTTGCGGAAATATAATCCGGATCCTTCTCATATTCTTGAGCCAGAGCAGTTACAGCTTCGTGAGAATTTGACTTATGACGAGCGTCCGATTTGCATTCTAGATCAGATGGACCGAGAGTTGAGGTGGAAGAGGATTTCGATGGTTAAGGTGTTGTGGAAGCATCATGGCATTGAGGAAGCTACGTGGGAGAGACGAGATCAGATGCAGCAGCAATACCCAGATCTATTCTGTACATCAAGTAAGAATTTCGAGGACGAAATTTCTATAAGGGGGGAGAATGTGAAACCCCACTTTCCTGCTTATCTCGTTTTACGTGCTATACCTCGTTTTGCGTGCATATGATTTGTTTATGTGCTATAGGACCTAGAAAGTTATAATTTTGATGTCAATACTCCTAATACGTGCTAAATGTCCATTCATGAAATTTTTATCAAAAATGGAGTCAGAAATTTTATCGTCGATTTTTAGTGAATAGTATTTTCAAAACACGTCCGCTAAAATTTTGAAACTGGTCTTTTTAACCCTTCTAGACCTAGTCCACGGACTTTAATAGACCTGTGTTTGATGAAAACGGTTTTAAAATCGGCTTTAGAATTTATTAGGGTTTTTACACCGACTTTTGCAAAAATCGAGTTTTAAGCCGACTCGGGTGAAATTGTTGGATTGTAAAACTTCTTGTCACCTAAAAATAATCCACTTGAGATATTTTGGGGGTTGCATAATTATTTTTAACTTGGTGAGCAATAAAATGCAATTAAAGTCATTAAAAACACAAAAATACTAATTAAAACTAACTTTGACTTTGCATTTTTTTAATTGACCAAGCTTTTAAATACTTCTTGTCATCAACACACACTCACACAACACAAAACACACTCCACAAACACACACATTGCCGTGAGAAAGAAGGAGAAAAAGAAAGAGAAATTTCAAAGCTTTTCAATCCAATTTTTCAAAGAAAAACCTAGTTTTTGTCCGTGAAACTTCGCACCGACTTGGATTCTGCTTGTTGGGCACGCATAGCATGCATTCCTAGGCTTGTATTGCATCAAAGGTGAGAGAAAAATTCTAGATCTCAAAATGTCATTTTTATGTTTTTGCTCATAAATAAAGATTGAACCGTTAGAATTGTAATATGATGTTAGATTATTGCTCCTTGCATGCTAGGGATCGTTATATACTAATACTACGAATTTCTGTCGGATGTAGCATAATTTTTATTTTTCGGGTATTTAATTTTGATTAAAATGTTCAAAGTTGAATTAAATGAGTTGTGTTCATCGAAATCGATTGCCGTCGATTTCTAAATACTTGATAATTACGTGATAGCGCTGTTGTAATGCCGAATTTTCGATTACATTGTTCGTGTGAAAATCTGGAAAATCCAGCCATGACATCCTAGGGTTTTAGGGTTATCGGGCATGATTTGGAAGTGTTATGGTGGATTTCCGAGAGGGCTAATGTAGTAGGTTGAATGGGTGAGTGATAGGAACTGATTTGGCAATGTTTGGATTAGTAGATTGTAAGTTATGAATTTTAGAAGTTTAGGTTGTCATTCTTTAATTTCTTGAACGATGCCTTTAGATGGTTGGGTAGTGTTCGAGTGATGAATGGTGAGTTGTTGATGAGTAATTTAGAGTTTAATTATGTATATTATGCATGTCTGGTTAGATGGCCTACTTTGTCATCTAACTACGTTGTTTGTTGTTTAATTTAATATTGATGTTATTGATTGATTATTATTGAGTTCGGGAATCGGGCACTTTCGTTGCTGATCTCCCAATTGATTGATGATTGATGATTATGGAGTCTTGGTATGTGTGTGCCACCTCTCGGGCAGCGTCGGGCTGTCGGGTTGATAACGGCATGACTGCCATAGGCTACCCCCAGCTCGCATGACGGAGGTGTCATGGAGGGAGGGGCTAGTGAGGTACCTCGGGTGCATGAGTAATGGGGAGTTATAAGAAGAACGGTTGAGATCGTGATGGCGTTTGGAGCTACACCAAATAGAGTATCCTTTAATGAATGGTTATATAGTTATGTGATGATAATGTTATTATTGTTGTTGTGTGTTTACTTGCTCAAAGGACTAAATCCAAGGAGCGTAGTGAATACTGTCGAGATCTATCGGATCCTCACTGGGCTTATGTATATAAGCTCACTCTCTATTAATGCATGCTTACAGGTGTTGCAGAGCCGGATTACGGGTATGTGCCTCCTGAAAAGGAGAATGTGGAAAATGTGCTTTACGTGGACGAGTCATATGTTCCTGAGTCTTATCCATGATTTTATGTTGTTTAAATGTTTGTATATTAGCTTAATAGACTTTATATACCTTATGGTTCTTAATGTAATAGATATTGAAAAGATGATGATCCAAATGATGTTAACTTAGCGGTTTTTCTTTTGTTTATGGTTAAGTTGTAAATGTGTCTCAACTTATTTTTGAAATGTATGGTAAGGTTGAGGTATTGTATGTTATGTTGGAACGGAGGCGTATAACGAGGATGGTTTATTGTATAATATGATTGTGTTGTATGTTGTTGTTTGAATTAAGGAGTTTGCTGGATGTATGATGTTTAATGAGGTTGGTTTGGAACCTCGGTGTCCTATTTACTGTTGTTATACTGCCGAAATTCCGTTGCGTCCTGACTGATAATAGGAGGGGTCGTGTTGGGGCGTGACACTAGCTCCGCTGCTATTCCCTTTTCTCGCTTGGGTTGCCTCCCAGGGAGTTTTGGGTCGTAGAATTGATGGATACTTCCGGGGTATTCCAAACTGGTGTTATAAGGTGGTTTGGGCCGGCGCGTCATCGTTAATGTCATCGGAGTCGTGATCGGTACATTACTTGCTCGAGTGAACCATAGCCTTCAAAGTGTGGTATAGCTTTGATTGGTTGTGTTAATGCTTTTCTTAATTGTTTATAGTATTGTTGTATATATTGAAAGCCTTTTATTGATTGTATTGCTTAACTGTACCTATCTGCATTGCACGATCTTCTTTCTCTCCAACTCGATATCTGTCTCGCCCTCACTGAGTATACGTGTTGTGTATACTCACTCCTCACTACCACATTTCAGGAAATGCCTTGTTAGCTGAAAAGTTCGTGGATATGTGTTAGTTCGTGCCTGAAGAGTTGTCTTGCGTGCTTTGTGGCTTGAGCTGTCAAAGATGTAAAGATATATGCTTCCATATGTTGTATGAATTTATTGTTAAAAGAAATGTAAATTTAAATCTAGCTTAGTGGTTGAGGTGGTTTGTTAAGTTAGATTATGTATTTAGTTAATGTAGCTTATCTTCAATGTATGTTTATAATGACAAAGGAAAAAAATAGAAAAGTTGATAGTCTAGCTTATACAATAGGATGGTGAAGTTTAATTGCTAAGCATGAATGTATATATACTTGTGATTTGCATGTTGTGAACCAAGGTTCGGATGGCCTTGGGGTGGTTGAATCTTTGGCCATGGTATTGGTCCACTTATGTGCAGTCGCAGGTTTGTTGCTTTTGCCTAGAAACAGGGGAGACTCCGTCCGTCTTTCCCTAAAAATTTTGCCCGGGTTTGGTTTGGGTTGAGATTAGATCGATTGATAGATCTCCCGGTCTCGAGAGGGATCGGGGTGTTACACATATACTACATAAATCCTTCATTTACCGATACTCCGAACTCCCTAAATAGTTATTGCACGAATACATTCTTACCCAACATCCCTTGACTAATTGCTCAAGTAGATTAGTAGTCACCAAGATTCATAAATTCGAGTTTTAGGGTTCATACATCTAATTAGTGCAATCAACACCCAACTACAAGCAAGATGTACTAGCATTTCATTAAATCCCAAGGATAACATCTAAAATATCTTAATATAATCTAAACCTTATAATCCAAAGGTACACCAATAAGTAACCATTAAAGATAGAATAACTCCCAATGTATGTCAACATTAATAGATATTATAAGTACTCTAAGATTGTGACTTACAATCTACATATTGCCAAAGTCATTCTTGTAATCTTTTCCAGTAATTGAAATAAGTAACTCGGCATATCAAATTATATGCTTCCTACGTCACATGAGAATGCCACATTATTTATTCCTTTAGTTGGTCCTAATATCACCATCCACTTCTACTAAGTCGAACTACTTAAATGCACCTTTACACATTTATAATTCATCTCCAATATTGCTCAAGTCATTAAATCAACTTACATAGTCTATCCAATATCTAACATCGAGCTCACACTCAACCTCTATGAAAGACTTAGTCCTTTGCAAAACTAGGTATTTATCTTAAGCATCACATTTACCTAATCCTATTGTGTAATACCCGAGCCCGGAATGTGAAATTTTCTTGTTTATTATTTTGAAAATTATATTTTCTTAGATTCTTTGAGATTTAATTGTTACTTCTTTGTTGTTGCAACGTGCATTGCATATCGAGACCGATAGTTAGAGAGCGGTTCCTAGTCCTCAACAAATAGTGAAAACTAGTGTTTGGTGTCTTAAATTTTATATTTTAATTGTTGTTGGCTAGAATTAATTTAGTGATAGTTATTTTAGCTTTAAAATGCACAAAATAAGGCAATTTGACCAATTTTTAAGTAGTTGACCAAGGGTTTGACCTATTGACCAACTTGTCATCTTTTAATAAGCAAAATAACAAAGAAAAATAAAACTAAAAGCTGAAAACAGAATAGTGAGCAGTCCGAGAGTTTGAAGAGAAAAAAAAATCATTTCAACTTCAAATCGTTCAATCTTCGCGTGAGCTCGTGCGGGGTAGTTTCCAAGGCAACCAGCATTGTTTTCATAGCGACTAGGAGTGCCTAAGGTGAGGGAAGCACGTTATTTGCGCATTTAAATGTTATGTATGTCAACTTTTTGATTTTTGGAATTTATCCGTAGATTGTTGTTTTAATCGATTTAGTGCTTAAAGATTGTTCCTTGCCAATTGTAGAACATGTATTTATAGCTTTTTAACATTTTCTGCGGTTGAATGTTGAGATTGTAATTTAAAATTTCAATTGAATAGTAATATATGAATAGTAAACCCTTGAAATGATGAAGTTGCACTGTTATGCTTTCTGTTGATGTAAAAATGTGCTAGGTATGCTAGAATGCCTAAATGCATGGTTTGTTTAGGTTGCGTAATGGAAAAAATAAGAAATATGCCTTGGTGAAAGTCGGGGTCGTTTAGGTCGAGTTTGGCATTTTTTCGTTTTGCGTGTTGGCATTGTTTCGGGAGGCCATGGAAGTACTTTTGGTACGATTATGGTGTTGGTTGGGTGTTTGATTGGTATAGTTGTAGTTCAAACGAGCAAAGGGAGAAATCGGGGCTTTGCGTGAATTCTAGGGTAAAGTAGGGTATTGGTGTCTTTAGACGTGCCTTATGGTGACCTAGGATGATTGGTGAAGTCGGTTTCTAGAACTCGTGGCTCGTTTGGAAATGGTAGCGTTTTGATAGTTGGGGTCGATTTGTGATTTTACTTGTTTTCTTGATATTATGCCTATAGAATGTTTAAAATAGCCTGATATGCTTGTTAGAGTTGATTTGGTTGGAATGTTTATCAATTGTTGCTATTGCGTGCGAGAGTAACCTACTTTGTTATTCTCCCACGTGTGGCTTTATTGCTCGATTGTTGCATTGTATATTGTATTGCATTCATAGAGACAGGAAGTTGTGATGGGCCTCTCTGGGTAGCCTCGGGTTGCCAGTGTTGGTTGCTCTAGCTCCGTGTCCTATTCCCTCTTCTCGCTTGGGTTGCCTCCTAGGGAGATTTGGGTCGTAGATTGATGGATACTTCCGGGGTATTCGAAACTGAAGTTATAAGGTGGATTGGGCTGGCGCGTCGTCGTCGAATTCGTGATTGAAAGTTGCTCGTGGAAAGTGAACCGTATCATTTGAATGAGTGTTTATAGTTTTAATGCTTGCCTTGCTTTATTGATGGCTTTGTTTGTGTCTCAAAATGATATCTGTATGAATTGCTTGACTAATTACATTGCATACTCCTCTCATCTCCGTCCTTGAGACCAATTGCCCTCGCTGAGCAATAGTTTTTGCTCATTCCTTTCTATACCATATTTTTTACAGGAGTAGTTGAAGCTGATCCTCTTGAGGTAATTGAGGAGGAGGAGCAAGTGGAGGTGTTTCCTTGATAGCACTTCTTTGCTTAGCTGGTGGTTGGTTGCCAGACTTTTGTGCGAGCCTTGCTTGATATGTATATTGCTTGGATGATGCTTTATTTTGAGGCTTGTAGCGTTGTATGTAGTTCTATTTTGAGACCTTTATGGTCTTTTATTGTAAAGGTTTAAAGATTGTAAAGTTGTAAAGCTATACTCTTATGACTAGTAAAAAATTGCATACTAATGGTTAAATGTTTAGTGGCATAAATACTTGTGTAGTATGCATGGCATTTTGGTTTGGGAAGTTGGTTAATAAGAGGATGTATGTTTTGAAAGAAAGTCGGCTTGTTTTAATTGTTTTTATGGCTTTCGTAAGTACTATGTTGATTTTAGGGTTTTCGGATCGTCCGCGGTACAAAGGAGACTCCGTCCGTGTGTCGGGTCCGGGCTTGGCCTTTTGCGGGGTCGGGTCGGGGCGTGACATCTTTAGGTGGTATCAAAGCATAATAGTCTTGCATGAGCCGGGATATGTTTCTCGGTCTGTGGGGTAAAGGTCTAAAATGCTAGAGTGTTATTGTATGATTGTTAAGTGGAAAGAAAGTGTTATAGCATGACTTTGTGAACTTAGAGTGCTTATGTGTTTAAAGTGAATTAGTTTGGCATGTCAAACTTGTGTTATGTGAGTTGCGTGTTAGAATGCTTGATCGTTATTGACTTGAGTGTAATCTAATCTTATGTGCTATATTTCTATCTATAAACTGCTTTTAAATGTTTCCAGCTATTGTGAGTTGTTACTATGCCGCCACGTCGTGGTACTCAAGGTCTAGGGGAGATGAAGAGGCAGCAGAACAGGGTCAGCAACCGTTGCCTGAATAGTTTATGGCTACTATGACCACTGCAGTTTATCGGATTACCCTGGTACTGCATGAGCAGAGGCAGGACAGGAATAATAATCCCCAGGGAAATGAAGCTAATCCTGGTGGACAGGGGTATAGGGCTGAGAATAATCAGTTAGAGAAATTCCTGAGGCACGAGCCGGGTAAGTTCTTTGGAGAGCCGGATGATGAGGCAGCCGAGAGATGGATTAACCGTGTTGAGAAAATTTTCGCTGCTTTGAGGTATACTGATGAGGCAAGAATAGATTGTACGGCATTCTTGTTAGAGGGCGATGCCGAACAGTGGTAGAACACTGTCAGGCGGAGGTAGGACAGTGAGGATGTACCACATTTGTAAGTTAGTTTCGGGACAAGTATATTCCCGAGATGGCTATGGAAAGGCGGGAAGATGAGTTTGTGGCCCTGAAGCAGGGAAACATGACTGTTGCACAGTATGAGGCTAGGTTTGTCAGCCTGTCGAGGTATATGCCCGAGCTGGTACGGCCAGCTAGGAGGATGATTCATAGGTTTGTTCGTGGGCAGAGGATGGATATACAGCTACATTTGACTCGGCAGACCTACACTACTTTTCCCGAGGCTTTCCAAGCAGCCGCAAAGTTTGAGAAACGGAAGGCTGAGATGATAGCTGAGAGCAGTCAGCCGAGTAAGAAACAGTATTTGGGCTAGAGCAGCCAGAGTCAGCCGAGGCTGTATCAGACTTCTGTATAGGTTCCTCAGCAACGTCCGTATCAGCCACAGTATCAGATTCAGGCTAGGCCAACTGTGACTAGACCTCAGCAGGGAGGTACAGTTCCTACCACCGCCAGAGCACCAGCACCTACAGGAAACATTGTTGTAAGGCAAAATCAGCAGTGTAACTTTTGTAATCGATCGGTGCACGTTGAGGCTAATTTCTGGAGGAAGAGTGGTAAATGCGCTGGTTGTGGGAGTGATGACCATAGGGTGAGAGATTGCCCTATGTATAAGAATGTTCAGTGTTGTACTGGAGGCCAAGGTGTGCAGAATAGGGCTGCAGGTGCAGGTCCAGCACAGAGGGTTCAGGCTAGGGTCTTTGCACTGGATGCGGAGGAGCTACCCAATACTACAACTATAGTGGAAGGTACCTTTCTTCTCAATACTCAGCCAGTTAAAGTTTTGATTGATCCCGGAGCTACACATTCATTTATAACTCCTGCATTTGCACGATCTGTGAATGTTTGCATTGATAAACTGCCGCATGAAGTTGAAGTTAGTACGCCTTTGGGTGCAAAATTTGTTACTGAGTCTATTTGCAAATCTTGTGATATATGCATTGAGAACCGTAAATTTCCTGCTGATTTAATTATATGCCCTTCCGTGACTTTGAAATCATTTTGGGAATGGACTGGTTGGGGAAATACTATGCTCAGTTGGATTGTAGAACAAAGATTGTTTATCTTCAGATTCCTGATCTACCGGTACTGGAGATTGTTGGGAACTGCAGGGCTGCCCAAATTCCTCTCTTATCATCGATCAAGACTTCTAAGTTGTTGAATAAGGGTTGTGAAGCTTACTTAGCTTATTTGATCAATCAGCCTACTGATAAGTTGAATTTGAATGAGGTTCCGATTGTTAGAGACTTCCCTGGTGTATTTCCCGAGGAATTACCAGGTTTACCACCGGATATGGAGATTGAATTTGTGATTGACCTTATGCCAGGCACTGCGCCAATTTCTAGAAGTCCTTATAGAATGGCATCGGCTGAACTTCAGGAATTAAAAATTCAGCTTCAGAACTTGCTTGAGAAAGGGTTTATACAACCTAGTTCTTCATCGTGGGGTGCGCCTGTGTTGTTTGTGAGGAAGAAAGACGGCACAATACGGTTATGTATTCATTATAGGGGACTTAATCAAGTCACGATTAAGAACAAATACCCCTTGCCGTTGATTGAAGAATTGTTTGACCAGTTGCAGGGTGCGAGTGTTTACTCTAAATTTGACTTGAGGCAGGGTTACTATCAACTCAGAATTCAGAGTGACGATATACCTAAGACGGCATTCAGAACTAGATATGGCCATTATGAATTTGTTGTGTTACCGTTTGGTTTGACGAATGCACCAGCCGCATTCATGGACTTAATGCAGAGGGTTTTCGACCTTATCTTGATCAATTTGTCGTAATCTTTATTGACGACATTTTAGTGTACTCGAAGAACGAGGCTGAACATGAACAACATTTGAAGATTGTTCTCCAGACTTTGCAAGAAAACAAGCTTTTTGCAAAATTCAACAAGTGTGAATTCTGGTTGAATCAAATATCTTTTCTAGGCCATATCATTTCAGATCAAGGAATTTCAGTAGATCTAGCTAAGATTGAAGTTGTTTCGTCTTGGAAGAGACCTGAAATAGTGTTAGAGATTCGGAGTTTTCTTGGGTTGGCAGGTTACTATCGGAGGTTTGTTAAAGACTTTTCCAAAATTTCTGGACCTTTAAGCCTGTTGACTTCAAAGAAAGTTACTTATAATTGGGATGCTAAATGTGAATCCAGTTTCCAAGAACTGAAGAAGAGACTAACTACAGCTCCTATACTAGCTTTACCTGAGGGAACAGAAAACTTTATTGTCTACAGTGATGTATCTAAAGAAGGTTTGGGTTGTGTTTTAATGCAGAATGGTAAGGTGATTGCCTATGCTTCTAGGAAGTTGAAACCATATGAAGTGAATTACCCTACACATGATCTGGAGTTAGTTGCAGTTGTGTTTGATTTAAAGAAGTGGCGTCATTACTTGTGGGGTAGCAGATTTGAAATTTTTACTGACCACAAGAGTCTCAAATATTTGTTTTCACAGAAGGATCTGAATATGAGGCAGCGGAGATGGCTAGAGCTATTAAGTGGTTATAACTGTTCTATAAACTACGTGCCAGGTAAGGCAAATGTTGTTGCTGATGCTTTAAGCCGAAAGGCTACTGTTGCAAGCTTAATTATCAAGGATTGGGAGACTTTGGAAGAAATTTGTTCATGGAAGCCAGAAGCTACTGAGGTAGGGATTCGATTTGCTAGCTTGCAGATTCAGTCGGGATTGCTAGCATAGATCAGAGAGGCTCAGAAGACTGATCCTCACATCTTGAAAATCCAAGAAAAAGAAAAAGGGGGAGAGTCGGAGTTTAAACTACATGCAGATGGTATCTTTAGATTCAGGGACAGGGTGTGTGTTCCTAGTGATCCGACTTTGAAGAATGAGATTCTGTCCGAGGCATATAATTCGAGGTATACGATTCACTCGGGCAGTACTAAAATGTATAGAGATTTGAAACAACACTTCTGGTGGAACAATATGAAGAGGGAGATTACTGGGCATGTATCCAGATGTTTGACTTGTCAGAGGTTCAAAGTTGAGCATCAGAGGTCAGCCGGGCTTCTACAACCGTTGTCGATTCCGCAATGGAAGTTGGTGCATATAACAATGGACCTTGTGACCGATCTTCCTAGATCTCCGAGAGGATGTGATTCTGTTTGGGTTGTTGTGGACCGCTTGACTAAAGTTACACATTTTATTCCCGTGAACAAACATGATAGCCTTGATAAACTAGCTGAACTTTATGTTGCTAATATTGTGAGACTGCATGGTATGCTACAGAGTATAGTGTCAGATAGAGATCCTAGATTTAGATCTCGTTTTTGGCAAAAGCTGCAAGAGGCCATGGGAACTACGTTGAGTTCAATATTGCATACCATCCACAAACTGATGGCCAGTCTGAGAGAACTATCAGGATCTTGGAAGACATGCTTCGGGCATGTGTGTTAGAATTTGGGAAGAATTGGGAGAAGTTTTTGCCTTTAGTGGAGTTCGCCTACAATAATAGTTATCAATCTACTATAGGTATGGCTCCCTACGAGGCATTGTACGGTCGTAAATACAGATCCCTATTGTATTGGGAAGAGGTTGGAGAGATGAGAATAGTTGATCCGACTGTGTTACCTGAGATGATTAAGATGGTAGATAATGTTCACCTTATTCGCCAGCGTATGCTTACAGCTCAGAGTCGTCAGAAGAGTTATGCGGATAAGCGCCGTCGGGATCTTGAGTTTGATTTGGGAGATTGGGTATTTCTTAAGATTTCTCCTCGAAAGGGATTGATTCGGCATGGTAAGAGCGGGAAACTTAGTCCCAGGTATGTGGGTCCGTATGAGATCACTGAAAAGGTAGGTCCTTTAGCTTACCGGTTAGCTTCACCTCCGAGTTTGTCGAGACTACACGATATTTTTCACGTGTCAATGTTAAAGAAGTACCATCCAGATCCTTCACATGTACTTGAACCAGAGCCTTTGCAGATTGAAGAAAAGTTGTCTTATGAAGAGAAACCGATTCGAATTATGGATCGGAAAATTTAGGAGCTTCGCAGAAAGACTATTCCGTTAGTAAAGGTTCTGTGGAATCGTCATGGGTTTGAGGAAGCGACTTGGGAAAGAGAGGACCAAGTTCGGAATCAGTATCCGGAGTTGTGTGTTGACCAGGTAAGAATTGCGTGGGCGCAATTGTTTTAAGGGGGAGATGCTGTAATACCTTAGCCCGGAATGTGAAATTTTCTTGTTTATTATTTTGAAAATTATATTTTCTTAGATTCTTTGAGATTTAATTGTTACTTCTGTGTTGTCGCAACGTGCATTGCATATTGAGAGCGATAGTTAGAGAGCGGTTCCTAGTCCTCAACAAATAGTGAAAACTAGTGTTTGGTGTCTTAAATTTTATATTTTAATTGTTGTTGGCTAGAATTAATTTAGTGATAGTTATTTTAGCTTTAAAATGCACAAAATAAGGCAATTTGACCAATTTTTAAGTAGTTGACCAAGGGTTTGACCTATTAACCAACTTGTCATCTTTTAATAAGCAAAATAACAAAGAAAAATAAAACTAAAAGCTGAAAATAGAATAGTGAGCAGGCCGAGAGTTTGAAGAGAAAAAAAAAACAATTTCAACTTCCAATCGTTCAATCTTCGCGTGAGCTCGTGCGGGGTGGTTTCCAAGGCAACCAGCATTGTTTTTCTAGCGACTAGGAGTGCCTAAGGTGAGGGAAGCACGTTATTTGCGCATTTAAATGTTATGTATGTCAACTTTTTGATTTTTGGAATTTATCCGTAGATTGTTATTTTAATCGATTTAGTGCTTAAAGATTGTTCCTTGCCAATTGTAGAACATGTATTTATAGCTGTTTAACATTTTCTGCGGTTGAATGTTGAGATTGTAATTTAAAATTTCAATCGAATAGTAATATGTGAATAGTAAATCCTTGAAACGATGAAGTTGCGCTGTTATGCTTTCTGTTGATGTAAAAATGTGCTAGGTATGCTAGAATGCGTAAATGCATGGTTTGTTTAGGTTACGTAATGGAAAAAATGAGAAATATGCTTGGTGAAAGTCAGGGTCGTTTAGGTCGAGTTTGGTGTTTTCTCGTTTTGCATGTTGGCATTGTTTCGGGAGGCCATGGAAGCACTTTTGGTGCGATTATGGTGTTGGTTGGGTGTTTGGTTGGTATAGTTGTAGTTCAAACGAGCAAAGTGAAAAATCGGGGCTTTGCGTGAATTCTAGGGTAAAGTAGGGTTTCGTGGTCTTTAGACGTGCCTTATGGTGACCTAGGAGGATTAGTGAAGTCAGTTTCTAGAACTCGTGGCTCGTTTGGAAATGGTAGCGTTTTGATAGTTGGGGTCGATTTGTGATTTTACTTGTTTTATTGATATTATGCCTATAAAATGTTTAAAATAGCTTGATATGCTTGTTAGAGTTGATTGGGTTGGAATGTTTATCAATTGTTGCTATTGCGTGTGAGAGTAACCTACTTTGTTATTCTCCCACGTGTGGCTTTATTGCTCGATTGTTGCATTGTATATTGTATTGCATTCATAGAGTCAGGGCGGTGTGATGGGCCTCTCTGGGTAGCCTCAGGTTGCCAGTGTTGGTTGCTCTAGCTCCGTGTCCTATTCCCTCTTCTCGCTTGGGTTGCCTCCCAGGGAGATTTGGGTCGTAGATTGATGGATACTTCTGGGGTATTCGAAACTGAAGTTATAAGGTGGATTGGGCCGACGCGTCGTCATCGAATTCGTGATTGAAAGTTGCTCGTGGAAAGTGAACCGTATCCTTTGAATGAGTGTTTATAGTTTTAATGCTTGTCTTGCTTTATTTATGGCATTGTTTGTGTCTCTATATGATATCTGTATGAATTACTTGACTAATTGCATTGCATACTCCTCTCATCTCCATCCTTGAGACCAATTGCCCTCGCTGAGCAATAGTTTTTGCTCATTCTTTTCTATACCATATTTTTTACAGGAGTAGTTGAAGCTGATCCTCTTGAGGTAATTGAGAAGGAGGAGCAAGTGGAGGTGTTTCCTTGATAGCACTTCTTTGCTTAGCTGGTGGTTGGTTGCCAGACTTTTGTGCGAGCCTTGCTTGATATGTATATTGCCTGGATGACGCTTTATTTTGAGGCTTGTAGTCTTGTATTTAGTTCTATTTTGAGGCCTTTATGGTCTTTTATTGTAAAGGTTTAAGGATTGTAAAGTTGTAAAGCTATACTCTTATGACTAGTAAAGAATTGCATACTAATGGTTAAATGTTTAGTGGCATAAATACTTGTGTAGTATGCATGGCATTTTGGTTTGGGAAGTTGGTTAATAAGATGATGTATGTTTTGAAAGAAAGTCGGCTTGTTTTAATTGTTTTTATGGCTTTCGTAAGTACTATGTTGATTTTAGGGTTTTCGGATCATCCGCGGTACAGAGGAAACTCCGTCCGTGTGTCGGGTCCGGGCTTGGCCTTTTGCGGGGTCTGGTCGGGGCGTGACATATTTAGGTGGTATTAGAGCATGATAGTCTTGCATGAGCCGAGATATGTTTCTCGGTCTGTGGGGTAAAGGTCTAAAATGCTAGAGTGTTATTGTATGATTGTTAAGTGGAAAGAAAGTGTTATAGCATGACTTTGTGAAATTAGAGTACTTATGTGTTTAAAGTGAATTAGTTTGGCATGTCAAACTTGTGTTATGTGAGTTGCGTGTTAGAATGTTCGATCATTATTGACTTGAGTGTTATCTAATCTTATGTTCTATATTTCTGTCTATAAACTGCTTTTAAATGTTGCCAGCTATTGTGAGTTGCTACTATGCCGCCACGTCGTGGTACTCAAGGTCTAGAGGAGATGAAGAGGCAGCAGAACAGGGTCAGCAACCGTTGCCTGAACAGTTTATGGCTTCTATGACCACTGCAGTTGATCGGATTACCCAGGTACTGCATGAGCAGACGCAAGACAGGAATAATAATCCCCAGGGAAATGAAGCTAATCTTGGTGGACAGGGGTATAGGGCTGAGAATAATCAGTTAGAGAAATTCCTAAGGCACGAGCCGGGTAAGTTCTTTGGAGAGCTGGATGATAAGGCAGCCGGGAGATGGATTAACCGTGTTGAGAAAATTTTCGCTGCATTGAGGTGCACTGATGAGGCAAGAATAGATTGTGCGGCATTCTTGTTAGAGGGCGACGCCGAATAGTGGTGGAACACTGTCAGGAGGAGGTGGGACTGTGAGGATGTACCACATTTGTGGGATGATTTTGTAAGTGAGTTTTGGGACAAGTATATTCTCGAGATGGCTATGGAAAGGCGGGAAGATGAGTTTGTGGCCCTGAAGCAGGGAAACATGACTGTTGCACAGTATGAGGTTAGGTTTGTCAGCCTGTCGAGGTATATGCCCGAGCTGGTACGGCAAGCTAGGAGGATGATTCATAGGTTTGTTCGTGGGCTGAGGATGGATATACAGCTACATTTGACTGGGCAGACCTACATTAATTTTCCCGAGGCTTTCCAAGCAGCCTCGAAGTTTGAGAAATGGAAGGCTGAAATGATAGCTGAGAGTAGTCAGCCAAGTAAGAAACAATATTTGGGCCAGAGCAGCCAGAGTCAGCCGAGGCAGTATCAGACTTCTGCACAGGTTCCTCAGCAATGTCCGTATCAGCCACAGCATCAGATTCAGGCTAGGCCAGCTATGACTAGACCTCAGCAGGGAGGTACAGTTCCTACCACCGCCAGAGCACCAGCATCTACAGGAAACATTGTTGTAAGGCAAAATCAGCAGTATAACTTTTGTAATCGATCGGGGCACGTTGAGGCTAATTGCTGGAGGAAGAGTGGTAAATGCATTGGTTGTAGGAGTGATGACCATAGGGTGAGAGATTGCCCTAAGTATAAGAATGTTCAGGGTCGTACTGAAGGCCAAGGTGCGCAGAATAGGGCTGCAGGTGCAGGTCCAGCACAGAGGGTTCAGGCTAGGGTCTTTGCACTGGATGCGGAGGAGCTACCCTATACTACAGCTATAGTGGAAGGTACCTTTCTTCTCAATACTCAGCCAGTTAAAGGTTTGATTGATCCCGGAGCTACACATTCGTTTATAACTCCTGCATGTGCACGATCTGTGAATGTTTGCATTGATAAACTACTGTATGAAGTTGAAGTTAGTACGCCTTTGGGTGCAAAATTTGTTACTGAGTCTATTTGCAAACCTTGTGATATATGCATTGAGAACCGTAAATTTCTTGCTGATTTAATTATATTGCCCTTCTGTGACTTTGAAGTCATTTTGGGAATGGACTGGTTGGGGAAATACTATGCTCAGTTGGATTGTAGAACAAAGATTGTTTATCTTCAGATTCCTGATCTACCAGTACTAGAGATTGTTGGGAACTGCAGGGCTACCCGAATTCCTCTCTTATCCTCGATCAAGACTTCTAAGTTGTTGAATAAGGGTTATGAAGCTTACTTAGCTTATTTGATCAATCAGCCTATTGATAAGTTGAATTTGAATGAGGTTCCGATTGTTAGAGACTTCCCTGGTGTATTTCCCGAGAAATTACCAGGTTTACCACCGGATATGGAGATTGAATTTGTGATTGACCTTATGCTAGGCACTGCGCCAATTTCTAGAAGTCCTTATAGAATGGCATCGGCTGAACTTCAGGAATTAAAAATTCAGCTTCAGAACTTGCTTGAGAAAGTTTTTATACAACAAAGTTCTTCGTCGTGGGGTACGCCTGTGTTGTTTGTGAGAAAGAAAGACGGCACGCTACGGTTATGTATTGATTATAGGGGACTTAATCAAGTCACGATTAAGAACAAATACCCCTTGCCGTTGATTGAAGAATTGTTTGACCAGTTGCAGGGTGCGAGTGTTTACTCTAAATTTGACTTGAGGCAGGGTTACTATCAACTCAGAATTCGGAGTGACGATATACCTAAGACGGCATTCAGAACTAGATATGGCCACTATGAATTTGTTGTGTTACCGTTTGGTTTGACGAATGCACCAGCCGCATTCATGGACTTAATGCAGAGGGTTTTTCGACCTTATCTTGATCAATTTGTCGTAATCTTTATTGACGACATTTTAGTGTACTCGAAGAACGAGGCTGAACATGAACAACATTTGAAGATTGTGCTCCAGACTTTGCAAGAAAACAAGCTTTTTGCAAAATTCAGCAAGTGTGAATTCTGGTTGAATCAAATATCTTTTCTAGGCCATATCATTTCAGATCAAGGAATTTCAGTAGATCCAACTAAGATTGAAGTTGTTTCGTCTTGGTAGAGACCTGAAACGGTGTTAGAGATTCGGAGTTTTCTTGGGTTGGCAAGTTACTATCGGAGGTTTGTTAAAGACTTTTCCAAAATTTCTGGACCTTTAAGCCAGTTGACTCAAAAGAAAGTTACTTACAATTGGGATGCTAAATGTGAATCCAGTTTCCAAGAACTGAATAAGAGACTAACTACAGCTCCTATACTAGCTTTACCTGAGGGAACATAAAACTTTGTTGTCTACAGTGATGCATCTAAAGAAGGTTTGGGTTGTGTTTTAATGCAGAATGGTAAGGTGATTGCCTATGCTTCTAGGAAGTTGAAACCATATGAAGTCAATTACCCTACACATGATCTGGAGTTAGCTGCAGTTGTGTTTGCTTTAAAGAAGTGGCGTCATTACTTGTGGGGTAGCAGATTTGAAATTTTTACTGACCACAAGAGTCTCAAATATTTGTTTTCACAGAAGGATCTGAATATGAGGCAGCGGAGATGGCTAGAGCTATTAAGTGGTTACAACTGTTCTATAAACTACGTGCTAGGTAAGGCAAATGTTATTGCTGATGCTTTAAGCCGAAAGGCTACTGTTGCAAGCTTAATTATCAAGGATTGGGAGACTTTGGAAGAAATTTGTTCATGGAAGCCAGAAGCTACTGAGGTAGGGATTCGATTTGCTAGCTTGCAGATTCAGTCGGGATTGCTAGCACAGATCAGAGAGGCTCAGAAGACTGATCCTCACATCTTGAAAATCCAATTAAAAGCAAAAGTGGGAGAGTCGGAGTTTAAAGTACATGCAGATGGTATCTTTAGATTTAGGGACAGGGTGTGTGTTCCTGGTGATCCGACTTTGAAGAATGATATTCTATCCGAGGCACATAATTCGAGGTATACGATTCACCCGGGCAGTACTAAAATGTATAGAGATTTGAAACAACACTTCTGGTGGAAAAATATGAAGAGGGAGATTGCTGGGTATGTATCCAGATGTTTGACTTGTCAGAGGGTTAAAGTTGAGCATCAGAGGCCAGCTGGGCTTCTACAACCGTTGTCGATCCCGCAATGGAAGTGGGTGCATATAACAATGGACCTTGTGACCGATCTTCCTAGATCTCTGAGAGAATGTGATTCTGTTTGGGTTGTTGTGGACCGCTTGACTAAAGTTACACATTTTATTCCCGTGAACAAAGAGGATAGCCTTGATAAACTAGCTGAGTTTTATGTTGCTAATATTGTGAGACTGCATGGTGTGCCACAGAGTATAGTGTAAGATAGAGATCCTAGATTTAGATCTCGTTTTTGGCAGAAGCTGCAAAAGGCCATGGGAACTAAGTTGAGCTTCAGTACTGCATACCATCCATAAACTGATGGCCAGTCTGAGAGAACTATCAGGATCTTGGAAGACTTGCTTTGGGCATGTGTGTTAGACTTTGGGAAGAATTTTGAGAAGTTTTTGCTTTTAGCGGAGTTCGCCTACAATAATAGTTATCAATCTACTATAGGTATGGCTCCCTACGAGGCATTGTACGGTTGTAAATGCAGATTCTCATTGTATTGGGAAGAGGTTGGAGAGATGAGAACAGTTGATCCGACTGTGTTACCTGAGATAATTAAGATGGTAGATAATGTTCACCTTATTCGCCAGCGTATGCTTACGGCTCAGAGTCGTCAGAAGAGTTATGCGAATAAGTGCCGTCGGGATCTTGAGTTTGATTTGGGAGATTGGGTATTTCTTAAGATTTCTCCTCGAAAGGGATTGATTCGGCACGATAAGAGCGGGAAACTTAGTCCCTGGTATGTGGGTCCGTATGAGATCACTGAAAAGGTAGGTCCTTTAGCTTACCGGTTAGCTTTACCTCCGAGTTTGTCGAGACTACAAGATGTTTTCCACGTGTCAATGTTAAAGAAGTACCATCCAGATCCTTCACATGTACTTGAACCAGAGCCTTTGCAAATTGAAGAAAAGTTGTCTTATGAAGAGAAACCGATTCGAATTGTGGATCAAAAAATTCAGGAGCTTCGCAGAAAGAGTATTCCGTTAGTAAAGGTTCTATGGAATCATCATGGGTTTGAGGAAGCGACTTGGGAAAGAGAGGACCAAGTTCGAAATCAGTATCCGGAGTTGTTTGTTGACTAGGTAAGAATTGCGTGGGCGCAATTGTTTTAATGGGGAGAAGGTGTAATACCCGAGCCCGGAATGTGAAATTTTCTTGTTTATTATTTTGAAAATTATATTTTCTTAGATTCTTTGAGATTTAATTGTTACTTATGTGTTGTCGCAACGTGCATTGCATATCGAGAGCGATAGTTAGAGAGCGGTTCCTAGTCCTCAACAAATAGTGAAAACTAGTGTTTGGTGTCTTAAATTTTATATTTTAATTGTTGTTGGCTAGAATTAATTTAGTGATAGTTATTTTAGCTTTAAAATGCACAAAATAAGGCAATTTGACCAATTTTTAAGTAGTTGACCAAGGTTTTGACCTATTGACCAACTTGTCATCTTTTAATAAGCAAAATAACAAAGAAAAATAAAACTAAAAGCTGAAAACAGAATAGTGAGCAGGCCGAGAGTTTGAAGAGAAAAAAAAAACAATTTCAACTTCCAATTGTTCAATCTTGGCGTGGGCTCGTGCGGTGTGGTTTCCAAGGCAACCAGCGTTGTTTTCCTAGCGACTAGGAGTGCCTAAGGTGAGAGAAGCACGTTATTTGCGCATTTAAATGTTATGTATGTCAACTTTTTGATTTTTGGAATTTATCCGTAGATTGTTGTTTTAATCAATTTAGTGCTTAAAGATTGGTCCTTGCCAATTGTAGAACATGTATTTATAGCTTTTTAACATTTTCTGCTGTTGAATGTTGAGATTGTAATTTAAAATTTCAATTGAATAGTAATATATGAATAGTAAACCCTTGAAACGATGAAGTTGCAATGTTATGCTTTCTGTTGATGTAAAATGTGCTAGGTATGATAAAATGCCTAAATGCATGGTTTGTTTAGGTTGCGTAATGGAAAAAACGAGAAATATGCCTTGGTGAAAGTCGGGGTCGTTTAGGTCGAGTTTGGCGTTTTCTCGTTTTGCGTGTTAGCATTGTTTCGGGAGGCCATGGAAGCACTTTTGGTGCAATTATGGTGTTGGTTGGGTGTTTGGTTGGTATAGTTGTAGTTCAAACGAGCAAAGGAGAAAATTGGGGCTTTGCATGAATTCTAGGGTAAAGTAGGGTTTCGAGGTCTTTAGACGTGCCTTATGGTGACCTAAGAGGATTGGTGAAGTCGGTTTCCAGAACTCGTGGCTCGTTTGGAAATGGAAGCGTTTTGATAGTTGTGGTCGATTTGTGATTTTACTTGTTTTCTTGATATTATGCCTATAGAATGTTTAAAATAGCTTGATATGCTTGTTAGAGTTGATTTGGTTGGAATGTTTATCAATTGTTGCTATTGCGTGCGAGAGTAACCTACTTTGTTATTCTCCCACGTGTGGCTTTATTGCTCGATTGTTGCATTATATATTGTATTGCATTCATAGAGTCAGGGCGGTGTGATGGGCCTCTCTGGGTGGCCTCGGGTTGCAAGTGTTGGTTGCTCTAGCTCCGTGTCCTATTTCCTCTTCTCGCTTGGGTTGCCTCCCAGGGAGATTTGGGTCGTATATTGATGGATAGTTCTGGGGTATTCGAAACTGAAGTTATAAGGTGGATTGGGCCGGCGCGTCATCATCGAATTCGTGATTGAAAGTTGCTCGTGGAAATTGAACCATATCCTTTGAATGATTGTTTATAGTTTTAATGCTTGCCTTGCTTTATTGACGGCTTTGTTTGTGTCTCTAAATGATATCTGTATGAATTGCTTGACTAATTGCATTGCATACTCCTTTCATCTCCGTCCTTGAGACCAATTGCCCTCGCTGAGCAATAGTTTTTGCTCATTTCTTTCTATACCATATTTTTTACAGGAGTAGTTGAAGCTGATCCTCTTGAGGTAATTAAGGAGGAGGAGCAAGTGGAGGTGTTTCCTTGATAGCACTTCTTTGCTTAGCTGGTGGTTGGTTGCCAGACTTTTGTGCGAGCCTTGCTTGATATGTATATTGCTTGGATGACACTTTATTTTGAGGCTTTTAGCCTTGTATTTAGTTCTATTTTGAGGCCTTTATGGTCTTTTATTGTAAAGGTTTAAAGATTGTAAAGTTGTAAAGCTATACTCTTATGACTAGTAAAGAATTGCATACTAATGGTTAAATGTTTAGTGGCATAAATACTTGTGTAGTATGCACGGCATTTTGGTTCGGGAAGTTGGTTAATAAGAGGATGTATGTTTTGAAAGAAAGTCGGCTTGTTTTAAATGTTTTTATGGCTTTCGTAAGTACTATGTTGATTTTAGGGTTTTTGGATCGTCCGCGGTACAGAAAAGACTCCGTCCGTGTGTCGGGTCTAGGCTTGGCCTTTTGCGGGGTCGGGTGGGGGCGTGACATCTTTAGGTGGTATCAGAGCATGATAGTCTTGCATGAGCCGGGATATGTTTCTTGGTCTATGGGGTAAAGGTCTAAAATGCTAGAGTGGTATTGTATGATTGTTAAGTGGAAAGAAAGTGTTATAGCATGACTTTGTGAACTTAGAGTGCTTATGTGTTTAAAGTGAATTAGTTTGGCATGTCAAACTTGTGTTATGTGAGTTGCTTGTTAGAATGTTTGATCATTATTGACTTGAGTGTAATCTAATCTTATGTGCTATATTTCTGTTTATAAACTGCTTTTAAATGTTGCCAGCTATTGTGAGTTGCTACTATGCCGCCACGTCGTGGTACTCAAGGTCTAGGGGAGATGAAGAGGCAGCAGAACAGGGTCAGCAACCGTTGCCTGAACAGTTTATGGCTACTATGACCACTGCAGTTGATCGGATTACCCAGGTACTGCATGAGCAGAGGCATGACAGGAATAATAATCCCCAGGGAAATGAAGCTAATCTTGGTGGATAGGGGTATAGGGCTAAGAATAATCAGTTAGAGAAATTCCTAAGGCACGAGCCGGGTAAGTTCTTTGGAGAGCCGGATGATGAGGCAGCCGAGAGATGGATTAACCGTGTTGAGAAAATTTTCGCTGCTTTGAGGTGCACTGATGAGGCAAGAATAGATTGTGCGGCATTCTTGTTAGAGGGCGATGCCGAACAGTGGTGGAACACTGTCAGGAGGAGGTGGGACTGTGAGGATGTACCACATTTGTGGGATGATTTTGTAAGTGAGTTTCGGGACAAGTATATTCCCGAGATGGCAATGGAAAGGCGGGAAGATGAGTTTGTGGCCCTAAAGCAGGGAAACATGACTATTGCACAGTATGAGGCTAGGTTTGTCAGCCTGTCGAGGTATATGCCCAAGCTAGTACGGCAAGCTATGAGGATGATTCATAGGTTTGTTCGTGGGCTGAGGATGGATATACAGCTACATTTGACTGGGCATACCTACAATACTTTTCCCGAGGCTTTCCAAGCAGCCTCGAAGTTTGAGAAACGGAAGGCTGTGATGATAGCTTAGAGCAGTCAGCCGAGTAAGAAACAGTATTTGGGCCAAAGCAACCAGAGTCAGCCGAGGCAATATCAGACTTCTGCACAGGTTCCTCAGCAACGACCGTATCAGCCACTGCATCAAATTCAGGCTAGGCCAGCTGTGACTAGACCTCAGCAGGGAGGTACAATTCCTACCACTGCCAGAGCACCAGCACCTACAGGAAACACTGTTGTAAGGCAAAATCAGCAGTGTAACTTTTGTAATCGATCGGGGCACGCTGAGGCTAATTGCTGGAGGAAGAGTGGTAAATGCACTGGTTGTGGGAGTGATGACCGTAGGGTGAGAGATTGCCCTAAGTATAAGAATGTTCAGGGTCGTACTGGAGGCCAAGGTGTGCAGAATAGGGCTACAGGTGCAGGTCCAGCACAGAGGGTTCAGGCTAGGGTCTTTGCACTGGATGCAGAGGAGCTACCTGATACTACAGCTATAGTGGAAGGTACCTTTCTTCTCAATACTCAGCCAGTTAAAGTTTTGATTGATCCTGGAGCTACACATTCGTTTATAACTCTTGCATGTGCACGATCTGTGAATGTTTGCATTGATAAACTGCCGCATGAAGTTGAAGTTAGTATGCCTTTGGGTGCAAAATTTGTTACTGAGTCAATTTGCAAATCTTGTGATATATGCATTGAGAACCGTAAATTTCATGCTGATATAATTATATTGCCCTTCCGTGACTTTGAAATCATTTTGGGAATTGACTGGTTGGGGAAATACTATGCTTAGTTGGATTGTAGAACAAAGATTGTTTATCTTCAAATTCCTGATCTACCTGTACTGGAGATTGTTGGGAACTGCAGGGCTGCCCGAATTCCTCTCTTATCATCGATCAAGACTTCTAAGTTGTTGAATAAGGGTTGTGAAGCTTACTTAGCTTATTTGATCAATCAGCCTACTGATAAGTTGAATTTGAATGAGGTTCCGATTGTTAGAGACTTCCCTGGTGTATTTCCCGAGGAATTACCAGGTTTACCACCGGATATGGAGATTGAATTTGTGATTGACCTTATGCCAGGCACTGCGCCAATTTCTAGAAGTCCTTATAGAATGGCATCGGCTGAACTTCAGGAATTAAAAATTCAGCTTCAAAACTTGCTTGAGAAAGGGTTTATACAACCTAGTTCTTCATCGTGGGGTGCGCCTGTGTTGTTTGTGAGGAAGAAAGACGTCACGCTACGGTTATGTATTGATTATAGGGGACTTAATCAAGTCACGATTAAGAACAAATACCCCTTGCCGTTGATTGAAGAATTGTTTGACTAGTTGCAGGGTGCGAGTGTTTACTCTAAATTTGACTTGAGGCAGGGTTACTATCAACTCAGAATTCGGAGTGACGATATACCTAAGACGGCATTCAGAACTAGATATGGCCACTATGAATTTGTTGTGTTACCGTTTGGTTTGACGAATGCACCAGCCGCATTCATGGACTTAATGCAGAAGGTTTTTTGACCTTATCTTGATCAATTTGTCGTAATCTTTATTGACGACATTTTAGTGTACTCGAAGAACGAGGCTGAACATGAACAACATTTGAACATTGTGCTCCAGACTTTGCAAGAAAACAAGCTTTTTGCAAAATTCAGCAAGTGTGAATTCTGGTTGAATCAAATATCTTTTCTAGGCCATATCATTTCAGATCAAGGAATTTCAGTAGATCCAGCTAAGATTGAAGTTGTTTCGTCTTGGAAGAGACCTGAAACAATGTTAGAGATTTGGAGTTTTCTTGGGTTGGCAGGTTACTATCGGAGGTTTGTTAAAGACTTTTCCAAAATTTCTGGACCTTTAAGCCAGTTGACTCGAAAGAAAGTTACTTACAATTGGGATGCTAAATGTGAATCCAGTTTCCAAGAACTGAAGAAGAGACTAACTACAGCTCCTATACTAGCTTTACCTGAGGGAACAGAAAACTTTGTTGTCTACAGTGATGCATCTAAAAATGTTTTGGGCTGTGTTTTAATGCAGAATGGTAAGGTGATTGCCTATGCTTCTAGGAAGTTGAAACCATATGAAGTCAATTACCCTACACATGATCTGGAGTTAGTTGCAGTTGTGTTTGCTTTAAAGAAGTGGCGTCATTACTTGTGGGGTTGCAGATTTGAAATTTTTACTGACAACAAGAGTCTCAAATATTTGTTTTCACAGAAGGATCTGAATATGAGGCAGCGAAGATGACTAGAGCTATTAAGTGGTTACAACTGTTCTATAAACTACGTGCCAGATAAGGCAAATGTTGTTGCTAATGCTTTGAGCCGAAAGGCTACTGTTGCAAGCTTAATTATCAAGGATTGGGAAACTTTGGAAGAAATTTGTTCATGGAAGCCAGAAGCTACTGAGGTAGGGATTCGATTTGCTAGCTTGCAGATTCAGTCGGGATTGCTAGTACAGATCAGAGAGGCTTAGAAGACTGATCCTCACATCTTGAAAATCCAAGAAAAAGCAAAAGGGGGAGAGTCGGAGTTTAAACTACATGAAGATGGTATCTTTAGATTCAGGGACAGGGTGTGTGTTCCTGGTGATCCGACGTTGAAGAATGAGATTATGTCCGAGGCACATAATTCGAGGTATACGATTCACCCGTACAGTACTAAAATGTATAGGGATTTGAAACAACACTTATGGTGGAACAATATGAAGAGGGAGATTGCTGGGTATGTATCCAGATGTTTGACTTGTCAGAGGGTTAAAGTTGAGCATCAAAGGCCAGCCGGGCTTCTGCAACCGTTGTCGATTCCGCAATGGAAGTGGGTGCATATAACAATGGACCTTGTGACCGATCTTCCTAGATCTTCGAGAAGATGTGATTCTGTTTGGGTTTTTGTGGACCGCTTGACTAAAGTTACACATTTTATTCCCGTGAACAAAGAGGATAGCCTTGATAAACTAGCTGAGCTTTATGTTGCTAATATTGTGAGACTGCATGGTGTACAGAGTATAGTGTCAGATAGAGATCCTAGATTTAGATCTCATTTTTGGCAGAAGCTGCAAGAGGCCATGGGAACTAAGTCGAGCTTCAGTACTGCATACCATCCACAAACTGATGGCCAGTCTGAGAGAACTATCAGGATCTTGGAAGATATGCTTCGGGCATGTGTGTTAGACATTGGGAAGAATTGGTAGAAGTTTTTGCCTTTAGCGGAGTTCGCCTACAATAATAGTTATCAATCTACTATAGGTATGGCTCCCTACGATGCATTGTACGATCGTAAATGCAGATCCCCATTGTATTGGGAAGAGGTTGGAGAGATGAGAACAGTTGATCCGACTGTGTTACCTGAGATGATTAAGATGGTAGATAATGTTCACCTTATTCGCCAGCGTATGCTTACAGCTCAGAGTCGTTAGAAGAGTTATGCGGATAAGCGCCGTCGGGATCTTGAGTTTGATTTGGGAGATTGGGTATTTCTTAAGATTTCTCCTCGAAAGGGATTGATTCGGCACGGTAAGAGCAGGAAACTTAGACCCAGGTATATGGGTCCGTATGAGATCATTAAAAAGGTAGGTCCTTTAGCTTACCGGTTAGCTTTACCTCCGAGTTTGTCGAGACTACATGATGTTTTCCACGTGTCAATGTTAAAGAAGTACCATCCAGATCCTGCACATGTACTTGAACCAGAGCCTTTGCAGATTGAAGAAAAGTTGTCTTATGAAGAGAAACCGATTCGAATTGTGGATCGAAAAATTCAGGAGCTTCGCAGAAAAAGAATTTCGTCAGAAAAGGTTCTGTGGAATCATCATGGGTTTGAGGAAACGACTTGGGAAATAGAGGACCAAGTTCGGAATCAGTATCCGGAGTTGTTTGTTGTCCAGGTAAGAATTGCGTGGGCGCAATTGTTTTAAGGGGGAGAGGGTGTAATACTCGAGCCTGGAATGTGAAATTTTCTTGTTTATTATTTTGAAAATTATATTTTCTTAGATTCTTTGAGATTTAATTGTTACTTCTGTGTTGTCGCAACGTGCATTGCATATCGAGAGCGATAGTTAGAGAGCGGTTCCTAGTCCTCAACAAATAGTGAAAACTAGTGTTTGGTGTCTTAAATTTTATATTTTAATTGTTGTTGGCTAGAATTAATTTAGTGATAGTTATTTTAGCTTTAAAATGAACAAAATAAGGCAATTTGACCAATTTTTAAGTAGTTGACCAAGGGGTTTGACCTATTGACCAACTTGTCATCTTTTAATAAGCAAAATAACAAAGAAAAATAAAACTAAAAGCTGAAAACAGAATAGTGAGCAGGCCGAGAGTTTGAAGAGAAAAAAAAATCATTTCAACTTCCAATCGTTCAATCTTCGCGTGAGCTCGTGCGGGGTGGTTTCCAAGGCAACCAGCGTTGTTTTTCTAGCGACTAGGAGTGCCTAAGGTGAGGGAAGCACGTTATTTGTGCATTTAAATGTTATGTATGTCAACTTTTTGATTTTTGTAATTTATCCGTAGATTGTTGTTTTAATCGATTTAGTGCTTAAAGATTGTTCCTTGCCAATTGTAGAACATGTATTTATAGCTTTTTAATATTTTCTGCGGTTGAATGTTGAGATTGTAATTTAAAATTTCAATTGAATAGTAATATGTGAATAGTAAACCCTTGAAACCATGAAGTTGTGCTGTTATGCTTTCTGTTGATGTAAAAATGTGCTAGGTATGCTAGAATGCCTAAATGCATGGTTTGTTTAGGTTGTGTAATGGAAAAAATGAGAAATATGCCTTGGTGAAAGTCGGGGTCGTTTAGGTCGAGTTTGGCATTTTCTCGTTTTGCGTGTTAGCATTGTTTCGGGAGGCCATGGAAGCACTTTTGGTGCAATTATGGTGTTGGTTGGGTGTTTGGTCGGTATAGTTGTAGTTCTAATGAGGAAAGGGGAAAATCAGGGCTTTGCGTGAATTCTAGGGTAAAGTAGGATTTCGGGGTCTTTAGACGTGCCTTATGGTGACCTAGGAGGATTGGTGAAGTCGGTTTCCAGAACTCGTGGCTCGTTTGGAAATGGTAGCGTTTTGATAGTTGGGGTCGATTTGTGATTTTACTTGTTTTCTTGATATTATGCCTATAGAATGTTTAAAATAGCTTGATATGCTTGTTAGAGTTGATTTGGTTAGAATGTTTATCAATTGTTGCTATTGCATGCGAGAGTAACCTACTTTGTTATTCTCCCATGTGTGGCTTTATTGCTCGATTGTTGCATTGTATATTGTATTGCATTCATAGAGTCAGGGCGGTGTGATGGGCCTCTCTGGGTAGCCTCGGGTTGCCAGTGTTGGTTGCTCTAGCTCCGTGTCCTATTCCCTCTTCTCGCTTGGGTTGCCTCCCAGGGAGATTTGGGTCGTAGATTGATGGATACTTCCGGGGTATTCCAAACTGAAGTTATAAGGTAGATTGGGCCGGCGCGTCGTCATCGAATTCGCGATTGAAAGTTGCTCGTGGAAAGTGAACCGTGTCCTTTGAATGAGTGTTTATAGTTTTAATGCTTGCCTTGCTTTATTGATGGCTTTGTTTGTATCTCTATATGATATCTGTATGAATTGCTTGACAAATTGCATTGCATACTCCTCTCATCTCCGTCCTTGAGACCAATTGCCCTCGCTGAGCAATAATTTTTGCTCATTCCTTTCTATACCATATTTTTTACAGGAGTAGTTGAAGCTGATCCTCTTGAGGTAATTAAGGAGGAGGAGCAAGTGGAGGTGTTTCCTTGATAGCACTTCTTTGCTTAGCTGGTGGTTGGTTACCAGACTTTTGTGCGAGCCTTGCTTGATATGTATATTGCTTGGATGACGCTTTATTTTGAGGCTTGTAGCCTTGTATGTAGTTCTATTTTGAGGCCTTTATGGTCTTTATTGTAAAGGTTTAAAGATTGTAAAGTTGTAAAGCTATACTCTTATGACTAGTAAAGAATTGCATACTAATGGTTAAATGTTTAGTGGCATAAATACTTGTGTAGTATGCATGGCATTTTGGTTTGGGAAGTTGGTTAATAAGAGGATGTTTGTTTTGAAAGAAAGTCGGCTTGTTTTAATTGTTTTTATGGCTTTCGTAAGTACTATGTTGATTTTAGGGTTTTCGGATCGTCCACGGTACAGAGGAGTCTCCGTCCGTGTTTCAGGTCCGGGCTTGGCCTTTTGCAGGGTCGGGTCGAGGCGTGACATATTGATCATTAAGCCTATCATCCTAGCTGGTTATGACTTTAAAGGGCTATTCACGAGTCAAATCATACATGCAACTGGTAGGACTGTACTTAGAACATAAATCTCATATAAGTAAGAAGTAATTACAACATGTGAAGCACATAGGATTCACACAAGCACATCAAACACATAAGTCCACATAAGCAAGAAACAAGTATAACATGTTGTACACATAAGTTCATATAAGCACATATAGACATAGACACCCAAGCATGATCCTATCTTAGGTCTCCTACCCGTAGACCAAGGGTTCTACGCCCAACTTGTGCCTAGCTAACTAGCTAAGCTCTGATACCACTTAAAGGTATCATGCCCTGACCCCAACCCATCGCTAAGCTAAGGTCGAAACATGACGTTCGTAACACTTATTCCTGAGATTAATAACTTAATGGTCTTAAAACCTATGAGTAATAATTTGATAACTTGTACATCCATTATAAATACCATAAGAAGATTGAAAAGACTTCCAAAATTCTCCCAAAACATCGGCCTTAAAGGATTACAGCACCTTGTTACTTAATTACAAGACTTGAATTCATACATTTCATCATCCCAAATTTAGGTCTCATAAGATTAATAACCTAACTTAACTAGGTGTCTAATAAACCAAAAGAATATTACAGCATAATCAGTTGAACAAATTTACAAAATCATCTCTTTTTAGAAAGAAGTTCATATTCATAGGCAAACACGTAGATCAACTAGGATATAAATCCATCACAACACATCAATATAGCTTGCAACTACATAGGAGCTTGCTCGGTTAATCGTCACCTGAAATTGTTAGAAAGATGGGTGAGCTAGATCCTCACGTATAGCTCAGTGAGGAGGAAAACAAGGAAGGGTTTTCACAAAGGTTATATCTTTCCGTAATCAGTTTGATAAATCATGTCATGCATCTATCCAAGAAAACTATCCTTAACACAAGCCTTCAATCAAAAATGCGAGGGTCGAGATATACCGGCAAACCCGGAGGTCCCATCACTTCCTCTATTAATAATGGTTACAAGATATACAATCAAGCTTTAGTAACATTTAACAACCCAGCTCTTCCAAGATATCACTGGGTCTTGACCCGAAGGAGGATCAATGAGTCTTGAAAGAGAAGGGATGATAACATTTGGTAGGCGAGATATACTAGCAAGCCCTACATCTGACTGGAGGTCTCATTACTACCTCGGCAGACAAGATATATTAGCGATCCCATTGCTGCTCGGAGGTCTCGTTGCTACCGCATTCATTAATGGTTGCAACCGATACGCGCATTTACAATTCATATACATCTACATAAGCTAGTAAGTCTAGTCAATCATATAGCACATTCGAGTACATTCTATATTTTGCATCATGTAAACGTGCCAAGCATTTATCTTGTACTCATATGGACATATAACACACACAATATCTAGCTTGTAAGCTCCTTTAGAATTAGCACATAATAACAAGAATTTGCAAGTTAACCACTCAAACAATATCATCTACCAATAGCACACCCTAAACACACTAAATCAAATCCAATACTTCTACATTAGCCTAAATTAGGAGGTAAATTTACCTATATTCCCAAACTCCAATTAATCTGATTTCAGTCTAGAATCGAAGCTTATCGAAAGTAGATAGTTCTAGAATTAAATGAAACTCAACTTCGAGTTAAATTGACTGAGATATGGTCTTCAAAAAATTATTGTGCAAAGCTGTCAAGGAAGTCAGACGAGTAAGTCGGGCGAGTAACTCGCCCGGCTTAGTCGACCGACTTTTACAGAGAATTTGTTCAAATGTCGGTTGAGTAGTCGGGCGAGTTTAGTCAACCGACCTAGGCAAAATACACCCGTAAATTCACACATTTTACACCTTAACTTGCTACCACTCCACCTACTTCTTACAAGCCATCAAGCACACATAATGTGGATCATTAGGCATCTATTAATGCTTCAAACATCAACAAAAAACACCCCACAACACCCTTCCATCTACAATCCACATCCAAAACTCCAAGAATCAACAATGGCTCATAACAACAAAATCACCATCTAAGTCCTCAAAAGCTAGATTCATGCTCTTAACCCTTGCATACATTTTACATAAATTCCAACATATACAAGAACAGTACCAAGCTCCTCAACAACTCCTCAAAATCATCCAATACACATTAGGCAAGCCTTAGATCTACAACACATAAATACAACCAACTTCACAATGAGGACATATATGAATTCCACAAGCAATATTACTCAACAATATACAACATACAACCTTGGATGAGCTTTATCAATAAATTTTGAAAGAATCCCTCACCTTTGCTCTTGAGTTCTAGATGGAAATGAAGCAAGAAATGAATGAAGCTAGCTAGAAAGTGTAGGTAATGGCTTGAAAATGGTTGCAATGTCTTCTCCTTCCTCATCTTCTTCTTCATTTCTTCTCTACTCTTTCTCTAATCGTGAGGTGTGTGTGTTTTCTGCATTTTGTGTGCATGTGGCTGATTGTGTGTTTTGTGTGTGTGTTATGTGTGTAGTGTTTTTGTGTGTGTATGTGGTGTAATCTGTGTATATAGATAGGATATTTTAGTTTGGTTGCCAAAAGACCACCTTGCCCCCCAACTAAAAGCACTACTACTAGTTTGCCCTTTTTGTTGATTCCCAACTATTTGGTTAGCTATTATAGTGTAGTAAATTTTAATTATCACCTATGACAGTGAAGACACGTAAATGCACATAATAAATATAATGCACGTAAAACGAGATGAACGCACATTAAACAATGTAAATGCATATTAAATGATGCAAAATTACATGAAATGCTATAAAATGCATATGGATCTATATTGGCTCGGTACGGGGTCTCACACTAGCTCCATTACCAACCTTCAGGACAATCTCATTCTTCTGAAGCGTTATCCTGTCATTTAGACTCTGTGAGGACATACAAACATGTGTTGTAGCACCAGAATCTAAAATCCAAGATGTACAAGCCGGACTAATTGAAAAATTAGTTTTATTCTCAAATTTAAGAGAAGTTATACCTCGCGCAGTGGCGGTAACCTATTTCTCTTTCAACTCTTGAAGGTATAGGGGACAATTTCTTCTCCAATGGCCATCAACCTTGCAGTGATAACACTGCCCTTTAGGGATGACTTCCTTCTTCTTAACACCCCAGTAGGCTTAGGAGCAGTGTCCTTCTTCTTCTTGTTGTTCTTCCTCCTTATTCTATTCTTGGGTTTAAACCCAGAAAAAGAGGCAGCAACGAGGACAGTCTCCTTGCCCTTTCCCTTGAACTGTGACTACGTAGTGGTCAACATATTGGCCAACTCAGGCAAAGAAACAGAGAGTTTGTTCATTTGAAAGTTCACAATGAACTGATTGAAGGAAGGTGGGAGGGACTGCAGAATAAGGTCCATGTGCAGCTTACAGTCCATGTCAAACTCATGCATCTCAAGTTGAGTAATCAGATTAATCATCCTGAGAACATGCTTGCTGACATCACCACCTTCTTCCAATCTAGCTCTGAAAAACTCTTTTGACAGTTCATATCTGGCAACATCACTTTGCTCACCATACAGCTCTTTCAAGTTTAGAATCATGCTAGCAGCATCAGACATATTCTCATATTGTTTTTGTTATTCGTTTGACATTGAAGCAAGGATATAAGCCTTAGCCCTCAAGTCATGTTCTATCCAGAGCTTATGTGTTTCTTGATCTTCTTCAGTTGCAGTTTAAGGAAGGGTAGCAGGAGGGGACTTATCCAGAACATATTCAATCTTTTTCAATCCCAAAACAATTTTAAGATTGTGAAACCAATCGGGAAAGTTTGGTCCAGTTAAAGCATTTTTATCACGGATACGGGCAATAGGATTTGGAATAGAAGCCATTATAAAAGTACTACAAAAATAAGTAATGCAGAAAGTAAGACCGCTAGTGATGTAAAAATGCATAACTATTCAAGTATGGTCTTTACAAAAATAGTATCTCCCACTAACTTTATCGAATTTCATACTCCCATAACGAGAAACACGAATCTTTGTAAAAATTCGGTAGTGGGTGACCAAATTCTCTTAATAATTTACATCCCTTAAACCTTTGTGGCTATGTTGATTAAGTAATTCAGTTAGACCTGATCCGCCAACTGACAGTTTTCCCACAAATTGAATCAATAGCCTCAAGCCTTTGTGGCTATGTTGGCTGTTAGATTTTGGAAGACAACTACATCACTATGTTCTACTAGCAACTGAATTAAACTTAGTACGAATCATGTCCTTTTACCTTTGGGCAAGACCGGATATGATCGCTTTGGGTTCAATAAGTCCTAGGATGGTGGAGGACAACAGATCTAATATTGATTTGCACATTTTGGGAGTTTTGAAATAGAGCTCATCATGCATACATTAACAAACATATAAATATAATGCATGCAATAGTCATAGATGGTAGATCATGGACCTTGGAATAAAAAGAAAAAACTATCTTCAAACACATCACTATGTCTTCAAGATCTCCAACTCCTTTGGATTCACCCGGTTGCTTCCTTGCATGTCTTCTTGTGATTTTACATATAGTCCTCACTACAAAGTTCTCTCAAAAGCAAGAAAAATAAAATGAGACTTATGTCTCAATTACAAACCGAGTATCCACTAAGTCCATGATCAAGTTCACCATTTATGCATCATGTAGCTAGATTAAACTTATCACATAGATAATCAAAGCTAAATGAAAAACAACCACTAAACATCTTAACACATCAAATACTAAAGATAAAACAAGCCATATAATCTCGATATGACCGAGTTCACAAGCCATATAGTCTTGATATGACACGTAAACCGAGATCTCCATATAAAGGTATCATCAGGCCCCGATCATAGAAAACTTTTGGCTCGCTACAATCAAAGTCGATCTGTAACTATTACATAAAAGAAAATATATAAAAGTATATAGAAATATATACATATGTATTTAAAACAAAACACAAGAATACCTCATGTGGAGAGCTCGGATGTAGACTCTTGAAAGGTCTTGACTCGGGCAAAGCTCATTCGCACGTGCAAAAGTCCTAGTCGGTCCACAAGTATCCAAAAGCAAAGGAAAACTAACTAATAGTAGTGCTTGCTTAGTTAAGTCCAAGAGCTTAAGTATATATATGAGTTAAAAAACTAGAAGCAAAAACTTTTCTAATTTTCCTAGCTATGGCCGAATTGCCAAGATGAGAAAGAGAGAAAATTTGCTTCTAAACACTTGTAATTTTCGGCCATAAGGTGCAAAAAAAGAATCAAGAACTTGTCTTCTATTTATAGATGCATGAACATGCTCATCATATGCCATGTGTCATGATCTAAGCAAATCAAGAAGCCAAGTGTCCTAATCCTACACATGGCCGGCCACAGGAATGCAATTTGGACAAATTTCACTTGCAACTTGTTGTTTGTCTTTTAGTGCAAGTTGTCTTTTGTCTTTTAGTGCAACTTGTTGTTTGTCTTTTAGTGAATACAAGCAATAATTAATTCTAAACCCTTTTAGAATAATTAATTACATATTGAACCCTCAATCTATTTGCACTCTTGCCCCAATACTTTTCAGTATTTATACTTTGGCCCCAAAACTTTTGAAAATTACGATTTTGGCCCACTTGACCAGTAATGTCCAAAATCACACCGTTAACACTTTAACATGTTCTCAACTCAATACCAAGCTCAGAAATTGCTTTATTCATGATACCCTAAGTGTGTGACTTTCTAGGTTCATGACTGTACAGCGTTAAAGGATTGATTCTGAAAATGTCTCTACCATTTTCTGGAATACCTTCGTGTTCATGAGTGGCATGCTAGCAACGAACGTCTCATGACAATATGTACAGTAATGAAGTCCAATTCCAATGAACCTATTTACAGTTGCAAATTAGCGCATAGTCCGATCTTTCTGTTAAAATGTCCCGATCATTGTGGGGACCATAAAATGATTAAGTCCACTATATGATTCTATGCATAGATCTAATTCGGTGGAATGAGAGATGACATATATGGAAAAACACATTTCCATCGTTCAACTACCCCGACCGAGGATTTCTCATTTCAGACGACCGACACTAGATCGCATAGGATATCACCTCATTGTCGGAGGTTAACAGATCCTATCTTGACAATTACTTATCGGTCTCTACATCACAAGACTAAACTGCAAGAGGCCGTATCTCACCCTCAAAGAAGGCAAGAATTGTCCAAACAGAAGATTTAGCCCCTGATATAGCCAGCTGTCACGCCTCAACTCGATCTCACCTACGACCAGTCAGGACGCAACGAAATTTCGGTAGTATAACAACAGTAACTTGGATACCGAGACTCTAAACCAACCTCTTTGTAACTCATACAACCAACATCAAAATCAACAACAACTCCACAACCAATTCAACAATAAACATCACAACCATTTCAACTATATTAACAACCATTCAACATTCCATTCACTAGTTATACGCCTCCGTTCCAACATAACACCATATGCTATAACATACATCTCAAAATAGATTATAAACCAATCTAGCAACCTAATCATGTTCAAAAGAAAGGCTACTAAACTAGCAATATACATAAGTCTTATAATTGAATAAGTTATACAATATAACATATTACAACAACTAAGACAAACTCATGGCAACGACTCCGGCACATAAGACTCGTCCACATAAAGCACATTCTCAGCTTCCTGAGGCACGTACCTGTATTCCTATTCAATAACACCTGTATACATATAACGAATAAGAGTGAGCTTATATAAAACAAGCCCAGTGAGGATTCGATAGATCTTTTAAAAGTATTTACTATACTCCTTGGAAATCATCCTTTGAGCAGTAAACACATAATAAACATCAATAACAATATAATCACAACAATAATAATAACCAATCAATAAGGATACTCTAGTTGGTGTAGCTCCAAACGCTATCACGATCTCAACCATCTTCTTATAACTCCCCATTACTCACGCACCCGAGATACCTTACTAGCCCCTCCCTCCATGGCAACTCCGCCCATGCGAGCTGGGGGTAGTCTATGATAGTTATGTCGTTATCAACCCGACAACCCAACATTGCCCGAGAGGTGGCACACATATACCAAGACTCATGACAATAATAATAATCATTAATATCACAGGAGGACAACAAAAGTAGGTTGCCTGTCTCCCAGCTTCATCAATAATTAATCAATTAACATCATTTCAACAACATAACATCAATTAATCAAATAAACAACTAATAACTAAGTTAGATAACAAAGTAGGCCATCCAACTTAACATACATTAAACCACTCAACCAAACACAAATCTAACCAACAACAACCCACGATTCAACCACTCAAACACCACTCAAACAACTAAAGACAATATTTCAACATTTAAAGAAAGACTACTCAAACTTCTAAAAGGCATAACTTGCAATCTACTGATCCAATAACCTCCAAACCAGTTTCTATCGCTCACCCACTCAAGAAACTACATTAGCCCCCTCGGAAACCAACCACAATCCATCCAATACAAGCCCAACAACCCTAAAACCTCAATGCACCATGGCTGAAATTTCTGGACTTTCACCACGACATCACAATCAAAATTTTGGCATTACAACATTACTACCACATATTTAACAAACTTTTACAAGCTAACAACAATCAATTCCAACCACCACAACTCCATTAAATCACCAACAAGCCAATAACTCAATTTTAATACCCGAAAAATAGAAATACATGCTACCACGGTTCAAAATAGCTATAAACTCATATAAATGATCCTTAGCATCTACTGAGCAATATTATAACATCAATTCAACATTTCAACAGCTAAAAATTCAATTATATGAATTGACATAAAAATAGCATTTTGAGATCTAGAATTTTTCTCTCACCTTTGATACAAACTAAGGCTAGAAATAGGTATAATTGATGCCCAACAAGCAAAATCAAGCTTTGAATGAAGTGATTTGGACTTGAATTGCAAAATCTATGAGAAAAATGCTTTGAAAAACCTTGAAAATGCCTTTTTTTCTTCTCCCTCAAGGGCTTACGATTTTGTGGTTGTTTTTGTGGTGTTTTTGGCTGAAATTGTTAATATATAAGTTAAATCAAAAGTCAAAGCAAGACTAAATGGTCAAACTTGACAAAAATCAAGTTTATAATGCAAAAGACCAAGTTAACCCTCATTTTCAATGCATTTTTCGATTGTGCCATTTTAGAAATATTTAAAATGAAATATAATTTGTATTTAATATATACTAGGTGAATGAAAGTCAACGCAAGAATCGTTTTGAGCAGAAACTAGTATTTTAGCTTAAAAACGTATATTTTCACTGGTAGAATCTATTTAATTTACTAATCAGTTTCAGAAATAATTTTTATTAAAATACGGGTCTATTAATAATGGAGGACTAGGTTTTCAAACCCTAAAAACACTCGTGTCAAAATTTTAGTGGACGTGCATTCAAAATACTATTCACAAAAACTGACGATAAAATTTTCGATGCCGATTTTGATAAAAAATTTCACGAATGCACACATAGCATGTAATAGGAATACAAATCACAGAATTAGCGCATTCTAACTCATATAACACATAAACAGGTCAAAACACGCAATTCTATGCAAAGGTAAAATTTGGGGTTTCACACCGGCAGCCGTAATTTCTCAAGTCAAAGGATTAATCTGCACAATTTGTAATGAATGACAAACTATTAATCCAAAGTCATGTAGTTTGTCATTCCGATCACATTCAATGATCCGTTCAACCAACGATCATTCATATGTGAGTTAATCGCATCCCTATGTTGTTGTAGCTTAATGCTCGCTACCCTTTATCATTAGCATCTCTATGTTAATCAAATGTAACTACATATGATAGTCCATACTTGACTATTCTAGTTCTGGTCGAATAATATAAGGGCTATGAATGCTTTTGAATGTTTATCATGTCGAAGAAATATGCAATCGAATTCTTAACACATTAAGCATATACTTCTTCTCAGAAAAACATTAAGGACATATTCATATAATTGAACGGAGAATATGAACATCCATTTAACATGCCATTCAAATTTACATCAAAATACCCTATATAGGTCATCTAACTATATAGCATTAGGGCATATATCTAATACCAACAAGCAATTTCAAGCTTTGAATGAAGTTGTTTGGCCTTGAATTGAAATTCTATGAGAAAATTAAGCTTGAAAACCTAAGAAAATATTTTCCTTCTTCTCCTCAAACTCACGATTGCAATGTGTGTGTAAATGAGGTATTTTTGCATTGTTTTAATGTGTGTAGTCATCTTATGGCAAAAGTCAAAGCAAGACAACTTGGTCAAGGTTGATAACTTAAGCTATTTTTGTTGTTTTTGGTCAAAAATAGCAATATAAATACTATCTAACTAATATTATATTTATTAGGACTATTTTTTAGTTGACAACATTTATATGTAAGTATATATAAGCATATATATACATATAGTTAAAATAAAATGCTTATTTTTGCAAAAGAAGATGAAAAGTCATATTATTTGTTTTCAAATGTCTTTTAAATGCACAATTAATCTAAAATCATTTAATATCACATATAAATACATTTATATTAATATATACTAGGTCAACGAGAGTCAACGCAAGAATCAAGTTTAGCAGAAATCAGTATTTGACTCCAAAACGCTACTTTTCGTCCGAAAAGTGTATTTAAATTCCTATTTCATTTCAGAATCAATTTTTATCAAACACGGGTCTATTAATAACAGAGGATTAGGTTCTAAAATGTTTAAAAGACCAGTTTCAAAATTATAGCGGACGTGTCTTCAAACACAATTCATAAAAATCGACGATAAAATTTTCAATGCAGATTTTTATAAAAATTTCATGAATACTCACATATCATGTAATAGAAGTGACATATAAACAGGTCAAAACACGTAATTGTAAATAAGAACAAATTCGGGGTCTCACAGTAGTCATTTTATACACTTATATATCTATGTAGACACTTATCTTACTTTAGTTAAATATTAGATCAAACACATTATATTCTAACATAGTTCTTTTAAGCAAAGGTACTATTCTTGACAAGGTAACCATGCAATCCAATCCACGAACTTCAGTAAGTAGATAAACATACAATACAAGTACATTTAAACACTTAACTAATCAATTAAGGTCAATTAACAACAATTAATTCCATTGTTTGTAAACTATCCCTTTAGTATTGACAAACATATACTAAACGAAAGCCATGAAAACCATAATCCAACCATTCTATACTTCTAAGAACACTTAATGACACCTACTCAAGCCTTGAAAACTCACTTTTATTCAGATTTATCTCAAAAGCCCCGAAAGCCTTTTAGTTGCTTTAAACTACAAGCACCCTACTCGAGCATCCATTAAATGCCATAAGAGCATGATAGGCTCTATCTCACTTAATTAAGGTCAATTATCACCTTAAACCTCACCCTGGTACCTGACATTAATTGATTTCTATTTTAAATGCATTTAAGACTTTAATTTTCAACTATCTTGGAATTCGATAATTTTTATCGTTTAATCGTTTTTACACCCCTAGAGTCCATATCAAGTGCCAAAACGAGTATTAGGTCACGTTTCGTTGGTCCTGAATGAATAGTGCCCATTAAACTAATTTTAACTGAATGATCTTGCACTTCAAGCATTTCTAATCCATTAAAGTCTCCAATCTAGGTTTACTTACTCCTAAATCAAGGTTAATTAACATCCAATCGAGCTAATGTATAAGGCTTCACAAAATCCCCAAATTTAACCTAAGAACCCTAACTTTAAATTAATGATATACCAATCTATCTAATAACAAAGCTGTCCAGTCCCATAAATATGTTCTACAAGCATAATAAGGAGCAAAATAAACATAGATAAGCATAAATGCATCATTATACAAAAAATCTCAATAAACAAAGTAAACCCTAACTATTCATGTTCATGAAAATGCAAATCTCCCTCACCTAAGGCTTTAATGTGCTTAAAGATGGCTTGAATAGGCTTGAGAACACTTGAGAGAGCTTGGAGAAGGCAAGATTTAAGGTGAAGATTGAAGTTCTCTCCTCCTTCTTGCTTGGTGTAGCCGACGGGTTCAAGGTGTTTTGGGGGGTGGTTTTGTTTTGTTTTTCTATGTTATTTTCTTATGTGTGTAGTAATATGTATATGTATTATGTGTAGGTAGACTAAATAGGTTCAATTAAATGCAAGACTAAATTAAAACAACCCCAAAACTCAATTTAAATGTTAACTAGTCCAAATACAATGTTATTCTATTGTTTTACTATTCATACGGTACAAAAAACATTTTCTAAATGCGCTCTCCCAAATTGCAATGCAGAAAATCTCATTTTTCTCATTCCTCCTATAAGTCATATAACCTAGAAAAAATGCGAATACGGGCAAAATAAACAGTCAAAAATGCCTTATGAATAGTAACCACAAGTAAACACATATTCAAGTAAGTAAGTGCACATGTATGCAGGTCCGGGATCTCACACTCTCCCCTCCTTACAAAAATTGTGTCCTCGCAATTTCTTGGGCTCAAAAGAAATTTTCAATAACTATAGCAGCTTTTGTCAGACTTGAAACCAAGAAGTGCAACATCCAAGAAGCCTAGTAAGAATACCCACCAAATTACCACCAAGAAGTCCAGTAAGAATATGAGTGAACTCCTCCGATGAAATCCCAAGCAAGGTAACCAAATAAAGGCTGCTATGGAAAATGTCAGTTAGAGAATACCAAGAAAATACCAAGAGGAAACCTGTTTATAAATACTAGAGATGAGGTTAAACTGAATCCCGAAAGTGATTCCCGCATACTAATAAATACTCAATAAAAATACCAAGGAATGCCATATATGAAGTCCCGAATAAGAAATCCATGTAGGAGTACTTGTTAAGAACACCGGCTGAACACCTTGAATATGAACTCCTATATAGAAGTTCCAGGTAAGAAGTACCGCATAAGAAATGCCAAGAAAAATCCTGATAGCTTATAAGAATTCCAATAATCAAGTTCCAAGGCAAAAGAGAATATCAAGAAAGATTGTTAAAGATGAACACCAACGATTGTTTACCGAACATATACCTCCAAGCATTAATTCCCTTCCGTTAATCCCCAATAGCTAACTGATCCACTATTCTCTTTCACTGGTCTACATCTTCAAACAAACCATCACTTGCCATCTCTTTTTAGGGAGAATGTTTACTTACGAATTCAAGGGACAATACATGTATGCAATAGGTTAAACATAAAATAAACACTTAATGCACATCATCACATATATCCAAGATAGTAAGCACTCAGGTAATCACTTAGATGCATGATTAACCACATGAATACACTTACCACACAACATTTACATATTGCGCAGTTAGGACACATAGGGCGCATATTTCCAATCAAAACCATACACGTACACATAGTCATATATTTGCACATCTAACACATTCTTCATATTTTACATAAGCAAATCTCACAGAAACACATTTTCATTCAAGACACACAAGTCTCACATGCAAGCACACACTTATTCAAAACATAATTCACATGCACGCACTCGAGGTTCACTACTCAACAAATTGAGGACCCTGTCCCGGCTGTGAACTGCTAAGCTCTGATACCACCTGTAACACCTCGATCCCTCACGAGACCGGAGCCCCGATCCAAAACCTGTGATCACAGAAAACAAGAGAAAACATACAGAGTTTCCCCTGTTTCTAGGAATATCTGGTTACCTGTACACAGAAGAATTGGCCACAATGACAATACCAAACATTCATAACAAACCCTATCCTTCAATATCACATACTCCTCCTGTAACGCCCCAACTCGACCCCTCCTATGATCAGTCAGGATGCAACAGAATTTCGGCAGTATAATGACAGTAATTAGGACACTGAGACTCTAAACCAACCTCTTTGAAACTCATACATCCAACTCCACAATAATTCAACAATTAACAACACAACCACAAAATACAATAAACATTCTTTACCATTGCATCCATAGGTTATACGCCTCCATTCCAACATCATACATTTACTATATAATATTCATTCCCAAAATAGATTATAACCAATCTAGTAGCTTAATCATATTCCAAAACAAGACCACTAGGCTAGCAACTTTTAATCCATTAACTCTACAACATCTTATATATCATAAACTTCTAAATAGATACAAACCAACTAGTTTTAATATACAAGATAATAAAAAGTACATCATCAGATATCAAGGACAAGACTCTGGCACATAGGACTCGTCCACATATGGCACATAAACTTCTTTTGGAGGCATGTACCCGTAATCTAGATCGGTAACACCTGTATGCATGCAATAATTAAGAGTGAGCTTATATAAAACAAGTCCAGTGAGGATTCGATAGATCTCTAACAGTATTTACTATACTCCTTGGAAATCATCATTTGAGTAGTAAACACACAATAATCATCAAAAACAATATAAGTGCATTAACTATAATGACCAATCAATAAAGGATACTCTAGTTTGTGTAGCTCCAAACGCCATCACGATCTCAACCGTTCTTCTTGTAACACCCCATTACTCACGCAGCCGAGGTACCTCACTAACCCCTCATTCCATGACACCTCCGTCATACGAGCTGGGGGGTAGCCTATGGTAGTCATGCCAGTTTCAACCCGACAGCCCGATATTGCTCGAGAGGTGGCACACACATACCGAGACTCAGCAATAATAATCATTCAAATCTCAGGAGAACAACCTTTCACGTTGACTATCTCCCAGTTCATCAATAAACAATTATCACAGGAGGACAACAAAGTAGGTTGTCTATCTCTCGGTTCAACAATAATCAATCAATAATCATCATTTCAACAACATAACAACAACTAATCAAATAAACAACAAACAACTAAGTTAGATGAAAAAGTAGGCCACCCAACTTAACATGTATTAGATACACAACCAAACCCTAATCTAACCATCAACAACTCACAATTCAATCACTCAAACACCACCCAACCACCCAAAGGCATACTTCAACATTTTCAAGAAAGACAATCCAAACTTCTAAAAATTATAACTTACATTCTACCAATCCGATAACCTCCAAACCAGTTTTTAACACTCACCTACTAAATCAACAACATTCACCCCCTCGGAAACCAACCATAAACCATCCACATCAAGCCCAACAACCCTAAAACCCTAATGCATCAAGGCTGAAATTTTTGAACTTTCACACCGATATTGCAATCAAAATTTTGGCATTACAACATTACTACCATGTATTTAACAAACTTTTACAAACTAACAGCAAGCAATTCCAACAACCACAACAACATTTATTCAACATATAGTCAAATACTCAACTTTTAATACCCGAAAATAGAAATGCATACTACAACGGTTCAAATCTTATATAATTACATATAAACGATTCTTAGCATGCACTGAGCAATAATATAACATCAATTCAACTTTCTAACGGTTCAAAATCCAATTATATGCAAAAACATAAAAATGACATTTTGAGATCTAGAATTCTTCTCTCACCTTTGATGTGTTATAAAGCTAGAAAAATGCTCAATGAATACCCAACAAGTGAATTCAAGCTTTGGATGATGAAGTTTAGCCTTGAATTGCAACTTTTAATGAAAAATTGCCTTTGAAAACTTGAAGAAAAACCTTCCCTTTTCTCCTATGGTGATCTCAGCCTTGTGTATGTGAGTGAGTGTGTTTTGTGAGCTTTCTAATGTGTTGATGCTAATATACTCAAGGTCAACTATGTTAAAATGGTCAAAGTTAGTTTTCATAGTTTATTTTTTGTGTTTTCTTGTCTTTTAATTTAGTTTCTTGACTATTTCTTGCTCAAACATTAAATTGACACTTAGACTAATTCTAGATAATTTATTTTAGGTGACAAAGAGTTTTACATTCAAACATTTCCACCCGAGTCGGCTTAAAACTCGATTTTTGCAAAAGAAAGTGTAAAAACCTTTAAAATTTCAAAACCGATTCCAAATCCATTTTAATCAAACACGGATCTATTAATACCCGATGACTGGGTTTTAAAACATTTAAAACACCCCTGTAAAAATTTTAGCAGACAGGTGTTAAAAATACTATTCACAAAAATCGTCGATAAAATTCTAATGCCGATTTTGATGAAAATTTCATGAATGCACACATTGCATGTATTAGGAATATAAATCACATATTTAACACATTCTAACTCATATAACACATAATCAGGTCAAATCACGCAAATCGAGGCAAAACAGGCAAATTGGGGTAAAGACAAAATATGGGGTCTCATATTCTCCCCCCTTAAAGAAATTTTGTCCTCAAAATTCTTACTTGCTGTACAAAAAAGATCTGGGTACTGCTGCTGCATCTGATCTCGCCTCTCCTAAGTAGCCTCTTCAATCCCATGATGTTTCCACAATACTTTGACCATCAGAATCTTCTTCGATCTCAGTTCCTGTTCCATCTGATCAAGAATGCAAATCGGCCTCTTATCATAAGTCAGATTCTCACGAAGCTATAATGGCTTTGGCTCTAGAATATGAGAAGGATCCGGATTATACTTCCGCAAATTAGACACGTGAAAGACATCGTGGACATTAGAGAATTTCTCCGATAAAGCCAATCGATATGCTAACTTACCAACCTTGCCGGTAATCTCAAATGACCCTGCAAACCTCAGACTCAGCTTACCACATTTACCATAACGAGCAAACCCCTTTCGAGAAGATAATTTCAAGAAAACCCGATCCTCGACTACAAATTCTAAATCTCGACGACGCTTATCAGCATAACTCTTGTATCTGCTCTGCGCTGTAAGCATTCTCTGTCTGATCAACTGGACATTCTCAATCTTCTCTAGAAGCTCTGGCATAATAGTCGGATCAATAGTCTTCATCTCCCCTATTTCATCCTAATACAAAGGTGAACGACACTTACGGCCGTAGAGAGCTACAAAAGGTGCCATCCCAATAGTAGCTTGATAACTATTGTTATAGGCAAACTCGGCAAGTGGTAGATGTTTCTCCCAGTTCTTCCCAAAGTCTAGAACACAAGCCCTAAGCATATCTTCCAGAATCTGAATAGTCCTCTCAGACTGACCGTCGGTCTGTGGATGATATGCGGTGCTGAAGTTTAATTGAGTACCCAAAGTCTCCTGAAGTTTCTCCTACAAACGAGAAGTAAACTGAGGATCTCGATCTGAGACAATACTAGATGGAATCCCGTGAAGTTTAACAATCTGATCCACATAAAGATCTGCCAACTTTGCAACCTCATCCCCTAACATCATCGGAATAAAATGAGTTGTCTTCGTCAAACGATCAATAACAACCCAAACTGCATTATTACCTCTCGGTGTTCTAGGCAAACTAGAGACGAAGTCCATCGTAATATGCTCCCATTTCCACTTTGGTATTACCAGCGGTTGAAGTAACCCTGCAAGTCGCTGATGTTCGGCCTTCACTTGCTGACAAGTCAAACATCTAGATACAAATCGAGCAACTTCCATTTTCATGTTATTCCACCAATAATGTTGCTTCAAATCCCGATACATCTTGTTTCCACCGGGATGAATGGTGTACTTAGAATTGTGAGCCTCCTCCAAAATACCTTGCCTCAAACCCAGTTCATCGGGAACACAAACCCTGTTCCGAAATCAATGAATATCATCCTCATGTAATTTGAAGTCAGACTGATCATCCGTAATCTGATCCCTGATCTTCTGAAGTTTTGGATCAAGCTGCTAAGCTTCTCTGATCTGAGATAGTAATAAAGGTTGAATACGGAGATGTGAACACATCACCCCAACCTGAGTCAACTCTGGTCTCCAATATGTGAATTCCTCAAGAACCTCCTACTTCTTGACAGCCAAACAAGAAATATTCACCTTACGACTAAGAGCGTCTGCCACAACATTTGCCTTCCCGGGCAATACGGCTTTAACTTCCTAGAAGCATAAGCAATAACCCAACCATTCTGCATAAGCACACAACCCAAGCCATCCTTGGATGCATCACTGTAGATAACCATATTATCGATCCCCTCTGGTAGAGCAAGTACTGGAGTGGTAGTCAATCTCTTTTTCAACTCTTGAAACCACTCTCACATTTCTCATCCCAAACAAAGCTAGTCCGTTTCTAAGTTAACTTAGAAAGTGGCCCTGCAATCTTAGAAAAGTCCTTGACAAACCTATGGTAATAACCCGCCAAGTCAAGAAAGCTACGAACCTCCGAAACATTCTTCGGCCGTTTCCAAGACATCACCACTTCAATCTTAGTGGGATCTACAGAAATACCGCTCTATGTGATCACATGACCGAGAAAAGATATACATTGCATCCAAAATTCACACTTACTGAACTTCGCAAACAACTGATGCTTCTGCAGTTTCTGCAAGACAAGCCGTAAATGTTGCTCGTGCTTCGATTTAGACTTAGAATAAACTAAGATATCATCAATAAAGATTACCACGAACTGGTCCAAGTACGGCTGAAAAACTCGATGCATAAGATCCATAAATGCTGCCGGTGCATTAGTCAATCCAAAGGGCATAACAACAAACTCATAATGCCCGTACCGAGTCCTGAAAGCAGACTTCAGAACATCCTCTGTACGAATCCGAAGCTGATAATACCCCTACCTCAAGTCAAATTTAGAGTAGACTTTGGCTCCCTGAAGTTGATCAAACAACTCATCAATTAGTGACAAAGGATACTTATTCTTGATGGTTACCTGATTCAAACCACGATAGTCGATACACAATCTCAAGGTACCATCCTTCTTCTTCACAAATAAAACAGGTGCTCCCCATGGTGAAGAACTCTCCTGAATGAAACCCTTCTCTAATAACTCTTGCAACTGAGTTTTCAGTTCCTTAAGCTCAACTGGTGCCATCCGGTATGCTGATTTTGAAATAGGTTGAGTACCGAGAATAAGATTGATCACAAACTCCATATCTTTATCTGGCGGTAACCCTGGCAACTCCTCGGGAAATACATTGGGATATTCCCGAATAATAGGAACTTCCTCCAGCTTTAGCTTATCAAATGGCTTGTTGATCAAATAAGCTAGATAACCCGAACACCCCTTACTTACCAGCTTAATAGCTTTAGTTGATGAGATAATAAAACTCGTCTTAATAACCCAGTTCCCTGCTACCTCAACCACTAGCTGATCTGGCAAACGAAACCGTACTACATTTATTCTACAGTTTAGCTGAGCATCATACTTAGAAAGCTAATCCATACCAAGATAACATCATACCCCCAAATAGGAAATAAAATAAGGTCCGATGGAAAATCCAGACCCTTAACATGTATTTTACAATCTTTACAAACTAAGCCAGTCACATACTTATCGGTTAAAGAAGTACTAATCTCAACCACATAAGGCAATCTTTCAGGTTGCATGTTAACATGTTGCATACAAGTAGGCGTAATGAAAGAATGCGTTGCACCAAAATCAATCAACACTTTAACAAGTTGATTGAGTATAAGGAAGTTACCTTCCACAACTGCCGTATCCTCAGGTCCCTCCTCCAAATCAACTACGTAGGCCCGAGCTTGAACCCGCTGCTGCTGAGGTGCACCACTAGTAGGTCGGCCCTGATAACCCTGGGTCGCTGCCCGATCCTCAGTCCTCTGATATCTAGGGCAATCCTTCACCCTATGCTGATTGCTGCCGCAACCCAAACACGTTCCTGCCTTCGCCCTGCAGTCGGCCTCTACATGGCCCTGATGCTTGCAGTAAGTACACTGCGGTGATGAAGCACTGCCACTACCCTTAGAAGAACAAGAAGCCGAGAAAGCAGTTGTACCAGCCTGCTGTTGAGGTCTCACAACACTAGGCCTATATTGACCTTGAGACTGGGCCGGCCTGTACTGTGATTGAGCCTGATAAGACCCCTGCTGAAACTGAGGCCGATAGTAACCCTACTGACCATGCGATCTGAAAAAACCCTACTGTACCGAAGGCCTATAACCACCCTACTATACTGAAGGTCTATACATACCCTGCTGGCCCTGCGGCTGAAATGGCCTCTTGCTAGGCTGACTAGGTCCAATCTGTTCCCCTTTCCTCTTTTCCAGTCTAGATGCCGCATCAAAAGCCTCAGAGAATATATCATACTGATTCAGGGCCATCGCATCCTGAATCTCTGACCTCAAACCCAACATAAACCTCCGGGTCTTGCGCTCCTCATCTGCTACAAACTCTGGTGTATACCGGGACAGTCTAGTAAAATTGGCCTCATACTGAGCCACTATAGCATCCCCCTACATCAAGGACAGGAACTTCGCCTCCCTCTTTTCCCGTGAAATCCTCAGGACGTACTTCGCCCGAAACACTCTAAGGAAGGTATCCCAAACATACGGAGTACCTCTTGCCTCCCAACCGACTCTCACTGTGCGCCACTATTCCTCTGCCTCATCATCAAACAAGTAAACGACATAAGTGACTTTCCTCTCGTCAGTATAGTCTAGAGGATCGAATATCTTCTCTATCTTATTAACCCACGCTTCCGCCTTCCTATCATCTGGCTCTCCCTGAAATCTCGGCGGATAATACCCCAAGAATTCCTTCAGCGTTCCACGCCCGTGGTAACCACCCTGAACATGCAACAACTGAGTCTGTAATGTCTGTGCTTGGGCAGCCTGCCCTGCTAGTATCTGTGCTAGCCCTGCCATAATCTCTGTCATCCTATCCATGGCTGCACCAAAACGGTCATCACCCCTATCTCGGCCCGGTGCCATATTATCTGGTGGCTTGTCAACTACATCAGGCCTACCTCTGGTTCTTGGTCTACTAGTCATTATACTAATCAAAGAGTTAGCACAGGTTATAGCACATAGACAGGCTATAGACAATTATTAGCAAATAAACAACAACTCACATAAAACACATAAATCACTTAAATATCAATCACATAAACAAATTGATCATATAATCACAGTCACTAAATCACAAAATCATTTAATCAATTAATCATATTAATACATATTTCACTTTTCTTTCACTTCATACATACTTTCATGCTAAGACCATTACCCACATTCCGAGAATACCCCGACTGACAACTAAATATTAGCTCTGATACCACTTAATGTAACTCCCCAACTCGACCCCTCCTACGATCAGTCAGGACGCAACGAAATTTTGATAGTATAACGACAGTAATTAGGACACTGAGGCTTTAAACCAACCTCTCCGAAACTCATACATCCAACTCCACAATAATTCAACAATTAACAACACAACCACAAAATACAATAAACATTCTTTACCATTGCATCCATAGGTTATACGTCTCCGTTCCAATATCATACATTTACTATGTAATATTCATTCCCAAAATAGATTATAACCAATCTAGTAGCCTAATCATATTCCAAAACAAGACCTCTAGACTAGCAACTTTTAATCAATTAATTCTACAACATCTTATATATCATAAACTTCTAAATAGATGCAAACCAACTAGTTTTAATATACAAGATAATAAAAATTACATCATCATATATCAAGGACAAGACTGGAGGCACGTACCCGTAATCTAGATCGGTAACACCTGTATGCATGCAATAATTGAGAGTGAGCTTATATAAAACAAGCCCAGTGAGGATTCGATAGATCTCTAACAGTATTTACTATACTCCTTGGAAATCATCCTTTGAGCAGTAAACACACAATAATCATAAAAAACAATAGAAGCACATTAACTATAATGACCAATCAATAAAGGATACTCTAGTTGGTGTAGCTCCAAACGCCATCACTATCTCAATCGTTCTTCTTGTAGCTCCCCATTACTCACGCACCCAATGTACCTCACTAGCCCCTCATTCCATGACACCTCTGTCATGCGAGCTGGGGGGTAGCTTATGGTAGTCATGTCAGTTTTAACCCGACAGCCCGATGCTACCCGAGAGGTGGCACACACATACCAAGACTCAGGAATAATAATAATCATTAAAATCTCAGGAGGACAACCTTTCACGTTGACTATCTCCCGGTTCATCAATAATCAATTATCACAGGAGGACAACAAAGTAGGTTGCCTATCTTCCGATTCAACAATAATCAATCAATAATCATCATTTCAACAACATAACAACAACTAATCAAATAAACAACAAACAACTAAGTTAGATGACAAAGTAGGCTACCCAACTTAACATGTATTAGACACACAACCAAACCCTAATCTAACCATCAACAACTCACAATTCAATCACTCAAACACCACCCAAACATCCAAAGGCATAATTCAACATTTTAAAGAAAGACAATCCAAAATTCTAAAAATCATAACTTATATTCTACCAATCCGATAACCTCCAAAACAGTTTCTAACACTCACCCACTCAATCAACAACATTCACCCCCTCGGAAACCAACCATAAACCATCCACATCAAGCCCAACAACCCTAAAACCCTAATGTATCAAGGCTGAAATTTCTGAACTTTCACACCGACATTGCAATCAAAATTTCGGCATTACAACATTACTACCACGTATTTAACAAACTTTTACAAACTAACAGCAAGCAATTCCAACAACCACAACAACATTTATTCAACAAATAGTCAAATACTCAACTTTTAATACCTGAAAATAGAAATGCATACTACAACGGTTCAAATCTTATATAAATGCATATAAACGATCCTTAGCATGCACTGAGCAATAATATAATATTAATTCAACTTTCTAACGTTTCAAAATTCAATTATATGCAAAAACATAAAAATGACATTTTGAGATCTAGAATTTTTCTCTCACCCTTGATGTGTTATGCAGCTAGAAAGATGCTCAATGAATGCCCAACAAGTGAATTCAAGCTTTGGTTGATGAAGTTTGGCCTTGAATTGCAACTTTTAATGAAAAATTGCCTTTGAAAACTTGAAGAAAAACCTTCCCTTTTCTCCTATGGTGCTCTCGGCCTTGTGTGTGTGAGTGAGTGTGTTTTGTGAGCTTTCCAATGTCTGTTGATGCTAATATACTCAAGGTCAACTAAGTTAAAATGGTCAAAGTTAGTTTCCTTAGTTTATTTTTAGTGTTTTCTTGTCTTTTAATTTAATTTCTTGACTATTTCTTGCTCAAACATTAAATTGACACTTAGACTAATTCTAGATAATTTATTTTAGGTGACAAAGAGTTTTACATTCAAATATTTCCACCTGAGTCGGCTTAAAACTCGATTTTTGCAAAAGAAAGTGCAAAAACCTTTAAAATTTCAAAACCGATTCCAAATCCGTTTTAATCAAACACGGGTCTATTAATACCCGAGGACCAGGTTTTAAAATGTTTAAAACACCCTTGTAATAATTTTAGCGCACAGGTGTTCAAAATACTATTCACAAAAATCGTCGATAAAATTTCTAATGCAGATTTTGATGAAAATTTCATGAATGCACACATAGCATGTATTAGGAATATAAATCATATATTTAACACATTCTAACTCATATAACGCATAATCAGGTCAAATCATGCAAATCGAGGCAAAACACGCAAATTGAGATAAAGACAAAATATGGGGTCTCACACCTCCAATACTTAAGGCCATCCGAGCCTTATAAGTAAGACAAAATAAGGCATGCAAACAAGGATTGACAAAATCTATTGAAACCCTATTATTTTGATTCCAATTATCACATCACTCTTATCTTTTCTACTTGTCTTTCTTATATTTTAGGTCATCCTACATCATTCACTTAACTTCATACAAACATGCAATGATGCAAGCTAATTAGACAATAAAGTAAATCATTAGAGTTATTACAAGCCAACGATTCTTTTAGACTTTATTAGAATCCTCCACAACATAAATTAAATACACACCAGACTTTTACTTTACAAATTATACTATCACGAGCAAGCAACACTTCAATGCACAAGAGTCCAAACAACTTGTAGGCCTTTCAATTGCTTCGTACTAAACCTGGAAGTGTTAGAAAAAGGGGTGAGCATACAATACATATATACTCAGTGAGAGAGGGAGCAGTTATCCAGGGAGTTTTCAAAAATATTTTCATGCAATGCAATAGTTATCACAAGAAATAGTAACTGTATAAATAAAGAAACAATTAAACAGTAGAGTACTACACACTTAAAGGATACGATCGATAACCCTTATCCCTCGAACTTTTCGTTTCACAAACAACGAACCTCGATCTCGATCTCAATATGCAAGCATCCCTTTATACCAATGGGTACTCTGAATGTACTCGATCCTACGACACATACCCCCTGATATACTCCATACTAGGTGAGTGAGGGACTAGGGTATAAAGCTAGAGCAACCAACACTGACAAGCCCGATGCCGCCCAAAGAGGCCTATCGCATCCGTCCCGAACGATAAGGTTGCGCAACTATCGATACGATACGATAATATAATAAACCAATAATAATTATAACCACACAATTCGATAAGTACATAAACCGATAGCACGCAATGAGGACAACAAAAGAGGTTGTCCTCGCACACAATTATAATCAATAGGCAATAACATATAAACTCAAGCGATCACAAATGCAACATCCTTTAAGTTCCAAGTAATATATGTGAAAACCCACTTTTCTGCTTTAACTTGATTTACTTGCTTTGTCTCATTTTACGTGCATTTGACCTGTTTATATGCTATATGACCTAGAATGTTATAATTTTGATATCAATAATCCTAGAACATGCTAAATGTGCATCCATGAAATTTTCATAAAAAACGGAGTCAGAAATTTTATCGTCGATTTTTAGTGAATAGTGTTTTCGAAATACGTCCGCTATAATTTTGAAAATGGTCTTTTTAACCCTTCTAGACCTAGTCCATGGACTTTAATAGACCTGTGTTTGATGAAAACGGTTTTAAAATCGGCTTAAGAATTTATTAGGGTTTTTACACCGACTTTTGCAAAAATCGAGTTTTAAGCCGACTCGGGTGGAATTCTTTGAATGTAAAACTTTTTGTCACCTAAAAATAACCTACTTGAGCTATCTTGGGTGTTGGATAATTGTTTTGAACATTGGTGATCAAGAAAATGCATTTAAAGTCAAGAAAACACTAAAAATAATTAGTTTCCACTTTGACTTTCTTTTATTTATTTGACATTTGCTTAATATATCATCAACACACATTAAAAACAAAGCAAAACACCACCAAAAATACACACAAAACCGTGGCTCCTTGGAGGAGAAAGATGAAGGCATTTTCAAAGCATTTTTCTCATAGATTTTGCATTTCAAAGCCGAATTGAGTGATTCAAAGCTTGATTTCACTTGTTTGGCATCCATTCTACACAATTCTTGCATCAAAACACATCAAAGGTGAGAGAAAAATTCTAGATCTCAAAACTCATATTTTGTGTTTATGCATATAAATGATTATTGAACAGTTAGAATGTTAATCTAATGTTAGATTATTGCTCCTTGCTTGCTTTGGATCTTTTAGCTGTAATACTACGAGTTTTTATCGGTTGTAGCATAATTTTTATTTTTTGGGTATTTAAATTTGATTAATTTGTTCAAAGTTGATTAAATTGAGTTGTGTTGATTGGAATCGATTGCCGTCGAATTCTAAAAGTTTGTTAATTACGTGGTAGCGCCGTTGTAATACCGAATTTTTGATTGTGATGTTCGTGCCAAAATCTGGAAATTTCAGCCATGACATCTTAGGGTTTTAGGGTTATTGGGCATGATTTTGGATGTGTTTTGGTTGGTTTCCGAGGGGGCTAATGTAGTTGATTGAATGGGTGAGTGTTTGAAACTGATTTGGAGTTGTTTGGATTAGTAGAATGTAAGATATGACTTATTGAAGTTTAGGTTATCTTTCTTTAAATTGTTGAATTGAGCCTTAGTTGATTGGGTGTGGTTTGAGTGTTGAATGGTGAGTTGTTGATGAGTAATTTAGGGTTTAATTGTGTATATAATGCATGTCCGGTTAGATGGCCTACTTTGTCATCTAACTAAGTTATTGTTGTTTAAATGATAATTGATGCTATCAATGATGAATAAATGATGATTGAATGATGATTGATTGATGATTAATTGATGATTGATTGATGATTGATGATGATTATGGAGTCTTGGTATGTGTGTGCCACCTCTCGGGCAGCGTTGGGCTGTCGGGTTGATAACGGCATGACTGCCAGAGGCTACTCCCAGCTCGCATGACGGAGGTGTCATGGAGGGAGGGGCTAGTGAGGTACCTCGGGTGCGTGAGTAATGGGGAGTTATAAGAAGAATGGTTGAGATCGTGATGGCGTTTGGAGCTACACCAACTAGAGAGAGTATCCTTTATTGAATGGTCATATAGTTATGTTGTAACGCCCCGATCCCTCACGAGACCGGAGGCTCTAATAACCATACTATTCTCAACCCAATGCCAAACCCGGTCACAAAATTTTAGGGAAAACGGACAGAGTTTCCCCTGTATTGTGGACTTTCTGAAAACCTGTAAACACTCAATAAAGCCACAACATAACAAGACATTCATTTATAACTAAAGATCTTAGCTTTAAGGTCATCCGAGCCTTAAGACATACAAACGGTTTAGATACACACAAGCATGCATTCATAACTTAACTTCTTTACAAAACTGCTTATCATGTCACTCCATGATAGCATTGAACATTCTTAGAAATTAAAGCCAACCATACACCCAAGCATGCAACGTAGCTAGAAGCAGAAGCAAAAGTTATTACATGCCACAATTCCATAACACTTACTACATCCACTTAGCTTTCAAACTTGCAACTACTCAAATATATATACATAAGCCCTTAGGCTCCCAAATAAAACATAAAGTAGAACAAGTAAGGTCTTCCACAGTTTAACAGGCAATCACTCAAACCTCAAGTAATAGCACACAGCAATCAGGTCAACTCCTCCAACTGCACCACCTGAAACATGTTTAGCGAGGTATGAGCAATCACAATTGCCCAGTGAGGGATAAGGTCTACCGGGGATGTGCAATGCAGCGGTTAGTACAAATAAAGCATTTTACAACCAAAGAACAATTGAAACAATAAGTTACCACACATTAAAAAGGATACGATACACTTTGACTTCTATAACGTCCCGGCTAAGCGAATACCCCGAAGGGCAGAGGCACACCAGCGACGCCACGAACTGAAATCACGATGTAATAATGACACTGTTATCGATAAGACGGCATCCCCTTATAACTCCAAAATGGGTGTACTCCGGATGTACCCCGAAATCCTACGACCCAACTCTCCCTGGGCGGCATCCCAAGCGAGAGAGGGACTGGGTAACCATGGTAGCCGAGGTATACCGGCAAGCCCGATGCCGCCCGGTTTCCACGACACTACCATGCCCAAATAGTTGCGCAACCACGATGCAATGCACTCAAAATGATAACAATAGAATACATCAACAAACACATGATTAAGGGACAACAAAGTAAGTTGCCCTCACACACAATATATAGACAATAAGTGCACATAATCTAAGTACAAGTAAATAAACTATTATGCACATAAGGATGAAGTCTCCCTCACCTGGAATTAAGCCAAGCATGCTAAAAGAATAGCTCAGATTTACTTCAACTCCCCAAATTAGCTCAAGTATGCAACCCTAGGGTGTTCATATAAGTTTAGCAATTAACTATATCAATTCCAACTCAACTCTTACTTAACTCAACCTTACAACATTAGAAGCTAGATTTATAATCACTTATTCACACAAGTTCATAACCCACACACAATTAAGATACAATGTTCACCTTATCATATCATTAGAGAACATAAGATATATTAGAAGCATCAAATACCATTAAGTTAAGATCATAAGTTATAAATTCCAATTACTTTTAATTACAATAATCAATAATCATATAACTAGATGAGTTATCCTTATAGTCCTACTCACTTAGCATGCAATGTTTATTAGAGTTTGATCTTAACAAAGTACAAGAAGTATAAACATTATAACAAGATATAAGCATTAAATATGAAAATAACTATACCAACACAAAGGGATCAATGACCGATGATCACGAAACTTCACGAAATGCTCACAAATGCCATATAACAACATGTAAAGGCAAGATATACAAGCACCAAAGCTAATTCAAAGGCTAAGCTTGAAACCCCGAGTTTCCCTTTTGTTTTCCTAAGTCATTTAACTCCAAACCGAGGCTAAGGCTCAAGATTCACCAAATAATTATTCTAATCTTCTAGTTACACATTATGGCACACTTAGAACCCTTGAAATCATTCATTAACCCGAATTAACCACAAAAGCCCCGATTACCCCTTTGTGCGTTTGTACTACAAGTATCTTAATCAAAGCTCAACTAAGAGTTAGAAAAGCACATTTAGTCCCTACTTACCCTAAGAACACCAAATATATCAACCAAATTCACCCGGATTTATGTTTGACCCAAAACCCCTTTGTAACAAAAGTCATTTTTCTTCCAAACACAAGTTAATGTTCTAGATAAGCGAGCGGGCTATTCCATACTTTTAATTATCCCTTATGGCACCCCTAGGACCCTAGAAACTACCCAATTACCCGCGTTTAGCACAAAAGCCCCATTTTCATTCTTTTGACTTTGTACTACACGTACCTCATCCGGGACTCAAATGGAGGCTAGCAAAGCTTAATTAGGTCCTAAATAGCCTAGGATTACTAAATGTGGAGGCCAATTCAACCCGGATTCGCGATAACCCCGAAACCCCTTTCTAAAAGTCGGCTATTTCATTCTTTCACTAGGTTACGGGCAATTAAACCCTACAAGGCCTTCACACTACTTTCATTAACATCTAAAGCACCTATTAGAACCATTAATTCAAGCTACAAGGTCTGATTTCGCAAATCCCTAATTTTCCCGTCACTATTCATGCCCTACGATCAACAAGCGATTTCAACCGTTTAAACTATGAAACAATAGCATAAATTAGGTCTCTACTACTTATACACAACATACATAAGCATATTTAAGCATTGCATGATCATAATATAGCAAATCAATAAATTCAAGAAAGTTGACATATATTTCAAATGCAAAAATAATATGCAAAACCCTCACCTAACGCGCGTAGGAGCTCCTAGAAGGCTTGCACACACCCTAAACTACTTGCTCCTTGCTTGGCTTGGCTTGGCTTGAAGATTTGATGAGCAAAATCCTCTCATTCTCCTCCTATGCTATTCTCGGATTTGCTACAGTAAAATCTGCATCTTCCTTTTTTTTTTTTGCTAAGTTATGAGCTAATTGCTTTATGGTGAGTATATATGATAGGTAGGGTCAAGTTAGGTGTTTAGTGGTCCACTAAAAATGAGCGTTGGTAGCTTAAAAACGAGCCTAAAGTGTAAAGTATAAGCTAACTAATTAAAACACTAAGTTAGTTACGTAACACTATTCATTGAACCACGAAAATCATTTTCTAAACGAGTGCTCCTATCGCTCCTAGCTCAATTGCACAATTTTCACATTCCTTTAACAATTAATATGATTTAATAAAAATGCTAATTCACTAATATAATGCAGTTTAAAAATTGAATGAATAGTGACCAAGAAAGACAACAGGTAAAGCACATAATTTAATGCACAATTAATGGATGCAACATTTAAAAATGTGTACGGTAGAATCTTGGGCGTCACATCCTCTCCCCCTTAAACAAATTGCGTCCACGCAATTCTTTTTCACAAGGGAACTCCACAACAACTGAAAACCAACTCCGATTACTCGTCATCAATTGCTAAGCAAGAATACCATATACGAACTCTCGTGGGAGCTCATTAAGAAATCCCAGTAGTATTGCCTGCGAACCTCACGTAATAAGGCCAAATAAAGGCTCCAATAGAGATGCTACTTCGAAATCCAAATAGGAATCCCGCTGGCACGAATACCATAGAAGAATAGAATCCCAACTAATAGTGGCGAGAAAATACCAATAAGAATTTAGAGTACAAATACCGAAGATAATTCCATATAATAAGGTTGATTAGAATCCCAAACTAAGTCTTCCGAGTAATGCCAGCAAGAAAATACTAGAAGAATACTCAATAAGAAAACCGAGAGAATGGTCATATAGAAATCCCAAAGGAAGCCATTCATTTCTGGCTACTAAGCGTAGAAGAATGCCTTGGAAGAAATCCCAATAACTGAGCTCCGCTTACAACATTCTCATTCGCGCTAATCCACACAACTTGGAGGGCTTGTTGCTAATCACTTCTCTTCAGGGGGAGGAAGAAGTCTTTCTTACCATTTCAACGGGACATGTATGAATGCCAAGATATCACATTTACACATATATGTTTTAAACTATTATGCAAACATGTTTATATAAGAGTTTATGAAACAGTGTAATCATCAAAGTCATTCAAGCATGACAATCAAGTCCATCATAACACAACTCAATCAAAGACTTTCAAATGCACACATTACAAGTAACAGTTCAAGCAATTAACAATTCACGAGGTCAAATTGATGCATAACCAGCCACTTTACTTCACTTAGCACACACTTAGCACGTAACACATAATTATATCACATAGGTGCACACATTCAATACAAGACACACAATCACACATGCAGTCATACACTTTCAAGACACACTCTTAACAAGCACACACGCAAGGGTTACTACCCGACAGGCCGAGGACCCTGTCCCGGCTTAGAGCTAACTAAGCTCTGATACCACCTGTAACGCCCCGATCCCTCACGAGACCGGAGGCTCTAATAACCATACTATTCTCAACCCAATGCCAAACCCGGTCACAAAATTTTAGGGAAAACGGACAGAGTTTCCCCTGTATTGTGGACTTTCTGAAAACCTGTAAACACTCAATAAAGCCACAACATAACAAGACATTCATTTATAACTAAAGATCTTAGCTTTAAGGTCATCCGAGCCTTAAGACATACAAACGGTTTAGATACACACAAGCATGCATTCATAACTTAACTTCTTTACAAAACTGCTTATCATGTCACTCCATGATAGCATTGAACATTCTTAGAAATTAAAGCCAACCATACACCCAAGCATGCAACGTAGCTAGAAGCAGAAGCAAAAGTTATTACATGCCACAATTCCATAACACTTACTACATCCACTTAGCTTTCAAACTTGCAACTACTCAAATATATATACATAAGCCCTTAGGCTCCCAAATAAAACATAAAGTAGAACAAGTAAGGTCTTCCACAGTTTAACAGGCAATCACTCAAACCTCAAGTAATAGCACACAGCAATCAGGTCAACTCCTCCAACTGCACCACCTGAAACATGTTTAGCGAGGTATGAGCAATCACAATTGCCCAGTGAGGGATAAGGTCTACCGGGGATGTGCAATGCAGCGGTTAGTACAAATAAAGCATTTTACAACCAAAGAACAATTGAAACAATAAGTTACCACACATTAAAAAGGATACGATACACTTTGACTTCTATAACGTCCCGGCTAAGCGAATACCCCGAAGGGCAGAGGCACACCAGCGACGCCACGAACTGAAATCACGATGTAATAATGACACTGTTATCGATAAGACGGCATCCCCTTATAACTCCAAAATGGGTGTACTCCGGATGTACCCCGAAATCCTACGACCCAACTCTCCCTGGGCGGCATCCCAAGCGAGAGAGGGACTGGGTAACCATGGTAGCCGAGGTATACCGGCAAGCCCGATGCCGCCCGGTTTCCACGACACTACCATGCCCAAATAGTTGCGCAACCACGATGCAATGCACTCAAAATGATAACAATAGAATACATCAACAAACACATGATTAAGGGACAACAAAGTAAGTTGCCCTCACACACAATATATAGACAATAAGTGCACATAATCTAAGTACAAGTAAATAAACTATTATGCACATAAGGATGAAGTCTCCCTCACCTGGAATTAAGCCAAGCATGCTAAAAGAATAGCTCAGATTTACTTCAACTCCCCAAATTAGCTCAAGTATGCAACCCTAGGGTGTTCATATAAGTTTAGCAATTAACTATATCAATTCCAACTCAACTCTTACTTAACTCAACCTTACAACATTAGAAGCTAGATTTATAATCACTTATTCACACAAGTTCATAACCCACACACAATTAAGATACAATGTTCACCTTATCATATCATTAGAGAACATAAGATATATTAGAAGCATCAAATACCATTAAGTTAAGATCATAAGTTATAAATTCCAATTACTTTTAATTACAATAATCAATAATCATATAACTAGATGAGTTATCCTTATAGTCCTACTCACTTAGCATGCAATGTTTATTAGAGTTTGATCTTAACAAAGTACAAGAAGTATAAACATTATAACAAGATATAAGCATTAAATATGAAAATAACTATACCAACACAAAGGGATCAATGACCGATGATCACGAAACTTCACGAAATGCTCACAAATGCCATATAACAACATGTAAAGGCAAGATATACAAGCACCAAAGCTAATTCAAAGGCTAAGCTTGAAACCCCGAGTTTCCCTTTTGTTTTCCTAAGTCATTTAACTCCAAACCGAGGCTAAGGCTCAAGATTCACCAAATAATTATTCTAATCTTCTAGTTACACATTATGGCACACTTAGAACCCTTGAAATCATTCATTAACCCGAATTAACCACAAAAGCCCCGATTACCCCTTTGTGCGTTTGTACTACAAGTATCTTAATCAAAGCTCAACTAAGAGTTAGAAAAGCACATTTAGTCCCTACTTACCCTAAGAACACCAAATATATCAACCAAATTCACCCGGATTTATGTTTGACCCAAAACCCCTTTGTAACAAAAGTCATTTTTCTTCCAAACACAAGTTAATGTTCTAGATAAGCGAGCGGGCTATTCCATACTTTTAATTATCCCTTATGGCACCCCTAGGACCCTAGAAACTACCCAATTACCCGCGTTTAGCACAAAAGCCCCATTTTCATTCTTTTGACTTTGTACTACACGTACCTCATCCGGGACTCAAATGGAGGCTAGCAAAGCTTAATTAGGTCCTAAATAGCCTAGGATTACTAAATGTGGAGGCCAATTCAACCCGGATTCGCGATAACCCCGAAACCCCTTTCTAAAAGTCGGCTATTTCATTCTTTCACTAGGTTACGGGCAATTAAACCCTACAAGGCCTTCACACTACTTTCATTAACATCTAAAGCACCTATTAGAACCATTAATTCAAGCTACAAGGTCTGATTTCGCAAATCCCTAATTTTCCCGTCACTATTCATGCCCTACGATCAACAAGCGATTTCAACCGTTTAAACTATGAAACAATAGCATAAATTAGGTCTCTACTACTTATACACAACATACATAAGCATATTTAAGCATTGCATGATCATAATATAGCAAATCAATAAATTCAAGAAAGTTGACATATATTTCAAATGCAAAAATAATATGCAAAACCCTCACCTAACGCGCGTAGGAGCTCCTAGAAGGCTTGCACACACCCTAAACTACTTGCTCCTTGCTTGGCTTGGCTTGGCTTGAAGATTTGATGAGCAAAATCCTCTCATTCTCCTCCTATGCTATTCTCGGATTTGCTACAGTAAAATCTGCATCTTCCTTTTTTTTTTTTGCTAAGTTATGAGCTAATTGCTTTATGGTGAGTATATATGATAGGTAGGGTCAAGTTAGGTGTTTAGTGGTCCACTAAAAATGAGCGTTGGTAGCTTAAAAACGAGCCTAAAGTGTAAAGTATAAGCTAACTAATTAAAACACTAAGTTAGTTACGTAACACTATTCATTGAACCACGAAAATCATTTTCTAAACGAGTGCTCCTATCGCTCCTAGCTCAATTGCACAATTTTCACATTCCTTTAACAATTAATATGATTTAATAAAAATGCTAATTCACTAATATAATGCAGTTTAAAAATTGAATGAATAGTGACCAAGAAAGACAACAGGTAAAGCACATAATTTAATGCACAATTAATGGATGCAACATTTAAAAATGTGTACGGTAGAATCTTGGGCGTCACATATGTGATGATAGTATTATTGATGTTATTGTGTGTTTACTGACTCAAAGGATTATTCCAAGGAGTTTAGTAGACCTTGCTCGAGATCTATCGGATCCTCACTGGGCTTATTTATATAAGCTCACTCTCTATTATTGCATGCATACAGGTGATATTGATCAAGATTACAGATATGTGCCTCAGGAAGCTGAGAATGCGCTTTATATGGACAAGTCCTATGTGCCAAAGTCTTGTCATTGATGTCTGAGATGTAGTTCTCTTTTATTATCTTGTATATTAAAACTAGATGTTTTGTATTTACTTAGAAGTTTATGATGTATAAGATGTTGTAAAGATAATAAATTAAATGTTGTAGCTTAGTAGTCTTGGTTTGGAACATGATTAGGTTGCTAGGTAGGCTATAATCTATTTTGGAAGTGTATGTTATATAGTAAATGTATTATGTTGGAACGGAGGCGCATAACTATGAATGAGTTGATGAAAGAATGTTTAATGTATGAAATGGTTGCATTGTATGTTGTTAATTTGATTGTGGAGTTGGTTGGTGATTTGTGGAGTTTGATGTATGTTGTTATTAAGGGTTGGTTTAGAGCCCTGATGTTCATGTTACTGTCGCTATGCTGCCGAAATTCTATTGCGTCCTGACTGATTGTAAGAGGGGTCGAGTTGGGGCGTGACAATATACAAAGACAATAGTATAATAAATAACATATACATTAGCAATGACACTTCATATAAGTAGAAACACCATATGTCAACTAACCAATAAGTTACATGAGCATGACCAAAACTAGAATTGCAAATATAATGCAAGTCCCTTACCTTTAGGAAGCCAAGAACCCCTTCAAACCTTCTCCAATTGCACAATAAACTAGCAATTCACATAGGATTCATAATTAAGAATAAATTAGATTCGATTATAGTTAAATTAACACATCAAACTTAACTACTTTACATTATCCCACTAACATGTTTGAATACATTCTTCACCTTATATAAGCTGAAGTCACCTTTTAGTAACTAACACTAGCATGACATTAGCTCTAAGACACTACTAGACCTCCAAATAACATTAACTATACAAGACTTCAATAACTTAAGCATTGAAATAACTCAACTTCATTATAAACATGGTTTAAGGTTCATTACCACACATTACATTTAATCACCATGACTAGCAAACATCTTAAATTCTTGATCAACCACATGTATATAACTTTAATATGAAGGCTTAACTCATATAAGATCATGTCAAGTACATATCAAAGGTTAGTTTCAAGATCGTGAAAGTCTAACATGGATAGCTTGCTAGGGCCAAATCACATTAGGCATATTTCAAAAACATTCTAGCTAACATCAACAAGCATTCTTTCATATATGTCCATAAACTAGGTAGCAAACATCATATATCAACTATACATAATGAAATAGCAAGGTCCATAGGTATACCTCTTATAGACAACTATGTAGATAATGTAGCTTGAAGTTGGAGCTATGAAGTCCTTCTAACTTGAAGGGTCTAGTTGGTCCACAAGCATCCAAAGCTCAACCCTATCTTAGAAGAAAATGTGCTGGTATACTTCTAAGATATAAAGCTATAAATGTGTAGTTGTTCACAAAATTGCAAATGCTTGACCATTAACTTGTCATGGCCGATTGCACCAAGAGAGAGAAGATGAAGTTGTTCACCTTATTCCTCTTGTGTGTATGTCGTGTATGTGAGAGGAGCTTAGAGAGAGAGAGAGTTGCCATCTTTTCAAATAATATATAAACTATTATCAAAAAAATGAGTAGCCAATCACAATTGCTACCTTTCTATGATAATCCATGCACATCCTAGGATTACAATCATTGCAATTAGATGGCAAGAGTCAAGTCTTCTCTCTCCTCCTACGCTTGGCCGAAAATGCTAGTGGAAAGAGAGAAAGTTGTCAACTTTTATATATTATATAATCTCTATTATATTTTATTGTCCTTCATGCATTTAAAAGCCAATCATAATATTTCTCTTTCTTGCTTGAATCAACCAAGCCATGCATGACAAGGGACACCTTTTTCTCTGTCATGACACTTAGCAAAAAGGTTATATCATCAAAAGTAATGGACAAGATTCTTTTGTCTTTATTCAAAAGTTAATCCTATCCATCCAATTCAAATTCAAATGATTAGGATTGATGACATGGATAATCCTACATCTCACATGCCACATGTCAATCCCAATCATTAATTTGCCTTTTCATTTTATGACGTGACATTTCACAAATCTCATGATCAATATACATTTATACATATATATATATATATATATATATATATATATATATATATTATTCTTTTGCATTTTCTAATCTCTATTAGAATAAATATATTGAAACTACTTTTCAATAATTACAGTTTGGCCCCAAAAGTTTTGGTAATTACAATTTGACCCTAAAACTTTTCAAATTTATACTTTTGGCCGAAATACAAACATAGATGACTCTTAACACCTTAAAGCCACCAACCACATTATACAGGCTTCCGGTGAACTTATTCGTGATACTTATTAATGTGTGACCTTCTAGATTCATAACCACGTACTGATGAGTGACCGATAAACCTCCTTATCTAGTTCGAAAATGTTTCTGCCATTTCCCGAAATGCCCTCATGCTCATGAGTGACGTACTAGCAACAAACATACCATGAGAATATATACAATAATGAAGACGATGTCTTATATGAATCTATTCAATCGTCGAGAATTAGCGTGCAGTCTGATCCTTCTATTAAGAATTCCCCGATCGGGAAAGGACCATGAAATGGTTAAGTCCACCTCTGATACTATGTATAAATCTGAATTGGTGAAACGAGATATGACTACCATAGAAAAACCCCTTTGCATCACTTTATACTCACCTTGGCCAAGGACTTCCTCGTTTAACGACAGATCTCAGATATCACAGGACATCGCCTCATGCCGGAGGTTAACAGATCATATCTTGACAATTACATGTCGGTTCATACCATAGAACTATAATGCAAAAGGTTGTAACCCACCTTATAGAAGACGGGCATTGTCCTGGCATAGTATTTAGCCCCTGATATAACCGGCAGTCGTAATTTCTCAAGTCCGAGGATTAATTTGCATGATTCCCAACTAAATAGTAAACTATTAACCTGATATCATGCAGTTCACTATTTATTGTCACATTCAATGATCCGTACACTAACGATTACTCATATGTTTATTAGTCCACATTATCATGTTGTTCTGGCACTTCGCACGCCATCCTTTATCATTAACATCACTATGTTAATCAAAGGTAATAACATATGATAACACGTACTCGATTATTCTAGTCCCGGTTGAATAATCTGAAGGGCTATGAATCAATTCTTAATGTTTATCATATCGAAGAAAAACTGCAAATATCTAAACCCTTTTAAAACATTTTTCTTCTCGAATAAGCATTAGGGACACATTCATATCGAAGCGAAGAATATGAATATCCTACATATAAATATATTCTCATTAAACCCTAATTCATGTCATCTCAACTATAGCATTAGGGCAAATCCCCAACAATCTCCCACTTGCACTAATGTTATCAGCTATAGAATTAGCGCACTAAACATTTGTTTCCATATACTCATCTTCTCTAAGACGGTGATCAACTGTAACAATCTTTACAGGATCAGTGGGTCAACTATAGAAGCATCTATAAGTACCTATTATGTTAAACCACTTTCTGTCAAGAAAAACATTTCTTCACTTACCTTTTTATATGTTCGGATTCTTGATGAGATCGGGTCCTTTTTAAGCTTGTGCAAATAGCCTCTATTATAGTCACCATATTTGGAGAATATCGGTAACCTATAACAGATAAAACCACACAATATCCGAACACCATAAAAAAACAAGTGTGCATCTTTGCCTTTAGTAACGGAATAACCGTTATTCGCTATTCGGAACACCTTCCAAGACATTACAATCATATCAAAAATCCATTATCGATAATGTTTTCATCCTTTTTAGTGAATTCTTCTCTAAGAATTTCACTATCTTCATAAACCTTAAGATTTCTGGGTTAAAGTTTAAATAGAGATCATTATAATAATAAGATCAATAGAACTTATATGCATTCTCTCCGATATCTATCATGTAACTCATTACATCATACCGCCCCTAGTACTTGCCATTGCATTAAAGGAGAATGCAAACAACCAAAGGATTAGGTGCAAAAACCATTTGCAACCTTTCCTTAATAGTCAGAAAGAAATCTACAAGAAAAGATGGATACACCCTGCCATAAAGACTAGAGACCAAATTTTCTTAGATTCCTTTATCTTAAGACAACTTTAAGATCGTGACTTGGTGTACAGGCTGTAAGAAAACAAACAATCATATCATTGTACTTCATATACATGATACTTACAAGACATGATTGGTTTACCCAACAAATACAACATGATATAAAATTCGGTTGAACCTTGGTGAATGAAGGTATCATAAATTCACAAGATCTGTTAAGGGCATAAACTCCTACTAACTTTTCTTATAAATTTAAATATCATCTTCAATTATTAATGAAAACAATCTCTATCATTTTATTTTAATACACCCGTAATCCGTTTCATAATAGTTACCTTTCACTAGAGAAACTATGCATGAAAAAAAAATAAATTCTATCTAGCCGTAGAATTAAAACATGGTAGAAGTTTAAAAAATAATTTGAAAGATATTGGTGATAAAAGATGCATTCTCTAATATTCTTTTATAACCCAACATATTCTAGAGAAGTCTCATAAGCTCCAGTTCTTTCAATTATTTATTTTTGAACAAACTCTTTTGTCAAAAAGAATAATTAATCCATCAAACTCATTTGAATAGATAAAAGAATTCAAGTCTTTAACTCTTGACCACTTCAAAGTTTCAGACATATGAAGTATAATTTACTATTCAGCCATTTCATTAAATGCTAAGCAATAAAATATAAATGTTTGAGTTTGAAGGCATTCTTTCGTTCGATATGCATTCCGACCATTTCATCACTATAATGAAAAATATACAAAATGCCAATCATTTCTTACAAATGATCAATTCCAAAATTACCCCATAGTTAGAAACGAGTGCTAATAGTCACTACTATTTCTAAAGAAATTATCAAACATTTATAAACGTTTTTCAAAATTGGGATCACATACCAAGCCAATCCATAACAACCAAATCATGCATAATCAGGGTCCACTACTCAATCCCCTCTTGATGAGAGATCTCCTAGTAAGAATGCCACAGTCCAGTTCCTCATATGTCTCTTTCTCCTCCTCCTTCTAAAGTTTCTGTTTTGGCTAGGTTCAGCCACAAAAGGAGAGGACTCGACATGGGAATTGGGTGATGCACCCAAACCAAGATTCTACCAGCTAGTTAGAACATCTGGCAACTCATTTAGTGTGACCTCAATCCTATGTATATGTAAGTCCAAGATCAAATGAGAGTAAGATAGTGGAAGAGACTGCAAGATCAAATCTACCTGAAGCCGGGGATCCATGACGAAACCAAATACCTCCAATTGAGTTACTAAGTAAATCATTCTGAGGCAATGCTGGCTCACGTTTCCTCCTTCTTCAATTTTTATACTAAAAAGCTCACGGGTCAACTGGAATCTCATACACTGACTGTGCTCACCAAATAATTCTTCCAATGAACGAATGATATCTACGGAATGAGGAAGCCTCTCATAGAATCGACGCAGATCATCACTCATTGATGAAAAAATATATCTCCCAGAGCATATGTCATCCTGGACCCATTTATAATAAGTGATCTTATCGGCCTCGGAAGCAGTTTCATCTATAGGAGCAAATGTTGGGATATCCATAATATATTCATTTCTTTCAAATCGGAGGACTATTCTTATACTTTTGTACCATTTCTCGAAGTTCGGTCCATCTAAGTAATCATGATTAAGGATAGACAAAATAGGATTTATGAATGAAGCCATTGCATACAAACTGTAGAAAAAATAAATATAACAGAAAGTAAGATTACAAGCTAACAAGAATATATGTAAAGCTATTAAATTGCAAAATAAAATAGCTGCTCCCACTATTTGTTTTAAATCTCATACTCCCTTAATGAGAAAACAAGAATCTATGAGAAAACTCTAAGTGGGATGACCAAGTTCCTATGATTAGACATATTTCTCAAACTTTTGTGGCTATGTTGAAACATGAATATCAAAGGTCAACAACTCTTTTGTTGTCTATTTCTCTAAATAGGGTATGGTCTACTTTAGTCCCTAAATCACTTTGATCTTAAACCTTTGTGGCTATGTTGATTAAGTGATTTAGTTAGATTGGACCCGCCATCACTTAGTTATCCGACAAATTGAATTAATAACCTCAAACCTTTGTAGCTATGTTGGTCGTTAGATTTTGGAAGATAACCACATTTCTATGTTTCATTCTAGCGAATTTAATGAACTTATTTTGAAATATATCCTCTACCTTCGGGTAAGAAGTATTGTATTCATTTAGGTCTCATTAAATGTCCTAGGATGGCGGAGGACTACGATAAAACCCTTTTTATGTTTTTGTTAATCTAATATATGTTTGCACATTGGGAGTCAATGCAATCTCATCAAAACATTAAGCATTCAACATACCATAAACTAATAATCACAATTATAGCAATTTAAATAGTATGAATGCAAAGATGCATGAATGATAGATCATGGGATTGGCTTCTGGGCTTATAAAAAAAGTATTTTATTAAAAAAACCTTCAACCCCTTGAAATCTCCATTGGGCCTCCAACTCCTTTGGAAAACTCTATTGGGCCTCCAACTCCTAGGAAAAATCCATTGGGCCTCCAACTCCTTGAAAAAGTCCATTGGGTCTCCAACTCCTAGGAAAAATCCATTGGGCCTCCAACTCCTTGAAAAAGTCCATTGGGCTTCTTTCAAGCTTCTTTTGAGAAATTACATAGAAGTCTTCACTACATAATTCTCTCAAATGGTAAAAATAAAATTGAGACTTATATCTCAAATTACAACCCGATAACTTTTGACCCAAAAGCCCAAATCCATGATCAAATTCACCATTTCCAAGATATAAATATATGCATGATTACTCATATCAAGTATATAATAATCCACATATAATATGTTACCATACAAGTCTAATTAATTCATCATCATGAAAAATTAAACTTTATCTATACTTATTGCATTTTCTTGGAAAAACACCTTTCATTAATGCAAGTCATAATGGCCCATTAATTCATAACCCTTTATAATTAACAATATTCACATGCAAGCCCAAAACTTTAAAGAAAACACAAGTCCATGGCCCAATCACAAAAAAGTGACCCAATTAGGCTAAAATTTAATCTAAAACATGCACACAAGGCCCAAGCCCGAGTCAATATGTCTTATTGGCCTACGTACATTTATTTTAGCCCAATAGTCCTTTTAAAAAACACTATATCAACATATAACCTTTTTCAACATTCTTAAACTTAGAAATATCTAAATAAAACACATTAGACTATTTCCAAATTCAAGATTAGAAGATAATGGCCTCCTTTTATATGAAATCAACTTTGCAATTTTCAAGACATGTAACAAGTTGCATACTTGACTTATTAAACAATTTTAATCATCAAATAGTCCTCAATATAATCATATGCATGAATTAGTTAAAATAAGCTTAAAACTACCTTTCAAACTTTCTTTTTAACACATGCATATAATCAACATAAACTCTTGAGGACTTCAATGCAACTATAAGCACATTATCTTGTCTAACAAAAAGCAACGTACCAAAACTACACACCAAGGGCATCTTAACATAACAATGCTACACTTGTTTTCTTCAAGTTTTAACATTACAAATATGCATAAAAGATCATTTCAAGAAACACGTTTTTAGCTTTTAGGACCATCTCTTGATTTAAGGACATGTGCCAACATGCAAAGATCAAATCTAACATTTATCTTTATACATTAGCATATTCAACAAGAAGATCAACCACTCTTAGCATGCATGTGACAAATTGTCACGCCCCAACCCGACCTATAAGGTTAGACTAGGGTGTGAACTAAACATTCAAGTCACGTCTCGTACTTAACTGTTTATAAAGATTTAACACTTATCGTTTTTAGCCTAAACTCCAAAGTTTTTCGGAAAATCGGCAACATAACGGCTGTAATTGGACACTTTGGTTTGACCTAATTCTCTAAACGCCTCAATTATTCCAATCATTAATCCAATTCCATTAAGGACTCCTATTTGACACCAACCGATTGGCTAACTAGTTTACCTTGAAAGTCTCGTTTGGTTAATAAGCCTAACATGATAACTATGTCCTGTTTATTTTTCAATTTCCTATCATGCAAGTACCTATTATCCTTTAGTTTGCAAATGAACACCTAAGTGAAATTAGATAGAATTAACTTAGTTGATTGTTCATCTAGTGGTTTGAATGCCTATGATAACTACTAATTAAGAAAACGAAAGCAAACAACCAAATAAAAGTTCATCCGGTTATAGATAGTACAATCTCAAAATTAGACCCAAATTACAACGGGGTCATTTACATCAATAAACAACGAGCAACATAAAAGAAATAGTCTTCAAGTAGCATAGTTCACAAATAGCCATAATCACGCAAGGCACATAAGACAGGCAATCACTCCAGGGGTTTATCGTTAGGCACACCATCCTCGGGTACCTGTACCTGTTCTTCTTCACCTGTGATGAAAAAGAGTGTGAGTCATTATGAACTCAGCGAGGGGGAACGAGAAATACGTTTTGAAACTCGTTTTCCGGTTCAATTTATGAAAACTCTTTTTGAGAACATGTCACGTATTACAAATAATAAGGTACGCAATTATAAGAAACAAATCGAGTAACGGATACAAAGTAAGGGAACAGAAATGCCAATCTTTCCTCTCCGAGGTTCTTTAGGAACCAAGCGAGAGTACTTACATATAAGCATAGGAACAAGAATACCAGTCTTTCCTCCCCGAGGTTCTCTAGGAACCAAGCGAGAGTATTTATACATATTGTAAAAAGGATACGGTGAGCATTTGCTCTCAATGTCAATTTCGATTCATTTGGTGCGGCCGACTTCAATAATCCACTTATCGCTCCCAATTGGGTGTACTCCAGATGTACCCCGAAACCTACGACCCAACTCTCCGAGGGTGAAATGCCAAGCGAGAGAGGGAATTGGACCATGGTAGTCACGGTAACACCGGCAAGCCCGATGCCGCCCGCCGTGCGTGAAACACTACCATGCCACACGAAAGGTTGCAACCTCGTATACAATGCCCATTTATGTCATTTAACATTTCACATTAGGAGGTCAACAAAGTAGGTTGCCTCCGAGCAAGTATATGATCACATTTTGACATATTGGCATATAAGGCATTGTAAGAACATATAATCATTTCATATATCCATTTGAAAGCAATTAAACTTTAATGGGCAGCCAAGTAATCATGTTCAAATAAACCATTTAATATCTTTTAACAATTCACATTAGAAGGACAACAAAGTAGGTTGTCTCCGAGCAATTTCAAGATCATATATTGCCAAGTAAACGAACGAGGCATGCTTGACATGAAATTTCACTTTGTAGAACACATAGAGCCATATGAACATTAAACGGGCAGCCATGTAACACATGTAAAATAGGCCATATAACTCATCAAGAAGTTCATATAATCAAGTGATACGAATTATTCGACATGCAACAACATTTACGTGGGTTCGGTAGCAAGACAAGCTTATTTGACAACATGCAATGGTAAAAACCATAATTGAAGTTATAACACATTTACGGGCAGTCCAAGCAACGTACAGTTTTCACACAATATCCAATGATTAACACTTAGTAAGACTACTTAGCCATTAGGGTTTCCGTTTCATGCACGATCGTGTGTTCAAGCCCTAAGTCAACTCAACATCATTCCCGAGTCATACATCATTCAATTCAAACATCCTCAAGTACTCAAAACAGTCCATGCAATATTCCGACATCACAATTCCAAGCAATTAGCACCACAAGAGAGGTTACAATAGTTTTCCATGCATATAGCTAAGTGAAACACTCACTGCAATAGGCTGTTTTCTCACAATCAATCGGGTAAGCAAAAAATCTCCAAATTCAGTGAATAAGATTTCAAATTAAAGCTTAAGAAGTTAACTAAACTCAGAAACAAACCTTGCATCAATTGGAGTTCAGAATCATTAGTTATGGCCGAAACAGTGAGGTAGCACAAAACTGTCCAGATTTGCACACTTTTCAGAAATTGACGTTTTTGAGGTTCTTAGAGTCATTTTTAGCTTTGGTCCATTTCTGACAAAGTTATCCATAACTGAAAAATATAGTAGCACACCAATTTTTATGCATTTTGGGCAACATTTACTAAGTCAAATATGGTTCGTTCCACAAGGTCAGTGCATCTGCCAAAACCTGATTCATTTTTCCAGATTTCCAGATTTGGTCACATTTTAATGATTTGTCATTTTGAGGACCTTAGAGTAAAAATTAGCTTCGGCCTATTTCTGGGAAAAATGTTCAAAACTGTCCAAAATAGTCACCCACCAATTTTCAATGATTTCCAACATCATTTGCTTAGCTAAACTTACCTCGAACAGACTGGTCAGAGAGCTGTCACAAGAATTCGACTTCACCTAGCCTCATTTTCAAGCCAAGATCTTGCCATGCATGGTTGTTTAAGCTCATGAATGACCATATAGCTCAATTACAGAAGCAAATACACACATTTATGAGCATGCATGTGAATTTTTGAAGAGTTTTCAAAAGCTTTTAACCCTCACCTTAGCAAATCAACAAGAAGATGGACAAAACTTGATGAAGCACGATTTTCTTCTTCTTCCTTGCTTAGCCAAGACACCAACCGATTTCTCTCTATTTTTCCTAGCTTAGTGGCCAAGTTCTTAGTACATGCATGTGGTTAGAACAAGACGAAAATAAATGGAAGCTTAAAAACTCACCAAGGCCGAAAATGAAGCTTCAATGCACATGCATGAGTGATTTTTGCATCCTAGCTTGTTCTGTTGAGGCCCTTTGCTTGTGGCTGGCTTGGTTTAGCTATGGTGTGAAGAAGAGAAGCTATGCAGATGAAGAACTCAGCCAAAACCGAAATGGAGAGAGAAAATGAGAGGGAGAGAGAGAAATGTGAGGAAAGTGAGAGAAATGAGAGAAAAATGAGGCTTTTTGCAAAAGTTGATGCATGGGTTCAGCCTTGAGCTTAGCAATTCTGATTTTTATGTCTTCAAGAGGCATTTTGAAATGTTAGCATGGGCCATGAGTGGTTTGGTCGAAAATGGGAGGAAATTGAGGTGGTTTTGGGCAATTTTTATGCATTGTGTTGAGTGTTTTGTCATAGTTTGTCTAGGACTAATTTTTTTATGCATTTGTGTCATTAGAATTGTCATAGGAATGTTGGGAAATTAGGAAATCTAGGTAGAATAAAAATTAGGGATGTTTGTTGATGAGTTGAATTATGAATAGAATAATAGATAGTGGAAAATGTAGGAATAGTTTAGTATTATTTTATTGTTAGTGGAGTTTGTAGAGAATTTGAATTAGGAATATAATATTGGTTAGTGGATTGTGTAGGATTATTTTATTGTCTTGTGCTTTGTGTAGGATTCTTTCTTGATTAACGTGGTGGCACGGATTCCTAGGTCTAGGGCACGAATTACGAGGTAGACACGAACTACGAGGTAAGACACGAACTACGAGGTACAACACGTATTTCAAGACTAAGGCACATACTTCAAGATAAGTGCACGGATTCTAATGCTAACACACGCAATCCTAGGTGAATGAACGTAGATCAAAATAAGGCACGTAATTCAATGCAATGCACGTAATTCAAGACACGACTCTTAAACCTATGTTAAGGCACGCAGTTCAAAGTTAATGCACACGAACCGAAGAGACACACGCAAATCAAGGCCTCGCATGTACATTAAGGTCATGGCATGTTTATCTAGGTATCGCACGTATATCGAGCATTATGGCATACAATTTAGGTTAAGGCAAGTATAACGAGGCAAGCACGAAAACCAAGACAGGACACGCAAATCGAGGTAAGACATGTTATTCGGGGTCGGGCCTCACACAAATGGCCATTAAAAAGTATAGATCTAACATGAAAGCTCAAGTCTAGACATATAAACTCATATATACATAAGATCTACATTTAGAAGCAAAGATCAAGACTAGATCTAAACATGCTATCATGTAGGCTTATCATAAACTTCAACACTTGCACATTTTAAGAGCTAACTCAAGGCCTAGGTGCCATGCACACACACAACCCAACAAAGAAGTCAACACAAGGCCAACATGCTAGTTTCATGGACATCAAAAATCCATGGCTCTGATACCACTTGAAGGACTAACTCACATAAGATCATGTCAAGTACATATCAAAGGTTAGTTTCAAGATCGTGAAAGTCTAACATGGATAGCTAGCTAGGGCTGAATCACATTAGGCATATTTCAAAAAAAATTCTAGCTAACATCAACTTGTATTCTTTCATATATGTCCATAAACTAGGTAGCAAACATCATATATCAACTATACATAATGAAATAGCAAGGTCCATAGGTATACCTCTTGTAGACAACTATGTAGATGATGTAGCTTGAAGTTGGAGCTATGGAGTACTTCTAACTTGAAGGGTCTAGTTGGTCCACAAGCATCCATAGCTCAACCCTATCTTAGAAGAAAATGTGCTAGTATACTTCTAAGATATAAAGCTATAAAAGTGTAGTTGTTCACAAAATTGCAAAAGCTTGCCATCAACTTGCCATGGCCAATTGCACCAAGAGAGAGAAGATGAAATTGTTCACCCTATTCCTCTTGTGTGTGTGCCGTGTATGTGAGAGGAGCTTAGATAGAGAGAGTTGTCATCTTTTCAAATAATATATAAACTATTATGAAAAAAATGAGTAGCCAATCACAATTGCTACCTTTCTATGATAATCCATGCACATCCTAGGATCACAATCATTGCAATTAGATGGCAAGATTCAAGTCTTCTCTCTCTTTCTATGCTTGGCCGAAAATGCTAGTGGAAAGAGAGAGAAAGTTGTCAACTTTTATATATTATATAATCTATATTATATTTTATTGTCCTTCATGCTTTTAAGAGCCAATCATAATATTTCTCTTTCTTGCTTGAATAAACCAAGCCATGCATGACCTTGGATTGTAATCATTACAATCCAAGGGACACATTTTTCTCTCTCATGACACTTGGCAAAAAAGTTCTATCATCAAAAGTAATGGACAAGATTATTTTGTCATTATTCAAAGTTAATCCTATCACTCCAATTCAAATCAAATGACTAGGATTGATGACATGGATAATCCTACATCTCACTTGCCACATGTCAATGCCAATCATTAATTTGCCTTTTCATTTGATGACTAGGATTGATGACATGGCATTTCACAAATCTCATCATCAATATACATTTATACATACATACATATATATATATATATATATATATATATATATATATATATATATTATTCTTTTGCCTTTTCTAATCTCTATTAGAATAAATATATTGAAACCACTTTTCAATAATTACAGTTTGGCATCAAAAGTTTTGATATTTACAATTTGACCCTAAAACTTTTTCAAATTACAGTTTTGGCCCAAATACCAAAATAGATGACTCTTAAAAACCTTAAAGTCACCAACCACATTAAACAGGCATCTGGTGAACTTATTCATAATACTTATTAGTGTATGACCTTCTAGATTCATAATGGCATACCGATGAGGGACCGATAAACCTCCTTATCTATTTCAAAAATGTCTCCGCAGTAAATCTCTTACATCGGCTGGCTAGGTCTTTGGGCTATTGAATATATAGAAGTATCTCGTATATTCGTGCAGATGCGTTTTTCTGTAAGGGTTCGAGCCTTGGCGAGAGGAACAAAACTGTGAGGGCACGCTTGGGTTAATCCGGGGTGTACCAGAGCGGACAATATCTGCATAGTAGTGCCCTCCTCCATTGAGGGGTCGGGGTGTTACAAAGTGGTATCAGAGCCGATAGTACGGTTACTGTGACCCGCGAGGGCGCGGGCCTCTTAAGGGGGGTAGAGTGTAAATCTCCCACATCGGCTGGCCAGGTCTTTGGGCTATTGAATATATAGAGGTATCTTGTATATTCGTGCAAACGCATTTTCCTATCAGGGTTTGAGCCTTAGCGGGAGGAACAAAATCGTGAGGGCACGCTTGGGTTAATTCGGGGTGTAGTAGAGCGGACAATATCTGCATAGAGTGCCCTCCTCCATTGAGGGGTCGGGGTGTTACATCCGCCATTTACCGAAATACCCTCATGCTCATGAGTGACGGACTAGCAACGAATGTACCATAAGAATATATACAATAATGAAGACGACGTCTTATATGAATCCATTTAACTGTCGAGAATTAACGTGCAGTCCGATCCTTCTATTAAGAATGACCTGATCGGGAAATGACCATGAAATGGTTAAGTCCACCTTTGATACTATGTATAAATCTGAATTGGTGAAACGAGAGATGACTACCATGGAAAACCCCTTTTCCATCACTTCATACTTGCCTTGGCCAAAAACTTCCTCGTTTAACGACTGATCTCAGATATCATAGGACATTGCCTTACGCCGGAGGTTAACAGATCCTATCTTGACAATTACCTGTCAGTTTATACCATCGAACTAAAACGCGAAAGACCGTAACCCACCTTATAGAAGACGGACATTGTCCAAACGCAGTATTTAGACCCTGAAATAACCGACAGCTGTAATTTCTCAAGTCCGAGGATTAATTTGCATGATTCCCAACTAAATAGTAAATTATTAACATGATATCACGTAGTTCACTATTTATTGTCACATTCAATGATCCGTACATTGACGATCACTCATATATTTATGAGTCCACATCATCATGTTGTTCTAGTACTTCGCAAGCCATCCTTTATCATTAACATCACTATGTTAATCAAAGGTAATAATATATGATAACCTGTGCATGATTATTCTAGTCCCGATTGAATAATCTGAAGGGCTATGAATCAATTCTTAGTGTTTATCATATCGAAGAAAAACTGCAAATATCTAAACCCATTTAGAACATTTTTCTTCTCGGATAAGTATTAGGGAGACATTCATATTGAAGCGGAGAATATGAATATCCTACAAATAACATAGTGTATAAAACACATAAATATATTCTCATAAACCCTAATTCAGGTCATCTCAACTATAGCATTATGGCATATCGCCAACATAATACTCTTTAACTATGACATTTATTAACAATCTACCCATCTAAGTTAACTTTGCATTTCGCATAATCATGCTATCACTTTACTAAGACTCAATCTTAAATAGAATGCTATCTAGATCAATTACTAAGCCATACTAAACCATATAAAGTTCAAGGAAACAAAAACTAAAAGGCTAGCACCAAAATGGCTATAAGGCTGAAAATACACACACATACAAAACTCTAGTTCTAAACATGTTCTAGTCATTTTATACACTTATATAGCTATGTAGAGACTTATCTAACTTTATTTAAACATTAGATCAAACACATTGTCTTCTAAAATAGTTCTTTTAAGCAAAGGTACTATTCTTGACAAGGTAATCATGCAATCCAATCCACGAACTTCACCAAATAGATAAACATACAATACAAGTACATTTAAACACTTAACTAATCAATTAAGGTCAATTACCAACAATTAATTCCTTGTTTATAAACTAGCCCTTTAGTCCAATACAAACATATACTAAACGAAATGCATGAAAACCATAATCCAACCATTTTATACTTCTAAGAACACTTAATGTAACGCCCTGATCCCTCATGAGATCGGGAATTCTATTAATCATGCTATTCTCAACCTGTTTCTAAACCCGGGCACAAATTTTAGGGAAAACGGATGGAGTTTCCCCTGTTTCTAAGCGAAGCCAAAACCTGTAAACAAAAGAAATGGACCAAAACAATGTCCAACACAATTATACATTTCCATTTCGAAATCAAAAATCTATCCTAACTCTTTTTCCTTTAGACAAGTACATACATGCCTCGAATTTGAATAATACTAACCTATTACATAAACTAGGTTATCATACCACTCTAATGACCTAGCTAAACTTAAATCACATTTCCTTTATTCAATGAATACATACAATTCATAAAAGTAACATCTTTACATCTTTTTTACAACTCAAGCCACATAACACATAAGGCATCTCATTCAAGCAACGAACTATCATGAAAACTCGAACTTCTTCTTCTTTCACAGCAACTTGAAACATTGTGGTGAAATGGGTGAGCAAAAACTATTGCTCAGCGAGGGAGGAGACAAATAACGAGGTAGAGATAGAAGAAGATCATGCAATGTAAATAAGAATAATTAAGCATTAATAGCAATAAGAAAGGCAATCAAAAAAAGCATTAACATCAATAAGAAATCAATCAATATAAGCATTAACATAACCATCAAAGCTATACCACACTTTGAAAGTTACGGTTCAATTTTACGAGAAATACATCAATTTCGAGCTTGATGTTGACAGCGATGATGAGAAAGAAAACGATAAGCGCGCATCCACTTTATAACTTCGGTTGGGTGTACTTCGGATGTACCCCGATAACTCTACAACCCAAATCTCCTAAGGCGGCATCCCTAGCGAGAATAGGAATAGGACACGGAGCTAGAGCAACACAGCCTTGGCAGCCCGAGACTACGCAAAGAGGCTCATCACACACACATCTAATATTATGCAATGCAATACAAGATATAAAGCAATAAACGAGTGATAGCACAAAAGTGTAGATTAGTAGCAACATTCGATACATCAAGAATTTATAATCAATAATAACAATAAGAACAATAGCTAAGTAAACAATACTAGTTCAACACAAGAAAACTACAAAAATACTATTCAAGCTCTAACTTCTAAAGGCTACTACATCCAAATGAGCTACGAGATTGGGAAACCGACTTCACTACCCACTCTTTGGCATATTATGGCACGTTTCTACGCTACGCAACCTCACTTTCCCAATCGAACCCCAAAAGTATACCTAGCCCATTTGAACTATAGCTATACTAACCGGACACCCAATCAATGCCACAATTGCGCCAAAAGTGCTTCCCCACACATATAAGACTAACACATAACTCAAAATGAGCAAAGTCAACACTTGGTCAAAATGCCCTCTTTACGTTCTAAAGCCAAATTCTCAATTTTATCAAAGTGGAATCCATTTAAATTGCACATTTAAGCTTTTTAACACTAATGGCATCTAACTAAATGAAGAAAATGCAATTTGGATCGAAAATATGAAAATGTGAGGGTTTACTATTCATCAACTTCCTAAATTGCAATTCTTAAATTCAACCATCAACTTTGCTAAAAATTCATAGAAGCATGTTCTACTAACATCATAGAAGACATTTGAAGCATAAACAAGCATTCACAAGCATTATATCATCAAAAACTAGAAATTAAAGTTGTAGGCAATATATTTCATATGCAAAAATAGCAATAATCCCTCACCTTAAACACTTGTAGATGTTAGGAAGATGATCAATGATGGCTTAGAAACAATCCTAGGCAAGCACAAGACAAGCTTTGATGATTTGTTGAAGAAATTTTCTTTCTTCTTTTCTTCTTCTTGCTCACGGTTTTCTCTTTCTTTTTTCCCTTGTTTGTTTTGTTTTTGCTTACTAAATGGCTTATAAAAGATGACAACAAGAAAAGTCAAAGGTCAAAGGTCAAAGGCTTTGGTCAATGCTCAAGTTAAGTGGTCAACATTTGCCTATTTAGATCAATTAAACTAGGCTAAGAAAAATTAAAACAATTTCAATTCAACTAAAAGCTGAAAATACTATTCACTCGGAGACACTCGAAACAATTCATTATATTTCATTTCCGATATGCTATGCATGAATGATCGATGAATGAATGCTTCAAATATGGTATGTAATAAGAGAAAAATATTAAATTTGAAAGATAAAATAGTTTTAAATTCACTTCGGACTTGGAGCTACTTTTCCATTTAGTTGAAAACAAAGTAAATAAATGCAAGAAAATGAAACTGAATATTATAAATAATAAGATAGTTAATATTCATTTCAAATAATTAATTTAACTATTATTGAATATTTTAAAGAAACATGAAAATAATGGTAAAGATGAATTAATTAATTAAAATAAACACTTAAATTTCATACTAGCATTCAAGATGAAACCTAATTAAATGCAAACATGTATTATTCATGACATGCTGGGTTTGGGGCACCATACTTAACAACACGTACTCAAGCCTTGAAAACTCACTTTTATTCACATTTATCTCAAAAGCCCCGAAAGCCTTTTAGTTACTTTAAACTACAAGTACCCTACTCGAGCATCCATTAAGTGCCATAAGAGCACGATAGGCTCTATCTTACTTATTTAAGGCCAATTATCACCCTAAACCTCACCCTGGCACCTGACTTTAATGGATTTCTATTTTAAACGCATTTAAGACTTTAATTTTCCACTATCTCGGAATTCAATAATTTTTATCGTTTAACCGTTTTTATACTCCTAGAGCCCATATCAAGTGCCAAAACGAGTATTGGGTCACGTTTCGTTGGTCCTGAATGAATAGTACCCATTAAACTAACTTTAAGTAAATGATCTTGCACTTCAAGCATTTCTAATCCATTCAAGTTTCCAATGTAGGTTTATTTACTCCTAAATCAAGGTTAATTAACATCCAATTGAGATAAAGTACAAGGCTTCACAAAATCCCCAAATTTAACCTAAGAACCCTAACTTTAAATTAAAGATATAGCAATCTATCTAATAACAAAACTATCCAATCTCATAAATATGTTCTACAAGCATAATAAGGAGTAAAATAAACATAGATAAGCATAAATGCATCATTATACAAAAAATCTCAATTAACAATGTAAACCCTAACTATTCATGTTCATGAAAATGCAAATCCCCCTTACCTAAGGCTTTAATGTGCTTAAAGATGGCTTGAATAGGCTTGAGAACACTTGAGAGAGCTTGGAGAAGGCAAGATTTGAAGTGAAGATTGAATTTCTCTCCTCCTTTTGCTTGGTGTAGTCGACGGATTGAAAGGGTTTTGGGGGGTGGTTTTGTTTTGTTTTTCTAAGTTATTTTCTTATGTGTATAGTAATATGTATATTTATTATGTGTAGGTATACTAAATAGGTTCAATTAAATGTATGGATTGGGCTTGGGTGTTAATTTGGTCTTTAAAATAATGATAGATTAAATAAAACTTGGCCCAAGAAAAGCTAAAACTTCTAATGGCCCAAAATGTATTCTAGTTTTTACTATTCATGCGATACACAAAATAATTTTTTAACCCACCTTCCTGAAATGCTATGCATGTAATTTCAATTTTTTCATGCCTTATAAATGTCAAGTATCATGGGAAAAATGTAAAATTAGATAAATAAAATAGTGAAAAAATCTAATAAATAGTAACTATTCTTACTATGCAATAAACATCACATAAACCACACAGTCTCTCAAAATAAACACATAAGCATGTGCAATTAGGTACTATTCATTATATGCTAGGTTCAGGGTGTCACAACTTCAAAATATATTACCTAAGTTGGCTTTAATTGAATCATATGTAAGGCTTACTTAGGTTATTAATTTAAGAATTGGATCTTTAAGGTTAATATCTATCCTTAGCTAATTTTTAAATTATTATCATAATTAATTAATATTTAGGTTGTGCACAATGAGGTATAATAAATGAATGCGTTGCTCCCAAATGAATTAAAACTTTTACTGGCTGATTATTAATAAGAAATGTACCTTTTACAACAACCGCAGTATCGGGTAACTCCTCCTGATCTATGACATACACCTTAGCCTAAGCCCTCTGCATCGACCTATTTCCCTCGGCTCTAATCTGTGTAGCCTGCCCCGAGGCCTAACCCTGCACATTTTGATATTTAGGGCAATCTTTGGCCTTGTGTTGATGGCTTCCACACTCGGTGCATTTCCTCGATTTTCTCCAACAATTCTCCTCTAAATGGCCCTATCGGTTACAATAAGTGCAATACTGGTTTTGCCTTACAGTAATGCCTCCAGCTAAGGCCCTGAATATAGAGGTAGCAGTGCTCCCCTGTTGAGACCTGGTCACTACTGGCCTGGTCTGACTTTGCTGAACACTCTAGGCTGGAAACGGACCCCCATAACTTTGAGACTATATCAGTCTAGGCTGACTACTTGCAATCTGATATTGCCTGGGCTGCCCTTGGCTCTGAGACTGATACACTAACATCGGTTTCTTACTCGGTTGGCTGGACTCAGCTCTGACCTCAGCCTTCTTCTTTTCAAACCTAGCTGTCACATTAACCATCTCACCATAATTATCAAAGTGCAGCAGAGACAAAGTAAATTGTATGTCTGATCTTAGGCCGTGAATAAACCACTGTATTCTCCTAGCCAGAGTTTGAACAAGCTCTGGCACATACTGTGATAAGAGATTAAAGCAACCTCATATTGCGCTACAGTCATACTGCCCTATTTTAATCTAAAAAATTCTTCTTCCCTACTCTCATGAGTCACTGGAGGTATATAAATATCCCTGAATTCCCGCACAAAGTTAGCCCATAGATAGGGTATATGCTGAGCGTCCCATCTTTGTCTCACTACTCGCCACCATTGCTCGGCGTCTCCTTCGAGCAGAAAAGTGGCATAAGTTATTCTCCTCTTATCACTATAGCCAAGGGTATTGAATATTTTCTCAACCCTGCCAATCCAAAGTTTAGCCTTAACATCATCGGGTTCCCCCATAAACCTCTGTGCCCCATACTGCAAGATTTTGCTCAACTGACTCTCACTACTACCAGTATCAAGCTCTTTGTTACCCGACTGACCATGGTTTCTCCTCGGATTACCTGTAGTTCCCTATCTCTGCTCATTCAAATACTGGGTGATTGTGTTGATAGTTGTGGCCATAGAAGCTATAACCTGCTCATTAGTGGGCTATTGTCCCTGTTCTGGTTCTTCTGCCCCTGACCACTACCTGCTGCTCTAGTATGCCTCCTCGGCCCCATTGTAAATAACTAGAAGCAAACAAGTATTAAAACAAGAATGCAACATAGTAGACAGAGATATCACATAAAGCATTTTATTCATATTAAGTACATCCAACAGAATTGATATTCACATGTACGCATATGAAACACTAAGACTTCTGCCTTAGACATTTACGAAACATAAGGCTTTCACATTAAGCATTCATACAACATAGCATTTTCACATTTAGACCTCTACCAACATGGACCGAGAATCATTTCCCGGCTCATGCACTCTATATGTTCTGATACATCCTAAATGTCACGCCTCGACTTAACCCCATGTTAAAGGTCAAGTCTGGACCTGACAAACAAAAAGAGTCTCCTCCGTATCGCGGGCTTTTCACATTCCTTCACTCAGAAGAAATGAACCACAAAACATAATATAACATTCATATGATATCTTACTCAAGTTCCTAAGGCCATCCAAGCCTTCTATCATAGTAAAAGTAAAAAAATTCATGCATCATTCTCTTAATTTCTAGGATGCTATGATCATAGTTTCGATTATCATACCATTCTAATATTTCTTACTTAACTAACTTAGATATTAAGTTATATTCAAACCATCCACATAAAGTTTAACTTCATACAGACCATTACATACAACTAACTTAACTTAAACTTTATACATGCCTTGCAATAACTTAATACATTCAAGGCTCTAAGGCCTCAAAATAGATATAAATTCCCACACACAAATCACATATCGTCCACCTCGATCAACAAGCAGTCAAGCTAGCAAACAGTCACAGAAACTCAGCAGTCTCCTCCTTCTTAGTCACAACAACAACCGGGACCTGTAGATCTAGCTCAGTAACACCTAAAATACGGTAGAAAAAGGGTGAGCAACCACTATGCTTAGCGAGTGAGGGGATAAACAGGGAGCTTTTTGAGAACCTTTTCGTGCAACGCAAATAAGACATGTAATAACATTAAACTAATATTATAAGCAACAAAGAACAGTAACTCTAACATGATAAGCATTAAAACATTATAAATGCTAAATAAACACTTTAAAAAGGATATCGCTAACCCCATGGAATGCTCCATCTATGCGGGCTCACTTCTCTTCTTCTACGCTTCTTTTTCCCTTGACTCTTCACTTGTCGGCATCACTTATCGCTCCGTTGGGTGTACTCTAGATGGGCCCCAATTCCTACGACCCACATCCATGGAACGTTCCGTCCATGCGACTAGGGAATAGTCCATGGCAAGTTAGCATCCATTGGCAAGCCTGCAGTCACCCAGTGAATGATCACTACATCCGAACCAACGCTTAAGGTTGCAACATTCGCTACGCTGAATACTTGTTAGCATTGTTAGTTTGCTGGAGATAGTTTATAGCACGTAATACGTTGGAGCACTAAGACATTTAAACATAATAAATGAACATAAGTGAGAAGTGACAAAAGAGTCCATTCTCATGCACTAGTATACACATGCTTTAGAATCACTAAATGTGCGCTAAACTACTTCTAACTGCTTAACAACTATTATGACACTCTTTAGTTCATGGACTTAGCATTCATTCACAAGTAAACCAGTTAACATGCACGGGGTTCTAAAGTTCCTAGAAACATTTGGTACATTCTTTATGCTAGGATTACCAAGCTAATACAAATAAAACACTTAAGTCACTTAACTTAACACTTTCATTTTACACTAACATATAACTCTACTAGCATGCTCGGGACAAGGGAAAGGTCTAGAATACCTCGGAATAGGAACTACTACGCATCAAGGCCTAATGGGCCGAACTTACACACTAATTAGTCCAAAGGCCTATACACCCATACCAATCATTCCAACCATGTTCTAGCTAAAATTAGCATGCAATTAGCTTTGTAGATACTTATAGAATCTCAATTAAACACCAGAACATGATTTAAGCATCAAATCTACATTTTTGTGTTAAACTACTATTCATTATCTTCTACCTATCATCTACATACACAATATATACAAGCTACACATGCATACAACTCTCAAAAGTCTACTCTACATCTTCTCTAGCTATGATATAAAGCATTAGAAGCATCAAAATATCATTACATAACAATAACAACATTTTACCATAGTTAGATTTCATGAAAATATGCACAAATACATGACTCCCTCACCTTGAGAAAGCTTCTAGGCACTAGGATTAAGCTAGAACTTCTTGCAATAGCCTTGGATGAGCACAAAATCATCAAACCTTAGGGTGTTGCCCATTTTCTTCTTTAAGAGAGCCGACGGGTTCTATTCTTTTTTTTGTGTGATTTATTTGCTAATATGTATGTATATGTATGTAATTTAGATAGAGAGATGAGCTACAAGTAGTTTGGGCTTAAATTGAATGTAGTTGGGCTAGTTAACATAGTGTAAAACTAATTAGAAAGCTAATGGCCCAAACAATTCAAGCTACTACTATTCACTCAAGGACACTAATTATTTTGTACCTCGTGCTCAAAGTATGTAATGCACAAACTTCAAGTGAACGAATACATTATTTATGATGTATATTACGGGAAAAATGTCCAATTCGGGAAATAAAATAGTTAAAATTTTACCCCGGGCACATATCAAACATAAAAGTTAAGCAAATAAAAGCAAAGTAAAGGCAAATATGGAAATAAAATAATAAAATATAATAAATTAAAAGTCCCCCTGGGCTCAGGCGTCACATGGTGGATCATGGATTTAGGTTTGGATATAAGGAAATAAAACTATCCAATAAAAGATCTTCAACCCCTTGAAATATTCAATGGGCCTCCAACTCCTTGGATTGTCCAATGGGCCTTCTTGCAAACATCTCCTGAAGAGTTACATAAGTGTCCTCACTATATATTTCTCTCAAAAGCAAGAATATAAAATGAGACTTATGTCTCAATTACAACCCAAATCAATAATTACTCTAAGGCCTAAATCCATGATCAAATTCACAATTTCAAGATATATGATCATACATATCAAATATAATAATCATAATCAAATTAGCTAGCCTTTAAGTTTAATTATCTCATCCTATGCATATTCAAACTTCATCCATTCTTGTTACATAATTGAAAGACACTTTTCATTATAAACACAAGTTGGGTTGATCCATTTACCCATAACTAATTATAGTAACACATGCATGCCAAGTCCAAAATAGAATATCACAAATCCATGGCCTAAACACATAAAGTGGCCCATGGGCTAAATTAAACACTAACACACGACCCAAGCCCAAATGGTTTCGGCCCATGCATACAAATTTAGCCCAATAATTCTTCTTAAATGCATTATATCAATATATAATTACTTTTAACTCTCTTAAAATTATAAATATCTAAATATACCTTTTTAGACAATTTCTAAATCTAAGTCAAGAACTATATGGCTTCCTTTTTCAGTGTGAACTTTTCGGCTATTCCAAGGCAAATAGAAAAGTTGCATCTTGACCATTAAACACTTTTAATCATCAAATAGTCCCTTTTATAATCATACCCATGTCAACATTAAAATAAGTTTAAAAACAACCCTTTTAAACTTTCATGTCAACACATGCAACATCAACATACATATCGTATATTCATGTTGAGGACCTCAAGACAACTTTTAACTACTTTACAAGTCTAATAAAATAGCAAAAACACCTTTTCTTCTCTTCTAGGTGTTCGGCCATATATATAAAAAATACTAGGCTTTCTTTTCTTCAATTTTTAACTTTATTATCATATTAAATTCAAAACGTTAGTATTATCAATACCATCTTTTAGATCTATCATGAAACCTAACATGCATGTCAAAGTTCAACCTATATTTCTCAAGTTTCTAGTCTTGCATGTGAATAAAAGCAAGAAGTATATATAGATCTCACATTTTAAAGAATGGATCTACTTGAATAGTCCAACTTCATTACATAGGATCGATAGATAAACAAGTTACATACAAGAAGTACATACCATGATAAGCTAGCATTTAAAATTTTTGGCATGTAAACACTTTGTTAGAACATGTAAATCTAATAGAAGTTCTTAAGATAACATGCATGTATCTTCTATTCTAACAACAATACATATATATATATATATATATATATATATATATATATATATATATATATATATTCATATGTAAAAGAGTAGAATAGAAGTATACCTCTTGAAGCAACTTTATAAAGATGAAGTTTTGAAGACTTGGCTCGAAATCCTTCTAACTTGAAGGCTCTAGAAATATCCACCAAGCATCCAAAGTCCTCCACCAAGCTTGAAAACTAAAATGTGCTAGTATGTTTTCAAGATAACTAGCTAATATATGTATGGTTTTAACAAAAACAAAACCTTCTTTCTTATGCTACCATGGCCGAACCATCAAGCATGAAGAAGAAGATTTCTTCTTGTTTTCTTAGTATGACCGTGTGGTGTGTGTTAGGAGGAGAAAGAGAGTTATCATCATATTATATTATAATCTCTATTATAATATCTATTACATGCATGCAAATTATCCAATCAAAAACTGGATTAGTTGAGTGTAAGATTAGACAAGCTTTTGCACGGCTTTAGATTGTAATCATTACAATCCAGTGGTTACCTTTTTCTCTCTCCTACAACTTGCAAAAGTAATGATTACTATATAATGGCAAAAAGGTATCTTGATTTAGTCAATATTAAATCTCAACCATTGATTCAAATTAAAGGATAAGATTAATCCTAGGATAGATGACATAGACAATCTAATTGTGAAACCCCAGTTTTTGTTTTTATCTCGATTTGCGTGATTTGACTTGTTTATGTGTTATATGAGTTAGAATGTGCTAAATATGTGATTTATATTCCTAATACATGCTGTGTGCATTCATGAAATTTTCATATAAAAAAGGGCATTGAAATTTTATGGTCGGTTTTTGTGAATAGTATTTTGAAAGCACGTCACCTAAAATTTTTACATGGGTATTTTATACGTCTTAAAACCAAGTCCTCTATTATTAATAGACCCATGTTTGATTAAAAAAAATGATTCTAAAATGGAATAGTAATTTAAATAGACTTTTCGGGCGAAAAGTAGTATTTTTGAGCCAAATAGTGATTTCTTCTAAACGCGATTCTTGCATTGACTTTTGTTGACCTAATATATATTAATATAAATGTATTTATATGTGGTATTAAATGATTTTAGATTAATTGTGCATTCAAAAGACATTTGAAAACAAATAATATGACTTTTCACCTTCTTTTGCAAAAATCGAGTTTTTAACTGAGTCAGGTGTAAGTCTATGCATGTGAAACTTGTTGTTTACTAAAAATATACTACTTAAAAATATTCTAAATGTTAATTGTATTTGAGTGAGCAAAAATAGTCTAAAAACAATTAAAAGACTAAAAATACTAGTTAAAAGACTAAAAATACTAACTTTGACTTTGCAAATTTTGTTGACCTTGAGCTTATATCATCAACACACATTAAAAAAAAAGCAAACACACACATTACCGAAAATCCATGAGGGAGAAGAAAGAAGGCATTTTCAAGGTTTTTCAAAGCATTTTGCACATAGATTTTGCAATTCAAGTCCAAATCACTTCATTCAAAGCTTGATTTCACTTGTTGGGCATCCATTATACATCTTTCTTGCATCAAAACACATCAAAGGTAAGAGAAAATTTCTAGATCTCAAAATGTCAATTTTATGTTTTTGCATATAATTGAATTTTGAACCTTTAGAATGTTGAATTGATGTTATATTATTGCTCAGTGCATGCTAAGGATCGTTTATATGTGTTTATATAAGATTTGAATCGTTGTAGCATGAATTTTTATTTTTTGGGTATTAAAATTGAGTTGTTGGCTATTTGTTGAATAATTGGAGTTGTGGTGGTTGGAATCGATTGCTGTTAGCTTGTAAAAGTTTGTTAAATACGTGGTAGTAATGTTGTAATGCCAAAATTTTGATTGTGATATCGGTGTGAAAGTCCAGAAATTTCAGCCTTGATGCATTAGGGTTGTGATAACCCGAACCCGGCATGCATTTAATAGCACTTGACTGCATTTGATTAGATGTTTAATTAGTTAAATCATCTAATTTTCACTGTTTTGTTATTTCTTTTAGAAGAATTCAAAAAGGATTTATATTAATTGATTAAAAGATTAGTACCTATTTCTAATAATTGTAGTAATTGAATTTATTTTCTTGTGATTAATTAAGTATCATCTTAAATGTTAATATTTAATTTCACTTGATTACATGGTTATATTTATTTGTTCACTTGTAACTTAACATTAACTTCAAAAATTGTTTAAAATGATCTAGAAATAGTTCAATTAATTATTTTAAATGAATATTAATTACCTTGATTGTTTTGATTATTTTAATAATCAGTTTTGATTGTTTTGCATTAAAATCACTCGGTTTTCGAATAAATGAGGAAAGTAACTCCGAGCCGGAGTGAATTTTAAACTATTCTACTATTCTACTTTTCAAAGAAATAGAGTTTTATATTATTGTTCATCACTTTATTAGCGATCGATTAGTGACCGTTCGATCGCAGAATTTCAAAAATAGGAGTTAGAGAAATATTCTTCGGACTTAGTGAAAAATGTTTTTAGCTTAAATTAACTAGTTTTAGTTGTTTTTCATTTAATTGCATTGTTTTAACTTGAATTGGATTTAATGGCATCAAAATAAGCTTATTTGGTTATTTTTAACTAAAGTTTAATTTTACAAATGACCAAAATGCCCTTGTAATCTTTTAAATAATAAAACAAGGCAAAAATCAATAAAAACAAATTACAAAATACCACCCAAGTCCCCCCCATGGCCGAAGCATTTCAAGAGGAAAAGAAAAGAATTTTCTTGCATTTTTCTTCTACAATCATGCGTGGAACTGCTCGGGGGTCGTGGCTCGGGTCCTTGCGGGTCTTGGTCTTCCATCTCGGTGAGGGTTTTCACGCTTTTGTGCATTTTAATCTGAATTTGATTTTTGAGTCAATTTTTCAAATTTGATATTTATCGCATTATAATGCATGTTATTGCTTGAAATAGCTTGCTTAGGGTTCGTAGAGCATTGCTTGTTAGTTATTTAGCAATTTTTACGGTTGAAACTGCGTAATTGAAATTGGGGAATAACATGAATAGTGAATTATGAATAGTAAACCCTAGAATTTTGGATTTCGATCTGAATTGCGATTGCTTGATTTGGATAGGTGCCATTAGTGATAGAAAGCTAAAATGTGAAATAAAAACGGATCGGCCTTTGTTAAAATTGAAAATTAGACAAAGAAACGTAAAGGGGCCGTTTGACCAAAAGTTGACCGTGCTCGAATTGAGTTGGGGGTTTCGTAATTGAGGGCATGGAAGCACTTTTGGCGCTGTTGTGGCGTTGATTGAATAACCGGTTAGCATAGCTGTAGTTCAAACGCAGTAGGTGGACTTTCGGGTCTCGGGTGAGAAAGTGAAGTTTAGTGACATAGAAACGTGCCTTGTAGCACCTAAGTGAATGTAGTGAAATCAGTTTCCTAATTCCGTAGCTCGTTTGCTCGTAATTGTCCTTGGAAGTTGGGGTTGAATAATGTTATTTGTTGTTTTCGTGTTTGAACTGCCGTTATTTGTTTAATTGTTGTTATTGTTGCTTATTATTGCTTGTTATGCTTGAAAAGTTAGTTGAATGCTAGTATTGATTGTGATTGCTTGTTATCTCGTTTGTTGTCACTAGTTTGTATTGTTGTGCTATCGCTCGTTTATTGCCTTGTATCGAGTCTTGCATTGCATAGTGTCTCGCGCGTGAGTGATGGGCCTCTCTGGGTAGCCTCGGGTTGCCAGTGTTGGTTGCTCTAGCTCCGCTGCTATTCCCTCTTCTCGCTTGGGTTGCCTCCCAGGGAGATTTGGGTCGTAGATTGATGGATACTTCCGGGGTATTCCAAACTAGTGTTATAAGGTGGTTGCACGCTTATTGTCATTATTGTCATTGTTGTCAACATCAAGCTCGAGATTGATGTATCGCTCGTGAAATGGTACATTGCTCGTATGAGTGAACCATAGCCTTCAGAGTGTGGTATAGCTTTGAATGGTTGTGTTAATGCTTTCAGTAATTGCTTATTGTATTGATTGTTTGTCTTGATTGCTTATTTATCAGTTATATTGCTTAACTGTCTTATTTGCATTGCACGACTTTCTTTCTCTCCAATTCGATATCTGTCTCGCCCTCACTGAGTATACGTGTTGTGTATACTCACTCCTCACCACCACATTTCAAGAAATGCCATGTTAGTTGGAAAGTTCGTGATTTCGTGAAAGTCCGTGCTTGAAGAGTTGTCTTGCGTGCCTATGTGACTTGAGTTGTCAAAGTTGTAAAGTTGTATGCTTTTATGTTGTATGTAATTTTTGTTAAAAGAAATGTAGTTTAAATCTAGCTAAGTAGTTGGAATGGTTTGATAAGTTAAATTATGTATATAGTTAATGTAGCTTAACTTCAATGCATGGTTGTAATGTCCAAAGGAAAAGAATTAGAATGGCATGATAGTTTATTTTATGCAGCAGCTTAGTATGGTTCAATTGTCTAGTTTGAATGTACTTGTCAAAATGAAAAAGATAGGTTAGTTTTTAAATTGGAAATGTATGTATACTTGCTGAGTTTAAATTGTTGAGAACCGAGGCTTGGATGGCCTTGAGGAAGTTTTGTATGGTTGGACACGGTGGTGGTCTATTTATATGCTATTACAGGTTTTATATTTCGCCTATAAACAGGGGAGACTCTGTCCGTTTACCCTGAAAATTTTGCCCGGGTTTGGTTTGGGTCGTGTTTAGATCGATTGATAGAACTACTGGTCTCGAGAGGGATAGGGGTGTTACAAGGGTTTTAGGGTTGTTGGGCTTGATGTGGATGGTTTATGGTTGGTTTCCGAGGGGGTTAATGTTGTTGATTGAGTGGGTGAGTGATAGAAACTGGTTTGGAGGTTATCGGTTTAGTAGAATGTAAGTTATGACTTTTAGAAGTTTGGGTTGTCTTTCTTTAAAATGTTGAATTATGCCTTTTGATGTTTGGGTGGTGTTTGAGTGAATGAATTGTGAGTTGTTGATGGTTAGACTAGGGTTTGAATGTGTGGTTATTGCATGTTAAATTGGATGGCCTACTTTGTCATCTAACTTAGTTGTTGAATTGTTAATTGTTTATTTGATGATATGTTGTGGAAATGATGATTATTGATTGATTATTGATGAACCGGGAGATAGGCAACCTACTTTATTGTCCTCCTGTGATATTTGATTATTGATGAGCCGAGAGATAGTCAACGTGAAAGGTTGTCCTCCTAAGATTTGAATGTTTATTATTATTGTCATGAGTCTTGATATGTGTGTGCCACATCTCGGGCAGCGTCGGGCTATCGGGTTGAAAATGACATGACTATTATAGGCTACCCCAAACTCGCATGGGCGGAAGTGCCATGGAGGGAAGGGCTAAAGAGGTACCTCAAGTGCGTGAGTAATGGGGAGTTAGAAGAAGAGCAGTTGAGATCGTGATGGCATTTGGAGCTACACCAACTAGAGTATCCTTTATTGATTGGTCATTATAATTAATGTGCTTATATTGTTATTGATGATTATTATGTGTTTACCGCTCAAAGGATGATTTCCAAGGAGTATAGTAAATACTGTTAGAGATCTATCGAATCCTCACTGGGCTTGTTTTATATAAGCTCACTCTCAATTATTGCATGCATATAGGTGTTATTGATCAATATTACGGATACGTGCCTCAGGGAGCTGAGAATGTGCTTTATGTGGACGAGTCTTGTGTGCCGGACTCGTTGCCATGAATTTGTCTTAGTTGTTGTAATATGTTATATTGTATAACTTACTCAATTATAAGACTTATGTATATTACTAATTTAGTAGTTTTGTTTTGAAACATGATTAGGTTGCTGAATTGGTTATAATCTATTTTGGAAAAATGTATGTTATATAGTAAATGTATGATGTTGGAACGGAGGCGTATAACCTATGGATACAATGGTAAAAGAATGTTTAATGTATATTGTAGTTGTGCTGTTTAATTGTTGAATTGTTTGTGGAGTTGGATGTATGAGTTGCAAAGAGGTTGGTTTAGAGCCTCGGTATCTGGGTTACAGTCGTTATACTGCCAAAATTCCGTTGCGTCCTGACTGATCTTAAGGGGGGTCGAGTTGGGGCGTGACACCAATCATCCTATATTTGCACATTCACACGCCACATGTACTATTTTATCCAATAATTTGTTTTGCCATTTGATGACTAGGATTGATGACACAACACTTTATCAAATCAAATTCCCTTTAATATATATATATACAAAACGTCCCATATACATATATATATTATTACTTTTGCCTATTCTAATCTCTATTAGAATAACTTCATTGAAACAACTTTTCAATACTTGCAGTTTGGCCCTAAAACTTTGCAAAACTATACTTTTGGCCCATTGACCAAAATAGATGACTCTTAACATTTTAAAGTCATTAACCACATTATACAAGGTACCAGTGAACTTATTCCTGATGCTTATTAGTGTGTGACTTTCTAGATTCATAACCGCATACCAATGAAGGACCATTAAATCTCTTAATCTATTTTAGGAATGTCTCCATTATTACCCAAAATACCCTCATGTTGATGAGTGACGTACTAGCAACAAACGTACCATGAAAATGTATGCAATAATGAAGACTCTGTCCTTTATGAATCTATTTACTGTTGGGAATTATCGTGCAATCTAATCCTTCTATTAAGATGCCCTGATCGGGAAATGACCATGAAGTGGTTAAGTCCACTTCCGATTCTATGAATAGATCTAAAATGGTGAAACGAGAGATGACTACTATGGAAAACTCCTTTCCATCAATTTCATTCTTGCCTTGGCCAAGGACTTCTTCGTTTATCAACCCATTTTAGATATCATAGGACATCGCCTCTCAACGGAGGTTAATAGATCCTATCTTGATAATTACCTGTCAGTCTATATCACAAGACTAAAATACGAAAGGTTATAACTCATCTTATAGAAGGCAGGAATTGTCATGATATATTCGGCAACCGTAATTTCTCCAGTCTACACTGATGATCACTCATATATATATAGTCCACATCCTCATGTTGTTCTGGCACTTCGCATACCATCCTTTATCATTAACATCACTATGTTAATCAAAGGTAATAGCATATAATAACCCGTACTTGATTATTCTAGTCCCGGTCAAATAATTTGAAATGTTATGATTCAATTCTTAATGTTTATCATATCGAAAGAAAATAGCAAAGTATTCTAAACCCTTTTAAAATATTTTTCTTCTTTCATGAACATTAGGGACACATTCATATAAAGACGGAGAATATGAATATAAAAAAACATCATTGTGTAGAAAAACACATATATTTTTATTAAACCCTAATTAGGTCATCTAATCTATAGCATTAGGGATATTCCCTAACAGTGTTTTGGATCATGGCTTGGAAGTTGAATGGTTGTAATTTCAAAAAAAAAGGGCTTTATAATTATATCTTTCAATTTGGGTTGTAATTGAGACATAAGTCTCGTTTTACTTTTCTTGCAAATGAGAGAGCATTATAGTGAGGTATATTATGTATATCTTCCAAGAAGATTTGCAAGAAGACCATTGAAGGATTCCACTGAAGGATTCCAAAGAGTTGGAGAACAATTGGTGAACTCAAGGATTGAAGACTATGAAGACATTTTTTATGTGCTTTAGGATAGTCTTGTCTTTCTTTGTTTTGTCCCAATCCCAAGCCCGTGATCTACCATTCATATGTATTGCATGCATGCTATTATTTGCTCCAATGTGTTAGTTGCTTAAAAGTAGCCATGTATGCGTGATGAGATCTCAAACAAACAATCCAAACCTCCCTATGTGCAAACTAATATTAGATTGATAAAAACAGTAAAAGGGGTTTTATCATAGTCCTCCGCCATCCTAGGGCTTAAAGGAACTTAAAATGAATTGTATCCGGTCTAACCCAAAGGTAGAGGGATATAGTTCATAATAAGTTTATTGAGTCACTACTATAAACATAGAGATGTGGTTATCTTCCAAAACCAAATGGCTAAGAATACACTAAAGTTGAGGTCATTAGATTCAATTTGTCGGATAAATGGAAGATGGTAGGTTTAATCTAATTAGATCACTTGGTCAAGAATGCACTATAGTTGAGATTAAAGTGATTTAGGGACTAAATATATTGACCATAGCCTATTTGGGGAAATAGACAACAAAGAGTTGTTGACTCTCAACACCTATGTCTCAAGAATACCACAAAGGTTGAGGGATGTTTGGTTAAGAGAACTTGGTCAACCCACTAAGAGTCTTTATAGATTCACGCTTCTCATTTAGGGAGTATGAGATTCGATAAGATTAGTGGGATTAACTATTTATTTAATAGTCCATATTTAAATAGTTTTACATTTTTCATCAACTTGCAATGTTACTTTCTGTAATATTTACTTTTTTGCAGTCGTCGCTATCACGCCCCAACCTAACCCCACGCTAAAGGTTAAGTTTGGACCTGACAAACGGATAGAGTCTCCTCTGTACTGTGGAGATTATGAAAACCTGAAAACATTCAATAAAACCACAAACACAAACGAGGACTTCAATTCTAACTGAACCCAGATTCAAGGTCATCCGAGCCTTAGGCAATACAAAACAATTTAAATACATACAAGCATGCAAGCAACAGTCATAGAATCTTTGTCTTTCATTCGCTTATCATACCACTCCATGTTAACAATTAAGCATTCTTGAGAATTAAAGCCAACCATTTAACCATTGCATAACACCCAAGCATGCAACAAAACTAGAAGCAGAAATATAAGTTATTACATGTCATAGTATCATCTCTCATACTACCTCCATCTATCTTTCAAGCTTACAATTACACAAATATATACATAAGCCCAAAGGCTCCAAAATAGGACATAAAGTAATACAAGCAAAGTCTCCATATAAACAGCAAGAAACACAGCCACCTCAAGCACAAAGCACACAACAAATAAGGCAACTGCTCCGCCTGCACCTTTTGCTCATCACCCTCAACTAAATCAAGCTAGGGTTCAACCTCAGTACCTCCTGAAACATGTTAGCGAGGTATGAGCAACCACAATTGCCCAGTGAGGGATAAAGTCTATCGGGGCGTACAATGCAACAGTTAGTACAAATAAGCATTAGAAGCAACTAAAGAATAATTGAAATACAAATAACCACACATTAAAAAGGATACAATTCACTTAACCCCAACACTCCAGAATTCACTTGATCTTCGATCATGAACCAAGAACCTCGAACCACGAACCTCGATCAATGTGCCGGCATAAACCCCAATCACTCCAGTGGGTATACTCCGGATGTACCCCGAGAATCCTATGACCCAACACCTCCTAGCAATCTTCAGACCAGGCGAGTGAAGGACTAGAGTACGGAGATCAAATATCCACTGGCAAGCCTGCTGCCGCCCAGCTGATATCCAATACATCCGCCCCTGACACTATGGTTGCGCAACTACTATGCAATGTACTTTAACATTTGACAATATAATAACATTGAAAGCAATAACACTTAGGAGGGACAACAAAGTAGGTTGCCCTCGAAACAGTTAGAATATAAGCATTTAGCATATAAACAACTAAATGATTACAAAGAGGTCATTAACATATTTCATGCGGAACTATACCAAAAGCTCATGAATATATTAAAAACACATTTAAACACCTAAGAGACATTTACAAGGTCATAGAAGTGCAAAACAACCGATTTCCTACTTTTTTCCCTTTGTAACTTAAGCCATTTTTCTTCCAAACACAAGTTAATGTTCTAGTTAAGCGAGCAGGCTATTCCATACTTCTAATTATCCCTTATGGCACCCCTAGGACCCTCGAAACTACCCAATTGCCCGCGATTACCACAAAAGCCCCGATTACCCCTTTGCGAGTTTGTACTACAAGTAACCTAACCGGAACTCAATCAAGGTTTAACAAAGCATATCTAGCACCTATATAGCCTAAGAACACTAAATGTGAAGGTTAAATTAACCCGGATTTACATTAACCCCGAAACCCCTTTTTAAAAGTCACCAATTTCACGTTTTAGCCAAGTTTCGAGCAATTCAACCTCACAGGGCTATTAATCTATCTTTATTAACATCTAAGGCACCTATTAGAAGTAATGAATCAAGTTATAACGCACAATTTCACAAAACCCAAAAAAATCATCACTATTCACACCCTACAATCAACGAACGAATTTAACCGATTGAAAAGCGAAACAATAGCATAAATGTAGTCTCTAGAACATATATACAACATATATTACTAGCTTTAAGCATTCCATATCCATTTGATAGCAAATCTAGAAAATTGAAAACTTGACAACATTTAAAAAAATGCAAAAACACATGCAAAATCCCTCACTAATGCCCAGAGAAGCTTGTAGGATGCTAGCAAACACTCTAAACCACTTGAAGGCTTGAAATCAAGATTTGTTGAGCAAAATCTCTCTCTTTTTTTCTCTCTCGGACTGTCGGGTTTATGGGCACTATTTGAGCTTTTATTTATTTTTATAAGTCAAGTTATAAGCTATGTGTGTTGTTGAGTATGTATAATAAGTTTATGTTATTTTTATGTGTGTGTGTTGACAATAAAAGTGAGTCAAACTAGCTTAAAATAAGTCTAATGGTGCAATTAACTGTTAGCTAGCTCAAAAGTAATGTTAAGCTACGTAATACTATTCACGCAAACAGATAAAACAATTTCTAAATGAGCCTTCCTAGCGCATTTTGCTCAACCGCACATTTTTTCATTCCTAAAATAATTAATATAATTTAAAAAAATTGCTAATTCAAAGAAAATATGTAGTTGAAAAATCCAATGAATAGTAACCACAGAAAGAAACAAGTAATGCACAGTGAAAATGCACAAACAGTGAATGTAACAGTTAATGGAAAATACGGTAGAATCTCAGGCATCACACCCTCTCCCCCTTAAACTAATTGCGCCCACGTAATTCTTACATGATTCGACGAATAACTCAGGGTACCGATCTCGTATTTGATCATCTCTCTCCCATGTAGCATCCTCTAACCCGTGATGATCCTACAGAATTTTAGCCATCGAGATGCTTTTAGTTCGGAGCTCCTGAACTTTCCAGTCCACAACCCGAAGAGGTTTCTCTGTGTAAGTCAAAGTCTCACTGATCTCTAGAGGCTCTAGCTCAAGAACATGAAAAGGATCCGAATGGTATTTCTGAAGCATAGACACATGGAAAACATCATAAATTTTGCCCAAACTAGGAGGTAAAGCTAACCGGTAAACCAATGCACCAACTTTCTCATGTAAGAATATAACCAATTTCCCAGAAATGTCTTAACAACAATCAAGTAGAAAGACAACAATACTCGTTATAACAATTTAATATAACACTTACAAGATAATTGTCCCACCATGCGCTCTCAAGATTAGAGCTTCAATGGCTTCTGGACTTACAAGAAAGAAAGACTAACTTAGGATTTGTGTTTGGAGGTGTGTTGTGAATGAATTTGATGAACTAATGCATGACTATTTATAAAATTCAACTAGCCCGCCATAGAAGACTATAGAATTCAGCTAGCCCACCATAGGAGACTTTTATCTCAAACATTTCCATCTTGGTTGGCTTTACCAACCATGTTCAAAGTATTGACCACCCATATTTATCACATGGGTGGCTAGCATCCAAGTCAACTTCAAGGAAACTTCCTTTGGTCAAATTTGCTGACTTTAGTATTGCATCATCCTGAACTCATCTTAGGTAACTTCAAATTCCCGAACTTCTTTCTTGTAGCCATCGCGGTCTCTTTTGACCTCATCAACGTTTAAAGTCGGAATCATTAATTTATGCTACCACATAAATTAACAATACTTATTATGAGGAGGTGGATATTGACATATACCAACACCCCTCAATGTTCACCTCATGTTGACTAAACTATTGGGCCAACACCCAATGTTTGAAGATGCTTGCTCAACTAGACCCTCCCTAACACTTTAGTGAAGATATCTGCACAATTATCTTCTATAGGGTAGTACTCCATGTAGATTTCACCTTCCTCGATCAATTCCCTCACATAGTGATACTGAATCTCTATGTGTTTTGTTCTAGCATGAAATACCGGATTCTTTGACATGGCTATACAACTCTGACTATCACATTTCAACATTGTTGCTTCATCTATTGGAATGCCTATATCAGTCATGATGCATCATAGCCAAACAGCTTCATAGGATGCTACACAAGTAGCCTTGTATTCTGCCTCCGTTGATGAAAGTGCATTGGTGGGTTACTTCTTACTAGCCCATGAGATGATTCCTCCACCGAGTATGAATACGTGACCTGTAATAGATTTTCTTGAGTCAATATCACCAGCCCAGTCTGAGTCTTAGTACCCAGATAAAGTATCTCCAGACTTGTATGATATGTCATACTCCAACGTGCCTTTGAGATATTTGAGGACCCGCATCCCTGCTTGCCAGTGACTTTGTCTCAGTTTATTTGAAAACCTACTAAGAACTCCCACAGTATAACTAATATTAGGTCTTGTGTTACAAAGGAAGATTAAACTTCCCACCAACCTAATGTAGAGCTTGTTATCAACTTGTTCTGAAGGATCATCAACTGATAGCTTTGTATTCACTTCCATCGGGGTGACAAGAGCTCACGAACATATCGTTGCTGCGAGATGAAGATAGTATGAGGGTTTTGTCATACCTTGATTCCCAAGCAATAATGAAGAAGACCAACTCTTGGCTCAACCATTCTTGTGTCTTCCGAATATTATCTTCATGGTCACCAGTGATTACAAGATTATCCACATATAGGACTAAAATTACCTTCTTTCCTTGTTCACTTAGAACATACAAGTTGGCCTTTGATTTGCTTCTATAGAAACTATGCTGCAAGAAGAAAGAGTCTATACGTTTGTACTAAGCTCATGGTGCTTGCTTTAACCCATATAAAGCCTGTTTCAATTTCCATACTTTTTCTTCTTCGCCTGGTATTTGGAAGCCAGGGGTAGTACAACGTGGACTTCTTCTTCAAGTTTCCCATTAAGGAAAGCTGACTTGACATCCATTTGATGTACAATCCATCCATAATGCGAGGCAGCTGCAACAACTAACCTGATTGTTGTCATTTTTGCTGTTGGAACAAAGGTTTCATATACATTAAAACCTTCGACTTGCGAAAATCGTTATGCTAAAAGGCGTGCCTTGTATTTTTCAAGACTTCCATCTACCTTGTACTTCACTTTCCAGATCCATTTGGTGCCGATGATTTTTCTATTCGGTGGCTTTTCAACGATCTCCCAAGTATCATTTTTCATGATACTATCATACTTGGCTTGCATAGTTGCTCTCCAATTTGGATTTGACATGGCTTCCTCCACAGTTACCGGTTCTTTTACCGTCTTAATGATTTGAGTCATCAAAGCCATGTTTACTAACTGTTGTCCTGATCGATTTTGCTCCTCTATTTTCTTTTACCTTCTTAGCCCATCAAGACGTGGACTATGATCAGCAACTCCTAGATTTCTTTTGTCAAAGAGTTGTTGGAACTACTTCGGTTGTGACTTCCTTATGGGTACAATAGGTTGGTCTTCAGCCTCCTCATCATTGGAGACTTCTTCATTGTTAAACGGTCGTTGTTCAGGCACTTGGTTGATTACTTCATTGGTTGATGACGAAATGGTAGGACTGCTATCCTCCATTGAGTGTGGTCGCTCATTAAACACCACATCTCAGGTTATGATCACCTTCTTGGCCTCTACATCATAGAGTATGTATGCTTTAGACTCTTCACTATATCCCAAGAAAATGCCCTTTTTTGGTCTTGTCATCCAATTTCTTTCTATTTTCATTTGGGACATGTACAAAACACTCACACACAAATTTTCTTAAATGAGACACGGAAGGTTTCGTACCATAATAAGCCTCATTAAGAGTCTTATCGTTGAGTGCCCTGGTTGAGCACTGATTGAGGGTGTATACCGCTGTGTTGACTGCTTCAGCCCAGAATGTATCAGGTAGGCCAACACCTTTCAACATGTATCGAGCCATTTCTACGATTGTTTGATTTCTTCATTCCATAACACCATTTTGTTGTGGTGTGTAAGGAGTAGTCAGTTGGCGCTTAATCCCAAGCTTGTTACAGTAGTTGATAAACTATGTAGAACAGAATTCCCCTCCACAATTGGTACGAAGTTTCTTCAACTGAGTTGTGTTCTCATTTGTCATAAGTTTGTGCCATACTTTAAACTTTTCAAGAGCATCAGCCTTGTCCCTAAAGAAATACACCCATATCTTCCTACTATAATCGTCAACTAACAGCATAAAGTAGGAAGATCCTCCCAACGCCGTGGTAGTTATTTTTCCACAGAGGTCAGCATGTACCAACTCTAGATGAGCCTTTGATCGGTTATGACTCTCTTTGGGAAATGACTGTCTATGTTGCTTGCCCAGCATACAAGCTTCACATGGTCCTTCAACTTCTTCAATTGAAGGCAAGTCGGCCACCATCTTCTTCGTTTGCATTTCCTTTAACACAGGATAGAAAATGTGCCTGAACCTTTTATGCCAAAGTTGAGTTGTTTTGGCATCCACGACGGTAGAAAGAGAGCTGATTTCGTAAAGGTTATTTTTGCAAATACCTTTATTTACTATATTTTGATCCTTGTCAAGAATCAAAGCTTCCGTCTTTTTGAACCGCACTTCTAGATCATTATCTGTAATAGCAGCTACAGATAGCAAATTTCTGGTGATATGGGGTACAAAGAGTACGTTGGACAGCTTCTTGCTTGCTCCATCTTTAGACACGAGCGAGATGGTTCTAGTGCCCTCAACAGGACACCTAGCATTATTCCCGACGACAATATTCATTGGTTCCTGTAGAGGTTTTATGAAGTCATATAACTCCTTCTTGTTGGTCATGTGTCGGGAAGCTCCACTATCTAACACCCATGCACTTGTTTGATGTACATGTGCGCTAGTACACGTTTCCTCCGATACATCTGTTACAGTAAACTGATGCACTTCTGTTTCAGCCGTATTGGCAGATTCTTTATTTCTCCAATTTGGCTTTAGAGTTCCGTTCTTCTTGTCATGGATTCGTTTCCTACAATCTTTGATAGCATGGCCTTTCTTATTGCAGTAGTAGCACGATCCAGAGAACGTCTTCTTCTTTTCTTTCTTCTTTTCTTCTTGGTTACTCCTCGCTTTGGCTACAAAGGCAGAGTCAAGTTGATTTTCTCTGCTTTTTAGCCTCATCTCTTCCTCCATCAACATGGTAGTGAATTCTTCAAACGTCAAAGGAGGAAAGCGAACTTGTGTATTGAGTGTTGTCACAAGGCCGTCAAATTTTGGCGGCAACACTCTAATGCAGCTTCGAGCTAGTTCCTCGGTTGATTTGACAATGCCAACTGCAGCCATTGATCACGTAGGTTTTTCATCCTACTGATAAATGACTCAGCTGCTTTATCTTCACTTAATCTCTCAACAGCTAACTGATTCTCCAAGTTCTAAATGCGAGTCTGATTCCTTGTTATGTATTGATTTCTCAGTATATTCCAAGCTTCAGTTGCTTTGGTTGTGTGTTGAATTAGAGTAAAGACAGAATCCTGAACACTTGTTACAATTGCACAAAGTGCATCTACATTTCGTCTCCTCCATTCTTTGACAAGCTGAGGATTTGGAGGTGTGACCTTTATTGTGTCATCTTCAACACGGACTGCAACTGGTTCTGCATCTGTGCCTAACACTGTATCAAGGAGTTCGTAGGAGTCCAGAACTGTAGTGATTTTGAACTTCTACAAAAGATAGTTCGTGCCATCAAGCTTTCCTTCTGTGAAGGTAGGGGGACGGATACGAATTGTCGGTACTAAACTAGAACTAGAACTGGTAAAAGAAGAACTAGCACCTTGAGTAGTCATAGTTGGTGAGTTTTACTAGACAAGATTGTTGTTAAGAGCCCCTTAAGCTCTTGATACAATGTAAGAAAATAACCAATTTCCCAGAAACGTCTTAACAACAATCAAGTAGAAAGATAACACTACTCGTTATAACAATTGAATATAACACTTACAAGATAATTGTCCCACCGTGCGCTATCAAGATTAGAGCTTCAATGACTTCTGGACTTACAAGAAGAATACAAGAAAGAAACACTAACTTAGGATTTGTGTTTGGAGGTGTGTTGTAAATGAATTTGATAAACTAATGCATGACTATTTATAGAATTCAGCTAGCCCGCCATTGGAGACTATAGAATTCAGCTAGCCCGCCATATGAGACTTTCATATCAAACATTTCCATCTTGGTTGGCTTTACCAACCATGTTCAAAGTATTGACCACCCATATTATCACATGGGTGGTTAGCATCCAAGTCAACTTCAAGGAAACTTTCTTTGGTCAAATTTGTTGACTTTAGCATTGCATCATCCTGACGTCATCTTAGGTAACTTCAAATTCCCGAACTTCTTTCTTGTAGCCATCGAGGTCTTTTTTGACTTCATCGATGTTTAAAGTTGGAATCATTAATTTATGCTACCACATAAATTAACAATACTTATTATGAGGAGGTGGATATTGACATATACCAACATCTCAGTGATTTCAAACGGTCCCACATATCTCGGATTGAGTTTATCCCTTTTACCGTGCCAAATCAAACCTTTTTGAGGAGAGATTTTTACAAATACCCGATCACCCACGACAAACTCCAAATCTGGACGACGTCTATCTGTATAACTCTTTTGCCGACTCTGTGTTGTAAGCATTCTCTTTTTGATAAGCTACACATTATCAATCATTTGATTCATCTCTGGCAATAGAGTAGGGTCAATATCCTTCATCTCTCTAACTTCATCCCAATATAAAGGAGATCTGCATTTACGCCCATAAAGTGCCTCATATGGCGCCATACCGATAGTAGCTTGATAACTGTTATTATAAGCGAATTCCGCAAGTGGCAATACCTCTCCCAACTCTTACCGAAGTCCAGAATACAAGCTCAACGTTGTGCCCAAAGCTTTTTGAATCTTCTGCCAGAATTGAGATGTGAATCTGGGATCTCTGTCTGACACAATACTCTTTGGAATCCCATGAAGTCTGACAATATTTTCAACATATAACTCAGCCAGCTTGTCAAGAGAATCAGTTTTCTTTGTGGCAATAAAGTGAGAAGTCTTGGTCAATCTATCAATGACTATCCAAATTGAATCATTACCTTTCGAAGATCTCGGCAAGTCTGACACAAAATCCATAGTAATATGATCCTATTTCCAGTCAGGAATAGCCAAAGGTTGCAACAACCCTACAAGTCTCTGATGTTCCGCTTTAACTTTCTGACACGTAGGGCATCTAACAACATAATCCGCAATCTTCCTCTTCATATTATTCCACCTAAAGTTCTGCTTCAAATCCCTGTACATTTTGGTACTACCTGAGTGGATAATATATCTAGAACTGTGTGCCTCGGCAAGAATTTCATTCTTTAAGGCTGGTTCACTCGGAATACAGATTCTTCCCTTTAACTTAAGAATGCCATCCTTATGAAGTTTGAAGTCTGACTCTCTCCCTTTTCATTTCTCTAAGACTTTCAACAATTGAGGATCAGTTTGTTGAGCTTCTCTAATCCTGGATAACAATAAGGATTGAATCTGGAAACTTGCAAATTGAATGCTAGAAGTTGAAGTTTTGGGCTTCCATAAGCATAATTCTTCCATGAACTCCCAATTTTTGATAATCAAGCTAACAACTGTAGCCTTTCGGCTCAAAGCATCAGCAATAATATTGGCCTTACCTGGTAGATAATTAATAGTGCAATTATAGTCCTCAAGTAATTCCAGCCAACGCCTCTGCCTCAGGTTCAATTCTTTATGCGAAAATAGATATTTCAAACTCTTGTGATCAGTAAAGATTTCAAATTTGTTACCCCAGAGATAGTGACACAATAGGCATAAAAATATGAATACATCACCTAGTAACCCAATGCATAGGTGGCTAGAATTTTCAGCCAACAAACCTCTCAACTTTTCACCATTTTTGTATTATAACCTTGCCATTATATGCTATACAAGTACACTCAAGTATATACAACTCATATAGAAGCAATACAACAAGAATTAAACTAAATTTTAGCTAAATCATCAAAATAAAATGTATAAAATAAAACTATAACAATCTACCATTTAAATTAGCTAAAATCAACTTATGTTAGTCTACAACACATATCTAATAACAATCACAAGCTATTATAACTATACAACAACTATATATGCAATTTCAAATCTTTGCTACAAACTTTAATTTTAAGATCTAGTTTTTCCCTCACCTTTGATGCAAACTAAGGCTAGAAATAGGTAGAATACAAGTAGAATAGGCAAAATAAGCTTTGAATGGAAGGATTTGGCTTTGAATCAAGACTTTTTCTTCAAAAATTGATTGAAGACCTAAAAAATACTATTCATTTTCTTCCCCAAAGTCATGGCTGAGTTGAGGGGATTTTGGGGGATTTTTGGCTTTTATTTTGTGTAATATAATGTTAAAATGCAATGTCAAAGCAAGACATAAGGTCAAAGTTCGCTAAAAAAATGTTTTTAAAAGACAAAAGTCTAAATTAGTCTATGTTTTTTATTCTAACTTCAATTATGCTATTCTACGATTATTTTAGATGACAAAGCATTTATTTAGGCATATTATTTCATATAATTACAATATAATGCATAATTTTGTCAAAGAAGATGAAAAGTCATAAAAAATGCTAATCAAATGACTTTAAAATGCACATTTAATTTAATATCATTTAATAAATCACATATATGCATATATATTAATTCAAATAACATATAAACAAGTAAAAACACATAATTGCACATAAAGGAAAATTTGGGGTCTCACAACAGCCTCTTGGATCTCCACCTTCGTGATATGGCGTCTTAATGGCGGGATCGTGTGTGCAGACCCCATTGAACCTCGAGACCCGATCCTGTATGTGCGCCCTCTATTTATTCTGCCGAAAGCTTAGAGAAATAGGGCATCATGATCTATTGGCATGGTTATTGAACCTATCTTCAATTTCTACAACGCTTGCTCGACCAGTTCGTTATACATAGTATGCAAAAAAACACATTTTTAAGATTTTTTATATATACATAAATGTGATAAATTAATATTATTTCCAATCAAAATTGTATACCATGGTTTCTTTTGCCTAGGGGTCTGAGTAGATACCGTCGAGACCCTTGTGATAAGCCTTTAAGAACATATCCAAATGAGTCATAGGTTCCCCACATTGAACTTCCTGTAATAGACATTCACCAAAACATACAATTTGTCATGACTCCATTTTCACTAATACAGTCTCTGATATCACATAAATAACAACAACAATCCTAGGATCATGATGCCACGGGCTTAAGAAGATCACTCATTCTAAGTCCCCAAAGGCACACTATAGAAGCCCGATAATTAATATACATAAGATAGTACATTAGAGCCCTTTAAAAACTACTTCTGAAATACATTCAAGAATTCATTACAACAGGCCTTCATATCAACTCTTTAATACCAAAGAATATATCTCTATAATAATTCACCATTACATCATAACCTACAAAAACTTCACAAATAATATATATATATATACATCATCCAAGCACATCAAGCATAGTTATCACTTCCAATCTCCTTGAGGCTCAAACTCGACTTCACCTGAAATGTTGATAAAACGAAGTGAGTTTCACAAGCTCAGTGAGGGGGTGAATGGGAAGGTTTTGGAAAACATTTCAACTTGGAAATCCTTTTAAAAACATGCATCTAATTCCATTTGTAAACAATGAGCATAAACATTACATAAACATTAAGCATTTAAGAGACAATGTAATCATTAATCACTTAAAGGACAATGTATAAGCATTAGGTACCTAAGTACAATTAGCTAGCATGCATTCAAATACCTAAATATTAAGCATTTAAATATAGTTGGCACAAGGACACATAAGCCATATGACCATATACAACCAATAAACATTTAATCACACTTAATTCAAGTAATAACAAAGTAAGTAAACATTCAAGAAGGATACGCTTAACATTGTTAATGTCGTCTCCTTATACCACCATCACGAACTCTACCGTCTCCTTGTCCCTCCCTGTGGGTGCACCAAAGCGATGACCCACACCCCATGGAGTATCACCGTCCATGCAGGATAGGGATTAAAAGGTAGTCATGTCAATACGCCAGCGTCATCGAGCCGCCCGGAGTGGCACGACGCCACCAAACCTCACAACAGTTGCATTAAACAATCACATTTAAACATTTCCACATATTGACCACATTTCCACTCAATAACACATTGACTTATAACCTTCAACATCTAGAAAAACCAACACTTAATATCAACACTTAAGCAATTCCATAAACTAACTTCAACAAAACATAACTTATTAACATTAATCATCTTTCATTTAATCATCAAATTACCAACTTATATTGCTACACAAATGTACAATCTTTGCACAACCATCATATATACCAACTATAATACATTATAAGTGCAAAATATTGGCTAAGCCAAGCATAAAACAAGTTTGATAAGCATAATAACAAAATCGCACCATTGTTGGAATTTTGGAAAAATTAATGAAAACACCACTAAAATCCACCAAAATTGTTACCTAGCCATAAAATTAAGCTATAAACACACACACACACACACACACACACACACACATATATATATATTTCTAGTTGCTGCTCTCTCAGCAACAACTTGTTTATATATGTTACCAATGATGATCATCTATTTGGTAACATTAAAGATCTGGTATTCTGACATTCCATCTATGTTCTATTCATAGATTTGAGTGCCTGAATAGGCTCTCTAGGAATGAGATTCTTCAATTTGAAGATATGGAGGTGAAGGTCTGCGATAGAAATTCTTTGTATCTGGAAAAGAAATTCTATTGATGTGGATATTATTTTTATCCCTCCCGTAATTCTGTGAAGATGCGGATTCACAATCAGAATTACTATATGACTGTTTTAATGTTTGAAGAGCTAACTGCCTTACCTCGGGTCTTACTTACTCCCAAATCCTAGACACGAACTTCAGTATGATCCAGACGTGAAGAAGTTGTACAACGACTTCAGAACAGAACCACGACTCAGACTCAGAGATGAAGAAGATGATGAATCCAGTCAATTCGTTCAGACATTATCATCACATGACGACAAAATTACTTTCGGTCACAGTGAAAGTAATTCAATCAGAAACATTATCATCATGTCAAGACAAAAGATCTTTCGGCCACAGTAAAAGCCAGACAAGATCAACATGTCAAGACAAAACAAGATTCGGCCACAGTAAATGCCGACACACTATTCATGAATAGTAAAAATCACTTTTTACTGTTCACTTTAGGAAAAGTTACTTTTGACTTTTCTTTTTTACATTTCACTTTTGTAATCACATATTCGATATCCTATATTAAGGCAAAGTCTACCTCAGAACATAGGATCCGAATTTTCTTTCCCTTCTATATTTTCCTTTTAATTCGGTATCACTCTTTTGAACATTGTACTCCTGTACAACCAATAGTATAGCACAGTTACCTTCCAGTTCATCTAATAACAAATAAGAGACATTCGTCTCCTTTTATCTTCATCTTTCTAGTATTCTTTTTATTTATCTGTCTATTATCCTTGTTTGTTTCGCTTTCTGTTATGTCTATCTTTATCTGTTCGCCCCTGGGTTGTTTCTGGTATCAGAGCCATAACAACTATTAGGTTGGTCTTAGCAACATACCTGTATCTACAACTTACCTTTGCCGCAATAGTTCGTGTCTAGGGTTTAGGAGTAAGTAAGACCTGAGGTAGGGCAGTTGACTCCAGGTTCTCTTGTAGCACTGTTGGCTCGAAGATAGTAAGTAGGTTCGCAGATTGTAAGTTTAAGACCAGTTGATATAGTTGTAATGGCTTCTAATAGTAGTAATATTTTAGTAGGATCAGATAATAATACTATAGCTAAAACATAACAAACATGGACAGTAGGAGAGTTAAGTAATTGGAAACCTCCTAAGATGAACATAAATGAGATTTACCAGAAAGGTCTCATCGACCTAAAATCTCTACTTACCATTAGATGTAAAGAAGAAGTAGTGCCATTAACTAGTGATCAACAGAGTATTAGACTTTTTTCCCATAAATCACTAGACAGAGCTAAAAGAAACGGCTATAGGTTTCTTCATATAGGCCATGTGCAAGTAGCACTTAAGCCGCTAATCAGAGAAGGTCTAGATACCAATATATATCTAGCCCTTAGAGATTGTAGATTACTCAGATATAACGATTTATTACTAGGATTAGTTGAGACTAGTCTATGTAATGGTCCAGTTTTCTTTAATTGTTTTCCAGACCATACCATATCACTTACATGTCCTCATGTCATGAAAGCACTTCAATTAGATATTAAGATACATAACTATTATGTTGATTGTGGTACACATGCATATGAAGTTATTTATCGTCTTAATTATAAATTGATGACTACAGGATTAAATCCTAGATCTGTATCCAGAACTAAAAGAAAAGGTGAAACTATCCTTTGGAATATGGACAGAAATAGATCAATAGTTAATATACCTAGAACCATTAAGTGGAACGAAGTTTCACTTCCAGAAAGGTGAGACATTGAAAATGCCACCAAACCAGCTGTTCAGGACCAAAATGTCTAGAACTCCAGAATTGAACAGATCGTCCAATACGAGGATCGTTCTGTTTCAATTAAAATAGATAAAGGAAATAGAGAATCAGTTTTATCCCGTTCAGTTTTCAGTATCTCTAGGATCAGTATTTCTGACCCGACTCCAGGCTTTGTTGATCTACCATCAACAAGCAAAACTCAGACCCAATCCGTTCCTTTGGGAATTAGGATTGAAAACCAGACTGCTCGCCCAGTCTATCCAAAATTTGAACCAACAGATACATCGTCTGTTGACTTCAACCTTTCAGCCTCTGACTTTGGCATTAATATGGTATTAGAAGTTTTTGAAAGAGATGTTCAAGCTTTGAAAGAATAATTTCTTTCAGAAGATAACCAGAAAATCAGAAATTGGTATAAGAACTCACATACCAGTAAACAATTAGCAGATTTTAAGGACCAATGGTTCCAATATTTGCAGATTGTCAGAATGAATGTATCATTCTTTCTTTGGTTTAAACATAGAAATAAGCCAATGAATATTAATGTTCTTACTGCAAGAACCAGAAAATGGAATTTGCTTAATTCCACAACAGTCATAAAAATAGAGCACCCTCCGTTTCAACATACACAGATTCCTACCAAAGAAGGAATTGTAGATCATAAACCAGTCATCCTCTCAGAGGAACCAGAACTAAAAGATTTAGCTCAACAAAATAATTGGACTAATCTTTCAGTTGTTACATTACAAAAACAAGTTCAGAATATTGAAGATATTCTTGAAAAACAGACTTCGGTCTCCATAGCTCCACTTAGACCTGTTGAATCAATTCAGAAATCAAAAGAACAGACTCCTGTCTCTTTGATAAAACCATTTGATTCACTTAAGTTAACCAGTTCAAAGGTTAAACTAGAATCTCCGATCAAGGTTTTACCTTTTAAGATATCTAATTTCATTCCAAAGTTGGAATCCACAGAAGAGAAGAATACCAAACTTCTCCAGGAACTGATTTCCAGATCAAAGAAATAAGAACCTTCATCGAGCCAACCAGCTCTTCAAACATTAAAACAGTCAGATAGTAATTCTGATTGTGAATCCTCATCGTCACAGAATTTCGGGAGGGATAAAAATAATATCCACATCAATAGAATTTATTTTCCAGATACAAAGAATTTCTATCCCAGCCCTTCACCTCCAGATTTTCAAAATTGAAGAATCTTATTCCTAGAGAGCCTATTCAGGCACTCAAATCTATGAATGGAACATAGATGGAATGTCAGAATACCAGATCCTCAATGTTACCAAACAAATGATCATCATCGGTAACATATATAAACAAGCTGTTATTGAGAGAGCAGCATCTTGAAATATCATTCTTGGTTTCAATGGCCAACTCAAAGGATGGTGGGATGACCACCTTAATGAGGCCACCAAAGAAGGTATTCTTAACATGGTGAAAACCAATGAGAATGGTGAACCCATTCTTAATCAACAAGGTCAGACAGAGTCTTGTGCTCTATCAGCCTTAGTCTACGATATCACCTACCATTTCATAGGTGATCCTACAGTTTATTAGGAATGAACATCTGAAATCCTTCAGAACATCAGATGTCGAACACTCCAAGACTTCCGATGGTATAAGGATGTCTTTCTCAGTAAACTTTACCAAATATCTGACAATAATGCCAGTTATTGGAAATAAAGATTTATGTCTAGACTTTCAAAGTTATTTGCTCAGCAAGTGAAGGAAGCACTTTCACTTGAATTCCCAGGATTAGACTATGATCTAATGACATATGGTGATATCATATCCCATATTAACAAGACTACTTTGAAGATTTGCACTGATCTTCGTTTTAAAGCACAACTTAAAAAATAGTCTAACAGAAAAGAATTAGGAAATTGGTGTGAACAGTATGAAATGGAAAGTTTTCAACCACCCCATACTCAGAAGACACATAAATCCAGAATTTCCTCCAGAAATACAAGAATCACTTCAAGTCCATTGGACAGAAGTATAACCAGAAGTATGACAATAAACCATACACTAAAAAGAAACATTACCAGAAGTTTCCACGAAAGAATTGGAAACCCAGACATCATGGTAAAGAACAGAAAACCACAGGTTGCTTCAAATGTGGCAAACCAGGATGCTTTGCAAAAGATTGCAGAGTAAGATCTCTAATTCAATCATTAAAATTAGATGAAGCTACAAAGAACAGAATACTCCAGTCCATAGATGATTTTGAATCATCATCCAGTTCTTTTTCAAAATATTCTGATAAAGATAACATTAATCAGATTGGAATAGACTACTATTCCAGTAGTTCTTCCAACTCTAATCAGGAATGTGATTGTCTTTCCAAAGGAGCATGTTTTTGCCAGAAAGGACTCAATGTCCTTATAGATTCTCATAGTCTTATAATCGATATGATTTGTAAGAATAATGACCTAGAAGAGAAGCAAGCTTATCTTCTCAGACTCAAAGATATTATGGATCAGAAAGAGGAAAAGAAACCTTTTTCCATAACTCATCAGACTGATATCAAGAATACAAATTATTCTGATATTCTATGTTATTTCCAGAAAAAGAAATCCCAGCCAGTTGGGATCTCTGATCTCCAAAAGGAGATACATCAGCTGAAAGTTGAGATTCAGTAACTCAGAATAAGACATGATAAATAGATTAATGATCTCAGAATTGATCATGAACATCTCCAACAAGATGTTCAGCTCTTACAGATAAAAAGTCTTGAACGTCAAGAACATTCATCTTAGGATGATCAGCTTGATAAGCAGACTAAGATTATTATTGGCAAACTAAAAGAATGAGAAACAGGTACTTCTGCCCCTGCAGAAGATTATCTCAATCTTCTAAATAGAATAACATACCAGAAATGGTATGTCCAATTAACCATCAAGGTTAATGATTTCAAGTTCGAAACCATTGCCTTATTAGACTCAGGTGCAGATATGAACTGCATCCAAGAAGGTCTTATACCTTCCAGATACTTTGATAAAACCAAAGAGAAGCTTTCTACAGCTGACTCTTCCAGACTTTAGATTCGGTACAATATACCTAATGCATATGTGTTCAACCAAGGTATTTGTTTCCTGACCAGCTTTGTGCTAATCAAACAATTGAATTCCCAAGTCATTTTAGGGAATCCTTTCCTTCAACAGTTATTTCTCATGACTGTTACAGAACAAAGCATATCCACCAATGTGTTGGGTAAACCAATCATATTTGAGTTCTATTATCCTTCACAACGAAGAGATATTAACTCAATCTAACAGAAAGAAAACCAAATCAGTTTTCTTAAACAAGATATTAAAAGTCTCAGAATTGATGAACAAATTGCTAAACAGCAAAAGTCCATTAAAGACTTTCAGACCAAACTTGAAAAAGAGGTATGTTCAGAACTTCCTACGGTCTTTTGGGCTCGTAAGAAACATTCAGTCTCTCTCCCATATGAGAAAAACTTTTCAGAGCAGAATATTCCTACTAGGGCTTGGCCCATCCAGATGAACTAGGAATATCTATCACTTTGCAAAAAAGAGATCCAGAGTTCATTAGATAAGAAGCTAATCCGACCCAGTAAAAGCCCATGGCCGTGTGCAGCCTTTTATGTTAATAAACATGCAAAATAGGAACGAGGAGTCCCTCGTTTAGTCATAAACTATAAGCCGTTGAACAAGGTCTGACAATGGATCAGATATCCATTACCCAACAAGAATGATCTCCTAAAGAGATTACACCAGGCCCATGTCTTCAGTAAATTTGACATGAAATCAGGATTTTGGCAAATCCAAGTGTTAGAACCAGAAAGGTACAAAACAACATTCACCGTTCCATTTGGACTATATGAGTAGAATGTTATGCCCTTTGGGCTAAAAAATGCACCTTCAGAATTCCAAAACATTATGAACTAGATTTTTAATCAGTTCACAGACTTCACAATTGTGTACATTGATGATGTTTTAGTCTTCAGTAATGACATACATCAGCATTAGAAGCATTTGCATATTTTCTTTAAAGTAATTAAAGAAAATGGTCTTGTGGTTTTTGCACCCAAGATTAAGCTTTTCCAGACAAAAATCAGATTTCTGGGAAACATGATTTCTTTTAGGAAAATCACTCATATCCAAAGAACCCTTGATTTTGCAGAAAAATTCCCAAACATTCTATGAGAAAAAACACAGTTACAGAGATTTTTAGGATCTATAAACTATGTTGCAGATTTTTTCCCAGGCATTCGCCATCTATGTAAACCACTATTTGAACATCTTAAAAAGAATCCTCCAGCATAGTCTGAAGTCCATAGCAAGGCTGTTCAGGAAATTAAGCGTCAGGTTAAGGTTTTACCAGTCTTGACTTTATGTCAACCAGACACCCCAAAAATAGTTCAGACAGATGCTTCTGAATTAGGATTTGGCGGTATATTAAAACAGATTTTTTCCAAGTGGCAAGCCTTTTTGTCAATTTTTGATTTTGATATAGAATATATCAAGGGAGAGGATAATTCATTCCCTGATATTCTAACTAGAGAATTCTTGACAGGCCATGTGCCTATCACATAGGATTCCTTCGGGAATACTTTTTTCATTTGTTGTTTTGCAGATTCACCAGAGGCGGACACCAATAGTTTATTTGGTGAATTCAAATAGACAGTTTCAAGTCCACTGCATCAAGTAGACTGAAACAAGTTTTCAGATCCAAAAGGAGAATTGATAACATTTCAATTCCGCAGACTTCTTTTATATTGTTGCTAACCATTTGTAGAAACCATTCAATCCTGACTTAGCAAACAATGGCACCCAAGAAGGACAAAGGCAAGGCAAAAGCATTCGACATCAGCTCTTATGCCCAGAAAGCCATCACTCCAGCACAATCATCAACCCTAGTCAAGGTTAAAGATAAACAGATAACCCATACACAGACATCTACCCAGTCACCCCTAAGTAGAAACCTCACAATTTTAGGGACTATGACCCCACAGAAACCATTAGCCGGTGTTCATGCAGGTATTGCAGGTACATCATCTTCACAGACAATAGTCAGTAACAAGTTTTAGCCCCTTGTTACCAAACCAAAATCAGTAAATGTCACGCCTCAACTCGACCCCTCTTACAATCAGTCAGGACGCAACGGAATTTTGGCAGCATAACGACAGTAACATGAACATCAGGGCTCTAAACCAACCCTTAAGATCGACATACATCAAACTCCACAAGTCACCAACCAACTCCACAATCAAATTAACAACATACAACGCAACCATTTCATACATTAAACATTCCTTCATCAACTCTTTCATAGTTACGCGCCTCCATTCCAACATAATACATAGGCCACACATTCATTTCAAAATAGATTATAACCAACTTAGTAATCTAGTCATGATCAAAATAAAGACTACTAAATCAACATACATATGTCTTTATATTAAGATAGGTTATACAATACATTGTGTTACAACAACTAAGACAATCTCATGGCAATGACTCCTGCACATAAGACTCATCCACATACTACACATTTCCCTCTTCAAGAGGCACGTACCCGTAGTCAGGCTCAGTAACACCTGCATGCATGCAATAATTGAGAGTGAGCTTATATAAAACAAGCCCAATGAGGATTCGATAGATCTTAAACAATATTGACTATACTCCTTGAAAATCATCATTTGAGCAGTAAACACACAATGAACATCAATAATCATTATAAATGCAACAATAGCAATAACTGTAACACATAATAAGGATACAGTACATTTGCTGTCACGCCCCAACTCGGCCCCAACTCGACCCCACCTACAATCAGTCAGGACGCAACGGAATTTCGGCAGCATAACGACAGTAAATAGATTTCCGAGGTTCTAAACCAACCTCATTAATAACATTAAACATCCAATTCCATAACCATATAAACAACAACTCCTCAACAGCATAACAACATACAACATAACCGTAATATACAATAATCAGTCTTCGTTATCTGCCTCCGTTCCAACATAACATACAATACCTCAACCTTATCATACATTTCAAAAATAAGTTGAGACACATCTACAACTTAACCATAGACAAAAGAAAGCCAATAAGTTAACATCATTTGGATCATCATCTTTTCAACATCTATTACAATAAGAACCATAAAGCATATAAAAGTCTATTAAGCTAATGTACAAGGCATTAAACAACATAGAATCATGGATAAGACTCAGGAACATATGACTCGTCCACGTAAGGCACATTTTCCTCCTCAGGAGGCACATACCCGTAATCCGGCTCTGCAACACCTGTAAGCATGCAATAATAGAGAGTGAGCTTATATACATAAGCCCAGTGAGGATCCGATAGATCTCGAGCAAGGTCTACTAAACTCCTTGGAATAATCCTTTGAGTCAGTAAACACACAACAACACAAATAATACTATCATCACATAGCTATATAACCAATCAATAAATGATACTCTATTTGGTGTAGCTCCAAACGCCATCACGATCTCAACCGTTCTTCTTATAACTCCCCATTACTCACGCACCCGAGGTACCTCACTAGCCCCTCCCTCCATGACACCTCCGTCATGCGAGCTGGGGGTAGCCTATGGCAGTCATGCCGTTATCAACCCGACAGCCCAACGCTGCCCGAGAGGTGGCACACACATACCAAGACTCCATAATCATCATCAATCATCAATCAATCAATCAATCAATCAATTGGGAGATCAGCAACGAAAGTGCCCGATTCCCGAACTCAATAATAATCAATCAATAATCTGGGAGATCAGCAACAAAAGTGCCCGATTCCCGAACTCAATAATAATCAATCAATAACTTAGTTAGATGACAAAGTAGGCCATCTAACCGGACATGCATATATACACAATTAAACTCTAAATTACTCATCAACAACTCACCATTCAACACTCAAACACAACCCAATCATCTAAAGGCATCGTTCAAGAAATTAAAGAATGACAACCTAAACTTCTAAAATTCATAACTTACAATCTATTAATCCAAACATTGCCAAATCAGTTTCTAACACTCACCCATTCAACCTACAACATTAGCCCTCTCGAAAATCCACCATAACACCTCCAAATCATGCCCGATAACCCTAAAACCCTAGGATGTCTTGGCTGGATTTTCTGAATTTTCACACGAACAATGTAATCGAAAATTCGGCATTACAACAGCGCTAACACATGATTATCAAGTATTTAGAAATCGACGGCAATCGATTTCAATCAACACAACTCATTTAATTCAACTTTGAACATTTTAATCAAAATTAAATACCCGAAAAATAAAAATTATGCTACATCCGACAGAAATTCGTAGTATTGCATCAAAATGATCCCTAGCATGCAAGGAGCAATAATCTATCATCAGGTTTCAATTCTAACGGTTAAATTTTCATTTATGAGCAAAAGTATAAAAATGACATTTTGAGATCCAGAAATTTTCTCTGACCTTTGATGCGATATAAGCCTAGGAATGCGTGCTATGCGTGCCCAACAAGCAGAATCCAAGTCAGTGCGAAGTTCTACGGACAAAAACCAAGTTTTTCTTTGAAAAATTGGATTGAAAAACTTTGAAATCTCTTTTCTTTTTCTCTCCTCCTTCTCACGGCAATGTGTGTGTTTGTGATGGTGTTTTTGTGTTGTGTGAGTGTGTGTAGGTGATATAAGCTTATATGGTCAATAATTAAATAAAGTCAAAGTTAATTTAAATTGGTATTTTTGTGTTTTAATGACTTTAAACTCATTTTATTGCTCACCAAGGCTCAAAATAATTATACAACCCCCAAGATATCTCAAGTGGATTATTTTTAGGTGACAAGAAGTTTTACAATCCATCAATTTCACCCGAGTCGGCTTAAAACTCGATTTTCGCAAAAGTCGGTGTAAAAACCCTAATAAATTCTTAAGCCGATTTGAAATCCGTTTTCATCAAACACAGGTCTATTAAAGTCCGTGGACTAGGTCTAGAAGGATTAAAAAGACCAGTTTCAAAATTTTAGCGGACGTGTTTCGAAAATACTATTCACTAAAAATTGACGATAAAATTTCTGACTCCGTTTTTGATGAAAATTTCATGAATGCACATTTAGCACGTATTAGGAGTATTGACATCAAAATTATAACTTTCTAGGTCCTATAGCACATAAACAGATCATATGCACGCAAAACGAGGTATAACACATAAAACGAGATAAGCAGGAAAGTGGGGTTTCACATTTGCTGATGAAGCTCCATACACCAATTCAATGCTCATCAACTCTTCCAAACTCAATGACACAATCCTGAGGTACTTTGACCTAGACCCACACCCCATGGCCTCTCCGCCCATGCGAGATAAGGATTAGCCATGATAACTGTGCCCGCAGCCCAGGATGTCTCCCGAGGTGACACAACATTATCAAAGCTCACAACAATAGGACTCAATTCGAGAAGTCAACAACATTAGTTGCCCGACTCCCGACTAATAATAACAATAACAATACCAATTCGAGAAGTCAACAACAATGGTTGCCCGACTCTCGACTAATAATAACAATAACAATCAGTTAACAATGTAACACCCTGGATTAACCCCGAGCGTGCTCCTCACAGTTTTGTAACAACAATCAATAATCAATAATCAATTAATCCGCACTTCAACAATCAAATAAACAACATTTAACAATCATCAACTATATAATCATGAAACAATTAAGTTAGATGACAAAGTAGGCCACCCAACTTAACATGCATTAGACACACAACCAAACCTTAATCTAACCATCAACAACTCACAGTTCAATCTCTCAAACACCACCCAATCATCTAAAGGAATGTAACAACATTTTAAAGAAAGACAACCTAAACTTCTAATAATCATAACTTACATTCTACTAATCCAAACAACTCCAAACCAGTTCCTATCATCCACCCACTCAACCAACTACATTAGCCCCCTTGGAAACCAACCAAAATACATCCAAATCAAGCCAAACAACCATAAACCCTCAATGCACCTAGGCTGAAATTTTTGGATTTTCGCACCAACATCTCAATCAAAATTTTGGCATTACAACGGCACTACCCCGTATTTAACAAACTTTTAGAAATCGACGACAATCGATTCCAACCACTACAACTCAAAATATTCAATAATTGGCCAAACTATCAACTTTAAATACCCAAAAATAAAAATTTATGCTACAACGGTTCAAATCTCATAAGAATACATAAAATCGATCCTTAGTATGCACTGAGCAATAATATAACTTCAAATTAACATTCTAATGGTTCAAAATTCAATTAGATGCAAAAACATAAAAATGACATTTTGAAATCTAGAATTTTTCTCTTACCTTTGATCCGAAACAAGCCTAGATATGCGTGCTATGCATGCCCAACAAGCGGAATCCAACTCGGTACGAAAAACTACATACAAAAACTAGCCTTTTCTATGAAATTTTGCTTTGAAAACCTTGAAAATCAACTTCTCTTCTCTCCCTTGAAGCTCTCGGCCATGTAGGTGTAAAATGAGTATGTTTTGTGCTTTGCAAGTCTGTGTTGATGTTATATTATGCAAAATCAAACAAATTAAATCAAGGTCAAAGGTGAAAACTAGTTATTTTTAGTATTTTCTTGTCTTTTAATTCATTTTAGCTATTTCTTTGCTCAAAACATTTGTGCAATACCTAAACTTTCTCAAGTAATTTATTTTTAGGTGACAAGTAGTTTTACATTCAAACAATTCCACCAGAGTCGACTCAAAACTCAATTTTAACAAAAGACGAAGTAAAAACTCTTTTAAATTCCTAAGCCGATTTGAAATCCGTTTTAATCAAACACAGGTCTATTAATGTCCGAGGACCAGGTTTTGAAACACTTAAAACACCTGTGTAAAAATTTTAGCGGACGTGCGTCCAAAACACTATTCATAAAAATTGACGATAAAATTTCTAATTCCATTTTTTATGAAAATTTCATGAATGCACACTTAGCATGTATTAGGAGTATTAATCACATATTTAACACATTCTAAGTCATATAGCACATAAACAGGTCAATTCACGCAAAACGAGATAAAGCACGCAAATCAAGATAAGATAGAAAAGTGGGGTTTCACATTCTTCCTCCTTAAAACAATTGCGTCCACACAATTCTTCACTCAAGTACTGCTGGCTCAAATATACGGAATGAAGGATCGAAAACCAAATTCTGAATACCAAGTATGTTAACTAGGAATACCGAACTAGAAGCTTGAATAGGAATGTTGAATAAGAACACCGACTAAGACTTCCGGATGAGAATCTCAAATAATTACCGAAGAAAATGCCAAACATAGATCCCGTAATAGAGTACCAACCAAGAATATCAAGTAAGAGCTTCAACAAGATCACCGAGCGAGAATACCAAATAATAATCCCAATATAAGAACTCCGAATAATACCATATCATAATTCCACATAAGAATATCGCATAGAAAATACCATAGAAGAAGTCCAAAGAAGTATGCTGAATAAGAATCCCCATATCGAAATCTCGAGGAAGATTGCCGTATAAAATCACCAAATAAGAATCCCAATAATCAATGTATAGTCATAAGGTAGCTTGACCCCTAATCGGAATTTCATATGCCTCAGCGTCACATACTACTCAGTCACGAACTGATATGATGCACGTGCTAACTTTAATCGTATAAGGCAAACTCTCTACTCACATTTTAGCACGTTGCACTCAAGGAGATATAATATTTAATTGGTTGAGAATAAGTTACCTTTCACCACTACTGCCGCCTCTGGCAATTCCTCCAAGTCCACTGCATAGGCCCGAGCCTGAGCCCGCTGCTGCTGAGGTGTACTACTTGCAGGTCCACTCTGATAACCCTGGACTGCTGGTTGACTCGTAGAACTCTGATACCTGGGGTAATCCCTCACCCGGTATTGGTTGCTGCCACAACCTAAACACGTCCCTGCCTTCTTCCGACAGTCGGCCTCCAGATGGCATGTACGTTTACAATAAGTACATAGTGGTATCGGTGTACTGAAACTGCCTCCAGAAGACCCAGAAACTGAATAAGCAGCTGTATCAACCTACTACTGAGGTGACGCAACACTAGGCCTATACCAACCTTGAGACTGGGCCAGCCTGTACTGCCGCTGAGCCTGATAAGACCCCTGCTGAAACTGAGGCCGATAGTAACCCTGCTAACCCTGGGGTCTAAAAGAACCCTGCTGCACTGCAGGCCTGTAACCACTCTGCTGTACCAAAGGTCTATACATACCCTACTGACCCTGCGGCTGAAAAGGCCTCTTGTTAGGCTGACTAGGTCCGATCTGTTCCCCTTTTTCTTCTTTAACCTAGAAGCTGCATCAAAGGCCTCAATAAGTATATCATACTGATTCAGGGCCATCGCATCCTGAATCTCGGGCCTCAAACCCAACGTAAACCTCCGCGTCTTGCACTCCTCGTCAGCCACAAACTCCGGTGCATATCGGGATAGTCTAGTAAATGTGGCCTCATACTGAGCCACTGAAGCATCCCCTTGAACTATAGACAGAAACTCAGCCTCTCTCCTCTCCCGTGCAATCCTCGGGACATACTTCGTCCGGAAAGCCCTCAGAAAGGTATCCCAGACATACGGAATACCTTGGGTCTCCCAACTAGATTTCACCATGCGCCATCAATCCTCTACCTCATCATCAAACAAATAAACGGCAAAGGTGATCTTTCTTTCATCAATATAATCCATAGGGTCAAATATTTTCTCCATTTTATTAATCCATGCCTCGCCTTTCCGATCATCTGGCTCCCCTTGAAATCTCGACGGATAATACCCCAAGAACTCCTTCAGTGTACCACGCCCGTGGTACCCACCCTGTACATTCAGTAACTGTGCCTGCAAAGTCTAAGCTTGGGCAGCTTGTCCTACTAGCAATTGTGCCTGACCGGCAATAACCTCAGCTATCCTATCCATGGCTGCTTCAAAACGATCATCACTCCTTTCTCGGCCCGGTGCCACATTACCCGAAACCTCGTCAACTGCTTCAGCCCTACCTTTCGTTCTCAGTCTACCAGTCATTCTACTAATCAAAGAGTTAGCGCAAGTTATAGCATGTAAACAGGCTATAAACAACTATTAGCACATAAACAACAAACCCATATAAGGCACATAAATCACTTAAGTATCAATCACATAAACAAATTGATCACATAATCACATATTCACAAAATCACATAATCACTTAATCATATTAATACATCACTTTGCTTTCACTTCATACATACTTGCATGCTTGGACCACTACCCACTTTCCGAGGATACCCCGGCTGACAGCTACACATAAGCTCTGATACCACAAAATGTCATGCCCCAACTCGACCCCTCTTACGATCAGTCAGGAAGCAACAAAATTTCGGCAGCATAACGACATTAATATGAACATCCGAGCTCTAAACCAACCCTTAAGAACGACATACATCAAACTCCACAAGTCACCAACCAACTCCACAATCAAATTAACAACATACAACGCAACCATTTCATACATTAAACATTCCTTCATCAACTCTTTCATAGTTACTCGCCTCCGTTCCAACATAATACATAGGCTACACATTCATTTCAAAATAGATTATAACTAACTTAGTAATCTAGTCATGATCAAAATAAAGACTACTAAATCAACATACATATGTCTTTATATTAAGATAGGTTATACAATATATTGTGTTACAACAACTAAGACAATCTCATGGCAATGACTCCTACACATAAGACTCATCCACATACGGCACATTTCCCTCTTCAAGAGGCACGTACCCGTAGTCAGGCTCAGTAACACCTGCATGCATGCAATAATTGAGAGTGAGCTTATATAAAACAAGCCCAATGAGGATTCGATAGATTTCTAACAGTATTTACTATACTCCTTGGAAATCATCATTTGAGTAGTAAACACACAATGAGCATCAATAATCATTATAAATGCAACAATAACAATAACTGTAAACACACAATAAGGATACGGTACATTTGCTGATGAAGCTCCATATACCAATTCAATGCTCATCAACTCCTTCAAACTCAATGACACAATCCTGAGGTACCTTGACCTAGACCCACACTCCATGGCCTCTCCGCCCATGCGAGATAGGGATTAGCCATGATAACTGTGCCCGCAGCCCAGGATGCCTCCTGAGGTGACACAACATTATCAAAGCTCACAATAATGGGACTTAATTCGAGAAGTCAACAACATTGGTTGCCGGACTCCCGACTAATAATAACAATAACAATTAGTTAACAATGTAACACCCCGGATTAACCCCGAGCGTGCTCCTCACGGTTTTGTAACAACAATCAATAATCAATAATCAATTAATCGACACTTCAACAATCAAATAAACAACATTTAACAATCATCATCTATATAATCATGAAACAATTAAGTTAGATGACAAAGTAGGCCACCCAACTTAACATGCATTAGACACACAACCAAACCCTAATCTAACCATCAACAACTCACAGTTCAATCACTCAAACACCACCCGATCATCTAAAGGCATATAACAACATTTTAAAGAAAGACAACCTAAACTTCTAATAATCATAACTTACATTCTACTAATCCAAACAACTCCAAACCAGTTCCTATCATTCACCCACTCAATCAACTACATTAGGCCCCTGGAAAGCAACCAAAATACATCTAAATCCAGCCCAACAACCCTAAAACCTCAATGTACCTAGGCTGAAATTTTTGGATTTTCGCATCAACATCTCAATCAAAATTTCGGCATTACAACGGCACTACCCCGTATTTAACAAACTTTTAAAAATCGATGGAAACCGATTCCAACCACTATGATTATTAAAATTTCGGCATTACAACGGCACTACCCCATATTCAACAATTGGCCAAACTATCAACTTTAAATACCCAAAAATAAAAATTTATGCTACAACAGTTCAAATCTCATAAGAATACATATAATCGATCCTTAGCATGCACTGAGCAATAATATAACTTCAAATTAACATTCTAATGGTTCAAAATTCAATTATATACAAAAACATAAAAATGACATTTTGAGATCTAGAATTTTTCTCTCACCTTTGATCCGAAACAAGCCTAGATATGCATGCTATGCGTGCCCAACAAGCGGAATCCAACTCAGTACGAAAAACTACAGACAAAAACTAGCCTTTTCTATGAAATTTTGCTTTGAAAACCTTGAAAATCAACTTCTCTTTTATCCCTTGAAGCTCTCGGCCATGTAGGTGTAAAATGAGTGTGTTTTGTGCTTTGCAAGTGTGTGTTGATGTTATATAATGCAAAGTCAAACAAATTAAATCAAGGTCAAAGGTGAAAAGTAGTTATTTTTAGTATTTTCTTGTCTTTTAATTCATTTTAGCTATTTCTTTGCTCAAAATATTTATGCAACACCTAAACTATCTCAAGTAATTTATTTTTAGGTGACAAGAAGTTTTACATTCAAACAATTCCACCCGAGTCGACTCAAGACTCGATTTTTACAAAAGACCGTGTAAAAACTCTTTTAAATTCCTAAGCCAATTTGAAATCCGTTTTAATCAAACACAGGTCTATTAATGTCCGAGGACTAGGTTTTGAAACACTTAAAACACCTGTGTAAAAATTTTAGCTGACGTGCGTCCAAAATACTATTCACAAAAATCGATGATAAAATTTCTGATTCCGTTTTTTATAAAAATTTCATGAATGCACACTTAGCATGTATTAGGAGTATTAATCACATATTTAACACATTCTAAGTCATATAGCATATAAACAGGTCAATTCACGTAAAATGAGGTAAAGCGCGCAAATCGAGGTAAGATAAAAAAGTGGGGTTTCACAAGTAACCCTAGAACCTACACAGTCATCACCATACATTTACAAGGACATCTTTGACCAGATCCTTATAACAGAACCAGAACACTTCAAACACCCTGATATCACTGCATATGATTTTGCTCGTGCATATCTCTACCCCCAATCAGACTATATTCCAGACAATATATTCAAAACTCAAAGTTACTATGAGGCCATTATCATGCCAACAAAATCCATTGAGTTCAGCCCAAACAGAAGTGACATTGGACCAGGTGAATACAGCCATATTAAGGCTAAGCTTGAAAAAGTTACCACCTTGGAACAATGGGGACAACCCCCATAAAGAACCAGACAACTTCTAGTTGACAGACCATACAGAGACTATAACTATTATGATTACATTGCGGCATGGTTCAGATATTTCTATCGCCAAAATGATAAACATGATATGTCATGGTTTTTCCTTTTCAAACGCAGTTTTCCAGTTGAGGTCCCAAATTGGTTTATCCAGTGGTGGGCATCATATGGAACTATCACAGACATTTTACCAGAACCAGTCCTCAAAGGATTCCAGTACCTCATGGAGAATTGGCAGCCACCAGCACATTTAGACTACTTTCCACCATTTTTTGTGTTCTATAGAATTTTATTTATAACATGATTTTTCATATCAGAGTCATGTCTTTCAAAAACCAACAAGTCATACCGGCTTTCGGAAGAATCCACAGAGTAAAGTGGTGGGATAAGATGAACAACAGTTCTTGTTCAACTCTTAAAGTGGAAGCATGGCTCGACGCCAACCAAAAACAGAAGAAGGCGATTCAAACAGAACAACAGGAGTTTCTCTCCTTCAAGAATCACCTCTATGCACAGCTCGCAGTTGCAACCAGTTACGATGAGATGAAGGCCATCCTACTTCAACTCAAGGAACTTGGTTCAAATCAAGCTTCAGTTTCAACAGACTATGCTGATGACAACGAAGATAACTATCACGGCATATTTACTCCACTATGAGTATAAACTGGGACATTGGAGTTTCTTTGTGTTCTCCACCAAAAACATAGAACAAATGAGTTTTCTGATGTTCTCACCAAAAAACATTAGAACATAATGGTGCAACTTCCCTTCTGAAGTTGAAAAGAATAGGATTTTGTTCTTCTAAGTTCCCTTCAAAAACTAGGATGCAACGGTTAGACTTCCATCTCTGAAGTCATATAGTTACTGAAGAATTCCATGAAACTTCAGCTAGTCCAGGTCAAACGGTAACTAGAAAAGACATCTCAAGTCCGTTGATGGGTGTGGCTTTCCCAAAAAGCCAAAGAAGATTTTAAACTTGTTTATCTTCTAGCCTGTATTTTATTTGTATTTTGCTTAGTCAACTTACCTTTAGCCAACTTACCTTCAGTCAACCCACCTCAACAATCTTGTAAGGTCATGGGATTGAGGAGCAGAAGGCGTAAAACTCCGTTGTTACCCATGTGGCGGTTAGATGAGAGATGGTTAGACTCCGAAGATAGTAAGGCTTCGAAGATAGTAAGATTAAGTTAGGTACAAATTAGAGTATAGGGAAAATAGACTAGTTTGTATTTTCTTTGTATTTGAGGGAAATATACACCACTCAATTTACTTGTATGATTTTTACCATAAGTCAGTATGATCCAGACATGAAGAAGTTGTACAACGACTTCAGAACAGAACCATGATTCAGACTCATAGATGAAGAAGATGATGAATCCAGTCAATTCATTCAGACATCATCATCACATGATGACAAAATTACTTTTGGATTCTAGACAACACATTTAAAACTCAAAGTTACTATGAGGCCATTCTCATAGCCACAAAATCCATTGAGTTCAGACCAAACAAAAGCGACATTGGACCAGGTGAATACAGCCATATTAAGGCTAAACTTGGAAAGGTTATCACCTTGGAACAATAGGGACAACCCCCACATAGAACCAGACAACTTCCAGTTGACAGACCATACAGAGACTATAATTATTGTGATTATATTGCGGCTTGGTTTAGATGCTTCTATCGTCAAAATGATAAACATGATATGCTATGGTTTTTCCTTTTCAAAAGCAATTTTCCAGTTGAGGTCCAAAATTGGTTTATCCAGTGGTGGGCATCATATGGTACTGTTTCAATTAAAATAGATAAAGGAAATAGAGAATCAGTTTTATCCCGTTTAGTTTCCAATATCTCTAGGATTAGTATTTTTGACTCGACTCCAGGCTTTGTTGATCTAGCATCAACAAGCAGAACTTAGACCCAATCCATTCCTTTGGGAATTAGGATTGAAAACCAAACTGCTCGCCCAGTCTATCCAGAATTTGAACCAACAGATATATCGTCTGTTGACTTCAACCCTTCAGCCTCTGACTTTGGCATTAATATGCTATCAGAAGTTTTTGAAAGAGATGTTCAAGCTTTGAAAGAAGAATTTCTTTCAGAAGATAACCAGAAATTCAGAAATTGGTATATGAACTCACATACCAGTAAACAATTAACATATTTTAAGGACCAATGGCTCCAATATTTGAAGATTGTTAGAATGAATGTACCATTCTTTCTTTGGTTTAAACATAGAAATAAGTCAATGAATATTAATGTTCTTACTGCAAGAACCATAAAATGGAATTTGCCTAATTCTACAATAGTTATTGAAACAGAGCACCATCCGTTTCAACATACACAGATTCCTACCATAGAAGGAACTGTAGATCTTAAACATGTCATCCTCTCAGAGGAACCAGAACTAAAAGATTTAGCTCAACAAAATAATTGGACTAATCTTTCAGTTATTACATTACAAAAACAAGTTCAGAATATTGAAGATATTCTTCAAAAACAAACTTCGGTCTCCATAGCTCCAGTTAGACTTGTTGAATCAATTTAGAAATCGAAAGAACAGACTCCTGTCTCTTTGATAAAACCATTTGATTCACTTAAGTTAACCAGTTCAAAGGTTAAACTAGAATCTCCGATTAAGGTTTTACATTTTAAGATATCTAATTTCATTCCAAAGTTGGAATCCACAGAAGAGAAGAATACCAAACTTCTCCAAGAACTGATTTCCAGATCAAAGAAATCAGAACCTTCATCTAGCCAACCAGCTCTTCAAACATTAAAACTGTCAGATAGTAATTCAGATTGTAAATCCTCATCTTCACAGAGATCCGGGAGGGATAAAAATAATATCCACATCAATAGAATTTATTTTCCAGATACAAAGAATTCTATCCCAGACCTTCACCTCCAGATCTTCAAATTGAAGAATCTTATTCCCAGATAGCCTATTCAGGCACTCAAATCTATGAATGGAACAAAGATGGAATGTCAGAATACCAGATCCTCAATGTTACCAAACATATGATCATCATCGGTAACATAAATAAACAAGTTGTTACTGAGAGAGTAGCAACTAGAAATATCATTCTTGGTTTCAATGGCCAACTCAAAGGATGGTGGGATGACCACCTTAATGAGGCCACCAAAGAAGGTATTCTTAACATGGTGAAAACCAATGAGAGTGGTGAACCTATTCTTAATCAACAAGGTCAGACAGAGTCTTGTGCTCTATCAGCCTTAGTCTACAATATCACCTACCATTTCATAGGTGATCCCACAGTTTATCATGAACGAACATCTGAAATCCTTCAGAACATCAGATGTCGAACACTCCAAGACTTCCGATAGTATAAGGATGTCTTTCTCAGTAAACTTTACCAAAGATCTGACAATAACGCCAGTTATTGGAAAGAAAGATTTCTATTTGGACTTCTAAAGTTATTTGCTCAGCAAGTGAATGAAGCACTTTCACTTGAATTCCCAGGATTAGACTATGATCTAATGACATATGGTGATATCATATCCATATTAACAAGACTGCTTTGAAGATTTGCACTGATCTTCGTTTTAAAGCACAGCTTAAAAAACAGTCTAACAGAAAAGAATTAGGAAATTGGTGTGAACAGTATAGAATGGAAAGTTTTCAACCACCCCATACTTAGAAGACACATAAATCCTGAATTTCCTCCAGAAAATACAAGAATCACTTCAAGTCCATTGGACAGAAGTATAACCGAAAGTATGGAAATAAACCATACACTAAGAAGAAACATTACCAGAAGTTTTCACGAAAGAATTGGAAACCCAGACATCATGGTAAAGAACAGAAAACCACAGGTTACTTCAAATGTGGCAAACCAGGACACTTTGCAAAAGATTGCAGAGTAAGATCTCTAATTTAATCATTAGAATTAGATGAAGCTACAAAGAACATAATACTCTAGTCCATAGATGATCTTGAATCATCATCCAGCTCTTCTTCAGAATATTCTGATAAAGATAACATTAATCAGATTGGAACAGATTACTATTCCAGTAGTTCTTCCAACTCCGATAAGGAATGTGCTTGTCCTTCCAAAGGAGCATGTTTTTGCCAGAAAGGACTCAATGTCCTCACAGATTCTCATGGCATTATGATTGATATTATCTGTAAGATTAATGACCCAGAAGATAAGCAAACTCAAAGATATTATGGATTAGAAAGAGGAAAAGAAACCTCTATCCATAACTCATTAGACTGATATCAAGAATACAAATTATTCTGATATTCTCAGTCATTTCCAGAAAAAGAAATCCTAGCCAGTTGGGATCTCTGATCTCCAAAATGAGATACATCAGCTGAAAGTTGAGATTCAACAACTCAGAAGAATACAAGATCAAGAGATTAGTGATATCAGAATTGATCATGAATATCTCCAACAAGATGTTCAGCTCTTACAAATAGAAAGTCCTGAACGTCAAGAACATTCATCTCAGGATGATCAGCTTGACAAGCAGACTCAGATTGTTATTGGCAAACTGAAAGAAGGAGAAACAGGCACTTCTGCCCCTGCAGAAGATTATCTCAATTTTCTAAATAGAATAACGTACCAGAAATGGTATGTCCAGTTAACCATCAAGGTTAATGTGAAACTCCACTTTCCTTCTTATCTCGTTTTACGTGCTATACCTCGTTTTACGTGCATATGATCTGTTTATGTGCTATAGGACCTAGAAAGTTATAATTTTGATGTCAATACTCATAATACGTGCTAAATGTGTATTCATGAAATTTTCATCAAAAACGGGATCAGAAATTTTATCGTCGATCTTTAGTGAATAGTATTTTCGAAACACGTCCGCTAAAATTTTGAAACTGGTCTTTTTAACCCTTCTAGACCTAGTCCACGAACTTTAATAGACCTGTGTTTGATGAAAACGGTTTTAAAATCGGCTTAAGAATTTATTAGGGTTTTTACACCGACTTTTGCGAAAATCGAGTTTTAAGCCGACTCGGGTGAAATTGTTTGATTGTAAAACTTCTTGTCACCTAAAAATAATTTACTTGAGCTAGATTGGGTGTTGAATAATTGTTTTGAACTTTGGTAATCAAGAAAATGCAATTAAAGTCAAGAAAACACAAAAATACTAACTTAAACTACTTTGACTTTGCAATTTTTTTAATTGACTAAGCTTTTAATTATATATTGTCATCAACACACACTAGGCAAAGCACAAAACACACTCCACACACACACAAAGGGCCGAGAGGTTGAGGGAGAAAAAGAAAGAGAAAAACTCAAGCTTTTCAATCAATTTTTCAAAGAAAAACCTAGTTTTTGTCCGTAGAACTTCACACCGACTTGGATTCTGCTTGTTGGGCACGCATAGCACGCATTCCTAGGCTTATATCGCATCAAAGGTGAGAGAAAAATTCTGGATCTCAAAATGTCATTTTTATACTTTTGCTCATAAATGAAAATTTAACCGTTAGAATTGAAATCTGATGATAGATTATTGCTCCTTGCATGCTAGGGATCATTTTGATGCAATACTACGAATTTTTGTCGGATGTAGCATAATTTTTATTTTCCGGGTATTTAATTTTGATTAAAATGTTCAAAGATGAATTAAATGAGTTGTGTTGATCGAAATCGATTGCCGTCGATTTCTAAATACTTGATAATTACGTGTTAGCGCTGTTGTAATGCCGAATTTTTGATTACATTGTTCGTGTGAAAATCCAGAAAATCCAGCCATGACATCCTAGGGTTTTAGGGTTATCGGGCATGATTTGGAGGTGTTATGGTGGATTTTCGAGAGGGCTAATGTAGTGGGTTGAATGGGTGAGTGATAGAAACTGATTTGGCAATGTTTGGATTGGTAGATTGTAAGTTATGAATTTTAGAAGTTTAGGTTGTCATTCTTTAATTTCTTGAACGATGCCTTTAGATGATTGGGTTGTGTTTGAGTGTTGAATGGTGAGTTGTTGATGGGTAATTTAGAGTTTAATTGTGTATATGATGCATGTCCGGTTAGATGGCCTACTTTGTCATCTAACTAAGTTATTGATTGATTGATTATTATTGAGTTCGGGAATCGGGCACTTTCGTTGCTGATCTCCCAATTGATTGATTGATTGATGATTGATGATGATTATGGAGTCTTGGTATGTGTATGCCACCTCTCGGGCAGCATTGTGCTGTCGGGTTGATAACGGCATAACTGCCATAGGCTACCCCCAGCTCGCATGACGGAGGTGTCATGGAGGGAGGGGCTAGAGAGGTACCTCGGGTGCGTGAGTAATGGGGAGTTATAAGAAGAACGGTTGAGATCGTGATGGCGTTTGGAGCTACACCAAATAGAGTATCCTTTATTGATTGGTTATATAGTTATGTGATGATAGTATTATTTATGTTATTGTGTGTTTACTGACTCAAAGGATTATTCCAAGGAGTTTAGTAGACCTTGCTCGAGATCTATCAGATCCTCACTGGGCTTATGTATATAAGCTCACTCTCTATTATTGCATGCTTACAGGTGTTGCAGAGCCGGATTACGGGTACGTGCCTCCTGAGGAGGAAAATGTGCCTTACGTGGACGAGTCATATGTTCCTGAGTCTTATCCATAATTCTATGTTGTTTAATGTCATGTATATTAGCTTAATAGACTTTTATATGCTTTATGGTTCTTATTGTAATAGATGTTGAAAAGATGATGATCCAAATGATGTTAACTTATTGGCTTTCTTTTGTCTATGGTTAAGTTGTAGATGTGTCTCAACTTATTTTTGAAATGTATGATAAGGTTGAGGTATTGTATGTTATGTTGGAACGGAGGCAGATAACGAAGACTGATTATTGTATATTACGGTTATGTTGTATGTTGTTATGCTGTTGAGGAGTTGTTGTTTATATGGTTATGGAATTGGATGTTTAATGTTATTAATGAGGTTGGTTTAGAACCTCGGTAATCTATTTACTGTCGTTATGCTACCGAAATTCCGTTGCGTCCTGACTGATTGTAGGTGGGGTCGAGTTGGGGCGTGACAGTTAATGATTTCAAGTTCGAAACCATTGCCTTATTAGACTCAGGTGCAGATATGAACTGCATCCAAGAATGCCTTTTACCTTCCAGATACTTTGAGAAAACCAAAAAGAAGCTTTCTACAGCTGACTCTACCAGACTTCAGATTCGGTACAAATTACCTAACGCGCATGTGTGCAACCAAGGTATTTATTTCCTGACCAGCTTTGTGCTGATCAAACAATTGAATTCCCAAGTCATTTTAAGGAATCCTTTTCTTCAATAGTTATTTCCCATGACTGTTACAGAACATGGCATATCCACCAATGTGTTGGGTAAACCAATCCTATTTGAGTTCTATTATCCTTCACGACGAAGATATATTAACTTAATCCAACAGAAAGAAAACCAAATCAGTTTTCTTAAACAAGATATTAAAAGTCTCAGAATTGATGAACAAATTGCTAAACAGCAAAAGTCCATTAAAGACTTTCAGACCAAACTTGAAAAAGAGGTTTGTTCAGAACTTCCTACGGCCTTTTGGGCTCGTAAGAAACATTCAGTCTCTCTCCCATATGAGAAAGACTTTTCAGAGCAGAATATTCCTACTAGGGCTCGACCCATCCAGATGAACCAGGAATATCTATCTATTTCCGAAAAAAAGATCCAGATTTTATCAGATAAGAAGCTAATCCGACCCAGTTGAAGCCCACGGTCGTGTGCAGCCTTTTATGTTAATAAACATGCAGAACAGGAACGAGGACTCCCTCATTTAGTCATAAACTATAAGCCCTTGAACAAGGTCTTACAATGGATCAGATATCCATTACCCAACAAGAATGATCTCCTAAAGAGATTACACCAGACCCATGTCTTCTGTAAATTTGACATGAAATCAGGATTTTGACAAATCCAAGTGTTAGAACCAAAAAGGTACAAAACAACATTCATCGTTCCATTTGGACAATATGAGTGGAATATTATGCCATTTGGGCTCAAGAATGCACTTTCATAATTTCAAAACATTATGAACCATATTTTTAATCAGTTCATAGACTTCACAATTGTGTACATTGATGATGTTTTAGTCTTCAGTAATGACATACATCGGCATTGGAAGCATTTGCATATTTTCTTTAAAGTAATTAAAGAAAATGGTCTTGTGGTTTCTGCACCCAAGATTAAGCTTTTCTAGAGAAAAATCAGATTTCTTGGAAACATGATTTCTTTCGGGAAAATCACTCATATCCAAAGAACCCTTGATTTTGTAGAAAAATTCCCAGACATTCTATGAGAAAAAACACAGTTACAGAGATTTTTAGGATCTTTAAACTATGTTGTAGATTTTTTCCCAGGCATTCGCCATCTATGTAAACCACTATTTGAACGTCTTAAAAATGATCCTCCAGCATGGTCTGAAGTCCATACCAAGGCTGTTCAGGAAATTAAGCATCAGGTTAAGATTTTACCAGTCTTGACTTTATATCAACCAGATACCCCAAAAATAGTTCAGACAGATGCTTCTGAATTAGGATTTGGTGGTATATTGAAATAGATTTTTGAAGGAAAAGAACACATAGTTTGTTTCCATTCAGGAACATGGGATAAGGCCTAACAAAATTATTCAACAGTTAAGAAAGAAATTTTGTCCATTGTCAAATGTATTTCAAAATTTCAGGATGATCTGTTGAATCCAAAATTCTTAGTACGAGTTGACTGCCAGTCAGTGAAGGATGTTCTTACAAAGGATGTTAAAAACATAGCGTCCAAACAGATTTTTGCTAGGTGGTAGGCCATCTTGTCAATTTTTGATTTTGATATAGAATATATCAAGGGAAAGGATAATTTCATCCCTGATTTTCTAACCAGAGAATTCTTGACAGGCCACGTGCCTATCACATAGGATTCCTTCGGGAATACCTTTTTCATTTTGTTGTTTTGCAGATTCACCAGAGGTGGACACCAAGAGTTCATTTAGTGAATTCAGATGGACTGTTTCAAGTCCACCACATCAAGTAGATTGAAACAAGTTTTCAGATCCAGAAGGAAAATTGATAACATTTCAGCAAACTTCCTTTATATTGTTGCTAACCATTTCAAAGAACCATTCAATCCTGACTTAGCAAACAATGACACCCAAGAAGGACAAAGGCAAGGCAAAAGTATTCGACATCAACTCTTATGCCCAGAAAGCCATCACTCCAACACAATCATCAACCCTAGTCAAGGTTGAAGATAAATAGATAACCCATACACAGACATCTACCCAGTTACCCCTAAGTAGAAACCTCACAGTTTTATGGACTCTGACCCCACAGAAACCATTAACCGGTGTTCATACAGGTGTTGCAGGCACATCGTCTTCACAGACAACAGTAACAAGTTTCAGCCCCTTGTTACCAAACCAAAACCAATAACCCCAGAACCTACACAGTCATCACCATACATTTACAAGGACGTCTTTGACCAGATCCTTATAATAGAACCAGAACACTTCAAACAAAACCCTTATATCACTGCAGATGATTTTGCTCATGCATATCTCTACCCCCATTCAAACTACATTCCAAACAACACATTCAAAACTCAAAGTTACTATGAGGTCATTCTCATAGCAACAAAATCCATTGAGTTCAGCCCAAACAGAAGTAACATTGGACCAGGTGAATACAACCATATTAAGGCTAAGCTTGAAAAGTTATCACCTTGGAACAATAGGGAAAACCCCAACAAAGAACCAGACAACTTCTAGTTGACAGATCATACAGATTCTATAACTATTATGATTACATTGCAGCATAGTTCAGATGTTTCTATTGCCAAAATGATAAACATGATATGTCATGATTTTTCCTTTTCAAACGCAGTTTTCTAGTTGAGGTCCCAAATTGGTTTATCCAGTGGTGGGCATCATATGGACCTATCACAGACATTTTACTAGAACCAGTCCTTAAAGGATTCCAGTACTTCATGGAAAATTGGCAGGCACCAGCACATTTAGCCTACCTTCCACCATTTTTCGTGTTCTACTGAATTTTCTTTCCCTTCTATATTTTCCTTTTAATTCGGCATCACTCTTTTGAACATTGTACTCCTGTACAACCAATAGGATAACACAGTTACCTTCTAGTTCATCTAATAACAAGTACAAGACATTCGTCTCGTTTTAACTTCATCTTTCTAGTATTCTTTTTATTTATCTGTCTATTATCCCTGTTTATTCCGCTTTCTGTTATGTCTATCTTAATCTGTTCCCCTGTGGGTTGTTTCTGGTACCAGAAACAACCTAGGGAGAATAGATAAAGATAGACATAACAGAAAGCGGAATAAACAAGGATAATAGACAGATAAATAAAAAAAATACTAGAAAAATGAAGATAAAAGAAGACGAATGTCTCTAGTCAACATAGTTGTAATGGCTTCTAGTAGCAGTAATACTTCAGTAGGATCAGATAATAATACCATAGCTAAAACAAAACAAACATGGACAGTAGGAGAGTTAAGTAATTGGAAACCTCCTAAGATGAACATAAATGAGATTTACTAGAAAGGTCTCATCGACCTAAAATATCTACTTACCATTAGATGTAAGGAAGAAGTAGTGCCATTAACCGGTGATCAACAGAGTATTAGACTATTTTCCCAGAAATCACTAGACAGAGCCAAAAGAAACAGCTATAGGTTTTTTCATATAGGCCATGTGCAAGTAGCATTTAAGCCGCTAATCAGAGAAGGTCTACATACCAGTATATATCTAGCCCTTAGAGATTGTAGATTACTCAGATATAACGATTCATTACTAGGATTAGTTGAGACTAGTCTATGTAATGGTCTAGTTTTCTTTAATTGTTTTCTAGACCATACCATATTACTTACATGTCCGTATGTCATGAAAGCACTTCAATTAGATATTAAGACACATAACTATTATGTTGATTGTGGTACACATGCATATGAAGTTATTTATCATCTTAATTATAAATTGATGACTACAGGATTAAATCCTAAATCTGTATCCAGAACTAAAAGAAAAGGTGAAACTATCCTTTGGAATATGGACAGAAACAGATCAATAGTTAATATACCCAGAACCATTAAGTGGAACAAAGTTTCACTTCCAGAAAGGTAGGACATTGAAAATGATTCTTTCGTGGAAACTTCTGGTAATGTTTCTTTTTAGTGTATGGTTTGTTGCCATACTTCTGGTTATACTTCTGTCCAATGGACTTGAAGTGATTCTTGTATTTTCTGGATGAAATTCTGGATTTATGTGTCTTCTGAGTATGGGGTGGTTGAAAACTTTCCATTGTATACTGTTCACACCAATTTCCTAATTCTAATATGTTAGACTGTTTTTTAAGTTGTGCTTTAAAACGAAGATCAGTGCAAATCTTCAAAGCAGTCTTGTTAATATGGGATAGGATATCACCATATGTCATTAGATCATAGTCTAATCCTGGGAATTCAAGTGAAAGTGCTTTATTCACTTGCTGAGCAAATAACTTTGGAAGTCCAGATATAAATCTTTCTTTCCAATAACTGGCGTTATTGTCAGATCTTTGGTAAAGTTTACTGAGAAATACATCCTTATACCATTGGAAGTCTTGGAGTGTTCGACATCTGATATTCTGAAGGATTTCAGATGTTCGTTCTTGATAAACTGTGGGATCACCTATGAAATGGTAGGTGATATCGTAGACTAAGGCTGATAGAGCACAAGACTTTGTCTGACCTTGTTGATTAAGAATGGGTTCCCCATTCTCATTGGTTTTCACCATGTTAAGAATACCTTCTTTGGTGGCCTCATTCAGGTGGTCATCGCACCATCCTTTGAGTTGGCCATTGAAACCAAGAATGATATTTCTAGTTGCTGCTCTCTCAGTAACAGCTTGTTTATATATGTTACCGATGATGATCAATATATATATATACACAAATAAGCTTCATATTTAAGCTAGAAATCAATATTAGCTTCAAATCTAAACTATTATTCAACCTACAACCCAAATAGCTAATAGATATCATATAATGGTTCATTAAAACTCATATACATATATGTTTTTCTCTAGGCACTAATTAGCAAGAAACACATGCGTATACAACAATATATAACATATATATGCAAGTTCATAAGCAAAACATCAACTTTAACTTTAAGATTTGAAATTCCCCTCACTTAATTTGAAAAAAAAATGTAAGAACAAGCATAGAAGAACCTAGGTTGAGCTTAATCCACTTTGATTTAGCCTAGCAACCAAGCTCTTCCACTCCAATCTTCAAGCCCTAGCTATTTTCTATTTTCCCTCTTTCTTTCTCCTTTGGCCTATTTTGGCTTGAGCTTTTGTGGTAGTTTTGGCTTTAGTTTTATTTAAATGGAATGATCAAAGCTTAAGTCAACTGGTAAAGATCACTATTTGCTGCAAGCAAAATATTGCTCTATATTCCACCAAATAATCACTAATTAGTAAAAAATTCATCAAAAGACCATTATATCCCATGCACATACACTTTAGAAATCATTTATCAATTCTCGCATAAAAGGGATATCTCTGACACATCTTACAAAATTAGTCATAACTTCTTCTAGAAAACTCTAATTCGTGAACCGTTTGAAGCGTTAGAAACTAGACTCGTAGAGCTTTCCAACCATATAAAAAAAAGCCACCTAAATATTCCCAAATTGGTACAGTTTGTATTTCGAAGTTGGCCCAAAATTGACTTGTAACTTCCGAGTATTACTTATTTAATTCAATTCGACATCCATTGAAATGTTCCGTCATCATTTTGACACATTTCACACTACTCAATACCTTTTTAAGCATTAATGGATCATTTTCCAATAATTGTCAAATTATTCCTACTCGCCTCTGGCATTACATATGTGCATTTAGACTTTATGTAATTGTACTTAAAGTGGCATTTCATTTAATTTGGTAAAGAATGACATACTTGTCATTTTAATGAAAAGCTTGCACAAGTGGTCTTTTTACACCCTTTAGATATTTCCCTACCTACCAAAATAAGACTTTGACTTAACCTTTAGTCTTGCATTGACTTAGCCCTTGACCATTTAACCAAATAATAAAACAAAGCAAAGCCAAAGCAAGCAAAAGAAAAAAAAAATTGGATAAGAGGAGAAAAGAGAGAGAAGATGCGGCTGAAAAAGAAGGAAGAGGATAGTGTTCAACCAAGGTTTTCATCCATTTTTTAAGAAGAAGAAGAAGAAAGAAGGCCTTTGCACTCAAATTGAAGTTAGAACTTGCCTATTCTAGCCTCCTTGCCGCCTATTCTAGCATTTCTAAGCATTTAAGGTGAGGGGATTTTAAATCTAAGAGTTTAAAATTGATGTATTGTTTATGAACTTGCTTATTTATACTTTATTTGTTCAATATGCTCTTGTATCTTGCTATGTAGAGCTTAAAGAGTAACATACTTGCTTGGTTTCAAGATTGAACCATTAAATCTTGTTGTTGGGTAAAATGTGTTGTATTTTGATTTTTATTGCTAGAAATGGGTTCAATCCTTGTGCTATGTTTAAATATGGAGTTCATATGTATATAAATTTGTTGATAGCAAGATTTCATGACTTATAAGTAGGTTTAGCAAGTCTTTTGTGTGAATTTGTATAGCTGTCTAGGAATTCCAGTTTCTGCGCAATGAATTTCCTTGACTTATTTGATATAGTAAACGCTGTTTTTTAGGGCTGAATTTTGGATATAGTATGCTAGAGTGGCAATAGTACAAATTGTCTTTTATGTGCATTTCCTAATTCGATGGTTAAGGTGTTCATTAAAATCCATTTCAGTGAGTTACTACTGTGATAACCCGATCTCGACTTTGTACTAATTATGTGTTTAATTGTTTTTTTATATGCAAAAATTATATGTTTACTTAATTTACTACTTAATATGTGCAATTGTATGTTTTACATATGTTTATTAGCTTAAAAGTGCATTCAAAACTCGTTTTAACTCCTAAGTGTGTCTTTTCGTCTACTTTGGCCACGTAAGGGTCAAATAGTGTCACGCCCCAACTCGACCCCACCTACAATCAGTCAGGACGCAACGGAATTTCGGCAGTATAACGACAATAATTAAGACACTGAGGCTCTAAAACAACCTCTCAGAATACTATACAACCAAACTCCACAACCAATCAACGATCAATTTCTCATTAACATTAACAACATACAACATAACCATATTATACAATAATCATTCTTAGTTATACGCCTTCGTTCCAACATACTACCTTAACTTTAACATACATATCAAAATAGGTTATAAACCAACTTAGTAATCTAAACATGATCAAAAGAAGACTACTAAACCATTATACATAAGTCTTTATACTAAGGTTGGTTTTACAATACATCATATTACAATAACTATAAACAATCTCATGGCAAAGACTCCTGCACATAAGACTCATCCGCGTAAGGCACATTATCCTCTTCTGGAGGCACGTACCCGTAATCTTGCTCAAGGACACCTGTAAGCATGCAATAATAGAGAGTGAGCTTATATAAAACAAGCTCAGTGAGGATCCGATAGATCTCTAACAGTATTTACTATACTCATTGGAAATGATCCTTTGAGTAGTAAACACACAATAAAACATTAATAACAATATAAACACATAACTATAATAACCAATCAATAAAGGATACTCTAGTTGGTGTAGCTCCAAACGCCATCACGATCTCAACCATTCTTCTTGTAACTCCCATTACTCACGCACCCGAGGTACCTCACTAGCCTTGCCCTCCTTTACACCTCCGTCATGCGAGTTGGAGGTAGTCTCTGGTGGTCATGTCGTTATCAACTCGACAGCCCGATGCTGCCCGAGAGGTGGCACACACATACCAAGACTCAGCAATAATAATAAACATCATTCACAGGAGGACAATCTAGAAGAATTGCCTAACTCCCGGTTCATCAATCATCAATAATCATTAATTATCATCAATTGTCATCAATATAACATCAAGTAATCAATTAAACAACAAACAACTAAGTTAGATGAGAAAGTAGGCCATCCAACTTAACATGTATTAAACACGTAATCTAACCCTAGTCTAACCAATTACAACTCACAATTCAATCACTCAACACCACCTAATCATCTAAAGGCTCAATTCAACAATTTAAAGAAAGACAACCGAAACTCCAAATAATCATATCTAACATTCTACTAATCCAAACAACTCCAAATCAATTTCTAACACTCATCCATTCAATCAACTATATTAGCCCTCTCGGAAACCAACCAAGACACATCAAAATCAAGCCCAACAACTTTAAAACCTCAATGCACCTAGGCTGAAATTTTTGATTTTTCACACCAACATCACAATCGAAAATTCGGCATTATCACGCCGCTACCACGTAATTAACAAACTTTTAGAAATTGACAGCAATCGATTTCAATCACAACAACTCAAGATATTCATCAAATGGCCAATTAATCAACTTTTAATACCCGAAAATAAATAATTTCACTACAATGGTTCAAATCTCGTACTAATACACATAAATGATCCCTAGCATTCACTGAGCAATAATATAACTTCAAATTAACATTCTAACGGTTCAAACTGCAATTATAAGCAAAAATATAAAAAATGACTTTTGAGATCTAGAATTTTTCTCTCACCTTTAATGTGTTTTGAAGCTACAAAGATCCTCAATGGATGCTCAAGAGGTGGAATCAAGCCTTAGTTGATGGAAATTGGCCTTGAATTGCTACTTTTAATGAAAATTTACTTTGAAAAAGTGTTGAAAATGCTCTCAAGAAAAACTATGGAGTTTCGGCCACTTGTGTATGCTTTGAGTGTGTTTTGTGCTTTGTTAGTAGGTGTTGATGCATAAATAAGCTAAGGTCAAATAAATTAAAAGAAAGTCAAAGTTAATTTTTAGTCTTTTAATTCATTTCTTAGTCTTTTAATTCATTTCTTGGCTATTTCTTGCTCAACTAACAAATTAACACCTAAATTAATTCTAGACATTAAATTTTAGGTGACAAAGAGTTTTACATTAAAATAGTTTTACCCGAGTCGGCTCAAAACTCGTTTTCTTGCAAAAGAAAGTGTAAAAATATTTAAAATTCCAAAACTGATTCCAAATCCATTTTAATCAAACATGGGTCTATTAATACCCGAGGACTAGGTTTTAAAACGTTTAAAATAATCCTGTAAAAATTTTAGTAGACAGGTGCTCAAAAATACTATTCACCAAAATCGATGATAAAATTTATGATTCCGTTTTCTATGAAAATTTCATGAATGCACACTTAGCATGTATTAGGAGTATTAATCACATTTTTAACACATTCTAAGTCATATAACACATAAACAGGTCAATTCACGCAAAATGAGGTAAAACACGCAAATCGAGATAAAGCAAAATATGGGGTCTCATATTCTCCCTCCCTTAAAGAAATTTTGTCCCCGAAATTCTTACTTGCTGAATGGAATAGATCTGGGTACTACTGCTGTATCTGATCTCGCCTCTCCCAAGTAGCTTCCTCAATACCGTGATGTTTCCACAATACCTTAACCATCGGAATCTTCTTCGACCTCAACTCTCGTTCCATTTGATCAAGAATACAAATTGGCCGCTCGTCATAAGTCAGATTCTCACGAAGCTGTAACGGTTCTGGCTCAAGAATATGAGAAGGATCCGGATTATATTTCCGTAAATTAGACACGTGAAATACATCGTGGACATTAGAGAAATTCTCCGGTAAAGCCAACCGATATGCTAACTTACCAACTCTGCTAGTAATCTCAAACGGCCCTACAAACCTCGGACTCAGCTTACCACCTTTATCATAACGAGCAAACCCCTTTCGAGGAGACAATCTCAAGAAAATCTGATCTCCGACTGCAAACTCCAAGTCCCGACGGTGCTTATCAGCATAACTCTTGAATCTACTCTGTGCTGTAAGCATTCTCTGCCTGATCAACTGAACATTCTCAATCTTCTCTAGCAGCTCTGGCATAATAGTCGGATCAACAGTCTTCATCTCTCCTACTTTATCCCAATACAAAGGTGAACGACACTTACGACTGTAAAGAGCTGCAAAAGGTGCCATCCCAATAGTAGCTTGATAACTATTGTTATAGGCGAACTCGGCAAGTGGTAGATGTTTCTCCCAGCTCTTCCCAAAGTCCAGAACACAAGCCCTGAGCATATCTTCCAGAATCTGAATAGTCCTCTCAGACTGACCGTCGGTCTATAGATGATACGCTGTACTGAAATTCAGTTGAGTACCCAAAGTCTCTTGAAGTTTTTCCCACAAACGAGAAGTAAATTGAGGATCTCGATCTGACACAATACTAGATGGAATCCCGTGAAGTCTAACAATCTGATCCAAATAAAGATCCATCAACTTTGTAACTTCATCTCCCATCCGCATCGAAATAAAGTGAGTTGTCTTCGTCAAACAATCCATGACAACCCAAACTGCATCGTTATCTCTCGGTGTTCTAGGCAAACCAGTGACGAAGTCCATCGTAATATGCTCCCATTTCCACTGTGGTATAGCCAATGGCTAAAGCAAACCTGCAGGTCGTTGATGCTCGGCTTTCACTCGCTGACAAGTCAAACATCTAGACACGAAATGAACAACTTCTCTCTTCATATTATTCCACCAGTAATGTTGCTTCAAGTCCCGATACATCTTGGTTGCACCTGGATGAATAGTGTACTTAGAATTATGAGCCTCCTCCAGAATACCTCGCCTCAAATCCGGTTCATCGGGAACACAAACCCTGTTCCGAAACCAAAGAATACTATCCTCATGGACTTTGAAATTAGACTGATCATCCGTGATCTGATCTTTGATCTTTTGAAGTTTAACATCAAGTTGCTGAGCTTCTCTGATTTGAGACAGCAATAAAGGTTGAATACAGAGATGTGAACACATCACCCCAACCTGAGTCAACTCCGGTCTCCAATAAGTGAATTCCTCAAGAACCTCCCACTTCTTGACAGCCAAACAAGAAACACTCGCCTTACGGCTAAGAACGTTTGCCACCACATTTGCCTTCCTAGGCAGATAACTGATAGAACAATTATAATCCCCAAGAAGTTCCATTTACCTCTGCTGACACATATTCAACTCATTCTATGAGAATAAATACTTAAGACTCTTATGATAAGTGAAAATATCGAACTTACTGCCCCACAGATAATGACGCCACTTTTTCAGTGAGAAAACAACAACTGCCAACTCAAGATCATGAGTCGGATAATTCACCTCATAAGGCTTCAACTTTCTAGAAGCATAGACAATAACCCGACCATTCTGCATAAGAACACATCCCAAGCCCTCCTTGGATGCATCGCTGTAAATGACCATATTATCGGTCCCCTCTGGTAGAGCAAGTACTAGAGCAGTAGTCAATCTTTTTTTCAACTCCTGAAACCCACTCTCACATTTCTCATCCCAAAGAAAACTAGTATGTTTCTGAGTTAACTTAGAAAGTGGCCCGGCAATCTTAGAAAAGTCCTTGACAAACCTACGGTAATAACCCGCTAAGCCAAGAAAGCTACGAACTTCTGAAACATTCTCCGGACGTTTCCAAGACATCACCGACTCAATCTTAGTGGGACCTACACATATACCGCTCTGTGTGATAACAAGACCAAGAAAAGATATGTGTTGCAGCCAAAATTCACATTTGCTGAATTTCGCAAACAATTGATGCTCCTACAGCTTCTGTAAGACAAGTCGTAGATGTTGCTCATGCTCCAATTTAGATTTAGAATAGACCAAGATATCATCAATAAAGATCATCACGAACTGGTCTAAGTACGGCTGAAAAACCTGATGCATAAGATCCATAAATGCTGTCGGTGTATTAGTTAATCCAAAGGGCATAACTACAAACTCATAATGCCCGTACCGAGTCCCAAAGGCAGACTTCGGAACATCCTCCGTGCGAATCCGAAGCTGATAATACCCTTGCCTCAAGTCAAATTTAGAGTAGACTTTGGCTCCCTGAAGTTGATCAAACAACTCGTCAATCAGTGGCAAAGGATATTTATTCTTGATGGTCACCTGATTCAAACCACGATAATCAATACACAATCTCAAGGTACCATCATTCTTCTTCACAAATAAAACAGGACCTCCCCAAGGTGAAGAACTCTGCTGAATGAAACCCTTCTCTATTAACTCCTGCAACTGAGTTTTCAACTCCTTCAACTCAGCCGGTGCCATCCGGTACGCTGATTTAGAAATAGGTTGAGTATCAGGAACAAGATTGATCACAAACTCCACATCTCTCTCTAGCGGTAACCCTGGCAACTCCTTAGGAAATACATTAGGATATTCCCGAATAATAAGTACTTCCTCCAACTGTAGCTTATCAGATGGCTTGTTGATCAAATAAGCTAGATAACCTGAACACCCCTTACTCACCAACTTAACGGCTTTAGTTGCTGAGATAACAAAACTCGTCTTAGCACCCCGGTTCCCTACTACCTCAACTACTGGCTGATCTGGCAAACGAAACTGTACTACCTTTGTTCTACAGTTCAATTGGGCATCATACTAAGATAGTCAATCCATACCTAAGATAACATTGTACCCCCGGATAGGAAATAAGATAAGGTCCGAAGGAAAATTATACCCCTTAACATGTATTATACAATCCTTACAAACTAGGCCAGTAATATACTTATCAGTCAAAGAGGTACTAATTTCAACCACATAAGGCAGTCTTTCAGGTTGCACATTAACACGTACACAAGCAGGAGTAATGAAAGAATGCGTAGCACCAGAATCAATCAACACTTTAACAAGTTGATCAAATATAAGGAAGTTACCTTTCACAACTGCAGTTTCCTCAAGCATCTCTTCCAAGTCAACTGCGTAGGCCCGAGCCTGAACCCGCTGCTGTTAAGGTGCACCACCCGCAGGTCGACCCTGATAACCCTGAGTCGCTGCCCGACCCTCAGTCCTCTGATATCTAGGGCAATCCATCGCCCTATGCTGATTGCTGCCACAACCTAAACAAGCCCCTGAATTCACTCTACAGTCGGCCTCCACATGGCCCTGGCGCTTGCAGTAAGTACACTGCGGTGATGAAGCACTGACACTGCCCCTAGAAGAACCAGAAGCTGAGAAAGTAGCTGTACCAGCTTGCTGCTGAGGTCTAACAATACTAGGCCTGTATTGACCCTAAGACTGGGCTGGCCTATACTGGAACTGAGCCTGATAAGACCCTTGCTGAAACTGCGGCCGATAATAACCCTGCTGACCCTGCGGTCTGTAAGAGCTCTGCTGTGCTGGCGGCTTGTATGCAACCTGCTGTACTGAAGGCCTATACAAACCCTGCTGGCCTTGCGGCTGAAAGGGCCTCTTGCTAGGCTGGCTAGATACAATATGTTCCCCCATTCTCTTCTCCAGTCTAGAAGCTGCATCAAAGGCCTCAGTAAGTATATCATACCGATTCAAGGCCATCGCATCCTGAATCTCGGGCCTCAACCCCAACATGAACCTACGAGTCTTACGTTTCTCGTCAACCACATACTCTGGTGCATACCGGGACAGTCTAGTAAAAGTGGCCTCATACTGAGCCACTGAAGCATCTCCCTGCACTAAGGCTAGAAACTCTGTCTCTCTCCGCTCCCTCGCGATCCTCGGGACATACTTCGCCCGGAAAGCTAACAGAAAGGTATCCTAAACATACGGAATACCCTGAGTCTCCCAGCTAGTTTTCACCGTGCGCCACCATTCCTCTGCCTCATCATCCAGCAAGTACACGAAAAAGGTAACCTTCCGCTCATCGGTATAATTAAGAGGGTCAAAAATCTTCTCCACCTTACTAATCCATGCCTCATCTTTCCGATCGTCCGGCTCCCCCTGAAACCACGGTGGATAATACCCTAAAAACTCTTTCAGTGTACCACGACCGTGGTACCCACCTTGTGCATTCAATAACTGATTCTGCAATGCCTGAGTTTGGGCAGCCTGCCCTGCCAGTAACTGTGTCTGACCGGCCATGATCTCGTTCATCCTATCAAAAGGTACACCTATACGATCATCACCCCTAACTTGGCCTGGTGCTACATTTCTCATAACCTCATCAGTTACCTCAGGCCTACCTCTGGTCCTCGGTCTTCCAGTCATTCTACTAATCAAAGAGTTAGCACAGGTTATAGCACGTAAACAGGCTATAGACAATTATTAGCAAATAAGCAACAATTCACATAAACACATAAATCATTTAAGTATCAATCACATAAACAAATAGATCACATAATCACTTAAGCACTAAATCACATAATCACTTAATCACCTAACCATATTAACACATAGTTCACTTTTCTTTCACTTCATACATACTTTCATTCTAAGACCATTACCCATATTCCGAGAATACCCCGGCTGACAGCTAACCTGGATCTGATACCACTTAAATGTCACGCCCCAACTCGACCACACCTACAATCAGTCAGGACGCAACAGAATTTCGGCAGTAGAACGACAGTAATTAAGACACCGAGGCTCTAAACCAACCTCTCAAAATACCATACAACCAAACTCTACAACCAATCAACAATCAATTCCTCATTACCATTAACAACATACTACATAACCATATTATACAATAATCATTCTTAGTTATACGCCTCTGTTCCAACATACTACCTTAACTTTAACATACATATCAAAATAGGTTATAAACCAACTTAGTAATCTAAACATGATCAAAAGAATACTACTAAACCATTATACATAAGTCTTTATACTAAGGTAGGTTTTACAATACATCATATTACAATAACTATAAACAATCTCATGGCAAAGACTCCTGCACATAAGACTCATCCACGAAAGGTACATTATCCTCTTCTGGAGGCACGTACCCGTAATCTTGCTCAAGGACACCTGAAATCATGCAATAATAGAGAGTGAGCTTATATAAACCAAGTTCAGTGAGGATTCGATAGATCTCTAACAGTATTTACTATACTCCTTGGAAATGATCCTTTGAGTAGTAAACACACAATAAAACATCAATAACAATATAAACACATAACTATAATAACCAATCAATAAAGGATACTCTAGTTGGTGTAGCTCCAAACGCCATCACGATCTCAACCATTCTTCTCGTAACTCCCCATTACTCACGCACCCGAGGTACCTCACTAGCCTCGCCTTCCATGACATCTCTGTCATGCGAGCTGGAGGTAGTCTCTGGTAGTCATGCCGTTATCAACCCGACAGCCTGATGCTGCCCGGAGGTGGCACACACATACCAAGACTCAGCAATAATAATAAACATCATTCACAAGAGGACAATCTAGAAGAATTGCCTAGCTCCCGGTTCATCAATCATCAATCAATAATCATCAATTATCATCAATTGTCATCAATATAACATCAAGTAATCAATTAAACAACAAACACTAAGTTAGATGACAAAGTAGGCCATCCAACTTAACATGCATTAAACACGTAATCTAAACCTAGTCTAATCAATTACACCTTACAGTTCAGCCACTCAACACCACCCAATCATCTAAAGGCTCAATTCAACAATTTAAAGAAAGACAACCTAAACTCCAAATAATCATATCTTACATTCTACTAATCCATACAACTCTAAATCAGTTTCTAACACTCACCCATTCAATCAACTACATTAGCCCTCTGGGAAAAAAACCAAGACACATCAAAATCAAGCCCAACAACCCTAAAACCTCAATGCACCTAGGCTGAAATTTTTGGATTTTCACACCAACATCGCAATCGAAAATTCGGCATTATAACGGTGCTACCACGTAATTAACAAACTTTTAGAAATCGACGGCAATCGATTTCAACCATAACAACTCAAGATATTCATCAAATGGCCAATTAATCAACTTTTAATACCCGAAAATAAATAATTTCACTACAATGGTTCAAATATCATAGTAATACAAATAAATGATCCCTAGCATGCACTGAGCAATAATATAACTTCAAATTAACATTCTAACGGTTCAAAATACAATTATAAGCAAAAACATAAAAAAAAATGACTTTTGAGATCGAGAATTTTTCTCTCACCTTTGATGTGTTTTGAAGCTACAAAGATTCTCAATGGATTCTCAAGAGGTGGAATCAAGCCTTGGTTGATGGAAATTGGCCTTGAATTGCAACTTTTAATGAAAATTTACTTTGAAAAAATGTTGAAAATGCTCTCAAGAAAAGCTATGGAGTTTCGGCCACTCGTGTGTGCTTTGAGTATGTTTTGTGCTTTGTTAGTAGGTGTTGATGCACAAATAAGCTAAGGTCAAATAAATTAAAAGAAAGTCAAAGTTAATTTTTAGTCTTTTAATTCATTTCTTAGTCTTTTAATTCATTTATTGGCTATTTCTTGCTCAACTAACAAATTAACACCTAAATTAATTCTAGACATTATATTTTAGGTGACAAAGAGTTTTACATTAAATTAGTTTCACCCGAGTCGGGTCAAAACTCGTTTTTTTGCAAAAGAAAGTATAAAAATATTTAAATTCCAAAATCGATTTCAAATCCGTTTTAATCAAACACGGGTCTATTAATACCCGAGGACTAGGTTTTAAAACGTTTAAAACACCCCTGTAAAAATTTTAGTGGACAGGTGCTCAAAAATACTATTCACCAAAATCGACGATAAAATTTCTGATTTCGTTTTTGATAAAAATTTCATGAATGCGCACTTAGCATGTATTAGGAGTATTAATCACATTTTTAACACATTCTAAGTCATATAGCACATAAACAGGCCAATTCATGCAAAACGAGATAAAACACGCAAATCGAGATAAAACAAAATATGGGGTCTCACAAATAGCGTATTCTAGCTAAAATTAAGCCTAAGACTAGCCTTTTAACATCTTAGATATTCACTAGAGCTTTAGAACTGAGTTTGGAATCGATTTGGAGTATTAACTTAGCCATTTGACCATTTTAGTGATTTTGACCATAGCTTTGACCCTTTGACCTTCTATTTAATCACCAAAATAGCACAAAATTGCAAAAATTGCTCATCTTCTTCTCTCCTTCAGCTGAGAGCATGCTAAAGCCATGAATAGTGAAACCTAGGTCTAATTTGCAAATATTTGGAGTTAAGGGTGAACCAAGGCTCAAACCAAGAGGTTTTGAACTCGTCTCGTTGTCTACCATCTTTATACCAATCGTTTTTGCCTTTATTATGCTAAAAAAGGTGAGGGGATTTTCTAACTAATCTCTTGAAACTCATTTTTATTGCTATATATTGCTAATACTACACTTGTATCTTGCTAATTAGGTCTTAGAGAACACATTTCATGAATATTAGCTTGTATTAACTAGAATTTGTTGTAGTTAGAACTTTTGTGTTGTATGTTGAATTCTATGGCTAAACTTTGGTGTAATCTTGAATTCTAGCTTTCATATGAAGTTCATATATGATTATATGTCATCCTAGCTTAACAAATTAGCTTGATATTGCAAATTGGAACAAAAATGGAGTTGTTGTCATGGCTGAAATTTTGGCTTTTTGGGACGTTTGGGGCTGATTCTTTGGGCAGTTTTGTGCAGCCATTAGGCTGCCTGTTTTGTGCCATAATATGGTTAATATGCCTTTTAATTGTTGGGTAAAAATGTGGTCAAGTGAAGGGTCTGTCACGCCCCAACTGACCCCTCCTATAATCAGTCAGGACGCAACGGAATTTCGGCAGTATAACGATAGTATATAGGACTCCGAGGCTCTAAACCAACCTCAACAGAACATCATACATCTAACAACTCCTCAATAAAATAATAACATACATCATAACCATATTATACAATAATCATCTAAAGGCTCAATTCAACAATTTAAAGAAAGACAACCTAAACTGTCACGCCCCAACACGACCCCTCCTATGATCAGTCAGGACGCAACGGAATTTCGGCAGTATAACGACAGTAAATAGGACACCGAGGTTCCAAACCAACCTCATTAAACATCATACATCCAGCGACTCCTTAATTCAAACAACAACATACAACACAATCATATTATACAATAAACCATCCTCGTTATACGCCTCCGTTCCAACATAACATACAATACCTCAACCTTATCATACATTTCAAAAATAAGTTGAGACACATTTACAACTTAACCATAAACAAAAGAAAACCGCTAAGTTAACATCATTTAGATCATCATCTTTTCAATATCTATTACATTAAGAACCATAAGGCATATAAAGTCTATTAAACTAATATACAAGACATTTAAACAACATAAAATCATGGATAAGACTCGAGAACATATGACTCGACCACGTAAAGCACATTTTCCACATTCTCCTCTTCAGGAGGCACATACCCCTAATCCCGCTCTGCAACACCTGTAAGCATGCAATAATAGAGAGTGAGCTTATATACATAAGCCCAGTGAGGATCCGATAGATCTCGACAGTATTCATTACGCTCCTTGGATTTAGTCCTTTGAGCAAGTAAACAGACAACAACAATAATAACATTATCATCACATAACTATATAACCATTCATTAAAGGATACTCTATTCGGTGTAGCTCCAAACGCCATCACGATCTCAACCGTTCTTCTTATAACTCCCCATTACTCACGCACCCGAGGTACCTCACTAGCCCCTCCCTCCATGACACCTCCGTCATGCGAGCTGGGGGTAGCCTATGGCAGTCATGCCGTTATCAACCCGACAGCCCGACGCTGCCCGAGAGGTGGCACACACATACCAAGACTCCATAATCATCAATCATCAATCAATCATCAATCAATCAATCAATTGGGAGATCAGCAACAAAAGTGCCCGATTCCCGCATTCAATAATAATCAATCAATAACATCAATATTAAATTAAACAACAAACAACGTAGTTAGATGACAAAGTAGGCCATCTAACCGGACATGCATAATATACATAATTAAACTCTAAATTACTCATCAACAACTCACCATTCATCACTCGAACACTACCCAACCATCTAAGGCATCGTTCAAGAAATTAAAGAATGACAACCTAAACTTCTAAAATTCATAACTTACAATCTACTAATCCAAACATTGCCAAATCAGTTCCTATCACTCACCCATTCAACCTACTACATTAGCCCTCTCGGAAATCCACCATAACACCTCCAAATCATGCCCGATAACCCTAAAACCCTAAGATGTCATGGCTGGATTTTCCGGATTTTCACACAAACAATGTAATCAAAAATTCGGCATTACAACAGCGCTAACACGTAATTATCAAGTATTTAGAAATCGACGGCAATCGATTTCGATCAACACAACTCATTTAATTCAACTTTGAACATTTTAATCAAAATTAAATACCCGAAAAATAAAAATTATGCTACATCCGACAGAAATTCGTAGTATTAGTATATAATGATCCCTAGCATGCAAGGAGCAATAATCTAACATCATATTACAATTCTAACGATTCAATCTTCATTTATGAGCAAAAACACAAAAATGACATTTTGAGATCTAGAATTTTTCTCTCACCTTAGATGCGATATAAGCCTAGGAATGCGTGCTATGTGTGCCCAACAAGCAGAATCCAAGTCGGTGCGAAGTTTCACCGACAAAAACTAGATTTTTCTTTGAAAAATTGGATTGAAAAGCTTGAGTTTTCTCTTCTCTTTTTCTCCCTCTTTCTCACGGCAATGTGTGTGTTTGTGGAGTGTGTTTTGTGTTGTGTGAGTGTGTGTAGGTGATAGTATATAATTAAAAGCTTGGTCAATTAAAAAAATGCAAAGTCAAAGTTAGTTTAAATAGGTATTTTTGTGTTTTTAATGACTTTAATTACATTTTAATGCTCACCAAATTAAAAATAATTATGCAACCCCCAAGATATCTCAAGTGAATTATTTTTAGGTGACAAGAAGTTTTACAATCCAACAATTTCACCCGAGTCGGCTTAAAACTCGATTTTCGCAAAAGTCGGTGTAAAAACCCTAATAAATTCTTAAGCCGATTTTAAAATCGTTTTCATCAAACACAGGTCTATTAAAGTCCGTGGACTAGGTCTAGAAGGGTTAAAAAGACCAGTTTCAAAATTTTAGCGGACGTGTTTCGAAAACACTATTCACTGAAAATCGACGATAAAATTTTTGACTCCGTTTTTGATGAAAATTTCATGAATGCACATTTAGCACGTATTAGGAGTATTGAAATCAAAATTATAACTTTCTAAGTCCTATAGCACATAAACAGGTTATAAGCACGCAAAAAGAGGGAAAACACGTAAAACGAGATAAGCAGGAAAGTGGGGTTTCACATTCTCCCCTCCTTATAGAAATTTCATCCTCAAAATTCTTACTTGATGTACAGAATAGATCTGGGTATTGCTGCTGCATCTGATCTCGTCTCTCCCACGTAGCTTCCTCAATGCCGTGATGCTTCCACAACACCTTAACCATCGGAATCCTCTTCGACCTCAACTCTCGGTCCATCTGATCTAGAATACGAATCGGACGCTCGTCATAAGTCAAATTCTCTCGAAGCTGTAACGGCTCTGGCTCAAGAATATGAGAAGGATCCGGATTATATTTCCGCAAATTAGACACGTGAAATACATCGTGGACATTAGAGAAGTTCTCCGGTAAAGCCAACCGATATGCCAACTTACCAACCCTGCCAGTAATCTCAAACGGCCCAACAAATCTCGGACTCAGCTTCCCACCTTTACCATAACGAGCAAACCCCTTTCGAGGAGACAATCTCAAGAAAACCCTATCTCCAACTGCAAACTCTAAGTCTCGATGACGCTTATCAGCATAACTCTTGAATCTACTCTGCGCTGTAAGCATTCTCTGCCTGATCAACTGAACATTCTCAATCTTCTCAAGAGATTCTGGCATGATAGTCGGATCAACAGTCTTCATCTCTCCTACCTCGTCCCAATACAAAGGTGAACGGCACTTACGACCGTAAAGAGCTGCGAAAGGTGCCATCCCAATAGTAGCTTGATAACTATTGTTATAGGAAAACTCGGCAAGTGGTAGATGTTTCTCCCAGTTCTTCCCAAAGTCCAGAACACAAGCCCTAAGCATATCTTCCAGAATCTGAATAGTCCGCTCAGACTGACCGTCGGTCTGTGGATGATACGCTGTACTGAAGTTCAACTGAGTACCTAAGGTCTCCTGAAGTTTCTCCCACAAACGAGAAGTAAATCGAGGATCTCGATCAGAGACAATACTAGATGGAATACCGTGAAGTCTAACAATCTGATCCAGATAGAGATCCGTCAGCTTTGTAACCTCATCTCCTAACCTCATTGCAATAAAATGAGCTGTCTTCGTCAAACGATCCACGACAACCCAAACTGCATCATTACCCCTCGGTGATCTAGGCAAACTAGTGACGAAGTCCATCGTAATATGCTCCCATTTCCACTCTGGTATAGCCAACGGCTGAAGCAAACCTGCTAGTCGTTGATGCTCGGCTTTCACTCTCTGACAAGTCAAACATCTAGATACAAACTGAGCAACCTCCCTCTTCATGTTGTTCCACCAGAAATGTTGCTTCAAATCCCGATACATCTTGGTTCCACCGGGATGAATAGTATATTTAGAATTATGAGCTTCCTCCAGAATACCTCGCCTCAAGCTCGGCTCATCAGGAACACAAACCCTGTTCCGAAACCGAAGAATACCGTCCTCATGCAGTTTGAAGTCAGACTGATCATCCGTGATCTGATCCTTGATCTTCTGAAGTTTAACATCAAGTTGCTGAGCTTCCCTGATCTGAGACAATAATAAAGGCTGAATACGGAGATGTGAACACATCACCCCAACCTGAGTCAACTCTGGTCTCCAATAACTAAACTCCTCAAGAACCTCCCACTTCTTGACAGCCAAACAAGAAATACTAGCCTTCCGGCTGAGAGCGTCTGCTACAACATTTGCCTTTCCAGGCAGATAATTGATAGAACAATTATAATCTCCAAGAAGCTCCATCCACCTCCGCTGGCGCATATTCAACTCCTTCTGTGAGAATAAGTACTTCAGACTCTTATGATCAGTGAAAATTTCAAACTTACTTCCCCACAGATAATGACGCCACTTCTTGAGTGTAAAGACAACTGCTGCCAACTCAAGATCATGAGTCGGATAATTTTCTTCATAAGGCTTCAACTTTCGAGAAGCATAGGCAATAACTCGGCCATCCTGCATAAGAACACATCCCAAGCCCTCCTTGGATGCATCGCTGTAAATGACCATATTATCGGTCCCCTCTGGTAGAGCAAGTACTGGAGCGGTAGTTAACCTCTTTTTCAACTCCTGAAATCCACTCTCACACTTCTCATCCCAATTAAAGATAGTCCGTTTCTGAGTCAACTTAGATAGTGGCCCCGCAATCTTTGAGAAGTCCTTGACAAACTTACGGTAATAACCCGCCAAGCCAAGAAAACTACGGACATCAGTAACACTCTCTGGCCGCTTCCAAGACATCACCGATTCAATCTTAGTGGGATCTACAGAAATACCGCTCTGTGTAATGACATGGCCAAGAAAAGAAATCCGTTGCAGCCAAAATTCACATTTGCTGAACTTGGCAAATAACTGATGCTCCTGCAACTTCTCCAATACAAGTCGTAGATGTTGCTCGTGCTCTAATTCAGATTTAGAATAGACCAAGATATCGTCAATAAAAATCACCACGAATTGGTCCAAGTACGGCTGAAAGACTCGATGCATAAGATCCATGAATGCTGCCGTGCATTAGTCAAACCAAAGGGCATGACAACAAACTCATAATGCCCGTACCGAGTCCTGAAGGCAGACTTCGGAACATCCTCCGTGCGAATCCGAAGCTGATAATACCCCTGCCTCAAATCAAATTTAGAATAGACTTTGGCTCCCTGAAGTTGATCAAACAACTCATCAATCAGTGGCAAAGGATATTTATTCTTGATGGTCACCTGATTCAAACCACGGTAATCAATACACAATCTCAAAGTACCATCCTTCTTCTTCACAAATAAAACAGGAGCTCCCCAAGGTGAAGAACTCTGCTGAATGAATCCTTTCTTCAATAACTCCTGTAACTGAGTCTTCAACTCCTTCAACTCAGCTGGTGCCATCCGGTACGCCGATTTAGAAATAGGTTGAGTACCGGGAACAAGATTAATCACAAACTCTATATCCCTCTCTGGCGGCAATCCTGGCAACTCCTCGGGAAATACATTAGGATATTCCCGGATAATAGGGACTTCCTCTAGCTGTAGCTTATCAGATGGCTTGTTGATCAAATAAGCTAGATAACCCGAACACCCCTTACTCACCAACTTAACGGCTTTAGTTGCTGAGATAACAAAACTCGTCTTAGCACCCCGGTTACCCGCTACCTCTACTACTGGCTGATCCGGCAAGTGAAACTGTACTACCTTGGTTCTACAGTTCAACTGGGCATCATACTTAGAAAGCCAATCCATACCCAGAATAACATCATACCCCCGGATAGGAAATAGGATAAGGTCTGAAGGAAAATTATGCCCCTTAACATGTATTATACAATCCTTACATACTAAGCCAGTAACATACTTATCAGTCAAAGAGGTACTAATCTCAACCACATAAGGCAATCTTTCAGGTTGTAATTTAACACGTTGCACACAAGCAGGAGTAATGAAAGAATGCGTAGCACCAGAATCAATCAACACTTTAACAAGTTGATCAAGTATAAGGAAGTTACCTTCCACCACTGCAGTTTCCTCAGGCATCTCCTCCATATCAACTGCGTAAGCCCGAGCCTGAACCCGCTGCTGCTGTGGTACACTGCCTGTAGGCCTACCCTGGTAACCCTGAGTCGCTGCTCGACCCTCAGTCCTCGCATATCTAGGGCAATCCTTCGCCCTATGCTCAATGCTACCACAACCCAAACATGTCCCTGCCTTTACCCTGCAGTCAGACTCCACATGCCCTGGGCGCTTGTAGTAATTACACTGCGATGATGTGGCACTACCCCTGCCTCTAGAAGAACCAGAAGCTGAAGAAGCAGCTGATACAGCCTGCTGCTGAGGTCTCACCACACTAGGCCTGTACTGACCCTGAGACTGCGCTGGCCTATACTGAGTCTGAACCTGATATGGCCTCTGCTGAAACTGAGGCCGATAGTAACTCTGCTGACCCTGTGGCCTATAAGAACCCTGCTGGGCTGGTGGCCTGTAGACAACCTGCTGTACTGGAGGCCTATATATAACATGCTGGCCCTGTGGCTGATACGGCCTCTTACTAGGCTGACTGGAGACAATCTGATCCCCTTTCCTCTTCTCTAACCTAGAAGCTGCATCAAAAGCCTCAGTAAGGATATCATAGCGATTCAGAGCCATTGCATCCTGAATCTCGGGCCTCAATCCCAACATAAATCTACGGGTCTTCCTTTCCTCCACAGCTACAAACTCCGGTGCATACCGGGACAACCTAGTGAATGTAGCCTCATACTGAGCCATGGTAGAATCCCCCTGTACCAAAGACAAGAACTCAGCCTCTCTCATCTCCCGTGCAACTCTCGGGACATACTTATCCCTAAAAGCAGTCAGAAAGGTATCCCAAACATACGGAACACCCCGGGTCTCCCAACTGGCTCTCACAGTGCGCCACCATTCCTCCGCCTCATCATCAAGCAAATAGACAGCACAAGTCACCTTCCGCTCATCAGTGTACCCGAGAGAATCAAAAATTTTCTCTAACTTACTAATCCACGACTCGGCCTTCCTATCATCAGGCTCTCCCTGAAATCTAGGAGGATAGTACCCCAGAAACTCCTTCATAGTACCTCGACCGTGATTACCTCCCTGTACATTCTGTATCTGAGCCTGCAACGCCTGAGTCTGAACAGCCTGACCTGGTTACAGCTGAGCCTGCCCAGCCATCAAATCTCCAATCCCATCCATTGCTGCCCCTAACCCCACATCACCCCTATCACTGCACTGTCCCACATTACCAGGAACCTCCTTTCCAATCTCGGGCCTACCCCGAGTCCTCGGTCTAGCGGCCATCGTACTAATCAAAGAGTTAGCACAGGTTATAGCACATAAACAGATTATATCCACCTTTTAACACATAAACACCAAGCTCATATTAAGCACATAGATCACATAAGTTCCAATCACATAAGCAAATTGATCACATAATCACATAAGCACTTAAATCACATAATCACTTAATCAATTAATCATACCAATACATATTTCATTTTTCTTTCCTTTTATACATATTTCATGCCAAGACCATTACCCACATTCCGAGAATACCCCGGCTGACAACTAACATGTGCTCTGATACCACTTAAACTGTCACGCCCCAACACGACCCCTCCTATGATCAGTCAGGACGCAACGGAATTTCGGCAGTATAACGACAGTAAATAGGACACTGAGGTTCCAAACCAACCTCATTAAACATCATACATCCAGCGACTCCTTAATTCAAACAACAACATACAACACAATCATATTATACAATAACCCATCCTCGTTATACGCCTCCGTTACAACATAACATACAATACCTCAACCTTATCATACATTTCAAAAATAAGTTGAGACACATTTACAACTTAACCATAAACAAAAGAAAACCGCTAAGTTAACATCATTTAGATCATCATCTTTTCAATATCTATTACATTAAGAACCATAAGGCATATAAAGTCTATTAAACTAATATACAAGACATTTAAACAACATAAAATCATGGATAAGACTCGGGAACATATGACTCGTCCACGTAAAGCACATTTTCCACATTCTCCTCTTCAGGAGGCACATACCCGTAATCTGGCTCTACAACACCTGTAAGCATGCAATAATAGAGAGTGAGCTTATATACATAAGCCCAATGAGGATCCGATAGATCTCGACAGTATTCACTACGCTCCGTGGATTTAGGCGTTTGACCAAGGAAACACAAAACAACAATAATAACATTATCATCACATAACTATATAACCATTCATTAAAGGATACTCTATTCGGTGTAATTCCAAACGCCATCACGATCTCAACCGTTCTTCTTATAACTCCCCATTACTCACGCACCCGAGGTACCTCACTAGCCCCTCCCTCCATGACACCTCCGTCATGCGAGCTGGGGGTAGCCTATGGCAGTCATACCGTTATCAACCCGACAGCCCGACGCTGCCCGAGAGGTGGCACACACATACCAAGACTCCATAATCATCAATCATCAATCAATCATCAATCAATCAATCAATTGGGAGATCAGCAACAAGAGTGCCCGATTCCCGCATTCAATAATAATCAATCAATAACATCAGTATTAAATTAAACAACAAACAACGTAGTTAGATGACAAAGTAGGCCATCTAACCGAACAGGCATAATATACTTAATTAAACTTTAAATTACTCATCAACAACTCACCATTCATCACACGAACACTACCCAACCATCTAAGGCATCGTTCAAGAAATTAAAGAATGACAACCTAAACTTCTAAAATTCATAACTTACAATCTACTAATCCAAACATTGCCAAATCAGTTCCTATCACTCACCCATTCAACCTACTACATTAGCCCTCTCGGAAATCCACCATAACACCTCCAAATCATGCCCGATAACCCTAAAACCCTAAGATGTCATGGCTGGATTTTCCGGATTTTCACACAAACAATGTAATCAAAAATTCGGCATTACAACAGCGCTAACACGTAATTATCAAGTATTTAGAAATCGACGGCAATCGATTTCGATCAACACAACTCATTTAATTCAACTTTGAACATTTTAATCAAAATTAAATACCCGGAAAATAAAAATTATGCTACATCCGACAGAAATTCGTAGTATTAGTATATAATGATACCTAGCATGCAAGGAGCAATAATCTAACATCAGATTACAATCCTAACGCTGCAATCTTCATTTATGAGCAAAAACATAAAAATGACATTTTGAGATCTAGAATTTTTCTCTCACCTTAGATGCGATATAAGCCTAGGAATGCGTGCTATGCGTGCCCAACAAGCAGAATCCAAGTCGGTGCGAAGTTTCACGGACAAAAACTAGGTTTTTCTTTGAAAAATTGGATTGAAAAGCTTGAGTTTTCTCTTCTCTTTTTCTCCCTCTTTCTCACGGCAATGTGTGTGTTTGTGGAGTGTGTTTTGTGTTGTGTGAGTGTGTGTAGGTGATAGTATATAATTAAAAGCTTGGTCAATTAAAAAAATGCAAAGTCAAAGTTAGTTTAAATAGGTATTTTTGTGTTTTTAATGACTTTAATTGCATTTTAATGCTCACCAAATTAAAAATAATTATGCAACCCCCAAGATATCTCAAGTGGATTATTTTTAGGTGACAAGAAGTTTTACAATCCAACAATTTCACCCGAGTTGGCTTAAAACTCGATTTTCGCAAAAGTCGGTGTAAAAAACCCTAATAAATTCTTAAGCCGATTTTAAAATCGTTTTCATCAAACACAAGTCTATTAAAGTCCGTGGACTAGGTCTAGAAGGGTTAAAAAGACCAGTTTCAAAATTTTAGCGGACGTGTTTCGAAAACACTATTCACTGAAAATCGACGATAAAATTTCTGACTCCGTTTTTGATGAAAATTTCATGAATGCACATTTAGCACGTATTAGGAGTATTGAAATCAAAATTATAACTTTCTAGGTCCTATAGCACATAAACAGGTCATATGCACGCAAAACGAGGTATAACACGTAAAACGAGATAAGTAGGAAAGTGGGATTTCACATAAACTTCAAATAATCATATCTTTAATTTTACTAATCCAAACAATTCCAAATCAGTTTCAAACACTCACACATTCAATCAACTGCATTAGTCCCCTCGGAAACCAACCAAAACACATCCAAATCATGCCCAATAAGCCTAAAACCCTAGTGTATCATGGCTGAAATTTCTGGATTTTGGCACGGACATCACAATCGAAAATTCGGCATTACAACGGCGCTACCACGTAATTATAAATCTTTTAGAAATCGACGGCAATTGATTCCGATCAACACAACTCAATATATTCAACATTTAACAAATTAATCAACTTTAAATACCAGAAAAATAATAAATAAGCTACATCTGATCAAATCTCGTAGTATTGCATATAAATGATCCCTATCATGCATGGAGCAATAATCTAACATCAGATTAACATTCTAACGGTTAGATATTCAATTCTACGCAAAAACACAAAAGATGAGTTTTGAGATCTAGAATTTTTCTCTCACCTTTGATGCAAACCAAGGCTAGAAATAGGTAGAATGGATGCCCAACAAGCAAAATCAAGCTTTGAATGAAGTGATTTGGCCTTGAAATGAAGTTTTTATGTGAAAATTACTTTGAAAAACCTTGAAAATGCTCTTATTCTTCCTTCCCCTTGAACTCACGGTTTTGTGTGTGTTTTGTGGTGTTTTTGGATTGTTTTAATGTGTGTAACTACTTATGAGCAAGGTGGTCAACATTTAAATGAAAGTCAAAGTTAAAAACTTAGTATTTTTAGTGTTTTCTTGTCTTTAAATGCATTTTCTTGATCACCAATGCTCAAAACAATTATGCAACACCCAAGTTATCTCAAGTGGGTTATTTTTAGGTGACAAGAAGTTTTACATTCAAACAATTCCACCTGAGTCGGCTTAAAACTCGATTTTCGCAAAAGTCGGTGTAAAAACCCTAATAAATTTCTAAGCCGATTTTAAAACCGTTTTAATCAAACACAGGTCTATTAAAGTCCGTGGTCTAGGTCTAGAAGGGTTAAAAATACCAGTTTCAAAATTTTAGCGGACGTGTTTCGAAAATACTATTCATTAAAAATCGACGATAAAATTTCTGACTCCGTTTTTGATGAAAATTTCATGAATGCACATTTAGCATGTTCTAAGAGTATTGATATCAAAATTATCACATTCTAAGTCATGTAGCACATAGACAGGTCAATTCATGCAAAACGAGAATAAAACACGCAAAGCGAGATAAGATCAAAATTTTGGGGTTTCACATTCTTCCCTCCTCAAAACAATTGCGTCCTCGCAATTCTGCATCGATCCCAAGACAAACTCCAGTGCTGACTCAAACATACTGATTGAAAGACCAATTACTAAATTCCGAATACGAACCAAGAACACCAAGTAGGAACACCAAATAAGATCATCAAATAAAAATCCCCATACAAGAAGCTTAAATAAGAACGCTGAATAAGAACACTGACTAGAATTTCTGAATAAGAATCTCAAATAAATTACCGAAGAAGAACGCCAAACATAGATCCCGTAATAGAGCACCAATCAAGAATACCAATTGAGAACTTCGAACAAGATCACCAAGCGAGAATACCAAATAATAATCCCAATATAAGAACTCCGGATAATACCGTATCAGAATTTCACATAAGAATACCGCATAGAAAATACAATAGAAGATGTCCAAAGACGTATCCTGAATAAGAAACTCCATAAAAAAATCTCGAGGAAGAATGCCGTATAAAATCACCAAATAAGAATCCCAATAATCAATGTATAGTCATAAAGTAGCTTGACCCCTAATCGGAATTCCATATACCTCAGCGTCACATACTACTCAGTCGCCAACTGATATGATGCACATGCTAACTTTAATCGCATAAGGCAAACTTTCTACTTACATTTTAGCACGTTGCACTCAAGGAGGTATAATATTTAATTGGTTGAGAATAAGTAAGTTACCTTTCACCACTGTTGTCCCCTCTGGCAATTCCTCCAAGTCCACTACGTAGGCCGGAGCCTGAACCCGCTGCTGTTGTGGTGTACTGCTTGCAGGTCCACCCCGATAACCCTGGACTGCTGGCTGACCTGTAATACCCTGATACCTGGGGCAATCCCTCACCCGGTGTTGGTTGCTGCCGCAACCTAAACACGTCCTTGCCTTTCTTCGACAGTCGGCCTCCATCTGGCCCTTACGTTTACAATAAACACACTGCAGCATCGGAGCACTGACACTGCCTCCTAAAGAACCAGAAGATGAATAAGCAGCTGAACCAGCCTGCTGCTGAGGTCTCACCACACTAGGCCTATACTGACCCTGAGACTGAGCTGGCCTATAGTGAGTCTGAACCTGATATGGCCCCTGCTGAAATTGAGGCCGATAATAACTCTGCTGACCCTGTGGCCTATAAGAACCCTGCTGGGCTGGTGGCCTGTAGACAACCTGCTGTACTGGAGGCCTATATATAACCTGCTTGCCCTGTGGCTGATACGGCCTCTTACTAGGCTGACTAGAGACAATCTGATCCCCTTTCCTCTTCTCTAACCTAGAAGCTGCATCAAAAGCCTCAGTGAAGATATCATAGCGATTCAGAGCCATTGCATCCTGAATCTCGGGCCTCAATCCCAACATAATCTACGGGTCTTCCTCTCCTCCACAACTACAAACTCCGGTGCATACCGGGACAACCTAGTGAATGTAGCCTCATACTGAGCCACAGAAGAATCCCCCTGTACCAAAGACAGGAACTCAGCCTCTCTCCTCTCCCGTGCAACCCTCGGGACATACTTATCCCTAAAAGCAGTCAGAAAGGCATCCCAAACATACGGAACACCCCGGGTCTCCCAATTGGCTTTCAGAGTGCGCCACCACTCCTCTGCCTCATCATCAAGCAAATAGACAGCAGAAGTCACCTTCCTCTCATCAGTGTACCCGAGAGGATCAAAAATTTTCTCTAACTTACTAATCCACGACTCGGCCTTCCTATCATCAGGCTCTCCTTGAAATCTAGGAGGATAGTACCCCATAAACTCCTTCATAGTACCTCGACCGTGATTACCACCCTGTACATTCTGTATCTGGGCCTGCAATGCCTGAGTCTGAGCAGCCTGACCCGCTAACAACTGGGCCTGTCCAGCCATCAAATCTGCAATCCGATCCATTGCTGCCCCTAACCTATCATCACCCCTATCACGGCCATGTGCCACATTACCAGGAACCTCATCTACTATCTCGGGCCTACCACGAGTCCTCGGTCTACCGGCCATCGTACTAATCAAAGAGTTAGCACAGGTTATAGCACGTAAACAGGTTATATACAACTTTTAACACATAAACAACAAACTCATATAAAGCACATAAATCACATAAGTTTCAATCACATAAGCAAATTGATCACATAATCACATAAGCACTTAAATCACATAATCACTTAATCATTTAGTCATATCAATACATAATTCACTTTTCTTTCTTTTCATACATATTTCATGCTAAGACCATTACCCACATTCCAAGAATACCCCGGCTGACAACTAACATGCACTCTGATACCACTTAAATGTCACGCCCCAACTCGACCCCTCCTATAATCAGTCAGGACGCAACGGAATTTCGGCAGTATAACGATAGTATATAGGACTCCGAGGCTCTAAACCAACCTCAACAGAACATCATACATCTAACAACTCCTCAATAAAATAATAACATACATCATAACCATATTATACAATAATCATCTAAAGGCTCAATTCAACAATTTAAAGAAAGACAACCTAAACTTCAAATAATCATATCTTACATTTTACTAATCCAAACAATTCCAAATCAGTTTCAAACACTCACACATTCAATCAACTGCATTAGTCCCCTCGGAAACCAACCAAAACACATCCAAATCATGCCCAATAAGCCTAAAACCCTAGTGTATCATGGCTGAAATTTCCGGATTTTGGCACGGACATCACAATCGAAAATTCGGCATTACAATGGCGCTACCACGTAATTATAAATCTTTTAGAAATCGACGGCAATCGATTCCGATCAACACAACTCAATATATTCAACATTTAACAAATTAATCAACTTTAAATACCAAAAAAATAATAAATAAGCTACATCCGATCAAATCTCATAGTATTGCATATAAATGATCCCTAACATGCATGGAGCAATAATCTAACATCAGATTAACATTCTAACGGTTAGATATTCAATTCTACGCAAAAACACAAAAGATGAGTTTTGAGATCTAGAATTTTTCTCTCACCTTTGATGCAAACCAAGGCTAGGAATAGGTAGAATAGATGCCCAACAAGCAAAATCAAGCTTTGAATGAAGTGATTTGGCCTTGAAATGAAGTTTTTATGTGAAAATTACTTTGAAAAACCTTGAAAATGCTCTTATTCTTCCTCCCCCTTGAACTCACGGTTTTGTGTGTGTTTTGTGGTGTTTTTGGCTTGTTTTAATGTGTGTAACTACTTATGAGCAAGGTGGTCAACATTTAAATGAAAGTCAAAGTTAAAAACTTAGTATTTTTAGTGTTTTCTTGTCTTTAAATGCATTTTCTTGATCACCAATTCTCAAAACAATTATGCAACACCCAAGTTATCTCAAGTGGGTTATTTTTAGGTGACAAGAAGTTTTACATTCAAACAATTCCACCCGAGTCGGCTTAAAACTCAATTTTCGCAAAAGTCAGTGTAAAAACCCTAATAAATTCCTAAGCCAATTTTAAAACCATTTTAATCAAACACAGGTCTATTAAAGTCCGTGGTCTAGGTCTAGAAGGGTTAAAAAGACCAGTTTCAAAATTTTAGCGGACGTGTTTTGAAAATACTATTCATTAAAAATCGACGATAAAATTTCTGACTCCGTTTTTTATGAAAATTTCATGAATGCACATTTAGCATGTTCTAAGAGTATTGATATCAAAATTATCACATTCTAAGTCATGTAGCACATAGACAGGTCAATTCATGCAAAACGAGAATAAAACACGCAAAGCGAGATAAGGTCAAAAATTTGGAGTTTCACAGGGTCATTGGTTGTTTGGAAGAAGAATACTAAATGGCTAATGTTTTGGGTTGAAAATGGTTGATTTAAGTGCAAATGTGTCCTCTTGTGTGGTGTGTGTGCTAAATGCTTGTGTTGGTGACCTTTGGGCTGCCTTGGAAGAGTCTTAGTAGCATGATAGGTTGGTTTTAGGCTAAGTGAGGTTTAGTGTAGGGTATGATGGTATGAATGCATTATATGTTGTAAAAATTAGTTTATATGTTACTAGAATTGCATAAGTGTTCAGGGAAACAACCTACTTTGTTGTTCTCCCTTATTTGTCATGATGTGTGAATGTGTTATGTGTGATTCCAGGATGCATGAATGCGAAAGGTTATAACCTTTAAACAGACAAGGTAGCGTTCATGTCGCATTGGGTGGCATAGGGCTTGCCAGGCGATAACATGACTACCGGGGTTCTAATCCCTATCTTCTTGTGAATGGATAATTCAAAAGGTCTAGGTCATAGGTTTTGATGTACATCCAGAGTACATCCGTGTGGCATATAGGGGATGAGTTCGTGAGGAGTGTAGGGGATCAGCATCAACAGAACGAGCATATCCTTCTTATGTGGTTATTTACATGTTGGCAAATTTATAACTATTGTATGTTCACGTTCATGTCATGCTTTCGGAATGAGTTTCAAAACCCAAAAATGTTTTCAAAACCTTCCTTATTCCCTCCTCACTAAATTCGTGGAAATTCACCCTGTTTGCTAACATTTTAGGTGAGCCTGAAGTAGTCGAGTATGTGGAGTACTTGAATGTTGAGCCCGTGGTTGAGCCAGAGGCTTAGTTGGCTTGTTTGATGACATTTATGCTTATGAACTTGTTGTATTTACTATTTTGGAGATTATGAACTTTATGTACTAAATGTTAAGTAGTTTAGATGTTATTTTCATTTTCTCAGGCTTGTAATGAATTCCATAAGGCTTATATAGGTGATAGGCTTATATATCTCATTATAAGGCTTGTAATTTGATGGTCATGATGTGGTTAAGATAAAAGGCCTATCCTGAATTGGTTTTAGGTGGGGTCGAGTTGGGGCGTGACATTGAATGGCATCAAAGCATGATTAGCATAAGCCAGGTTATGACCTTTGGACTTGTCACGCCCCGACCCCGACCCATCGCTAAGCTAAGGCCGAAACATGACGTGTCGATACATAACCCCTACAAGATTGGAGAGTAGTAACCTGAACAGTTATAACATTTCACAAGAAGTTCCAAAAGACCTCCAAAATTCTCCCAAAAAAACATCAGCCTTAAAGGTTTACAACACCTTGTTATAGGTTATAATACCCGAGTCCACCTGTCAACATTCCCAACCTAGGTCTACTCAGTAGAGTAATCAACTTAGGATGGTATCTAGTTGACCAAAAGATTATTACAATAGATTAAATAGTTCAGTTATAAAAAACCATACTTATTACAACAAGGAGTACATCTTCACAGGCAAACATGTAGATCACACAAACAGGAATCTGACTCATCGCATCAACGAAACTTGTAACCACATGGGAGTTTGCTAGGCTAATCCTCACCTGAAATGGTTAAAAGATGGATGAGCTAGATCCTCGCATATAGCTCAGTGAAGAGGTAAACAAGGAAGAATTTTCACAAAGGCTTTATTATCTTTTCGAAAGCTTCGTTCTAAAACCATGTTGTGCATATATCAGATGTAACAAGAATGCAACCAATCTTAACAGGAATAATCAACTTAAACAAGACAAGAATCAAACTTAATACTAAGCAAGCAACTCTACTCTCCAAGGGTTGTACCAAGTGAGAGTAGGAGGAACATCATATCCGGCAATGATAATCAAACAAATATTCAATTATACTCTCCCAGGGTTATACCGAGTGAGAGTAGATCAAATGATACCATATCAGGAACTTTGTTGCAGATGGCCAGTCTCGAAGCTTTAACAATATCATAACCCCATACACCAATCGCGACGGTGAAATTCGGATATACACCCAAATGCCATGGTATCCCATTCATCCTAGCAAGCCCAATGCCGTCCAGGTGATACAAGAAACTTCTACCATGGGGTTTATTAGATTGCTTAATTGTGTCAGATATATACCTTCCATCTCTCTAGGTGACACCCCAAATGAGAGAGGAATTCAAAATAGCAAACATGTTCGGAAGCAACAAAGTAGGTTGCCACTAGTTAGTAACAATAATAAAAAACATAATAATATAATCATGATCCAAATAGAGTTCATATAACATATGAACATGCAAGTGGAGGTCAACGAGGAAGGTTACCTCCAGTGTTGAGCGTATATGTATTCTTAACCTAATCAAGCATACTTATCATGTGATAAAGCAAGTAAACATATTAACACCTTGCATTTAGAATTCATAAGACACATGTGGAGGACAACAAGGAAAGTTGCTTTATCATGCAAGTGTTTAACCATGTAGCGATCTCATACGAATATGTAGTGATATGTGCATCGTTTAGATACTTATGAAACCAATACTCACCATGCTTGAACATGTTAATAACATTAGAAAGACACAACATAGCCATATACCAAAGGAAGGTATAAGAACACCTTAAAACAACTCAAAATGACAATAAAATGCAAACTCGAATGAAACTATGTAGCAACTTCAACTCTTATGCATTAGCCTAATTGAAATAGTTAATTTCCATACATTTCCAAACTCCAATTAATCTGAATTTGGTATAGAATCGAATTTTATCGAAATTAGATAGTTCTAGAATCAAACGGATCTCAATTTGGAGTTTAAACGAATGCGATATGGCCTTCGGAAAATTGTTGCGCAAAGCTGTCAGGAAAGTCGAATGAGTAAGTCGGGCGAGTAACTCGACCGGCTTAGTTGACCGGCTTTTACAGAGAATTTGGTCAAATGTCGGTCGAGTAGTCAGGCGAGTTTAGTCGACCGGCTTAGTTGACCAACCTGGGTATTTAACACCCGTAAATTTGCATCTTTTTCTCAATTTCTTGCCATCTTTCTTCCAAACTTCAACTAGCATTCTAGCATACTCAAGATGGTTTATTAACAACATTTATGAGTCCCAAAAACCTACCACAACACCCTTCCATCTACAATCAACATCCAAAACCTAGAATCTAATATAACTCATAAACATTGAGATGAACATTCCAAGTTCAAAAATGCTAGTTCCATGCTTTCCATTGTTGCATACAAGTTACACATATATGAAATACACACATAAGATCCATACTAAGCTCAACCTTCAACTTATCAAGAACCTCTAACATAGATTAGGCAAATCCTAGATCTACAACACACCAAATACTCAATCTTCACATTTAAGCTCTTGTATGCAACTATAACAAGACTAGCAACACATAATCATCAAATAACTTGAATGAACTCTTTAAAATTTGGTTTTGAAAAATCCCTCACCTTAGTGTTGAAACCTACAAGCAAATAGAGCAAGAACACCTTGAAGAATGCTTGAAAATGGTAAAGATTGCCAGAGGCTAGCTCAAAGTTTCTCCCTCTTTCTCCTTCTCCCTTTTCCCTCTTCTCTTTTCCTCTTGGTCGTGTGGGTATGTGTGTTTTCTGATGTGTATGTGTGTGTGTTGTAGTTTTTTTGTGTGTGTGTGTGGTATATTGTGTGTGTTAGGTAGAGGTCAAATAGTGTTAGGATATTTTCCAGATTTTGCTTAATGACAAGAGTGCCCTCCAACTAACTTATATTCTACTAGTTTGACATTCTAGTTATTTTCTAAGTATTTAGTTGCTTGTCTTGACTTAGTAGTAATTATTTAAATCCTACGATATCTAAATCACATAATTGCACGCTAACCAATGCAAGTGCACGTAAAATGATGCAAATACACGTAATCCAAGATAACTGCACGTAAATCAATTTTAAAGCATATAAATGATTTAATTATTATCTTCATTACCTAAATTACCCTAAGACACGTAATTGAATCTAAATGCACGTTAAGCGAGGCGTGTGCACGTAAAATAATGTAAATGCATATTAAATGATGCAAAAATATATGAAATGCTATAAAATGAATGTAGGCTCTGAACGGGCTCGATACAGGGTCTCACATCATCCCCTCCTTAACAGAATTGCGCCCTCGCAATTCTTTTTTTATTCTCTGGATAACTCAAGTGCTAAAAGTAACCTAGGAATCCCAACCAACTAATAAGAATCTGATTATATGAAGATACCCAAGCAACCATGAATGCATCACTGCTTATACGAATCCAAATGATCACCGTGGAAGAATACCAATGAATAATCCTCAAATAAGAATTCTAGATAGAGGTGTCGAACACCGAAGACCGAATATCAAATAAGAGTTCCTATAAGAAAACCCAGCAAGAATTCCAAAAAAATACAATGTAAGAAATCCCAAGAATGGAGGCCAAATAAAGGCTCCGAATAAAAATGCCAAGAAAATACTCAATAAGAAGACCGAGTTAAGAATTCCATAATAGAGCGCCGAATATGATTGCTGAAGAAGGATATCAAATAAGAAGGTCATCTAGAATTCCCAAATACTCAACATCTCACGATAGAATGACATTTTTCTATTCCCCGATCAACATGAATACCATACAATATGATACGCAAGTACTCAATCACCATTTCAACATCATGCACAATTTGACTACAACTACCTAAAACAATTCCCTACTTGCATGACACCGTCAAGAGAATATAACAAAGGGACTGGTAACATCGGGATCAATCGATACCTTAACTTGCAATTTTACAATTAGGGTTTACCTTCAACCACGACATCTGCTTGTAGTCTACGTATTTCTCCTTTCCCATTTGGGACATTCATTGACTCGATGGTTGTCATTCATACATCTCAACCATCTGCCAGACTTCTTCCAACATTGGGCTTCAGTGTGCCCATTCTTGTGGCAATGATTACATATAATAGGTTGAGAAGTGATCGTGGTACTAGGCTGTAATCCAGTAGTAGCTGGACTTTTCTGTTGTGACTGTTTAACACGTGGTTCAATCTGGATGTCCTCACCGATAGTCGGCCCTTGTGTTTTCCACCGTTTTAGGCCTAGCTCAGCTTTATGTCGATTACTTCTACTGCCCATATACTTCCCTTCAAATGGGTGACTTGACCCTGCCATTTCCTATTTCTTTCCTTTCTCTGCTATTGTTGCGACGAAAAGGGCTTCTCCGTAGCTAGAAAACTGTGAAAGAGCTAAGTTGTCTCGAATCTCTGGCCTCAATTCCTGAATAAACCTTTGTATCCTCTTTTCGGTAGTTTGTATCATCCCAAGAGCATAATGTGAGAATTGAGTAAACTGGATGTCATACTGTGCAACCGCTAACTCCCCTTGTTTGAAAGTTATGAATTCATTCCTTCGGAGTCTTCTTTTATTCCCCTGAGTTCTTCTAACCATTCTTACTTCACCACAAAGAGACACCCCATAACATGATATGTTTATATATGCCATCATGATACATGAAAAGCAAGTATGTACTTACATAACTATAAAACATAAAAGCAAAGCAACTATAACTTAATGTAGAAGGATTATGTAATACAACATGTACAACTTAGCATATAGGAAACAATTGTAACATAACAAACATTTAAACATACAGTACTCATAAATCACATAGTCATGTCAATCACATAAAGCACATTGTTCATATTTGGTTCACTTAACACATAATACATGCGCACATAGCTTCCAGAAAAATTCACATCAAGACATCTACCCAGGGACCTTCATTCGAAACCCGAACTACGCTAACCAAGGCTAGCTCTACACTAACCAAAGCTAGCTTTGATACCACTTTAATAGGTGTTACGCCCCGACCCCAACCTATCGCTAGGCTAAGGCTGAAACATGACGTGTCAATACTTAACCCCTACAAGATTGGATAGTAGTAACCTGAGCAGTTATAACATTTCACAAGAAGCTCCAAAAGACCTCCAAAATTCTCCCAAAAAAACATCGGCCTTAAAGGTTTACAACACCTTGTTATAGGTTACAATACCCGAGTCCACTTGTCAACATTCCCAACCTAGGTCTACTCAATAGAGTAATCAACTTAGGTCGGTATCTAGTTGACCAAAAGATTATTACAATAGATTAAATAGTTCAGTTATACAAAATCATACTTATTACAACAAGAAGTACATCTTCACAGGCAAACATATAGATCACACAAATAAGAATCCGACTCATCGCATCAACGAAACTTGTAACCACATGGGAGCTTGCTAGGCTAATCCTCACCAGAAATGGTTAAAAGATGGGTGAGCTAAATCCTCGCATATAGCTCAGTGAGGAGGTAAATAAGGAAGAATTTTCGCAAAGGCTTTATCTTTTCGAAAGCTTCTTTCTAAAACAATGTTGTGCATATATTAGATGTAACAAGAATACAACCAATCTTAAGAGAAATAATCAACTTAAACAAGACAAGAATCAAACTTAATACCAAGCAAGCAACTCTACTCTCCAAGGGTTGTACCAAGTGAGAGTAGGAGGAACATCATATCTGGCAATGATAATCAAACAAATATTCAATTCTACTCTCTGAGGGTTGTACCAAGTAAGAATAGATCAAAGGATACCATATCAGGAACTTTGTTGGAGATGGCCAGTCTCAAAGCTTCAACAATATCATAACCCCATACACCAATCACGACGGTGAAATTCGGATATACACCCAAATGCCATGGTATCCCATTCATCCTGGCAAGCCCAATGTCAGCCATGTGATATAGAAAACTTCTACCATGAGGTTCATTAGATTGCTTAATTGTGTCAAATATATACCTTTCATCTCTCCAGGTGACACCCCAAATGAGAGAGGAATTCAAAATAGCAAACAAGATCGGAAGCAACAAAGTAGGTTGCCACCAGTTAGTAATAGTAATAAAAAACATAATAGTATAATCATGATCCAAATAGAGTTCATATAACATATGAACATGCAAGTGGAGGTCAACGAGGAAGGTTACCTCCAGTGTTCGAGCGTATATGTATTCCAAACTTAATCAAGCATACTTATCATGTGGTAAAGCAAGTAAACATGTTAACACCTTGCATTTAGAATTCATACGACACATGTGGAGGACAACAAGGAAAGTTTCTTTATCATGCAAGTGTTTAACCATGTAGCGATCTCATACGAATATGTAGTGATATGTGCATCGTTTAGATAATCATGAAACCAATACTCACCATGCTTGAACATATTAATAACATTTAGAAAGACACAACATAGCCATATACCAAAGGAAGGTGTAAGAACACCTTCAAACAACTCAAAACGACAATAAAATGCAAACACGAATGAAACTATGTAGCAACTTCAACTCTTCTGCATTAGCCTAACTTAAACAATTAATTACCCTACTTTTCCAAACTCCAATTAATTTGAATTTGGTATAGAATCGAAGCTTATCAAAAGTAGATAGTTCTAGAATCAAACGGATCTCAATGCGGAGTTTAAACGACTGCAATATGGCCTTCAAAAAATTATTGCACAAAGTTGTTAGGAAAGTCGGACGAGTAACTCAGCCGCCTTTTACAGAGAATTTGGTCAAATTTCGGTCGAGTAGTCGGGCGAGTTTAGTCGACCGGCTTAGTCGACCGACCTGGGTATTTAACACCCGTAAATTTAATATAGCTCATAAACATTGAGATTAACATTCCAAGTTCAAAAATGCTAGTTCTATGATTTCCATTGTTGCATACAAGTTACACATATATTCAATACACACATAAGATCCATACTAAGCTCAACCTTCAACTTTTCAAGAACCTCTAACATAGATTAGGCAAATCCTAGATCTACAACACACCAAATACTCAATCTTCATATTTAAGCTCTTGTATACAACTATAACAAGACTATCAACACATAATCATCAAATAACTCGAATGAACTCTTTAAAAATTGGTTTTGAAGAATCCCTCACCTTAATGTTGAAACCTTCAAGAAAATAGAGCAAGAACACCTTGAAGAATGCTTGAAAATGGTAGAGATTGCAAGAGGCTAGCTCAAAGTTTCTCTATCTTTCTCCTTCTCCTTCTTTCTCCTTCTCCCTCTTCCCTTTTCTCTTTTCCTCTTGGTCGTGTGGGTGTGTGTGTTTTCTGATGTGTGTGTGTGTGCTGTTGTGTTTTTGTGTGTGTGTGTGTGGTGTATTGTGTGTGTTAGGTAGAGGTCAAATAGTGTTAGGATATTTTCCAAATTTTGCTTAATGACAAGAGTGCCCGCTACCTAACTTATGTTCTACTAGTTTGTCATTCTAGTTGTTTTCTAAGTATTTAGTTGTTTGTCTTAACTTAGTAGTAATTAATTAAATCCTACGATATCTAAATCACTTAATTGCACGCTAACCAATACAAGTGCACATAAAACGATACAAATACACATAATCCAAGATAACTGCACGTAAATCAATTTTAAAACATGTAAATGATTTAATTATTATCTACGTTACCTAAATTATCCTAAGACACGTAATTGAATCTAAATGCATGTTAAACGAGGCATGTGCACGTAAAATGATGTAAATGCATATTAATTAATATAAATGCATATTAAATGATGCAAAAATATATGAAATGCTATAAAATACATGTAGGCTCTGAACGGGCTCGGTACGAGGTCTCACAGGTCTGTTGGGTAGAGGTCTTAACATCAACATATCTTGAAAGCATGTATGCATGTCTTATATGTTAGTTGAACTAATTGAAGTCAACGTGCTTTATGTGAATGACGTGCTTATGTGCTTAATGTGTTTTATATGACTAATGTGAGTTACTTGATTAATCTACTTTATGTGAAGTTTGCTTCTTATGTACCACTAACTGCCTATAATTGTTTATGTGATATAACTATGAATACCCTTTGGTTGTAAAGATGGCTGGCAGAGGTAGGCCCCATAGGGTTGTTGATGATCAAAGGGAACAAGCAGGGCAGAATGCACTAGCAGGGCAGGCTCCGGTACGTGATCCTATGTTAGGAGAAATAGCAGCTACTATGGCCAGAATGGCCTAGATTCTAGAAAGGCAGGATGAACAGCTTCAACACAACAAGAACTATCAGTTGCACAACCCAGGTAACAATAAGCCTCATCGAGGTAATCAAGATGGAAACGGAGGTAACAAAGGCAATAGGGAAACTGGTGATAGTGGAGACAGTGCATTACAAGGGTTTCTCAAATATCATCCATCGAGATTCGTAGAAGAGCCCGATGATGAGAAGACGGAGAAGAGGTTAGAGAGGCTCCAGAATATCTATGATGCACTTGCCTATACAGAAGGCCGGAAGATTTCATTTGCAGTCTTCTTGTTAAAGAGTGATGCCAAGTAGTGGTGGAGGACCGTTAGATTACAGTGGGAATAGCAACAAACCCCTTTTTATGGCAAAACTTTGTGAAAGCCTTCAGGAGCAACTACATACCTCATATTGTGCAAAAGAGGCGAGATGAGGAGTTTATGTCTCTCACTTAGGGATCTATGTCTGTGGCTCAGTATGAGGCCCGGTTCAACAAGCTATCACATTATGCACCTGCAATTGTACAAGAGGTTAGCTAGAGGATCCGTAGATTCATTAGAGGATTGAGGCCAGAGATACAAGATTTCGTGGCACCCCTAGAGCTCTCCACTTACAGTCCGACTCTTAATGCAGCTTTCCAAATTGAGAAGAGAAAGAGGGAGGCAAGAGCCAGTTTTAGCCTACTTAGCACGAGACCATTTGTATCATAGGGCCAGCCGAGATTTGTTCAGGTTCAATCCCAATCAAGGCAGGGCCAACCGTAGGGTCAGTACAGGCAAATATTCATGAGGACTCAACCGAGTAGATTCATAGCATCAACAGCCCAGAGTTCAGCAGGTACTACTGTCACTACCAGAGTTCTACTTTGTACCTTCTATAAAAAGAAAGGTCATTTGGAGGCTAGCTACTAGAAGAAATTGGGAAAATGTACTGGTTGTGGTAGTGACCAGCATCGGGCGAAGGATTGCCCGAGGTTTCAGACTGGAGGCCGAAGTCAGCAGAACAAGCCCGCAGGTAGTGCTCCAGGGCAGCGAGTACAGGCTCGTAGCTATGCCATCGACCAGTTAGAGGTGCCAGATGCAGCAGCAGTTGTGGAATGTAATTTTCTCATTCTTAATTAGTTCGTTAGAGAATTGATTGATTCTAGAGCTACAAATTCTTTTATTATACCTACTTGTGTGAGACGTGTTAATATGTCAATTGAGAAGTTATCTTATAAGATTGAGGTAAGTACACCTATGGGTACTAAATTTGTAACTGAGTGGGTGTGTAAAGACTGTAAGATTCGTATTAAAAGTCAAGACTTTCCTACTGGTCTTATTTTACTTCTTATCCGAGAGTATGAGGTTATTTTGGGGATGGATTGTCTTGCTAAATATGATGCTCAGTTGAACTGTAGAACCAAGGTTGTAAAGTTTCAGTTGCAGGGTCAGCCAGTGGTTGAGGTAGCAGGTAGCCGAGATGCTTCAAGGAGTTTTATCATTTTATCAACCCAAGCTATTAGGTTGATGAGTAAAAGCTATTTAGGTTATCTAGCTTATCTGATCAACAAGCTATCTGATAAGCTAAAGTTGGTGGAAGTTCTGATAGTTCAAGAATATCCTAATGTATTTCCCGATGACTTGCCAGGACTGCAGCCAGAGCAAGTGTCACAACCCCAATTTTCAAACGCTAATACAGTCTCTGATACCATAATAAAACCACAAACGTTCCTGGGATCGTGATACCAAGGGCTTAAGAGGATCACTCCGCCTAAGACCGCTAAGGCACAATTACGATAACCATAGCTTTGTTATCCACAATTCAAAATTTCAAGACTATTAAATAATTATTTCCCAATTACTAATTTCCAAATTTCAAATTTCCAATTACATTAGTCGGGGAACTAAATTTGATTATGGCCTAAGATTCACTTAACACTTATGATTCAATTAACACCTAACAAATTCCTAGTTTTTTAGTTCGAGTGCGATAGTTGATTCAATTACTGATCCAAACTTAGTCAAATTTTCAGCCTATTTGTGGTTTCCTCAAAAATTGGGTAGCACAACAGCTGTATTTGGATATTCTAGTTTTAACCTGCAAACAGAAAAGCCACAAACCACAACTCCAAATCCTTCGCGACAGTTCCTCAACTCCCAATCATCAACAAAGTAATAGGTCCCAAAATACAATACATAACCTCGTATTATAAAATAACTCAAACATACATTTGTAAAATCCAAAGTGACCTAGTTATAACATCTAACTATTACATTAATACAAATAACACATATTATACAAACTTCGTCACTAAGACATTAATTACACATTTCCAAAACTAAGAAACGTAGCATGATGAGTAAGCAATCTCTATTTCCGTGTCTTAATCTCCGGTTCACCTGTAAGGGGGAAAAATGAGGATGAGTTTATCCGGCACCAAAGTTCAGCGAGAGGGGAATCTGGGAAGGGTTTTTGAATAAATTTTTTTCCTTTTTTTATAAACCGTTTTATAAATCCGTGGATGCAATGCAAGCAAGATCTGAAATCAAGAAATAGTTCAAGTATATATATATGCAAGTCATATATCACATACGAAGTAAGAAATAACTTATTTTTTCCAACATCTCCGAGGAAATGAATGCCCGCAAGCGAGAAGAGGATTATAAATTGTCATGCCCCAACTCGACCCTACTTACGATCAGTCAGGACGCAACAGAATTTCAGCAATATAATGTCTGTAATATGGACAACAAGACTCTAAACCAGTCCTTTATAACATCACACAACCAAACTCAAACTTCAACAACAACTCCATCAATAGTCAACACAACCAAAACAATTCATTTAACGACCATACAACAACCCAACCATAAGTCATATGCCTCAATTTGAACAACATACCACAAGTTATACTATACATATGCATAACATATATAAAACTAGTCTAGCAACCTATTCATATTCCAAAAGTAAGACAACTAAACTAGCATTATAATTTTCACTATCTTTATAGCATTTTATACATTACAACACCAAAGTAAATACAATACAACTTGTTCCAATATACAAGACAACAAAAAGAGAACTCCAACCAAGACATCATGCATAAGACTCTTGGACAATTGACTCATCCACATAAGGCTCATACTCAGTCTCCTGAGGCACGTACCCTAACTCTGGCTCGGTAACACCTGAAAGTCAGGAAAGAGGACGAGCTTATACAACACAAAGCTCAGTGAGGGTTCAAAAGATGTTTTGAAAACATTTACTTTACCCCTTGGAAAATTATCCTATGAACAATAACACACAATAAAATTTCATTAACATCAACATTTCAATTCAAGCCACATAAATAACCATTCAATTTAGAAATGATACACTAGTTGGTGTAGCTCCATACGCCATCACGATCTCAACCAACTTCTTATAACTCCCATTAATACATACCGGAGGTACCTTATCTAGCCCCTCCCTCTATGGCATCTCCGCCCATGTGAGCTGGGGTAGTACATGATAGTCATGCCGTTATCAACCCGGCAGCCCGATGCTGCCTGAGAGGTGGCACACACTATCAAGACTCATGACAATAATAATAAACATTTCATATTCTGAGAAGACAAAAAAATAGGTTGTTCCCCAGAGCAATATCAATCATCAATCAGTTAACAACACTTCAATCAACATAACATCAACTAAACAACTAAGACAACCAAGTTAGATGACAAAGTAGGCCACCCAACTTATCACACATATCAACATGCATTTGATCCCGAACCTACTCAACAACAATCCAAGAACAACTACACAAACACTACCAAACAACTAAAGACAACATTTTATCATTTTAAAGAAAGACTACACAAACTTCTAAAATTCATAACTTACAATCTACTAATCAAACAACCCCCAAACCACTTCCTATCACTCAACCATCAATGCAATTACATTAGCCCCATCTTAAACCAACCAAAAGCCATCTAAAACAAGACCAACAAGCCCAAAAATGGCAATGCACCATGGCTGAAATTTTTGACTTTCCCCACGGCTATCAAATTGAAAATTGGCATAACAACAATACTACACAATAAATAACGAGTCTATAGAAGCAACTACAACTCGATTTCAACTACTACAACTACAATTATTCAAGAATTGAGCTAAATTATCAATTAAATCTCCAAAAAATAAAAATACATGTTACAACCGTTTAAAATTGCTATAAACTCACAAAGTTAGTTTACAACACCTAACTAGCAATAATCTAAAGACAATTTAACAAAACAACAACTAAATATTCAATATTAAAAATTTGCATAAGCTTTAAAATTATAATCTAGTTTTTCCCTCACCTTTGATCCCAAGCAATGTTAGAAATGTATAGAATAGGTGCCCAACAAGCAATTTCAAGCTTTGAATGAAGTTGTTTGGCCTTGAATTGCATATTCTATGGGAAAATTAAGCTTGAAAACCTAAGAAAATATTTTCCTTCTTCTCCTAAAACTCACGGCTGCAATGTATGTGTAAATGTGATGTTTTTGCATTGTTTTAATGTGTGTAGTCATCTTATAGCAAAAGTCAAAGCAAGACAACTTGGTCAAGGTTGATAACTTAAGCTATTTTTGTTGTTTTTGGCAAAAAATAGCAATATAAATACTATCTAACTAATACTATATTTATTAGGACTATTTTTTAGTTGACAACATTTATATGTAAGTATATATAAGCATATATATACATATAGTTAAAATAAAATGCTTATTTTTGTAAAAGAAGATGAAAAGTCATATTATTTGTTTCCAAATGTCTTTTGAATGCACAATTAATCTAAAATCATTTAATATCACATATAAATACATTTATATTAATATATACTAGGTCAACGAAACTCAACACAAGAATCGGGTTTAGCAGAAATTACTATTTGGCTCAAAAACGCTACTTTTCGGCCGAAAAGTCTATTTAAATTTCTATTTCATTTCATAATCAATTTTTATCAAACATGGGTCTATTAATATCCGAGGACTATGTTTTAAAATATTTAAAATACTAGTTTCAAAATTCTAGCGGACATGTGCTTCAAACATTATTCACAAAAACCGACGATAAAATTTTTAGTGCAGATTTCTATGAAAAATTAATGAACACTCACTTATCATGTAATAGAAGTAATAATCACATAATTATCACATTTTAATTCAAATAACATATTATCAAGTCAAAACACGTAATTGCAAATAAGAGCAAATTTGGGGTCTCACATAAATCATATAACAACTTACTCTGTCCACGTGTATCTGATTCAAGCAATAGTAATGAGATGTTCAATATTTCCTTCCTTATTACCCCCAAGTAGAGTATTCTGGATAATACTCGAACTATGACCCAACATCTCTGTGGGCGGTACTAGTCCCAAACAAGAGAAAGCTCTCCAAGGGCGGTAGTGGTCCCAAGCGAGAAGGGAATACGGACCATGGTAGACATAAGATCACCGATACCCCTAAGATGTCCGACATAGTATGCACACTACCATGCCAAACCCATGTGGTTGCAACCCCTTTTTAACACCAATTCCAATCCAAGTACACATAACACGAGCATTTATAGCAATCAATTAAGCATCGAGTTCAAAACACTCACATAGTTATACATTATAGCAAACCGGGTAATTAACAAGCAATAAGTAACAAAACCCGTATAACTAATCACACAAGTGTCCTAACATAACTAGAGGTCATATAATCTCATTGCACATTACTAGAAACTAGCAATTTAGCCATTTAATCAAATACGCTGAGCATTAGAGCTTAACTAATTCATCTAAGCCAATGCCTAAGCCACTACAATGACCTAATTTTGGCAAATCAATTACCTATCTTCCCGAACTCCAAATACTATGTTTTTAGTATAGAATTAAATCTCTTCGAGTGTAGATAATTTTGGAATCAAGAAAAGCTCAATTCTTGTGAGACCCCATATTTTATCTTTACCTTGATTTGTGTTTTGCCTTGATTTGCGTGATTTGACCTGTTTATGTGTTATATGAATTAGACTTTGCTAAATATGTCATTTATACTCCTAATACATGCTATGTGTCCATTCATGAAATTTTCTTCAAAATCAGCTTCAGAAATTTTATCGCCGGTTTGAGTGAATAGTATTTTGAACACCTGTCCGCTAAAATTTTTACAGGGGTATTTTAAACGTTTTAAAACATAGTTCTCGGATATTAATAGACCCATGTTTGATTAAAACGGATTTGGAATCAGTTTTGGAATTTTAAAGATTTTTACACTTTCTTTTACGAAAAATGAGTTTTAAGCCGACTCGGGTGAAAATGTTTCAATGTAAAACTTATTGTCACCTAAAAATAAGCCACTTAAAATAGTCTAAGTATTGCATACTAGTTTTGAGCAAGAAATAGTCTAAAACAATTAAAAGACTAAAAGATGACAACTTTGACTTAGTTAAATTTGTTGACTTTGCATTATATATTTAATACACATGCTTAATACATCAAAAATAGCTCAAAACCCCTTCATTTCTCACTCATATTGCCGTGAGCTTCCTTGAGCAAAAGAGAAGTTTTCTTCAACATTTTTCAAAGCAAACTTTCATTGAAAAACCTAGTTTTTGTTCGTGGTTTTACGAACCGAGTTGGATTCAACTTGTTGGGCATGCATTACACATATATCTAGGCTTGTTTCGAATCAAAGGTGAGAGAAAAATTCTAGATCTCAAAATGTCATTTTTTATGTTTTTGCATATAATTGAATTTTGAATCGTTCGAATGTTGAATTGATGTTATATTATTGCTCAGTGCATGCTAAGGATCGTTTATATGCGTTTATATCAGATTTGAACCGTTGTAGTATGAATTTTATTTTTCAGGTATTAAAAGTTGAGTTGTTGAATATCTGGAGTTGTGGTGGTTAGAATCGATTGTTGTTAGCTTGTCAAAAGTTTGTTAAATACGTGGTAGTAATGTTGTAATGCCGAAATTTTGATTGTGATGTTGGTGTGAAAGTCCAAAAATTTCAGCCTAGGAGCATTAAGGTTTTAGGGTTGTTGGGCTTGATTTGGATGATTTATGGTTGGTTTCCGAGGGGGCTAATGTCGTTGATTGAGTGGGTAAGTGATAGAAATTGGTTTGGAGGTTATTGGATTAGTAGAATGTAAGTTATGACTTTTAGAAGTTTGGGTTGTCTTTCTTTAAAATCTTGAATTATGCCTTTGGTTGATTGGGTGGTGTTTGAGTGATTGAATTGGGAGGTGTTGATGGTTAGACTAGGGTTTGGTTGTGTGTTTAATGCATGTTAAGCTGGGTGGCCTACTTTGTCATCTAACTTAGTTGTTTGTTGTTTAATTGAATAGTTGTTGTTATGTTGTTGAATTGATGATTATTGATTGATTATTGTTGAATCGGGAGATAGGCAACCTACTTTGTTGTCCTCCTGTGATAATTCATTATTGATGAATCGAGAGATAGTCAACGTGAAAGGTTGTCATCTTGAGATTGAATGTTTATTATTATTGCTGAGTCTTGGTATGTGTGTGCCACCTCTCAGGCAGCATTCGGCTGTCGAGTTGAAACCGGCATGACTACCATAGACTATCCCCAGCTCGCATGACGAGGTGTCATGGAGGGAGGGGCTAGAGAGGTACCTCGGGTGCGTGAGTAATGGGGAGTTACAAAAAGAACGGTTGAGATCGTGATGGTGTTTGGAGCTACACCAACTAGAGTATCCTTTATTGATTTGTCATTATAGTTAATGTGTTTATATTGTTATTGATGATTATTGTGTGTTTACTGCTCAAATGATGATTTCCAAGGAGTATAGTAAATACTGTTAGAAATCTATCGAATCCTCACTGGGCTTGTTTTATATAAGCTCACTCTCAATTATTGCATGCATACAGGTGTTACCGATCTAGATTACGGGTACGTGCCTCCAGAAGAGGATAATGTGCCATATGTGGACGAGTCTTATATGCCATAATCTTGTCCTTGATATCTGATGTTGTACCTTTTGTTATATTGTATATTAAAACTAGTTGGTTTGTATTTATTTAGAAGTTTATGATATATGAGACGTTGTAAAGATAATGGATTAAAAGTGCTAGTTTAGTGGTCTCATTTTTGGAATATGGTTAGGCTACTAGATTGGTTATAATCTATTTTGGGATTATATGTTATATAGTAAATGTATGATGTTGGAACAGAGGCGTATAACGTATGGATGCAATGGTAAAGAATGTTTATTGTATGTTGTGGCTATGTTGTTAATTGTTGAATTATTGTGGAGTTGGATGTATGAGTTTCGAAGAGGTTGGTTTAGAGCCTCAGTGTCATAATTACTGTCGTTATACTGCAGAAATTTCGTTGCGTCCTGACTGATCGTTAGAGTGGTCGAGTTGGGGCATTACATTAAGTGGTATTAGAGCTAATGTTTAGTTGTCAGCCGGGGTATTCTCGTAATGTGGGTAATGGTCTTAGCATAAAAGTATGTATGAAGTGAAAGAAAAGTGAAATATGTATTAATATGATTAAGTGATTGAATGATTATGTGATTTAGTGACTATGTGATTATGTGATCAATTTGTTTATGTGATTGATACTTAAGTGATTTATGTGTTTTATGTGAGTTGTTGTTTATTTGCTAATAATTGTCTATAGTCTGTCTATATGCTATAACCTGTGCTAACTCTTTGATTAGTAGAATGATTGGTAGACCAAGAACCAGAGGTAGGCCTAAGGTAGTTGACGAGCCACTGAATAATGTGGCACTGGGCCGAGATAAGGGTGATGACCATTTTGGTGCAGTCATGGATAGGATTGCAGAGATTATGGCAGGGCAAGCACAAATACTAGCATGGCAGGCTGCCCAAGCACAGACATTCCAGACTCAGTTGTTGAACGTTCAAGGTGGTTACCACGGGCGTGGTATACTGAAGGAATTCTTGGGGTATTATATGCCGAGATTTCAGGGAGATCCAGATGACAGGAAGGCGGAAGCTTGGATTAACAAGATAGAGAAGATATTCGATCCTCTAGATTATACTGATGAGAGGAAAGTCACTTTTGCAGTCTACTTCTTTGATGATAAAGCAGATGAGTGGTGACGCACAGTGAAAGTTGGTTGGGAGGCAAAAGGTACTCCGTATGTTTGGGATACCTTCCTTAGAGCGTTCCGGGCAAAGTATGTCCCGAGGATTGCACGGGAAATGAGGGAGGCGGAATTCCTATCTTTGGTTCAAGGGGATGCTTCAGTGGCTCAATATAAGGCCACTTTTACTAGACTGTCTCGGTACGCACCGGAGTTTGTAGTAGATGAGGAGCGCAAGACCCGGAGGTTTATGTTCGGTTTGAGGTCGGAGATTCAGGATGCGATGGCCCTGAATCAGTATGATATATTCACTGAGGCTTTTGATGCTGCATCCAGAATAGAAAAGAGGAAAGGGGAACAGATCGGACCTAGTCAGCCTAGCAAGAGACCATTTCAACCGCAGAGCCAGCAGGGTATGTATAGACCTTCGATGCAGCAGGGTTCTTTTAGACCGCAGGGTCAGCAGGGTTACTATCAGCCTCAGTTTCAGCAGGGGTCTTATCAAGCTCAGTCACAGTACAGGCCGGCCTAGTCTCAAGGTCAATATAGGCCCAGTGTTGTGAGACCTCAGCAGCAGGCTGGTACAGCTGCTTTCTCGGCTTTTGGTTCTTCTAGGGGCAGTGGCAGTGCTTCATCACCGCAGTGTACTTACTGCAAGCGTCAGGACCATGTGGAGGTCGACTGGAGGGCGAAGGCAGAAACGTGTTTGGGTTGCGGCAGCAATCAGCATTGGGTGAAGGATTGCCCGAGATATCAGAGGACTGAGGGTCGGGCAGCGACCAAGGGTTATCGGGGCCGACCTAATGGTGGTGCACCTCAGCAGCAGCGGGTTCAGGCTCGGGCCTACGCAGTTGATTTGGAGGAGGCACCTGAGGATACGGCAGTTGTAGAAGGTAACTTTCTTATACTCAATCAACTTGTTAAAGTGTTGATTGATTCTGGTGCTACGCATTCTTTCATTACGCCTACTTGTATGCAACGTGTTAACATGCAACCTGAAAGATTGCCTTATGTGGTTGAGATTAGTACTTCTTTAACTGATAAGTATATGACTGGCTTAGTTTGTAAAGACTGTAAAATACATGTTAAGGGTCAGGATTTTCCATCGGACCTTATTTTATTTCCTATCCGGGGGTATGATGTTATCTTGGGTATGGACTGGCTTTCTAAGTATGATGCTTAGCTAAACTGTAGAACAAAGGTAGTACGGTTTCGTTTGCCAGATCCGCCAGTAGTTGAGGTAGCGGGGAATCGGGATGCTAAGACGAGTTTTATTATCTCATCAACTAAAGCTGTTAAGCTGGTGAGTAAGAGGTGTTTGGGTTATCTAGCTTATTTGATCAACAAGCCATCTGATAAGCTGAAGCTGGAGGAAGTTCCTATTATTCAGTAATATCCCAATGTATTTCCCAAGGAGTTACTAGGGTTACCGCCAGATAGAGATGTGGCGTTTGTGATCAATCTTATTCCCGGTACTCAACCCATTTCTAAATCAGCATACCAGATGGCACGAGCTGAGCTTAAGGAACTAAAAACTCAGCTGCAGGAGTTATTAGAGAAGGGTTTCATTCAGCAGAGTTCTTCACCCTAGGGAGCACCTGTTTTATTTGTGAAGAAAAAGAATGGTACCTTGAGATTGTGTATCGACTATCGTGATTTGAATCAGGTGACCATTAAGAACAAGTATCATTTGCCACTGATTGATGAATTGTTTTATCAACTTGAGGGAGCCAAAGTCTACTCTATGTTTGACTTGAGGCAGGGGTATTATCAGCTTCGGATTCGTATGGAGGATGTTCCGAAGTCTACTTTCAGGACTCGGTACGGGCATTATGAGTTTGTTGTTATGCCCTTTAGATTAACCAATGCGCCAGTAGCATTCATGGACCTTATGCATCGGGTTCAGTCGTACTTGGACTAGTTCGTGGTAATCTTTATTGATGATATCTTGGTTTATTCTAAGTCTGAATCGAAGCACGAGTAACATCTACAACTTGTCTTACAAAAGTTACAAGAGCATCAGTTGTTTGCAAAGTTCAACAAATGCGAATTTTAGCTATAACGTATATCTTTTCTTGGTCATGTTATCACACAGAGTGGTATTTCTATAGATCCGACTAAGATTGAAGTGGTGATGTCTTGGAAAAGGCCGGAGAATGTTTCGGAGGTTCGTAGCTTTCTTGGCTTGGCGGGTTATTACCATAGGTTTGTCAAGGACTTTTCTAAAATTACAGGGCCACTTTCTAAGTTAACTCAGAAACAGACCAGCTTTGTTTGGGATAAGAAATGTGAGAGTGCGTTTCAGGAGTTGAAAAAGAGATTGACTACCGCTCCAGTACTTGCTCTACCAGAGGGGACCGATAATATGGTTATTTACAGCGATGCATCCAAGGATAGCTTAGGTTGTGTACTTATGCAGAATGGCCGGGTTATCGCTTATGTTTCTAGAAAATTGAAATCATATGAGGTGAATTATCCGACTCATGATCTTGAGTTGGCAGCCGTTGTATTCACACTGAAAAAGTGGCGTCATTATCTGTAGGGCAGTAAGTTCGAGATTTTCACTGATTATAAGAGTCTGAAGTATTTGTTCTCACAGAAGGAGTTGAATATACGTCAACGGAGATGGATGGAACTACTCGGAGATTATAATTGTTCAATCAGTTATCTGCATAGGAAGACAAATGTTGTGGCAGACGCTCTTAGCCGTAAGGCGAGTATTTATTGTTTGGCTGTCAAAAAGTGGAAGGTTCTTGAGGAATTCACTTATTGGAGACCAGAGTTGACTCTGGTTAGGGTGATATGTTCACATCTCCGTATTCAACCTTTATTGCTGTCTCAGATCAGAGAAGCTCAGCAGCTTGATCCAAAACTTCAGAAGATCAGGGATCAGATCACGGATGATTAGTCTGACTTCAAATTACATGAAAATGGTATTCTTCAGTTTCGGAACAGGGTTTGTGTTCCCGATGAACCGGGTTTGAGGTGAGGTATTCTGGAGGAGGCTCATAATTCTAAGTACACCATTCATCCCGGTAGAAACAAGATGTATCGGGATTTGAAGCAACATTATTAGTGGAATAACATGAAGATGGAGGTTGCTCAGTTTATATCCAGATGTTTGACTTGTCAGCAGGTGAAGGCCGAACATCAGCGACTTGCAAGGTTACTTCAGCCGTTAGTAATACCAAAGTGGAAGTGGGAGCATATCACGATAGACTTCGTCTCTAGTTTTCCTAGAACACCGAGAGGTAACGACGCAGTTTGGGTTGTTGTAGACTGTTTGACGAAGTCAGCTCATTTCATTCTGATAAGGTTAGGGGATGAGGTTGCAAAGTTGGCAGATCTTTATGTGGATTAGATTGTTAAACTTCACGGGATTCCATCTAGTATTATCTCAGATCGAGATCCTCGGTTTACTTCTCGTTTGTGGGAGAAACTTCAGGAGACTTTGGGTACTCAGTTAAACTTCAGCATAGCGTATCATCCACAGACCGACAGTCAGTCTGAGAGGACTATTCAGATTCTGGAAGATATGCTCAGGGCTTGTGTTCTGGACTTCGGGAAGAACTAGGAGAAAGATCTACCACTTGTCGAGTTTTCTTATAACAATAGTTATCAAGCTACTATTGGGATGACACCTTTTGCAGCTCTCTGCGGTCGTAAGTGTCGTTCACCTTTGTATTGGGATAAAGTAGGGGAGATGAAGACTATTGATCCGACTATTATGCTAGAGCTTCTAGAGAAGATTGAGAATGTTCAGTTGATCAGGCAGAGAATGCTTACAGCGCAGAGCAGATACAAGAGTTATGCTGATAAGCATCATCGGGATTTGGAGTTTGCAGTCGGGGATCGGGTTTTCTTGAAATTATCTCCTCGAAAGGGGTTTGCTCGTTATGATAAAGGTGGTAAGCTGAGTCCGAGGTTTGCAGGACCGTTTGAGATTACCGGCAGGGTTGATAAGTTAGTTTATCAGTTGGCTTTACCAAAAAACTTCTCTAATGTCCACGATGTCTTTCACGTGTCTAATTTGCGAAAATATAATCAGGATCCTTCTCATAATCTAGAGCCAGAGTCATTATAGCTTCGTGAGAATCTGACTTATGATGAGAGGTCGATTCGCATTCTTGATCAGATGGAACAGGAACTGAGATTGAAGAAGATTCCAATAGTCAAGGTATTGTAGAAGCATCACGGTATTGTAGAAGCATCACGGTATTAAGGAAGCTACTTGGGAGAGGCGAGATCAGATGCAGCAGTAGTACCCAGAACTTTTTTGTTCAGCAAGTAAGAATTTTGAGGATGAAATTTCTTTAAAGGGGGGAGAATGTGAGACCCCATATTTTGTCTTTACCTCGATTTGCGTGATTTGACATGTTTATGTGTTATATGAATTAGAATGTGCTAAATATGTGATTTATACTCCTAATACATGCTATGTGTCCATTCATGAAATTTTTTTCAAAATCAGCATCATAAATTTTATCGCCGGTTTTAGTGAATAGTATTTTGAACACTTGTCTGCTAAAATTTTTACAGGGGTGTTTTGAACATTTTAAAACCTAGTTCTCGGATATTAATAGACCCGTGTTTGATTAAAATGAATTTGGAATCGATTTTTGAATTTTAAAGGTTTTTACACTTTCTTTTGCGAAAAACGAGTTTTAAGCCGACTCGGGTGAAAATGTTTGAATGTAAAACTTCTTGTCACCTAAAAATAAGCCACTTAAAATAGTCTAAGTATTGCATACTAGTTTTGAGCAAGAAATAGTCTAAAACAATTAAAAGACTAAAAGATGACAACTTTGACTTAGTTAAATTTGTTGACTTTGCATTATATATTTAATACACATGCTTAATACATCAAAAATAGCTCAAAACCCCTTCATTTCTCACTCACATTTCCGTGAGCTTCCTTGAGCAAAAGAGAAGTTTTCTTCAACATTTTTCAAAGCAAAATTTCATTGAAAAACCTAGTTTTTGTCTGTGGTTTTACGAACCGAGTTGGATTTCACTTGTTGGGCACGCATTCCACGCATATCTAGGCTTGTTTCGAATCAAAGGTGAGAGAAAATTCTAGATCTCAAAATGTCATTTTTTAATGTTTTTGCATATAATTGAATTTTGAACCATTAGAATATTGAATTGATGTTATATTATTGCTCAGTGCATGCTAAGGATCGTTTATATGCGTTTATATAAGATTTGAACCGTTGTAGCATGAATTTTATTTTTCAGGTATTAAAAGTTGAGTTATTGGCTATTTGTTGAATATATGGAGTTGGGGTGATTGGAATCGATTGTTGTTAGCTTGTAAAAGTTTGTTAAATACGTGGTAGTAATATTGTAATGCCAAAATTTTGATTGTGATGGTGTGAAAGTCCGAAAATTTCAGCCTAGGTGCGTTGAGGTTTTAGGGTTGTTGGGTATAATTTGGTTGATTTATGGTTGGTTTCCGAGAGGGCTAATGTTGTTGATTGAGTGGGTGAGTGATAGAAACTGGTTTGGAAGGGAATAGATTAGTAGAATGTAAGTTATGACTCTTAGAGGTTTGGGTTGTCTTTCTTTAAAATCTTGAATTATGCCTTTGGTTGATTGGGTGGTGTTTAAGTGATTGAATTGTGAGTTGTTGATGGTTAGACTAGGGTTTGGTTGTGTGTTTAATGCATGTTAAGCTGGGTGGCCTACTTTGTCATCTAACTTAGTTGTTTGTTGTTTAATTGAATAGTTGTTGTTATGTTGTTGAATTGATGATTATTGATTGATTATTGTTGAATCGGGAGATAGGCAACCTATTTTGTTGTCCTCCTGTGATAATTCATTATTGATGAATCGAGAGATAGTCAACGTGAAAGGTTGTCATCTTGAGATTGAATGTTTATTATTATTGCTGAGTCTTGGTATGTGTGTGCCACCTCTCAGGCAGCATTCGGCTGTCGGGTTGAAACCGGCATGACTACCATAGACTATCCCCAGCTCGCATGACGGATGTGTGAAACCCCAGTTTTTGCCTTTACCTCGGTTGGCGTGTTTTGCCTCATTTTGCGTGCTTTGACCTGTTTATGTGTTATATGAGTTAGAATGTGCTAAATATGTGATTTATATTCCTAATACATGCTATGTGTGCATTCATGAAATTTTCATCAAAAAAGGAATCAGAAATTTTATCGCCAATTTTAGTGAATAGTATTTTGAACACCTGTCCGCTAAAATTTTTATAGGGGTGTTTTAAGTGTTTCAAAACCTAGTCCTCGGGTATTAATAGACCCGTATTTGATTAAAATGAATTTTATGATATATTTTGGTTGGTTTCCGAGGGGGCTAAGGTAGTTGATTGAGTGAGTGAGTGATAGGAACTGGTTTGGAGTTGTTGGGATTAGTAGAATGTAAGTTATGATTATTAAAATTTTATGTTGTCTTTCTTTAAAATGTTGTTATATGCCTTTAGATGATCGGGTGGTGTTTGAGTAATTGAACTATGAGTTATTGATGGTTAGATTAGGGTTTGGTTGTGTGTCTAACGCATGTTAAGTTGGGTAGCCTACTTTGTCATCTAATTTAGTTGTTTAGTTGTTAATTGATTAATTGATGTTATGTATTAATTGATTGATGATTGATGATTATTGAATATTGATTATTGATGAGCCGAGAGATAGACAATTCTTCTAGATTGTCCTCCTGTGAATGATTGATTATTGTTATTGATTCAGTCTTGATATGCGTGGGCCACCTCTCGAGCGGTATCGGGCCGTCGGGTTGAAAACGGCATGGCTATCAGAGGCTACTCTCATCTCGCATGGGCGGAGATGCCATGGAGGACATGGTTAGTGAGGTACCTCGGGTGTGTGTGTCATGGGGGTGATAAGAAGTTGGTTGAGATCGTGATGGCGTTTGGAGCTACACCAACTAAAGTATCCTTTATTGAATGGTCATTATAGTTTATGTGTTTATATTGTTATTGATGTTTATTGTGTGTTTACTGCTCAAAGGATCATTTCTAATGAGTATAGTAAATACTGTTAGACATCTATCGAATCCTCACTGGGCTTGTTTTATATAAGCTCACTCTCAATTATTGCATGCATGCAGGTGTTACTGAGCTTGACTACGGGTATGTGCCTCTTGAAGGGGAAAATGTGCCATATATGGATAAGTCTTATGTGCAGGAGTCATTGCCATGAGATTATCTTAGTTGTTGTAAAATAATGTATTGTATAACCTATCTTAATATAAAGACATATGTATGATGATTTAGTAGTCTTTATTTTGATCATGACTAGATTACTAAGTTGGTTATAACCTATTTTGAAATGTATGTATAGCCTATGTACTAAGTTGGAACGGAGGCGTATAACTATGAATGGATTGTTGAAGGAGTGATTATTGTATAATATGGTTGGGTTGTTTATTGTTGAATGTTTGTGGAGTTGGTTGTATGAGTTGTGAGGAGGTTGGTTTAGAGCCTCGGTGTCCTAATTACTGTCGTTATACTGTCAAAATGCCATTGCATCCTGACTGATTGTAGGTGGGGTCGAGTTAGGGTGTGACATTAATGGTATCAGAGTGCATGTTAACTGTTAGCCGGGGTATCCTCGGAACGTGGGTAGTGGTCTAAGCATGCAAGTATGTATTAATTGAAAGAAAAGTGAAACATATGTTAATATGTTTATGTGATTAATTTACTTATGTGTCTAACTTTCTATGTGATCAATATGCTTTATGTGTTAAGTGAACTAATGTGGTCAATATATTTTATGTGATAACGTGTTTTACATACTCAATGTGTTGTAGTTAATATGCATTTTGTTATTAATGTGTATTATGTGACAAATGTGTTTTATGTGATTGAAGTGTCTGTCTGAAGTTAGTTGTTTATGTGGTTTTAATTGTTTATAACTAGCTTATGTGAAACAACGTGCTTTAGGTGCTCAATGTACTTTATGTGACCAATATGAGTTACGTGATAAACTTGTCTTATGTGAAGTTTGTTGCTTATGTGACTTTAATTGTTTATAACTTACTTCTGTGATATAACCTGTTTATGTGATGTTGGCTTCTTATATGTTGAATTGTGTGTTATGTGATAATGTTGCATTGTATGATAATTGTGCATTACGTTGTACTTGTCTTTCATATGATATAGTTGCATACATGTTTTAACTCGTGAGTGACCTTTTAATGTTAAGGGTGGTTATAAGAGCTTTCGGAACTAGAGATAGGTCAAGATTTTGAATTATTATTATTCTGGTAGTTTACCATTGAGATCTTGATTATTATGTTTATGGATTTTAGTCTCAGTTTAATGGATCTGTTCTTGATGTTCCTTTATCGAGAATGAAGTTGTTCGAGGAAATAGCAATTTATCTTGATGATTATAATTACTTTTGTTGCCATGCTTAACTTGTTATTACTTGGAGATTGATCATAAGTTGAGGTTTCCGTGAGGTTGTGATCATTCACTTTTGGAGTCTCAACTCAGACTATACTTCCTTGAGGTTATTTTAGAATGAATTTATTTGAGGAATTAGTGATGTATATTTGTGAATAGAATGAAGTGTGGTATAACATGTGAATATTTCTACTATTTGGGATTGATATATTATTAATGGATATTTTGGAGTTTTGATCTTTAAACCTTGGAGACAATTGGAGTGATTCCTGGCTCAAGTTACTTTATTCGAAGATGTAATTGTTGGGAGATAGAATTATTTGAGGAAATAAGAATACATTTTGGTGACTGAACATTTACTTGCCTACATCAAGCTTTTTGGGTTCTAGGTGGTATGACTTTCTAAATTATTAATTGGGGATTCTCTTGTGTTATAATGGGTTATTATGAATCTGTATTGTGTTATCAGATTTTGGAGTCTTCATTAGTCAATCTTGTTCGGTAATCGGTGATTTATCTTGTTTGGTGATTGGTCTGGTACGGAATGTAAAATTTTGGAGTGATTTATCTTGTTTGGTGATTGTTATGACTCCTTAGGTTCTCTAGATCTCCTTAGTGTCTTGTTTTGAAGAGAGATAAATTGTAAGATTTGACTTGTTAGTGTTTAAATGTGTAGATGGGACACCCCTTTTGTGCTTCATATTCTATTGGTCTTATTATTCTCTTTTACTCTATTCTCACTTATTTTAGAGAGAGTTACACTTTTCTAGCCTATCAATTGTTCCTTGAAAGTTTGCTTATTGGATTAATGTATCCTATACTCATTTGACATTGTTTCTGTTCTTAACATTCATATTTGCTTCCTATAACAATGTCACTTATTGAAGTTAAGGTTTGAGACTTCTATATTTCATTCTATATCTCCAGCCATTGATTTCAATATTTCATTTCATCCTATTACTATTCATTTGGAAGTAATTTTTCATTTGGTATACCATTTTACTTGTTCGAATTTCACTTGCTTGATGTACTCCCTACCTAGGTACATCATTGTCATTCTTGTTAATCCTTGTTAATCCTATTGTTTTATTATTAATCCTGAGCCATTACTTTGCTTGTAATTGCTCATTCAATATACTCAACACTGTCCTTTCTTATTTATACTTCATTGGTTATTGCGTGCTGAGTTACTTATTATATTGTCACTCATGTTTTCCATTGAATTAATCATCTCTTATCTCTTAATTTCATTTTACCTCAAGTACAACTTACTTGTTGGTTTCTTGAACAATCATTGAGAATTGAAATGTTTACCTGTTCAAGAATGTTCGTTCAACATACTTAGCACTGTTTTGTCTCGTCATCATTTTGTTCGTACTTATTTAATTGATAGGTGCTGAGACATTTCTTATCTTAGTTTTCATGCTTCCTTATTAAACTATTAGCCTCTTGATTCTCTAACCTGTTTGACCTCTTGTTCACTTGATTGTTGGCTCGAATATGACTTCCCATATTCTTATTTCCTTGTAAATTTCATAAGAGCCATATTTTGACCAATGTCACTTTTAAGATATTCCCTTGATCAGTAATCATTCATGTTATCATGAATGAGTGTTTTTTTAAACCCTCGGGGTGTTCATAGAGCTCTTTCGTGTAGTAAGGGATGATTGATAGGTAGTGGTGTCATGCTAAGACTTTGGAGTTGCGATTTCTTTCATATGGAATATGATATTAGGTGGGAGTGAATTATGAATTAAGAATTATTTTGGAAATTGTGATAATCATCTTGCAGTTAACAAAGTTTATTTCCTTTGAGGTCTTTGTTTAGATGTCATCCTAAGAGATAAATGGAAACTAAGAGAAGTATTGTTAACGTGTAACGATTGAGGACTTAGTTGTCTGTCAGTTCGAGAATTGTGCGGACGCAGTTGTTTTAAGGGGGGAGAATGTGAAACCCCAATTTTTGCCTTTATCTCGGTTGGCGTGTTTTGTTCTTTTTGCATGCTTTGACCTGTTATGTGCTATATGAGTTAGAATGTGCTAAATACGTGATTTATATTCCTAATACATGCTATGTGTACATTCATGAAATTTTCATAAAAAACGGAATCAGAAATTTTATCGCCGGTTTTAGTGAATAGTATTTTGAACACATGTCCGCTAAAATTTTTACAGGGGTGTTTTAAGTGTTTCAAAACCTAGTCATCGGGTATTAATAGACCCATGTTTGATTAAAACGAATTTGGAATCGGCCTAGGAATTTAAAAGGATTTTTAGACCGTCTTTTACAAAAGTCGAGTTTTAAGCCGACTCGGGTGAAAATGTTTAAATGTAAAACTCTTTGTCACCTAAAATATATTGTCTAGAATTAATTTAGGTGTCAATTTAATAGTTGAGCAAGAAATAGTCAAAAAATAGGATTAAAAGACTAAAAATACTAAAAAATAAACTAAGTGTCAACTTTGACTTTCTTTTAATTTGCTTGACCTTAGCTTATTATGCATCAACACACAATAGAAAGCTCACAAAACACACTCACACATACACACAAGGCCGAGAGCTCCATAGGAGAAAAGAGAAGGTTTTTCTTCAAGTTTTCAAAGGCAATTTTGCATTAAAAGTTGTAATTCAAGGCCAATTTTCATCAACCAAAGTTTGATTCAACTTCTTGAGCATCCATTGAGCATCTTTCTAGCTTCATAACAAATCAAAGGTGAGAGAAAAATTCTAGATCTCAAATGTCATCTTTTATGTTTTTGCGTATAATTGAATTTTTAATAGTTAGAAAGTTGAATTGATGTTATATTATTGCTTAGTCCATGCTAAGGATCGTTTATATGCGTTTATATAAGATTTGAACCGTTGTAGCATGAATTTTTATTTTCGGGTATTAAAATTTGAGTTGCTGGCTATTTGTTAGTGGTTGGAATCGATTGCCGTCGATTTGTAAAAGTTTGTTAAATATGGGGTAGTACCGTTGTAATGCCAAAATTTTGATTGTGATGTCGGTGTGAAAGTCCGAAAATTTCAGCCTAGGTGCATTGAGGTTTTAGGGTTGTTGGGCTTGATTTGGGTGTATTTTGGTTGGTTTCCAAGGGGGCTAAGGTAGTTGATTGAGTGAGTGAGTGATAGGAACTGAGTTGGAGTTGTTTGGATTAGTAGATTGTAAGTTATGATTATTAGAAGTTTAGGATGTCTTTCTTTAAAATGTTGTTATATGTCTTTAGATGATCGGGTGGTGTTTGAGTGATTGAACTGTGAGTTGTTGATGGTTAGATTAGGGTTTGGTTGTGTGTCTAATACATGTTAAGTTGGGTGGACTACTTTGTCATCTAACATAGTTGTTTAGTTGTTAATTGATTAATTGATGTTATGTTGTTGAAATGTTATTAATTGATTGATGATTGATGATTATTGATTATTGATTATTGATTATTGAATATTGATTATTGATGAAACGGTAGATAGACAATTCTTCTAGATTGTCCTCCTGTGAATGATTGATTATTGTTATTGATTGAGTCTTGATATGTGTGTGCCACTTCTCGGGCGGTATCAGGCCATCGGGTTGAAAACGACATGGCTATCAGAGGCTACTCTCATCTCGCATGGGCAGAGATGCCATGGAGGACAGGGTTAGTTAGGTACCTCGGGTGTGTGTTATAAGGGTGATAAGAAGTTGGTTGAGATTGTGATGGCGTTTGGAGCTACACCAACTAGAGTATCATTTATTGAATGGTCTTTATAGTTTATGTGTTTATATTGTTATTGATGTTTATTGTGTGTTTACTGCTCAAAGGATCATTTCCAATGAGTATAGTAAATACTATTAGAGATCTATCCAATCCTCGCTGGGTTTGTTTTATATAAGCTCACTCTCAATTATTGCATGCATGCAGGTGTTACTGAGCCTGACTATGGGTACGTGCCTCTTGAAGGGGGAAATGTGTCATATGTAGATGAGTCTTATGTGCAGGAGTCATTGCCATGAGATTATCTTAGTTGTTGTAAAACAATGTATTGTATAACCTATCTTAATATAAAGACATATGTATGATGATTTAGTAGTCTTTATTTTGATCATGACTAGATTACTAAGTTGGTTATAACCTATTTTGAAATGTATGTATAGCCCAATGAAAGCGGACCAAGGTTTTTATTCGTTAGCCAAGCGCACCTATTACAGAAGCGAAAGCAATGTACCCTATTGCCCAACCGAAGAGTATCCTCATAAAAGAATGAATAGGAAGCAAGCCCGGTCTATATTGCGTTAGTTATGTTTACTTCACCCCCCACGTACTCCTCTATTCTTATATTCAAATTTCGTCTCTAAGCTTCCCCCTTAGTGCCTGCTGAGACTTATTTCCTCTCGAAGTTGAATGGAAGTTTCATTTCCTAAGTCTCAGATAATGTCTTTTATTGAGTCCCTATAGTTCATTCATTCCCCTACATAGTATTTAGAGTCATTTTTCACTAAGAATGATTGCAATATAAAAAAGAGAATTCCATATTGAAGATCTTTTGACCCATATACGATTCAGTTCTACATCTTAGCGCTGAATTAATGAATAGAGATTGAGCTTCACTTCGCGAGTCGGGAATGGCATCATTTATTAGATATTCCAAAGTTCTAGCGTTGACAAGAGATGAGCTAAAGAGGTGGCCGGGCAGTTGACCAGGCCCTACCACATACAGACAGCAAGCAAGAGTTGCGTCGGCTTATCCGGAAAATGAAATTCTTGCCACCCTAAATGCTACTACCTCTTTGCTAAGCACATGAATGCTTGATCGAGAAAAGCAAGCAAAGAAGCAGCAGGATACGAAATATGAAGGGGCTGGAGGTAGAGCCGAAGAGTTAGAGTGTGATAACCCGAACCCGGCATGCATTTAATGGCATTTAATTGCATTCAATTAAGTGTTATCTTAAATGTTAGCATTGAATTTTGTGTTTATTTTTAGTTAAACATTCATTTGTAGCTTTATTTTCATATTTATGTTAATCGGTTTTATTTTTCTTGCATCTTAATGTTCGATTTTCAATTAAATGAAAAGTAGCTCCAAGCCGGAGTAAATTTTGAACTATGTTGCTTTTCAAAAATTATATTTTCTTAAATTCTTTGAGATTTAATTGTTATTCTTTTATTGTCGCAAAATGCATTGCATTTCGAGAGCGATAGTTAGAGAGTATTTTCTAGTCCTCAGCAAATAGTAAAAACTGGTATTTAGTGTTTTAATTTTAGTGTTTTAGTTGTTGTTAGCTAGAATTAAAATTGTGTTAGTTGTTTAAGCTTTAAAATGCCTAAAATAAGCCTATTTGACCAATTTTTAAGTAGATTGACCAAGGTTTTGACTTGTTGACTTAGTTGTCATCTTTTATAAGATTATAATAGCAAGAAGAAAAAAAAAAAGAACAAAGCTGAAAATACTAAGAAGCAGGCCGAAACTCCTAGGAGAAAAAAATATATTTCAACTTTCAAATCTTCAAATCTTCGCATGAGCTTGCACGGGGTTGTTTCCGAGGCATCCGGCGTGGTTTTGCTAGCGTCTAGGAGCGTCATAGGTGAGGGTTTCATGTTTATTTGCGCATTTCAATGCTTTATGTATTAACTTTAAATTATGGATTTTATCCATAGAATGTTATTTTAATCATTTTGATGCTTGAAGAATGTTCCCTAGCAATTGTAGAACATGTATTTATAGTTTTTAAACATTTTCTACGGTTGAATATCGAAATTGAAATTTAAATTGATAATTGAATAGTAAATTGTGAATAGTAAACCCCTGGTTCAATGAAGTTGCTCCGTTATGCGTTTTGTTGATGTAGAAAGGTGCTAGATATGCTAGAATGCCTAAATGTGTGGTTTAATTGGATTGTGTAATGGAAAAACGGAGGAAAATGGCTTAGTGAAAGTTGGGGTCGTTTAGGTCAAGTTTGGTATTTTATCGTTTTGCGTGATAGCATTGTCTCGGGAGGCCATGGAAGCACTTTTGGTGTAGTTATGGCATTGGTTGGGTGTTTGGTTAGGGTAGCGGTAGTTCAAACGAGCAAAGGGGAAAACCAGGGCTTTGTGTGAATTCTAGGGTAAAGTACGGTTTCGGGGTCTTTAGACGTGCCTTATGGTGACCTAGGAGGATTGGTGAAGTCAGTTTCCAAAACTCGTGGCTCATTTGAAAGTAGTAGCGTTTTGAAAGTTGGGGTCATTTTGTGATTTTGTGTGTGTTCATAGTGTAATGCCTATAGAATGCTTAATATTGCTTGATGTGCTTGTTAAAGTTGGTTATGATTGAATTGTATATCAATTGCTGATAATGCTTATTAGTGTTGTTCTTGTTACTTTATAGATTGTAAATGTTTGTTGTATCGCATGTTGTTACTAACCTGCACTTCAGTGCCTTGCTCGATTATCGTTATATATCTCGTATTGCATTGCATAAGTGTCGGGCGCGTGAGTGATGGGCCTCTCTGGGTAGCCTCGGGTTGCCAGTGTTGGTTGCTCTAGCTCCGTGTCCTATTCCCATTCTCGCTTGGGATGCCGCCCAGGGAGTTTGGGTCGTAGAATTGACAGAGTATTTCCGGAGTACTCTAACGGAAGTTATAAGGTGGGTGAGCCGGCGCGTCATCGTTAAAGTCATCGAAATCGTGATCGGTACATTACTTGCTCGAGTGAACCATAGCCTTCAAAGTGTGGTATAGCTTTGAATGGTTGTGTTAATGCTTTCTTAATTGTTTATTGTATTGTCGTTTACATTGAATGTTTCCTTATTGATTATGTTGCTTAACTGTACCTATTTGCATTGCACGAACTTCTTTCTCTCCACCTCGATATCTGTCTCGCCCTCACTGAGTATACATGTTGTGTATACTCACTCCTCACCACCACATTTCAGGAAATGCCATGTTAGCTGGAAAGTTCGTGATTACGTGAAAGATCATGCTTGAAGAGTTGTCTTGCGTGCTATGTGGCTTGAGTTGTCAAAGATGCAAAGATGTATGCTTCATGTGTTGTTTGTATTTAATGTTAAAAAGGAATGTAATATAAGTTTTCTAGGTTATTGATGTGATTTGGAAAAGCTAGTTTATGTATTTAGATAGAATAGTTTAACTTTAATGCATGTTTGCAATGTCCAAAAGAAAATAGTTAGAATAGTATGATAGTCTATTTTGTGCAATAGGTTAGTATAGTTTAATTGCCTGGCATGAATGTTCTTGTCAAAGATGAAAAGGGATAGGTTAGCTTTTAAATTGGAAATGTACATTTAGTTGTGTTTGCTTGTTGAGAACCAAGGCCCGGATGGCCTTGAGGTGTTTGTATGGTTGGTCACGGTGCTGGTCCACTTATATGCTATTACAGGTTTTACATTTTGCCTAGAAACAGGGGAAACTCTGTCCGTCTTTCCCTAAAATTTTGACCGGGTTTGGAATTGGGTTGTAAATAGATTGATTAATAGAACTCCCGGTCTCGAGAGGGATCGGGGTGTTACAAGTGGTATCAGAGCTTGTTTAGCTCATAAGCTAGGATAGGGTCCTCGGTTTGGTAGGTAATGATCCTAGAATGTGTGCTTGTTAAGTGTGTCTTGAAAGTGTATGCTTGCATGTGAGATTGTGTGTCTTGACTTGAATGTATGCACCTATGCGATATAGTTATGTGTTATGTGTTAAATGTTTCTCAGTGAAGTGAAGTGTCTAATTGTGTATTGAATTGACCTATTGAATTGGCATCGTGAATCGAATCGACCTCGTGAATTGTTATTTACTTGAAGTATTGCTTGTAATGTGTGTATTGGAATGTCTTGAATTGGTTATGCCGTGATTTGAATTGATTATGTTGTGCTTGACTTGATTGTCATGCTTGAGTGACTTTGTTGAATAAACTCTTTTGTAAACTTGCTTGCATAATAGTTTAAGGCATGTGTATAAATGTGATATCTTGGCATTCATACGTGTCCCGTGGATGTGGTAAGTAAGTCTTCTTTCTCCCCTGAAGAAAGTGGTTCACAGCTAGCCTCTCAAGGTGTATGGATTGGCAGGAAATGAATGGCATTTAGTTATACTTTATTTGGGAGTTGGTGTTTGCTTTTGGAGCTCGGTTATTGGCGAATCTCTAAGGTCCTCCTCTGTGATTAAAAGTTGTGAAGAGTAGCTTTCTCTTGGGGTTTTATTTGGTTGTTCTATGGGGCATTCTTTGGTTTTCTTAATGGGTATTCTTTGGAGACTTCTGTTGGCACTTCTTGGTAGACTTGGCTATTGAGTTTTCAGTCGGACTTACTGCATGGTATTATCTATGGTATATGTGTCTCGGTCTTTATTGGAGTGCTACCGGCATTCCTTATTGGAAATTCTTCAATGGCATTCTCTAGGATTCTTAGTGGCCATTTATTTAGTATTACTTATTGGGCAATTCTTGGTACTTTCTTACTGGAGCATTGTTCGGGTATTTTCTTTGGCATCCCTCAGTTGGTTTGGTAATTGGAATTCCTATCAGACTTATTATCTCATATTGCTTATGGTATGCTGTGGAATACTTTGGGCTTTCTTGGTGGTAAGTTGTATAAAGTTCTCACTTGGCAAACAGTGAAGAGGCCTCAGAGTTGGTTTTGTATATTGTGTACCAGCTCGATATTTTCCTTAGGGTTTTCGTCTATCTGGGAAACTATAATTGTTATTCAACTTGATTGTCTTATTGGGCACATTATATTCTCTCTGCTACTCCCTTTGACATTCTTCTCAGCATTTGATAGCAGTACTCAGGATCTAATTGGTTATTCTATGGGGTTATTACTTGGAAGACTTCTTTGGAACTTTTGAAGTATATTTGATTGGGCTTCTTAGTATTTTCTTCAGCACTCTTAACAGGGAATTCTTCTATGAAATTCATGACCAGCGGGGTACTTCTTTGGACCTCTGGATGGAACCTTTGTTTGAGCCTTTATTTGGCTTCTTACTTGGGAATTCTCGGGCAGTAACAGTTGAACTTCTACTAGAGATTCGTGTATGGGGTATTCATTCGGTATTCTTCTTATCATTAATATGTGATGTGATTTTATCTACAGTATCTTTGCTTTAGTCTTTATTAGTATTATCTCGGCGCTTTTGGTTGGAATTTTATTTTTCTTCGGTATTCGTGTCAACGGAATTTTGTGCAGTATCTACATTTGAACCTTTATTTGGCATTACTACTTGGAATTTCTTCTTAAACTTCCCTATTGGTTATCTTGATTAATATACTTGCTCAGCAGCTAATGAAGATTAGTCAGAGTTGGATTTCAGTTGATGCAGATTGAAAGAAGAATTGCGAGGACGCAATTGTTTTAAGGGGGGAAGGATGTGATAACCCGAACCCGGCATGCATTTAATGGCATTTAATTGCATTCAATTAAGTGTTATCTTAAATGTTAGCATTGAATTTTATGTTTATTTTTAGTTAAACATTCATTTGTAGCTTTATTTTCATATTTATGTTAATCGGTTTTATTTCTCTTGCATCTTAATGCTCGATTTTCAATTAAATGAAAAGTAGCTTCGAGACGGAGTAAATTTTGAACTATGTTGCTTTTCAAAAATTATATTTTCTTAAATTCTTTGAGATTTAATTGTTATTCTTTTATTGTCGCAAAGTGCATTGCATTTCGAGAGCGATAGTTAGAGAGTGTTTTCTAGTCCTCAGCAAATAGTGAAAACTGGTATTTAGTGTTTTAATTTTAGTATTTTAGTTGTTGTTAGCTAGAATTAAAATTGTGTTAGTTGTTTAAGCTTTAAAATGCCTAAAATAAGCCTATTTGACCAATTTTTAAGTACATTGACCAAGGTTTTGACTTGTTGACTTAGTTTTCATCTTTTATTAGCTTATAATAGCAAGAAAAAAAAAGAACAAAGCTGAAAATACTAAGGAGCAGGCCGAAACTCCTAGGAGAAAAAAAAACAAAACATTTCAACTTTCAAATATTCAAATCTTCGCGTGAGCTTGCACGGGGTTGTTTCCGAGGCATCCGACGTGATTTTCCTAGCGTCTAGGAGTGTCATATGTGAGGGTTTCATGTTTATTTGCGCATTTGAATGTTTCATGTATTAACTTTAAATTTTGGATTTTATCCGTAGAATGTTATCTTAATCGTTTTGATGCTTAAAGAATGTTCCCTAACAATCGTAGAACATGTATTTATAGCTTTTTAGTATTTTCTGCGGTTGAATATCGAAATTGAAATTGAAATTGATAATTGAATAGTAAATTGTGAATAGTAAACCCCCGTTTCGATGAAATTGCTCCGTTATGCGTTCTGTTGATGTAGGAAGGTGCTAGATATGCTAGAATGCCTAAATGTGTGGTTTAATTGGATTGTGTAATGGAAAAACGGAGGAAAATGGCTTAGTGAAAGTTGGGGTCGTTTAGGTCAAGTTGGGCATGCGTGATGGCATTGTCTCGGGAGGCCATGGAAGCACTTTTGGTGTGGTTATGGCGTTGGTTAGGTGTTTGGTTAGGGTAGCGGTAGTTCAAACGAGCAAAAGAAAAAATCGGGGCTTTGCGTGAACTCTAGGGTAAAGTAGGGTTTCAGGGTCTTTAGACGTACCTTATGGTGACCTAGGAGGATTGGTGAAGTCGGTTTCCAAAACTCGTGGCTCGTTTGAAAGTAGTAGCGTTTTGAAAGTTGGGGTCATTTTGTGATTTTGTGTGTGTTCATAGTGTAATGCCTATAGAATGCTTAATATTGCTTGATGTGCTTGTTAAAGTTGGTTATGATTGAATTGTATATCAATTGCTGATAATGCTTATTAGTGTTGTTCTTGTTACTTTATAGATTGTAAATGTTTGTTGTATCGCATGTTGTTACTAACCTGCACTTCAGTGCCTTGCTCGATTATCGTTATATATCTCGTATTGCATTGCATAAGTGTCAGGCGCGTGAGTGATGGGCCTCTCTGGGTAGCCTCGGGTTGCCAGTGTTGGTTGCTCTAGCTCCGTGTCCTATTCCTATTCTCGCTTGGGATGCCGCCCAGGGAGTTGGGGTCGTAGAATTGACAGAGTATTTCTGGAGTACTCTAACGGAAGTTATAAGGTGGGTGAGCCGGCGCGTCATCGTTAAAATCATCGAAATCGTGATCGGTATATTACTTGTTCGAGTGAACCATAGCCTTCAAAGTGTGGTATAGCTTTGAATGGTTGTGTTAATGCTTTCTTAATTGTTTATTGTATTGTCGTTTACATTGAATGTTTCCTTATTGATTATGTTGCTTAACTGTACCTATTTGCATTGCACGAACTTCTTTCTTTCCACCTCGATATCTGTCTCGCCCTCATTGAGTATACGTGTTGTGTATACTCACTTCTTACCACCACATTTCAGGAAATGCCATGTTAGCTGGAAAGTTCGTGATTACGTGAAAGATCATGCTTGAAGAGTTGTCTTGCGTGCTATGTGGCTTGAGTTGTCAAAGATGCAAAGATGTATGCTTCATGTGTTGTTTGTATTTAATGTTAAAAAGGAATGTAATATAAGTTTTCTAGGTTATTGAAGTGATTTGGAAAAGCTAGTTTATGTATTCAGATAGAATAGTTTAACTTTAATGCATGTTTGTAATGTCCAAAGGAAAAGAGTTAGAATGGTATGATAGTCTATTTTGTGCAATGGGTTAGTATAGTTTAATTGCCTGGGATGAATGTTCTTGTCAAAGATGAAAAGGGATAGGTTAGCTTTTAAATTGGAAATGTATATTTAGTTGTGTTTGCTTGTTGAGAACCAAGGCCCGGATGGCCTTGAGGTGTTTGTATGGTTGGACACGGTGCTGGTCCACTTATATGCTATTACAGGTTTTACATTTTGCCTAGAAACAGGGGAGACTCTGTCCGTCTTTCCCTAAAATTTTGACCGGGTTTGGATTGGGTTGTGAATAGGTTGATTAATAGAACTCCCGGTCTCGAGAGGGATCGGGGTGTTACATAGAGACTACAGTATAAAGCCCTCAATCATGCTCTTGCCAGTGGAATAGATTGTATATACTCTCGCTGATTAAGGAAAATTCTGCGCTACATGAAAAAACATAGGGGTCATCCCTGGACTTAATAAGGAAGGAAAAAAAAGTGCCCCTATGACTGACGTTCTAGTGAAAGCGATGAAAGTATAGTTGTGCTCCAGTGGAACGGGTAAAAGTTCTACGATGACAAGCCCCGTCAAGGCGACCCTGTGTACTAAGTTAGAACGGAGGCGTATTGTGATACCCCGAACCTGCATGTATTCAATAGCATTTTAAGTTCATTTAAATTGCATTTTATTAACCTTTCACCTTCTTTGACCAAACTAGTTGACTTTTCATCTACATTGACCAACTACGACAAGGTGGGAATTTTTGAAATGTTTAATAAAAGGCAAACTTGGGATTAGAAATAAAAAAAATGCAATGTTAAGTTAGTCAAATTTTGGGTCAACTTTGGAATTAAATCTGAACCAATTGGGGAAGAGTTAGGTAGCAAATTATATATGGTTGGAAAGCTCTATGAGTCTAGTTTATGAGGGTTCAAACCGTTCGTGAATTGGAGTTTTCTAGAAGAAGTTATGGCCGTTTTCGTGAGGTCGCGCATAGCTATTTTGGTTTAGCGGGTTGACCGAATTTTGACCTTTGACTTCTTGACATTTTTTTTTTAAATTAGCAGAATGTGCACGAAAAAAACAGAGAGAAAAAGCCTTTAAACCATGAGGAAATGAAGGAGAAAAAAAAAAGAAAATCTCACCTTCAAATTTTTGATTCTTCGCGTGGGCTTGTGCGGGGTGGTTTCCGAGGCACTCTACGAGGTTTTCCTAGCGTCTAGGAGCGTCTAAGGTGAGGGAAGCATGTTATTTGCGCATTTATACGTTGTATATGTTAACTTTGTCAATTTTTAGATTTATCCGTAGATCGTTATTTAAAGCGATTTGATGCTTCTAGAATGTTCCTTAGCATTTGTAGAACATGTATTTATAGCTTTGTAACATTTTCTGCAGTTAAATGTTGTGATTGCAAATTAAATTGTGAAATGAATAGTGTTTTATGAATAGTAAAACCTTGAAACGTTGAAATTGCGCTGTTATGCTTTCCGTTGATGTAGAAACGTGCTAGGTATGCTAGAATGCTAAAATGTGTGGTTTGTTTGGGTTGCGTAGTGGAAAAAACGAGAATTAAGCCTTTGGAAAAGGTGGGGTCGTCTTGGTCGACTTTTGCGTTTTCTCGTTTTACGTGTTGGCATTGCTTCGGGAGGCCATGGAAGCACTTTTGGTGCGATTATGGCGTTAGTTGGGTATTTGGTTGATATAGTTGTAGTTCAAACAAGAAAGGGGGAAATCGGGGCTTTGTGCGAGTTCTAGGGTAAAGTAAGGTTTCGGGGTCTTTAGACGTGCCTTATGGTGACCTAGGAGGGTTGGCGAAGTCGGTTTCCAGAACTCTTGGCTCGTTTGGAAATGGTAGCATTTTGATAGTTGGGGCCGATTTGTGTTTTTGTGTGTTTTCTTGTCTTTATGCTTATAGAATGTTTAGAATTACTTGGAATACTTGTTTGAGTTGTTTTGGATTGAATTACTTATCAAATTGCTGCTATTGCGTGCGAGAGTAACCTACTTTGTTATTCTTTCACGTGTGGCTTTATCGCTTGTTTATCGCCTTGTATCGAGTCTTGCATTGCATAGTATCTCGCGCGTGAGTGATGGGCCTCTCTGGGTAGCCTTGGGTTGCCAGTGTTGGTTGCTCTAGCTCCGCTGCTATTCCCTTTCTCGCTTGGGTTGCCTCCCAGGGAGATTTGGGTCGTAGGATTGATGGATACTTCCGGGGTATTCCAAACTGGTGTTATAAGGTGGTTTGGGCCGGTGCGTCATCGTTAAAGTCATCGGAATCGTGATCGGTACATTACTCGCTCGAGTGAACCATAGCCTTCAAAGTGTAGTATAGCTTTGATTGGTTGTGTTAATGCTTTCTTTAGTTGTTTAATTGTATTGTTGTTTATATTGAATGCCTTTTATTGATTGTATTGCTTAACTGTACCTATTTGCATTGCACGATCTTCTTTCTCTCCAATTCGATATCTGTCTCGCCCTCACTGAGTATACGTGTTGTGTATACTCACTCCTCACCACCACATTTCAGGAAATGCCCTGTTAGCTGGAAAATTCGTGATTTCGTGAAAGTCCGTGATTGAAGAGTTGTCTTGAGTGCCTATGTAACTTGAGTTGTCAAAGTTGTCAAGTTGTATGCTTTTATGTTGTATGTAATTATTGTTAAAAGAAATGTAATATAAATCTAGCTATGTAGTTGGAATGGTTTGATAAGTTAGATTATGTATATAGTTAATGTAGCTTAACTTCAATGCATGGCTGTAATGTCCAAAGGAAAAGAATTAGAATGGCATGATAGTTTATTTTATGCAGTAGCTTTGTATGGTTTAATTGCCTAAATTGAATGTACTTGTCAAAATGAAAAGATAGGTTAGTTTTTAAATTGGAAATGTATGTATACTTGCTGAGTTTAAATTGTTGAGAACCGAGGCTCGGATGGCCTTGAGGAAGTTTTGTATGGTTGGACACAGTGGTGGTCCATTTATATGCTATTACAGGTTTTGCATTTCGCCTATAAACAGGGGAGACTCCGTCCGTTTTCCCTGAAAATTTTGCCCGGGTTTGGTTTGGGTTGTGATTAGTTTGATTGATAGAACTCCCGGTCTCGAGAGGGATCGGGGGGTCACACGTATAACTATGAATGGATTGTTGAAGGAGTGATTATTGTATAATATGGTTGGGTTGTTTATTGTTGAATGTTTGTGGAGTTAGTTGTATGAGTTGTGAGAAGGTTGGTTTAGAGCCTCGGTATCCTAATTACTGTCATTATACTGCCAAAATTCCGTTGCGTCCTGACTGATTGTAGGTGGGGTCGAGTTGGGGTGTGACATTAATGGTATCAGAGCGCATGTTAGCTGTCAGCCAAGGTATCCTCGGAATGTGGGTAGTGGTCTAAGCATGCAAGTATGTATTAATTGAAAGAAAAGTGAAACATATGTTAATATGTTTATGTGATTAATTTACTTATGTGTCTAACTTTCTATGTGATCAATATGCTTTATGTGTTAAGTGAACTAATGTGGTCAATATGTTTTATGTGATAACGTGTCTTAGTACTCAATGTGTTGTAGTTAATATGCATTTTGTGATTAATGTGTATTATGTGACAAATGTGTTTTATGTGATTGAAGTGTCTATGTGAAGTTAGTTGTTTATGTGATTTTAATTGTTTATAACTAGCTTATGTGAAACAACGTGCTTTAGGTGCTCAATGTACTTTATGTGACCAATATGAGTTACGTGATGAACTTGTCTTATGTGAAGTTTGTTGTTTATGTGACTTTAATTGTTTAGCCTATGTACTAAGTTGGAACGGAGGCGTATAACTATGAATGGATTGTTGAAGGAGTGATTATTGTATAATATAGTTGGGTTGTTTATTGTTGAATGTTTGTGGAGTTGGTTGTATGAGTTGTGAGGAGGTTGGTTTAGAGCCTCGGTGTCCTAATTACTGTCGCTATATTGCCGAAATTCCGTTGCGTCCTGACTGATTGTAGGTAGGGTCGAGTTGGGGCGTGACAGGAGGTGTCATGGAGGGAAGGGCTAGAGAGGTACCTCGGGTGCGTGAGTAATGGGGAGTTACAAAAAGAACGGTTGAGATCGTGATGGCGTTTGGAGCTACACCAACTAGAGTATCATTTATTGATTGGTCATTATAGTTAATGTGTTTATATTGTTATTGATGATTATTGTGTGTTTACTTCTCAAATGATGATTTCCAAGGAATATAGTAAGTACTGTTAGAAATCTATCAAATCCTCACTGGGCTTGTTTTATATAAGTTCACTCTCAATTATTGCATGCATACAGGTGTTACCGATCCAGATTACGGGTACGTGCCTCCAGAAGAGGATAATGTGCCATATGTGGACGAGTCTTATATGCCAGAGTCTTGTCCTTGATATCTGATGTTGTACCTTTTGTTATATTGTATATTAAAACTAGTTGGTTTGTATTTATTTAGAAGTTTATGATATATGAGATGTTGTAAAGATATTGGATTAAAAGTGCTAGTTTAGTGGTCTCGTTTTTGGAATATGGTTAGGCTACTAGATTAGTTATAATTTATTTTGGGAATGTATGTTATATAGTAAATGTATGATGTTGGAACGGAGGTGTATAACCTATGGATGCAATGGTAAAGAATGTTTATTGTATGTTGTGGTTATGTTGTTAATTGTTGAATTATTGTGGAGTTAGATGTATGAGTTTCGAAGAGGTTGGTTTAGAGCCTTGTTGTCCTAATTACTGTCGTTATAATGCCAAAATTCCGTTGCGTCCTGACTGATCGTAGGAGGGGTCGAGTTGGGGCGTTACAATTCCGATCTAAATTGACAGAGTTATAACCAATTTAATGCATGTATGTCTTGACTGTCCAGACTGAAGGCTATTCTAGGGTGATTTTGAAAATGGAAAATTCAGATATTTAAAACGATGGAATCTGACATTTCATAAAACATGAAAGTTGTTCCTAACTGCCTAATATAGCTATTGTGAAAGTTTTGTTCTATTCCGAGGTCGTTTACTATTTCTAATGCTCAAAAGAAACTTAAGGCAGTGAGTTGTCAAATTTAACAAAAATCCCATAACCTAGTGTCTCGTGTGTTTTCTAGCATGAAAATGATTTTTCCTCAGGTTTTTTCCAATTTTTTATAAAATCATCCAGCCATAAAAAGGCATTTAAATTTCTGGTTGGACAAATCTGTCTAGTAAAGTCATTCCGAAAATTCTTGCATGTTCTAGCTTCTAAATCATCAACATCAACTACTATACAACCAAGAAACCTCTAGCAACTTAAATAAGCAAAAATCAACCATATTTACATAGCTAGATACAAGCTTCATCATCAAGAACATTCAAAAAAGTCTAGCAACTACATCTTTGATTTAAATCATCAACAACAAGCTCCAACAACATTTCAGCCATGGATTTGCAATTATAACTCCATACAAGCCTCATAAATCCATCAATATGCATTTATATCTCATAAATAAACATTTTGAAAGAACCCTCACCTGAAATTCGAGATTAGGAGAAGCAAGAACAACCTTGAAGCTAGCTAAAAGATGCAAGACAAGGCTTTGAAAATAGCTTGAAACCCTTCCTTTTTCTTCTTGTTCTTCTTCTCTTATTTTCAGTCGTGTGTGTAAGTGTTTGGTGTGCTAAATCTGATGTGTGTGTGTGTGTTTTGTCTGTATATGTTTTTGTTTTGTAGAGATTGGTAGGTAGGATATTTAGTTTAAGTACCAAATGACCAACAAACCCTTCTAACTTTGTTTTATTAACTAGTTTGCCACTTAGTTGCCTACTAACTAATCTAGTTACTTATTTGCTAATTGGTAATGTTTAATTGTTTTGTACAATGCCTAAAACACCCAAATCTACATGAATGCATGTAAGTGCTCGCTAAACGAGGCAGACACGCGCAAAATCCTTTCATATCTAAATGTCTTACCTTTTTCTTTTTCTTTTTTTTCTCCTTGTTTCCCTCGGCTATTCCTCTCTCTCTTTCTTTTCTTCATATAGTCGTGTGTCCTAAGTGTAGTTTATAAGCCAATCCTAGTCCTAGGTAGTTTAATTAGTTTCCAAGACAAAGTTTAGATAATTGTACTTTGGTCCCAAAGTTTTCTAATGCTTGTAAAACTACCCGAAAGTTACTTTACTTAACTCCTATAATTCTAACTTAATTTCTATTGCACCTAATAAGCATTTAAGATATATAGGGCATTAAAATATATTTAACTAATGTCTACTTTATCTAAAACACTCAAATGCACATAAAACGGGGTAAATGTACCTAGGAGTCCGTGAATACAAGTAAGATGATACAAATGCACATTGAATACTTATAAACTCATATAAATAAATACATGAATGTGTGCGGGGCTTCACAGCGAGAGATTGAGTTTGTGATTAATGTGTTTCCAGGTACTTAGCCCATCCTTAAATCATCATACAGAATGGCACCAACAGAGCTTTATGAGTAGAAAATTCAGTTGCAGAGGTTGTTAGAGAAGGGTTTTATTCAGTAGAGTTCAATACCGTGGGGAGCACCTATTTTATTTGTGAAAAGAAAAAAGACGGCACCTTAAGATTGTGCATTAATTAGCGGGGTTTAAATCAGGTGATAATCAAGAACAGGTATCCTTTGCCACTGATTGATAAGTTGTTTGATCAATTGCAGGGAGCTAAAATATACTCTAAATTTGACTTGAGGCAAGGTTACTATCATCTTCGGATTCGTAAGGAGGATGTTCAAAAGTCTGATTTTCGGACTTGATACGGGTATTATGAATTTGTGGTTATGCCCTTTCGTCTAACTAATGTGCCTGTAGCATTCATAGATCTTATGCATCGAGTATTCCAACCATACTTGGATCAGTTTGTGGTAATCTTTATTGATAATATTCTGGTGTATTCTAAAACCGAATCTGAGAATGAACAACATCTGCGCCTTGTCCTACAGAAGCTTCAACAACACCAATTGTATGCAAAGTTCAGTATGTGTGAATTATGGTTGCACCAAATATCTTTTTTGGGTTATATGATTACACAGTAGGGTATTTCAGTGGATACCGCAAGGATAGAGGCTATTATGTCTTGGTAAAGGCTGGAGAACATGATGGAGGTTCGTTGCTTCCATGGATTGGCGGGTTACTACTACAAATTTATTAAGGATTTTTCAAAGATTGTAGGGCCAATTTCTAAACTAACTCAGAAAATGACGAGCTTTGCATGGGATAAGAAGTATGAGCAGGGTTTTTAGGAGTTGAAAAAGAAGTTGACTATAGCTCCAATACTTGCTTTGCTGGAGAGAACGAAGAATCTGGTTATCTACAATGATGCCTCTAAAGAGGGCTTAGGTTTTGTTCTTATGCAACATGGTCAAGTTATCGCCTATGTTTTGAGAAAGTTAAAGCCATATAAGGAGAACTATCTGACGCATGATCTAGAGTTGGCAGCCATAGTATTTGCTTTGAAGAAATGACACCACTATCTTTGGGGCAGTAAGTTTGAAATCTTCACTGATCATAAAAGCTTGAAGTACTTGTTCTCTCAAAAGGAATTGAATATGAGGCAGAGGATATGGATGGAGCTTCTAGATGATTATAATTGTTCTATCAATTATCTGCCAGGAAAAGCAAGTGTTGTGGCGGATGCTCTTAGCCGGAAGGCGAGCAATACAATGTTGGTAGTTAAAGAGTGAGAGTTGTTTGAATAAGCTATTTATTAGAAGCTGGAGTTGACTCAAGTTGGAGTTATGTGTGCTCATTTGCAGATTCAACCATTGTTGTTGTCTCATATTCGAGAAGCTCATAAACTTGATAAGCAGCTTCAGAAAATCAAAGATCATATTAAAGATGATGAGTCAGGCTTCAAATTACATGAGGATGGTATTCTACGGTTCCAGAACAGGGTATGTGTTCCCGATGATCCGAATTGAAGGAAATGAATTCTTGAAGAAGCTCACAATTCTAAATATATAATTCATCCCGGTGGAACCAAGATGTATTGGGATTTGAAGCAACAACTGGTGGAAAAACATGAAGAAGGACATTGCTCAGTTTGTATCTAGATATTTGACTGGTCAACGGGTGAAAGTAGAGCATCAGCGACCAGTAGGGTTACTTCAGCCATTGGCAATACCAAAATAGAAATGGGAGCATGTTACCATGGATTTTCTAATCGATTTGCCCAGATCACCGAGAGGGTTTGATGCGGTTTGGGTTGTAGTGGATAGATTGACCAAGACTGCCCACTTTATTCCGATGAATAAGCGTGATAATCTTGATAAGTTGGTGGATCTTTATGTGGAGAATAGTGTGAAACTGCATGAAGTTCCAGTGAGCATTGTATTAGATCGAGATCCTCGGTTTAAATCTCGATTTTGGTAGCGTCTACAAGCAACTTTGGGTACTCAATTGAATTTTAGCACATCATATCATCCTCAGACCGATGGTCAATCGGAGAGAACAATTCAGATTCTGGAAAATATGTCAAGATCTTGTGTATTAGACTTCGGGAAGAATTGAGAGAATCATTTGCCACTGGCCGAGTTTGCCTATAACAATAGTTATCAAGCGACTATTGGGATAGCACCTTATGCAACTTTGTATGGGCGTAAATGTCAATCGCCATTGTATTGGGATGAAGTCAGGGAGATGAAAATTGTTGATCCAACTTTGATGCTGGAACTTCTAGACAAAATTAAGAATGTTCATCTAATCAGGCAGAGAATACTGACAGCTCAGAGCCGACACAAGAGTTATGCTGATAAACATCAACGGAAGTTAGAATTTGAGATTGGTGATTCGGTGTTCTTGAAGATATCTCCTCGTAAAGGCTTGGTACGGCTTGGTAAGGGCGAAAAGTTGAGTTCGAGGTTTGTTGTGCGGTTTGAGATTCTTAGCAGAGTTGACAATTTGGCATACCACTTGGCTTTACCAGCTAGTCTCTCCAAAATCCATGATGTTTTCCATGTCTCTATGCTCAGAAAGTATCATCCTGATCCTTCTCATGTGTTGGAGCCAAAGCCTTTGCATTTGGGTGAAAATCTATCTTATGAGGAACAACCAATTCGTATCCTCGATTATAAGGATCGAGAGTTGAGATCAAAGAAGATTTCGATGGTGAAAGTATTGTGGGATCATCATGGCATTGAGAAAGCTACTTAGGAAAGGAGTGATCAGGTTGAACAACAGTTTCCAAATTTGTTCCGAGTAGCAAGTAAGAATTTCGAGGACGAAATTTCTTTAAGTGGGGGAGGGTATGACCTGATATTGACTTTTATGCTAGTTACATGTTTAATTGTTTTTTTATGTGCAAAAATTATATGTTTACTTAATTTACTACTTAACATGTGCAATTATATGTTTTACATATGTTTATGAGCTTAAAAGTGCATTCGAAACTCGTTTTAACTCCTAAGTATGTATTTTCGTCTTCTTTGACCACGTAAAGGTTAAATACCGTATTCTAGCTAAAATTAAGCCTAAGACTTGTCTTTTAACATCTTAGATACTCACTAGAGCTTTAGAAATAAGTTGAGAATCAGTTTGGAGTATTAACTTAGCCATTGACCATGTTAAGTGACTTTGACCATAGCTTTGACCCTTTGAACTTCTATTTAATCACCAAAATAGTACAAAATTCCAAAATTTGCTCATCTTCTTCTCTCTTTCAGCCGAGAGCAAGCTAAAGTCATGAATAGTGAAACCTAAGTCTAATTTGCAAATATTTGGAGTTAAGGGTAGAACCAAGGCTCAAACCAAGCATTTTTGAACTCGTCTCGTTGTCTACCATCTTTTTACTAATCGATTTTTCCTTTATTTTGCAGAAAAAGGTAAGGGGCTTTTCTAACTAATCTTTCAAAACTCATTTTTATTGCTATATATTGCTAATACTACACTTGTATCTTGCTAATTAGGTCTTAGAGAACATATTTCATGAATATTAGCTTGTATTAACTAGAATTTTTTGTAGTTAGAATTTTTGTGTTGTATGTTGAATTGTATGGCTAAAATTTGGTGTAATCTTGAATTCTAGCTTTAATATGAAGTTAATATATGATTATATGCCATCCTAGCTTAACAAATTAGCTTGATAATGCAAATTGGAACAAAAATAGAGTTGTTGTCATGGCTGAAATTTTGGCTTTTTGGGACGTTTGGGGCTGATTCTTTGGGCAGTTTTGTGCAGCCATTAGGCTTCCTATTTTGTTCCATAATATGGTTAATAAGCATTTTAATTGTTGGGTAAAAATGTGGTCAAGTGAAGGGTGGTCATTGGTTGTTTGAAAGAAGAATGCTAAATGGCTAATGTTTTGGGTTGAAAATGGTTGATTTAAGTGCAAATATGTCCTCTTGTGTGGTGTGTGTGCTAAATGCTCGTGTTGGTGACCTTTGGGCGGCCTTGGAAGAGTTTTAGTAGCATGCTAGGTTGGTTATAGGCTAAGTGAGGTTTAGTTTAGGGTATGGTGGTATTAATGCATTATATGTTGTTAAAATTAGTTTATATGTTCCTAAAATTGCATTAGTGTTCGGGGAAACAACCTACTTTGTTGTTCTCCCTTATTTGTCATGATGTGTGAATGTGTTATGTGCAATTACATGATGCGTGAATGCGAAGGGTTACAACCTTTAAATAGACACGGTAGCATTTATGTAGCACTAAGAGGCATAGGGCTTGCCAGGCGATGACATGACTATCGGGGTTCTAATCCCTATCCTGTTGTGAATAGAGAATTCACAAGGTTTGGGTTGTAGGTTTTGATGTACATCCGGATTACATCTGCATGGCGTATATGGGATGAGTTCGTGAGGAGTATAAAGGATCGGTATCAAAAGAACGAGCATATCCTTCTTATGTGGTTATTTACATTCTCGCGCATTTATAACTATTGTATGTTCATGTTCATGTCATGCTTTCGAAATAGGTTTCAAAACCTTCCTTACTCCCTCCTCACTGAGTTCATCGAAACTCACCCCATTTGCTAACGTTTTAGTTGAGCCTGAAGTGGTCGAGTATGTGGAGTACTTGAATGTTGAGCCCGTAATTGAGGCCGTGGTTGAGCTAGTGGCTTAATTGGCTTGTTTGATGATATTTATGCTTATGAACTTGTTGTATTTACTATTTTGGAGTTTATGAACTTTATGTAATAAATGTTAAGTTTAGATGTTACTTTCATTTTGTCAGGCTTCTAATGAATTCCATAAGTCTTTATTCTGTATTGTATAGGTGATAAGCTTATGTATCTCATTATGAGGCCAGTAATTTGATGATCATGATGTGGTTGGGAGAAAAGACATGTGTTGAGGTTGAATCTTGAATGTTTGTGGTTATATGAAGTATTTTTTTGTAGGTTTAATTATTTGGTAGTCCATATTATGGCCGTTATAATGCCGAAATTCCATCATGTGTGTGACAACTACTAAAAGTGCTGCATTGGACAGTTTGTGCAACTTCTATTCTTAGGGACATAACTCAGTGAATTTAACTTCAAATTGAGCTCTGTTTGATTCTAAAGGTATTTGCATTTGATAATCTATATCCCTACAAAATTTCATAATTTTTGAAGAACCGTAGATAGGTTAACTGAACCAATAAAATTGTGCTATGCTACTAGCTAACGGAATGCTTGTGTTGCAAGTATTATGGTGGCCTACCTTATCACCTATTGAATGATATCAAAGTGCTAAACGAAGTGTTATATAATGTTAAATGTGTTGAGATGCAACCTGTAACTGTGATAACCCGAACCCGGCATGCATTTAATAGCACTTGACTGCATTTGATTAAATGTTTAATTAGTTAAAATAAACCATTTTGCACTATTTTAATATTTCTCTTGGAAGCATTTAGTAGTTGTATATTGAATAATTAAAAGATTATTATCTATTTCTAATAATTATAGTAATTGAATTTATTCTCTTGTGATTAATTAAGTATCATCTTAAATGTTAAGGTTTAATTGTATTTGACTACGTGTTTATATTAACTTTCATTTGTAGCTTAATATTAACTTCATAATTCTTTAAAATATTCTAGAAATAGTTAAATTAATTATTTTAAATGAATATTGATTACCTTGATTGTTTTGATTATTTTAATAATCGGTTTTGGTTGTCTTGCATTAAAATCACTTGGTTTTCAAATAAATAAAAAGTAGCTCTGAGCCGGAGTAAATTTTAAACTATGATGCTTTCCAAAAATGATATATATTTCTTAGATTCTTTGAGATTTAATTGTTAATCTTATATTGTCGCAAAGTGCATAGCATATCGAGAGCGATAATTAGGAAATGAATTCGAGTCCTCAGCAAATAGTGAAACTAGTATTTTAGTGCCTTAAATTTTATAATTTAATTGTTGTTAGCTAGAATTGATATTTCCTTAGTTGTTTTAGCCTAAAAATGCATAAAAACAAGTCTTTTGACCAACTTAAGCTATTTTGACTAAGGCTTGACCCTTTGACCAAAGACTTATCACCTTATAAGCTTAAAACAAGCAAAATGAAAAAAAATAAATAAAAGCTGAAAACAGCTTGTGCAGGCCGAAACCAAGAAGGAAAAAGAAAAAAAAATTCAACCTTTCAAATCTTCAAATCTTCGCGTGAGCTCGTGCGGGTGGTTTCCGAGGTCTCCAGCGTTGTTTACCTAGTGACTAGGAGTGCCTAAGGTGAGGGAAGCACGTTATTTGCGCATTTAAATGTCAAGTATGTTAACTTTGTGATTTTTAGATTTTATCTGGAGATTGTTGTTTTAATCGTTTTGTAGCTTCTAGAATGTTCCTTAGCAATTGTGGAACATGTATTTATAGTTTTTTAACATTCTCTGCGGTTGAATGTTGAGATTGTAAATTAAAATGTCAATTGAATAGTAATTTATGAATAGTAAACCCTTGATTCGATAAAGTTGCGCTGTTATGCTATCCGTTGATGTAGAAATGTGCTAGGTATGCTAGAATGCCTAAATGCATGGTTTGTTTGGGTTGTGTAATGGAAAAAATGAGAAATATGCCTTGGTGAAAGTCAGGGTCGTTAGGGTCGAGTTTGGCGTTTTCTCGTTTTGTGTGTTGGCATTGTTTCGGGAGGCCATGGAAGCACTTTTGGTGAGAGTATAGCATTAGTTGGGCGTTTGGTTGGTATAGTTGTAGTTCAAACGAGCAAAGGGGAAAATCAGGGCTTTGCGTGAATTCTAGGGTTAAGTAGGGTTTCGGGGTCTTTAGACGTGCCTTATGGTGACCTAGGAGGATTGGTGAAGTCGGTTTCCAAAGCTCGTGGCTCGTTTGAAAGTAGTAGCGTTTTGAAAGCTTGGGTCATTTTTGGGATTTTGTGTGTTTTCATAGTATATTGCCTATAGAATGTTTATAATGCTTATAGAATGTTTATAATGTTTATAGAATGTTTATAATGCCTATAGAATGCTTATAATGTCTATAGAATACTTATTATTGCTTGATAATGTTGTTGGTGTTGTTCTTGTTACATATTTGATTGTAAATGCTTGTTAATGCTTGTTAATGCTTATTACGCTTGTTAGAGTTGATTGTTGATTGAAATGTTTATCAATTGTTGATAATGCTTGATATCTTGTTTATCGCTCGTTTATCGCCTTGTATCGAGTCTTGCATTGCATAGTGTCCAGCGCGTGAGTGATGGGCCTCTCTGGGTAGCCTCGGGTTGCCAGTGTTGGTTGCTCTAGCTCCGTGGCTATTCCCTTTTCTCGCTTGGGTTGCCTCCCAGAGAGATTTGGGTCGTAGAATTGATGGTTACTCCCGGGGTATTCCAAACTGGTGTTATAAGGTGGTTGCGCACTTATTGTCATCGTTGTCAACATCAAGCTCGAGATTGATGTATCGCTCGTGAAATGGTATATTGCTCGTAAGAGTGAACCATAGCCTTCAGAGTGTGGTATAGCTTTGAATGGTTGTGTTAATGCTTTATTGAATGTTTAAAGTATTGTCGTTTGTATTGAATGCTTTCTTATTGACTTTATTGCTTAGTTGTGTATATTGTATTGCACAACTTTCTTTCTCTCCAACTCGATATCTGTCTCGCCCTCACTGAGTATACGTGTTGTGTATACTCACTCCTCACCACCACATTTCAGGAAATGTCTTGTTAGCTAGAAAGTTCGTGGTTACATGAAAGTTCGTGCTTGAAGAGTTGTCTTGCGTGCTATGTGGCTTGAGTTGTCAAAGATGTAAAGATGTATGTTCATATGTTGTGTGTATTTATTGTTAAAAGAAATGTAATTTAAATTAGCTAAGTAGTTGAGGTAGATTGATAAGCTAGTTATATATTCAGTAGTATAGTTTAACTTCGATGCATGTTTGTAATTGTCTAAAGGAAAAGAGCTAGAATGGTATGATAGTATATTTTATGCAGTAGATTAGTATGGCTTAATTGTCAAGTTTGAATGTACTTGTCAAGGATGAAAAGAGATAGGTTAGCTTTTAAACTGGAAATGTATATATATATGCTGTGTTTAATTGTTGAGAACCAAGGCTCGGATGGCCTTGAGGTGTTCGTATGGTTGGACACGGTGTTGGTCCACTTATATGCTGTCGCAGGTTTTACATTTCGCCTAGAAACAGGGGAGACTCCATCCGTCTTTCCCTAAAATTTTGCCCGGGATTGGAATTGGGTTGTGATTAGATCGATTGATAGAACTCCCGGTCTCGAGAGGGATCGGGGTGTTACAGTAACACCCTGATCTCTCACAAGATCGGGAATGCTATTAAACATGCTATACTCAACCAAAATCCGAACTCAGGCACAAAATTTAGGGAAAATGGATGGAATCAGTCACGCCCCAACCCCACCCTACGCTAAAAGGTTAAGTTCGGACCCGACAAACGGATAAAGTGTCCTCTGTACTGTGGATAATCTGGTTACCTGCCACCAGAAAATAAAGCCACAAATACAAACCACAACTGTCTCCAACTTCAACTCCACCAATTCTCAGCTTCAAGGTCATTCGAGCCTTAAGCAAGACAAGACATTACCACATACAAGCATGCAACATAAAAGAAAAGTTAAGTTAAGTTATTACAAGCCACTACCATACAAGCCATACATCAACCTGACTATTACAATCTTTCAACAACTCCAAATATATACAAACCCATAGGCACAAAATAGAACATAATACAATACAAGTAAGTCTTCACATAATCTAGCAAGCAACGCTCCAACCTCAAGCAATAGCACATAACAATCAAGGCAACTCCTCTTCTCCCTCGACAGCTAAGAGCTAGGGGTCTATCTCAGCACCTCCTGAAACATGTTTAGCAAGGTATGAACAACCACAATTGCTCAATGAGGGATAAAGTCTACCAGGGCGTGCTCGTGCAATACAATAGTTAAATACAAGTAAAGCAGCTAAGTAAATGAAGTACGAATAAATAATAAGATATCACACATTAAAAAGGATATGATTCACTTTAACCCCACACACTCCAAAATTCACTTGATCTTCAACCACGAACCTTAATCAACGAACCTCGATCAATGTGCCGGCATAAACCCAAACACTCTAGTGGGTGTACTCTGAATGTACCCCGAGAATCCTACGACCCAACACCCCCTGGAAATCTCCGGACCAGGCGAGTGAGGGACTAGAGCACGGAGATCGAATATCCACTGGCAAGCCCGCTGCCGCCCACCCGATATCCAACACATCCGCCCCTGACACTATGGTTGCGCAACCACTATGCAGTGCACTCAAATCCAATGACAATATAACAATAATATAAAGCAATAACACATAGGAGGGACAACAAAGTAGGTTGCCCTTGAAAACAATTAAGATATAAGCATTAGCATGAAATTAACTATATGAACATAAAGGGGTCAATGACATATTTCTCACAAAACTTTACCAAAAGTTCATAATTACCTAAGAAATGCATTTAAACACATTATAAGCATCTACAAGTCAATAGGTGTGCAAAACAATCAACTTTCCACTTTTTCCCTTTGTTAACTTAGGCTAGTTGGCTCCAAACCGAAAGACAAGGTTCTAGATTCACAACCGAGCTATTCCATACTTCAAATTATACTTTATGGCATCCCTAGGACTGTAACGCCTCGATCCCTCACGAGACCGGAGTTCCCAATTCATTCCCAAGGCACAAGAAACGAGGAAAAACAGACAAAGCCTCCCCTGTTTATAGGACAATCCAAAACCTGTAAACAATATTTATAACTACAAAACTATGGTCTAACTCTATTCACCCAATCAAGCATACACGACCAATAAACAATAACATAGTCCATTAAGCTATTACAGACCACCTACAAATCAAATACAAACAAGATCCAATACAATTACAAGCCGGGTTTCTATAGTTCCAATCAAATTACAATTCAAACCACTTTACAAATTCACATGGATTCGCAGGTACTAATAATGGAAGTCATCACAATCAAATAGGGTAACTCTCGAGCTTTCCCTATATCACCTTGCGAAGGTGTTGAACCTGAAAGGTGTTAGAAACGAGGGTGAGTATACAACTGGTACACTTAGTGAGGGAGGGGAAACAGGAACAGTATACCAGGGTTCGTGCAATGCAGCAACATAACACATTTAATACAATAAATAAACAATGAATAACAATTCTAATACCACATATTAAAAGGATACAATCGATAACCCTTATCACTCCAAATCTTCGATCCCCGATCCACGAACCATGATCTCAATCTTGATATGCCGGTATCCTTTACACCAATGGGTACTTCGGATGTACCCGATCCTATGACCTAACACCCCTTGGCAATCTCCGGACCAGGCAAGTAAGGGAATAGTAGACGGAGCTAAGGAAACTAACACTGGCAAGCCCGATGCCGCCCAGCGAGGCCATCGCATCCGCCGCGACAATGAGGTTGCGCAACCACGATGCAATGCAAGAATGATAACAATGACAATATAATCAGGAAACACATTTAAGGACAAAAAGTAAGTTGTTCTCGCACCAAGTTACAATTTAGCAACAATAAGCATATATCAATTACACAATTATACTAAACAATATACTCTTTTAGAAAGAAAATAAACTATAATGCATGTAAGGATGCAGGTCTCTCACCTCTACCGAGCTCCAAGATGTAAGTTTGAATCACATCATTTCTAGCCACCTTGAACCTATGAGCAAACATTACTTCAATTACTCTTTAACTACAACATTCATTAATTATTCAGCTAGGTTAGTTAACTTATAACTTCGCTTATTTAGCATATATACAATATCTATTAGAATTCTATTTTTAACAAAATACCACTTTTATATATTTTAACTTAACTTATATTCCAAGTAGTCATTTCCCACAACATAACTTATATAATTATAAGCAACACGGTATTATAAACAAGATACAAACATATTTTAATGAAGTAGCTATACAACCTATTTCATGAAACTTCTCTAAACAGCTACATATTACATACCATTACCATTTAAACTCTTATTTAAATCATTTAAAAGTCAATTATAATAACTACATCAATTCAAATAACCAACTAAGCACCAAGCTCAACTAATTCACATAAAATCCAATTAAAACCTTTCCACATGCTTAGTATTTAGGTCATAAACTTTACACTTATACAACATATAACTCAATCATGATCAATTAGAGCGAATATAACAATATAATAACTACTAATTCAAGTAATTCACAAGAAATCCAACAAGTCTCCTTCTAAATGCTTACAAAACAAGCTCTAAACTTCACACAAGATAACAATCCTCAAATCTAACTTTACTAATCACCTATAGCCATATTATGATACACATAAATGCTGTGAAACCACATTTTAAGTCATGTTAACACAAAAACTCCGAAAAGCCCTTTAAGTGATTTGAACTACAACTATCTAATTCGATTATCTAAACCACGCCATAAATACATCTTAGAGGCTTCCTAGCACATCTAAGATCATATACTTGTTCGAACAATCCATCGCTAACACTTCGCTTGAAAGACCCATTTGTCTACTAAAATAATTGACACTCAAATGAAACACAAGGTACTAGATCCACAAGTAAGTTATTACACACTTCTAATGACACCTTATGGCACCAATTAGAACCACAAGACCTCACTTTATACTATATCCAACATAAAAGTCCCAAAATCCCCTTTTTTATGCGTTTTAACTACAAGTACTCTAACCAAACCCCAATTTGGTGTCATAAAGGCACATTAAGCACTGCCACACCTGATAAAGACTATCTACATCATTATATTCAATCCGGATTCACTTTTCGGATAAAGCCCCTTTGAATTCTAAACCAATTATGCAAATTTCCTAAAGTTTCAATCAAGTCAATCACGTCTAATCACTAATCTATGCTCATTAGAGCCTATATTACCTATAGATAGCATCAAATCAATCCTAGAATCAACTTTGCACAAAACCCTAAATATCACTAAAACATTTTCCATTTTCTGCAACAGAGGCTTAAATTAATCAATTCAGTTATCTATACTATAGACCTTCAAATTGACTGATTTTTATGTATAAATGTATCTCTTTGATTGTAGATTACTTTAGCTTCAAGCGAAACTCAATTCCGATCTAAATTCCACAAGTTATGACCATTTCCGTGCAACTGCGCGAACTGCCCCTACACCAGCAATTTTCAGACACATTTCGGAAATAGCTAAATCGCAGGATCAAAACGTTAGAATTTGCCTTAGCTCTAGAAATCAACATTTGTTCTAAACTGTCTAATCTAGCTTCCATATAAATTTCGTTCAATTCTAAGCTCGTTTGCTATACTAAAACTACTTCGGAAGTCAAGGGCAGTGCAGTATCCAAATCTGAATTTTGCTTGCTTATCATCTTCTTGTTATTTCTTGCATTTGAGCCAACAATAACCAAGTACTCAAGCAATTCAACTAACTTTAACACATACATTAGCTCATGAACATGATTGAAAACATATTTTACTTCCCATAACTTGCAAACACTCTTTGACAACACTAGCATGTGCATGACTTTAATTACTCTTGATTATCTAAATAGCAAGTCACTACACATAATTCATCACATTTAATTTTCACTCAAAGCTCAACTTATTTAAACATTCAATGCACATAGTTCACGTTAATCACGTATTAAACATTTAGCATTCAACGCAAGTGATGTTTATTTAACCCTCATTTCACTTAAACACTATCTCCAAACATGTAATTGTTACTCTCAAGCCTTCAACTCCCTATAATCCACCATTATTCAACTCAAATTAACCTTTAGTGCAACATTAATCACTTAGCTATATAAACTAAAATTTTTAACTGCATTTGCTTAACTTTACTTGTTCCGTTAGTAGCCTTAATGTCCTCTAAAACTTCTAAAAATTGCACAGACATGTAGTTCATCAAGTGTAGATAGGTTTAGCCTCAAACGGTTCCTAATTCGGAGTTAAACTCATCAAGTTATGCCCTTTAGAAAATCATTGCGCAGCTAGCCCTGAATTATGCGAGAATCAGTCACCCTATTGTTTTGGCTCCAAAACAATGGCTTAATGATAGAATTCGATCTTTCCCCCAAAAGAGAAATTGTTCTTCAAGTTCTTAGCTACAATATAAAAAAAAATTCAACCACTTTCGACAATGTTTGCTAGGTCAAACTGCCTCTGCAATCTAGTCGCGCAACCTGCCAAAAAATTCAGAATCTTGCACTACTCATGTTTTAGCTATTTCTTGCTTCATTGGCATACTACCACCATTACTCACTATGCATATGATGTAAACTACTCTCTTTGACATATACACAAACACTTGGTCTTCAACAATTAATCAAAGAAGCCAACTTCAACTACAACCAAAGCCAAACACCAAGGCTAGCAATTCATGCATTAGAAAGCTACCACAACATTTCGTACACTAAATACCTCATTAAACATGCATTACAAGCTTCATGTTCACTTATCTACACATGGCATACATGTATATACAACAAGGAATCAGCCAATGATGCAAGCATGGATGAACCCTCACCTTAAGTTGAAGAATTTGTACACAAACAAGCTCAAAATCACCTTTTCTTCCTTCTTTTCTCCTTCTTCTTCTTCTTCTTTTTCTTCTTGTGTGTTTTTAAACATGTTTAGTGTGTGTGTGTGTGTATGTGTCTGATTTTTGTGTGTGTTTTTGTGTGTTTGTGTGTGTTGTAGTATATTAATAGGTGTAAATAATAAAAGAAAGAAAAACACAATTGACCAACATGCCCTTCAACTAAATGCTATTAACTAGTTTGCTATTCTAGTTTAATTCTAACTAATTTAGTTGCTCCAATTTCTAATTGTCTACGTTAATTATTTTCTACGGTTCCTACGATTTTTCAAAGTGTTCGTGAAGTCCCAAAATTGCATGTAAAATGAGAATTATGCACATTAACCAATTAAACGTGCCTACTTACATAAGAATGCATTTATATTGATGCAATATATGTTAATAGATGAAATTTCTTGTTAAACTAGATGTATGCACATAGTTTGATATAAATGCACGTTAAACGAAATAGATGGATGTAACCCAAAATATGATATTTTATGCAAACGAATATACGTAAATAATTAAATTAGACATATAAGTATATGCACATCTGTAACACCCCGATCCCTCTCGAGACCGGAGGTTCTATCAATCGATCTAATCACAACCCAAACCAAACCCGGGCAAAATTTTCAGGGAAAACGGACGGAGTCTCCCCTGTTTCTAGGCAAAATGTAAAACCTGTAATAGCATTTAAATGGACCAATACTGTGTCCAACCATACAAAACTTCCTCAAGGCCATCCGAGCCTCGGTTCTCAATAATTTAAACTCAGCAAGTATACATACATTTCAAATTTAAAAGCTAACCTATCTCTTTTCATTTTGACAAGTACATTCAAACTTGAAAATTAAACCATACTAAGCTACTACATAAAATAGACTATCATGCCATTCTAGTTCTTTTCTTTTGGACATTACAAACATGCATTTGAAATTGAGTTATAATAACTAGATACATAATCTAACTTATCAAACTACTTCAACAATCTAATGAAACTTAAATTACATACTTTTAGCATTAAATACATACAACATATAAAAGCATATATCTTCACAATTTCGACACTCAAGCCACATAGGCACGCAAGACAACTCTTCAGGCAACAACTTCCACGAAATCACGAACTTCCAGCTAACATGACATTTCCTAAAATGCGGTGGTGAGGAGTGAGTATACACAACACGTATACTCAGTGAGGGCGAGACAGATATCGAATTGGAGAGAAAGAAAGTCGTGCAATGCAAATAAGACAGTTAAGCAATATAACTGATAAATAAGCAATCAAAACAAATAATCAATACAATAAGCAATTACTGAAAGCATTAACACAACCATTCAAAGCTATACCACACTCTGAAGACTATGGTTCACTCATACGAGCAAAGTACCATTTCACGAGCGATACATCAATCTCGAGCTTGATGTTGACAACGATGACAATAAGCGCGCATCCACCTTCTAACACCAGTTTGGAATACCCCGGAAGTATCCATCAATCTACGATCCAAATCTCCCTGGGAGGCAGCCCAAGCGAGAAGAGGGAATAGCTACGGAGCTAGAGCAACCAACATTGGCAACCCGAGGCTACCCAGAGAGGCCCATCACTCACGTGCTGACACTATGCAATGCAATACTCGATGCAAGGCAATAAACGAGCGATAGCACAACAATACAAACTAGTGACAACAAACGAGATAACAAGCAATCACAATCAATACTAGCATTCAACTAACTTTTCAAGCATAACAAGCAATAATAAGCAACAATAACACCAATTAAACAAGTATATCAAGCAACCCTAAGCATTCTATAGGCATAATATCAAGATAACAAGCAAAATCACAAATCGACCCCAACTATCAAAACACTATCATTTCCAAACGAGCCACGAGTTCTGGAAACCGACTTCGCCAATCCTCCTAGGTCACCATAAGGCACGTCCAAGGACCCCGAAACCCTACTTTACCCTAGAATTCGCGCAAAGCCCCGATTTCCCCCTTTGCTCATTTGAACTACAACTATACCAACCAAACACCCAACCAATGCCATAATCGCACCAAAAGTGCTTCCATGGCCTCCCGAAACAATGCCAACATGCAAAACGAGAAAATGCCAAACTCGACCTAAACGACCCCGACATTTACTAAGCCATTTTTCTCCGTTTTTCCATTACACATTCCAATTAAACCACACATTTAGGCATTCTAGCATATCTAGCATCTTCCTACATCAACAGAACGCGTAACGGAGCAACTTCATCGAAACGGGGGTTTACTATTCACAATTTACTATTCATCACACAATTTATATTTCAATTCCAATATTTAACCGCAGAAAATGTTAAAAAGCTATAAATACATGTTCTACAATCAACAAGGAACATTTTTTAAGCAACAAAACGATTAAAACAACAATCTACGCATAAAATCCAAAATTCAAAGTTTAGATACAAATATTTCAAATGCGCAAATAACGATGAAACCCTCACCTTAGACGCTCCTAGACGCTAGGAAAACCTCGTAGAGAGCCTCGGAAACCACCCCGCACAAGCCCACGCGAAGAATCGAAGATTTGAAGTTGAGATTTTCTTTTTTTTTTTCTCCTTCTTTTCCTCATGGTTTCAAGTTTTTCTTCTCTGTTTTTTCGTGTGCAATTCTGCTTATTTAGGGAAAAAAAAAAAAAAAAAAGACAAGTCAAAGGTCAAAGTTTCGGTCAACCCGCTAAACCAAAACAGCTATGCGTGACCTTACGAAAACGGCCATAACTTCTTCTAGAAAACTCCAATTCATGAACGGTTTGAAGCCTCAGAAACTAGACTCATAGAGCTTTCCAACCATATATAATTTGCTACCTAAATCTTCTCCAATTGGTTCAGATTTAATTCCAAAGTTGACCCAAAATTTGACTAACTTAACATTGCATTTTTTTATTTCTAATCCCAAGTTTGCCCTTTATTAAACATTTCAAAAATTTTCACATTGTCCTAGTTGGTCAATGTAGATGAAAAGTCAACTAGTTTGGTCAAAGAAGGTGAAAGGTCAATAAAATGCAATTTAAATGAACTTTAAATGCTATTAAATATATGCCAGGTTCGGGGTATCACATCCTTCCCCCCTTAAAACAATTGCGTCCTCGCAATTCTTCTTCCAATAGGACTCTGCATCATCTACAATCCAACTCTGACTAGTCTTCATTAGCTACTGAAAAAGTATTTAATCAAGATGACCAATAGGAAAGTTCAAGTAGAAATGCCAAGTAGTAACGCCAAATAGAAGCTCAAATGCAGATACCGTACAAGAATCCCGTTGACACGAATACCGAAGAAGAATAAATTCCAACCAAAAACGCCGAGATAATACCAATAAAGACTAAAGCAAAGATACTGTAGATGTCATTAATACCACACAATAATGACAAGAAGAATACCTCACGCACGAATCTCCAATAGAAGTCTAACTGTTACTGCCCGAGAATTCCCAAGCAAGAAGCCAAATAAAAGCTCAAACAAAGATTCTATCTAGAGGTCCAAAGAAGTACCCCGCTGGTCATGGATTTCATAGAAGAATTCCCTGTTAAGAGTGCTGAAGAAAATACCAAGAACCCAATCAAATATATTTCCAAAGTTCCAAAGAAGCCTTCCAAATAATAACCCCATGGAACAACCATTTAGATTCCGAGTTTTGCTATCAAATGTTGAGAGGAATGTCAAAGGAAATAGCAGAGAAAATATAATGTGCCCAATAAAACAACCAAGTTGAATAACAAACATAGTTTCCCAGATGGACGAAAACTCCAAGGATAAACACCGAACTGATGAACAATATACCGAGACCAAACTCTGAGGCCTCTTCACTGTTTGCCAAGTGAGAACTTCATACAACTTTGCCAACAAGGAAAATACCAAGAGAACGCCTAATAAGAATTTCAAAGAATACCATAAGTAGTATTATTCAATAAGTCTGATAGGAACTCCAAATACTAAACCTACTGAGGAACACTGAAGAAGATATCCGAAACAATGCTCCAATAAGAAAGTAGCCAAGTTTGCCTAATAAATAAATACTAAATAATTGGCCACTGAGAATTCTAGAAATTACCATTGAAGAATTTCCAATCAGGGATGCCAGTATCATACCAATAAAGACAGAGACACATATACCCTAGATAATACTGTGCAGTAAGGCCGATTAAAATCCCAATAGCCAAATCCACCGAGAAATGCCAACAAAAGTCTCCAAAGAATACCCATTAAGAAAACCAAAGAATGCTCCAAAGACCAACCAAATAAACCCCAAGAGAAAGCTATTCTTTCACAACCGTTAAGCACAGAGGAAGACCATAGAGATTCGCCAATAACCGAGCTCCAAATGCAAACACCAATTCCCAAATAAAGGCTAGTCAAATGCCATTCATTTCCTGCCAATCCATACACCTTGAAAAGCCAGTGGTGAACCACTTTCTTCAGGGGAGGAAGAGGACTTACTTACCATTTCAATAGGACATGTATGAATGCCAATATATCACAGTTATACATATGCCTTAAGCTATTATGCCAGCAAGTTTACAAAATAGTTTATTCAACAAGGTCACTCAAGCATAACAATCAAGTCAAGCACAGCATAATCAATTCAAATCACAGCATAGCTAATTCAAGACATTTCGGTACACACATTACAAGCAATACTTCAAGCAAATAACAATCCACGAGGTCGATTCGATAGGTCAATTCAATGCACAACTAGACACTTTACTTCACTTAGCACACAATTAACACATAACACATAACTATATCACATAGGAGCACACATTCATGTCAAGACACATAATCTCACATACAAGCATACACTTTCAAGACACACTTAGCAAGCACACATTCAAGGACCACTACCCACCAGACCGAGGACCCTGTCCCGGCTTATGAGCTAAACAAGCTCTGATACCACCTGTAACACCCCGATCCCTCTCGAGACCGGAGGTTCTATCAATCGATCTAATCACAACCCAAACCAAACCCGGGCAAAATTTTCAGGGAAAACGGACGGAGTCTCCCCTGTTTCTAGGCAAAATGTAAAACCTGTAATAGCATTTAAATGGACCAATACCGTGTCCAACCATACAAAACTTCCTCAAGGCCATCCGAGCCTCGGTTCTCAATAATTTAAACTCAGCAAGTATACATACATTTCAAATTTAAAAGCTAACCTATCTCTTTTCATTTTGACAAGTACATTCAAACTTGAAAATTAAACCATACTAAGCTACTACATAAAATAGACTATCATGTCATTCTAGTTCTTTTCTTTTGGACATTACAAACATGCATTTGAAATTGAGTTATAATAACTAGATACATAATCTAACTTATCAAACTACTTCAACAATCTAATGAAACTTAAATTACATACTTTTAGCATTAAATACATACAACATATAAAAGCATATATCTTCACAATTTCGACACTCAAGCCACATAGGCACGCAAGACAACTCTTCAGGCAACAACTTCCACGAAATCACGAACTTCCAGCTAACATGACATTTCCTAAAATGCGGTGGTGAGGAGTGAGTATACACAACACGTATACTCAGTGAGGGCGAGACAGATATCGAATTGGAGAGAAAGAAAGTCGTGCAATGCAAATAAGACAGTTAAGCAATATAACTGATAAATAAGCAATCAAAACAAATAATCAATACAATAAGCAATTACTGAAAGCATTAACACAACCATTCAAAGCTATACCACACTCTGAAGGCTATGGTTCACTCATACGAGCAAAGTACCATTTCACGAGCGATACATCAATCTCGAGCTTGATGTTGACAACGATGACAATAAGCGCGCATCCACCTTATAACACCAGTTTGGAATACCCCGGAAGTATCCATCAATCTACGACCCAAATCTCCCTGGGAGGCAGCCCAAGCGAGAAGAGGGAATAGCTACGGAGCTAGAGCAACCAACACTGGCAACCCGAGGCTACCCAGAGAGGCCCATCACTCACGTGCTGACACTATGCAATGCAATACTCGATACAAGGCAATAAACGAGCGATAGCACAACAATACAAACTAGTGACAACAAACGAGATAACAAGCAATCACAATCAATACTAGCATTCAACTAACTTTTCAAGCATAACAAGCAATAATAAGCAACAATAACACCAATTAAACAAGTATATCAAGCAACCCTAAGCATTCTATAGGCATAATATCAAGATAACAAGCAAAATCACAAATCGACCCCAACTATCAAAACACTATCATTTCCAAACGAGCCACGAGTTCTGGAAACCGACTTCGCCAATCCTCCTAGGTCACCATAAGGTACGTCCAAGGACCCCGAAACCCTACTTTACCCTAGAATTCGCGCAAAGCCCCGATTTCCCCCTTTGCTCGTTTGAACTACAACTATACCAACCAAACACCCAACCAATGCCATAATCGCACCAAAAGTGCTTCCATGGCCTCCCCAATCAATGCCAACACACAAAACGAGAAAATGATAAACTCGATCTAAACGATCCCGACATTTACTAAGCCATTTTTCTCCGTTTTTCCATTACACATTCCAATTAAACCACACATTTAGGCATTCTAGCATATCTAGCATTTTCCTACATCCACAGACCGCGTAACGGAGCAACTTCATCGAAACGGGGGTTTACTATTCATAATTTATTATTCATCACACAATTTATATTTCAATTCCAATATTTAACCACAGAAAATGTTAAAAAGCTATAAATACATGTTCCACAATCAACAATGAACATTCTTTAAGCAACAAAATGATTAAAACAACAATCTACGCATAAAATCCAAAATTCAAAGTTTAGATACAAATATTTCAAATGCGCAAATAACGATGAAACCCTCACCTTAGACGCTCCTAGACGCTAGGAAAACCTCGTAGAGCGCCTCGGAAACCACCCCGCACAAGCCCACGCGAAGAATCAAAGATTTGAAGTTGAGATTTTCTTTTTTTTTCTCCTTCTTTTCCTCATGGTTTCAAGTTTTTCTTCTCTGTTTTTTCGTGTGCAATTCTGCTTATTTAGGGAAAAAAAAAAAAAAGACAAGTCAAAGGTCAAAGTTTCGGTCAACCCGCTAAACCAAAACAGCTATGCGTGACCTTACGAAAACGGCCATAACTTCTTCTAGAAAACTCCAATTCACGAACGGTTTGAAGCCTCAGAAACTAGACTCATAGAGCTTTCCAACCATATATGATTTGCTACCTAAATCTTCTCCAATTGGTTCATATTTAATTCCAAAGTTGACCCAAAATTTGACTAACTTAACATTGCATTTTTTTATTTCTAATCCCAAGTTTGCCCTTTATTAAACATTTCAAAAATTTTCACATTGTCCTAGTTGGTCAATGTAGATGAAAAGTCAACTAGTTTGGTCAAAGAAGGTGAAAGGTCAATAAAATGCAATTTAAATGAACTTTAAATGCTATTAAATATATGCCAGGTTCGGGGTATCACAACATCAATTAAATAATTATATGCATGGGTCAGGTTGTCACAAGGACCCTCAACACTATCCAAATACATGTGTTTTCCACAAAAGCCCCGATTACCCCTTTGTGTGTTTTTACTACAAGTACCTTAACCGAAGCTCAACCGAGAGTTAGAAAAACACATTTAGTACCTACTTACCCTAAGAACACCAAATATAATGCCCAAATCAACCCGGATTTACTTTACACCCGAAACCCCTTTGTAAATTTTGCTAACTTCGCATTTTAACTTAGTTCCGAGCAATTAAACTACACGGGGTCATTAGACTATCTTCATTATTATCTATAACACCTAACTATAGTATTGAATCAAACCCTAAACCACATTTTATCAAAACCCTAAAATTTACACTATTCATTGTCTTCTTTAACTTGCCATTTCAAAATCTAGCCATAAACTATGCCAATAGCTTGTAAAAGAATGTTCACTAATCATTCTAGAAGGTTTTAGAAGCATTCATAAGCATTTATATCACAATATACAACAATTGCAAAATTCAACATAAACCCTAACATTCAAAGAAATGCATATAAAATTATTCTCCCTCACCTCTGCCAGTCTCCATGACGCAAGTTTGGGCTCAATGGATCCACCTAGCACGTAATAGAACACATTTATCACAAGAAACCTCATGGACGTCATTCACAGCCAAATATAACAACGAGAACAATAGCTAAGTAGGCAATACTAGCTCAATTATAGCAACTTATGCAATCAAAATCATTCTAACTTCCACCTATCACCACCCAACCTTAGCATGCTACTATTATAACTCCAAGGTAGCCCAAAGGTCACCGTTACAAGCGCAGAGATTACACACCACACAAGAGCACACATTTGCACCTAAACCAACCATTTCAACTCAAAAACACCAACAATTTAGCTTATTCCACCCAAACCACCATGACCCTTCAACTACCAACATTTTTCTCTATCTAATAGAAGGCTTATAAACCATATAATAGCATAAAATAGGCAATCTAATGGGTGCACAAAAACTGCCCAACGAAACAGCCCCAAAACGCCCAAAAATAGAAAAATTCAGCAAGCTACATTCTCCATTTTTTTGCTCCATTTTGCAAGTTATTTTATTATGCTAGATAGTTCATTAAGACATATGAGCATTATATAAAAGCTAAGAATCAAGATTAAACACAACTTAGGCATATAAATCATTGAACAACTCAAAATAACCAATTTCAACAAAATATGTTCTATATAAGAAATTAATCAGTAAAGGCTTCTCTAACACCTATTTAGCAAGATACAAATGTAATCCTAGCATTTTATAACATAAAAATGAACTTTGGAATATTTGATAAAAAATTCACTCACCTTTGTTTCGAAAAATAAAGGCAAAAACGATCGGTAGAAAGATTCTAGACGTCGGCACAAGTCCAAAAATGCTTGGTTTACGTCTTGGTTCCACTTCTACCTCAAGATATAAGCAAAATTGTGAAAAATCTACTATTCCTAGGGTTTGGACTGGTCATGGCTGAAGCAAGAAGAAGATGAGCAATTTTGGAATTTTTTTGGAGTTTTATAAGTTTTAATGAAAGTCAAAGGGTCAAGTCTTCGGTCAAACTCACGTAAACCAAAATAGCTTTGCGCTACCTTACGAAAACGACCATAACTTCTTCTAGAAAACTCCAATTCACGAACAGTTTGAAACCCTAAAAACTAGACTCGTAGATCTTTCCAACCATATATAATTCACCACCTAAATATTTCCCAATTGGTTCAGATTTAATTCAAAATTTGACTAACTTAACCTTGCATTTTGTTTCTAATCCCAAGTTTGCCCTTCATTAAATATTTCAAAAATTTTCACCTTGTCCTAGTTGGTCAATGTAGATGAAAAGTCAACTAGTTTGGTCAAAGAAGGTGAAAAGTCAACAAGATGCAATTTAAATGAACTTTAAATGCAATTTTAGTTTAAAACACTAAAAAAGTCATGTAAATGCATATATTATTTTTCAAATAATGATTAAAATAAATGAATGCACATGTAATGAACGCTCAGGTCCTCACAAATGGTCCATTTAAAAAGTCAAAACTAGCTATTTAGTTTAAAACAAAGTCAATAATGCAAGAAAACAAAACTGAATATTAAAAATAATCAGTTAATATTCATTTAAAATAACTAATTAAACTATTATCTAAATATTTAAAAAGAATTATGAAAATAATGCCTCAAAATGAATGAATAAATTAATGTAAGCACGTAATTAAATGTAATTAAATACTATTAAGTATATGCCGGGTTCGGGGTACCATATCCCCCCCCCCCTTAAAACAATTGCGTCAACGCAATTCTTCTTTCAAAAGAACACATCATCATCTAAAATCTAATTCTGGTTACTCTTCATCGATTGCTACAATAAGAACACTGAATGAGAATGCCCATATGAAGACCAAAAAAGAAATCCCAATAGTACTGCCTAAGAGTTCCCAAGTAACAAGGCCAAATAAAGGCTCCAATGAACAGCCAATCAGAAATCCGAATGAGAATCCCATCATGCACACCGATATATTTACATAACAATATAGTCCTCAAGCGAAATACCCAATAGAAGAACCAAATAAATCCCGAGTACTGCTATCGAATGCTAAGAGCAATGTCAAAGGGAATATCAAAGAAAATACCGTGTATCCAATAAGATAGTCAAGTTGAATGAATATAGATCCCCGGCTGGACGAGAAAGCTGAGTGAGAATATAGTATGAATTTACCATTATGGGAACCTAATGAGAAATCCACAGAATACCACAAGCAATACAGAGTAATCATTCTGCATAGAACCCCAAATATGAAACTTGCTGAGGAGTGCCAATAAGAAAGTACCAGAAGAATGCCCAACAAGAAAATACTTATGAAATGCTCCAGAGAAATGTCATATAGAAATCCCCAAGAAGCTACTCATTTCTGACTGTTGAGCATAGAGGAATGCCTGAGAAGAATCTCAATAACTGAGCTCCAACTATAAACACCAACTTCCAATTAAAGGGTTGATCAACTGCTTCTCATTCCGCTAATCCACACAACTTGGAGGGCCAGCTACTAATCTCTTCTCTTCAAGGGAAGGAAGAAGTCTTTCTTACTATTTCGACGGGTTATGTATGATTGCCAAGATATCACATATGTATAAACATTCTTTAAACTATTATGCAAGCATGATTATAAAAGAGTTTATAAAAAAGAGTCTAATCAACAAAGTCATTCAAGTAATCAATTCAAATCACAACACAACCAATTCAAGACATTCAAATACACACATTACAAGCATTGAGTCAAGCAAATAACAATTTATGAGGTTACTTCGATTTACGAGGTCAATTGGATTCACATTTAGTCACTTCATTTCACTTAACACGTGTTTAACACATAACGCACAACTATATCACATGGATGCACATATTCAAGTCAAGATACACAATCTCGCATACAAGCATACACTTCCAAGACACACTTAACAAGTACACATTCAAGGCTTACTACCCAATAGACCGAGGACCCTGTCCTGGCTGAGAGCTAACTAATCCCTGATACCACTTTGTAACAACCTGACCTCTCACAAGATCGGGAATTCCATTAAACATGTTATACTCAACCGAAATCCGAACCCAGACACAAAATTTAGGAAAAACGGACGGAGTCTGTCACGCCCTGACCCCACCCTACGCTAAAAGGTTATGTCCGGACCCGATAAACGAACATAATCTCCTCTGTACCATGGACAATCTAGTTACCTGCCACCAGAAAATAAAGCCACAAATATAAACCACAACTGTCTCCAACTCCAACTCCACCAATTCTCAGCTTCAAGGCCATCCGAGCCTTAAGCAAGACAAGACATTACCATACACAAGCATGCAACATAAAAGAAAAGTAAAGTTAAGCTATTACAAGCCACTACCATACAAGCCATACATCAACCTGACTATTACAATCTTTCAACAACTCCAAATATATACAAACCCATAGGTACAAAATAAAACATAATACAATACAAGTAAGTCTTCACAAAATCTAGCAAGCAATGCTCCAACCTCAAGCAATAGCACACAACAATCAAGGCAACTCCTCTTCTCCCTCGATAGCTAAAGGTTGAGGGTCTATCTCAGTACGTCCTTAAACATGTTTAGCGAGGTATGAGGAACCACAATTGCTCAGTAAGGGATAAAGTCTACCGGGGCGTGCTCGTGCAATGCAACAGTTAAATAAAAGTAGGGCAGCTAAGTAACTAAAGTACAAAAAAATAATAAGATATCACACATTAAAAAGGATACGATTCACTTTAACCCCACACACTCTAAAATTCACTTGATCTTCAACCACGAACCACGAACCTCAATCAATGAACCTCGATCAACATGTCAGCATAACCCCAAACACTCCAGTGGTTGTACTCTTGATGTACCCCGAGAATCTTACGACCCAACACCCCCAGGCAATCTTCAGACCAGGCAAGTGAGAGACTAGAGCACGGAGATCGAATATCCACTGGCAAGCCCGTTGCCGCCCACCCGATATCCAATACATCTGCCCTTGACACTATGGTTGCGCAACTACTATGCAGTGCACTTAAATCCAATGACAATATAACAATAATATAAAGCAATAACACATAGGAGGGACAACAAAGTAAGTTGCCTTCGAAAACAATTAAGATATAAGCGTTAGCATGAAATTAGCTATATGAACATAAAGGGGTCAATGACATATCTCTCAAAAAACTTTACCAAAAGTTCACAATTACCTTAGAAATGCATTTAAACACATTATAAATATCTACAAGTCAATAGGTGTGCAAAACAACCAACTTTTCACTTTTCCCCTTTGTTAACTTAGGCTAATTGGCTCCAAACCGAAAGACAAGGTTCTAGATTCACAAGCGAGCTATTCCATACTTCTAATTATACTTTATGGCATCCCTAGGACCCCTAAAAGTATCCAAATACCCGCGTTTGCTTCAAAAGTCCCGATTACCCCTTTGTGCGTTTGTACTACAAGTATCTTAATCGAAGCTCAACCAAGAGTTGGAAAATCACATTTAGTACCTACTTACCCTAAGAACACCAAATATAATGCCCAAATCAACCCGGATTTACTTTACACCCAAAACCCCTTTTGTAAATTTTGCTAACTTCGCATTTTAACTAAGTTCCGAGTAATTAAACTACACGGGGTCATTAGACTATCTTCATTAATATCTATAACACCTAACTATGGTATTGAATCAAACCCTAAAGCATATTTTATCAAAACCCTAAAATTTGTACTATTCATTGTCTTCTTTAACTTGCAATTTCAAAATCTAGCCATAAACTATGCCAATAGCTTGCAAAAGAATGTTCACTAATCATTTTAGAAGGTTTTAGAAGCATTCATAAGAATTTATATCATAATATACAACAATTGCAAAAGTCAACATAAACCCTAACATTCAAAGAAATGCATATAAAATTTTTCTCCCTTACCTCTACCAGTCTCCATGATGCAAGTTTGGGCTCAGTAGATCCACCTAGCATGTAATAGAACACATATTTATCACAAGAAACCTCATGGACGTCATTCACAGCCAAATATAACAACGAGAACAATAGCTAAGTAGGCAATACTAGCTCAATTATAGCAACTTATGCAATCAAAGTCATTCTAACTTCCACCTATCATCACCCAACCTTAACATGCTACTATTATAACTCCAAGGCAACCCAAAGGTCACCATTACAAGCGCAGAGATTACACACCACACAGGAGCACACATTTGCACCTGAACCAACTATTTCAACTCAAAAACACTAACAATTTAGCTTATTCTACCCAAACCACCATGACCCTTCAACTACCAACATTTTTCTCTATCTAATAGAAGGCTTATAAACCATATAATAGCATAAAATAGGCAATCTAATGGGTGCACAAAAATAGAAAAATAGCCAAAAGCATCTTCTCCTTTTTTTTGCTCTATTTTGCAATCTCAAGTTATTTTATTATGCTAGATACATTCATTAACACATATGAGTATTATATAAAAGCTAAGAATCAAGATTAAACACAACTTAGGCATATAAATAATTAAACAACTCAAAATAGCCAATTTTAACAAAATATGTTCTATATAAGAAATTAATCAGTAAAGTCTTCTCTAACACCTATTTAGCAAGATACAAATGTAATCCTAGCATTTTATAACATAAAAATGAACTTTGGAAGATTTGATAAAAAATTCTCTCACCTTTGTTTCACAAAATAAAGGCAAAAACAATCGGTAAAAAGATTCTAGACGTCGACACGAGTCCGAAAATGCTTGGTTTGCGTCTTGGTTCTGCTTCTACCGCAAGATATAAGCAAAATAGTGAAAAATCTACTATTCCTAGGGTTTGGACTAGTCACGGCTAAAGCAAGAAGAAGATGAGCAATTTTGGGATTTTTTTTGGTGTTTTATTAGTTTTAATGAAAGTCAAAGGGTCAAGTCTTCGGTCAAACCCGCGTAAACCAAAATAGCTCTGTGCCACCTTACGAAAATAACCATAACGTCTTCTAGAAAACTCCAATTCACAAACGGTTTGAAGACCTAGAAACTAGACTCGTAGATCTTTCCAACCATATATAATTCAACACCTAAATCTTTCCCAATTGGTTCAGATTTAATTCTAAATTTGACCCAAAATTTGACTAACTTAACCTTGCATTTTGTTTCTAATCCCAAGTTAGCCCTTCATTAAACATTTCAAAAATTCCCACATTGTCCTAGTTGGTCAATGTAGATGAAAAGTCAACTAGTTTGGTCAATGAATGTGAAAAGTCAACAGGATACAATTTAAATGAACTTTAAATGCAATTTTAGTTTAAAACACTAAATAAGTCATGTAAATGCACAAATTATTTTTCAAATAATGATTAAAATAAATGAATGCACATGTAATGAACGCTTGGGTCCTCACAAATGGTCCATTTAAAAAGTCAAAACTAGCTATTTAGTTGAAAACAAAGTCAATAATGCAAGAAAACGAAACCGAATATTAAAAATAATCAAAATAGTTAATATTCATTTAAAATAACTAATTAAACTATTATCTAAATATTTAAAAACAATCATGAAAATAATGCCTCAAAATGAAGGAATAAATTAATGTAAACACGTAATTAAATACTATTAAGTATATGCCGGGTTTAGGGTACCACACAACCTAGGTAGATATCCTCTCTAAATGAATGTGAATGCGTGATACGTGAATAAATGTGAATGCAATGCGAATGTGTAAGGTTGTAACATTTTAGCACGGCATGGCGGCTAGTATGATCCAATCCCTTACTCCTATGGGGTGTTGGGTCGTAGATTTTATTAAGGGGGACCTTGATCCAATTCCTTCACTCCTATAGGGTACTGGGTTGTAGTTTGCGGACAGTGGGATCTATGAATCTAATTCCCTCACTCCTATAGGGTGCTGGGCATATCTTTTATTGAGTGGGACTAAGATCCAATTCCTTCACTCGTGTAGACATAGAATTTCCATTGGGTACTAGGTCATCGATTTTAATGAGTGGAAGTAACAAGAGGAAATGGTAGAGTTCGTGATAGTGGTATAAGGAGCGGCATCAACAATGTTTAGTGTATCCTTCTTGAATGTTTATACAACTTTGATATTACTTGAGTTAACTATTTTCATTGTTTATATATATTGTTCATTGCATGTTTTCAAAAGGGTTTTCAAAGCTAAACATTTTTCAAAACCTTCCCTTTCTTCCCCCTCACTAAGTTTGTGAAACTCACCCCGTTTTAACTACATTTTAGGTGAAGCCGAGGTCGAGCCTCAAGAGGAGTGAAAGTGATTATTTGCTTGTTCATCTTTGGATGTTATTTATGTTATCTTGGAGCTATGTAGCTTGTGTCGTTATGGAGATTTTATTTGAAACATGTAATATGTAATATATGTTGTCTACTTTAATGTTTTGAAGTTGAAGGACTTTTGTTATAAGTTGCAAGTCTAACTTGGTCATGTATATATTCTACACTTATGCTAGTCCGTTTTGAATCATGTACCTATGTTGACCATGCTTAAAGTAGGTTTGCCAGGCGGACTTGCAAACTTAATGTATATGAAATGTTTGGGTTATGTATTGTGTGGTTCCAATTGTTGTTAAATGAATGTATGTATAGGTTCACTTATCTTAGTGGCGTATTACAGGCGTCATAATGTCCGTTTTCCGTCGCGTCTGGACTTGGTTCCCTGAGGGGTCGGGTTGGGGCGTGACACCGTTCATGCTTATTATACGATTTAACATATGGCACAATTGTTCATATCTCTTATATCATAAATTAAAGTCGTTTAAATTTTTGTGCTTAGATTGTAGCCTTGTCGATTAGTTCTTACCAATTTATGTAAAAAGTGTTTTACATGTTTATTGATCTATTCAATAAAAGGATTTTTCTAAAAATATATATATATTCTATTTTATTTTTCTAAATATTTTTTAAATAGTTTTATAATTAAAAAATAATAATTAGGGTTGTCATATCCCCTTTCACGCAGGCAGCAAGATACCGCTGCAAGCAGGGGCGTTACTGCAAAGTACAGCAACACCATAAGTTAACGTAGCGACGACACCATTGTAAGAAAGGAATCAGCATCCCTACTGTAGGAAAGGCAACGGCGGCGCCGCTGCAAAGAAAAAAAGGGGGCAGCGATAGGGAAGAAAGGAAAGAAAAAATATGTATTTTTGAGGTCTAGTGTTTCTGACCCAAACCCGGATCCGAGTTTGGATCCGGGTCCAGGTCTGAACCCATAACCCAAGAGTTGGGGTCAATGGGTTTGGGCTTGGGTTTTAATTTTTCTTTTCTAAATTGGGCTATTAGGCATGATGAGCATTTTGGGCCAATTTTAAATGGTTGTTTTAAAATTAATTGGGCTATTTTGAATATAAAAAATAGTTAGACTAGTTTATTCAATTTGGCCCAAGATTTTATCTAGCCCAAAATCCTATATTTAGGCCTTAAATGATATTAAAAGACTTTAATTAATAAATGGTTTATTAAATAAATAAAATAAATGAAGGGTGTTTTGTTTATTAAATTTAAATATGAGATATTGTGCTTGTTTATTAAATAGTTTATTAAATTAGATAACAAGATATAATGAGATTATATCATGGAATTAATTGTGCAATATTCGTGGATTACCTGTTGAATATATAGTTGTGTGCATGGATGATCATGGACTAGAAATTATGAATGAATGAATCGTTGAATGAATGAATGAATGGTGTTATTTATTTATTTATTTATCCATTTTGGATTTTATTTAATTATTTAAATAGGGCTTCCATGCCTCTTACCCATTTTGATAATGTAAAACCCATTGATGTACCCCAATAGATTAGGAATCTCTATACATATATGTAAGATAAAGATCAAGCTGGACGCATCAAGGAATTGGTGGACTTGGTTCGCAGAAGGAGTTTTGTGCAACCCGACAAGGAGTAACCCAATAAATGGGCCCTATATTATTTTAGGAAATTCAACCCAGTGGCTCAGGTTGATAGTGCTCTCAGTTCATGATCATCCCATTTACTTCATGCATTTATTTATTATGCGATATATATTAAAAGTGTGGATGTTTCTAATTTTGTTTATGAGATAAATTGAAATCAGAAACATGTGAAAAGTGAAACCTTAATTAAAGACTAGCAAACCTTCCTACCCCAAATATTAAGTTAATAATGATGTAGTCTAGGGTAGATTATGTCATTGCCTTCCATGATCATATATTAGTTTGTATATTAGGCAAGTAAGTAACTAGCTATGGACACATAGGAGCTATTTATTTATACTAATATATAAACTAAGTCTATACAAACATGAGATGTAGGAAAATTTGGATTCTTATTGGCTACCAAGAATCTATTATGTGTGGTGTCGGTATTGTATTGATCCAAATTTTCTAGGATAATGGGTTTAACTTAAATAATTCTTACACACCAAAATCTATAATGTGAGGTCGAATGAATTGTAGACAAGTAAATTGGGATTTGTATGTGCTACATTGAATAAGTGTTATTCGCCTATTAGTTTTTGATTCACCAAGAATCAATCATGTGAGGTGAAACAAAAATTAGTGGGCCCCCAATCCATTAGAAACTCATTTATTTGATTTTCTGTCTTCTACTAGGGAAGTGTAGGATTCGAAAAACTTTAGTGGGGGCACTATTTGATTTAAAGGCCCATATTGAATAGTTAATGATACATTATTTAATTTCAATTAATTATTTTCTACAACTATATGTCAAAAATGAATCCCCTTGCAACTATCTTAGATAAGAACTGTTTGATTCAACCAAACTTTGCTGATTGGTTCCGAATTTTGAAAATCATACGGAGTTCTGAAAAGATTGAATATGTGTTTGACGGTCCACTTCCTCAAGAGATGCCTGAAAAGGCAACTAAGGAGGAAATGGAAACCTTCAGGAAATGGCGTGACGATGCGTTGAACGTCAAGAGCTATGTTTTGGCTTCAATGTCAAATAAACTTCAACGACACATGAGGACATAGAAGATGTCACATAAATTATCAAAGACTTACAAGAGTTGTATGGTATGAAAAACAGGGTTCCTAGATATGAGATATCTAGGGAATTGTTCTGATTGAGGAAGAGTAAAACGACCCGATCCAACCCCAAGGCCAAGAAACGAGGGATAACGGATGGAGTTTTCCATGTACTATGGACAATCCAACCTGTTCAAACGACCTTAACAACAAGCACTTAATCACAATATTTTAAGCCTTGCGTCACATGCATGATAAGTTCAACATCTCTTTCAACTACAAATCTAAGCTAATCTAAGTATACAGTGTTGCATTTCCTTTATGACTATAAAATTCATAACATTCATTTGACATTTACAATACAAAACCACGACCTATCACGAGCAAGATAGATTTCCTTGCAAAGTAGGCCCAACAACTTTTAAATCTCTTCAAATTCCACCTCGCTTTACCTGAAATTGTTGAAGAAAAAAGGGTGAGCAACCACGTGCTCAATGAGGGAGGACAAGTACGAGGAGGTTTTGAATACTTTTTCGTGAATGCACATATGTCAAACAATATAAGTCAAATAACAAATACCCAGTAAACAAGCACGAGAGTATAACACGAAATACAAGGCAATCTTTTAAGCGTTAAGAAACTAAATAAACACTTACAAAAAGAATACAATTCTGCTTGCTGCAGCTGCTCTTCATTCCGCTTCCATGAACACTTTAACACTTAAACGCTTACCGGCATCCCTTTATCACTCCTACTGGGGTACTCCAAATGTACCCTGATAACCTACGACCCAACACCCCAAGGCCTTCAATGACCAAGCGAGTGAGGGAATAGGATGCGGAGGTTGTGCAACCAATCACTGGCAAGCCCGTTGCCGCCCAGTTAAGGCACAACACTTTCGTGTCTCGCTTAAGGTTGCAACCTTCGTTGACGCTGGATAGATCACTTGATTAACATTTAATAAGCACGTAAAATGAGGGGACAACAAAGTAGATTTTCCCTCAAGCATTTAAGCAAATAAGGTACTTTATAACACATTCATTAACATTAGCACAAACCATTAAAGCATTTGAAATCAATAGTTCACTTAACTCTTGCATTTAAACATTTAAGCAATCAATATAGCTCATGAACATTCACACACTTATCGTTAACAAAGAAAGCTCTAACTCCATGTAACAACTTTCATTAAGAAGTTTAACCAATTAACTCTTAAGCAAGCAACACAAGAAATATCCATTTTTACTTGAAAGCCAAAGACAGAGGCAAGTAAACTCAAGCATGACTTATCTAGTTCGGTTATCAATCTTAATGTTTTTTAAAAACTCTGAAACTGCACAGGAATGTAGTTATTTAAATGTAGATGTGTTTAGCATCAAACGGATCTCGATTCAGAGCTATATTCAACTAGATACAACCTCTAGAACATAACAGAACCTAGATGAGAATAGAACCTCACTGAAATAGATTTAAAACAGCACCTTAACCTCAAAATTAGCTCATGCTCCAAACATAGAGTTTGTTCTACTATAAGTCTAGTATAACATATTAAAAAATTAGCCTCTTCCAGTAACGTTTACAATGTCAAATCGATTAAATAATATCACTGTACAGAGGACTCTTTTAAATGTCAGCATGGTTTAGCTATGTGTACATGTTGTGTGCTTTGATTTTGAGTCAAAACATTCTTACAACCATTTTAACAAACACATAGTCGATATAATACACTACTATATCAACCAATCAACAACAATCACACTCACTTCAAGTTTTTAACTTTCGAAGGCATAATTCACATGTACTACACATATACTTCACCATTTCCATTCCATAAAGAACTTATCATGCTTTCCATGGCTAAATCTTTCATTATTCCACATAAATATAAACTCACAGCTAGCTATTTACAGGAAATAAACACAAAAATCATGAACCCCTCACCTATTCTTGGTTGAATTTGCACTATCAAGCAAGAGGTTGAGCTAAGATGACCAATTTTCTCTTTTTTTTTCTTCTTCTTCTTTTTCATTTTCCTTTCTTCTTCCTCGAGTTTTTTTGCTCTCTGTTTCCTCTCTCATTTTTCTTCTTCATCCAATTTTTCTAGAGCCTTCTGGTTGGCTTTTGTTGTTTTGTTTTGATAAGATAATATAAGAGCTTATTTTGGGCTAATTCAATTGGGCCTCTCATGCAATTAGACAATTAAATTGATCCCACTAACTATCTTGGACTATCTTATGGGCTTCTATTGTTATTATGAAACTAAGTTGAGCCCACTAAAATGTACCTATTATGCTAATGACTTTAATCCATTTCTATTTATCACTAATTCCTCTTACTTTAAATGCAATGCAAACACATATTGATTCAAATAACAAGAAGCAATTCAATTAAATGCAAATGAATAAGAGTAATTTAATAAAATAAATATTGTCTTCGGGTCCGAGTGTCACAATAAGTGAAGGATCATATGTAAATGTGCATGTTCTTAAGATGACCAGTTTGATCAAACGTCTTAAATCCTTGAACCTCTTGATGGATTCGAACTTGCAGACAAATTTGATACTTCAGTCTCTTCTTGAATCCTTTCATCCTTTCATTGTCAATTTCTAGATGAATGATATCAAGTGCACCTTACCTCAACTCTTGAATATACTGGTTTTATATCAAGGGCAGATGAAAGGAAAAGGTAAGGAGACGGTGCTAGCATTTATTTTTTCTCATCCACTAAAAGGCAAAATAAGAAGAACAAGAAGAAAAACAAGAAGACCCCTCAGGGCAAGCCTACTGGAGGTGTGTCCAAGAAGAAGGGGAAGGGAGTAAAGCAAAGAAATTGTTTCCACTGCGAGAAAAGACATTGGAAGAGGAATTATTTAGCGTACCTCTAGAGTTTGAAGGGAAATGGCAAGGCCTCTGTAGGTATATCATAATTGCTCTTATCTAAAATTGGCCTTTCAATTAACCATGATTCTGCTTCATAGGTGTTAGATTCTGGCGCCAGTTCTCATATATGTACTTCTGTACAGGAGCTGAGGAGAAGTAAAGTTTTGGGAAAAGGCGATGTAGTCCTGAAGGTGGGAAATGGAGCAACGGTTGCTGTATTAGCTATAGGGACATGTTGTCTTACTTTGTCAACTAATTTTACTTTGGTTTTGGAAAATTGTTTGTTTTTACCCAGTGCCTTGAGAAACATCATTTCTATTTCGGTTTTAGTTCAAAATGGTTTTGAATTTAAATTTTTGGATAATGGATGTTTAATTTATTTGAGAAACAAATATGTTGGCACTGGAAAATTAATAAATAAGCTTTGTATACTTGATATAAAGAAAGTTGACAAAAAGAATGAGCAATGCATGAGTATTCAAACCTTCAAAAGGTCTAGACATACGCATAACTCTAAATATTTATGGCATTTAAGATTAGGTCACATAGGGGAAGCTATTATCACTAAGTTGGAAAAAGAAGGACTTATAAGCCCATGTGGCCCAGGTTCATTCCTAACATATGAATCTTGCATCCTTGGTCAAATGACCAAATCACCTTTTGTTGGACAAAGGGAAAGGGCCACAAACATTTTAGAGTTAGTACGTACTGATGTGTGTAGACCATTTGGCGAATTGGCCCGAGGTGGATTTGCCTACTTCATTACCTTTACTGACGATATGTCACGATATGGGTATGTGTATCTTATGAAACACAAATCTGAATCCTTTGAAAAGTTCAAAGAATATAGAGCTGAAGTGGATTATCCGACTTGAAAGAAGATTAAGGCTCTTCGATCTAATCGATGAGGGGAGTACCTTAACATTGAATTCCAGGAGTATCTCAAAGAAAATGGTATAGTCATCTCATTGACTCCACTTGGAACACTTGAGCTTAATGTTGTATTGGAAAGGAGAAACAGGACTTTGTTGGACATGGTCAGATCAATGATGATTTATACCGATTTACCTATTGGTCTGTTGGGCCATGCTCTCCTTACTACAGTATACATCTTGAATAAGGTAACTTGCAAATCAGTTATAAGCATTCTTTATGAGATCTTGAGAAATAAAAACCCCAGCTTTAACCATGTTAAAGTATGGGGTTATCCTGCTTACATCAGAAGGCTTAAAACTAAGAAGTTGGAAGCAAGATCTGACAAGGTCAGATTCAATGGTTATCCCAAGGACTTGTTGGGATACAACTTTTATTCCCCTACAGACCAGAGAGTCTTTGTTAGCAGGAACACTATATTCTTGGAGGAAGAGTTCATCCAAGAAGGAGGTTTGGGAAGAAAAGTAGAGCTCAAAGAGGGAAACATTGAGCAACCAATTTACCAAAGTGAAATCCAGGATTCTATCCATGATAAAACTATTCAAGAAGAATCGACTGCTTCACAACAATTACGCAAATCTTTGAGGATTCCTCGTCCTCCCGCAAGATATAGTTATCTTGGATGATGGTAATCATATTGATGATCCCATCACCTATGAGGAAGCTATTTCAGATAGGGACTCAGATAGATAGCTTGAAATCATGAAATCTGAAATGGATTCAATGCATACCAATCAAGTCTGGAATCTTGTAGATGATTTTGAATGTATAGTACCTATAGGTTGTATATGGGTATATAAGGGTATCCTCAATGGAGTCTCTAAAAGGCAATCATTGCTATTTTTAGAGACTCCATTAATAAATAAACAAAAAACACCACCAATAGGGTCTCTAAAATCCAAATTCACATTTATCTAGTAAATTACAACATCAAAAATAGAACCTAGTCTCTATTTTCTTCAACAAATTTGTTGATGAAAATGAAGACTATAAAAAAAGACAAAAATATTGCGAAAAAAAAAAGAATCTTCAACAGAAAACATCCATATATCATATCTGACGATGTCAGGTTGTCAGATCTGATACCCTTTAAAAAAAGTCATTGAAAGAACCGTTTGAAAAATAGTCATTGCAACAATTGATTGTTCTATATATGCAACCAAAATAACCAACAACACAATATTCAAGCAAAAGTCAACATATCTACACTTAAAAAAAGGTAAATGTCACGCCCCAACCTGACCCCACTTACAATCAGTCAGGACGCAACGGAATTTCGGCAGTACAATAACAGTAACTCGGATACCGAGGCACTAAACCAACCTCTTTTGTAACTCATACAACTAACTTCAAAATCAACAACAACTCTGCAACCATTTCAACAATAAACAACACATACATTTCCATTTATATTAAACAACCATTCAACAGTTCATTCACAAGTTATACGCCTCCATTTCAACATGAAACCATAGGCTATATCGTACATCTCAAAATGGATTATAAACCAGTCTAGCAACATAATCATGTTCAAAAGAAAAGCTACTAAACTAGCAATACACATAAGTCTTTAACTTTAAGTAAGTTGTACAATACATTATACCACAAAGACTAAGACAAGCTCATGGACATGACTCCGGCACATAAGACTCATCCACATAAGGCAGATTCTCAGCTTCCTGAGGCATGTACCCGTAATCCTGTTCTGTAACACCTAAATGCAGATAACCAATGAGAGTGAGCTTATATAAAACAAGCCCAGTGAGGATTCGATAGATCTTTTAAAAGCATTTACTATACCCCTTGGAAATCATCCCTTGAGCAGTAAACACACAATGAACATCAATAACATTATGAGGACAACAATAACAATAACAGTAAACACACAATAAGGATACGATACACTTGTTGATGAAGCTCCATACACCATTGTTAATGCTTAACAATTCCTCCAAACCCAATGACAAAATCCTAAGGTACCTTGACCTAGACCCACACCCCATGGCCTCTCTGCCCATGTGAGATAGGGAGTAGCCATGATAACTGTGCCCACAGCCCAGGATGCCTTCCGAGGTGACATAACACTATCAAAGCTCACAATAATATGACTCTATTCGAGAAGCCAACAACGAGGGTTGCCCGACTCCCGACTCATAATAACATTAACAATTCCAATTCGAGAAGTCAACAACGAGGGTTGCCCGACTCTCGCATTAACAATCAATAATCAATAATCAATTAAACCATATTTCAACAACCAAATAAACAACATTTAACTACCAACAACTATACAATTATGAAACAACTAAGTTAGATGACAAAGTAGGCCATCCAACTCAACATGCATTTAAACCAACATTCAACCGCGATCTTAATCAATAACAATCCAAGAACCAACTAACCAAACACTACGCAACAATCAAAGAAAACATTTCAACATTCCAAGAAAAGACTACACAAACTTCTAAACTTCATAACTCACAATCTACTAACCCGATAACCTCCAAACCACTTCTTATCCCTCACCCACACATGCATCTACATTTATCCTATCGGAAACCAACCAAAAGCCATCCAAAACAAGTCCAACAACCCTAGTTTTGGCAATACACATGGCTGAATTTTTTGGGATTTTGCTACAACATTTCAATCAAAAATTCGGCATTACAACATTACTATCCCATAATTAACAAACTTTTAGAAGCTATAAGCAATCAATTCCAATGACCACAACAACATTTATTCAACATTGAAACTATAACTCAACTTTAAGACCCGAAAAATAGAAATACATGCTACTACCATTCAAAACTTATATAAACGCACATAAACGATCCTTGGCATCTACTGAGAAACAATCTAACAACAATTTAACGTTTCATCGGATAAAAATTCAACTATATGAAAATGACATAAGTTTGCATTTTGAGATCTAGAATTTTTCTCTCACCTTTGATGTTATATGATGCTAGGAAGTGTGCAATAGTTTCCCAACAAGTGAAATCAAGCTTTGGATGACAAGATTTGGCCTTCAATTGCAAGTTCTATTGAAAAATTCATTTGAAAACCTTGAGTTTTTCTTTCTTTTTCTCTCCTATGGCCTTTCGGCTATGTGTTTGTTGTGTGAGTGTGTTTTTGTGCTAATTTAGTGTGTGTTGATGTTATATAAGCAAAAGTCAACAAAAACAAAAAGTCAAAGTTGAAGCATTTTGTTAGTTTTTAGTATTTTTAGTCTTTTAATTTGTCTTTTAGATAATTTTTGCTCACCAACATGCATTTAACACTTAGACTATCTTAAGTAGTATAATTTTAGTTGACAACAAGTTTCACATGCATAGACTTACCCCCAACTCGATTAAAAACTCGGTTTTTGCAAATGAAGCTGTAAAAACCTTTAAAATTTCTAATCCAATTTGAAATCTGTTTTAATCAAACACGGGTATATTAATATCCGAGAATTAGGTTTTAAAATGTTTAAAACACCAGTGTAAAAATTTTAACGGACGTACGTTCAAAATACTATTCACAAAAACCAGCGATAAAATTTTCAATGCCATTTTTATGAAAATTTTATGAATGCACACATAGAAGGTAATAGGAATATAAATCACAGAATTAGCACATTTTAACTCATATAACACATAAACAGGTCAAAACATGCAATTCTATGCAAAGGTAAAACTGGGGTTTCACATTCTCCCCCCCTTAAAGAAATTTTGTCCTAGAAATTCTTACTTGCTGAACGGAATAGATCTGGATACTGCTGCTGCATCTAATCTCTCATCTCCCAAGTAGCTTCCTCTAACCCGTGATGCTTCCACAACACTTTGACCATCGAAATCTTCTTCAACCTCAACTCCTGTTCCATCTGATCTAGAATATGAATCGGCTGCTCATCATAAGTCAGATTCTCACGAAGCTGCAATGGCTCTAGCTCAAGAATATGATAAGGATCAAGAAAATACTTCATCAAAGTAGATACATGAAAAACATCATGTCCATTAAAGAAGTTCTCCGGTAAAGCCAACTGATATGCCAACTTGCCAACCCTGCCAGTAATCTCAAACCGCCCAGCAAACCTCGGACTCAGCTTACCACTTTTACCATAACGAGCAAACCCCTTTTGAGGAGACAATTTCAAGAAAACTCGGTCCTTGACTGCAAACTCCAAATCCCAACGGCGCTTATCAGTATAACTCTTGAATCTACTTTGCGCTGTCAGCATTCTCTGCCTGATCAACTGAACATTCTCAATCTTCTCTAGAAGTTCTGGCATAACAGTCGGATCAATAGTCTTCATCTCTCCTACCACAACCAAATACAAAGGTGATTGGCACTTACGGCCGTAGAGAGCTGCATAAGGTGCCATCCCAATAGTAGCTTGATAACTATTGTTATAGGAAAACTCGGCAAGTGGTAGATGTTTCTCCCAGTTCTTCCCGAAGTCCAAAACACAAGCCCTGAGCATATCCTCCAGAATCTGAATAGTCCTCTCTGACTGACCGTCGGTCTGTGGATGATACGATGTACTGAAGTTCAATTGAGTACCCAAAGTTTCCTGAAGTTTCTTCCATAATCGAGAAGTAAACCGAGGGTCTTGATCTGAGACAATACAAGATGGAATTCTGTGGAGTTTAACAATCTGATCCAAATAAAGATCTGTCAACTTTGCAACCTCATCTTTCATCCTCATCAGAATAAAATGAGCTGTCTTCGTCAAACGATCCACAACAACCCAAACTGCATCGTTACCTCTCGGTGTTCTAGGAAAACTAGAGACAAAGTCCATCATAATATGTTCCCACTTCCATTCTAGTATTGCCAACGGCTGAAGTAATCCTGCGGGTCGTTGATGTTCTGCTTTCACCCGCTGACAAGTCAAACATCTGGATACAAACTGAGCAACCTCATTTTTCATGTTGTTCCACCAGAAATGCTGTTTTAAATCCCGATACATCTTGTTTCCACTGGGATGAATGTTGTACTTAGAATTATGAGCCTCCTCCAGAATACCTCTCCTCAAACCTGGTTCATCGGGAACACAAACCCTGTTCCGAAATCGAAGAATACCATCCTCATGTAATTTGAAGTCAGACTGATCATTCGTTATCTGATCCTTGATCTTCTGAAGTTTTGTATCAAGTTGCTGAGCTTCTCTGATTTGAGACATCAATAAAGGTTGAATACGGAGATGTGAACACATCACCCCAACCTGAGTCAACTTCGGGCCCCAATAACTAACTTCTTCAAGAACCTCCCACTTTTTAATAGCCAAACAAGTAACACTCGCCTTACGGCTAGGAGTATCTGCTACAACATTTGCCTTCCCAGGCAGATAATTGATAGAACAATTATAATCTCCAAGAAGTTCCATCTACCTCCGTTGACGCATATTCAACTCCTTCTGTGAGAACAAGTACTTCAGACTTTTATGATCAGTGAAAATCTCGAACTTACTGCCCTGCAGATAATGATGCCATTTTTTCAGCACGAAAACAACTGCTGCCAACTCAAGATCATGAGTCGGATAGTTAACCTCATACGGTTTCAACTTTCGAGAAGCATAGGCGATAACCCGACCATTCTGCATAAGCACACAACCCAAGCCCTCCTTGGATGCATCACTGTAAATAACCATGTTATTGGTTCTGGCAGAGCAAGTACTAGAGTGATAGTCAATCTCTTTTTTAACTCCTGAAACCCACTCTCACATTTCTCATCCCAAGTAAAGCTGGTTCGTTTCTGAGTTAGCTTAGAAAGTGGCCCTGCAATCCTAGAAAAGTCCTTCACAAACCTACGGTAATAAACCTCCAAACCAAGGAAACTACGAACCTCTGAGACATTCTCCAGCCGTTTCCAAGACATCACCACTTCAATCTTAGTGGGATCTATTGATATACCATTCTATGTAATCACATGGCCAAGAAAATATATACGTTGTATCCAAAATTCACATTTGCTGAACTTCACAAACAAATGATGCTCCTGTAGCTTTTGTAGGACAAGTCGTAGATGTTGCTCGTGCTCCGATTCAGTCTTAGAATAAACCAAGATATCATCAATAAAGATTACCACGACCTAGTCCAAGTACGGCTAAAAGACTCGATGCATAAGATCCATGAATGCTGCCGGTGCATTAGTCAGTCCAAAGGGCATAACCACAAATTCATAATGCCTGTACCGAGTCCTGAAAGCAGACTTCGGAACATCCTCTGTACGAATTCAAAACTGATAATACCATTGCCTCAAGTCAAATTTAGAGTAGACTCTGGCACCCTGAAGCTGATCAAACAACTCATCAATCAGTGGCAAAGGATACTTATTCTTGACGGTCACCTGATTCAAACCACGATAATTGATGCATAGTCTCAAGGTACCATCCTTCTTTTTCACAAATAAGACAGATGCTCCCTATGGGGAAGAACTCTGCTGAATGAATCCCTGCTCTAATAACTCCTGTAACTAAGTTTTCAGCTCTTTAAGTTCCACTGGTGCCATCAAGTAAGATGATTTAGAAATAGGTTGAGTGCCGGGAATAAGACTAATCACAAACTCAATATCCCTCTATGGCGGCAATCTTGGCAACTCCTCAGGAAATACATGGGGATATTCCCAAATTATAAGAACTTCCTCCAGCTTCAGCTTATCAGATGGCTTGTTGATCAGATAAACTAGATACCCTGAACACCCCTTACTCACCAACTTAATAGCTTTAGTTGATGAGATAATAAAATTAGTCTTAGCATCCCGGTTCCCCGCTACCTCAACCACTGGCTGTTCTGGTAACCGAAACCATACTATCTTTGATGTGGCCTATAACTAACCTGTTGACCCTGCGGCTGAAATGGCCTCTTACTGGCCTGACCAGAACTAAGTTGTTCCCTTTTCCTCTTCTCCAACCTAGAAGCCACATCAAAGGCCTCTGAAAACACATCATACTGATTCAAGGCCATAGCATCCTAAATCTCAGACCTTAGACCCAAAACAAACCTCCGAGTCTTACGTTCCTGATCTGATACAAACTCCAGTGTATACCGGGACAGCCTAGTAAAATTGGCCTCATACTGGGCCACTGTAGAATCACCCTGAACCAAGGATGTGAACTCTGCCTCCTTGCGCTCACGCGTAATCCTGGGAATATGTTTGGCCCGAAATGCCCGAAGAAAAGTATCCCAGACATAAGGAATACCCCGAGTCTCCCAATCTGATCTCACGGTACGCCACCATTCCTCAGCCTCATCATCGAGTAAGTATACCGCAAAAGTAACCTTCTTCTCTTCAGTATAGTCAAGAGGATCAAATATTTTCTCAAGTTTATTAATCCATGCCTCGGCCTTCTAATCATCTGGCTCCCCCTGAAACCTCGGTGGAAAGTACCCCAGAAACTTTTTCAACATACTACACCCCAGGTAACCTCCTTGGACATTTTGTAACTGGGTCTGTATAGTCTGTGCCTGGGCAGCTTGCCCTGCCAAGACCTAAGCCTGCCCTGCCATGATTTCTGACAGTTTATCCATAGTTGCGGCATTACGGTCATAACCTTGATCCCGACCTGATGTCACATTACCCGGTGCCTCGTTCACTTCATCAAGCCTACCTCGTGTTCTCGGACGTCCAACCATTCTACTTCCAAAGAGCTAGCATAGGTTATAACACATAGATAGGCTATAGACAATTAACAACACTTAGGCAACAACTCACGTAAGGCACGTAAGTCACTTAAATATTAGTCACATAAACAGTTTAATCACGTAATCATATAGTCACTTAATCACATAATCACTTAATCATATAAACACATATTTCACTTTTCTTTCACATCATACAAACTTTCATGATAAGACCACTACCCACATTCCGAGAATACCACGGCTGACAACTAACATGTGCTCTGATACCACTAAATGACACGCCCCAACTTGACCCCACCTACAATCAGTCAGGACGCAACGGAATTTTGACAGTACAACGACAATAACTCGGATACCAAGGCTCTAAACCAACCTCTTTTGTAACTCATACAACTAACTTCAAAATCAACAACAACTCCGCAACCATTTCAACAATAAACAACACATACATTTCCTTTTATATTAAACAACCATTCAACAGTTCATTCACAAGTTATATGCCTCCGTTTCAACATCAAACCATAGGCTATATCGTACATCTCAAAATGGATTATAAACCAGTCTAGCAACATAATCATGTTCAAAAGAAAAGCTACTAAACTAGCAATACACATAAGTCTTTAACTTTAAGTAAGTTGTACAATACATTATACCACAAAGACTAAGACAAGCTCATAGACATGACTCCGGCACATAAGACTCGTCCACATAAGGAAGATTCTCAGCTTCCTGAGGCACGTACCCATAATCCTGTTCTGTAACACCTGAATGCAGATAACGAATAAGAGTGGGCTTATATAAAATAAGCCCAGTGAGGATTCGATAGATCTTTTAAAAGCATTTATTATACCCCTTGGAAATCATCCCTTGAGTAGTAAACACACAATGAATATCAATAACATTATGAGCACAACAATAACAATAACAGTAAACACACAATAAGGATGCGATACACTTGTTGATGAAGCTCCATACACCATTTTCAATGCTCAACAACTCCTCTAAACCCAATGACACAATCCTGAGGTACCTTGACCTAGACCCACACCCCATGGCCTCTCCGCCCATGCAAGATAGGGAGTAGCCATAATAACTATGCCTGCAGCCCAGGATGCATCCTGAGGTGACACAACACTATCAAAGCTCACAGCAATATGACTCAATTTGAGAAGCCAACAACGAGGGTTGCCCGACTCCCGACTCCCGACTCATAATAACATTAACAATTCCAATTCAAGAAGTCAACAACGAGGGTTGCCCTACTCTCGCATTTAACAGTCAATAATCAATAATCAATTAAACCATATTTCAACAACCAAATAAACAACATTTAACAACCAACAACTATACAATTATGAAACAACTAAGTTAGATGACAAAGTAGGTCATCCAATTCAACATGCATTTAAACCAACATTCAACCTTGATCTCAATCAACAACAATCCAAGAATCAACAAACCAAACACTACCCAACATTCAAAGACAACATTTCAAGAAAAGACTACACAAACTTCTAAACTTCATAACTCACAATCTACTAACCCGATAACCTCCAAACCACTTCTTATCCCTCACCCACGCATGCATCTACATTTACCCCATCGGAAACCAACCAAAAGCCTTCCAAAACAAGTCCAACAACCCTAGTTTTGGTAATACACATGGCTGAATTTTTTGGGATTTTGCTACAACATTCCGATCAAAAATTCGGCATTACAACATTACTACCCTGCAATTAACAAACTGTTAGAAGCTATAAGCAATCAATTCCAACCACCACAATAACATTTATTCAACATTGAAACTATAACTCAACTTTAATACCCGAAAAATAGAAATACATGCTACTACCGTTCAAAACTTATATAAACGCACATAAACGATCCTTGGCATCTACTGAGAAACAATCTAACAACAATTTACCATTTTATCGGATAAAAATTCAACCATAAGAAAATGACATAAGTTAGCATTTTGAGATCTAGAATTTTTCTCTCACCTTTGATGCTATATGATGCTAGAAAGGTGTGCAATAAGTGCCCAACAAGTGAAATCAAGCTTTGGATGACAAGATTTGGCCTTCAATTGCAAGTTCTATTGAAAAATTCATTTGAAAACCTTGAGTTTTTCTTTCTTTTTCTCTCCTATGGCCTCTCGGCTATGTGTGTGTTGTGTGAGTGTGTTCTTGTGCTAATTTTGTGTGTGTTAATGTTATATAAGCAAAAGTCAACAAAAACAAAAAGTCAAAGTTGAAGCATTTTGTTTGTTTTTAGTATTTTTAGTCTTTTAGACTATTTTTTCTCACCAACATGCATTTAACACTTAGATTATCTTAAGTAGTATAATTTTAGTTGACAACAAGTTTCACATGCATAGACTTACACCCGACTCAATTAAAAACTCAGTTTTTACAAAAGAATGTGTAAAAACCTTTAAAATTTTTAATCCAATTTGAAATACGTTTTAATCAAACACGGGTCTATTAATATCCGAGGATTTGGTTTTAAGATGTTTAAAACACCCGTATAAAAATTTTAGCAGACGTGCGTTCAAAATACTATTCACAAAAACCGACGATAAAATTTTCAATGCCACTTTTTATTAAAATTTCATGAATGCACATATAGAAGGTAATAGAAATATAAATCACAGAATTAGCACATTGTAACTCATATAACACATAAACAGGTCAAAACACTCAATTCTATGCAAATGTAAAATCTGGGGTTTCACAATAAGAAAAAGTTTCTGAAAAAAAATCATTCATTGTAAAGAAAATCGTCGAGATGGTGGTCGTGGTGGCTCGACAGTGGTGGTGTCGGTGGCGGAAGGGGTGTCGGCGATTGAGCTTTGGGGTCTTAGGGGTGGTGGTGTCGGCAATGGATCTTTGATGATTTGAGGTTTTGGGGATGGTGGTGTCGGTGGGGGTGGTGGTGGTGTTAACGGTGGTGGTATCGACAGTGGTAGTGTCGACGAAGATGGTGGTGTCGCCGAAAGAAGGTTTAGGGGAGAAGGGTTCTCGACGACGGGTTTTGGGGGAAAGGGGTTATCGACGATGGAGAGTTTTGGGAGAGAGGGGTAGTGGCATCATAGATAGGGAATGCGGTAAAATGAAAGGGGTGAGAGGGTGTTTTTTCTATTTATATTTTTCATTAGGGTTTTTTTTTCAGTTAAAGTTTTTTGTTTATTTATTTATTTATTTTATTTTATTAGTTTAGGTTTTTTTAGTTTTATTATTGGTTTAGTTTAGTTTTCATTGGTTTACTTTTTTTATTTTTTTAGTTTAGGTTTTTTTTTTGGTTAGGTTTAGTTTTTTGTTTTTGTAGTTTATTTATTTATTTATTTATTTATTTATTTATTTATCTTATGTTTTTATTTTATTTTTTTAGTTTAGGTTGTTTTGGTTTGGTAGAGTTTTTTTTGATCTTGTAGTTTTTTTATTTTTTATTTTATTTTTTAGTATTTTTACATTGGTTTAGTTTTTTTTACTTTTTTATTTATTTTTTAGTTTTTTATTTTTTATTTTTTTATTTTATTTTTTTAGTTTAGATTTTTTTTTGTTTTGGAAGAGTTTTTTGATTTTTTTTATTTTATTTTTTAGTCTCTTACTGGTTTAGTTTTTTTATTTTTTTATTTTAGTTTTTATTGTTTTTGTTATTGGTTTAGTTTTTTTATTTTTTTAGTTTAGCTTTTTTCGATTTGGTAAAGTTTTTGGTTTTTGTAGTTTTTTTATTTACTTATTTTTATTATTTTATTTTTTAAGTTCAAGACCAGAATATAAATCGAATGTAATTAAAAACAAAACGGAGTATAAACTGGATGTAAAAATAAGATCGAAATATAAACAGGATGTAATGAAATGTAATCCTAATTTTTAAAATTTTATATTTGTGAGAATTTATTTATTTTTGGTTTAAATATTTGATAAAAAAAAGTGACGATAAGATAGATAACAATTAATTAAAAAAAATTAACACACTAGAAAAAGTAACACATAATCAAATTAGTATGTAAAATTAAAATTAACACAATATAGAGACTCAACAAAATAGAGACCGTCTTTAGGGATGATTTTTTTTTTATCTTGGTCTCTAAATGGGTCTCTAAAATAGTTTTTTTTATCTTGATCTTTAAATGAGTCTCTAAAATTTATCTTGATTTCTAAATGGCTCTCTAAAATGGTAGATAGAGACCCGAAATAGAGATCTCATTGAGGATAGCCTAAGAGAATAAGGGTGCAGATAGAAAGGTAGAGACCTTCAAGGCAAGGTTAATGGAAAAAGGTTACCATCAAAGGCAAGGAATTGACTATGAGGAAACCTTCTCACCAGTATCAATGCTGAAATCCATTAGGATCTTATTGGCCATAGTTGCACACTATGATTATGAGATATGGCAGATGGATGTCAAAACGGCTTTTCTTAGTAGCTTCATTAAGAAGACATTTATATGGAACAGCCAAAAGGTTTTGAATCCATATGTGAAAGTCACAAAGTGTACAAGCTGAAGAGATCCATCTATGGACTCAAATAGGCCTCAAGGAGCTAGAACCTACATTTTGATGAGATTATTAAAACATTTGGCTTCATAAAGAATGAAGACAAATCTTGTGTTTACAAGAAAGTCAGCAATAAAGCAGTTATGTTCCTTATCTTGTATGTAGATGACACACTATTGATAAGGAATGACATACGCATGATGTCATCTGTCAAGGCCTAGTTATCAAGGACATTCTATGTGAAGGACTTGGGAGAAGCGACCTATATCCTAGAAATTCAAATCTATAGAGATAGATCGAAGGGATTAATAGGTCTCTCACAGAGTATATACATAGATAAGGTGTTAAAGAGGTTTAACATGCAGGATTCTAAAAGGGAGCTGTTACCTTTTAGACATGTCATTCATCTCTCTAGGGCTATGAGTCCTAAAACAGCTGAAGAAAAAGAAATGATGAATAGGATTCCATACGCCTCAGCTATTAGAAGCCTTATGTATGCCATGTTATGTACTAACCCTGATATTGTGCATGCTATAAGTGTTACAAGCAAATATCAGTCAAATACAGGTGAGGGACACTTTATAGCCATCAAGAATATCCTAAAGTACCAGAATAGGACTAAGGATATGATATTGGTATATGGATGAGGGAAAATGAAAATCGAGGCCTATGTTGACTCAGATTTTTAGTCTGATGTAGATGATCGCAAATCTACATCTGGATTTCTTTTTGTTTGTAATAAATGAGCAGTCAATTGGAAGAGTTCCAAATAGAATATGATTGTAGATTCCACTACAAAAGGCGAATATATCGCAGCATCAGCTGCAGCAAAAGAGGCTGTTGGATCAAGAAGTTCATCTCGGAACATGGAGTAGTTCCTTCCATTGAGATGGCAATACCTTTACACTATGATAATAATGGAGCAATAGCGTAAGCTATGGAACCATGGTCTCACAAGAAATCCAAACATGTTGAGAGGCCTTACCACATTATCCAAGAAATTGTGGGGAGATGCGACATTGTTATGCAGAAAGTAGCATGAGCAGATAACACTGCTGATCTGTTAACCAAAGCTTTGACCAAACAATATTGGGATCGACATTTAAAAGGGATGGGTATGAGATACCATTCAGATTAGCTTTAGTGCAAGTAGGCGATTGTTAGGATATATGTCCTAAAAACCAATAAATTGTATTTTGGAGAATTGGATAATGTATTATTTATTTATTATTCATTTAATATGAGTAGTTTATTTAATTATTGATTTGATTTAATTAATTAAATAAAAGTCCTTACAATACTATTTATAGATTCTATCTTTAGAAGTAAGGATATGAGTGACAGAATCTATATAAGCAAATATATTCTAAAAGTTAATCACCACTCAAGCATCATTGATGAATAAAAATTAAATAAATAAGTGAAAAAAACCAATAAATTACAAACAAAATATAAATTATACATACACATACACACACACATACACATATTGAAGATAGTATATTGCACTACCAAATAAACTAGTATCATTCTAAAATATTAACATCATAGCCCAAAATATTTAACTAGTATATTGTACTATCAAATAACATTTCATATTACACTACCAAATATCACTACAATACAAAATTTTTAATTCACACAACATTTATGACAACTATACTACACAATATTTATCTCAAATATCACTAAACAAAATTTGAAATAAACATAAAATTAAATACAAAAATTATAGATTGAACAAATAAAAAATCTAAAAGTTACACACACATACTAGACAAAAAGAAAGGAAAAATATAAACTCTAAACTATTTACCTATAGAAAATAGAGAAGGAGATGGTGGTAGTGTCCTTGGTGGTGGTAATGGTGCCCTTTGTGGTGGTAGTACTACCCTTGGTGGTATTGGTGATGGTAGCAGTACCCTTGGTGGTGTTGGTGATGCCTTTAGTGGTGGTAGTACCTTTGTTGGAGGTGGTGTCTTTAGTAGTGATAGTGCCTTTGGTGGTAGGGATAGTGGCCTTAGTAGTGGTGATGATCTAGTTAGTGGTGGTGGTGGTGCCCTTGTTTGTGGTAGTGGTATCCTTGGTGTTGATGGTGCTCTTAGTGGTGGTGATAGTGGTCTTTGTGAGACCCGAGGTCGAATTATGTGTTAATACGTGTTTATTTTAACTTTTATGTGCAAAGTACATGTTTAATTAACTTCTATGTGCCTAATTTATGTGGTTATTTATTTTAATTCATAAAATGTTCAATTATATGATTTTTACATGTTTACTAATTCAAAAATACATTTGAAATCGATTTGAAAGCTAACTTTGACTTTTCATCTTCTTTGAGAGTTTTTTAATTTTATTTGCTTAAACTAGTCTAAATTCGGTCTAAACTCACCTGTTAACATTTCAAATACTTTGTGGAGCGATAAGATTGCATTTAGAATCGATTTGGAGCGAAAATGAGCTAGTAAGTTAAGTTGACTTGACATTTGACTTTAAAAACTATTTAAAGCACAAAATAAGACCAAAATTGCAAAAAAAAAATCAGATTTTCCTTCTCCTTCCAGCCGTGAGCAGTCCTAAGCCATAGAATAGTGATTTTTGTGCTATTTTGCTAATATTAAGAGTCAAGGGTAGAACCATGACGCAAGACCAATGTTTTTGCGCTCTTGTCGACTTCTAGCATCTTTCTACCGATGGTTGTAGTCTTTATTTTGCGAAACAAAGGTAAAGGATTTTCTAACCAAGTTTTCAAAGTTCATATTTATGGTTATATAATGCTAGAATTACATTCCTATCTTGTTAATTAGGCCATAGAGAACATGTTTACCGATTCATAATTAGTTTATAGCATATTTTGTTGAAATTGATTATTTTGGGTTTTTTAGTAGTTGAATTGGTTAAATTTGTACAAGACTATGATTCCTAGCTTTCCTACAATGTTCATAGATGTTAATATATCAATCTAGCACCACGAAATGGCTTAAAATTGCAATTGGAACAAGATTTTGCAAAGTGTGCGTTGACTGGACTTTTGGAAAAATAATGGGTTTTTGAAGCCTTTTGAGTTGCATTGTGGTGTCTAAATACTTTCTAGGGTAGTTTGATGATAGGGGAAGGATGGGATAACTTAGGATTGCATAATTGCTTGAAAGTTGATGAATTTGGGATAAGTTGTTGCTAGAAATTGTGTAGTATGTTACATTGTCTTACTTGGTGGTTAAATGAGTTGTTTAAACTTGTATTGTTGTTAATGTAATTGGTTTGGATGCTTGGCTACTTGGTTGATGCCTTATGAATATATATGAATTGCTAAAGTACTCGGAGAACAACCTAGTTTGTTATTTTCCCTTAATTGTCTTGATTGCATGATTATGTTGTCGTGAATGTGTGAAGTGCTTATCTTGAATGCATATAAGACGTGTCTTGTAAGGTTGCAACCTTTAAATTTGACATGATAGTGTCACGTTACAGTGTGCAGCATAAGGTTTTCTAGGTAATTACATGACTACCAAGGTTCTAATCCCTATCCCATTGTGAACGGAGAGCTTCACAAGGGTCTGTGTAACACCCCGATCCCTCACGAGACCGGAGGCTCTAATAACCAAGCTATTCTCAACCCAATTCCAACCCAGTCTCAAAATTTTAGGGAAAACGGACAGAGTTTCCTCTGTACCGGGGACATTTTTCAAACCTGTAAATGCTCAAAATAGCCACAATATACTAAAACAAGCTTTTATACTTAAAATTCAAAGGTTCAAGGGCATCCAAGCCTTAGAACAACAATTACATATAACACACAAGCAAGCAAAGCATTTCTAATTTTAACCATAGGCAGTTAGATACAACAATAGCCAAGTTCTACTTCCAAGTTTGTTAATCACACAAGCATGCAAAAGAATAAGTTTACTATGGATTATTACATGTCATTCCACTTTATATCCAACATACAAGATTACAAATTATTACATTCACCAAATATACTCAAGACCCCAAGGTCACAAAAAGGCAATCAACAACAACTCCACGCAAGCTTCACATTTTAGACAACCTTATCACACAAGAAGTCACGGAAATTGCTTAACTAGCACTTCCTCCTCTTCTACTACCGCTACTAGCTAGAGGACTACCTCAACTTCTCATGAAACATATTAAATGAGGAGTGAGCAACAAAGTTGCCCAGCGAGGGAGGTGATGCAATATACCAACGTGCAATATGATATGCAAATACAAGATAACATGTATAAGCCACATAAACCAACAAGATAATAAGCCAAGCAATTAATCACTTTTAAAAAGGATACGGTTCCACTTCCAAGTCTTCACTCACGAGCCACGAACCACGAGCATCACGAACATGCCGGCAAACCCCAAACACCAACAATTGGGATACTCCGGATGTATCCCGATCCTACGACCCTTTCTCCCAAGGTAGGTCCATGCCCAGCAGGTGAACCACGCCTCTGGGGTAGTGGAGTATGCCTCAGCGAGAAAGGGAATAGGCACCATGGTAGTCGAGGGAGCACGGCAAGCCCGACGCCGCCCGTGTTTCTCGACGCTACCATGTCCGGAAAGGTTGCGCAACCCGACACGAATTCAAGAATTCACGAGATAATATCAAACAAACACGAGTAATCACGAGATAACAAATAAATGGTACATGAAAACTTTATCAATTAGTTAAATCATATAATCTAAAAACAATTAAATAAACTAAGATGCACAAAAGGGTTAAAGACTCCCTCACCTTAGAAAAGCCAAGAATCCATCCCAATTGCACCAAATCTTCTTTAATTACCACTCAAGACCCTTACCTAAATACAACAACTTTATTTAACTTAAGACAACTCAACTATTTCTAAACAAGTTATCTTGCATGCCATAATCACATTTTATACTTTAATTTAACACATAATCCAAGTAATCACTCAAGTAGCCAAGTATTCCAAACATAATCATAACTTCACACATACAATACAATTTACAAGCAATATAAACAATATAACAAGATATAAGCATGTTCACTCCATATAACACATTCGAGACCTCACGATAGCAAGTAAATAAAAATTCGGAAGGTTAGCAAAGTAGGCTAACCTTCCCCACGTATCAATTTATAACTCAAGAAATACTAAATATAACAATTATAACATGTATACCAATTCAACTATCTAGCTATGCTACAAGTTCAAGAAATTCTCAAATAATCCAACAAATCTCTTAACAGACGCTTATCTTAGTCAATTCAGTTACAAATGCTATTGACCTCCAAACTGACTAATTTTTCTGTAGAAACGTAGCTCTTCGAGTGTAGATGATTTTAGAATCAAACAGTGCCTAATTCCGAGTTAAATTCCATAAGTTATACCCTTTTCCGTGCAACTACTCTAAACTTCCCTGCACCAACGATTTTTCCTAGACACATTCCGAAAATGGCTAAATCGGAGGCCTAAAACATTAGAATTAGCCTTAGCCCTAGAAATCAACATTTGCTTTAAACTGCCTAATCTAGCTGCTGTACAAATTTGGTTAATTTTTGAGCATGTTTGCTATGTCCGAAAGGCTCCAAAAGTCGGGTACACTGCACTGATCCAAACAGAACACATACACACAAGCACACTTGAGTCCTTTTGCTATTTTCTTGCTTGACTAACATGTTTTGGACTCTAACACTCCTAAGAGCTATTAATCAACAACTTCTAAGCCTAACTAGTCATCAAAGTCTCAAGAATTCAAAAGAAACACAAAGGGGTTGAATTCATTTAAGCAAAACTACTTGAAATTCTTTGTTGATTCCTTGCTCATAAGTCATATTAAGCATGTTTCTAACATATAAACTTCATTCATGCATTTAAACAAACACTTTGTCTACCATTTTACATTTAACTAACTAAACTTTATTCTATCAATAAACTACCATAAAAACTTCAAATGCTTGCAAAAGAACACTCCTACAACATTATGAACTCTAATACTCAAGCTAGATATGTAAAAGAACACATTACCACTTTTGTCTACTTTGAAGCAAACCTAAAAAAAAATAATAAGAACTTGACAGCAACTTAAAATAAGAAAATTTTCATCTCACATTCATAGCAGACCCAAGGTAAAGATAACATTTAACAAGCCAATAACTATTCACTTCCCAATTAACTTATATTCTAACTAAACCACTCCACAATTAACCTCACTCTTCAATCTAAAATTAAATCATAAGCTTAAAGAATAGATGCTACACCAAAACACTTGTCTTCATTTCCAATCAAATTAGCATTCAAGATAAATATTAGATCTAAATCACATGCATTTATAGTTAAACAATCATTTTCATGTAGGTAGTATGACATTCAAGCTAATTATCTTATTTGAACAAGAAACACAACTCGGTTATGAACTAGTAACCAAAATAATAAAGCAACATAATATACACTAACACTTAAACCTCAATTTTCAGCTTTAACTAACATGAATCTCTTAGTCTCTACAACAAATATAACACAATAAACAAGCTAAAGTTAAGTATGAGGCCTAAAATCTCCATTTTCTCCTTTAAGTTCAATATGCCGAAACTAGTTTTAGCCAAGGTTTAGTTAACTAAAGTATCTAACTATCCTCAACTACATTTATGGAACCTAAACCAAACATTAAACTAGTATTTAAGGCACTAATTGTATTAATTCTAATGGGCGCATACAAAGAGGCATAAAAATCGACGTCCTCGGAATTCGATAAATTTTAACGTGGTACCGTTTTATCAACCCAACATCACATATCTATCATTAAATTAAGGTTTTGAGTAAGATTTAAAGGGCCTGAGTGAATAGTGTCCCATTAAATGAACTTTAACTAATTGATCTTGCATTTCAAGCATTGCCAACCCATTCAAGGCTCTAATCTAGGTTTAGTAACTCCTAAATCACATGTATATAGCAACAAATTAAGCTAGAATACAAAGATTTTACTATTCACGTTTTTTACTATTCATCACCTTCTACAACGTAACATTCACCATTCTAGCCATTCAAGATGTCAACTAACTTCAAAAGAGTATTCTACAACATCAATAAGAGGTACTACAAGCATCTATGAGCAAAGATATAGCAATAATCAACAATTGTAAAAATTCAAGTTTAAACCCTAGAAATTTAAATGCATATAACATGAAATCTCTCTCACATACCAAGTTGTAGGAACTTTGTAGTACTCTAGGATACCTCAATCTACCTCCAAGACCAAGCTAGAAGATCCAATTGGCAAGATTTGAGGACATTTTCTCTATTTTTTTTCTCATGAAAATTGGCCCTAAGGCCATTTTTTCCCTCTTTTGTTTTTTTTCCTTTCTTGGTTTAGCTTATGAAAGAAAAGATGACAAGGTCAATGGGTTTGGTCAATGGGTTGGGTATTTGGGTCAAATAGTTGTAATTAGATCAAATAATAAGCAAATGAGTTATTGAAATGTTAAATTAAAAGCTGAAAATACTATTCATTAGAGAACACTAATCTAATTTTTATTCAACGTTCCTGAAATGCTATGTACGCAAACTCAATGAACGTATGACACATAAATGATAAGTAAGTAAGAAAAAAATATAAAATTCAGAAAAAGAAGCAGAAAATTTTCATTTCCAAACTTGAGTTATTTTACTAATTAATGAAAAATAATAATAATGAAATCTAACACTTAAATACAAAATAATAAAATATAATAATTTTAATATTAAAATAGTTACCCTATTTAATTTTACTAAACTCTATATGCACGTATTTCAAAAATATAATAAATAGTATAATTAATGAATGCATTGAATTAAGTTATTCACTAATAATAAATAAACTTTTAAAGTAACACATAAATATATGCGAATATGTACTGTATACTATATGCTGGGTCTGGGTCATCACAGTCTGGGTCGTAGGATTAATGTACATCCGGAGTACATCAGTGTTGGCGTATAGGGGATGAGTTCGTGAAAGTGTTATAAGGAGACAACATCAACAGAACGAGTGTATCTTTGCTAGTTGATTATTTACATTCCTGTACATTCTTACTTGTTGCATTTACTTGTTATGTCGTGTTTCAAATGAGCTTTCGAAACCTAAAATGTTTTAAAAACCTTTCCTATTCCATCTTCACTGAGTTCGTGGAAACTTGCCCTTGTTTGCTACCATTTCAGGTGAGTCTGAGGTGGAATATGTTGAGTATGTCCCTGTTGAGCCTATTGTGGATACTGTGGTTGAGCCCGAGGCCTAGTTGCTTGCCTTGTGGATGTTATCTTTACACTACAAAAAACAAGCTATTTCACAACGAAATTTTGTGACGAAATGAAAATCGTCACAAAAATAGGACGAAATTGCTATGAAATTTTTTGTCGCTCAGATTGTGTGGAAATTGGGACGTAATTGTGACGGGAACTACAATTTGTCTCAAATTCATCACAAACTACGACAATTTGGCCACGACAGCAATAGTTGTACTGTGGGAAATAAAAATCATCTCAAAGTTGTGATAAAAGACTACGTTTTTGTGATAACGTTGCAGAGTTGACTCAACTATTGTAATGAATCTGTCACATTTTATACAAATTAGATTTTTCATCACATATTTGTGGCAATCAGCTATGATTTTGTGACAAAGGCAATTTAGCAGCGGAATAGAAAATATTGTTAATGCAAAATTTGTGATGAAAATAAGACGAATACAAGTGTATGTGATGAAATTGTGACGACTTTAGTATTTAATTAAAAAAAAATACTTTGTTGAAAAAGGGGCCAATTAAATAGCCCATTTTCACCCATACGATTTTTACCAGCCATCCACCCACACACACACACTCCACCGCTACTTCACACTACCACCACCTTGCACCTTCGGCACTTTGCACCACTGCACCTCACGCCACGGCCACGGCCATCTCGCACCACCACATTTGGAAGTTCTAAAAGGTAACCCTTTGTATTTTCTTCTTTCTTCTCCAAATCTTGCACCTTCGGCACTTTGTATTTTTTTTCTTTCTTCTCCAAATCTTTTTTCCCCTCCTCTTCCTATCTTTCTCTTTTTGACGATTGCATCATGGAGATGGTTAGGGAAGTAATCTGTGGAGAAGACTAAAAAGTTCCAGATAAGGGTGCTATTAATTGTATCTTACTGAAATGAAGCTTCATAGGATTAATTGAAAAAGACATGAAAAATTTACATGCTCATACGCCGTTGTTTCTGTCCCCATATAACACTATTATCGATGAGGACATCAAGGCTACAAGGACAATTCAAGATCTAATTCAAGTTCTAGTTGGACCAATCACGAGGGCTCGCGCTAAAGGGTTCAAAGAATAGCTGAACAACTTGGTTTAGAAAGTTCTACAACAAGAGAAAAATGTGTTGGCTAGTAGGGGAGAAGAAATGTTAGTTGTGCTCATCCAAATAAACCCAAGAGAGAGCCAAGAACCAACCATGAGCGTCCAAGTTCAATGAACCATTTATTTGGGCGGATTTTCCAACAAAGAATCAAGTCAAGATTATGTTTGCAAGATTCAAGAAATTCAAGATTCTTCAAAAAGTTTCAAGAAGCTTGGAATATTTGGTCAAGATTTGATTTCTTTGTAATTCTATCTTAGTTTTAGTTTCAGTTTGATTTGAATTCTAGTTTATTCTCTAGAGTCCACTATGGACGAAAATTAGGTGTTCACAAGAGAAATGAGTCTTTCTTGGGCTCCAAGTCTACTTCCTTTTGACCTAGTCAAATTCACAAGAGGAATGAGTCTTTCTTGGGCTCCAAGTCTACTTCATTTGACCTAGTTACTATTCACATTTTTTTCCTAATTGGGATAGGGTTTAGGAGTTCTTTTCCAAATAGAAAACTTATTTGTTCTTTGCCTATATAAGGCTGATTTTCATGAAATAGAAGTTAGACGTTTTTTACTATTAAAATTGTGAGATATTCACCATTGAGTTCTTCAAGAAACTCATCCGAACTTATCAAGGTTTCCTTGTGGCGTTCAACCTCAACTTATCAAACGGATTTTTATCCTCATTTGTGGCGTTTTCACTATACCAAGGTTTTTGCCTTACTAGGCAAAGGGTCGCGATTTCCATCCATTCTTGAAAGATCTTGGGTTTGATTTACCAATCTTGGTGTTGGGTCTCGGCACATGTTGACCAGGTTCGTATCAGTCGGTAATCAGAGCTTAGGTTTATCAGGTTTGCCTATCTTTTTTCTTGTTTTTCTTGGTCAATTCCGTGAGTCTAGGTTTAGTTTCTTGTTTTCTTGGTCAATTCCGTGAGTCTAGGTTTAAGTCTTAGATTTCTTTCGTCGTTCTTCATTGTGTCTTGCTTCCAATTCGTTTTCTTGGTTGTGTCTTGATTCTGTTCTTTCTCTTTTCAATTTTATTTCTTGAGTCTTGTTTTCCGTTTCTTGAGTCTTGTTTTTCAATTCTGTTTTTTACTTTCAATTGGCCAAACCCTAAAAACGTGAACTAGGGTTTCTTGTGCTTCTAAATTTGAATTCTTGTGACTTGCTCATTGTGTTTCGTTTTTGGAAAAACAAGAAAATAACAAAAAAGTCAAGAAAAAAAGAAAAAAAACAGCAAGAGAAAAAAAAAACTGGTTGAATTAGCCTTCGAGGCCAAACTTTTCTGAAGGGAAATGACGTTTTGAGCATAACCCACTGCTATTATGTGGGCACCACCCTCTTAGGGTCTAATTCCATCGTTTACTAAGAGTTTTGGATGTTTTTGTGTTTTCGAATAGATTTTTTTTCAACTTTTCTTATTTCTCTAGGTTTCCTTTTTCTGGTTTTGTTCAATTTTCTTTGTCTAAATTTGTTTCCAGCATCTTAGAGGTCTGTCCAAAAAAAAAATCAGAATCCGTGATAAATTTAATTCGCTGCTTGGATCTTTTTTGATATTCTTGGTTAGTTTTTAGAGAACTTAAAGAAGAATACGAGTGGTAAAAGGCAGAGTTGTGAGAATATTAGAGGGTAAAAGCCAAATAGAGATTCAGCAAAAACACATGAGGGAGTGTTGATTTCAATCATGGCTCATAATCAAGAGGATGACATAAATGCAGAAGCTCAACAACCAGTTCTGAATTTACAGATGCAGGCATTGATGGGGGAGATGAGATAGATGATGAGGGCTGAATTGGAACAAATACATGTGAGATTGGATAGGGTAGAAGATAGAACACAGCGAAGGCAGCCACAAGTTGCTCAAAATGCACCAAGGAGAAATATGGTGCCGAGAAGAGAAGTTGAAGATATGGATGAGATTGATGAGGAAAGTTTAGACGAAGAGCTTGATAGGTTGTCAATGGCCAGCAATGGGAGACATGGCTGAGATAGAGATGCTAGGGATCGTGTTGATCGTGTTGATAACAACTTAGGAAGCATCAAGATGAAGATTCATGCGTTTCAAGGAAGGAGTGATCCTGAAGCATATCTTCAGTGGGAAAATAAGATCGAGTTAGTTTTTGATTGTCACAACTATTCCGAGTTGAAAAAGGTAAAGTTTACTGCAATTGAATTTACTAATTATGCTATTGTTTGGTAGGATCAGTTGTGCATCAATAGGAGGCAGAACGGAGATCGTCTTACAGCAACTTGGGAAGAGATGAAGAGAGTAATGAGGCGATGATTTGTACCAAGTCACTACTATCGAC